>OX388207.1:20056422-21306422 GCA_947578815.1 Epinotia ramella
TGTTTGTGGGTAACTATCCCAGCTGCGACAGTGAACTCGCGTGGCGCCTCTCGTTCGTCGGGCCGGGACCTTCATATCTGTTCCGCATACGCACCCCCCGGTCAATGTTTAGCTAGCCATATTTCTAATATAAATTGTCTCCTTGAGAGAGTATTTACCGATTCCCCAGATTCATTTTTTTTTATTGCCGGAGATTTTAACCTTTCTCATATCCAATGGGATAGTGAAGCTCCTCCTGTACACGTACGGCGAGGGCCAATAGAAGTCCAAAACGCGGCTCACAAATTGATTGGCACTTTGTCTTTCGCAGGCCTTGAGCAAAGTAACTACATAAAAAATCCTAGTAATAACACTCTTGACCTTGTTTTTTCTAATATTCCTGCTGAAGTTAGGAAATCACATTTTCCACTTGTTAAAATTGACTTACACCATCCTCCTCTAGAAATAACAATAGCAGATATATTTTTAGCTCCGCTGAAAGAAAATTCTACACCATTATTTCGATTCCGCAGAGGCAATTACATTGCCATTAACGATCATCTTAATACTATTGATTGGAATTATTATCTTGCTGGAGACCCTCTGGATACGGCGCTCACGAAATTTTACAAAGCTCTTAATGAAGTTATTGTTGCTCATGTTCCTCTGGATTCCCGTACGCACAAAGGCAGATATCCGATTTGGTATAAAAGCAGTCTAATAAAAATTATAAAAGAAAAAGACCATGTGCATGGTAAATGGAAAAAGTATGGCAATCCGGTTGACTACGACAGTGTTTCTCATTTCTACGTAAGCGACAAAAGCGCGTGCAGGAGACATGCTGGAGACAGTACCTGCACTCCGTCCAAAATAATATTAAAGTAAACCCCAAGCTGCTATGGTCTTTCATTAAAGCTCGACGTGGCGGTTCTTCCTATCCAAAGTCGTTTGAGTACTTGAATAACACGCTGGATAGGAATGAGGATATATGTGCAGAATTTGGTAAGTTCTTTAGCTCCGTATTTAGTAAACCCCTCAGTCTGTACCCTGACTATCCGCTCCCACCTCCGTTCTGTTATAATGGTGAATCAGTATCTTCCATAATTATTTCACCTGAGGATATAACTAGGGCCTTGTCAAAGATCGATGCTAACGGCGGTGCAGGAAGCGACGGGATACCACCTTTTTTTATTAAAAACTGTGCATCGAGCCTTGGTTTACCGCTCTCTATACTTTTTAATAAGTCCTTAGCTGAGGGTTTAGTTCCGAATAAATGGAAGGAAGGGCTGATTGTGCCCATTCACAAAAAAAGGGTCGAAAACTAAAATAATAAATTACCGTCCCATATCAATATTAAATCAATTCAGTAAGACTTTTGAAAAAATAATTTTAAATAATATATATAATGTTTTAAACAAAGGCATTCCTTCCCAACAACATGGTTTCTTAAAAGGGCGGTCAACAGTTTCGAACCTTTTACTATTTAGTAATTTCGTTCTTAGGAACATGGAACAAAGGAAGCAGATTGATGTGATCTACACAGACTTCGAAAAAGCGTTCGATCGTGTGGATCACATCATTCTGCTCCGCAAATTATATTGGTTGGGTTTACGCGGTGATGTTTTTAGGTGGGTCTGCTCATATGTCTCAAATAGAAGCCAAGCGGTTGTACTTGCTGGCTGCAGGTCGGACTTTGTGGGTATTCCCTCGGGAGTCCCACAGGGGTCACATCTGGGTCCTCTGTTGTATAACGCATATCTATATGACATTTATACAGTGTTTCAAAATTCCTACTTTCTGATGTATGCCGATGACAAAAAAGTTTTCTTAGATGTGCGAAAGCCGGAAGACTGCATCAAACTGCAAGATGATCTTGATCGACTATCTATATATTATATCAGAAACCGTATTAACGTAAACGCTCAAAAATGCGTACAGATCTCCTTTACCCGTAGTCTGTCTCCTGTCATTTTTCAGTACAAAATCGGAGATGAAGTAATACAACGTGTGAGTTTGATACGGGACCTTGGTGTACTCCTTGACGCGAAGCTAACTTTTGACCAACACATTGATAACATCGTGAACCGTGCTCAAAGAAACCTAGGTTTTGTTGTCCGGGTTTGCAGCGAGTTCAATAATACAAGTTGTATTAAAGTTATTTATAATTCTTATGTCAGGAGCATACTAGAATACGCCAGTTGTATCTGGTCCCCTCAATATGTAACTCATAAAGAGAAAATAGAGAAAATTCAGCGCTGTTTTCTTCGACACCTGAATTTTCGGCTCAGAAAGTGGGATACGTCCTACGAGTCAATGTGCAGCCGTCACCATCTTTTGAGCCTTGAAAGTAGGCGCTTCTCGCTTGATATGTCGGTTTTGCATGACATTTTATTTGGACGCATTGACAGTTCCGAGCTGCTTGCGGAAATTAAATTCTCCGTTCCTGCAATTCGAACTCGGCACACTGAGCGCAGTCTTTTCAGTATACCAGTTGTGCACACAAATTATGCCCAGAATTCGCCTCTAATTCGTATGTTAGGAAATTATAATAAAAAGTTTAATACTATCGACTTATTCAATTGCACCAAACCTACTCTTAAGACGCGAGTTAATCTGTTATTAAAGGACAAAGGATAAGGAATAAGGATCACTGCAGAAAAAATAAGCTAATAATTATACTTATAACTAAAGTTAATATTCCGACTATCACTTTTTACAAATATATACATTTTCCCTCGCACCTACACACACACACCTACACACCCACACACACACACACACACACACACACACACACACACACACACACACACACATGATATTTTGTATTTACCGAGCATGTTATAGATTTAATTTTTTAGTTCGTTTCTTAAATTAATAAATAACTGGCTTTGTTATTAGCTTTTAAGCTTTGTAATATTTTCCTGTAATGCTGTTGATGCCCCAAATAAACAAAAATAAAAAAAATAAAATAAATGTACAATTGACACTTTATTATTGAATAGATTTGACGTTATGTACTTGTTTATTGCTAATTGAGTGTTTGTCAAGTAAAAGTTTGTAAAATGAAACGTATGCGCAATAACACGTTTGAAAAGTAATTATTTGATGATGCGTTTTTTGTCTAAGTATATTTTGCTAATATTTTTTTGGTTATACATAATAAACATTAGTAAACCCTTTTCATCCATTACACAGATGGATGCAAAACGTACCTCTACATATTCGTATTTCCTACTATTATATTATGAGAAAGACTGAAGGTGGCTTTGACAACGGACGTCATAACTCTTAGCGCTGCGAGCCCGACTACAAAGTCCTGTCAATGAATTGACAACTAGAATGGAAAAAATTACAATTATGGAAATAATTTATAATAATTTATTTTTTCTGTATTTATTCTATTATTATATATATTATATATGTGGAATTGTCGATAAAACACTTTGGTCATTCCCTCACAGTTTGATTTTTGCTATGAAGAATTCCGGTCCTTGTATCAATCAAATAATTACTTAGTGACAAAATCCAACAAGATTTCAAACGTCTAAAAATTATAAATTAACTACTTAGCTTCTGAAAAGTCAGAAAAAAATTAATAATATTTTTATTTTTATTTTGGTTCATTTACATTTGCTATATAATATTCAAGGTAAAACATACAAAAAAAGAAAATGAGTTTAAAAGTTAAAGTTTGTTGGATTCTTGAATAAAACATCTTAGAATAACGTTTTAAAATGAAATAAACAAAAAAAAACGCTTTTCTAAATTAATATTTTTAAACACCGTATTTTCATGGAGTAACACGCCATCTTAAGCTGTCCTGTTGTTAAAAGTGTTAAGCTGTGTTTTTAGCCATTTGAAACATTCTTTATGTATTCGTACCTAAATAAAGGAGTACGATGGCGGCTAATGAAGAACTGGGCGTCTACTCCACCAAGAGCCAAGCTCTTCGAACGAGCGAATCGAACGAAGTTCTCTCCTTCAGCTGAGGCCAACATTCTTTCGTATGTGCGGCTGTCCAGGTGTTCTACTCTACGGATTGTATTTCTCAACCGATTCTAGTGAAATATTGTGAACAGATTCGATACTTAATTATATAGAACTTTTTGGTCGACTCGGTTTTTGGAAAGCTCTCAGTTTATAAAACTCACACCCGAATTGTACAGCTCAGAGCTACAAGTGATAATTATAGGTAGTCATATTGACACTGAATCAAAGTTTAAATTGCCTTGGTAAGTACCTATTTCTCTAAACCTCCACCAACGCGTCAAAGCATGGAACAGATACCGTAACAATGATACCGGCAAGAATTCAACCAAACTCGCTTTAATTAAAAACAAATTTAATCCTTATTAAGATAATAATAAATAATATTCGCATAATAACGATGTTTCGGGGCTCATTGTTTAAAACGATATTGTACGGAGAAAAGTTTTAATAGGCCCAAACTTGGCAAATTGAATGGAACATGAAGCTCGGATTTTGGTTATTTCGTACAGTTTCTAAGGTAACAGTGTCATAAATATCCTCTTATATTGTTTTACAACGGCCTTGTTTGTTTTTAAGTCCAGTATTAACAGACTTTGGTGTTGAATAATATTAGCCGTGCCCATATTATATACGAGTAGCCGTGTTGGCGCGTAAACTAAGTTCAGCCGTTTATTCTATTAGACAACTGACCAATGTTGAAACAGCTCGCCTAGTTTATCATAGTTATTTTCATAGTATTATGTCGTACGGTATTCTGGTTTGGGGTAAAGCAGCTGACATACAGACAATCTTTGTAATATAACCTGAGAGCAAGAGAATCCGTGAGAGAACTCTTCAAAGAAATTAGCATTATAACAGTAGCGTCCCAATACATTTATGAAAATATTGTTTATGTCATTAAGAACATAGATCCATTCTGAAAAAAATCTGATACCCATAATTTGAATACACGAAATAAAAATAAAATAGCAACCAAAAAGTTTCGTGTTCGTAAAGTATACAAGTCTTTTTCGGGTCAATGTATCTATTTTTATAATAAATTACTTACCTAATGAAATTTTGGCTATACCCTTTCCAGCTCTTAAAAATTACTTGAAAAAGATATTGATGTCAAAGGGTTATTACAGGGTTGAGGACTATCTCACTGCCAGAAATGCATGGCCCAAACCAGAGCCCAAAATAGCTTAATTATTCATATAGCTTATATTATATTAATAATTTTTTGAAGTGAAAACTTCTTTAGCGGCGCTGTGCACTTTTTGTGATGGGGAAAAAATGTTAAACTCGCCACAGGTCAAGTGAACGTGAGATTCGAGAAATCCGAATTCAAAAACCTAGTGGACTTTCTGGTTGGACATAGGCTATGATTTATCCCTCGGGTTTCCCTGGGTACTTTGGAATAAGCGGGCGAAGCCGCGCGGGCAGCGAGTGTAATAATAAACAGGGAAGAGGCAATAGTTTCATATTTGCTTTCATTTGAAAGAATCGCATGTAGAATAGACCACGATAGTATTAAAAAATTACAATACCATAATTTATAGTAAAAAAATCCGGGTACAAACTGTCAATTTTCGCGCCTAAACGGACCTGCAGTTCCTGTGAGGTCACTAATGTTTGTCACTCGGCATATTTTTTTGTCCGTGGTTCGTCCCTAGATGTCATAGAGTTGCCTAAGTTGACTTTTGACAGGAGTGACGTCACCAGACGCTGATTGTTGGATTAAAACACGTTCCGTTTCACATTACTTCAAATCGTAATAATTGTTTGAAATGAGTATAAAGTAAAAACGTTTCGGTAGCTATTATTTTATGTTTTTTCAACATTTTGGTCACAAAATAATGGTAAATTGTATAGCTGCATCTTCCCTAACATTATAAATTGTAAAGCGCCGTTGTTTGGTAGTTTAATCAAAATCATAGGTTTGTATAAATGTAAATGGATCTTATTAAATAGTATTGATGTTTTTATATATTCGTAGGTAGTATGTATAAATAATAAAACAAATCGAACTCAACGCGAAAGAAGTCAAGTGCAGAAGCTAGTATAAAATCATAATAAATAAAATAAAATAAAAATAAAAAGCCTTTTATTTCCTGTTATGTTATACAAAATTAAATAGATTTTGTTAATAAGGTATTTCTAGTTTTCTTACTTATATAACTATGTTAGTTTTAAAATTAATGTTTTATTAAAAAAATATATATTATAAAAATGCGTAACAGGAACCTCTCTCAGGTGAAGGCCTCTTCCAAAGCTTGCCATTTCTCTCTATCTAGAGCAGCGACTTCCCAATTTGGTCCTGCGATTTTAATGATGTTATCATCCCAACGAGAATATGGTCTTCCTTTTAGGCGTTTGCCCAGAGGCCCTTCCCACAGAGTGACGATTTTCGTCCATCTGCGGTCTTTGAGGCGCGCCACATGTCCGGCCCATCGCCATTTCAACTTTTGTTTTTTTAAATCATAACCGTTACTTAAATCAATGGGATCCATTAATTATCGTCTAGTAATTATAACGGACCTTTGAAGACAGTTACGGGGCGAGATTTAGATTAACTAGTTTAATGCAAACTACGAGTATGATGGTATATGTGTCAAATTGATTAAACGTTCCGAACATAGAATTAAGAAGAAACACTAAGGGCGAGATAATCGAGAAAAATAGGTATTTGTAAAATGTATTGCTGTCGCACCAACTCAAGCCTCCCCCCGCAGAGCGCGATAGAGACAACTGCAGCTTGGACCGAAAATACCTATTAAAGGTACATAAAATCAATGTTTCGTAGTCCCCTGATTTCTTCTCCAAAACTTGACCTAATCAACTATTTTTTTTATTAAAAATCCAAGAAAGGCTTTGGGCGTGTTCCTATGTTTTCCTTTTATTAAATAATCTAGTAAAAATTGTTTTCTGGATGTTTGAACACAGATCTCTTTTAAGAATAAATTTATGAAAAAATCAATACATAGCAACATGTCAATAGTAGATAGATTTATGGAAAAAAAGAATATTGCTCTAATGCCATTATCATCATCATACTCCTAGCGTTATTCCCGGTTGTGCGCCGAAAGGAGCCCGGGGTCCGCTTTGACCCCTAACCCCCAAGATTTGGCTAAAGCACTAGTTTTACGAAAGCGACTGCCATCTGACCGTCCAACCCAGAGGCGAAACTAGACCTTATTGGGAGTAGACCGGTTTCCTCACGATGTTTCGTTTTCCTTCACCGAAAAGCAAACGGTAAATATTCCGTACATAAGTTCCGAAAAACTCATTGGTACGAGCCGGGACTCGAACCCACGACCGCCGCTTGACAGCCGCATGCCTGAACCACTAGGCTACCGTAGCATATGCTCTAATGCCATAATCCAGGGAGAAAACAGGGGACTACGTTTCTATGGAAAAACGGCCCTTGTGTTTCTAAAAAGGAGTCTAGCTCGTCGCGCCGTCGCCGACGAGGTCTTCGGACGACGTCACTTCGTGTTGGCCGCCGTCTGAGTCACTTCGATATATTAATTTTACACCTAGTATGCTGCACTCCGTGGCTCACTGGCTAACCCCGAGTTTGAACCTTTGAGATGACGCCAAAAACCAAATCTGTACACCGTAGGTGAAGACTGGAAGTATGCTCATATCCACGAGTCTCCACTTGTGACAGTGAAAGGTCACATCGCGTTCTCAGCTATTGCACAAAAATTTACAGTTTGCGTCGGAATAAGCTAAAACGTGCCAATAATTGTAGCAGTACTGATAACGTTTGTACTCAAAAGCTTACTTTTTTAAGCAATACTCGGTAAACATCACGCTGGAACTTATTTTTGCTATTACATCGGTTCTACGTGCAATGTGCCCTGCCCACTGCAGCTTAAGTTTAGCGATTCGGAGGGCTAAGCCAGTCCAGCTCTAAGTTGGTGAAATAGGAGCCAGTAAAGAAAATGTGCAACTTGCAATCCGTTTCAAACAAATTATAGATACGCGGTAAAGCGTAACGATTCGTCCGTCTAGACAAGCACAGCACCGAGACAGCCCAACAGACGTAAACACATCCCGTTCGGCCTGTTAGGTCGTTTGTCATCGTCTTAGTTTTGTTTCCTTTACCACCCGAATAAAAAATAGTACAGACGGTACTTTATGTAACAAAAGTGTTTGACAGCTAGCATTTCAGGCAATAGTGGCTGGGCAAGCAACATGCCTGAAAAATTAGACATTTTATGCCTATCAAGGCGCCGGGGCTGCAATGTTTAAAAAAGGCATATGTTTAACGGACCACCAGATATAGTAAAATATGAACACAAAAAAATACTTTTGACGACCAAAAATAGTAACTGAGCACCTAATTTTTTTCACCATTTTAATGTGAAATGATAACCTAAATAATAACATCTTACTATCCTATTTAAAGAAAATGTCTCCTAATTAATCATTGCTAACACATAAATAGTAAATGATCACCAAAATGTTACCACCATTTTAATGTGAAATAATTACCCAAATTATAACATCTTACCATCCTATTAAAGAAACTGTCTCCAAACTAATCATTGTTAACCCAAAAATAGTTAATGAGAGCCAAAATTTAACCACCATTTTTATGTTAAATGAAAACCAAATTATAACATCTTACTATCTTATTAAAGAAAATGTGTCCCAACTCATCATTGCTAACCCAAAAATAGTTAATGAGGGCCAAGATTTAATCACCATTTTTATGTTAATTGATAACCAAATTATAACATCTTACTATCCTATTAAAGAAAATGTCTCCCAACTAATCATTGCTAACCCAAAACTAACTCAGTCTCCCGCCCTCCGCCCGGGCTCCCGCCAGAAACTTGCTTCGTCGGCCCTTCGTTTCACGTGCGCACTCAACCTCCTTCGCAAGCTTCTGTCTCCACGGGCACGGGCGGGGGGGCGGGGTATATACACTCTAGGGGTAAGACAGACAAGACCACGTGGAAGTGGGGTACGCTGATTCGGGTTTTGGTAGCTATTTTTACCTTTCGATCGCTATAAACAAGGAATCATTTAAGTTACTAGAAAATGTTTACTAACCTGATACCTCTTCATATTCCCTAAATTCGCGGCGCGGGCGGGGCGACGGAGTTGAGCGGCAAGTACTACTTTATTTGGTAATATGCATACATTTTATGGCAATCATAGTGACTTATTTAGGTAGACATATTGTAATAATTTCTTCGCTAAGATTAGGTGCTCAGTTACTAAATTTGGTAATCATTTACTAAATTTGATCTTTGAATACAATTTAATTGTGCAGTCGTTACTAAAACAGGTAGTACCATTGTAATGGTAGAATTCTTTTTTTGGTGTTCAGTACATATTTTTGGTAAGAAAGCTTGAGGGTATCAAAGTATTTTATGGTGGTCATTATATTTGTTCCCTTTAAAAAATTGGCAGGATGTCTGGAAATGGAGAGGGGGGGCTTTTGCCCAGCAGTTGGACACCACAGACTCCTAATAATAAAGTGTGGGACAAATAAAATTTCACAAAAGAAAGTTCTTAATAAAACGTGTAAAGTTTTTGGAAAACTTGCAACTGCACGTGCTGCTAACCAAATTAAACTTAATTTGAAGAAAAAAAAATACATTGTTCGAGCTGGATTTGAACCAGGGATTATTCGAGTCTAAGTCGACCCCGAGCTACCAAAAGTATGTCTAAGTGAGGACGGCTAATAAATTAATGTAATTCAACACCAAACTTCATCCGAATAATATTTCCCTGTTCTGCCATCAACAAACAACAATAACCAACAAGAAACTACTGCAATTAGCTGTCGTCAATTTCAATCTGGCATCCGATGTCGACGTCGATACTCGACTTGATCTAAAATTATATCTTATTCAACGACACAATTCTACAAATACAGGCGAAGATTAAGGCCAATTGATAAGGATTTCTTCTAAAGTACTGTCACCATCAAGTGGGTACATATATACAGGGTGACTTATTCAAACGGGATACCTAGTGAGGGAAAATCTGAAATGTTCCTGACATCCAGCACTATGTATTACGCCAGTAAACGAACTCTGAAAATCTTTGAATGCTGTTTTTATTTTTTCTACTATCGGCCTCGTGACTCCTAAGAGCAAATTTCCTAATCTCTTGTAGTTTCAGATTTTCCCTCACTGCCCTGTTTGAATAATACAACCTGTATTATGTATATATGATCGTCTCAATTTTCAATGATTACTATTCTCGAAACAATAACCGATGGACATTTTTCGGGCCTAGTCTCCAAATTTTTCCCCGATTACTCGAGGACGCCTGGACTTCTCAGGAGGTCCCATGGTCATCAGGTCAGGCTCTGATGATGGGATCCCGGAGAAATCGAGGGAACTCTTCAAATTTGAGGGGCACACCTGACATTGAATTTGAGGGGCACATCTGACATTGAATTGGAGGGCACATCTGACATTGAATTTGAGGGGCACACCTGACATAGAATTTGAGGAGCACATCTGACATTGAATTTTTAGCAGCACTTTATTATTAATAATGTTGGAATATACATCGCTTACGTACTTAAAATATCATCCTCACACTCTGGAACTTAAATGGTCGCGTACCGTACGGTTTCAGAGAAATTTCCTCCCTCCGAAGCTCCGGTTGTGGAATGAGCTCCCTGCCGAGGTTTTCCCGAGGGACTACAGTAAGGGGTTCTTCAAAAAAGGAGTGTATAAATTCTTAAAGGGTCGGCATCGCGCATGTAACACCCATGGGTTACCATCAGGTGGGCCGTAAGCTTGTTTGCCACTGACGTACGTGGTATATAAAAAAAACTTAAGATATGTACCACAAAAGGAACAAATGCCTATTCGAACCCTCAACATCTACATGCTAGAGACCTTTCTTAAGTTTTCACCTATAACTGAGACACGGTAGGTAATTAGTAATCCCGCATTACCGGGTCGACGCTGCGCACGCGTGCACTCCAACATGTCATTTGTCATCCGAGACGCCCGTCTGACAGATTTCAATTATCCGCCGACCCCGGCCAAACGGATGCGGCCGGCCCTGTTTCGTTGCGGAACGTTTTGATATTCTATAAACAGCCCATTTTGGGTTTAAGCGCCAAACAATATCGCATCAGAATAAAGCATCAATATTGTATCACTCTGCCAATTAGTTGCGTTTTCGGTTGAACGGAATGACAGCTAAGAGTGTGTGGGGGGAGGGGTGGATTTTCATTACGCAGAACTGCGGGTAGCTAGTAAAGCCATGGCCCATCGTACAGGACACAACTATGCGTAAAGGGAGTAAGACATATTTTACGTCTTGTTCTACCATATATCCTCGTCCTCGTCCTGTGTCTGTGGGCCATGATGGCCCATTGTGTGAATCAGGCATTACGGTACTGAAAATACCTAGTCTTGATGTTCTATTAACAGCCTATTTTCGGTTTCAGCCTAAACAAAAATAAGGGATACCTAAAAATAGCATTGCAATTGTATCAATTAGTTCTGTTCTTGGTTGAAAGGAATGACAGTCAATTATTTAAGAAGCTACCAATGTGCGGGGGTGAACATTTTGGCGTAGTTATTAATGTGGGGAACTTACGTTTGTGAAATTTTATTTGTCTCGGGTCCTTTTGACCCCAAGCTGCATGGAACGTGTTCTAAATAAGGTAGCATTCCGATTTTTTGGTAACTGTGAAATACTGTAAATCGATTTCCAATATTTTCATTAAGTACATTGATAATTTGTTAAACTAACATAACTTATTATCTGCAATACCGGCTGTTTGTCAAAATAATATACTGACTCAATATAAGTCAAGGGTTTAAATTAAAAAAACTAACGTAAGCGCTGGGAAACCCAGGCGAGTCTTTTATTTATTCTACCATCGGCGAATCGGAGTGGTGCCTTAGTGAGCTCGTTCCCCAGCCAACGGCAGAAACGTTTTCATCTGAGATATATTTTGTAATTTGTTGCGAACGATATAACAGCTTAAAGAGGTCAATTTCAGTCGATCAGAAAGTGTGTTTATAACGTTTTCTTGGCAGAGTTGGGACTTATTTATAAGTTAACCCGTTTCATACATTCACATACATATTATAATGACGCCTATTTCCCGGAGGGGTAGGCAGAGATCACGGATTTCTACTTGCTACGATCTTGACAAACCTTTCTTGCTTCATTCACTTTCATGACATTCTGAATACATGCTCGTCGGGTACTCTTGACCTGACCTTTCTTCAGGATTTCCCCGATTTGGTCGGAAAAAGTTCGACGAGGTATTCCCCTTCCAACTGTACTATCAACTTTTCCCTCATAACCCTTTTCTTCGGCAAAAACGTGAGTTCACGCCTCGTTTACGGTTTGTAAAGCAAAAAAGTCTTCTAAAATAACGTAAAAATGTCAACAAAAGAGTTAAATCATATCTCAACTCTGGTTGTAGATTTTATGTAAAATCACATTATATAGAATATAGTTCCTTCAACGGAACATGGTTTTCGGAATAAATTTTATTTGGAAAAATGTTTCTTATTTGTTTCTTTCTGCGAAACCAGCTCCACTGACGCCGCGACACGAAAAAATCTATCTTCCTCTTTCTAATTTTCACAGTGCGAGTGAGAGAGACTTCCCAGCAAGTTTTGCTATAAGTACATGGTTGTTATATTAATGTTATTGAAGGTACTGGAAGCAGTACGTAGTTGTTTAATATAGAGTGTTAATTACAGGGTGCGCAACTATCTCAGGATAGACATGCGAGTGAAACTGACTGATGCTCTTGTTCTCTCTAAGCTTAAATACGCGGACACGGTGTACGGCAACTGTCTACTAGCTCCTACCAAGAAAGTTATACAACGAATACAAAATGCCCGTGCGCGTGTTTGCCTTCCTGTACCCCTCCATCGTATGCAACTCCGGATCTAGCGAACAACAAACTCTTAAACATGAGTTCTCACCGACACTTCATTTTGCCACACTCCTCTTCGGTGCATTCCGTGGCAGCTATCGGTACGCTGCTACCAACTGCTGGAATAATATTAACCCGCCGATATTAAAAAGTTAGCACTGTCGGAACTTTTAAAGCAAGGTTGAAAAAATATCATGGACCCGTAAAGTACTGTTGCCTGGGCCTTATACTTTATAGGTAGGTTCAATTAGAACAATTATTTTCTCTCTTGTATTAATTAGCTTTTAAAAATCATAATTATAGCTCCGCAACCCTAACTCTAGATATTATTTAACCATAATTTTAGTTATAAACTAATCTGGGTAATATTATTTTGTTTGTATGTATTTTTTTGGGTATCAGTATGCTGTCCCGCACACCTCACTATGGATCCACATAAAACCAGCGCCGCGCCGTTGGCACTGCCGTGTCAACTGCATTGCTGAGACCTTTTCGGTAGCACAGTAAACAGGGATGGTTTGTTATTTCTTAAGGTTTAGGGGTAAGGGTTTAGCACCTTATAAATATGTTCTTAATGATTTAAATCCTTTTATGCATACTTAACACTTTCGCAACCGGCACAATACACCAGAAACCGACAGAACGCCTAGCGTGAAGTTTTATACTACTGCCCGCCTTGCGGGCTGAGCGCCTGAGCAAACATAACGGGTGCCTACCAGGCGGGTTCTTGGTTGCGAACGTGTTAATTAAGAGTTATAGTCCAGATCTATTTATTATGCCATATTTATATGTCTTATAATGTCTGAAACTTGTATTTGTGTGAAATAAATAAATGAATGAATGTGTAATGATGTGTTATCCGAATAAATTCCTATTCTATTCTGTTCTGTGCTCATGCGCCTCACGTCACCCGTCTCGCCCAACGAAACTAAACCTCTGCCCCGTTATTCAGTAACCTGTTATATCCTCACCACACCGTTCACCCACAAATACGGCACTTGCCCCACCGCCGGCGAGTAAGCGAGTGTTACTACGTGCTACTCGCTCAAGTAAGTAAAAGCGAGTAAGAATTACTATGAGAGTACCCCCTACTCGCCGGGGCGGTGGGACAAGTGCCTATATCTTGAAGCCGCGAATCGTAGTAACTAAGCGTAACAAAACACCGCCGGACAGACACTACACATCATGGTATTACAACTACACATAGTCACTCGGCGGGCGTTGTTACTGCCAGTGTCACACAAAACGAGACATCCTTGACGAAAAAGCACGTGCTGTGCGGTCGAGCGGGATGGCATGATTTGAGTTTACTAACTGTCAGTCATTAGGCAGTGGGTCGTATAAAGGCTGATGATGATGATGATTTTCCATTCTGCGCGACCCTCATCAAGTATTCAGTTTTTTTTTCCTTCCGTTTAATCTACTTTATTTATTTATTTAAACTTTACTGCACAGATAAGAAGTACAAATGGCCGACTTAATGCCTTAAGGCATTCTCTACCAGTCAACCACAGGGCTAAACAGAAAAGCTTATAGGTGCAGGCAGTTGACCAAGAAAAACACAAATTAAAAGGATAGGTAGCTAATGAAAATACATTTCCTAATATGTATAATAAATAAATACATTTACTTACATAAATACAAAAATATAATATACATACATACAATCATATTACTTTGTGTACCCAGTGCAAAGAAAACTGTCACTAAACGATATCGTTGAGAAAATGCTTGCGCAACATGCGCTTGAAGGCGAGTTTCGTTTGTGCTTGCATGTCTGATAGTAAGCGTTACATTTTACGTTACGTACATTAATATTATAAGAGGAAAAATTGTGAGTTATAACTTTCTAAGTTTGTATGTAGGGGGTACAATATGGACAAAGCCACGCGGGCAGCTAGTACAAGAATGAAAGGTAATGCGTAAATCCTACCATTCAAACATGCTTTTCAGTTAATTCTGTTTCCGCGTAGCAACATAAACCTGTTATACAAGGCACAGCAATCTGAGCAGGGAAAGCAGGGATTAGCTAGCAATTACATAGGTACCTCTCAGCTAGCTTTGTAATGTATGCATATGGCTTGTTATAGAATACTGCGGGAGTATCTCTGACTTAACGTATCGGGTGGTATTCACATCCACCAACTAGTCGATCACGTAACGCATTTTACGCGCGTCAGGTAGCTAAATGACAATTTTTGTATGGGAAAATGCCTGTTGAATTGTCCTAACAATTTGAAGCTTTACCTCTGTAGGTAAAGCTTCAAATTGTTAGGACAATTCAACAGGCATTTTCCCATACAAAAAATGTCATTACGATTATTGACGTTACTTTCCATTTATAACCGACTGCAAAAAAAGGAGGAGGTCCTCAATTCGGTAGTATTTTTTTTTATTTTTTTTGTTTTTTTTTTCAGTGTTACTTCAGAACTCCGTCATTGATGAGCCGATTCCAAAAACTTTTTAACAGTTGGATGATGGGATCCATGAGGAATTGAGGGAACTCCTCAATTATATTAGGCACGCGTGTAAGTGATATTGGTATTTTCTATTATAACTCGTGTATTTACACCCGGAAATCATAAATTTGGTGGAGTGGAATTGATGATGAAGACCACAGATGACTTATGGAATTCCTCAACTATGTACTTAAAAGTACATGCGCGCAGTGGAAGCGTGCTGGGCCCATAACCTAATAAAACTTCAACTTGGTTGCGAACAGAGTAACGTTTTATCTCTTTTATTTCCACCTACCGACACACCATAGACAATTATTTTGTTATTTTTAGATCAATTCCAACAAATTACGTCACAGATTTTGATAAGATTATTTCCGTTGAAATAGCAACTATTGAAGTGCCAAAGGTGATCCTTGTGGAATCGACGGAAGTCCTCAAATATTATCGGGCCACATACAGCGATTGGGTTTTTTCTCTAATAATCAACGCATTTACTCAGTTCATGTGGAAAATTGGAAAAGAAATGTGGAAATGTTCTCGTGGCTTGGCTGAGTACTAAATTGAAGTCGGTTAAAACTTTGTTTTTGAAGTAAATTATTGAATGGTTTTTCGGCCGGTCGGCCCCTCGTGGACGTGGACGGCTGCGCTCGGCTGTCCTCTCATCTGACCGGCTCCGTCCGGGTTTTGCCTACTCGCGCATCCGTTACGATGCGGCGCCACGCGAACTGACCCGGAATCGTACATTATTCAATTCAACTCAATTTATTATTGGTTATTTTTTCCTCGCCCACCACTCCGCTGTCTCGCACAGCTGTTGAGGAGACGCGCCGTTAATATGATATCAAGAATACATTTATAGCGCGCACTCCCTTCCAGAGGTGTCTTTACCTTTGTATTGCACATGGGCGCAGCGGTCCTAGGGGCGCCGAGCCGTAGTTTGTAACCTTCCATTTTGACCGCGCGCTTACTAGGGGGCGCTAGAGTAATGTTTGCACACGGGCGCTACATGGGCTAGAGAAGAGACGCCTCTGCTCTCTTCGCACGTTAATCATTTTTTTAGCAGACAGCTCTACACTGCGCTCAAAAACCAGCATTGCCGACGTTGGGGTTAAGACCGCCAAGCTGAAATGGGAATGGGCTGGCCACGTCTGCCGTATGCATCCACAGAGGTGGGCGAAGCCACGGAGTGGGTGCCACACGATGGGCGGCGGCGACGTGGCAGGCCGAGACGGAGATGGCGGGACGACCTGGACGCATTTTGTAGCGATTGGCCAGAGATTGCTCAAATCCGGGAAGAGTGGAAGTCGAGAGGGGAGGCCTTTGCCCAGCAGTGGGACACTCTATTGGCTTCAAAAAAAAAAAATAAAAATGTACTTGCTCTGTGGGCGTGTAGTGCTGTGTTCCTAGGTATTCTTTACGAGCGCATGCGCCTCGCTCCACCCGTCATACCTAACGAAACTAGACCTCAACCTATTCGCTTAGTTACTACGAATCCCGGCATCAAGATACATTTGTACCCACAAATGTATCTTGATGCCGGGATTCACCCGCTCACCCGAACGTTGCGGTGAACTTTAAAGAAGTTACAAAATAGCGAGGCTGGTGGCTAGTAAGGCCCGAGCTCAAGAGGATGTGCGTGACTGTTGGCACAACGAACCCTCAAATGAAATAAAGGGTGAGCAACGCGCTTGTGATGCAAGTATCTATTAACTACGCTTGCTGCTTACCATCAGGCTGTATGCCCGTTTACCAATGTCAATGTATAAAAGAAGAACTTTCTCGAGAACCACATAATATTGTAGGTAGTTGACATAAATCTTCAACAGCTGACTTTATTTTTGCATACCGCAACGCTGGCAAAATATACAAGGCTATTTTCATATACAGGAAATGTTGGAATAAATATGACATAATGGAAATGTTACACACGCATATAATTATAAAAATGAACACTTCAGAAAGATAACATGCAGTACCTATTGTAATGTTTAATAAACTGGCGTGTAACGCCATCTGTGGCGGGTTGTTGGCGAAACGTTTTCACGCAAGCCAGCGCTTTGCTGGTTCTAAGAAGTGATACTAGATGGCGCAACTAGTACAATTTATAACGGAGAGTGCGATTCACGGGGAAATTGTAACCTTTTGGTTGTGAATGTGAGTTTTCACATAGTTTAAAGTTTTATGTATGATTTTAACAGTCGCAGTCTTTATTTTATTTAATGGGACTTTATCGTAATGTATGTTTTCTGAATAAATACCTAGCTATTTTTGAGGGTTTCCTTGAGAGGGTGTGTAACGCGAAGGTAATAAAGTATAATTACACTCACATTAGGTTTTATTTAAACAAAATGAGTGGCTCTGTGAGTTCGCGAGCTCGTCTTTCTTCAATATTAATATTATTACCAAGAACTGAATCCTGTAGAGAACAGCCGGACATCCTGACATAAGAGAGTTTTGGCCCAAGCTGAAACGCAGACCTCGTTCGCTTCGCTCGCTCGTTCAATAATTCGTTACGTTTTTTCAACCCGTTTGTTGCTTTATAGAATGAACCTAATAAATTAATCGGAATGTAAAGTGGGAGAGTAGCATGGGGAACGCGGCCACGCGGCCGGTTTAAGGCGCCGTAGGTTCAGCGAAGTTAAGCGAACAGAGTTTTTGAAACAATATAATGCGTCTGTTTATAATAATATGGTTTCAAAAAAATACGAATAGTAATCTTGTGGCTTTTCTGCAGGGAAATCAGTGCTTCGAAACATGATTAAGTAAATTTCGCTCGATAGAAAAAAATCACGAAAATAGGTCTTCTAAAAATCGGCAATATCATGTTTGAGGGAAATCAGTGTTTACATTATTATTTATTTAAACGGCCAAAAAATTATAATTAAAAAACATCATATCCGCGCTTCCGAGCACGCACTTCCAACTCGCTCACGCTTATGCTCAGTGAGAGGGAGAGAAGACCATGAACCTACGGCGCCTTAAGAGTCCGCAGTAAGTTCGGCCAAATTTCACCTTCCCATACAACCGGAGTTTCGTTCTCATTTTAAAACTACGTGTTGGATTGTGACGAAACTTTGCATATACAATGACATGAGGTATATCTATGTCTGTAATTAGTTTATAAATATGGTTCCAGTTTATAAAACAAACAAAATACACGTAGTTTTAAAATGAGAGCGTAACTACGTGTGTATGGAGAATCGAGCTTACTGCGGACTCTTAAACCCTGGAATAGCGCACTCCGACTACTTGGTAATAGGGAATTTTCTGAAAATTTGTGTACCCAATTAGCGTGAGTTGTCAAACAAAATTTAAGTCCCTGTCAGTTTTGTGGCGACTAAGTATTCAGTTTGTATAAAAAATAACTTTTTCTTTTCAATTTATATATGACATGCATAAACACATTATTTAATAGTCAAACAAATTCATTTTTACATAAATTGTATGATACATTTTCGTCACAAAACTAACACCGAGTTAAAAAAACTAACACTAACTACTTGGGAACACAAATTGAAAATGTCCAATTTAGCATCGATATGAATGTCATCATCCTTTAAACATCTTGTCAGTTAAATGCACACTATGCACGGGTGAGCGAAGCGGTTCTCCACTGAAAGAAAGAAAGAAAGAAACGAAGTATTTATTCGTAACTTAAATTGTGGACACACAGATATTCCGGAGGGGACCAAATTCTTGGCCAGTAGTTAGCCTGGTTAGTCAGTAGGTAGCCATACAAAGCGAAGAAGTGAACAAAGTTCCGTTATGACACAAAAATTAACCGTAGAATTATATGGTTAATTTTCGAGTCACAACGGAAAACTTTCATACAAAGTTTAATTAAGTAAGTTAGGCTGGCCAAGAATTTGACCCTTACCCATTCATATTTGACATGAAACAGCAGCTTGCAGCTTGGGCAAAAATTGTTGTCTCTCCGTCATTGATTCTAGTGAAATTATGTCACCAGGTTCAATTGAATAATTCTATAGCTTATTTAACCAAATCAAATATTCGAAATTTAAAAAAGAGTATTGGTATAAAGTCTCACAGAGCCACTAATTTATTTGTATGGTTCAAAAAATGAAAACAAAAACAATTTAACCTCTAAAACTTTTAGCGAACACTGTCCCAACTAATTTGTATACGAGTATACTTACCTTCTTCTGCACCTTCCTTGGGCACGCTTTAAACATTAAGCGCAAGAAAGGGTAAAGAATTGGAGCGACGTGATCTGTCAACGTCCCGCCGCCATTGTGGGTGCAGGATAAAATGCACGCTGCACCCGCTGTTGCACGTTTGTTGCATTCACAACCGCCCACTTGCTTGAGGTGAACCACTAAACTTGGCAAAAAAAAACAATCGTGCGTTCAAGACTCGGTTGCGCAGTAGAGCGTGAAACATCGTTCCAGAAAAAAATGCAATAGTTGGACTCGAAACTAAATGTGGACGGTCAAAGTATTCAAAAACAACAATATAAAAACGTTAGTTCAGCTACCCGTGTAGTTTTGTCAGTTAAGCCAAAATAACGTTTAAAATCCAAGAGTCCAGTGGGTATATACTTAAACTTTTAAATAAGCAACAAGTTCAAATTCTAAAAATAAATAAATAATAAGGGACAAATCCTCTACAAACTCTTATGCCGGCTGCACATTGGGCCAACGTTGGCGCGTGAGCAGGATGCAGCTATACAAACGCATGAGAACGAAATAAAGCCATCTTCCTCTAACGCATAGCTACATTCTGCTCCGCGCCAACGTTGGCCCAGTGTGTACAGCGGGCTTTACACGAATCCACCTAGCTCCATGGTAAGCCCAACGGAGCTTGTGTAATGGGTATTAGACGACGATACATCAAATAGATAAATACGTAGAAAATATCCAAAACTCTGAAACAAATAATCATGCTCATCACACAAATATTTGCATTAGGTATATGTATAACTAGTAGGTAGTTACATTTCACGAAGGCAAGTGGGCGCGTTCCTATTACGACGTTACCTAAGTCTAATTTCGTCAAATCCACTCACCTTAGTGAAATGCAAAAAGTTAATACCGTGGTTGGAACCCAGGATCGTCATCAAAGTTGATAAATATGTTTCGGTAAACTTTACACTAAACATTTTGTCAATCGCTTCATCAACAGTTTCAAAACCTTCAAAAACTGCAATATGCCGTGAAATCGGAACGACGACGATACAAGTACAGACCGCAACATAAGCCTCTTAAGCGGCCATCGGCGGAACTGACAACAACTGAATAATGAACTGTGGGTATTATTTGTCGACAAAGCGGCTAAGTTTTCCGCCACATCGAAGTAAATAAATATCCAACCGCAAGCCTTTTATCTGTCGATTGAAAAGTTCTAGTGGAAACTATTTAGCTTCTATCAGGAGTCCTCGCTTCAATTTATTGGCAAAGCGAATGATAAGTGAGATTCTGGTAAACCATTCACCTTATTGTATAATGGTCGTCATAGATATATATACACTTTTTACCCCGTTACAAAGGAATAAGGCGCATGAACAAAAATATTTCTGTAAGGCGAATGTCCTTAATTTTTTTGTCTTATGATATCCAAATTCGTTATGTAACGAGTTTTCAAACAAAATGTAGCCGGCCGAAAAAATATGAGAGGTATAGTGTCATACTATCTACAAAAATGAGAACGAACATCGTCTAACTGCATGATGTCATTGAAAGACTGAAACGGTACTGTAAGTATAGGTTTTAAGCCTAAACTTAAGTCTAATTTGTACAATGTATGTATGTGATGTTGAATAAGGTTTCCTGTATCTATGTCTATGTCTATGAAAGTGCGAGCGAAGCGAACGATGTTCTCCGTTTCAGCTTGGGCCGAATATCTTCGTGGGTCCGGATATCCAGATGTCCCGCTGTCCGACTACTATCCTCTACAAGTCGCATTATTACTCAACCCATTCTCGTATTTTTTTGTGAACAGGTACAATATGTATATAGTTTTTTTTGTAGATTCAGTTTTTCAAAATGTATTTATTTTGGCTTGCGAGTTGTACTGCACCCAGAGCCACTTATATTATTTTACAATGCATGTGCTCGAAAAGAGCGTTTTCCAAGCACCCAAATCGTGCGGAAAGTGCCACTTTTTCGCACTAGTGCTTTTTACTTTTCAATTTTTTTTTAATTTTTACGTCCGTCGTCAGCCCGACGCAAAGAGTTTTTATTACTCGAGAAAAGTTTTACAAATATTTCAATTACACGTTTTCTTTCAATATAAAAGGTACATAAATACTAATAATGTATAAAATGATTTATTAATCTTTATGAATTTTGAATTTGGTCAGTAAATTAATTGATTTTAAATATTCACTTAATGTGTTTGGCTGAACGCATCTTTCTTTTGCCTTTTGCGATACGACAGTATGGCGACTTGCACATGCGCATTGCGCATATGTTGACCGCGCATGTATTTAAAACTAAAAAGCCCGCCATTGTTGTGATTGTTGTTTACTTTGTAGTTATTTTATGTAAATAAGTTAAAAATATCGAGTGAAAGTGAGTAATCAATAATAATAATGATTTAGGTATTGCGTTTCAATAGTGTCAGTATGTTTCTTAGAACTACGACGGTACAAGTGTGTTTTGTTGTTAAATATGTTGAGTTACTCAAAATTAATTTTTTTCCAAAACCACAATACAATGGATTTAACTTTTAAGTGAATAAGCTTGACAGTAAAAGATGTGGAGAAGTTGTTAAATGCAGTTCCAGATAATAAGTAGGTACCTGACAATCTACCTCTTCTTCAATTTTAACCTATCTATTTTAAACCGACATTTCACCATTTAATATATTTCCTCACACAAGGCATAGTAAAACGTTGTATGATACACGCGCGTAAAGATGATTTCCGACTCGTGTCGAATTATACATTCGCTCGCTTCACTCGCTCATGTATAAAAATGACACTCGTCGGAAATCACCTACTTTCCACACTTGTATCATAAATAACTATTGTTTAGCTAGTTGCTATGGCAGTAGGAATGCGGGAGCATGAGAAACGTTCGGGACGGAGGCAATCCTGTCAACCGTTTAGCGTTACAGCATCAGAGGCGATGCGAAATTGCTGTACCTAAATATTACCTGACATTGTACTGTCGTAAATTACAAATCAAAGGGTTTTATTCTGTACTTTTATTATTGAGGTGTCTAGAAATCAAGGGTAAACCAAGACCAATGGTGTGGGGTGTGGTTTGGTTATTATATAGTCTTTAGCCGTCTAGCACTATTTTACATCCCGTGTTTTTTTCATGTTTTATCTATATTTTGCTAAAAGTTTGAATAGGGTTCTTTTAACTTTCCAGTCAAGTGTATGCTTGCCACTTTTCAAGTCTTTAGCTCATAGATTCAAGGAGTTCTCATACAAAGTTCAACCCAATTTTTTAACCCCTTTGCAGGGTGCAATATTTATCATTTTTATAGCCTGGCCGAAGATCCGTTTAATATTTTAGTGAAAGTTGCATCTTAATCCATTCGATAGTTTTCATGTGATACTCGGATAACTAAACAGACAGACAAATATTCTAAAAACTGTTGAAGCGTTTTCGGCTATCGATTCTAAGAGCCCTCAATTGGTTTTTTTGATCATATCTTCTATCTACAGACTTTCGACCCTCTACAGCTTTATTATATGTATAGATATTTACAGATGAAGATAGATATAGATACTGCATACCCAGAATTTCCTTTCAAAACTTTTCCACGAAACGGATTCAAGTACAAAGGCCACAAAATATCATCGGTCGCAATAATTTCGTGCGGCAATGCGTTTTAATTAGCGTTGTGGGCAAAGTGAGCTCCGATCCGCTTTCCGAGCTGTTAGCCTAGGGCAAATAAACTGGCAGCCAATTGCAGGCATTGTTAGAAATATGACGATTGTTTACTAGTCCGCTGTGTGGAATTGGCTACAATAACTCGTTCAGTAATAGAGGTAAACCCTCGTAGCGATGGGGAACTTGTTTTGGGGATTGGTTAATCAGATTATGGCACAAGTAGAGTTAATTGTTTGTTTTTTAACCACTTTAAAAACAGTTTTTTAGATAGGATCCAGAAAGGAGGTGCAGATAGGTATCAGCCGAAAGACGTCCACTGCTGGACATAGGCCTCCCCCAAATAGTGCCAAAGTGACCTGTCCTGCGCCACCTGCAACCAGCGTACTCCCTCGACCTTTTCCAGGTCATCAGTCCACCTCGTGGGGGGCCTATCCACGCCGCGCTTTCCGGTACGTTTTCGCCACTCGAGAACCTTTCCACCCCAACGGCCATCGGTTCTACGTGCTATGTGCCCACTGCCACTTAAGTTTAGCGATTCGGAGGGCTTTGGTTCTGCTGCGGATAGCCTCATTTCTGATGCGATCACGCAGAAAAACTCCCAACATAGCCCTCTCCATAGCCCTTTGGGTGACCTTGAGCCTTCTTATGAGGCCCATTGTAAGCGACCACGTGTCAGTGCCATATGTCATCACTGGCAACACACACTGGTCAAAGTTGATTTATTATTATGTAGCTAATTGTAATATGTTCCTGCGGTTCAAACCAACGTCTCACACGTCGACAGATATTTATAAATTATAAAGACTGCTGCAAATTCAAAATACAAAGAGAAATTGAAATGCGCACTATTGCGCACACGCAGCGGGGCAGACCGAGGATAGAACTCGGTATCTTTAGATAGGCACTTTTCGCCACCACTCCGCTACTTGTGCATGGGCTGTTGTTGTTGTGTATTCTACATTAAAAAAAATGAATTAATCTAAAAAAAACCATTTCAGCTCTATATTTAGTATAGCGCTTAAACCTCTAGCAAATGCACATTATTGCAAATAACGTTATCGACATCGTTCCTACCATCCTCCGGCAAAGGTAAAGTAACGCGCATCAAAAATTAACAAGATCGCAAAACACGTGGCTACTACAGGGCCAGGGTTCGTGTAGGTGGCCAAACGTCAAGGCAAACAAAAGGCCTTTACGAGCATGTTTAATTTCTCTCCGGCTACACCCGGGACCGTACCGGGCATAAAAAATTAAAACAAAACACTGCTGCCTAAATGGAAATTAATTAACCATTTCAATTATACATTGTAACGGAGAATTGGTTAGGTTTTCCAGTGTTAGCTACCTAAACATGTTGTTTCAAATACATATTTCAATTATGTGAGTTTACTTTCATAACGTAGGTAAGTTAAATTCACAGAGCACTCTGTTTGAGGTGTATAGCCGCGGGGGTACAGCGGCCCGGAACTAAACTAGTTTTGGCTCCATCAAGGAACGTTTTGCTTTACTCGAAACGCAATGGAGGTCGTTAGGGACTCATTTCTACGTTTGTAACTTCTTTATTAAGTACAAGTTTCTGCCCGCAACTTCGTCCGGAAACAATTCGTTTATTTTTCTACTCCTGTACCGTTATCTGTCATTTATATAGGCTCTAGCTCAAGTACAATGACACCGATAATAAGTCGTCGAAAAACTATGCTCTATGGTCCGTAAACGCAATGTTTAGTGTACTTTTATGGTTCATACATTTTTCATAAAAGCATTGTTTACCACGATGTCAAATCATCTAACTTTTTTTCAATCGGCCGCCATATTGCAGTGGTACCAACTTCATAAGCAAATTTTTCGAAATAAAAATTTTACTATCAAACATTTGTAGAACATAAATTATTTACTATAATAAAAATAAATGATCATTTATTGTGTGTATACATATTTTACCAATTATTGGTATTATTTATAAATATAAACCGATCCGGTTCGGTTCGGATCCGGATTCAGTTTGGTTCGGATGGCAAATTCAAGGAAATTAAAAACAAAACAGACCATAAACAAGAGGTGTCAATGTGTCATATTTATAATTTCCCACCAAAGTTCCAATTCAAATTTAAAAGACGAAATAACTATTCGTTATTAATAACTTATTAAGATTTTATTCGTGTTTGTGAAGTGAAGGAAACTGTGTACGTTCCTTTTAAAATGGACGAAGAAGAAAATAACTGCACCGCTGTAGAAATTGCGTGAGTAGTAATAGAACTAACGGAAAACTTACTGCCTGAAAAGTCAAATGCTATTTATTTAGAATTAGTCGTAGAAAAAGTATTGTATACAACGGTGTATAACTTGGTCTTAAAACGCTCGTGCCGTCTTTAATTGCGATGCTCGCCAAGGCTCGCATCGCCGCAACTCATGACACTCGCGTTTTAAGACCCTACTTATACAACAGTTGCATAAAATACTATTTTACTCGCATGTTACTTCCGCTTTCAGTTTTTACCCTTCAGAAATGATTGTTTTCCTGGATCAAAAGTGTGATAATATAAATTTAACCAGCTGCAGTGATGGTAGCGATATTTTTAAATCATAATTGTTGGATAACTATAAGAACATACAAACAACAGGGACTGTAGTCTTCCCAGTCCAATTTATGTCATCTTTGTCATCTTGAGGATATGTACCTATATTTAAATTGTAACTGTAGATCGTTGTCACAAGCGATAATTTACGATTTTACAAGTTTAAATGAGCATCACAGGTCAAATGACCAATTATTTATTGGTCAAACGCCACCGTATTATCAATTTAGCCTTGGTTTTACTTTACCTACATTGATTTAGTAAGTAACTAGATACACAATCCAAATGGTTTCGACCGTGAGACTTGACGGTTGTCAAAAAATATCGGTGAAAAGATGTGTTAGATAAAAGTTGAATAATTAATTTCGTTAGTACAAATAACAAATTATCAGGGAACAAAAACCTAAAGAGTCTACTGACTTCGTTACATATTTTTATGGATTGGTAGTTACGTAAATTATGAACGACCGAGAGACGTTGTCGTATATTTATTTCTCAAGCTTATATACATATTGTAAAAATAAATGATTGACTATTTATAAATTGATTGACTGATAAAACCTAGTACCTAGTCCTTATTCCCTCTACCAGCTGCACTGGTACGTAATGCCCACTGAACAATATGTATGTATGTATGTAAGCACTTTATTGTACACAATAACAGGTTAAAGAATATACATGTGACACAATAGATCAACGTACAAAGGCGAACTTATCCCTATAATGGATCTCTTCCAGCTAACCTTGGAGCAATTGAGAGGAGGTAGAACGAGATAGGCAAACTTATACCGTGTACAAAAACAGAGAAAATGAAAACAAAACTTAATAGGTATTAATCCTAGACAAATAAAAACATGCCAATACATATATAATATACAATATAATATATAATACACACTATCATATGTAATATACAGTGTTTTTTTTTAATGGGACAGTATGGGGAAATCCGAATCTAAAGGAGATAGAGGAAAAGTGTCCAAGGAGACATTAGGTGTTTTTTGATGTAAACAAATTTGGCTCGTTAAAATTTTTGGTCAAGCGTGAGTTGTTCTTAAAAAAATATAAAGTAGGTCAATTTTTTTTTTGACGCGGGTCGGCTCTGTTTCATGTAAGGATTATTTCATTGTATGGAAAGAAAAAAATCTGAACAGCAGAAGTTGGTCAAATTTAATGAAAACTAATCTTCATACAGTTGGTTTATTACTTGAGTAAATGTTCGATGTGGCCGCCGTCTTGTCTTATGCAGGTACGAGCACGCTTCAAGACACTTCTAGTTGCATTTAACAGAGACTTATGGTGAATTGTGTTTAAAGTGTTGTAAACAGCATCTTTTAATTCTTGTACGGAGTTGTATCGGGATTCATAAATTCGACCCTTAAGGTAACCCCATAAGAAAAAATCTAATGGCGTTAAGTCGGGCGATCGTGGGGGCCACTTTATCGGCCCATATGTACTCGTACCCATCCAACGGTTTGGAAACTGCTCGTCCAAACACAGTTTACTTGCCCTACTGTTGTGGGCTGGTGCACCATCTTGTTGGTAGATTATCTTACCAAAGTTCCTTAAAAAAATGTTCTTCTCTTGAATCATCTGGAGCTCTTATCGATTATCGAAATTTAAAAATGGAATAATTTTAAATATTTTTTTACACGCCTAGGCACTTGTAACAATATTAAAAGGTGAATACTTACTGCAATTGTATGAAGATTAGTTTTCATTAAATTTGACCAACTTCTGCTGTTCAGATTTTTTTCTTTCCATACAATGAAATAATCCTTACATGAAACAGAGCCGCTCCGCGTCAAAAAAAAAATTGACCAACTTTATAATTTTTTAAGAACAACTCACGCTTGACCAAAAATTTTAATGAGCCAAATTTGTTTACATAAAAAAACACCTAATGTCTCCTTGGACTCTTTTCCTCTATCTCCTTTAGATTCGGATTTCCCCATACTGTCCCATTTAAAAAAAACACTCTGTATATATCGCAAATATACAATAAATAAATAAATACTATATTCAACTAATTCACAAGTCATTGGAAAGCCACAACTTCTTCAAATTCATCTTAAGTGACGCAACAGACCGCGACTGTCTCAGCGACAAAGGCAACTCATTCCACAACTTAACAGCGCGCGCGGTAAAAGTTCTAGAGTATGTTCGCGTCTTTTTAGACGGTACAGCAAGAGTAAGGTTAGCACTCGACCGCAAGCGGTGGCCACTGCCGTCTGCCATATAACTAAACCGCTCAGAAAGATAAGGAGGGGAAGTAGGGCTGAACAGTGTGTTGAAAATGAAAAGTAATGACAGGATATGCACGTCCCTGCGCCGGCGAATCGGTAACCATCGAAGCTTAGAACGGAATTCAGAGATATGATCATACTTGCCTAGACCAAATATATACCTGATTCATATATTTCCCTGCTTGTAAAATAAATAAATAGAATAGAATAGAAAGTATTTATTTCGAAAACAACATCAAAAACACATTTCGCAGAGTTGATAGGAGGTAAAATATACGAGTAAGTACAGAGTTGAGGGTTGTCTCCAAAAAAGGAGCCCACTCAGCTTGTGTTAGGGCACAGAGTGCACTAACGCCGGTTTTCAGTGGATCCTATCCCTAAATCTGATTTTGTTTGTGCTTTTGGTCTTTCTGTTTAAAGTAATACAATATTATTAAAATAATGTGTGTGTAATGCGACTCCATTCATTCGTTTTTGTTTAAGATTGTATATATATCTATACATATACATATAATACATCTGTAGAATGTCTGTACATTCAAGATATTATCATAAAAACGAATTGAGGGCTCTCAGAATTCATAACAGAATACTCTTCAACAGGTTTTACTATGTTTGTCTGTTTGTCTGTCTGTTTCGTTATCCGGGTAAGTATCACCAGAAAACTATCGAATGGATTACAATGGAACCTTCACTAACACGTTAATTGAATCTTCTGTGGTGCAATAGTTTATAAAAATCATTAAAATTAGGGCACCAAGGTATTAAAAAGGGGGGTTAATTGGTGCGGATAAACTTGACTGACAAGTGAAAAGAACTCCATTCAAAGTTTATGCAAAACATAGATAAAACGTGAAAAAACACGGGAGGAAAAATAGTACTAAGCTGTTAAAGACTATATAATAACCAAAACTGGTTGATACCTCAAGCGATAGTTACTGTTAAACATTAGAGACCTAATTATGTTGGAAACTGAGTCGCCGACTAGGTCGCTGTTGAAATTGAAAAACCAGCGAGTTTGATCTCTGCCATCCTATATTTGCTATGAATTCAGAGGTCATCTCAAGTTGTTTAATAGGTTGAGTTGAATACTAATGTCGAATTAGCATAGTTCACCAACGTCAAGTGACGTGGGTATACAATTTGGACACAACGACATTCCGCGGTGAATTGAGTTAGTACCAAATATTTTTATAGGAACATTCGCTTGCAAGACACCCGGAGCTAACGAGTATCCTGGAAGGTTGCTTTGGGACTTTGGCTTTAGGTCTCGCTTGCAAGACACCTGGAGATAGTAAGTGTCCGTGGGGGCTTGCCCCGTTTACCTCCAGGTATTCAGCCCTCGGTTTTGCTTGCAAGATACCCAGGGAGAAAGCGTGGGGACTCGCCCTCGGGCTCGCATTGAAAGTGCTCTCTGAAGAGTTGCTTTGGGCATTTCATTCATTGGAATTCTTTTCATTGGAAAAGCTCGGCCTTTGGCCTCGCTTACCTCGCCGCTCGCCTTCACCACTTTGGCATCAGGTTTCGCTTGCAAGACACCTGGGCATAGTAAGTGTCCGTGCAGGGGTCTCTAAATAAACTATTCAAGTTGTTAAACTTTCGTGAGACACACGGTAAGCAATACCGCCGCAAAAACAGTCATCCTGAAGAAGAACTTCCGAATAGTTACAAACATGTCGCCCGTAGTGACATTGATGACATGTTATTATTAGTATTATTCAGATTGTATTCAAAAAACTATAACTAACCTCAAAATAAAGCCACAAGTACCTAGATTATGTTGAGCAACTGATGCATACTGTCCTGTTGAACCACTAAAGCAGTCGCGTCGAATACGGCACTTAAATCGGTTGTAAACTCGAGTTGTGAACCACACACGCACCCCAAAATTTTATGTGATGCGATTAAAAGCAGTTCAATTGCAAAATTTACGGGAGGGTTGGATTTTAAAACGCGGTTCAGGGAAGGAATAATAACTTTCGGCTAAAATGTTTTATGTTGAGTTTTATTGGCCGTGTCGCGAGCTAATGTTTTTACGGGCGCGCGCGGAAGGCACTGAACTCTCATATTTTGCTCTAAAAAGATAATAACAAAACCGAAGTTAAGTATTTCACGAGTAAGTACCGTTTTCGTAAAAGTGTTGATGCTTATAAGTCTTACAAGTTCACGTTACCGAACTATTCAATAAGAATGTCTTATAGTTAAAAAAAAACTACTTACAAGTTAGGCGGAGACGCATTAGGAATGTTTTCTCAAGAATCAAAATAATTGTTTCCGTCCCTAATTAAGTTAAAATAAGCTGACGGTAAAAGAAAGACTTAAACAATAGTAAAAAAATCGTGCTGCGAAAGTAGTAACCGTTTCCAAAATGGCGTTTGCCAGAGCAGCGAACGAAATTCTTCGATTCAGCTTGGCCAAAAATTCTCGTGAAATTTTGTGAGCAGGTTTAATAATTATATTGATTATATTGTCGACTTAAATAGGTATTTAGAATTAAAAAAAATATGTTTATAAAGAGAAACTTGCGAGGTCTAAAGCTCACAGAGCCAGTAAGTAGTTTTATTGTATGAGATAACCGGACACTTTGATAACAACGTTAATTGAAATTTCAATTTGAGAAAAAAACATTAAATGTATAGTAGCAGACATTTAAAATTTTGTAGTAATTTCGGTGCAGCATGATTGTGTTATCGGTTGACCACCTCTTATAGACAATATTAATCAAAATTGGTTAATTAAGATTAATATTGAAGCTGATGAAGCATAACCATTGAAATTGTTTATATCAATCACGTTAACAACAATACGCTCCACCGAAAATGATGATTAATCTCTGTTTGACACAAAGGTTGAGAGTGGTAGAGAATTCCTTACGGCGTTAAGTTCGCCTTTTGTGTATGTAACTTTAACTACTGTACAAAAAAGTTTCATTAAATATATAAATAAAATGCTACAAAATTCACGATGACTACATGCGTGTGATTAAAGAAATAAAGTTTTAATCTAAACTACTTCTTCGGGCACTGGAAATAGAACCCAGTGTGGCAACATAGAGAAAGTATAGATAGGTTCACACACACATATACACATAAGTTACAAATATATAAGCATAAACAATAACGCATGTGAGATCGAGGTACAACGTCATATCCCCTATCCCTGATCGCGTATAAGGCTTTTTTGTCTGTGCCCTGTCAAAATATTGTATCGAAACTGACGTCACGGATATAATACCACTAAAATATGACATGAGATGTCGAGGATGTATTCGTTTTCTGATCCTTCTCAATTTAGTCAGGTTAATTTACCTCCAAACCTTTTGGGAATTCGCTAGGACTCGACCTACTACTTAAATCCTACCAAATCTACGATAGACAATAACGCTAGTGAGATCGGCATGGCGAACTGTTGCATGCGATAAATGAAGTTGTGGCTGGTTGAGTATCCTGTGCGTTTTACAAAAAAACGAAGCTTAGAGTGCTTCAGATTTTTTTGAAGTGAAAACTTCTTTAGCGGCGCTGAGCACTTTTCGGGATGGGGAAAAATTGTTAAATACGCGACAGAGTTTTGTGACGTTAGATGTGAAGGAGGTCACTTTTTGCTGCTAGCCGATTCGACTTCATTCAAAACTGAACGCTATTCGTAAGAGTATAAAGCCGTTAAACACTTTTTGCAATAGCATATTCTGCAAATCAATTTGTACTAATACCAACGCGCCCTTCACCGTTTTGCTATTGCGAAAATTCGAATAGTTCGAATTTGGGCGTTATTCCTAAAGAGATGGAGCTAAGAAAAATATTTACCAACGGCAAAAACAAATTGATATTATGGTCGCCACCGTCGTCTGCAAATTCGAATAGTTCGAATTTAGACGTTATTCCTAAAGAGATAAAGCTCTGAAAAATATTTGGCAATGGCAAAAACAAATTGGTATTGTGTTTGCCGCCGCCCGTCGGCGCGCCGACGGGCGAGCCGGCGGCCCCTCCCACGCAACGCGCCAGCGGCCCGTCCGTTTATAAATTTGCGTCAAATTCATTTTTAGGGTGACACCGTAAGATGTCACGTGACCTGATCGAAGAACTGTTACAATGTTATTGAGTTTTCACTTCTGCCGGCACTCCCGGAGTGCAACCCGGTCTTATTTGTCAATGCCACAACTACATTTACCGCAACAATTACCCCTACGAAGTACACTTAATTGTATTCGATTAAAAACGCTGTTTTCCAAACTGTTTTAGTACCGACTTGACAATTTATTTTACCATTTCACCAAATCATGTGAGATTTGATAAAACTGAATTGTAGCGTAACGCTGAACCAGTTCAGAGATTTGATCAAATCACCTATACCATGTTCAAATAGACTTTATTATATCACTAAACGTGAAATGATAAAACGAGTTGACCTTGCGAGTTCGTTTCGTCAACTCACTGGCGTGTTTCAAGGATTTTATCTAAACACTAAACAATTCTGGTGAAATGAAAAAACGAGTTGCCCTTTTTGGCTGATTTCGTTACTTCACTAAACTGATTCAGGGATTCAAATTACTGTTTTTTTTTTTCAGGCAAATGATAACATCCTGCGTGACTGGATCATATCCCTTTTAGACATTTGTTCAAATCTCTTTTTTGACCATTTCTCTGCGACATATGCACTTGGCCGACAATCCCTGCTTTCCTTGCCTCTACAGTAATGTACTATTGTCACGACTCGCTGGCCACCTTTTTTATATACTCTGTGCCTCTACCTACATCTGAAGTAGAGTGCAGCGAGTGGGTCTATGAAAAAGCTGCCTAGACTCATTTACTACCTGGGTGACCTAACCTTACGGAAACCTGTTGGGTGCTTAATGGTTTAGAACTAACGCGGCTTGAGCTTCCGATATTCCGTATCCTTGGTAAAACTTCATTTTGCTAAGCAAATATTGTTACGTACGCTGCTCCTTTTCTTTAATCTGATATTCAAGAAGCTTTATCATCTCTATTATCAGTGTGATTGGTGCCGTTTCGGTGTAAATGGCCAAAAAGGACGGTATCAGAGAATAGTTAGTTTATACAATACAATTAAATATATGCACATGAAATCTAAAAAAAATCATCCTCCTAGCGTTTTTCCCGGTAGTGCCTTAAACGATCCCGGTGTCCGCTTTCGCGTAGACACTAGTTCTGATAACATACATGAAATAACCATGTGTGAAAAAATCCCGACTAATGTACGTTGTTTTTATATTACGCAAACATAACGCGTTGTTAATATTAACAAAACTGATTACTGTAGTTACATACACTGTGTTCCGATTTTGGCTGCGAAGGTTTGTTTGGGATGATCCGAGTTTTGGGCCCAAGAAGCAATTAGCACATGTGAATCATTGAGTAGGCGGAGCCTTTAGTTAAGCTTTTAAGGTGTGTTTACACGGGAGTTTTCGTTGGTATAGTATTCAAGTTTACTACGTATAGTTCTATAAATGATTTCGATGACGGTGCCCCTAGTAATTACGGATAATAAATAAATAAAGTTATTATTTTTAAGCTATTCTTTCGATTGGCATCATAAAAGTAGGCTGATTTTTTTTGACATTTAAGTCGGTTCGATTCCCAGACGAAGCAAGTAATTTTTAGAAAATCTATGAATGCAGAATTACTAACTTTTAAAAATAACATAAAGTCTTCTTTGAGCAAAATTCACTATCTACGATATTTAAGGTACTTCATCTTCATGTCCCATAAGTTTGGGACACCCTGTATATCTTCAACAAATAAATCACAGTTTTCTAATATTTCAATAAAACCCTATTATTTGACTGCTATGGAACAAAAAGCAATATTTTACAATTTACTTGTTTTTCCATACATTGGCTGGTACGGGACTCCATGTTGTGACTTCACAAGTAGCTGTCAATTAGTACGGTCCGGTTTTAGCTATGTCAGGCAAAATCTAACTTTGACTCTCGTAATCTTTGTTGTATAATAATGTAATGATTGATCCTCTCTAAAATCTGGTCTGCATGGCATAGTGAAAAAGTCTCGTATTGTGCCAATCCATCCTATCAGAAAAAAAACGCAGGACCAATAGGACCATACATGTACATAGACAAATCCTATCCATATCTATTATCTACGTCAAGTCTTATAGACTGCTCTATGTTTTGCGAATCGTACATTTGATCCTACAAGGAAGAAGAAGCCACTACCAGATTTGTTCTCTTTTCCTCGTTAAAACCTCGCAACTGAGGGTCGTAAGTCGCTTTTGAGTACAGTGATCTCCAAACCGGCCTATCTTTTAATAATAATAATAATAACCCCCCCAAAGGGATCACCTTGCCGTGGTGGGGGGGCTTACAGGTTGGTGACACTACCAAGGTCAAAACATCTAGACCACACCCCAGTATGGGAGATACTAAAACATTTGCCAATATCAGCTAGGCAACCCTTCCCAAACTAAGATCCCATCCCTCCCTCTTTCCTATCCTTTCTTCTTCTTCCCTTTTAAAGTAATTATGCAGCTACGATCGAGAAGTTTACGTCCTGGGCCGCTGCCCGAGGGTAATCGTCGGGGCGCATCTGGAGCCGTTGCTGGATGCCACAGCATGCGAACCAACGGCGATGCGGAGTTGAACAGGCGGGCTCCCATCGAACAATCTGTTACAGCCGCAGTCGGGCCGCTACCCGAGGACGATCGTCGGGGCGCACTTGGAGCCGTTGCTGGGTGCCACAGCATGCGATCCAGCGGCGATGAGGAGCTGAGCAGGCGGGCTTCCATCGAAGAATATACTACAGCCGAAAACCCCTCGATCCGTGCGTCATCCCGTACATCGTTGTGTCCCTCAATTCCTTCGTCTTCAGTTTCTTTGTTTCCATCAGTTCCGTCATCACCAGCTTCCTATTTGAACTATTCTGATTCCGAGAGCGCGTCGTCAACGTGTACAACATCTCCTAACTTTATTAGTACGGCCGAGGACGTTGTGCAGGAGGCAAGCACTGCCAACCAACCTGCACCCGCCACGGCTGATCCAAATGTGCGCAAGAAATGGTCTCGAGAAATGAACATTTTTATCTTGCGCACGTACTTTAGAATCACTGCTCTTGAAACCGAAACCAGAAAATATTTATCACAACTACACGAGGAATTTAGCCAAAAGTTTCCGTTATTTAAAGTCAGCAAACAGCGCCTAGGGGACCAACGTAGGGTCATAGTACGGAATAACCTATTATCTGATGCAGATATTACAGAAATTAGAAAACTTGCAGAAAATGATCTTAAAAATTCACCGCCTCATCCCCGTCAATCCCAATCAGCCACACAGAACAGTGACCAACGAATGATCTGGACAAATGAGATCAACGAGTCTATAATAAGAGAGTACTACAAAATAACACTACTAGAAACAAACACAACAGCATACAGAAAACCTCTTTATGTAACTATTATCGCAAAGCACCCCCAGTTTTCACACGTATCTGAGCAGAGGATAGCAGACCAGCGAAGAGTTATCATTAATAATAAATACGTGAGCGAACAAAGACTGCAGGAGATTAAACTTGAAATTTTGCGTGAGCTAGCGATAATTGATATTTCTCAAAATACAGATAATTTATCCCATATCGACACAGGGACCGTGGGCCCAGAGACTGACTTATTTCCTGAATCTCCGACAGTAAATAACACCCCTGTTAGCAACTACGAAACTCAACCCGACAATTTAAGAGTCCGCAGTAAGGTCGGCCGAATTTCACCTTCCCATACAAACGTAGTTACGCTGTCATTTTAAAACTACGTGTTGGATTGTGACGAAACTTTGCATATGCAATGACATGAGGTATATCCAGGGCTGTAATTAGTTTATATGGTTCCATTTTATAAAACAAACAAAATACAGCAAAAACAAGTTTTGTATGAAAAACTTAAATTCGCTGTATTTTATTTACTATGGTAGCTGAAGCTACATAAACTAATTACAGACCTGAATATACCTCATGTCATTGTATATGCAAAGTTTCGTTACAATCCACCACGTAGTTTTAAAATGAGAGCGTAACTACGTTTGTATGGAGAATCGAGCTTACTGCGCACTCTTAAGTGCCACTGACAACGAACCACTACTGAGCTATCTCCCCCTAACAAAACAAAAGGAGATTGAACAAACGTTTTTAGCCGCTCAGGATCAATTTAGCAACTCTGTCCCCTCTAATAGACCCTCTATACCCAAACAAAAGCCGTCTAAAAACTTCGCCTCCATAGTTCATTTTATTAACAGCGCTATACTTCCGAAATACCTACCTCTAGACTTAAATTTTGCAAGCACACAAACTATTATTTATTGCGCTGCATTCACGGCAGCTGTCCAAAATGGTTCTAAGATTAGAGAATCGCATTACACCCACCAATATAGCAACCAACCCCCTTTGTGGCAAAAGAGACTACAGGACAGAATAACAGATTTAAGAACCAAGATAGGCCGACTGACAGAATTTATTAACGGCAATCTTAGCCCAAGACTGACGAGACATATAAATGCAATCAAAAGACAGTATAAACTCCACTCTCGACATGAACCTGAAAATACGGAACTAACTCATTTCCTCGATACCCTCAAACAAAAACTTAGCGCACTAACTAACAGACTCCGTAGGTACAAACTCACGACCCTCCGCAAAACACAGAATATGCAATTTGTTAATAATGAAAAAGTATTTTACAGGACATTACAAAACTCCCACAATAATACCCGTGAACCGGGACAAGACCCTAATAGCAACTCTGAATCTCCCACTGCGGAAAACCTGCATCACTTCTGGTCCGAAATATGGTCTAAACCACTGGAACATCGCAATTCTGAATGGATTGAGACAGACAAACAATCACTTAGTTCCATACCTGATATGACATTTGAACAGATCAGCCTTGACCTACTGCAAACAGTCATACAGAAGACTCATAACTGGAAAGCAACTGGCTCCGATAACATCCACAACTACTGGCTTAAGAAATTCACATATTTACATCCGATTCTGCTTAGACATATTAATGAATTCATCCATAATCCTGAAACATTACCGCCATATCTTACGCAAGGCACTACATATATGTTGCTTAAAGATAAAACTGACAAAAGTAACCCCGCCAAATATAGGCCTATTACCTGCCTGCAGAACATCTACAAAATCATAACATCTTGTATTAGCAAACTTATATATAGACACATTGACACCCACAACATTTTAGCTGAGCAGCAGAAAGGATGCCGACAGAATAGTCAAGGTTGTAAAGAACAGCTTACCATAGATGCCGTTATTTCCAAGCAAGCAGCTAGTAATAAAAGAAATATCTATACCATGTACGTAGACTATAAAAAAGCATTTGATTCTGTACCGCACAGCTGGCTTATTCATATTCTTAAGCATTATAAAATTCACCAAACCATCATACAGTTTTTACAAAATACAATGTCACAATGGTCAACAGTTCTTAAAATTTTCAGCAGTGATACCAACATTGTAACGGAATCAATCAATATCCGCAGAGGTATATTTCAAGGAGACGCTCTTACTCGTAGTCCGCTTTGGTTTTGTCTTGCACTCAATCCACTCTCCAATTTGCTGAACAAAAGCATAGCTGGATTTGAACTGAAATATGGTAACACCTCGCAAACAGTATCTCACTTAATGTACATGGACGACATCAAACTCTATGGTAATAGTTTAACTGACATTCACAATCTAGCAGACATCACGCAAGCGTTCTCTTCAGATATACACATGGAATTTGGCATCGACAAATGCAAAATCCAGTCGATACGAAAAGGTAAAGTAGAATGCATTAGTTATACTCTCAACAATGGACAGCAAATAGACCCTGTAGATGAAGATGCTGGCTATAAGTACCTAGGATATCAACAGACACAGCAAATTCACCATAAGGTAAGTAAAACTACGCTTCGGCAGAAATTTACTGACAGACTTCACAAAATTTTGAACACCCACCTCAACGCTCGCAACACAATCAAGGCAATTAATACATTTGCGGTTCCAGTTCTTACTTATTCCTTTGGTATCATACAGTGGTCCCAAACGGATTTGTGTAACCTTCAAAGAAAAGTTTTTCCACAACCAATCATCTCGTTCACAAATGCATGAGGCTGTTGTAAGCGCTGATAGAAAATTTACTCCGATAAATTTGAATGACCATACAAAACAAAAGAATGAATCCATCACAGAGCCTCAACAAAAACAAGAAGCATGGATACAAAAGGCACTCCACGGCAGACACCGACTGGATCTGACCAATCCCAACGTCGACAAGCTGGCATCTAATATGTGGCTCAAGAGAGGTGAGTTGTTCCCCGAAACTGAAGGTTTTATGATCGCAATTCAAGATCAAATCATAGACACTAGGAATTATAGAAAACATATCATCCGCGATCGTAACTTAACTACTGATTTATGTCGACGCTGTCATGGTGGCTCAGAGACAATACAACATATAACAGGAGCGTGCCGATCCATAACCCAGACAGATTATAAACATCGACATGACCAAGTAGCAGCCACCATCCACCAATACCTTGCAATAAAATACCGCCTTATTGAAAACAGAACCCCTTACTATAAATATATACCGCAAATTGTTTTAGAGTCATCGGATCACAAACTATACTGGGACAGAACTATAATCACCGACAAAACCGTGCATTACAATAGACCTGACATTATACTCCACGACAAACCTGCAAAAACTGTGTATCTGATTGACGTAGCCATACCCAATACCCACAACCTAGCGTCTACTCACACTGAAAAGATCAGAAAGTACACTGACTTGTCCGTAGAAATAAAAAACCAATGGCGAGTAAATACGGTAAAGACTATTCCAATTGTAATTTCATCTACAGGTGTTATTCCACGTAGCCTCCACACCAGCCTCAAAACCCTCGGTGTCCATCCACTTACATACATCCTCCTACAAAAAGCTGTAATTATGAATACATGCAGAATAGTACGCAAATTTTTAGCATTAGAACAGCAATAGATAGGTAGTCCTTGGTTAGGTAGCATATACCTACCTTCTATATTCGTTTGGCCAAAAGCCCGCGGGTATGGAAGTAAAATACCCTCCACTTGGAGAGAAACACAAATAAAAAAATAAACAAATAATAATAATTAAATAATAAATATTAGGGGACAATCTTACACAAATCGACCTAGTCCCATAGTAAGCTCAATCAGGCTTGTACTAGACGACGATATATTTAATTTATAGAAATACTTAAATACATAGAAAACATCCATGACTCAGAAACAAATATTCATGCTCATCACACAAGTATTTGCCCTTACCGGGATTCGAACCCAGGACCTTTGCGCGTCGTAGGCAGCGTCACTACCCACTAGACTAACCGGTCGTCAAATCTTTTGCCTTCTCAACACTTTCAGCGCCAGGAAACCTCTACAAACAGTTATTCATAATATTCATGTTATTAGCTACGAGCGTAGCGCTATGAAACCTTAACAAACGGTTTTTCATATGTTATCGGCTACGAGTGCAGCGCTATGAAACCTCTACAAACGGTTATTCGTATGCTATCAGCTACGAGCTTAGCAATATGAAACCTCTATAAACGGTTATTCGTATGCTATCAGCTACGAGCGTAGCAATATGAAACCTCTATAAACGGTTATTAGTAATGTTATCGGCTACGAGCGTAGCGTTATGAAACCGTTGGCACTGAATATGTTAAAAAAACAGAGATATTGCAGACATTCCTATCGATGCGAAGTTTTTGTAATCCAAGTCGCGGCAAGGAAAGGGCCAAAGCGGCGCGTGCCGCACGCGTGTTAGGCATTTTTGCCATTGGTCAATATGAATCTTAATTTTGTATCTGATATCTGACATTCGCTCGCGTGACACCGATTGTAAACCAGTTGCAACATGGTTTATTTATGTTTTTGAGTGTCTGACCACAAGATTCGCATGGATGTGAGTGAGCCTCGAAATATGCGCATCCGCAGATGTACACGGTGGAATTTAATCGGTGAACAGGAACCCATTTTTCTAATTCAGTAATCGATGGCGGTCACGTTTATGTAGTACTTAAGTGGAACCAAGTTTTTTTTTATCATAACTAATTTTTAAGTTGAAATTAAATTTTAATTAAAAATTATTGTCACCCTACTAATGGTTTAGTTTGAAAAGTTTAATACCTCTTTTCTATCAGCCATAAAAACTTAAAACATAAATGAGCAATAAGCTGTCAATTTGTCATTGTCAAATTCATAACAAACGTCTGATCTGTCTAGTTTCCCGCCAAAGCCAGCAAGCACTTGACGTATTTACACTTACAAGTAACTTCCCTTCAATAAAAGTAGGGTGTCCATTTATTCAGTCAGTGTACATTTTACCGATGTTAATTAAGTGTGATTAATTAGATTGTGAGCTATATTGCACGAGATCTCACGTATTGGTTTCTGTGTAGATTAATAATTAAGATTTTTGGATTCCTGATCACCGATTAAATTCCACCGTGTACCTATATAAAATCGCATCCGCAACATCCCTGTTTAAAAGCTTTGTAGTTTCACGGTGGTACTTCCATTTCATCCAACCAGACGGTGGGTATTCTGTCTCCGCTTCTCTTACTGTCCATCTGACCGACGAGCATCAGCTTTTCCGAGATTACATTATAACACAACTAAGTCCGAAGGCACTGTCATTTAGGTATAGGCTTCATTTAATCCGATTTTAGTATTAGCAGTGCTAAAAGTACTTAAATTATTATCAACCCATACAAAGCCAATACCTGTCGGTAATGGAAGGGATTAGGGACTCTGGCTAATGGACGCCTTCTGGCCGCCAAATAGATTGATAAAACAACGACCTATCCTATTACTTCACCACGGTTCACTAGAGAGACATAAATACACTATTTGTAACGAACTGTACCATGCCATACGAATAAATAAACAAATACAAATGTGTCAATATTACTATTAAATCTATAAAAAATAAAAAATAAACATCAGCACGTCTATCATGAGACGGCCGCGACATACCTACTCTCGATTTTTCTCGCACTATACCTCTTGTTCTAAGTGTTCTATTAAGAGCGAGACGGGTAGTGCGAGTAAAATCGAGAGAGCTCGCGCTCCGTCTTGTGATAGTTGTGATAGCCGTGAAGAAGAAGTATAGAAGAAAAATATTTAGGACTAATAATAGACGGCGAACTATAATGGAAACTATACATAAACAGAATAAAATCAAAACTATCATCACTTCAAGGGGTCTTAATAATGTACACTGTTTCCCTCGGCAAGGGTCGTAGACAATTTATAATTCGCTAGTAAAATCACATCAGAACTATCGCATAGAGATATGGGATAGCGCCAATAAAACCACGCTTAAAAGTCTATAGATTGTCCAAAATAAAACCATAAAGACACTTTTTCGACTTTCTCACTCCCAGTATTAAAATTTATTCAGGAACTAAAATTACGAATCTTAACCAATTATACTTTAACAATATTTGCCTGCGCCACCCGCATCCAGCGGACTCCCGCAACCTCTACCAGGTCATCAGTCCACCTTCCGGAACGTGGTCGCCACTCGAAAACCTTTCCGCCCCAACGGCCATCGCTTCTACGTACGGCGGGTGGCGCAGGACCGATCATTGTGGCACTCTTTGGGGGTGGCTTATGTCCAGCAGTGGACTGTTCTTTCGGCTGATATGACAATGACGATGAATATTTGCCTACTAATAAGAAAAATACTCGAAAAAAAAAAGAGTTGCACAGGACGGTTCCACAACACTTAGGGAGCTCTGAGTAGTGGACCTGAGAGCTATTTACAAGTGGCTCAACTCTACTTATGCTACGTTGTAGAGAATAGAAGCTTTCTTCTAACTAGCTCCTGATGTTAACCCATCCAAGACCACCCGTTGTCTGTAGGGGCGACCAAGAGATATTTTGGTAGTTTTCAAACGATTTCTCTTTTGATGGGTTCAGATTTTAGATTGATCAATCTTTTTAACCTCTGACGCAAAAAGAGGGGTGTTATAAGTTTGATGTGTGTGTGTATCTGTGTGTCTGTCTAAGGCACCGTAGCTCCTAAACGAACGGCCCAATTTTCGATCCCCAAACGAGATGGTTCTTAGCTACGTTTCATCGAAATCCGTTCAGCCGGTTGAGATATGAACTTTGAAATGAAAATGTTAATTTATATAATAAAAATAAATGTTAATTTATGAAATAGTCAGTATTTTGATGTAATTTTATTAATCGAATTTCGCAATTTGATCCGTGCACGGGCAAAGAGCACGTCATATTGGCTTGCGAGCAAGACAAAAGTCTCTGTATACACGAGATCAAAAACTTAACTTGCAATGAAGACCGTCATCATCCTCCTAGCGTTATTGCCGGTTGTACCCTAAACGAGCCTGGGGTGCGCTTTGACACCTAATCCCAAGATTTGGCATAGGCACTAGTTTTACGAAAGCGACTGCCATCGATCTTCCGACCCAGAGGGAAAACTAGACTTTATTGGGATTAGACCGGTTTCTTCAAGATATTTTCCTTCACCGAAAACCTAACGGTAAATATTCCGTACATAATTTCCAATAAACTCATTGGTACGAGCCGGGATTCGAATCCATGACCGCCGCTTGACAGCCGCATGCTCAAACCACTACCACGTAGATTTTGCAATGAAGGTGACGTTTTAAAAAGGGATATTACATACACATTACATCTAGGATTGCAAAAGCTGCGTCCACTTTCGGTCGGTTAACGCTTCGTGTCTGGGGATCGCTGCGGACGAAGTTGTCGGTGTACAAAGCCATGGTTCTTCCGATTCTTTTGTATGCTTCGGAAACATGGTGTTTGTACAAAGGCGACATTCGCTTGCTAGACACGTTCCACTTACGCTGTCTACGTTCCATTCTGCGTATAAAATGGCAAGATCGCGTCCCCAACACTTAGTAAGTACTTCGTCGTTGCAAGATGCCTGGCATGGAGGCGCTCTTGATGAAGGGTCTGCTAAGGTGGTGTGGGCATGTTTGGCGTATGAGTGATTTCAGACTACCGAAAGCCGTTTTCTACTCCCAGCTATCAGCTGGTAAAGCGCCACCTCACTGCCTGCGGTGTACCACCTGACAAATGGGAGGAGTTTGCTTCACAGCGGCCAGAATAGCGTTCTCGTGTTAAGCTGAGCGTAAAGAACTTTGAAGGCGCTCGTCTCATTGACCTTGATGCGAAACGTCAGATACGTAAATCCCGGCCGAAACCCTCCTATAATTATTTATACCTACATATGTATTAAAACTCTTGCGTTACTAATCTATTGACAGACAGCGCACATCCTAAACTGCTAACGATATAAGCATGATATTTGGAACATATATTCTTTACAGTATGTGGACGTGTGGTAAGAAAGGATTTTTCGAAATTCAACCCTTAAGGGGGTGAAATAGGGGTCGTACCGTTGTATGGAAATCGTTCATTTGGAAAGTTATAGACTTGAATCCTCGTATGAAGTTATCTTACTAAGCAAAGCAAATGATTAAGCGATGTTACAAAAATTCATCCCCTAAGGAGCTTAAAAAAGAGTTGAAAGTTTGCATGGAAAACATGTCGTTTTTAGAGTTAGACGTTTAAAACTTCGGCCACAAGCTCCTAATGTACAGGATTTTTACGTAATTCATCCCTTGAAGGGGTTAAGACAGAGGTTGAAAATTCACATAAGTAATGTGTGATTTTTAATATTAAACTGTGGCTAGAAACATGAAAGCAGGACAGCAGGTTTATTTTATAATATGTAGATCTATTTGCCCCCTAAAGGGGTGAAATAAGGGGGTAAAGGGGCTTAATCAAAATAATTTATTCTCTAACACCGTTAAATGGGGACAGTGGATGGAGATGGAAAGTTCGCCGTCTTTTAGCATTAGATAAGTTTGCTTTCAAAACTATACAGGTAGCCCGAAATAACGTGAGTAAAACTACTGGACGGATTTAAGCAAAAAATTCCAGTCATGTAGCTTTCATTAATACGTGCATTATGAAAAAATATACAATTTAAGGAGAAACGTCTGTTGATGATTCTTAAGATAATATATTTGTTATAACGGAGTTTTTTATATATATATTTTTTTTATGTTAGGGAACAATCTTACACAAATCGACCTTGTCCCATAGTAAACTCAATAAGGCTTGTGTTATGGGTACTAGACGACGATATATTTAATAGATAGAAATATTTAAATACATAGAAAACATCCATGAATAAGAAACAAATATTCATACTCATCACACTAATATTTGCCCTTACCGGGATTCGAACCCAGGACCTTCAGCTTCGTAGGCAGCGTCACTACCCACTAGACTAACCGGTCGTCAATCGAAGTTTTCAATCGAAATTTTGCAGTTTAAACTAATGAACTCATCGCACTGTTACCTTTTACGCTTAATCCCTGAACGGATTTAGATGTTTTTTTCCGTACAGATAAGTAGAGACCCTTGTAAGGATATAGGATAGTTGTTATATCGGAAAAATCATCCCTTAAGATGGTAGAACTTGGTTTGGGTCGGCGATAATTGAGGTTTCGCCCACAATAATTTAATAGCAATCATTTTTCTAAGACAGTTACAAGTTCTACGCGGAGGAAGTCGCGGGCAACAGCTAGTACTTATAATAATTCTGGTCAACTTTACTGCCCTACCTGCGATAGAGTTTTTAAAAGAAAGTTCGGCTTTGCAAGCCATATAGAGCCCACGCTCGTAATTAGCTAGGATCGCCGTTGCCGATTACGGCATGGATAGCTATATATATTACATACTTAATTATATAAATATATTTTTCTTTCTTTCTAAAAGTAAATTAGGTGATGGTTTTTCTTAAAAAAGTTTTAATATGTTTATTTATTTAATCTTTATTGCACAAAAGAATATCTTATGGTACAAAAGGCATTCTCTTCCAGTCAACCTTAAGGCAAAGCAGATAAAATGTGGGCAGTGCAACTTAATTTAAAACAAAAACTCTTTATCTAAAGATGGGATGAATAATATAGTAGAATACGATACAATATAATATAATATGATACATGACACATACATATGAATATAGATGAAACTTACAAATCAGATATATTATTTTTTAGTTCAGCCAGTAAAGAAATTTTTTAAGGACTTTTTGAAGACAAGCCTGTTTGGAGATTGCCGAATTTTGACAGGGAGACTGTTCCATAGGCGAGCTACTTGGACGGAGAAGGAATTGGACATAAAACCAGTACGGTGAGCCGGAATAGATAAGGAAAGGTTGCCGGTGGAGCGAAGTTGACGGACCCGAGAGACACAGTAATACTGAAAAAGAGTTTTGAGGTATTCGGGAGATTTAGGATCGTTTAGAATGGAGAAGAGAGTGCGGTTTTGCGGCGTTGTTTATATTGTGTTATTTAGTGTACATAATTCGTGGGCAAGTTAGTATTTTTGGTTCAACTTTGAAATATTTTGTTCGAAAGAAGGGAATATAGCCTTTTAAAAATACAACTAAGCACTCTTACGAGAGAAACATTTGCAGTGTTTATCGCGACGAATTTCTTTGAAATAACTCGGGTGCTCGTGATCTGTCTTGCTTATTTAGCTCCCGCCTTATTAAGGTAGCAAAACATCCATGCATCGTTTCGAGGGCCTTATTTATTTAAGTGATATTTGCAGTAGGGGTTTCATCTAGTTCTCTGCTTGTTTAGGATGTCCATATACCTTAATCAAATACCTGCCGAGTGTTGCGCATTTAAATTTTGTTCAGATGAATGTGATCGTGTGATGACCGCGAAGCGTGTGGCTAGTAAGGGACAGAATAACAATTGTTATGTTGTGACAACTGTTATGAGAGAGTAAAAAAAGCTGTCTTCCAAACCACTAGTTGGTAAAATATAAACCTTGTGTTTTTAAGAAAACAGATATCATGGTGCGGCTCTAGTCAGCTTACTGAAGATATAAAGACAGTATATGGAACTGTGTACCACGAGGGTGTCAATCACAAAATGAGTTTAACCTGGTGTAATTTATGAGTTGATACAGCCACCTTTTGCCATCATCAGGTCAGCGCGTTAGTGCCATTGCGCAGTCACCGAATTCACATAAATATGCCAAATTCCAGCTCAATCGGATACCGGAAAGTAGCTCAAAATGATATCCAAATTTTGAAAGACTGCCTTACCTATATTGCATGTTTTATAAAAACTCACTACTTATTGCAAGTTTTATAAAAACTTGCAATAAGTATACTCTTTCTCAACTGCCTCTTTCTTACACTATGGAGTACATAAAAGCCTCATTTGGCTAATCAAGGATGTTTGAGGGACCCGCGTTCATCTCTAACTATTAGCACAACGTATCCTCAAGTCAATAATGGGTCGGCCAAGCGCGTGAGCTTCTTCTGGAATCGCAAGCTCCCATAGGCTGCAGTGTCTGTTTGCCATAAGGCATACCGTATGCTTATGCGCCACCGTCGTAGTATAAAAGAGCATTTGTAATATTTTGGGTTAGTATAACATAATCTAAAACTCAATCGGCCTGCAGCGTCGATAACCCGGGTTTTCATGATCAAAAGCCATTATTCGATTAGAGCTAGTGTACATACCTACTATGTTTTGTGTTGATGGGCTATAACCGCACGCATTAGCTTAATTTGGATGCTTATGCATGAGTGGAGTGAACTAACTAGATAAACGTGGTTTCGCGACAGGCTTCGTGGTAATAATTGATGAAAAATAAATATTTTCACTCCAATAATTAAACACTTCACTGCCAAGAATCGATACGCGCTACGGTCGTAGCCGATCCCGTGTTTTTTCTCTTATGTAGCGAAAAGCGACTACGGCGTAGGCGCCCGCTCGGCGGGTTCTTGGCAGTGAAAGTGTTAAAGCTGAATTGCACTCTCAAAGTAAACACTTAAATAAAACATTTAAGAGCACCCGACACGACAAATATAGGGTAATTCCGGGGTAGATGGCCATAAGGGGGAGATGGCCCATCGAAATATTTCATGGAACCAGTGACTTAATTTCGTATGTTTTTGTTTATTTCGCTTCGCTTTGTGCGTGGGAGCAGGGGTGCAATTAACAATTAAGCGAAAAAAAGCACAAAGTAAGTAAAATCGCCTTTGAATGTTTAGACTAGTGTCAATATTTTTTGGAGAGGTCATGTTTTACCAGGTTATGATGTTAGTTTCTCAAAATAATGCTGTTTTTTTTATTTGTTGCAAAGTATACGAGTGTCTCATTGTTCTTAGGTCAGATTTTGGGATGGCCACTGGCTAGTTTTAGTCGGTATGCAATATGATGCTGAATGTGTGCCAAAGAAGAGTATATAAAAGGAGAGGATAAAACAGTCCAGGAAAGCTAACAAGAAAAAAATATCCAAAACTGCCAGCTTGGTGTGTCAAAGAAAGAAACTACTGCGGCTGTGGGGATTATTGCCTATTATAAGTTATCTTTTTCGAAGACTGGTTTCAGTGTAGTTTTGCCTACCTAAGAATTGCACCGAATTCGAGGACACGTGCTTAAGAATAAAAAAATAACGAAAAACATACAAACTGAGAGAGTTAAGAAATGACCATCTTTCCTGTAAAGGTATGGTCATCACACCCGTACACCTTGGGAGAGATGGTCGTGATTTTTTTCAAGAGTTTTTTTCGATGTGATTTATACAACGTGTTAATAAAATAACGCAAAACCTGAAAATCGTTTGTTCAGAATCGAGCATAGAATGCGAAAAAAATAAAAAAATAAAAATTTGACAAGATTTATTTTTTACATTTGTATGGAGTGTTGGCCGACTGGGGCGACCTGCTCCATACAAATGTAAAAAATAAATCGCGTCAAAAAATTTATTTTTTATTTTTTTCGCATTCTACTCTCGATTCCGAACAAACGGTTTTCAGGTTTTGCGTTATTTTATTAACACGTTGTATAGATATTATTATTTTTTTGTTTGATAATCCAAAGTTAATTAACCAAAGTTTAATGAAACATAAAAAGTGTATTCGTGATGTGTAAGGTTTTATTTTAACAGTGTTCCAAAAAAACTATTGCCAACTACCCCGGACTTACCCTAGCTAAAAACCATCTTGACTGCAAATCCCTGGTGGTTTTAAAACAGTAGTAAAGGAGTTGAAAACAACCTCATATTAGGATTATTTTTGCATAGTATTCAATGATTTACATAAAATGTATTATATAAATATCATTTGACATTTCATTAATCTGAACGTCTCTTGCTAAGTAAAAGAACGACACTTACCGTAAAATGGGGTGAGTAGGGGCAAAACTGACATTCAAACCTCGATAACATTTTATGTTTTTATATGCCAACTGAATGGTGTATATAATAAGTGTTCCGGACGTTTGTATTTTAGTTTTCATTTTATTTTGGGTAGTTCCATTTCATAACTTTGACGATAAATAGGAAATCCCACCTCACCCCGTAGTCCGTCGTAATTGGGGTGAGATGGGATTTCATACAAAGGTGATTTTGGAAGATTGTTGGATCGTGTTTTCTTTATTCTATAGCTCGCTCCATTTTAAATTGGAATACATTATATTTGTAGCAGTAGCCTTAAAATCCCATCTCACCCCCCTTTCATCCCTTCTCTCCCCATTCATAACCCAACTCTCCCCGCGAACCCTACTCACCCCATTTTACGGTACATAATTATGACCTGAAATAAAAATCAATTGTTAATTTTTATCTCAATCTGACATGTAAGTATTATTTATTTTTAATGTAATCTTCACATACTTTATTATGCTTATATTTGTACTTCAATTATATTGCGTAAAAGGTCTTGAAAAGGTAGGATTTGGTGATTTTAAAAAGTTATTTGACTGTACAAACAAACGCCGTATTTATGTTGAACCTTATTACAATGCACATAAAGTGCACGGAGGGTCACTTGAATCCTTTGCACAATAAATTACTGATTAAAGTCGCCGTCAATGGAATTTGCTAACTATGTAAACAAACCGCCATAGTGAAAGACAATTACAATATGGCGGTTTGTTTACATAGTTAGCAAATTCTATTGATGGCGACTTTACTGAAGGGTAATTTTAGGATAATATTATATTCTATAGCGGGCGTTAATGGTCACTAAAAAAAACATAACCATTTATTTCAGGCATCTAAGGGCCCATATTTAGAAAATACACCAAAGCCTAACATACATACAATACAATTATAGAATCAAAATACTAATTATTATTTAGGCGACGAAACAGCTGTAGCTCCGTTGCGTCGACAAGTCCGGTGTAGAATTCAGTAGGTTGCCCCGAAACCTCCGAAACGGTCCACCCTTCGGCCAGAAATGAAAAATCAAACAAATGAAATGGCCAGGTATGATGTAAACTTCCTTGCTTCTACTCACGCCAAGCCTAATGTGGTCTGATCAGAACGAGCACGCGCAAAACCATACCATCTTCTGACGCCCCCCGGTCAACCAAGATGGCAGTCATTCCTGGGATGGCTAATGGCTCATGGCCGGTTCCAATAATCAATCCACCGATAGTTTTCCTTACCAGCAGTTACATTTTGACAGATTACACGTAGAAAATGTGTCAAAATTTAACTGTTGGTGGATTGATTATTGGAACCGGCGCCATAACTCGTTTGGGAGATCTAAAACCTACGGTTACGGAACATGGAACTGGAAATTTTTCACGCTTGAATACCCTAACCACTAATAGGTTTGTCTACGGAAGGGTGTTTGTTTATGACTTGATTCTGACCGCCACCCAGTCAAAGCATCGGTCATTTGTGACAGGCTTCAGTTTCTCAGAACTCAGGAAAATGATGCGCTCTTTTAACGCTTAAACACTGTAAACGTTATCTTTTCTAGTCCAATTAACAAAGAACTTGATAACAACGACATAATTAAACAATACATATATATTTATATATATCATCATCCTCCTAGACATTTCCCGGTTGTACAACAATGGAGCCCAGAGTCCGCTTTGACACCTCATCCCAAGATTTTGCGTAGGCACTAGTTTTGCGCAAGAGACTGCCATCTGTCCTTCCAACCCAGAGGGAAAACTAAACCTTATTGGGATATATATGTCGCAGGGAAATGGCCAAAACAGAGATTTGAACAAATCTCTAAGGGATATGATCAAATCACGCAGGATGTTAAAATGGCGAATCCATTTTATCATTTGCCTAGAAAAAATCAGTCATTTAATCAAATCTCTGAGTCTGTTTAGTGAAATGACGAAATCGGCCTAAAAAGGCAACTCGTTTTTTCATTTCACTAGATTTGTTTAGTGATTTGACAAAATCCCTGAACCGCGTCAGTGAGTTGACGAAACTAACTCGCAAAGCCAACTCGTTTTACCATTTCACTAGACAAGTTTAGTGAAATGATAAAAATCTCAACTCTAGTACGGATTAAGTCGCTAGTGCGGTCGTGTTACCCCCCTCCTGCACCTTACCGCTACCCGCTCTCGCCCTTGAGTGTCAGGGAAATGGCCAAAACAGAGATTTGAACAAATCTCTAAGGGATATGATCAAATCACGCAGGATGTTAAAATGGCGAATCCATTTTATCATTTGCCTAGAAAGAATCAGTCACTTGATCAAATCCCTGAATTTGTTTAGTAAAATGACGAAATCGGGCAAAAAAGGCAACTTGTTTTTTCATTTCACCAGATTTGTTAAAATCCCTGAAACGCGTCAGTGAGTTGACGAAACTAACTGCTCGCAAAGCCAACTCGTTTTACCATTTCACTAGACACGTTTAGTGAAATGATAAAGTCTCTACTGTAACATGGTATAGGTGATGTGATCAAATGTCTGAACTGGTTCAGTGTTACTCTACAATTAAGTTTGATCAAATCTCTCACAAGATGTTTCAGGGATTTTATCAAATCACTCAACAATCCTGGTGAAATGAAAAAAAACGAGTTTACTTTTTTGGCTGATTTCGTCATTTCACTAAATAGATTCAGGGATTTGATCTAATGACTGATTTTTCTAGGCAAATGATAAAATGGAATAGCCATTTTCACATCCTGCGTGATTTGGTCATATCTCTTAGAGATTTGTTGAAATCTCTGACATGATTTAGTGAAATGGTAAAATAAAATGTCGAAATTAGGTAATAAAATAGTATGTCAAATCAGATTTTTTAATCGTATACAAGAATTTTGTAAACCAGAATATAATCATTTTAAGGTGGTTCGCTTTCCATACAAAAAATGACATGCGCAGGGTAACAGCGTGCTATTTTAACTGCTACGTACTGCGCACGTGCGTCTGAGCCGGCCGGTGCCTAATACGCAAGGGCGAGAGCGGGTAGCGGTAAGGTGCAGGAGGGGGGTAAGACGACCGCACTTGAGCGACTTAATCCGTACTAGAGTTCAGATTTTTATCATTTCACTAAACTTGTCTAGTGAAATGGTAAAACGAGTTGGCTTTGCGAGTTAGTTTCGTCAACTCACTGACGCGGTTCAGGGATTTTGTCAAATCACTAAACAAATCTAGTGAAATGAAAAAACGAGTTGCCTTTTTTGGCCGATTTCGTCATTTCACTAAACAGACTCAGGGATTTGATCAAATGACTGATTTTTTCTAGGCAAATGTTAAAATGGATTCGTCATTTTAACATCCTGCGTGATTTGATCATATCCCTTAGAGATTTGTTCAAATCTCTGTTTTAGCCATTTCCCTGCGACATATATATAAACATAGCTTAATTTTTATCGCATGAAATCCACTTTATGGATTATTTGACGTTCATGCCAATATCGTTTCTTCCTATTCGCAATTGTGCACAATCTGAATTCCACACAATAGTATTGCACCACATTCGCTACTGTGCATAGTCATTATTTGCGTACAGTAGCGATTCCTCCTGTTCGCAATTCTGCACAATCTGAATTCTACACAATAGTAGGTATTTCACCACATTCGCTACTCGGTTTCCCCTGGCCATCTGTATACAAACAAACGAAATGACTTATGCCAAACTTAAAAACTCTCACTTTTCTTATTTTAAGATTTCTGAAGTACTTAAGTCATGTTGGTACCTACCTAGAAAGTTACAAGAACTGACGCTGAAAACACGCCCCGTTGCCCGGAGTAGTAGCCGGTTAAAGTTTTTTCCGCTCCAGTGCCCACTAATGAATATAAAGGCATACTTTGACATGGAATTATTTAAATTAAACCGTTTTGAAGTGCGGTCTCAGAGTTGCCGCTGGCCGCAAGAAAGTTGCGAATTTCGCACAAAGGACAAAGGCTTGGCACCGGGGGGCATTTGCTCAGCGCACGTATTTGCTCGCCTAATTAAACATGGAACATTCCACTACAGGTGTATTAAGGGTCTGGGCTGTTTTAGGTGATTTTACGTATCACTTGCTTCAACAACAACAGTTGGCATACAGTTCTTTTTACTTTCTGTGCGCCCTGCTTGCTTCCCACAGTTTTTCGCATGTTATCGGCTACGAGTGTAGCGCTAGAAAACCGTTCGCACTGAACGGTGTTAAATACATTAAATTTTGGTTGGACTCTCCATCCGCATGAACAGCGCCTCCTTTCACGCAATCACATCATTTTATATATGCACAGAAGCCCTTAAGGCGCCGTAGGTTCAGCGAAGTTAAGCGTATACAGAGTTTTTGAAACAATATAATGCGTCGGTTTATAATAATATGGTAAAAAAAAAAAACAATTTTAATCTTGAGGCTTTTCTGCAGGGAAATCAGTGCTTCGAAACATGATTTAGTAAATTTCGCTCGATAGAAAAAAATCACGAACATAGGTCTAAAACACACAAAAATTCACTTAAAATATTCGTAACAAATTATGCAGAAAAGCTATAAATATTAAAATTGCTTCTAAAAATCGGCAATATAATGATTGAGGGAAATCAGTGTTTACATTTTTAATTAATTAAACGGCCAAAAAATTTAAATTAAAAAACATGATATCCGCGCTTCCAAGCACGCACTTCCATCTCGCTCACGCTTATGCTCAGTGAGAGGGAGAGAAGACCATGAACCTACGGCGCCTTAACTATTGATCACAGAAAATACTTTTGTTTTACTCAAGCTGTATGTGTCTAGCCGATGCCGTTGTTTTCCCGCTAAGTAGAAAAAAGCGTCTACAAACAGAGCGCCCGCTAGGTTCCTGGCAGTGAAACGACGTACAGTGAGTACAGACAACATGAGCCGATGAAAAACCAGCGTTCCGAAATCAAGACGCGTTCACAAATTAGGCTTCAAGGATATCATTAGCAGTTCTGCATTTTGCCACTGATTACCTACTTCTGGCTCTGGGAGCTGTAGAACTCGCAAGCCTGTTTAATTGTTTATAATATAATTTTGTAAAACTGAATCAACAAAGAAATATTATAGATATTGATCCTACTCACAAAATTCCAAGAGAATCGGTTGAAAATGCGACCGGTAGAGCAGAACAGCGAAAAAAAATTCGACCAAACTGAAACGGTGAACTTTGTCCGCTTCGGTCGCTCGTTCACTAATTAAGTGAAAACTGGACCCAATTGATAAACAGTTTCAGGGAACACTTAGTACTACGAATCATATTAGCGGCCTCATTCCAATAATGACGGCATTTCGCAAACATTGCATCCAGGCAGTGTTCGCCGGGAACATTTTGCAATCGGACCCGCTCCTGTGAAACGTCTACTTCTAGAAGGACGTATGATTATGTTAAATACGGTTGAGTTACATCCTTTTAACTTAGACGGCAGTGTGCCAAATATAAACGTCCCCAATTTCGAAGGTCGTAAGGGCAGTAGAGTCGTGATATGCATAGGTCTTTTAGAAGCGGTCGTGGTCTACGAAATTGATATTCGGTTCTAATTGCTTTAGTACTCAGGTTTAATAAAGATAGCCCTCTCGTTCGAAATGAAGGTGCGTATTGAGCGATGATTTGCCTATCAGTTTAGGTTGAAGGTAATTAAAAGATATGATCATACTAGTGTGAACCTATAAAACTTAAAGTAATTTCTATTGATCCGTATAAAATGGAACCTGACACAGCATTAGGTTCTATGAAAATAAAAATAAAATTGCTGTTTTGTTCATGACATAGACTAGGTATTGACTTTACGTTCATAGTGGTCATACAATACATTTTTATCAAAACTTTTGGTATAATTAATTTTGTATTAAGCAGTTACGCTGCTCCGGAATCCGCCTCGGAGCATTAAATTTTTCAATTTTTCCTTTATTTAAAAATGTATAACTTTTGGTATATTTTTATTTACTCTAGGCCGATAAAAACACTTGGTTATGAAATCTTTAAAGTCTCATCCCTTACAGTATTTTTTTTTGTAATAAGTATACAATTTATTGTGATAACTTGATGATTTACTATCTATAACATTATCGTTGTACCATGTTATGCATTCGAACAAGAAGGAAGTACCGTAAAATGGGGTGAGTAGGGGCAAAACTGACCTCGATAACATTTAATTTTTACATATGCAAACTGAGTGGTGGACTGAATGGCCTATGCCAAATCTTGGGATTAGGTGTCAAAGCGGACCCCGAGCTCCTTTAGGGGCATAACCGGGAACAACGCTAGGAGAATGAAGATGATATGCAAACTGAATTATGTAATAAGTGTTCCGGACGTTTGTATTTTAGTTTTTATTTTATTTAGGGTAGTTCCATTTAATAACTGACGATAAACAGGAAATCCCACCTCACCCCGTAGTCCCTCGTAATTGGGGTGAGATGGGATTTCATACAAAGGTGATTTTGGAAGATTGTTGGATCGATTTTTTTTATTACTATAGCTCCATTTTAAATTGGAATACTTTATTTTTGTAGCAGTAGCCTCAAAATCCCATCTCACCCCGCTTTTATCCCTTCTCTCACCATTCATAACCCAACTCTCCCCGCGAACCCTACTCACCCCATTTTACGGTACTCAATTATTTTGTGGTGTATACTAGATATAGATATGTACGTAGCTTATAGGACGCTTATATATAGAACTACTACACATGTGTAAGAGCAGTAATAAAGCATCATTTGTCTTGAACACTTGTTTCACCTCATCTCCGAACTCCGCACCTTACATGGCGACCGTGCCTTATACGGTGCCGCGCGTGCCGTCGGTCAATGTGTGTAATTGAAGGACATGATAGATAATTAATTGAATAATAAACATGGTGCAAGTGAACAATGGTCGAGTAATACAGCAGTTAGAGCAATCTCTTTTTATGTTCGCGATAATTTTTATAACTGTATGTGCAATTTCGGTTATCGTCCTTGTCCTCGCCTGCAAATGTGTTTGCCGTGGCTGGTCCACATAAGTATCATGGCACTACAAAATCAAAGGAGGAGGTCTTCATCGCGCAGACTGCGGCCGGAGGTGACAATAGGCTACTGCGGGCACCGACGAACTTAAATTCCATGCCAGTACCACCAACATCATTCTGGGGGTGATGCTCATCATACTTGTCCTTGGAGGCAGTTACGCGGTATACAGGAGGTGCAAGAAAACTCGGAAAAAATGGATGCGTCAAGAGATCACTTTGCGTGACCTGCAGCGTGCGGCTCGAGAGGCTCCGATGAGTGTTTAAGTGTTAACAGAGTAAAAAATCGCGTTTCGGTTTCGTGTGATAGTGTATTCACGCATTAGCAAAGGAACAGACTGATACAAATGGCAAAATTGGTACTATTGTGACGAAAAAGTGGAACAATAATGAGTAAGTGTGACATAAACATAAGGCAAATTAAGTAGACAAGTAGGTAATATAATTGTGTAATGGCAGTTGAGTTATTGTAATGTTACGAAGAGTTAGTTGACATAAAGAAGTACTCAACGTTCGACGGCACATTATATGCTAGATATCGTTACTCTGGTTCATTAATTTGATTGTCTTCCTTTTTTTTATGCATCCCCCCGGGCTAGGGATGGTCCATTGTGGGGGGTATGTGGGACTCACCCTTCCGTAAGGGAAGGGAATACCCACTAAACCCTCGCGGCCGTGTAGGGGAGCATCATGGAATCGCATGCATTCTACCACGATGCTGTTACCTTTAACACGTTGTATGGATACTCAAAATGTGCTGTATATTACATTGAACTCAGGCGGGCCCTTTTAATAAAATATACCCATGACTATCCTGAAGTTGCATTCTATATCATCAGTGAAAAAAAAAATACAAATCGGGCATCTTACAAACCTTATAGGTCTCACTGACTTTTCTTCTGTATAATATAAGTATAGAAAGTGCTGTCAGCGTGCTCGTTACAATGTATCCTTATGGTGCGACTCCGTCCGTCTGTCACAAAGTTATATCTTAGGAACTACTATTGCAATCAATTTAAAATTTCGATTAGCTGTAAATAAAGCTTAATTCAAGTGTATGGAGAAAAAAATATTTAAGATAATTATATTTTTATTTTCTTTAAATAATGACGGATAAGAGAGGGGCAAAAATTTTAAGTCTAGTTAGTAGGCCGTGTGTGGTATCATATCAAAGGGCTTGAATTGCACATTCTAAAACAATGTTTTTTTTCTACAGTGGTAAAACGTTGAAAATAATATATTTATGATTAATATTCATGTAAATATTACCGGAAAAGTATAAAGAGACCTTATAGAGGTAGTAGCGTATTTTTTTAATTCTTTAAAAATCGTTTGTTAAATCAGTTTGTAAATTAAAATACTTCTGCGTTGAATTTGTTTCCTTCAAATTCGTATGAAAGTAAGTATTCTGAAAGTACCTTCTAGCAAATAAAAAAAGAGTTATTGAAATTGGTTCATTGCTAAAGAACTAAATCTGAAAAACCAACAGATTGCAAGTTACTCGTCACATACGAGTTTATGCAGTTACACGCTAGAGGTCGCTGCCTGTAAGATAGATCACACTAACACTTGATCGACGTAGAAACTATAAGAAGAATACTGTGTGGGACTCTCAGAGGCTAACAACTCTCTACTACCGACGGTTGTGATGACTCCTGCGTTTGTGTGTGAGTCGGCATACGGACTCGGACAGTATTAGTAAGATTTTTTCACAATAAAGCGGGGCCGTGAATGTTTAGTATTCGAAAGTTTGTACGGAACCCTCGGTGCGCGAGACAGACTCGCACTTGACCGGTTTTTTTTTTAAATTCAACTTAGTTTTAACTTAATGTAGTTTATGTAAATCATGTAGGTGCTTAGGTATATATTGTATATATATTTTTTAAATAACAGTACTACGTACATAAGGTTCTCTGTTAACAAACCCCCTGTTCAGGTATTCAGAACGAGCCTAAATGTGGCCAATTGGCCTTCCCTTTCTATCGCATGCAACGCGCTGCGATAGATCGCGTGCGTGCCGTAGCAGCGCGGCACCGGCCGGCGTTTACTTGTAGCGGCGCGACAAAATCACGGAGTGAGCCTGCTCTGGTATAGATGTGCTCATTAAACAAATATCTCAATCCACAGGTAATATCCAAAGATAAGCGCTCGAGGTACCTAAGCCCTGCGAGAGACTAATTTCCTGAAAGCGAAATCCGCTTAAAGTAAGAAGGCGAAATAAAATATTCTATTAGTAAAATCCCTAAGTCATAATTCACTCAGAAAGGGTTCCGTTAACAACGCAGGTGGTCTTAATAAATACGAAAATGGTATCGCGGAGATGGTAATAAATTCAAGAGGCAATCAACGCTGTGGGAAGGCTAAAAATATGAATAACCGAGATATAATTACGTATTCATAACCTGAACGGAGGTTGAGCCGCCTCTAGCTGGGGCCGCCGAAAGTAGTTGGTCATTTTAGCCCGGTATAATTGGCTAGGGGAAAACTTAAGAAAGGCCCCCCGTATGTTTGTGAACTGCGAAATTGATAAGAAATCCGTCACGTTCTGATAAGTACGCGAGTGTGAGAGTGAGGGATGTCTTATCCACAACGATCAGTGATAAGTAAAATGTCAACCATGCTACGCCCGCTGTTCCAATAGACATTTCAAATTTTGCAACATTGTTCAAAACGCCCTTAAAGGGTCTGTGACGCCTCACGATACCGTGGGTCATAAGTTTACTACCCAAAAACTAGCCATTTAAATTACGTAATCCTAAATTGACAAAAGTGATAACTTACTGAGTGTGCCGGCGCTTTCGCTTCAAGACGGGCAGTTAACAGTCAAAAGTAGGGTCAAGTCAAACGTCGAGTTGGTCCAGTTCCATCGTCGAAGGCATCGTGGAGGCCTGCCGCCAGCCCGCCCGGCCACGTAAGTATTCACTCTTCGCTGGTCTCCAACCTCGATACAATCCCACACTCGCGCCTAGCGCGGAAAAATACTAATATCTGAACACTGGACTAGCGTTACCAAACAGATTCCACTTATATTTTAAACAAACTAACAGCCCGCACCAAGTCAGGTTATAGCACACATCCCGTGCCTAATCATTCTGTCCAACTGACAACTGTCACATTTTTAATCTTAGGGCAGGTGGCCATGTGAATAATTCTTAGGGCCGTACACACATTTAAAACCAGACATCACGTAGCTCTAAACGGCTCATGGTCATTACTTCAAACAGTCCTTACCTACGTGTACAGTGGTAGATTTTTATGTTGTTTGTTTTGTTTCAAGCCCCCCCATTTAGTTTTGCTTGCGATTATATACCTAATCGCTGGAATATTATTATTGGAATGGCGTACATATTCATATGGACATGGGTCATCTTGGTTTAGAAATAACGGAAACGTCGTCTCGTCTTCAGCCCGCTGTTCCGTAACGTGTTTTAACCTCGCCTCGCCTCATCTCCAAAATACCTTGACGCCGCGATTCATAGTAACTAAGTGTAGGTAGAGGTCTAGTTTCGTTAGGCGGTGAGGTGATGCGCATAAGCGCGTTACGAATAACAGCATATAGTATCTCAAGTCAAGTTCTAAATGTATACATACATTTTCGCCATATTCCATAGAGTTAGGGTGAAAAACTGTAAACATATATTTGACGTTAACTGTACATGGATTTGAATCACTTTGTTCAGTAGACCTTTACGTCTAGCACAACTTGCTGTTTAGTCGCTTCGCGCGCGCTTGAGCTTCTCCTGTCTCACTCGCACCGTGCAAATTAGAAAGAGGAGAGTAGATCTTTCTCGACTCGCGTCGCGGCGCGGTGTCTGTTGTGCTAGCCCCGCTTACTTCCACCCCCGACTTCATGCTTTTGAGTACCTAACATCAAAACATACGCCTTTAGGTATTCGTATAATATAAGTACTATTAAGTACGATAAGAATCGTCGTGGTAATGGTAACATATAATTTACTGTTGGACGATAAAGATACAATTTCATAATATTATAGAAATATTACATATCACATATTATTAAGCACAATTGCATAATATTATCATGCCAATTTTATAAATGTTTATAGATCGATTATTTAGTATTATTATTTATTATAAAAAACATTCAAATCATTAATTTATTTTTGAAGGTGCTTGTGCAGTCTTTAATCTTTGAAGTTTTGAAAATATGATGTTGATATTTTTATTGTGTTAATTTGATGGCGGGGTTGGCAACCTTATAGATAGATAGATAAAGATTTATTTGCAGAAAAAGCAGCAGCCAAGGACCGCTTCAGCAGCTAGCGATAACTATACGCGGTCCGCACTTGTTAATAATTTGGAAAGCAGACTCTTCTACCCAATCCAATTCAACCGATATTAGTGTTATTGGTCCCGAAGTTATTGCAGCTCTCATATACTTTTGAACAATTTGAACTTACCAAAAAACGACGTCCATAGAGCTTAATAGCTGTGTTGAGATTTTGGGAAATACACACAAAATGTTTCATCAGTTTGTTGTGCCATTGATACTTCTAAGTTACCTTCAAGTCTACACGTAGGTACAGTTGCGCAGAATGCTGCTTCTTTGGCCAACGGTCAGTCGACTGCAAATATTTGTATGCATTTTTATCTTTATTACAATGGAATAAGGTGCATAGGTGCGTACACATCTTTGATAGTCCAGGCAATGAACTGACAACTTGTATGGAAAAAATAACAATTTTGGAAATAATTTATAATAGCTTATTTTTTATGTATAACGGATATATTATCAATTAAATAGTTACCCAGCGACAAAATCCGACAAAATTTCAGACATCGAAAAAATGATAAGTTAACTGGCTTCTAAAAAGTCAGTAAAAATATTAATAAATGGGTTTGTCTTTATTTTGGTTCATTTACATTTGCTCTATAATATTCCAGATAAATCGTACAAAAAAAGATAATGCATGCTTCATTTAAATCTACATAATTACTTCCGGGTGGAAAGTTTGTCGGATTCTTGACTAAGTCATCTTAGAAGAACATTTTCAAATTAAATCAACAACAAAAACGCTATTATAAATTAATGTTTTTCAAAACCGTATTTTGCCTAGAGTATGACGTCGTCTAGCCAATGTAATTCTCAAAGCAATTGTCACGTTCCACCGGCTCGTTGCCCGCAGCATCTATAAGTATACCAAATAGCCACAGACCACGAGGACACTAGTGTAACAAATTGCCGAGTTAGTCGGTAGTTGTGAATATCAAATGCGACAGGCAGGTGCATAGCTGGCCCGCAGGGACCTCTTTGCGTGTTTGACAACTGTTTTGTCATGTCCTCTGTCTGCTAACCTAAATATTCATGACGTTACTTAGTTTTGGAATAGAAATGTTCATTATTGTTTTTGAATATTTCGCACACATGAAATGAGAGCGTTGCGAAGTGTGTGTGGGGTGAGTTTGAGGGGTAGAATAAGAAACTGCGATAGGAGAGAGGCGCGGAGTGACTGAAGATGTAGTGCCAAACATTGATAAGGGAATATTAAGATATACTCCAGGCAAAATACGGTTTTGAAAAACATTAATTTATAATAGCGTTTTTTTTGTTGATTTCATTTGAAAATGTTATTCTAAGATGATTTAGTCAAGAATCCGACAAACTTTCCACCCGGAAGTAATTATGTAGATTTAAATGAAGCATGCATTATCTTTTTTTGTACGATTTATCTTGAATATTATAGAGCAAATGTAAATGAACCAAAATAAAGACAAAAACATTTAATAATATTTTTACTGACTTTTTAGAAGCCAGTTAACTTATCATTTTTTCGATGTCTGAAATTTTGTCGGATTTTGTCGCTGAGTAACTATTTAATTGATAATATATCCGTTATACATAAAAAATAAGCTATTATAAATTATTTCCAAAATTGTCATTTTTTCCATACAAGTTGTCAGTTCATTGCCTGGACTAATAGTTTGGGAATTTAATTTAGAGATAATGGATGAAATAACATTAATACCAGAGAGTGTATGAGGGAACCTTAGCGAACTTTTTCAGGCTAAATCGGTTATATAACAACTTGTTCTTTCTATTGTCATATATTTCTTTATTTTTTTCGATTCATTCTACATTAGCACTCACCATCGCCTTAGTCTGTCGCTTTTATTCTTAAACACCGTCAACTAACTTGCACTCCAACCATAATGCTGTCGTTGATTATAAAATAGCTAACATTTATAATAACAAAGTGAAATTGTACATGCTGCAGAATAGAGCTGGGTATTTCTTTTTGCACTATTATCAAATTAAAATAAACCGGTCAAGTGCGAAACTAGTGCCTATGCCAAATCTTGGGATTAGGTGTCAAAGCAGACCCCGGGCTCCTTTAGGGCACAACCGGGAATAATGCTAGTCATATGATGGTCAAGTGCGAGTCCGACTGGCGAACCCTCGGTTCCATACAAGCATTCACTTATTTTATAACTGTCTTGGCCACATCCATCGACCCCTTTCGTTACTAATAACTTGCGCAAAAAAACAACTTATGGCCGTGTTCATAAAACCTACTTTTAGCTGAAATTAAAATTAGTATTTCTTTATCTATCACTTTGACATTGGTGTTCCTAAGAAAAGGACGCATTCTATTTGTCAAAGGCATTTTAAGTTTTATGTTTTTTGGTTTAGTTAGTTTTTCTGTGACAAGTATTTTATTACTTCGATTCGATTCGATTTTTTTTTCATTTGAAAGTAGGCAGTCCGGCAGTATGATTGTAAAACAATTTTAAGAGAGAAGAATTTAAATCTAATGGAAATTAACAATAAATAATAACCCAGCTTATCTAGGCAGCAACTACCTTACCTAATATTCATTAATCTTAATTACATACAGTATACTTCGGAGATGACGGAAAAAGAAGGAAGCCAGTCATCATATCATCCTCCTAGCGTTTTTCCCGGTTGTATCCTATATTCCCTTTGGCACCTAATCTCAAGATTTGGCGTCGGAACTTATGTTACGAAAGCGACTGCCATCTGATCTTCCCCTGAGAGGAAACCTTGTTGGGAGCGACATGTCAAATAATTTCTCATATAGGTATTTTTTAAACCTTTTGTTTAGAACAGTTAAGGACTTTAATTGACGAGCCAATTAGGTGTCAAATTATTTTGATTTTTTAATAGTTAAACTTAGAAGTGTCCAGTATAAAGTGAGCTCTAAATGGCTCTACAATTAAAGTCCGTGACCGTACGAGCTGTTCTAATCCACAGATACAGATTGAAAGTCCCGTTCCTTACCACCCGGCTACAATAGCACAAGCCAATAGCCACAAAAACCAGACACACAGTGAGCAGCTGGAGTCCACGGAATGATTAATTCCGTATTCAGTCATAACCGGGGACATCGACGGCCGCGACAATTGAATGAGCGACCGGACGACGCGTTCGCCCGAGCAATCCATTATGCAGATTGCTGGTCCGATTGCGGCATTGTCGTCGGCTCGCACCGCCTGAATTACCCCTCGGTCGCAGACTATTTAGTGGCCCAGTGGGGCTGGCAAAACTAACGACGCGAGTCGACAAAGATCTATCCTCCTCTTTCTAATTTGCACGGCGCGAGTGAGACAGGAAGCGACTGAGCAGCAAGTTGTGCTAGACGTACTGCTGTGTCTCGAGCTATTCTCATTTTTGTGCACACTGCTTCCGTAGATTTCAACACTATATCACTACCGTGTGTTTACATTACCCTTTATTTAATTTTACTCTTTGTCTAGAAAAATAAGCACATTAATTACTTAATTTAGATACTAAACGAATTCATAATTACGTTAGCGTTTTATAAATGCATCCACGGAACTTCACGGAAATGATATCCACGGCTATGAGAGTGTGCGGAAAATTTTTAATAGCTCCTCCGGAGGAACCCCAAAAAAATCGCAAGTAATATTTCTACTGTTCTTTCAGAAACTCAAACTCAAATGGTTTATGGCATCCCATGTGTAAGTACATGTGATCTTAAAACTGTTTACAGTCAACATGAACCCTGTGAGGGGTGTAGCAACGTAACTTGAAATAGGTACCTTTAAAACGAAAGCACTCATTCATAAAACATAATAACACGTGAAATGGCACTATTACTTATTGCTCATTCAAAAACTTATATATAAAAAAAAAAATTGTTTAATTCAGACCGAGATCCATAATAGTGTTAGTAACAATTGGGACGTACAAAACTATGTTAGAATTACACGTTACATTACATTACATTAAGTTAGGTTAACTTTTATACTAAGCTTTGCTAATTAGCGGACTAAAGCGGATCGCGGGCTCCTAGGGCACTACCGGGAATGAACGTGGAGGGTGAGGATGACGAATCAGCTTAGCTAATAAGATATCTTTTTACCCGATTATATTTTGAATCTCTATATACACTAGTATAGTAAGTAGTCGTAGGAGCTCGTGCGGGCAGTGCTTCAAGCGACATTGCCGTGAAAACACTCATCCTGAAGAAGAACCCAATGAGTTCGGAACACGTCGTCTGTCGTGACATTTACTATTCAGAGCAATGACGTGTAATTCAATGTCGGAGAGGCAACCCGATGGCTCGCGGTATTTGAGCTTCCGAAGTGATGTGGAATCGCCCTGTGCAACCCGAAATGTGCCAACTGTGACTGTTTCGGAAATAGGAGGGTGTCTATTTCCGAACCAGTCACATTTGGCGAGCCATCCGGTTGCCTTTCCAACATTGAATTACGCGTCATTGCTTTAACTATACGTGCAATTGGAGATCGTGGATTTATTAGTAGTAATTTAGACAATATAAAATAAATATTGGGGGACAATCTTACACAAATCAACCTAGGCCTAAACTAAGCAAAGCTTGTACTATGGGTACTAGACGACGATAAACATAATTATATAGATAAATAAATACTTAAATACATAGAAAACATCCATGACTCAGGAACAAATATTCGTGTTCATCACACAAATAAATGCCCTTACCGGGATTTGAACCCAGGACCTCTTGCTTCGTAGGCAGGGTCACTACCAACTAGGCTAAAGCGGTCGTCAAATATGTCTCACGAAAATTTTAAATTGGAGTATAGTAGTTTCATTCCAAAGACAATACAGGAACAAATTATTCTTCCTGTATTAGCTGAAAGACTCAAAATGCATTACACTTAAACATCATTGTTCACTTTTTGAAATAATAATCCATTTTGATTAAAACCTACATTTATACTGATTTTTGCAAGGTTCCGTGCGCGGGCGATGTGCATAGCGTATCGACAGATATACTCCAGGCAAAATACGCTTTTGAAAAACATTAATTTATAATAGCGTTTTTTTTGTTGATTTCATTTGAAAATGTTATTCTAAGATGATTTAGTCAAGAATCCGACAAACTTTCCACCCGGAAGTAATTATGTAGATTTAAATGAAGCATGCATTATCTTTTTTTGTACGATTTATCTTGAATATTATAGAGCAAATGTAAATGAACCAAAATAAAGACAAAAACATTTATTAATATTTTTACTGACTTTTCAGAAGCCAGTTAACTTATAATTTTTTCGATGTCTGAAATTTTGTCGAATTTTGCCGCTGTGTAACTATTTAATTGATAATAATATCCGTTACACATAAAAAATAAGCTATTATAAATTATTTCCAAAATTGTCATTTTTTTCATACAAGTTGTCAGTTCATTGCCTGGACTAATATACACACACGACACATCCCGTACCAAAATACTCTCCCTATATAAGCCCATTCATAGTTCATAGATTCCCTGCCACCTATGAGACGCATGTGCCCAGCTGTCACACAATATTGTGGTAATTAGCGCTACGAACTATTGGTAGCAGTCACTAAGCTGTGCCAACACCGAATGAATGCACGCTTTCAGACCAGGTCCCATCGGACGCAGTCCCTTGCTCACGATCGCATGTAACTATCACATTCATACGCATTGTGTATGTAAGGGATAACAATATACTTGTATGGGACCGTGGGTGGCGCGGATGCGTCGGTATTATGGATATTGCCTCGTTGGATTAACGATTGATTGATGACCAGGCGTGTATGAGAAACGCTGATTGTGACCGTTTCATTTTTCGAGGATCCTCCATTGCGATGCATTTCTATTGTTTGGAAACAATCATTATTGGTTTTCAGGTACCCACCAGTTTGGAGACAGACTGAATGCATCTGAACTGAGCAGCTTGGTTAAAAAATTACACGGCGCTTTGTCTGTTCAATAGGAGATAGGACACATATGGAGAATAGTTCCCTGGTATTAACAACTTAGCTTATTATGTAAATTAGCGATGATATTTTTCGATATACATCATTTTCAAAATGATGCTGTAACCGAGAACGTGTATAACTGCTCTTCCCATGGAACCTAAATGCAACATTTAGTTCAAGCTGCCATTTACACACAGATCAAGTTACGATTGAAATTGCAAGCTGAGTGCAATGTACGAGAATTTAGCGGCGAAAACTAGGTACTTGCCTACGTCTTACTTTAAGTAACTCAGAGTGATATGTTGGAGCCTAATGCAGACGAAGAAGGCTCCTAATAAGGGGTGTTATATTTTAAATCACATTCTATACCTATAGGCCAAAAACAAGCCTTTAGTTCCATTCGTCCTAATTCATCGACATCGCTTTTGTTTCATGTTATTAAAGATTAAGATATGTTTTCCGCTTATTCTGCTTATTAAATATTAAGATATTTTATGTATGCTGGGGCATTCCTTTGATACGTACCCGACGTCTCATTTTGGATCTCGAATCAGGGCCCGGAATGACATAGTTTTATGTAAAATTGTAGTCAATCGGGTGATCTCTAATTCGTTTTATAAAAAGGTTTAGGTTTTCCGTTACTTGTGTTATGCTACGGAGAAAACAGAAAAACTGTAAAGATCGGATCAGAAGTAAGTCATAGAAATAAAACGTAGTTTACCGAATACTCTAAGTACAGTTAGGAAATACGTGATCTATTTTCAGCCCGATGAGAAACAAACGTAGTTATTTAAACTTGTCCGCGAAACTTCTACCTAAAAAAATGCCAATGAAAAAATAAACTATAAAAGGTAATAGAGTACAGTAGAATTTGTTGTTTTCTTTTGAACGATCCAATAAAATGTTATAAATTCCATTAACGAAAAACACTTAGACAAGATAAACGATGGACAGATGACATCACAAAACTTAGGGACTAACGAGACAAGCGAAAATGGAAGGAGCTGAAAGAGGCCTATGTGTCACAGGACACGCTTTTCATCCGCAACATTGCAAGCAAGATCATCTCCACATTTCAACACTAAATTAACCCTCTGCACGCTAATAACTCTCTCGAAAGCATTACGAAGCACTCCGACTACATTACCCTCGTTTACGAGTACACCATCACTACAAAATAACTGTTCGACTTTATGTCAGAATGGCAGTAATTGAAATCGACGACCAATGGCGGCCATTGCTCGCATGAGCTCGCTGGTCAATGGAAAAACACAATGGGCCAACACAATAGTGCCATTCACAGGTCTTAAACGTTCAAAGCTAAATGGAAATTTTAGAGCGCACGATAACGCTGTAAGTTAATTTTTCTCTACAAAATGGATGGCTTATTGTACGGCGTTTTCGTAACGGTTACTGAAATGGGATAGTTGAAAGTCGATGTGACGGGCTTTCTAATGGTGTTAGGAGGAATTGGATACTTTACACAAAAGGAAAATTTTATGAAAAATTTCTGCTTAAATGGATTTGATAAACGATACTGAATGAACCCGTAATTGGCTAGAATGTGTATATTTCCCAACGATATTTTGTGGTGCTCTAATCGCTCTAAAGGAGGCTGGATCCCGCTTTGTGTCAAATATAAAATGTATACTCTTTAATTTGTCTATGCCCAAAACAAACGACGTGCAACCAGCGAACGAAAAAACCATAGATGTCTAAGTAGCGCCGCATAATGGCCCCACAGAATGGGTGCCATTGCCATTATGCGGGGTTGGGGGCGGGGTGTCAAAACGATGCCAGGCAGCCGTTTAGTCCGAACATGTGCATACCGGGTTTTAGGCACCGTGTTTGGGTACAAAATTTGAAAGGAGCTTGTATTGTATGGTTTTTTCGTTCGCTGCGTGGAACTAAACGCATGTCAAAGCGACAACACCAGTTGAGTGTTGCCAAAACATCTATTCGTGTGAAATAATAAAAAAAATCGGTACGTCGCGGAAAAATCCGTTTTTAGGGTTCCTCGTTGTCTACGGGACCCTAAAAACGGATTTTTTCGCGACGATATTATAGTTTCGCCATGTCCGTCTGTCCGTCCTCGCTTGAGCTCAGTAACCATTACTACTAGAAAACTGTAATTCGGCATGGGTATATAAATCAATCACGCCGACAAAACAGTACAATAAAATCTTGAAAATATTTTTTTTTTAGGTACCTCCCCTACATCTGAAGCGGGTACCTTCAGATGTAGGGGAGGTACACCTGAAGCGGGTATGTAATTTTTTTTTCTCGTTAAACCCGTGGTATCGTTGGATAGCTCGTTCAATGTTCAAATATTAGCGGTTCAAATATTATGGGTTTCCTAAAACCATTTTTCAAATCAGTGATTAGTTTGCTAGATATTGGGCTTTAAAGCCCTAATTTTTGTTCGAGTCATGTTTGTCCCTAGCAGCATCCTTGTAGCATCGTCGATGTAGGTAAATACCTGTATACTTTAAATAAACAATAGTACGGCAATGCGAAATATGTATCACGGAGGCAGTATTGTTTATCTTTCCGGTCTAGATAACAATGGTAATGAAAATTTTCCTCTCATTATATAAAGCCGTTAATTGATAATTTTTATATAATAATGAAAACTCCATTCCCTCGTCGCGTCGAGTGCAGCGAGCCCGGGGCACTTTGACTGCGCTCGGGAATAAAAAAGCAATTTATTTAATTAATACAATATTATACAATCAGTTTCAAAACATGTTATTCAGAATGAAATATCACGTTTCTTATTTTGATCGTTGATCGTTTATCAACTCGGGTAAGCATATAATATTGGGTTTAGTGTTTTTCATAACACTTGGTGGTAAAGGTTCCATATCCGCCCGTGGGCGTAATGGTTTTTTTCTCAAATTATATTGTCACTCATAGCTACTTCAGTTATTAAGCAGGGCACCAAAATAAGTACGAAGGGATTCTGTCCCTATTTCTAAAGACAGAATCCCAATATTTATGTAAATGTTATACTTAAAATACGTATATTCAAAAAAAATTGTCAATTTTATGCTTAAACATTTAAATGTTGTAAAATAATTTGCCGGCGTAAATTATTTTTTTTGAATAATTATCGTGGCTGTATTGCGAAGTTGTCTTACGAGTGTCACGTCAAATTCAACAAAATGGAAGACTGACAGTTTGTATATTTATTGCAATTAGTAGTATTTGTTACCTCGCAAGTGTAATGAAAAACATTGAGTGTGACACGAACTGTAAGAATTATACAAACTGAATTCATCAAAGACCTATTTAGACTCCTGATCAATAAAAAAATCTTACCAACCTCGTTGTATAATGTAATTCTATCATGTAATACTTCAATTGTATCACCTAATACTTAATTAAAAAAGGCTACTTGAATTCACATTCATTTATCGCTCTCTCTGTCACGTAACACATGCTCTTTCATGTTCGCTTGGACGGCAATGACAGGTTTTGAGTGCTCTCGCTCGGGGATCGTGACGTCAAGTCACTCGAGCGTCATAGTAAATGACAATCGTTTCATATGAAGGTGCGTTTTGCGGAAAAGGGACAGAACATACGCCCTCTTAAAACTTTGGACACATAACTTTGTGATTATTTAACTACTTCACTTTTTTTTCCATTTGTCAATATTTTTAATCCTTGTCGATAAAAAACATAATTAGTTATTGGTTATTTTATTTGGCGTCTACACCCCTATTTCCAATAGGTGCCTGATAACCATATTTTTAGCAACCTGTTATCATAAGGCTCTATGCGATGCCTCCGGGAAAACCGGGAGTAAAGTTGCAAAACAAGGGTTCACATGACGATGTTTACGAGCATTTCCTCACAAAGTTTTATTAACTTCGAACGCACGTTATCTCTTTCTTTGTTTAACAATTTCAATGTTTTACGAACTCTATGTTATTCTTCTCGATCATATATTATATATGTAGATGCGTGTAAGGTTATAGGTTTTCGCGGGCTGGGTTTCCGCAACTCGACGTCATATGTGCGCCTATTTTGCGTGTTAGGTTGTCGGCACTACTCGTGAAAACCTAGTTCTACCAGAAAGCCCAGCAGAACCTTGATAGCGATGTTACTAGTCGAATTTATTCCAACTCTGGTAACTCGAGTTGACTCGGCCGCTAACTCGAATCGCAACTCGAGTTGACTCGACTCGCATCAATCGGATGGTATCCGCTTCGCGGCAGCAGCCAAACGGGTCGAGTTCACCGTATTCGTATTCTTATTCTTGATTCGAGTTTACACTTGCCTTGCCGAGGCACTGAGTCAGTCTCCCGAGGTGTGCCGACGGCGACCGGCGAGTTTCGGTTTCGAGTTGGCGAATCACTGACTTGCGTGCACTCGCACTCGCATTCGTTATGCGCTCAGCGCTCACTTGTCCGGACGTATCAATTCTAGCTACAGAGGTATTTGAGTTGATTCGAGTTGCGAATGAACTCGATTCGAATCAACTCGTTTAAACTCTGATTCGAGTTATTCGAATCAGACAACTCGACTCGCCCATCGCTCAGTAGTCCAGTAGTGACCTCGGTGATCCGAGGTGCTTTATCCGATATGCTGCCGCTGGTAAACCGTATATTACATTGGAATAAATTATCTATCTTATTGCCCACTTTGGCCAATTTAGTTTTCCTTTTTTCCTGGGGACGTTGGCAAAGTTAATGACAATGACGCCTATTTTTTGGTTGGACTCATGGACTGCATTAACCCTTTAATAGGGTACAATCTCATAGCAAATGAAGGTACCCTTATTGTTTTTTTTTTGGTGCAGAATGTTTAGGTCTAAACAATAGCAAGGGACTTGAATTATGATTATGAATTCATTTTAACTTTGTCCGTTAAAGGGTTTTTTGTTTATTTATGAAGAATCCAATTTTGGAACACGTTTTTAAAAGTATATGAATCATATGGTGCATGCGCTTCTTTTCGCGTTACCGGGTCAACAATGTTAATGTCAATTTTATGTTACCACCCTGACATCTAAAATATCGCAAATACATCTGTATATTAAACGCATTAGAGAAAAAAATACAGAATGTTACTGAAATTACTAAGAACTTTCCAATTGAAAAGTCTTGTGGGAACTTTCCGTCGGCACATGAGTAGTTTTCGCGCATGTAAACCCACGGTCGGGTCATAAATCAATTGTTTTCATTGTTCAATCTCATTACGGCACCTAATACGTGGCTAGTAAATCTCCAGTGGTGTCCCCCGAAGAACCGCAGATTAAGCGACTTTATTGGGCCGTTCATCTTGTGCTGCTATTAACCTCAGGCCTGTGCTGTGGTTTCCAAGTAGGAATTCAAGGTAAGTGCCCAAGAGGACTATTTTTGATCGTTGTTTCTGATCTCAATCACATTTTACTGTGTTTTACTGAGCTAATGTGTGCGCTCGAAGTGAATTGAACTGCGCATACGGATGGGATGTACCAAATTGAGGTTCTAGCGGATATATGGTACAAAATATTGACGAGTAACTTTTGGCCGCGGATTTATTCGCCTTTGATACGCCTTTACAAAAACTAACAGCAAATACGCTGATAGACTTCCCATAGGAGCCGCATTAATAGACTTCCCATAGGAGCTGCATTAATAGACTTCCCATAGGAGCCGCATTAATAGTCTTCCCATAGGAGCCGCATTAATAAACTTCCCATAGGACCTGCATTAATAGACTACCCATAGGAGCTGCATTTATAGACTTCCTATAGGAGCCACATTCATAGATTTTCCATAGGAGCCGCATTAGTATACTTACCATAGTACCTGCATTAATAGACTTCCCATAGGAGCTGCATTAATAGACTTCCCATAGGAGCTGCATTAATAGACTGCCTATAGAGCTTCATTCATAGACTTCCGATAGCAGCTGCATTAATAGACTTCCTATAGGACCTGCATTAATAGACTTCCCATAGGAGCTGCATTAATAGACTGCCTATAGAGCCACATTTATAGACTTCCGATAGGAGCTGCATTAATAGACTTCCCATAGGAGCTGCATTAATAGCCTTCCCATAGGAGCCGCATTAATTATCGCCATAGACTTCCACTCCCCTTTTCACCCCTTTAAGGGATTTTGAAGATACCTTTTACATCTCCGAATCAACTTGTTTGACCAAGGGACCCTTACCAAGGGGACCTACATCTCCAATATATAAGTTAAGTTTATTGTACAGTTTGCCTATGACATCGGGGCTTTAAATTCAAGATAAGATTCTGCTCGTAAACTGAACCAGTTTTGATTTGCAACTTTGTAAAATAACTATTATTTCTATCATTTATTAACGTTTGAACATTAACTGTACCATCAATGAGTTGCTAACACGGCCTTATTATTTGACATCTATGACAGTGACAATTATGATAATTAGACTAAAGGAACATTGAACATTTAATTTAATTTTTATAATATAATGAAAACGTATACATATTTTTGAAAAGTTGTAGAACAATAACAGTTCTGTTTTAGGAGCATAATCGATATTTGCATTTAAAGCCCCAAGCTCTGACGTACTTACAGTATTTTACCCGGAGACTATTCTCTCTACATATATTATGTCACTTGATTATACAATGGTAAATGTATTTACGTCACACCTGGCCATAATGCGAGTTATACCGCACGCTGCGCGTATGGTAAAACTCGCATTGTGGCCAGGTGAAGACGTAAAATTGTGTACTCACCACGGGCGGTAATTCGTAAAGCCCCAGATCGCATATTTATGGCCGTCACCTTCGGTTCGGGCCTCAAACACCTGCGATCTGGGTCATTCACGAATTCACAGCCCTAGGTACGTAATGTCCTATTGTAAGCCATGATTTGTAAAACAGCCCTTGACTACTTGCAGAACAAATATTTGTATTTTGAATACAGGCATAATCTGCGCCCAAGGGCCGACGCATATGAACGTTAGTTTCAAGCGCTACCTAGTTGAGCTTGCAAATAGTGCAATCACGGAGGCAAGGCGCGTGATACAGGGCTGGTATTCACAAAGCAAAATTACCGAGTCCAGGGCAAACCAGCGTAAGCATGACCTTCGTTTATACATAGTTGTTGCATCATAGGAAGTTCAATTTATTGTGACAAAAGTATACGTGACGTGAGACAAACCATTTCCCTGGTCTTCAATAATAAATAAGTATCCCAACAGCAGCTGCAAACATCTGCAACATGATTTAGTGGGAATTGGTGGCAGTGAGTATGCACTTTTATTATTTACTAGCTTCTGCCCGCGACTCCGTCCGCGTGGAACTCGTTTATATCGCAGCTCCATACAAACTTTTACCCCCCCATTTCACCCCCTTAGGGGATGATTAATTAATCTCCCGGACTAAACATACCAAAAACACCCGAGGATTGACCGGAGGTATCATCACCCCGTGGAATGGCCAGTGATATGTGTTGGACCATGTAAGAACCAAAGGTCGAGGGTTTTACACCACGTGCCTGAGTAGATTAGTGCCTGAGGAAAATTCAGTGAAGCCAGAGGAGTCCTTCTCTCTATCTTGCTTCTCGCAACCAAAGTTTACTTAGCACTAGTGTACTTAGCATACTTCTAAATCGATTGTGGCAACTGCAGTTGCCAAGCGAGTGCCGGATTTGATTTTGTGTTCATTCTTAAACTCCGAAATTAAGTGACCGGTAAAGCACATTAGGGAGGGACCCTTTGGTAGAGAAGTGGGGCGATCGGTGGCACGGAGCCCGGTACGGAACACGCAAACAATCTTTTTGGTGTTGCTTCTCGAGTGTTTATGTACTCCCGGACCTGCATCCTCATCATTGGCCTCTACGTCTTTGTGACGATTCAAACAGCGCTTTGTGAATAGGTAGCAGAGCACTTTTTAAATTAGCTATGTAGCCCTATGCAGGAGCGGCATTGTCTTCCGCAGCGGTGGCAGGGGAATTGCGCATTAGGTAATGGCGGGGTGTTTAATTGTCCTACCTTCGAAAAGATCAAACCAGGCCTCCTCGTGTTTGTCGCACCCGTTCATGAGAGCCTTTTGCCACTTAATCCTATCTTCCGCAATGTGCTCTCAACGTTGTTTGATGCTGTCTGTGCAACACTGGCAAATGCTGTCATACCCCGCTTGGCACAATCCTTAAAGCGTAGCAGAAGTTTCCCTTCACCTTTTTCATTTGCTACGGCGCCAAGCAGAATAGGTACGGCGCTTCCCGTACATGAGCTCAGTAGTCCAGCAAACCCGATGTCTGACAGTTTGTAAACTCTAATCATGCCATCTCACTCTACCGCCTTGCAAGTGCTCTTTCGTCTAGTTCCGGTTGTCGTATTTTGTGACACTGACAGTGACACCGCCGACCATACGACCACGCGTGACTTAGGCCTGGATCACACACTTACTTTTGACCGCTACCGCAGCGCACGCCGCGGAAGTCTGTGACAGGCTTAAGGTGGTTCGCTTTCTATACAAAACATTATTTGACATTCGCAGGCTAACCGCGTGATATTTTAAGAAACTTATGTACCAAACTCATAAATTATCATCATTTGCGCGAAATTCCCCCTCTCCTAGAATAAACTTGTAAACTAGAATAATTTGAGAAATTCGTTTGGGACGTGATACTTTGGGAAATCTGTTTTTCTCAAGTTATTCTAGTATATAGAAGTTTATTCTAGGAAAGAGGAAATTTCGCGCAAATGGAAAGCCAATTCACGAAAGTTTGTTACATAAAATTATTAAAATATCAAGCCGTTAGCCTGCGAATGTCAAATAATTCTGTATGGAGAGCGAACTACCTAAAGCCTAGTTCGGACTAGGCTAGTATTTTAGTTTAGTAGCGAGTAATTTAGTAGCTACACTATTCACAGCTGCCCACAAATCGTTCGCATTACGATCGAGTACAGTTTATAAGTGAGCGGTGTTTTGCAAGATGAACAGCCTACAACGCAATAAAATATAACGGCTATTTTAGAAGAGGTGGATCGAACAATAGTATTAACTAATAATTATTAAGAGCGTATTGTATCATAGAAATGAATATGCTTAATTGTTAAATAAATATGCTTTTGTAATAAAATAATGGGTTTACTACCTAATGTTTTTAATTTTCAATTTAATTTCCTTTTCACCAAATCCGGGTATGTTCATTGTTTTTTCTAAATCCAAGTATGCGGATTGATTCATTTGTTTGTTTTTATAATACTGGGACTTAATATTCCACAAGCACTCGTGGTCTACATATTTGGAAACAAATTTTAAAGTTGTTTCTTCGCTCCAGCGAAACGACATTTTTGCGGCAACTAATGAACTCGACTAATTTGACAGGTTCGGAGTTCGGACTTTGCTTAGCAGGTGAACCTCACTGAGCACGGACGCGTGGTGGGGGATGCTACTCGCCGTTATAAAATAGAATAAAATGAATTGACTCGACTTAACTACTCACTAATCTACTCGACTAAATTGTTAGTGTTCAGACACATTTAGCTACTGAATTACTCGCTAATAAACTAAAATACTAGCCTAGTCCGAACAAGGCTTAGTGCGAACGGCGAACGGTAGTGTCACTCTCCGGTGTTGTCAGCCGCGTTCGGGTGAATTGGCACCTCGGGGGCGAGTGGGAGCCGAATTTAGCCGAAGTGGCAATAAGGACAGACCTGACATGAGTATAGAGTATAGACACTCACACGCCTGTGTGGGGCAGATGGGCTGTTCCGCATATGTGAATGTTCCGCTGCACGGCTATCATGAGACTTTTTTCTCTCGATTTTTCTCGCACTGTAGCTCTCTTTCTAAGTCTTCTAGAGTGAGAGAAAAATCGAGACAGCTCGCGCGCCGTCTTGTGATAGCCGTGCTGTACTGTATACATTTCTACAAGGACCTAGGAAGCAAAGAGCCATAAGGGACGGAAAGGCTCCAATGCAGCTAAATTAAAAACTGCTCTTAAAATGGCTGACGGCTTACCATAAACAAACTTCTTAATTTAGACAGCTATTGGTTTTTTTTCCGCAACCACATACTGTTGAAGCGAATACAAAAACCGGCCAAGTGCGAGTCGGACTCGCACACGAAGGGTTCCGTACCATTATCTATAAAAACAGCAAAAAAAAAAACGTTTGTTGTATGGGAGCCCCCCTTAAATATTTATTTTATTTTGTTTTTAGTATTTGTTGTTATAGCAGCAACAGAAATACATAATTTGTGAAATTTTCAACTGTCTAGCTATCGCGGTTCTTGAGATACAGCCTGGTGACAGACAGACGGACGGACGGACAGACAGCGAAGTCTTAGTAACACGGTCCCGTTTTTACCCTTAGGGTACGGAACCCTAAAAAGTGGAACTATGACAAGGACAACGAATATCCCTTTCTGTCACAATTATTGAGATTTGTGTACAGTCAGCGTCATATAGTTAGTAGCAGCCAGAGTACCCAAATATTTCGTAACACACCCTTATTCTTACAGTAATAAAGACGTGTACCGAAATATTTGGCTACCATGGCTGCTACTAACTATATGACGCTAACTGTACTACCATCTGGCTCGGTCGTGGTCGCCTACTAGGGGCTTTAGTACTGGCAAGCCTGTCTTTTTTCATTATTTTTTAAATTCGAAAAAACGACTCGTCACAAAAAAACTATATACTCGTAAATAGGTAACGAAACTGTTCACAAAACTTGTAGAGTAGAACAGCCGGGCAGACAAACGATTTTCGGCCCAAGCTGAAGCATAGAACTTCGTTCGCTTCGCTCGCTTGTTCGATTATTACCACAGTTAGTTAGTTATAGTAGTAAAATTATAGGTCCATAGCTGTACTCTACGTCACTCGTCACGAATCAGGTACGAATTTCGAAAGCAAGTTATGGACAAAATGAGGTGCGCCGCGGCAGGTTGTAAATAGCTGTGCGGGGCTCGTTGCTCCTCGTTAGCTCGTCTGCCGACTGTATTGTTTCCAAGTGTAAATGACACCTGAAGGGACGGACTGCGTTGCATATTAAACCCCAATATTGTTTGTGCTGGAGTGAGCATGGTATGGGGAAAAGATCAAAATAACAAACAAGCGTTCTTGATGGGTTGATATCGCGCAGATAATTCTAATCATGCAGTTGTTAGTTTCCTAACCCGGTTTAATAGCATTTGGACAGAAAATTAACTAACCAGATTCGCATTTGGCCAGGAAATCATTTTACCTGATTCGCATTTAGCTAGAACGCCACAGGACAGAAACTAAACGATATGATACAGAGAAAGAATATGATGGAAAAATAAACCATCTTCGTCTGTAGCCCCCGACAGGATTCGAACCTGCGACCTTTCTATTAACGCTAGACTGCTCTACCAACCGAGCTACGAGGACAGTGACTTACGCTGTGTATTTTTCAATTACATTCCCGCTAACCGCTATTGATCGGGGTAACTTCCTCGTTAAAAATAACACGAAAAACTAAACCATTTAATTAAATAATTTGTTTCGTGATAAGGGTATTTAAAGGACAGAAACTCATAAGACCAGTTAACATTTGACCACGATCGTCATATACCATAAACTCAATGGCCCTTAGCCGTTTTTGGCCAGAACACTACATGGATGGCAGAAACTCATAAGAGTCATAAGACCAAATAAGCAGTTGACCATCAATTTAATAGCATAAACTCAAATGGGCATTATAATATTGTTACGAGCGTGGGGGTACGGAATAGAGTTAAACACCTTATCAACACGACAGTAGATTTATTTTGCGATTTACACAAGGCAAAGTTCACTATTGTGCACGCGTACTAACACTGACTCAATTAACACACACAAGTTCACTGAGTCCGCGCCTACTATAGTATACTGACACAGTAAAGTTACACTTAACTGATACTTTGTCCTATGCTCGAAAATCTAATTCAAGACCATGTTGCCACCAAAATAAAATGTATTTACGGTGGTATATTTTCACTTTTTAAAATACCGCACTAATAAAATTTATTTTCTCAAACATGCTCGGAAATGTACGCGTTAATATCACGAAATGAAGACGTGAAGTTTCTTGTTTATGGCTCCCTACATTACTTCTTGGCCTTACGCCAAGAAGTAATGTATGAAAACCCTAAGTAAAACCATTATTGTCCGCTACTCTAACTTTTTAAATTTGCTTACTAATATTAAACTGACAAAGGAAAATTTACATACTGCCAACCACCACTAGACACTGTAAGCATACTTGTTTCATAAAAAAAAATAAAAAAAATCTATGGTACTATACTTTATGTGCGGTTAAACATGGTGCTTGAACGGCTTGTTCAAATGGCATGTTAAAAAAATAAAAAAGGCGCAAATTACCTATTACCTATTTAATTGATTACCTAGTATATATTTTAATTTGAATATTTCCTCACATCGTTCGAGAAAAGTACTATACAATCCTCGGCCGGAACAGGGATTGCTGGACTCGTTGTATTCGGCCTCGTCTACGACTCGGCCGTCTACCCCAATCTCGTCCAGCAATCCTTTACTTCACGGCCTATGCAGTAATCTACTATTTCTCAAACATGCTCGGAAATGTACGCGTTAATATCACGAAATGAAGACGTGAAGTTTCTTGTTTATGGCTCCCTACATTACTTCTTGGCCTTACGCCAAGAAGTAATGTATGAAAACCCTAAGTAAAACCATTATTGTCCGCTACTCTAACTTTTTAAATTTGCTTACTAATATTAAACTGACAAAGGAAAATTTACATACTGCCAACCACCACTAGACACTGTAAGCATACTTGTTTCATAAAAAAAATAAAAATAATCTATGGTACTATACTTTATGTGCGGTTAAACATGGTGCTCGAACGGCTTGTTCAAATGGCATGTTAAAAAAATAAAAAAGGCGCAAATTACCTATTATTTAATTGATTACCTAGTATTTATTTTAATTTGAATATTTCCTCACATCGTTTGAGAAAAGTACTATACAATCCTCGGCCAGAACAGGGATTGCTGGACTCGTTGTATTCGGCCTCGTCTACGACTCGGCCGTCTACCCCAATCTCGTCCAGCAATCCCTTACTTCACGGCCTCTGCAGTAATCTACTATTTCTCAAACATGCTCGGAAATGTACGCGTTAATATCACGAAATGAAGACGTGAAGTTTCTTGTTTATGGCTCCCTACATTACTTCTTGGCCTTACGCCAAGAAGTAATGTATGAAAACCCTAAGTAAAACCATTATTGTCCGCTACTCTAACTTTTTAAATTTGCTTACTAATATTAAACTGACAAAGGAAAATTTACATACTGCCAACCACCACTAGACACTGTAAGCATACTTGTTTCATAAATAAAATAAAAATAATCTATGGTACTATACTTTATGTGCGGTTAAACATGGTGCTCGAACGGCTTGTTCAAATGGCATGTTAAAAAAATAAAAAAGGCGCAAATTACCTATTATTTAATTGATTACCTAGTATTTATTTTAATTTGAATATTTCCTCACATCGTTTGAGAAAAGTACTATACAATCCTCGGCCGGAACAGGGATTGCTGGACTCGTTGTATTCGGCCTCGTCTACGACTCGGCCGTCTACCCCAATCTCGTCCAGCAATCCCTTACTTCACGGCCTCTGCAGTAATCTACTATTTCTCAAACATGCTCGGAAATGTACGCGTTAATATCACGAAATGAAGACGTGAAGTTTCTTGTTTATGGCTCCCTACATTACTTCTTGGCCTTACGCCAAGAAGTAATGTATGAAAACCCTAAGTAAAACCATTATTGTCCGCTACTCTAACTTTTTAAATTTGCTTACTAATATTAAACTGACAAAGGAAAATTTACATACTGCCAACCACCACTAGACACTGTAAGCATACTTGTTTCATAAAAAAAATAAAAATAATCTATGGTACTATACTTTATGTGCGGTTAAACATGGTGCTCGAACGGCTTGTTCAAATGGCATGTTAAAAAAATAAAAAAGGCGCAAATTACCGATTATTTAATTGATTACCTAGTATTTATTTTAATTAGAATATTTCCTCACATCGTTTGAGAAAAGTACTATACAATCCTCGGCCGGAACAGGGATTGCTGGACTCGTTGTATTCGGCCTCGTCTACGACTCGGCCGTCTACCCCAATCTCGTCCAGCAATCCCTTACTTCACGGCCTCTGCAGTAATCTACTATTTCTCAAACATGCTCGGAAATGTACGCGTTAATATCACGAAATGAAGACGTGAAGTTTCTTGTTTATGGCTCCCTACATTACTTCTTGGCCTTACGCCAAGAAGTAATGTATGAAAACCCTAAGTAAAACCATTATTGTCCGCTACTCTAACTTTTTAAATTTGCTTACTAATATTAAACTGACAAAGGAAAATTTACATACTGCCAACCACCACTAGACACTGTAAGCATACTTGTTTCATAAAAAAAATAAAAAAAATCTATGGTACTATACTTTATGTGCGGTTAAACATGGTGCTCGAACGGCTTGTTCAAATGGCATGTTAAAAAAATAAAAAAGGCGCAAATTACCTATTATTTAATTGATTACCTAGTATTTATTTTAATTTGAATATTTCCTCACATCGTTTGAGAAAAGTACTATACAATCCTCGCCCGGAACAGGGATTGCTGGACTCGTTGTATTCGGCCTCGTCTACGACTCGGCCGTCTACCCCAATCTCGTCCAGCAATCCCTTACTTCACGGCCTCTGCAGTAATCTACTATTTCTCAAACATGCTCGGAAATGTACGCGTTAATATCACGAAATGAAGACGTGAAGTTTCTTGTTTATGGCTCCCTACATTACTTCTTGGCCTTACGCCAAGAAGTAATGTATGAAAACCCTAAGTAAAACCATTATTGTCCGCTACTCTAACTTTTTAAATTTGCTTACTAATATTAAACTGACAAAGGAAAATTCTCATACTGCCAACCACCACTAGACACTGTAAGCATACTTGATCATAAAAAATAAAAAAAAAATCTATGGTATTATACTTTAGGTGCGGTTAAACATGGTGCTCGAACGGCTTGTTCAAATGGCATGTTTAAAAAATAAAAAAGGCGCAAATTACCTATTATTTAATTGATTACCTAGTATTTATTTTAATTTTAATATTTCCTGACATCGTTTGAGAAAAGTACTATACAATCCTCGGCCGGAACAGGGATTGCTGGACTCGTTGTATTCGGCCTCGTCTACGACTCGGCCGTCTACCCCAATCTCGTCCAGCAATCCCTTACTTCACGGCCTCTGCAGTAATCTACTATTATTGGTAGTTTTAAACCTGTTAATTCAACTTACTTACCCTAAAACAAGAGGCCCTGTTATAGTAAGTACATTACGTACTTCAGGTATTCATAGCATTTGGTACGATTTATAAACAATAGTCATGAACAAGGTTAGATGCAATTTAAATACGTGCGTTTAGCTAGTCGACAAAATAATATGTCAGTCGCCAGCTATGTGGCTAGTAGGTACTATAATGTATGCAAAAATAGTACATTACTTACCAAGGGCTGTAAAAGAAAGAAAGCCCGAAATCGCAGGTATTTGTGACCCGAGCCGCAGGCGAGGGTTGTAAATATGCGATAGAGGGCTTTCTTTTTTACTGCCCGTGGTGAGTACACAATTTTACGTCTTCATCTGGCCACAATGCGAGTTTTACCGTACGCGCAGCGTGCGGTATAGCTCACATTATGGCCAGGTGTGACGTAAAATATATTTTGGAATTTTCGACGACGAACCACGTCATACATTTTCCTTCTGAATGTGCAAGGAATCCGACTATGACTTGTAATTTTGTTTTAGGTAATAAAAAATAATCGCCATTTAACACACACAGACACACACACACACATACGCCGTTTAATGACTACACACTATATCTGAAAAGATTAACACAAATATTTTTTTTGTAGGATATTTATTTATTTGTTTTTGAATGATATTAGGTAGAAAAATATTTACTTTAAAAAAATGCATATTCCTGATTGTTTAACGTAACTTCTTTTACTTGATATTAAAAACGTTGTTGGCCATATCTACAAATAAATATAATGATTTAGTTTATTTCTATTATATTTTATTTTGAATTTAGTTTTTTAATTATTACTTTAGTTGATACTTAATTTTGTTTTATTATTGTTTGTATTATAAATACATTTTTATACAACATATAATGATTTGATTATCAATGCAAAAAGGTTGGCTAAATCAAAAAACCGACCAAGTGCGAGTCGGATTCGCGCACGAAGGGTTCCGTACCATTATCTATAAAAACAGCAAAAAAAAAACGTGTTTGTTGTATGGGAGCCCCCCTTAAATATTTATTTAATTTTTGTTTTTAGTATTTGTTGTTATATATAACGGCAACCGAAATACATCATCTGTGAAAATTTAAACTGTCTAGCTATTGTGGTTCTTGAGATACAGCCTGGCGACAGACAAAACGGCAAAAAAAAACACGTTTGTTGTATGGGGCCCTTAAATATTTATTTTATTTTGTTTTTAGTATTTGTTGTTATAGCGGCAACAGGAATACATAATCTGTGGAACTTAGTAATAGGGTCCCATTTTTACCCTTTGGGTACGGAACCCTAAAAACGGGTACCAAAGAAAACTTAATTAACTGCCCCATTCGGAGATCTGAAATAAATGAATGAATGAATTGTTTATTTGCTAGAAGACGTTACAATTGGTGGTCTTAAAATAATTACAGAATCAGTATTCAGTCGACTTAAAGTCAATATTTAATTATGCTCAAAATTAAAAAAAAAACAGAATAGAATGAAGGAATTACTAGTTAGCTTAACATGTCAAATTAAATTTACAGTGCATAATAGTACATTGTTTAACGAGGGGCGGAAGTGGGATATTGCGAACAAGAGTCTATCAGAAGCCCGACGCCGAAGGCGGAGGGCTTGTGATGACTCGAGTTTGCAATATTCTTACGCCCGTGTTATACACAATGTTTTTCATCACATTTGCGAGGAAACAAATACATTTTAGATGAAATTAATACAAATCGTAATAAACACTGCATCATGTCAGTCAATAAAGACACTTACCATTACCATACCCTACTGTAAAAAAAAAAATGTAGTTACCTAATTAAGATAATATAGTTATAAGGCAGGCTCCTTAACACAAAAAACCTTTTAAATTTAAGATTAGTAGTTAAGACTGTAATTTAACCCCTACTTTTTTATTGAAATAAACAGTTCAAATTTTTTTTTTTATTTTTTATTTTTTAGTCGTCCATTTTGTTGAATTTGACGTGAGGCGCGTATGGCAAAGACCCTTCGGTATACAGCCACGATTTGAAAACACTTAAAACATTTTACATAGACACTAAATAACTACATATAAAATCTGTAAATAATTCAGTTAAACATGTTTAAGTAGTTTTTTAAGTTTAAATTTATTTATAAATACGTTTTGAGACATCGTATTTGATATAAAACCTCTTTGCTTTGTAACTGCCGCATGAGTGACAGATACAATTTAAGAAAAAAACCATTACGCCCGTGGGCGTAACACAGGCTATTACAGCTATGTATGTCTGCGCATTATGAAGCCCTTTTCGAGCAAATGTGATGAAAAAATATAAGTAGTCCTTAACATTATAGAAACAATGATATTGTAGCCGGTTAGTTAATTTTGTCTTAAAAACTTTCCCTTGCAAAAAATAAAGGATAAGTACTTATATTACTTACAGGATAACCGCAAAAAAAGAAGGAGCCCAAACGTCAACCATCGTCCTCGAGACCACCACAACTCTACGAAATGAGGTATTAACCTTTTCAACGTTCTCATATTTGAATGAAGTGATCATTCACACGCCAAGAGCTGTTGCCTTATCAAAAATGACGAATCTCGTAGTGCTGTGCAAAACATTTATCGATAAAATTTACTAGCCTCGGTAATCGTACTAATCGTAGTACGAGAGTGAGTGCTCATTGAAGCAATCTTATTGACATTGACGTAAGTCCTTTAAATGGTGACTTGGGCGTGTTGCTGTGAGTACAACTTATTTTACTAACAGGAACACGCCCGAGTTATGGCATAAACGAATTATTACATTTATTAACCAGTAAGTAATTTTGTTTTGTTCTACTTACACTGACCTTGATGACGTTTGAAAGAAATGGTATACAAAGTATGTCAAATGAGTAGGTATGACTACAGCAAGTAAATATTCTCAAATAAAATAGACGTGATAATGATAAAATTTTCAATAAATAAAACAACATATACCTACTTATGCAGTTTATTACATTACAATGAAAAATACCGTTAAATATGTTTTTCAAGGACATTCATCACTGCAACCCAAAATATTTCTACATTTTCCGGTGGAATTAACAGGAGCATTTTTCTTATATTTGATTGCCGATTATTACACACACAAGATCGTGCGTTTTAATTTTGAGCCAAATGCTTCGTTTGATATTTAGGAAAACACCAAGTACTTCTTCCCAACATATATACGTCAAGTTTCTCAGAATGTATTTGTTTAAACATAAATCGAATTCCATTTTACGAATTTTGTTTCTTATTTACACCACTACGCCATCACTAGTACAGACTATTAACCGTCAATGACGTCATAGGCTAGCCTCTAAAGTGGTTGTTGGCGTATAAGGAACTATGATTTCCCGCGATCATAGAGAAGTTACGGTATACAGATATATTTTTTGTATCGACAGATCAATGTCAGTAAATCTTAATTAGACTTAAATTTTGTTTCAGTAGGTTTTATGCTAAGACGATGATTTAATTAATGTTATAAAAAATTTACTAGGGTTACAAATATTGGAAAAGACATCTTCGTAACAATACTTTCACAAAAATCAAATATAAATAATACAGATCCGGCGACAGCACTAGCGACCACTTTATGGGCTGTTGGCGTATGGGACACTGACATTATTGCGTCAAATCATATCCAAAGAATAATCCCGAAATTTTCACATTTTGAGCTGTCCAAACATTCGTCAATTCTTATAAGGAACAAAACATGAATTAATGTAAAGTTTAAGCCAGTAAAAATAAAGCAAAGCAGGTCATAATAGATTTTATTCATGATCAAAGTACGGTCGAGGAAAATGAAGGTTTGGCACATGTCAACTCTATTTGAATGACGTTAAGGTCCAAAAGTGCTAAACATTCAAATTCCTCGACTGTACAACTTTATTCCGACCTTTTTATGGGTTGTTGGCGTGGTGGGCACGACAGCACTCGACCACTTTAGTGGCTCTTGGCGTTGAAAAGGTTAAAACAGTGCAAGGACTTTAACATTAGGAAATCAGAATCGTTATGTGCCAAATAGGGAATGCAAAAATTTCATTTTTCCCTTGCACAGACGCTCTGAAGGATAACTGCATGCTCCCTGGACCTCCCCTCCAATAATAAAAACAGAATTTTATTTGAGCAAGCTTTATTTACTTCTATCAAATCACTTATTTTATAATCATTAGTCATAGTCATAATAAGTATTCTACTTAAATGTAAACCTACCTAACATGAACTTAACCCTTAAATGAACACATATTAAACAGGTGGCAACCACACCTCAAAGTGGGGCCCGTAACCCAGCTTCTTGCGCAGTGTGGCCTCGAAATCGGCGTCGCGCGTCGCGTCACGCGGGGCGCGCGCGCCACGGGCGCTCTCGCGCGCCACTTCTCGCGCCGCGCGGACGAACTTTGACACGTGTGCCACACTTTCGCGTACTTTTTCGATCTGAATCTGTATTGAGAAATAAACAGTATAAATGTGCAGAAAAACCTTATAAGTTTGACCTGGAGAATAAATACCGAATAAAAAATATACTAATAAAAAAATGGAAAATCCTTTATTGAATTTTTAATGGTAGTTCGGTTGGGACAATTTATCCTCTAAGGCAAACTTGAAAGCTTTGACAAAATCCGAAGAGATGCTGTTCAGGAGAAAGGAAGCACGAAAACAACAACGAAATGCCGCAATGTCGCAAGTGTTGTGATACAAATAATTACCTACCCGTAGAGACAGCTTTTGATTATTAATCATTAGGCTGTGTAGATTTTACTGGGCGCTTTTTTGATGTAGAAACACCCCTGAGACCCTATACTTAAATAACACCACAAAGTTAGACCCTTACTTTAGGATGAGTGTCAAATTGGCAGTCTATTCAATTTTAATACATACGAACAGAAAATATTGTTTTATTAGGGTTCCGTAGTGAGAAGGGAAAAAGGGAACTCTGAGCGAAATATCAGAGCGTGGCCTCTCGCTCTCCCGTATGGCGCACCTGCCGCCCGTCCATGTCTTTACGGAGCCCTTGTCGTTGCTTACGTCATTATCGGGCAGCGCATGCGGATATATCCGCACCCACTGGCCGACGCGCGCGGGCGCCCGCTCCCAGCGCACGCCGTTGCCCCACGCGCACGCGTTGATCATGCGGCGCCGGCTCGCCGCCGTCGCGTGCCCGCCGCGCCACTCGTCGAACTCCGTTGACGGTGGGGCCACACTCGGAGTTGTCTGAGAACAGAAGTTGCGTAACTTTTCTAACGAGCGTTAGGAAAACTCAACTGTCATTTTCGTATACAAAAATAATATATTTCGGATCGTCTAGACGTACATATATAGAGGATTTAATCGATGGACTCCTAGCGAATTCCCAAAAAGGATGGAGGTAAATTAAACTGATAAACTGAGAAGGATCAGAAGAGTAACATAAAAAAGTATTTCTCCGACCGTATTTTTCCGACGGAAGACCAGCGCTGGCCTTCTAGGTTAGCACCATGCTGAGTCGGGGCCTTTTCGTGTACCCTGCTACTTTTACGTTACTGTGTTTTGTTTTATACCCATTGTTTTGTCCACGAATAAATGTTTTCTTTCTTTCTTTCTTTCTTATTTCCAAAACATAAAATATACTAGTAATAAAACGAACAAATAAGAAATCCACGACGCAGGCTCCAGCTAAAACACAGTAAGCATCTGCAACACACTTCGTCAAAAAACCCACACAAAGCAATCAGCGACAGGCAGACAATAGCATACTTACAAATAATATAATCCGCAACAAGCTTTGTCGAAGACTAATTACATCCTCGATATCCCATGTACCGTACTTTTTGTAGTCGTATGGATGTACCGTGTCGACAGTTTCAGTACATTTTTTGACAGGTGGTGCAAACGAGAAAAGGCGTATACGCGCTGAGGGACAGGAGATATACCATTGTATCTCGTTCCCTCTTGTAGTCTTGTCTATGCTTACATCTTTGTCCCACATGTTTGTATGTGTGTACGACTCCCTCTATTCTGTCCTTTCTCTATTGTACAAAATGATATGCAATCGACAAACCGGAAATCAATTCGGTTTGTTTGTTTTGTATATGAGGAATGGAATAGTAGATTGTATGACAAGGGTCCAAAGTAAGCCATATTACCACGAGATGGATATTTTCCCGAATGAAATGAGGGGAAATAGTTCGAGGGGTAATATGGCTTTTAGACCAGAGTTATACACTCTACTTTTCACTTTGACTGCGAGAAAGTAGTAAAACCAAAGATTATCCATGATTGTTCAATTTGGCGCCATTCTTTTTAATAAACTGCTTTGACACAGATACAAAATATGCACACCACGAATAAACGCCTCTGACCGTCTAATAGCCGCGTCTAAACGGCCGAGCGCGGCGGACAGCATACGCGGGGCATACGATAAAGCGAGATAGACAGCAGTCTATCCCGCTCAATCTTCATAGCTTATGATTGTCATGTATGCAGTCAACCATGCTTGAACGTTTGGACGCGGCTATAGTCGGTCAGAGGCGTTTATTTTTTTAATTATAGTGAACTAGCTTCTGCCCGCGACTCCGTCCGCGTGGAAATCGTTTATATCGCAGCTCCATACAAACTTCAACCCCCCATTTCATCCCCTTAGGGGGTGATTTCCAGGATGAAAACTATCCTATGTCCTTCCCCGGGATTCAAACTATCTCCATACCAAATTTTATCGCAATCGGTTCAGCGGTTTAAGCGTGAAGAGGTAACAGACAGACAGACAGACAGACAGACAGACACACTTTCGCATTTATAATATTAGTATGGATTTGGGAATAAAAAACACCTAATGTTTGAATTGAATTCTGTTTGTTGTAATTGGTGGATGTAATACGTTGAACTGTATTGATTGGTCAAATTAAAATGTTTTATAAATCATAAATATGTATACATATTTTCCCTAAGGGCTAAATGTACTACTTTAGCCCCGCTTGCTAAGCCTAATATGACGCACTTTTTGAGCATGAGAAGTGAAATAGTACATTACCGCCCGTGGTGAGTACAGAATTTTACGTCTTCATCTGGCCACAATGCGAGTTTAACTGGTATAACTGCGGTATAACTGGCATTATGGCCAGGTGTGACGTAATAGTTATTTACGATACAAGTGCCGAAAATAGGAAATTCGTGATAAATTAAAACACGACCGAAGGGAGTGTTTTAAATCGACACGAGTTGCGAATTACCTATTCGCACGTGTATCGTACAACGTTTTACTGTACATATGGCTCTTTAAAGTTTCGACATATGCACGAAAAGTGCTCTTTTCCGCACTAGTGCGGGAAAGCAGCACCATATGTTTACGACCGGTTAGCTAGTGGGTAGTGACGCTGCCTACGAAGCTGAAAGGTCCTGGGTTCGAATCCCGGTAAGGGCAAATATTTGTCTGATGAGCATGAATATTTGTTTCTGAGTCATGGATGTCTGCTATGTATTTAAGTATTTTTATCTATTAAATAATTATATCGTCGTCTAGTACCCATAACACAAGCCTTATTGAGCTTACTATGGGACTAGGTCGATTTGTGTAAGATTGTCCCCTAATATTTATTTATTTATATGTACCGTAAAAATATTATGATTGACAAAACCTCACCAAACCCACCGATTGGCGTACAACGGCATCTATGGAGTACAACCTACACTACTGACGCGACATTTTCCCCAACAGGAAAGCTCGAACCACAAACCAACCAACCGTGTTTCTTCAAACCAGCTTGTTAACGCCAGTGCCGCTAGATGGCGATAAGTACCACGTTTAACAGTTTACCATTACGAGTACACCGTTCAACAAACGAAATAAACAATGAATGCACAAAATAATTCAAAACATGATTGCAATTAACAAACATTAGTGATTTGATTACGTAAAGTTTTTGTTACACCTTTTTATTGTAAAACCACGAACAATACCTAGGATACCGGCTTACCCAGGTATAATGGGTTCAAACGATCTTTCACGATCTTCACGTGTGTAAATGTTATTCTTTTACAGATTTTCTTTGTTTTACATATATAAGTAATGCATGTATTTTAATGAATATGTAAATGCAATTGAAGCTAGGGTAGGGTTTTAATAGCTACCGTAGCCTAGGCACGGTTCAGGCATGCGGCTGTCAAGCAGCAGTCGTGGGTTCGAATCCCGGCTCGTACCAATGAGTTTTTCGGAACTTATGTACGGAATATTTACCGCTAGCTTTTCGGTGAAGGAAAACATCGTGAGGAAACCGGTCTAATCCGGTCTAGTTTTCCCTCTGGATTGGAAAGTCAGATGCCAGTTGCTTTCGTAAAACTAGTGCCTATGCCGAATCTTGGGATTAGGTGTCAAAGCGGACCCTGGCTCCTTTAGGGCACAACCGGGAATAACGCTAGGAGCATGACGTCAATGCAAATGAGCATATGTTCCATAATCCTGAAATCGCTGGTGGAACGGGTGGACTGCCCGATAATGCGGTATTGGGACGAGGCGCATGCTCCGGTGCGTGCCCCCTCACGCCGATTTTAGTTAGCTTTTAAGTTACTTGTTAATAACACTAGTTCTTAAGTAAATATATTGTTACTAACAAATTATGGATTATAAAGTCCGAAATAAATGATTTTTGTTTTTGTTTGTTTGTTTGTTTATAATTCAAGTCAAAGATTTAAAACATTTTTAGAGAAAACCTTAACTTTAGATGAAGCTATAGAAATGTATCGATGAGAATGACCTTACTATGTATCTATGTTAATAATTGAAATGTATCTATGTCAGTAGGTACAGTTGGATGAGGCATCCAGTATGTTATGGATTTAATATATTTAAAGAGTCTATGTATAAAGCATTAAGAATAGGGGAAATACATCTAGTAATTTTAACAAGTTACTCTAATACAAAAAATCGACGATTTTAATAATTTCTTACGCATTATATGCCCCTCCCTGAATTAGAAGGGCGGACATTAAAGTGACGCAGATTGGCAATAATGATAATACTCGTAATATAATATATTTTGCATATAATTCTGTAGATGATGTTTAATTTACTTGTTAAGTTTATCTCATAATTGGTCCCCATCCACTCACATTACAACAAAGACACGGATAATTATTTATTTGTGAATTGAACTTTCACTGCCAGGCAAATTATACAACATTATTATCATTGGTTATTAGCAATATCATATAGCCAGTAAACAGATCCCACAAAAAACATAGATGTGAAAATGGGCACCAAGTTCAATATACTTCAATATAATAATACAATATGATCAATAAGTTGCATCATAAGCAGTGATTTCTATTATATTTAATTGAAAGTGTCTTAAATGAGACATTTTCTCTTGGCAAGCAAAAAACAGTGACCTGACGTTGTTACAATGATTCCAAGATACTTATAAGAAATAGGTAAGTGGTCCCGATGACGTCACAAAGACCATGTGCGCGGAAATATTACGAAGCTTATTTCATAGAAAAGTGGAATAAATCCAATCTGGATCCGGACCAGTTGCCTTTTACGTCAAAGTTTTTTTTAAATGTTTCTATCGGAATTAAGAAGAGCTAGCACGTACGATTTGGTTTCTGTCGGCACGCACGTATGCGTTTATGTTGATACCTGTTTCTTTGTTTATTTTTAGTTCGTTCCTAGTGGTCATAGCGGATCCAGGATGTGGTTTGGATCTCGCTGGGCTTGACACCATTGTCCTTAAATGGTGTCAAGCCCGAGAGGGCGGGGCACATTTTGATAAGGTCTTAGATACTTTTGCGGGAGTCTTGAGTCCCTTCCTAGAGACTCGAAGAATCACCTGCAAGTCGGACTCCTCAGGGCTCCCGTTAGACGATGCTGAGGTACTGGACGGGCTTCCGCTACTTGCGTATTTTCCTTTGTCGTTCAGCTCCTGGAAAATATTACAGGAGGTGGTTAAATCTGAACGTTTAAATTTCTTGTAGAACTTTAGATAGTATGTCAAAGAAATTGTCATTACTTATTGAAAGAGCGAGCGAAGCGAACGACGAAGTTCTATGCTTCTGCTTGGACCGAAAATCGTTTGTTCGGTGTCCCGCTGTTCTTATCTACTAATAGGTTTTTAACCGACTCTCGTGAAATTTTGTGAGCAGGTTCATTAATTAACTACCTACTTATATTGTTTTTTTTTTGTCAAATCACTTCTTCTAAATAAAAATAAAAAACATTTTTTTTAAAGACAGATTCGCAGGTTCTATACAGCTCACTAAGCCATAGTATATTTATGTTCTACAAAACAGTATTTTTCCTGGAGTCGATTTTATACTTACCTCTCTATACTAAAGATACGAGTTACGTACAAGAAAATTGTGTACAATATGTCCGCTAGCGAATTTACCGTCTCCTTGTCGATAGAGGGCGCTTGCAGCGTGACGCAGTGGATGGGCATCGCGCGCCGGCGCCGCACCGCGCCGCGCGGCCGCGCCGCCGGCGCCGACTGCGGCGCCCGCGCACGCACCGTGCTGTCGCCACTGTCAGAGGACGCACTGAAACGAATTGTAGATTGTGTCTCAAGAGGGCGGTATCTTGACACCTGAGCTAAAGGAATGATTCCAAAGCAGCATCTTTAGCGTAATGAGGGATTCAAGTATTCACGTCCAAGACGGAAATTAGTTTGTTACCGAGTGTCACATACTACTTTTCACACCTGACTTGAAGACAATTGAAATTAAACATACAGTAAAACATTGATCCCTCATTCATTTGCCCTCAAGGGCAACAATGACTCGAAAATAATAATATATCTTCATTCCTCGTTTGTCTAAGCAGCGAATTGAAAGAAAATGAAAGTGATGGATTTAGATCTCAGGATTTTGCCGTAGGGCGAAAAAGTAATAAAAATAGCAGTATCGTGTGCCAGTACCAGTGTGCAGTATGAGCAGTCTGAGCAACTCGTGCAACATGGGAAACTTCTTAGTCACGTAGCCGTGCAGTCAGGCAGCGTTAGAGACTGTTTTCCTGGCATAGCACTCACCTGTGGACGTGGGCAGGAGGCCCCTGCAGCAGCGAGAGGCCGGTGTGCCGCATGGGAAGGCCTAGCAGGTCAAATAGCTCGTGCAACATCGGCCTCTTCACGGTCACGTCAGCCTCGCAGTCCGCCGCTAACGCGGGGGATAAGTTCACCTGAAATTACGCCCACTTCACTCAATATTACACTAAAAGACGATCTGGGGAATTCCACATACTGTGTGAATAAGACCGGTTCTTCTAAAACTCAGAGAGCGTTGAGAGTACGGGACCTGCTTCTGTAACTAGATGTGAACACAACGAATCCTCAAATCGAGGAAGGATCGACAGCGCGCTTGTGATTCTTCCGGTATCGCCAGCGCCCACAGGTGACCGACGGAGTCTGCTTACCACCAGGCAGACCATATGCCTGTTTGCCTTACCTTCGTGGTATAAAAAAAAACTTGCATCATTTGTGATTTGATGACACAATAATTACTTCAAAAACAAAATTTAAACCGACTTCAATGAAGTACTTCGCCAAACCACATACTGAGCATTTCCACATTTCCTTTCGTTTTATCACATGAACTCTGCCTTCCGAGCCCAAGCATATGCGGGCCGATAATAATTGAGGAGTTCCGTCGATTCCTCAAGGATCTCAGAATCAATTTTGGCAATTCATTAGTTGCTACTTCAACGGAAAATCATATCCAGTTCCATAAGTTCCATAAGTAATCTGTGTAAATGAACATCAGTTTCGCTTCACCAAACTTGCGATCCGGGGGTAAATAAACGAGTTATAATAGAAAATACCGATTACCGAAATCACTACATGCGTGCCTTTAAAATTTGAAGTTTGCCCTCAATTTCTCTGGGATCCCATTATCAGATCCTGACTTGGTGAGAATGGGACCCTCAGAAGTATCTTACGAATAAAAAACCGGCCAAGAGCGTGTCGGGCCTCGCTCAGTGTAGGGTTCCGTAGTTTTTCGTCCAGAAATTATTTTGTAATTTTTTTCAAAAACTATTCAACCTATCAAGTTCAAAATAATTTTCCTAGAAAGTTTTTATAAAGTTCTACTTTTGAGATTTTTTTCATATTTTTTAAACTTATGGTTCAAAAGTTAGAGGGGGGACACATTTTTTTTTACTTCTGGAGCGATTATCTCCGAAAATATTAACATTATCAAAAAATAATTTTATCAAACCCTTATTCATTTTTAAATACCTATCAAACAATATATCACACGTTAGGGTTGAAATGAAAAGAAAACACTCCCCACGTTACGTATAGGGGAGGTACCCTAATAAAATAAAATAAAACACTTTTTATTTTACCACTTTGTCGGCGTGATTGACCAAAATTTCATTTCGGTCGACTACGGAACCCTGAAAACAAATTTTGAAAAATAGTCTACACTTGACGGAGAAATCAGTGACTTACATGAAAAAATACATACAGTAGGAGAATGGATCGAACCTCCTCCTTTTTTGAAGTTAGTTAAAAATCGGGATACACCAGATATCCAGTGCCAACCACGTGCCGTTGTCACTAACGTCCTAAATGCATTTCCCCGGCTGTACCCTAAAGGAGGCCGGAGTCCGCTTTAGCACCAAATTCCTAAGATTCGACAGAGAATCAAAGAAGCAACTGTCATCTGATCTTTAACCCAGAGGAAAAACTTGACCTTGTTTGGATTAAACCAGCTTTCTCACGACGTTTTCCTTCACCGACTAGCTTCTGTTAAATATCAACTGATATTTCGTATGTACAGTCGCCATCAGATATTTGAAGCGCTCATAGCAATAACGCAGGTTAAGCAAAAATGGCAGCGGTCAGTCTTTGGATGGTTTGAGTGGTTAATATAAATGAGCCCTTCCGTGCTTTGGAAGGCACGCTAAGCGGTTGATCCCGGCTGCTGTCTATGACAGTAGTCGTTAAGCCGAGTTAGAGGCCTTCGGGCGGCTTAAGAACTTCTAACAGTCGAGTTGCCCACTCACTTGACAAAAGGGGAACCACTATTACTCGCGTCCGCAGGAGCCATACCACAACCCTGCACGTGTCCCCTGGGTGGTACTAAAGCGTGACAAACTTTAAAGGCCAAAATAATGTATGCCATACGATTAAATAAATCAGATATTTCGGAGCGGCCAAGGTGCTGACAAATATCTGAACACGTCTCTATTGTCGAGGCATTACATACGTGTTCAGATGATTGTGAGCACTTTGGCCACTCCGATATATCTGATGGCGACTGTACATAAGTTTTTCTTAAAGCTCAATGGTATTGCCCAGGGTTCGAACCGAACGATCTCCCGATTGAAAGTCGCGTGGCTTACCGCTCGACTACAGTGGCTTTGCTTGTTTATTTTGCCAGCGTTACTGTCAAGCACCATACCTCCAGCAACCAGGATTGCCGCGCATCATCTAGCAGCACATCAATTTCGAAGCAGTTCCTAGCCAGGGGGGTACCGGTAGCCTGGGCCAGCAACGTTAGCTTGACGAGTTCGCGGATCCTCTGCCATACCAGCCACTCCATCGCCTTCCAGCGAACCACGCTGATTCACCTTACATCTTCTCTTGATTAATTTCCTAACCTCGCGCATTATCTTGATTACTGTCAAATGTTACCATAGCTCCAGCAACCACCAGACACCCGTCAGCGCATCGTCCCGCATCCCGTCAAACAGAGCGTGTGGTGACGTGCCAGTGGCCTCAAGAGCGCTCGGGTCCTCTGCCAAACCAGCCGCTCGTTTCTCATCAGCCCACGCTAACTTCCCTCAAACACCATACCTCTAGCAGCCACGGTTTCAGCGCGTCATCCAGCAGCACATCAAAGCCGTAGAACTCGAAGCAGTTCCGCGCCGGCGGGGTGCCAGTAGCTTGGGCTAGCAGAGTTAGCGTGACGAGTGCACGGATCCTCTGCCATACCAGCCACTCGGTCGCCTCCCAGCGACCCACGAGCGCGCGGCGGACTTGCTTCAACGTCCACTTGCATCCTGAATTCAAAATTACTCTCATCCATACTTAACTACACAAATAATCACGCCCGTTTCCCGGTGGGGTAGGCAGGGATCACAGGTTTCTCCTATATATTCCTTTACATAATTCTTCACATAGAAGCTAAATATATAATAATATGTAGGTAAATCCAAAGATTAACTCCGTGTCAGTTTTGTGACGAAAATTAAGTATACTAAATACCTATGATAAAAGTTAACTTGTTACAGTACGTGATTAATTTATAAGTACTTACCTTGAAAAGAAAAAGTTACTTTTATACAAACTGAATACTTTGACTACTGACACTGAGTTAATTTTTGTTTGACGACTTACGCTAATTAGGTAGGTACCCAATTTTTTGAAAATGCCCAAAATTGGGCCATTTTGTATTAGCATGGTACACTCACCGCTGCCTATTCTGTCTTTGCACTCTGCGTACCGCGGGCCCGTTTTGTTGAGCGAGGAGTTCGTGAGATGCCGGTACGGATTGTGGATGTCGGATAGAGTGTATTTATCCGTACCTGAAAATATTGTTGTGGAAATTATTATTGTTGTGGTTTTCTGTAAAGTATAATCAGGATAAATAATATCCTCTTCTAATACGAGTATCTCTCTTGTGTCTCCAGGCCAATTAGATTTCTTCTGATAGTTCATTTAAAATTACACATTACTTAATTTAATATGTCCATTATTTTATTCATATTTTTAAAATACACGGTTCAAAAATTAGAGGGGGGGGGGGACACAATTTTAGTGACTTTCGGGGCGATTATCTCCGACTCTATTCACCTAATCAAAAAAATTGCTGAGAAACCTTATACTTATTTTGAAAGGCCTATCGTATGATGCGCCACACATATGGGCTTGCAATGAATTTTTTTTTTTTTTTTCAGTTGTATGTAGTGCACCCTCAAAATATATATTTTTTTTAATTTAATTACAAAACTGCCTATGTAGCGGCTAACAAAATACACCTATCCTCAAAATCTTATTCAAATACACCTTATAGTTTTCGAGTAAAATGCCTGTGACATACGGACGGACAGACAGACATACGGACGGACAGACAGACAGACAGTCAGACAGACAGACATGACGAATCTATAAGGGTTCCGTTTTTAGCAATTTGGCTACGGAACCCTAAAAAGGTACCTACCTACGTAAAGATCTTCCGAAATGTAAAGAAACGCCTTAATGGCGCTGTATTTAAAAACAATCTTGAGAATAACGTCAAAAATCAGCCTATATAACGTCCCACTGCTGGGCACAGGCCTCCTCTCATGGATGAGAGGGAACGGGTAGGCGAGGCTAGCACAACTGACGCCGCGCCGCGACGCGAGTCGAGAAAGATCTACCCCCCTTTTTCTAATTTGCACGGTGCGAGTGAGACAAGAGACGCTCAGTCGCGCGCGAAGCGGCTAAGCAGCAAGTTGTGCTCGTACATAAGTGAACACGCCCCACGCGTCGGCGCGCGCGCTGTCCTTGCGACGTGTGCAAGCATCACAGACTGCGCGCCGCTGGCCCCGGCCGGTACGGCTAGCCCTATTCGTTCTGACCAGGGATGTCGCGGATGCGGATATTTGGAGGCTCACATCCGCGGATGCGGATTTGGATGCCAGTTTTGGGGTCAAACACTAAAAAACATATCCATTTTATGATATCACGCAGTCATTAAACACGTTGAGATTAAATTACAATCGTAGCAAATCAAAAACGCGTCTGGGGACCGATTTTTGACTTTCGAGCGCTCGAAAATCAAATAAAAGTAAATAGGTACGTTTGTAGTGTCAAAATGGCAAGCACTTACTTTCTACCAATAGAATTAAATACGAGTGGTCAATACCACTCGTTTTTTAATTTTCTTTCGCTATTTCAAAATAGCATTTCATAATTTTTGTCAGTTTTCGAGTGAAAGAGTCGAGCGCTCGAAAGTCAAAAATCGGTCCCCTGTTCTTGTCACAGAAACGATATGAAGTTTTTTTTTAGTAATAGCTCGTATATCAAAAACGCGCGTGGTAGGTAAGCGCCGCGTGGGCTCCTTTCTTGTCGTGAATTGCACTACATCCGCATCCGCAAACACTCCGGATCGATTTTTGCGGATGCGGATGCGGATGTTGATGTTGACATTTATGCGGAACTTCCACGGTTGCGGATGCGAATGCCTGCAACATCCCTGGTTCTGACACCACGTCAGGGTGAGATGATTCGATTTGAGTATTTATAATTATCCTGTCTTCACCTTCGAGATTTAATTCTTGACTATGACATGACGACTTATTTATGACTTAAAATATACTTTGATAACCTGTGCGAACGCCGCGCGCGCACGGACAAGAATGAGCTGTCTGTCAGTTACCAGAGCTGTCAGACTTGGTTGGTGGCAGTGGGGAGTTGAGAGAGAGAAAGCGCTTGTTTTTTCTCTTTCTAACTCTAAAAACTTGTGTGACTGGTTTGCGGCGTAGCAGGGCTACTACTACATAGTCAAGAATTAAGAGCCTTATCACTCTTGCGATTTGCGAGCGTATTTTCTATACAATAATCAGTCGCGGCGAACACGCTGCGTGATCGCCTTCATACAAAATACGCTTGGAAATCGCAAGTGTGATAAGGCTCTAAATCTCTCCGGCGAAGACAGGATAATTAAGATAGAACTTCACTTCAGGTAAGTTCGTTTGATCATTGAAATATGTATAGGTAGCTATACCTATAAATTGTGCGTAATATTTTAAACTTACACCGTTTTAGGCATTATATATATGGCCTGTACCATAAACAAACAGATCTTATCTTATCTAAATAATAAAATAAAGAGATTGCAGACTGTGAAAAACGTTCTACCCGCTCGGTTTTTTTTTATTTTAATTTCTACAGCAACAGAAACTAATTTCCGACCTTAAAACGGATCTTATTGTGTATACAAAGTTTCATGTTATTCTATAGCATGTCGTTTTAAAATTAGAGGCAGACTACGTTTGTATGGGGAGTCAAGTGCCCTAGCTACCCTTAACACTTTCCAAAAAGTGCCAAAAACCCGCTAGGTGCGGCTCTGCCTGTAGGCAATTTCCTCTACAAACGGTTTTTGCCATTACGCTACTACTACAAAATAGATTTTTACGATAACATTCGAACCAGTTATTGGAGAAGAACAAGTGTTTGTATGGGAGAAACTACGATCAAAGAACATAAATACTCAAAAACTTGACTCAAAGACGGACCTCGCAGGCGGCAGCCGAACGATCCATACTAATAGACATAAAAGTATGACGTCACAGCCTGCTATTTGTACTAATGGTGGTATGGAAAATCAAGGTAATTGCTGTTTCGGACGCGATGTATGCGTTTAGGTCCATAGTTGTCATGATTTTTTTAAGTGAAAACCTCTTTAGCGGCGCTGAGCACTTTTTGGGGTGGGGAAAAATTGTTAAATACGCGACAGAGTTTTGTGACGTCAGATGTGAAGGAGGTCATTTTTTGCTGCTAGCCGATTCGACTTCATTCAAAACTGAACGTTATTCGTAAGAGTATAAAGCCGTTAAACACTTTTTGCAATAGCATATTCTGCAAATAAATTTGTAATAATACCAACGCGTCCTTCACCGTTTTGCTATTGAGAAAATTCGAATAGTTCGAATTTGGGCCTTATTCCTAAAGAGATAAAGCTTAGAAAAATATTTACCAACGGCAAAACAAATTGATATTTTGGTCGCCACCGCCGTCTGCTGTTCTTGCAAATTCGAATAGTTCTAATTTAGACGTTATTCCTAAAGAGATAAAGCTTTGAAAAATACTTTGACAATGGCAAAAACAAATTGGTATTGTGTTTGCCGCCGCCCGTCGGCGCGCCGACGGGCCCGTCCGCCTAAGTAATTGATAATTGTTTATAAATTTGCGTCAAATTCATTTTTAGGGTGACACCGTAAGATGTCACGTGACCTGACCGAAAAACTTTTACAATGTTATTGAGTTTTCACTTCTGCCGGCACTCCCGGAGTGCAACCCGGTCTTTTTTTTCTATAAAATATGTAGCTTTAAATATAATCATGGACGATAAAAAAATGCATATTTTTCTATACTTCAAGGTTGTCCTTCTTTCTGTTGTTTCTTTCAAATTATACTTTATTACAATAACTTGATGGTTTACTATCCATTTAAAAACACTACGTTATAAATTTTAACATGAGTCTACAGCCGTAATGGCAGTGAATGTGTAGAAATCCATTTTTGCTACAGACCCCTTCTCACCAAATCTAGCAAGTCCCTCTGCGTACATATACGCGGTGAGTGGCCGGTAGCCGGGCACGCACACGTAGAGCCGCAGGTCGAACTTGTATCCCGCTATCAACAGCGGCCGCTCGATGTAACGCTGCACAACCGCTGCGCTGCCGCATCGCATCTCGCAAATACTCTGAAATTAGATCAAGTTTTTATACTAGTAAGTTAATAAATAATAACGTACCGGAAGGTGCGGCGTGGGTAGCCCCCCCGCAAGGTGGACTGATGACCTGGTAAAGGTTGCTGGAGTCCGCTGGATGCGGGTGGCGCAGGTTCGGTCACTTTGGCACTCTTTGGGGGAAACCTATGTCCAGCAGTGGACGACTTTCGGCTGATATGATGATGATGATGAAGTTAACAACTGAAATTGATATATTTTTCAAGAAACCCGACCGAGACAAGAACCTAAAAGGTTTCCGTAGTTAACAGGAACCCTTATCAAGCTGATTTTCCACCGGAGGGGCGAAACGCGACAAGGCGAAATTTTCAATTCTCTCCTCGCGCGCGCTCGGTGGAAATAGTAAGTGCCATACCAATTTCAATTCTCGCCTCGCCTCGTCTCGTCTCGCCCCTCCGGTGAAAAATCAGCTTAATAGTCGACCAACTTAATAAATGTAGGTAGGTACTTGAAAAGGCCAACTTTCGTATAGAATCGGGTGAAGCAGCCGCAACATTTAATTGGCTCGATGTAACAAAGACAGACAGGCAACTATACACTGCGCGTGGTCTGACAGGCACGTGGCCGGTTTTTTTTACAAATATTCAAGCCTTTGTGACTCACACGATTCATAGGAATCCAGCGCCATCTTATATATCTATCCATCAAGCCGTTTACACTGTAAAATATATTTATTCTTGTCCACATACATATAATAAGCTTGAAAAACTTTATCCTCTTTCTTTATTTTTATTTATTTACAATAATGTATGTATGTCCTGTAACTTTTATCTTGTACGAACGAACGAACGAAAAAACCACAGCATGCGAGCATCTTACAAATTTCTACCCAAACACATACCTAAAACCGCGCATGTTTCGACTAAGGTGGATGTCACACTGCGACGCATCTCCGGACGGAGGTGCATTTCTCGTTGTATGCAAGTAAGTACCTCAGTTTGTATACATATATTAAATTCCGTGTGGTACGACACCATGCAACGCACCTCTCTGGCGCTTTCTGGTGAGGTAGGGCACAGCGAAATGTCATCCCGCTCGACTGTGGAGCAGCCCAACTGGGGAAGTACCTCCGCCTTGCAGAAGACCACAGCCATAATAACACTACTACTTGCTGTAGTAGTGTTGTGTTCCTGGAGGTGAGCAACGTCGCCATAGCTCCCGAGGATGCGTTGTGTTGAGAGCTAGGGAATTTGTTCCTTCAGCTGTCAACACGGCGAATCCTCAAACATATCAAGGGTCGGCAACGCCCATGTTACTCCTTTGGAGTTGCTTGCGTCTCTAGGCTGCGGTGTCCGCTTACCATCAGGCGGCCGCCGTACGCTTGTACACCGTCGTTGTATTTAAAAAAAAAAAAACCTCCGTCCGGCGAAGTTTGTATGCATCTCCGCACCTCCGTCCGTTGATGCGGCGCAGTGTGACGACCGCCTAAACGGCTGCCTGGCATCGTTTTGACGCGCCGCCCTCATCCCCGCATAATGGCAATGACACCCTTTCTGTGGGGCCATTTTGCGGCGCCACTTAGATATCTATATGGTTTTTTTCGTTGGCGGAATCAAAAGCATACCCGAAACAGGAAGATCCCGCGCCCCTGGCTCTGGGCAACCGGCTTGTGGATCCACACGGCACTCGCGCCGTCGTCGCCGCGCCGCAGCCGCGAGCATTCAGACACCAGCTTCGCGTACTCCAGCGGAAGGTGGAAGCACGGCGGGCTGTTATGCGAGGACCATTCATATAAAGAGAAAGAAAGAAAGAACAAAAGATATACTTATACACAAACACACAGGACACACATTAAATGATAAAATAAACAAGAAAAGCACATAAAACATGAAAAAATGTATCTGCGGTAGTGAACCGGACACTGGATCAGCATTGCTGAAGTGTCAGACACCTACAGCGCTGATTTTCAGCCAGCACCGTTGGTGACTCACGGAAACGTCATACAATTTAATATATAAACTAATATACTATTGGGATAGGCGAGAGAGAAATAAATATAAATACCAGATGAGATGTAATGTAGGCACTACCTACATGCTCAATACAGTAAAAATAACATTAGACATTAAATTGAATTCTTACTTATTAAACTAAAACAACAACTAAATAAAATAAAAAAATAAAAATAACCAATTGACATTTTGCTGTCACAGTGCTGGATTAGGATATCGATTTCTGGAGCGTCAACAAATAACCCTTAAGCATACGCCTAAAGGTGTATCTGTTATGCTGGGGCCACACTAACGAGAAATGCCATTAAGGCGCCGTAGGTTCATGGGAGAAGTCTCCCTCTCACTGAGCATAAGCTTAAGCGAGATGGAAGTGCGTGCTCGGAAGCGGGGATATCATGTTTTTTAATTTTAATTTTTTGGCCGTTTAAATAAATAAAAATGTAAACACTGATTTCCCTCAAACATGATATTGCCAATTTTTAGAAGCATTTTATATATATTTTAATATTTATAGCTTTTGTGCATAATTTGTTACGAATATTTTAAGTGTATTTTTCTGTGTTTTAGACCTATGTTCGTGATTTTTTTCTATCGAGCGAAATTTGCTTAATCATGTTTCGAAGCACTGATTTCCCTGCAGAAAAGCCTCAAGATTACTATTCGTATTTTTTTGAAACCATATTATTATAAACAGACGCATTATATTATTTCAAAAACTCTGTTTGCTTAACTTCGCTGAACCTACGGCGCCTTAATTATAACGATATTGGACGTTGAAGGTACGGCCACACTACGAGTATCGCGATAATTAATAGCATTTTTCTCGTTAGTGAGCATTACGAGGAGGTCTATGTCGCAACCTCACGCTAAGGGCGGGTTGGACGTTGCACCAACCGTCTGTAATCGTAGGCGTTCTTCTTAAATCTTAACGTATGGAAAGTTTAATTTTGTATTAAGCAGCGGCGCTACCACAAACTTCGAAAGTCGAATTTCGGGTATTTCTATCTCTATCGCACTCCCTTACTTGAGTAACAGGGATGCATGTATTACGAACTTCGACTTTCGAAGTTCGTGGTAGCGCCGCAGTTACGCTGCTAACGGAATTATACATTTTTTAATAAAGGAAAAATAGAGGAGGAGGAACCGGATTGTTCCGATAGCTCAGTTGGTTAGTAGCGACAGGCCATGAATGCCTGTGGTCGCCGGTTCGAATCCGGCTCGGAGCATTAAATTTTTCAATTTTTCCTTTATTTAAAAATTTATAATTTCGTTAGCAGCGTAACTGCTTAATACAAAATTAATTTAGTATGGGGTGGCGCATCGTTACTGACGATTTCTCAATATAATTTGAGACGTTGGTGCCGTTAAGAAGAAGCCTAAGTCTTCTGGTAGATGTCGCTACACGCCTCCCTAAGGCGTTGTAGAAAGGAACTGATTGAGGAATTTGGTGCCCGAACCGGATTGTTCCGATAGCTCAGTTGGTTAGCAGCGACGGGCCATGAATGCCTGTGGTTCGAATCCGGCTCGGAGCATTAAATTTTTAAATTTTCTCTTTATTTAAAAATGTTTATGGAATGTTTGTCAAGTTTCTATGCAATGGCAGCTGCTGCCGGCGCCATATTTAACGTTGATCGAACCATAATCGTATGTTGGTGCAACCCAGGTGGATGTGATATGAGGACTATTGATATAAAGTGTATCAGCACTAGAGCTGAGGTCACGCACACTACAATATAATTATCATGTATGACAGCGAGATTTATAAATTACTGTTATTTTTCACCGAATTCAAAAAAGGAGGTTTTCAAATCGACTGATTCTTTTTCGTCCCCATTAGCAAGTTTGACCGGAAAATGTCGTAGATAGGTAGGTACTGTAATAGGGAATATGCATGTGATTTATAAATGGACAAAAAAAATCACGTGTAATCTATATTGCTTAATAAATATACACACATGATTATTTTTGCAAATTATCATGTTTCTATTGATAAATTTAATTGTTTATCTACGCACATATCATTAGTACTCTAAAATGCGTTCAGAAACCGTAGGAAATGATCAGCATTATTACAACCAATTTTACTATGAGAACTTTCTTGTCTGTGGTAGTAGGTATAATCTGTACTGTAATGTCATTACAGTACAGATTTTTGTAAGGTTATGAGTTTAAATTTGGAACAGCTGTCAAAACTCAAGTGGGTCTCTATTCTAGTATCCATAGATATTAAAACAGTTATCGATGCGAAACGTCAATTCAGTACGTTTTTTTAATATAAACCGCACGACATTTGATCAAGAGTGACATGAGAATAGGGACTTCATTCGTTTGTCTGTGATTAAAAAAACATTCGTCTTGACGTAGGATTGAATTGCCGCCATTACTGTTGTCATTTCTTTGTTGGTTTTTGCTGTGACGAAAGTAGAATTGTGAAAAGTTATTTGTAGTTCACATTTTAGTTGAAAAATATGAGTACTTAGTGACTCCGAGAACGATATGAACACTCCGCCGGATATCGTAAATGCAACAATGATTGCAACAAAGATATTTTACAGGTAGCACTATAGTAGCAATGCAGGTCATTTTCCTACGGCTTCTGAACCCATCTTAGAGTACTTATGATATGTGTTTAGATAAAGTAGTGTATGCAACTGTACATAATTTAGCCAACACTCGTGTGATCCTATTATGAAACTCGCTCACGCTCGTTTCATAAAACCACACTCGTATTTTGAGGCCTCTGATTATGTATCAGTTGCATAAACTACTATTAAAAGTACCATTTTTCAAATTCCCTCGCAAATTTCCAAAACGCAACTCTATTGGCGGAGCGAAACGTGACGTCACCGTGCACCGTGCGTCGTTAGTATGATTATTGAAAGTTATTCGCATTGTTTTGCCGCTGTTTATGATAAACAGGGAGCGTACATTTCATGCCGGTTTCGTCATAATGACGTATTCATATAAACACACAGGATGATTCAAAAAACGAAGTGACACGACTTAGTAACCGTAAACGTATTTAGTAACTAATATTTTATTTTATTTTTAATTACTTATAGGCCACAACAACGTATCTATCGATGCTATCATGAAATTGGTCAAGTCCATGTTAAAATCAAACTGCGTTTCTTTATGTTCCTCATGTTCTTTGTGTTTTATTGTTTGCAAATGTAATTTGATGTTGCTTGCTTTTGGTGGCAAACTTTGCTGACAGCAGAAACAATAAATTTGTTTATTATCTATAACTAAACATGGATTTATTTGGCACAATAATTTTATAGCCTCCAAGGCGACCTAGGCCACTAGCAAAGCATTAAGTTTCCTGATCTTATTAAATTTAACTGAAATGTTGTTTCCGCATGTCTCCTATTTGTGACAAAGAGTAAACTTTGATGTGACAATGTCAGATAAAGTTCTTTCAATGTCCGTCTCAAGTGTCAATATATTTATTAGATCTACTTAAACGGAAGAAGTTGATTAGATAACAGTGATTAATCAATATTATTGGGTACGGATAAATAAACGTTCGTTATGCCGTTGCCCTTTTCAAACTTTTTCCATCCTGTATGTAGCTTGACGTCATACGCCTGTCATCGGCATGAAATGTACGCTCCCTGATGATAAATAATCAGTGTTTTTTGGTAATTATTAACTGAAAGCTGTGACTCCTTGTGTAAAAAGACTCGCCACAATGACTGAAGGCGGTTTTGTCAAGGCACAGTCGGATAATCTGCCTAAAATTGATGTGTTCATGATGACCAGGGAGCGTACATTTCATGCCGATGACAGGCGAATGACGTCAAGCTACATACAGGATGGAAAAAGTTTGAAAAGAGCAACGGCATAACGAACGTTTATTTATCCGTACCCAATAATGGAAAATGTGTTGAATCATCAATGATTAATCACTGTTATCTAATCTACCTCTTCCGTTTAATTAGATCTAATATATTGACACTTGAGACGGACATTGAAAGAACTTTATCTGACATTGTCACATCAAAGTTTACTCTTTGTCACAAATAGGAGACATGCGGAAACAACATTTCAGTTCAAACAAATTTAATAAGATCAGGAAACTTAATGCTTTGCTAGTGGCCTAGGTCGCCATGGAGGCTATAAAATTATTGTGCCAAATAAATCCATGTTTAGTTATAGATAATAAACAACTTTATTGTTCCTGCTGTCAGCAAAGTTTGCCACCAAAAGCAAGCAACATCAAATTACATTTGCAAACAATAAAACACAAAGAACATGAGGAACATAAAGAAACACAGTTTGATTTTAACATGGACTTGACCAATTTCATGATAGCATCGATAGACACGTTGTTGTGGCCTATAAGTAATTAAAAATAAAATAAAATATTAGGTTCTAAATACGTTTACGGTTACTAAGTCGTGTCACTTCGTTTTTTGAATCATCCTGTGTGTTTATATGAATACGTCATTATGACGAAACCGGCATGAAAGGTACGCTCCCTGATGATGACTAAATACGTACTTCGCAAATATTTGTGACTACGTCCGCTGAACTAAGAGGAGTAAAAGCTGCAAGGTAAATAAGTTACAGATATTCAATCAATTTTCATATTCCTTGTTTTTATACTCGTGAGATTGGTCAATTAAGTAATTATAACCTATTTTGGCGATTCAAATAGGCTACTTTTAAACTACTTCAAATAGGTGTCTTTGTTAAATAAGTGGAATAAAAAACTAGTAGATATTTATCCATACTATATACTATTTTACTATACTATAACTATATTTATTATATATACTAGCTTCAGCCCGCGACTCCGTCCGCGTGGAACTCATTTATATCGTAGCTCCATACAAAATTTCACCCCCACTTCATCCCTTTGGGGGATGATTTCCGGGATAAAAACTATCCTATGTCCTTCCCCTGGACTCAAACTATCTCTATAATAAATTTCATCTAAATCGCGTCAGCGGTTTAAGCGTGAAGAGGTAACAGACAGACAGACAGCCAGACAGACAGACGCACTTTCGCATTTATAATATTAGTATGGATATATATTCATATATAACATATATTATCCATACTATCCATATCCATCCATACTATCCATACTATCCATATCCATATCCATACTATCCATATCCATACTAATATTATAAATGCGAAAGTGTGTCTGTCTGTCTGTCTGTCTGTCTGTCTGTCTGTTACCTCTTCACGCTTAAACCGCTGAACCGATTTGGATGAAATTTGGTATAGAGATAGTTTGAGTCCTGGGGAAGGATATAGGATAGTTTTTATCCCGGAAATCATCCCCCAAGGGGATGAAGTGGGGGGTGAAAGTTTGTATGGAGCTACGATATAACCGAGTTCCACGCGGACGGAGTCGCGGGCAGAAGCTAGTTATATTATATATTTTATATATACTTACTTAATAATATTATAAATGCGAAAGTGTGTCTGTCTGTCTGTCTGTCTGTTACCTCTTCACGCTTAAACTGCTGAACCGATTTGGATGAAATTTGGTATAGAGATAGTTAGTATAAACGAGTTCCACGCGGACGGAGTCGCGGGCAGAAGCTAGTATTATATAATCAAAGATATGTAGGTACCTATTAGGAATGTTAAATGTTGAGAACATCTTTATGAACTTTAACAAACTAGGTTGTTTTCGTCAAGGCTTATAAATAAAACAAATTTGTGTAGGTCACTCAGTAAAAAGGATTAAATTCTTTCAACTTCGATTTTTATCAACAGTGCAAACAAAGAAACTTAGCTAAAACGTTTCATGATCAAAATCAACACTCGTAGTCAGCTGTTGATCAACAAAAATCATAATATTCGCTAAAAAAATTGGGAATCAGAATAGTTTTATGAATAAGTATATAATACAATTTTGAGGTTAGGTTATTGTTTATATTGTTCGCGAGTCGTAATAAAAAAGATTTTAGGTACATACATATTTAATACTCACGTCGAAATGATCTTCACAACAATATAAACTACTCCAGCACGATACATTATCCCTCCTCATCGCCTTACACCACTTTATCCTTATATTTGCACCTTTGGGCATATGAAAATATTTGCAGTTTTAATGTTATTTTCACACATAGGGACAATACAATATTTATAATAAGCTTCTGTGTGCTCTTCCATTACAATAAGTTGATCTTATAAGCTTCAATCACTCACATTTATTAAAAGTGTGAATCTAACACTTTGTTGTTAATTTGTTTAAGAACCACCGTGCACAGGTGCACGGTGACGTCACAAATGAGCGCGCCAAAATGGTGGCGTTTTGATCGTCCGAAAATGATAGTAGTTTTAATTATTATTTTTTACCTTATTTAATAATATTGTGAAAGTGTTATATTTTTTTCCGGTTATATAATTACTTATAGAATAGATAAAAAAAAAAAAAAAATATCATGAATATTCCCTAATGTATATACAATGACCCATCGCAACAACCAGCACTATTAATTTCCGCAATAAAACGGACTCCGATTTTTAGACAGATTTGACTTAGGTCGGTTCCCGGGCGGGCATGGTTTTTAATTTTTTTGGTACAGTCGAGTTCTTCAATATGTGCACGGACAAATAATCAAAAATATGGGAACACGACTTTATTGCTAAGGGCATAAAGGTTGCTCAGATATCTTTGAACTTTTGGGAACGTACATACATATATTTATGAACTCGACTGTACAAAGTTTTGTTGCCGACTGCATTATTTTGCAGTCAACTACTTGAAGGATGACAATGAACCCAAACGACGAATTTGACCGCCAAAACAAAACACCAAAAAACATGGACGTATCGGGGGGAGCCGGGTGGGCCGTGCCTACCCCAGAAGGGTCTGGTGCCCACCCCAAGATGCTGGTCACTGAATCAAAAATCCATGCTGGTCATTTTTAAAAACCTGCCGGCGCGAGCCGGGTCCCCCTGGCAAACAGGCCTAGATACGCCACTGCCAAAAAAGACATTGTCACGCCAAAATCGTTATTACAAGAGAGCACATACAAACCTAAAAGTCCATATGAAAGACTGGTGGCTTTTACAGCGGACGTCATAACACATATATTATACACATAGAGTTTGAAGGATATAGAATCGAATTAATACATTTTAATGTATCCGTGTCTCTAATTAACATTAAAACGAGTTCGGCTGACTCACTCACTGGATATAAAATGAATTTACAAATATCTAGTTTCTTCTAGAAACATTCTGAATAATAAATACGTATTCATTTTAACTCAGTGTCCGTTTAAATTATTCTAGAATCCCAATCAAAAAGATTATAACTCCATATCAGAGCAGTCCTTAACTTAATAAATTCTACTGTTACACTACGCTAAAGTCAAGTATCCTGATATTGATACGAAGCTAAAAACAAGCAAGTTGCCAAACCAATCATAAATCAAGTATGTTGCGTTTGTGATGCTTGAATTTAACTTTGTCATGGCGAGATACTTAATTTTTGCTTACAGTCTACGAGATTTGGGACTGGTCTTTTGACAGTTCGTGTTGTTATACCATGGACAGTTCCAATATGACGTAAAGAGTGATGTGGCTAGAGTAAATCGATTGTCATAATATCCGATTACGATTGATGGTGGCTAATAAAAGGAATCGATTGATTACTGTGTAATAATGATTTTTAGGAAATCAAATAGAGAGCCTATACACAGTCGTCTGCTAACAAAAGTGTCCTGTACGAAAAATCGAGAGAGCTCGCGCGCCGTCTCATGATAGCCGTGCAGAAATCAATGCCATATTTTCAAACGGAACATTTTGCACAATCAAATATGTCGGTTTCGATCGATTCGTGGATCGATGAGATTTTATTTCGTATTATCGTGACTAGTTATTAAATAATACATTGTTATTTTCCTATTCACAATTATTTGATTCATACCGATTTATTTCTAAATTGACAGACTCCAAGCGATTGAAGCAGTGTAACACTAAATAAAATAAAAAAAGTCGTAGGACGTAATTCTTCGCATACCGAGTTTTCAATGCTAATTTCTGCACAAATACGCCGCCAAAAAATATTACAATCATTTTATAAGCGCTAAAAATAGCGTACATGAAGATTGATCTCTGCACCACCTACTACATATCTAGTTTTATCTCTTTCTCCGATACCCAAAGGTTGTCTGGAAGAGATCGCTCTTCAGCGATAAGACCGCCTGTTGTCTACCTCTACCTACATGTTATTGTATTGTTTCTCTTTTTAACTGCTTTGTTTGTGTGAGGTGTGCAATAAAGAGTATTTGTATTGTATTGTATTGTATTGAACTTTGTTTCGCAACTCGTAAGCTATTGAAACCTTTTTTTATTATTTCGATGAGCAGTGCCTATTTACGTTATACCTATGGGTATCGCGATGGGCCAAAGACCACTCCCAAATCTCGTAGACTATAGTTTTTTTGTCTGACTTGAGATACTTGAATACTTCTTTCGACGATAGCTCTAAAATTAAAAGGAAATATGAGGTGTTTTTGATGTAGAAATATGCGCCGAATTAATAGGAATCCGACGGCGGAAAAACGGAAGAAAAAAGAAAAATTTGAGTTACTTGAATTAGCTTAGTGCAGCCGATCTGTCCACATTAAAATCAATTCTTGGCCATCTTATGTCTTAACCTTTTCGCAGCCAATCAAGACATCCAAAATAGACACTATCAGTTCCACGTAGTTATCACAAGAAAGCAAATACAGACCTTACCTGAAAGACTGAAGGTTGCTTTGACAGCGTACGCCATAACACCAATAGTCGTTCTTGGCGCTACCGGTGCCATAACACACGACACCCCTCATGGGTTTTGTCGTGCAAAGGGTTAACGTAACTTTAATTATATTACCTTGTTCTGATTGTAACCCAGTCACAGAGTATCTATTGCCACAGGCCACACTCGGTCTTAATTATCAGTTCAGCTTATTAGGGCCTGATAAGTATTGCATTGTCAACCTTACAGTATTGCATTGTTACATGTCATGACATGATCACCAAGATACTTTCTCTTCGTCGCGCTTTTATTTCGGCGGATGTGGCCAAGAACTTCTACCCTTGTAGCTGCGAGAGCTTTCCCTTAATTTGCTGTTCATTCCGAATATTATTAACATTTTTAAGCGAATCTGACTATATGATACATGGTTAATAACACTTGGCGTAATTATACAGCGTGTGACTCTCCTACGAAATAACTTAATGGAAAATAGTTATTTAGTCTGCATAGTTTTCGGTCATAGTCATGAGTATAGCTACATATTTAACATATTATATTTATTATTTATTTACTATGTGCATACGTTTGTGTCGGTAGTATGTTGTGCTGCGTTCCGTGGGTCACGTACGGTGCTGTCTGAAAATCAGCGCTGTAGGTGTCTGTCTGACACCTCGGCATAATGTTGAGACAGCGACCGATTCACTGCCGCGAAGACACACACTATATGTCTACTCCCTTTGTCTCTGTGTGTCTTTTGCGTAGTGAATAAATGCCTTCTTTCTTTCTTTCTTTCTATAGCAAAAATTAATAACGATTCCCCATAAGCTCACTAAGACAGCAAAGACAATCCATGTCACGGGTCCTATCTTTTACAACAACTTACCAGACAGCATCACGGAAGCAAACAGGCTTCTAGCTAAAATAAATAAATGGCTTATTGAGCAATGTGCTTATAGTATTAAGGATCTTTTTTAGAATATAAAAAATGAAATAATAATATATACCAACCGTAATGGAATGTCACAGTCTTATTAATGTAATCTACAAATAAATGTACAATTTGTAAATAATTACTAGTGTTCGGAGTTTCAGTGGCAAATTTCACAGAGATAAATGGAGTCGCCTAACAATTTTTTTGATTAAACGAATAACGATTAAATGATAAATTTTGTATAATACTCCTTATACATTATCTTGCGAGCATTACCTACTTATACCACGATAACACAGGACTACTAATAACACAAGTATGTAGGTAAACATTGTTTAATGAATTTATTTATTTTTAGTTATTACATTACAAACATGTCACCTAAACAGTCGGGACAGTATAATGTTTGTACCTGCCGCCAATTAAAGTCATACTACCTAAGTACTTCAGGTAAATGAATAATTTATTTATTCAAATCTTAAAAAGTTAATCATAAAAACGACTCCATTATCCACTGTGTGAAATTTGCCACCGAAACTCCGAACACTAATAATTACCTGTAAAAACTTATTAGCAATAAAATGAAGAGGCAACCGGATGGCTCGCGGTATTCGAGCTCCCGGAGCGTTGTGGAACCGCCCTGCAATCCAAATTAAGCAAACTTGGACTGGGGCGGAAATAGAAAAAATGTATGAAAACATTTTTTTTTTGTTGCAAGGCAGCCCTTTAATATAATATAATGAAATGCTGGTCTAAATCGAATACCTGGCGACATTTTTTTTTTACCCGCCATTCTCCAAGTTCCGCTCCTGTCCAAGTTGGCTCAGTTTGGGTAGCACAGGGCAGCTGTTCCACGGCGCTTCGGGAGCTCGAATACCGCGATCCATCCGGTTGCCTCTCGGACACCGAAGTTACGCGTCGTTGCTTTAACGACTAGTAGTACGATAGGTTAGTTGTTAGGACTTGACTAATGAGTTGTTAATGGTTTTTACGAGCCATGACCATACGCAACGCTGTAATTCCGGTCAGTTTAAATATGTATAACAGGTCACTGAACTAATAAATAACTTTTAGTGTGTATATTTACAAAAACCGGTTTTCATTGTCGTTTAACTGTCGTCAAGCATTTGTCGAATTGCGATGATAATTTATTAATAGTTATTTACGATACAAGTGCCAAAAATAGGAAAGCCGTAACGAGTGGTGATACTGATAAGCCATATGTACAGTAAAAATTTGTACGATACACGTGCGAATACGAGTAGGTAACTTGCAACTCGTGTCGATTTAAAACACTCCCTTCGGTCGTGTTTTAATTATTTATCACCACTCGTTACGGCTTTCCTATTTTGGACACTCAACTACGCGTCATTGCTCTGAATATGGGTTTATATAACGTACTTACTAAGAAGAAGTTTAGAAGCTAAGGAGAAGCATTGTACATTTAAGAACAGAGCTGTTGTTGGTGAAGCAATAGGCTTGTCCTAAGATTTTTTTTTACGATGCCATTCGAACCAGTTTTTGGAGAGGAACACATGTTTGTATGGGAGCAACTACATTTAAAGAACATAAATAGTTACCCATAAAGATACAAAGACGGACCTCGCTGGCGGCAGCAAAAAGGCTTCATACTAATTGACATAAAATTATGACGTTACGTTTGCTATTTGCAATAATCGTTGTATCGAAAATCAAGTAAGTTGCTGTTTCGGTCGCGAAATACTGCGTTTCAGTATATAGTTGTGATACAATGTTGTTTGTATAAAAGCGTAAGGATTCTATTGGTATAGCTAAATTTTACTCTTGGACAATAAAAAATGCATATTTTTTCTAAACTTTCAACGGGCTGGTAATGTGTTGGTTTCCACATTTGTCTTCCACATCGCAATACAGCTATAGTGCGCAGTTTAGCATTAGAAAGAAGGATAAAGCACGAAACACGAGGTCTTTTATATAAGACACTTTATGCCACACAACTGTCAAAGTATCTCAAACAGCCATTAAAAAAGACTTAGGTAGGTACATTATTGTTGTCGACCCTAAAATGATAGAAGTGTTTTCATTATTTATATCTAAATAATACTTACAACATTATATTTATTTAGAAAGTATTTATTTTTTGACTTTGTTGTTTCTAATTTCGTTATTCAGTTCTGGAAAGGTTAAAAATAAAATAAAAAACCTAAAGAAGAAGAGGTTTGAAACGATCGGTTCGTTTTTTTCGCTGTCGACATTGTCGAGATTGTCAATCGTATCACGTTCTTTTTCATGTTTTCTTGGTAATCAACAACTTATTGTTGAATTCAGATTACGAGATTATTGTACAAGTATCTATTTGTTAATTAATATTAAGATTTTATTTTTCGCTGTGTGCGGTGGCGTGCGGACTGCGATGGACCAACCACAGGCAGGCCCAAGTGGCTTGCAAAAAAGACCGACTCGTTCTCCCCCGAACGTTTTGCCTTCACCAAAAGCAAAGAGACAGAAACAGAGTCCATTAAAACGTATGTTGGTCAACATTTACAAGTTTTGTTTACATAATAAATTGATGTGGAAATACGCACATTTTATTTATTACATAGGAAAAATACAAAATAACTAATATAGGCCTGTTAAGTTCTCGTTCTGTTGAGAACTTCGTAACATCTAATATTTGTCCCAAGCAGAAAAGGTTGACGACTGCTTCTTTGTTTACCGTATTTCTAATCCTAAAAAAATCGGACTATAGTATGTTTAATATTACCTCAAATTGTAACGTATTGTAGGTTTTAGTACTATGAACCGATATCGCAAGGTTTTAAGTTAGTCTTAACTACCAAAACGAAATATTTTTTATGGAAAATGGACTCTTGTGGCAGTTGTGACGTCACGTCAGCAAGACAAAGCACCTAGTGATACATTGCGTGCTCAACTATTTTATAAAGAAAAAAAAATGCTAGTTAAAAAAAAACCTTTCAATATTGGTTCATAGGCCTAACACCTACGTCTGGTACAATTTGAGTAAGTACCTACTTAATATTTGATCCGCCTATTACTTATTTGGTCAAGAGTCCTACCGGAACCTGCTTCCTCGGCCTTCTGCCAATACTGATACAGCTACTGCTCTGTAACAGGGGAATGCCTATGTGATGGCGACTCGCCATGTCAGACGCCATAATAAATAATAGAAGAAACAACCGCAATCTTAACAAGCTATAAGTTACCGTTCTCCAAAATCCAAAATAATCTCGCATAGCCCTCATCACTTGATAACTAGAATTTATAATCATCTACGAAAATCGTTAAAAAAATTAATAAAACCATATATATTCAATAAACAATTATAGTACATTGTTTAACGAGGGGCGTAAGTGGGATATTGCGAACAAGAGTCTATCAGAAGCCCGACGCCGAAGGCGGAGGGCTTTTGATGACTCGAGTTTGCAATATTCTTACGCCCGTGTTATACACAATGTTTTTCATCACATTTGCGAGGAAAGAAATACATTTTAGATGAAATTAATACAAATCGTAATAAAAACTGCAACATGTCAGTCGTCCATTTTGTTGAATTTGACGTGAGGCGCGTATGGCAAAGACCCTTCGGTATACAGCCACGATTTGAAATCACTTAAAAACATTTTACGTAGACACTAAATAACTACAGATTAAATCTGTAAATAATTCAGTTAAACATGTTTAAGTAGTTTTTTAAGTTTAAATTTATTTATAAATACGTTTACAGACATCGTATTTGACATAACACCTCTTTGCTTTGTAACTGCCACATGAGTGACAGATACAATTTAAGAAAAAAACCATTACGCCCGTGGGCGTAAAATAGGCTATTACAGCTCTGTATGTCTGCGCATTATGAAGCCCTTTTCGAGCAAGTGTGATGAAAAAAATATTCCTCACCCAAAAATGTTGTAGGCTTAACGATTATTTCGAGGATGTACCTATTTGTAGCTTAAGATAAGACAAGAATTCTATTTGTAGTTTGTTAAAGTTGAATATTATAATATAATGCATGTTAGTTGTTTATATATTATGTTAAGAAATAGGTCTATAGTGATGGCTGTGTAAAATATTGCTGCGCCCTCGCAGGGCGTCACATGTCATCTTGTTGTTCCACCTTGTAAACTGTAATGTGACATGCATTGAAATATATGAAATGAGATAAAAGCTCATCATGAGGCTAATGTAGCTTTTGATGGGAAGCCCGTTCTACGGTCCAACCCACTACATTCTGATAACCCTCGATCGGGGACTGTTTATTCGATATATTCACAGCTGACCGACATATCTGCTTGCCGTTCAATATGGCCACCTGCCACCCCGTTGGTAGCCTGCGGCTCAGCCTCAAAAAAACTGTAAAAAAACTAATAAACTAGAAAACTGTGATTCGGCATGGGTACATAAATAAATCACGCCGACAAAACAGGACTATAAAATCTAGAAAAAAACATTTTTTTAGGGTACCTCCCCTACACCTAGAGCGGGGATGTAATTTTTTTTCTCGTTAAACACATTGTGTGGGGTATCGTTGGATAGCTCATTCATAAATATTATGGGTTTCTTAAAAGGCAACTACGGAACCCTACACTGCGCGTGGCCCGACACGCACTTGGCCGGTTTTTAAGTTAATGAATACACGATTCATGAGGAGAGAGAGAGAGAGATGAACGAGTTCAAATTCATGAATGTAGGATCATCACCGCCGTTTTGAAATAAGGTTGACTGTAGCATGTAATAATGCAATGAGACTTTTCCATTTTTTTTGCGTTATCTACATTTGTTTTGTCGGGCAAAGGTCTCCATTCCATTTCATTCTTCCTCCTGTCCATCAAACGAACATATCGGAAAAATGTCACTCAAATCAACACTTTATCGCCAAACTAGATTAATAACAATTCAATAAACCATAGAGAACTCGAAACAGTATTATTATGACCTATCAAACTTTTTATTTCCAGCCGTAATACAGGAGTAATGGCGCCCTTAGAAAATCCCAACTTTTGTGTACAGCCTACCAATTCACAAACCGTTCTGTGCTGGCCTGTAACTCGTCACTAGCTGAAATTCACACAGCGATTCATAGCGAATATGCGTGGCCAGAGATCAGATTTAAACTGGCAGGTCGGTAGCAAACAACAAAGTTTATGAATAGCAGTGCTGGTATAAAAATATAAAGTCACACGACATTAGCGGTAATACCGACAGGCACGCGAGGACGATTCATTCAAATCGTCGGTGACTTGCGCCTTTTCAACGCTGCAATCCGCCAGTCATGTTCCGATGTTGCAGTACTTTCTATACCTCGTATCAAGTGTGTAATAGTAAAATTTATTGTGGACTATATACTAGAACAGTGTTTTTCAAGCTGTGGGTCGTGACTTCTGGGGGTCACAAAACCTCTTGAAGGGGGTCGCAGCTATAATCTTGATGTACTCTTAAAAGTCACGTACGGACCTGGTAAAGGTCGCGGGAGTCCGCTGGATGCGGGTGGCGCAAGACCGATCACTTTGGCACTCTTTGGGGGAGGCCTATGTCCAGCAGTGGACGACTTTCGGCTGATATGACGATGATAATGACGAGAAGTGACGTAAGGATAAAATATTTGTAAAATTTAAAATATAGTAACTATACAATTAAAATAAATATATTAGAACAGCGGATTGGGGGCAACATTTATCCGTTCTACGGGGAACGAGAAATGAAATAGGTTGAAAACACGATACTTAGAAAGTAACAGTTTTTCCTCTTGGTTACATTCTAAGCTCGTTACGTTAGTTTTTCGTCAAAATCGCTTTTATGACTAGGGTAAGTTCTCCAGTGAATGAACATGTTTGATTTTAAAAATTGTTTCATGCATGATAGCTATACTTAATATCTGCTAGGATTGTTTTTATAGCTCAAACAAGTACCTATTCTAGTTTGCTTAAATTACTTAGTTTTCCATAGATTTTTGTTATATGACCTTGGTTAGAAAAATGGGAAGTCACCAGTGAATGAACAGGGTTTTCTAGTAAATGAACGACTGAAATCAGTGAATGAACTACTGTTTTGGTTATAGTTTATTGGTTTAAATTACTGTTTAGCGATTTTGTTTTGAGTTAAGTATCTCGATACACCAACACACGGAATTGTAGTTAATGGTTAACTTTTCCTAAAAACTAATAAACAACTTTAACAAACGTTGGTTCATTATCTGGTTCTAAGAATCATAGTAAAATCAATTAATTAACTTAGTATCTAAGTATATATATATATATATATATTTTTAACGTTGGGGAAATGCGTTTACGCATCCCGTAGGGGTCCTATCCGGGGAGGCAGGACGGGTATGACGGACTAACCGAAACTGGACTACCGTCTAAAACCACCAACGACATCCGGCTCCGCCTTGTAGGGGGGGCGTCGCAGGATCGCTCTTGGTGCTTGGTGCGCTCCAGATGAGGCAGTATCGCTCCCACCGTCGAAAGGCCAAATTCTGCTGATGCCAGCTCCTCCTTCCACTGGCGTAGCGATTCGGCCAGTGCCGAAGCCTGGGCGCGCTTCATCCCTTCCCAGTCAGGGGATTCCCCTGCCACTCTTTTCCCAGCCTTGTATTGGTGGACCCCAGCGAGGACCTGCGCTGCCAGGTCCCAAGGGAGGTCCGCAGCTAACGTCGTCGCAGCAGTATAAGATACCGTCCGGTATCCACGGACAGCCCTTAGCGAAATCGCCCTCTGCGGCCTACGGAGTAGTGTCTTGTTGGCTGCTGAGAGAACGTCGGCCCATATAGGCGCCCCATATAAGGCCATGCTCCGTATACAAACGCCTACACATGGCATTGGGTTCCCCCACGTTGGGCAGCAACCGACTAAGGGCGGCAGCAGTGGACATCGGTTTCGGAGCGAGGTTGGTAAAATATGCTCCGAAGTGCCACCGTCCATCTAAAGTAAGGCCCAGGTACCTCATCCGAGCCTTGACTGCCACGACCTCCCCGTTCACCCTGATTCCGGCATTGCAGGGAGGTCCCCTTCTCGGACCATGAAATAACAGGACTTCAGTCTTTGGGAGGGACACCTTGAGACCTAGCTGGTGTACCCGATCCACTATCAATGACGTTCCTATCGTCGCTCTCCTCGCTGCCTCTTCGTAAGAGGACCCCGGCAAGTAACAAGCGTGTCGTCAGCATAGGCCAGTACCTTCATTCCCGGCAGGACTGGCCCCCTTAGGATCCAGTCGAACCCGACATTCCATAATGTGGGTCCTAAGACTGACCCCTTGGGGACACCGAGCTCGACCGGTCGTTGGATTAAAACTCCTTGTCCATCTTCCTACGTGACGTGACGATCCTCAAGGTAATTGTTCAACAGCCTCCTCAGATAGGCAGGCACTTCAAAGTAGCGAAGTGCCTCCCTAAGCGTTTCAAATGGTAGGCTGTTGAATGCGTTCATGACATCCAAGGAGACCGCCAGCATCACGTCACCCTCGTCCGTTGCTTCCCTAGAGATGGTCTTTAGGTGGTCTATGGCGTCCATTGTGGAGCGGCCCGCCCGAAAACCGAATTGGACTCCAGAGAGATCTGGTCCAACTTCTTCAAGATGTCGGACGAGGCGGTCTGCGAGTATCTTTTCCAGTAATTTTGCCACCTCATCCAGCAACACTATCGGTCGGTAGCCCGATGGATGGCCTGGTGGTCGGCCATCTTTCGGAATCAGACAGACCCTGCCCGTCTTCCATAGCTTAGGGAACTGGCCAGTGTGAAGACACTTGTTGAAATATTCCCGAATCCAGTCCACCCAAGCCTCAGAGGCTATAAATAGTAGCCGACCTGGTACACCATCCGGCCCTGGTGCGGTCCGCCTCTTTCGCAGCCGATTCAAGGCAGGAGGAGGAGGAGGAGGCTCGGGAAGTGGCCGCAAATAAAGCATGGCAAAAACGCCTCAAGGAAATTCCATCGGAACTAGCCAACTCAGAGGTAGACACGGACAGGGATGACAATTCGATCGACGATATATGTGTCAAAAAATTGAAAGCAAAAACGCATGCAGTAGTTGACATCATTAACAAAAATATTAAAGGTAAAATTGGGAAGGACATTAAAGATGCGGTTTCTGCCTTGACAAAGGTGGTGGATGCGTTTGCTTCCCAGTCGGAGACGGAGGAGACACGCCGATTGAGAGAAGACAATAATCGATTCCGGAGGCAAGTTGAAGCTATGAGGGTTGAAATGAAGGCCTACCGTAGGGAATATGCTGAAAAGCAAACCTCCTATTCGGCAGCAATTCGAGCGTCCGAGCCAACCTTAGCTCACCCAACAGACAGTGAGTTGATGGAAGAATTTAAGCGCTCCATAATCTCCTCAGTTGGAGTAATGATTAATGCGCGACTGGACGGAATTGAGGACAGTCTTTTTCCAGCCAAGGTCCGCTGCTAGCAAAGGCCGGCATTTGCTAGCAGCGGACCAAAGAAGAGGCACAACTAATAATAATACAGCCACGGACGTGGTCGCTGCAGTAAAGAATAATAACCGGCCGCCTATGCGACAAGAGTCTGGTACAGCGAGCTCGGCATCGCCTCAGACAAACGGGACTGCATCTCAACAAGCACCCTTAGAGAGTCAGGTAGATGAAGATGGGTATATTCCAGTCCGCAACAAGAAGAGTAATAAGGCAAAAAAGGCCAAAAAGGCGAATAACGCATGCGGACCTGAGGTGGTGCCCGCTGTGGCAAAAATGGCCGGGAAGAACAAAGCGAAGCCTAAGTTTACCACACCGAAAACGGCGGCGGTGGTTATTTCACTCCAACCAGAGGCTGCCGAAAAAGGAGTGAGCTACTTCGACTTAATGAGTAAGGCCATGGCAGGGGTAAACCTTGAGGACATAGGGATTACGTCGCTCAAATTTCGCCAAACAGCGTCTGGAGCGAAGATGGCGGAGCTCCCAAAGGAACTTGACGCTGCCAAGGCTGACGAGCTGGCTGAAAAACTTATGTATACCTACCAGTGAATGAACTTACTTCATATTCGAAAATAAGGTTTGTTCGAACACTAAACCAACGATGGACAATGGTTAGGTCAACAAAAAAAATATCTTATTACAACCACTAGACATAAGATTGCACTGCTGTTCATTCTAATCAAGAACAAAATACCCGGTATGCTAGACAGACACAGAACTCTGAATCAAGGTTAATAAGCAGTGCTTTGTTCATTCACTGGAACGTTTACCTATGTTTTCCCACCATAACGAAACTATCTCTACTTATATCTCCTAGCCTCAGATCGCACCTTCGGCTCGGGCAGTAAATACGAGTCTGAGAAGTGTATTATGTACTACAAAGGAGTTGTTTATTTAATATTATTATTAAGGAATTATTTAATTCAGAGGTACACGAACGAGTAACTTTCAGATTTTATAATACTATACGAACGAAATACCACTACATTTTACAATCTCAAGGCTCGAACCAGACATATTATTCATAACGACCAAAATATCAAGTCATGTTTTTCTGGATAAACGTTATTTACAACCACATTCGATTGCGTACGCTCGCGTGTTCAAAACCCATTGTTTTTGCCTCTTTTAATCGGCTCAAATTGTAAAAACGATTGATGTTCAGCCGATTTCGATGTCGTTCGTAATCGGATTCGTAACAAATGCCGATGAATGAAATTGAACATCGATTTCCATGGATATTTTGGAGAAGCTTCCTTAAATTTGACACGCTATTTTGCAACAGCGATAATCTAGAGGTTAATCTACCTCGACATAATAATATTACCTAATTTACCTATACACAAATATGATTCGAATCGATTACCGTAAAAATTAATATAATAAATAAAAATTAGGTACTTACTTGTTCATACAATTCGCCTAAAGATCGACAAATCCATAGTAATATTATAAATGCGAAAGTGTGTGTATTTTTTTTTTTTTTTATGATATAGGAGGCAAACCAGCAGTTGTTGTTTGTTTGTCCATCTTTCACGGCAAAACGGAGCGACGAATTTACGTGATTTTTTAAGTGGAGATAGTTGAAGAGATGGAGAGTGACGTAGGCTACTTTTTGTCTCTTTCTAACCCCCCACTTCCCTAAAATGGGGGGTGAAAGTTTGTATGGAGCTACGATATAAACGAGTTCCACGCGGACGGAGTCGCGGGCAGAAGCTAGTACCTAATAAAGTAAAAAGAAAACCGTGTAACTGATATTTTTCAAAGTCACAATTGAATTTAAAAATAAAATAATACAAATCAAAATGTATAATTGTATCCGTGTGCCTGCCGCACGCACTCGTGGTGACAGTGACACGTCAGTCGACTATTACAACATCAACCGGTCGAAAAATGGACTTCTCGCTACCGAACCAGTAGAATACCGGCCGCTATAGATGAGTCACCTTTGCCCGCAACAGTGTCACCGGCGGCGACTCAGTGAGAACGAACTCATTTACATTTACGAACTTGGCATTCGACCGTCCTCGGTTAGACGCAATTGCCCGACGGCCATCACGTACGGTGAGTTAAGCAACAACGTCTCGCCTCGCTATAGCCAAATTATAAATGTCATGGCAACATGCCGCCGTTGGTGGAGTCTTGGGTATCCCCACTGATATAAAGTATACTTTATTTAATCGTATGGCATACATTATTTTGGCTTTTAAAGTTTGTCACTATTTAGTACCGCCCAGGGGACACGTGCAGGGTTGTGGTAGATAGCTCCTGCGGACGCGAGTAACAGTTGTCCCCCTTTTGTCAAGTGAGTGGGCAACTCGACTGTTAGAAGTTCTTAAGCCGCCCGAAGGCCTCTAACTCGGTTTAACGACTACTGTCATAGACAGCAGCCGGGATCAACTGCTTAGCGTGCCTTCCATAGCACGGAAGCGCTCATTTATATTAACCAAACATCAGACGGTCACCCATCCAAAGACTTTAAGACGCTGTCAATACCAAAATGCCCATGAGGATTTTGGATAGCGCGCACACTGTCTATTTGTATGGGAGTAAACGAGAGCGAGTGTTACTGGGCGGCCCGGTTTTTGAAGATAATAAGTACAAAAATATTGAAATAAAAAAGGGTGGATTATTTGTGAAATATGACTCGTTAGCGGTTTAGGTATGAATATGTTGACTTCATGCTTTTCTTCTTAATTTTTTTTATTGCAACCATGGTAGGTATTAAAGATCTTACATAAAAAAATACAGTTCCACATGGGCCCCTGTTAGGGCATGGCAATGAAAATTTTATATTAAAATAATGTACCTAATTCAATTAAATTTAGTTTAGTTTTTTTAAATAAAGGAAAAATTGAAAAATTTAATGCTCCAATGCTTTAATGTTAGCAGCGTAACTGCTTAATACGAAATTAATTTAGTTTAGTTATTACTTTTACCACTAAACTAACATAACATGCAGTTATTTGTGTGCTTTAGTATAAAAATAAAAAATATCGCGAGTGTGACATACAACAGTCCGATACATTTTCATACCTAGTTATAATTTTCAATATATTATGTTACATTACATCATTATACATTTTATATTTATTATCTGGTGAATTTTCAATGTCAGTTATTTATTAAAATATGATTCTCAATTAAATTAATATTAAAATAGAAAAGCGAAATTTTATAATTATAGGTAAGTATTCAGATCATATGACATAAATTCTTGGTGTGAATAAAATGTGTTGTCTATGAGCCAGTCTTTGAGTTTGCTTCGGAATATATTAAGTATACTAATTGCCTACGCATACGTCAAAAAAACAAAGACACAAGTTTAATGTGATTTTAAGACCAATTTTTGCAATTATTTTCTATCGAGCCGACTTCGTCCAATTATGTATCGAGCCCGTACACGGTCTTTGAAATATGGTGGATATTAACATATATTTTATTTGATGTGCTAGAACATATAGTTTTTCTTAAAAAACTGCTTAAATAACATCAATTTCACCAAATTAGGTCTTGGCACCATCTTAACCTTCGTTATCGTTTCCGACTCGCAGGCGCCGCTAGGCTATGAGCGCTTCATAAAGTATACTAGCCACTGTAGACGAGTTGCAATGCACGCGACTTTCAATCTGGTGATCGTACAAACGGGTTTTTGAAAAAAGCTTATGTGCGAAATGTAATTTGATATTTTAACCCTAGCTGTAAGTTCAAGTAAAAAATCAGTAGGAAACCGTTCTAATCCCATCAAGGTTTTGATTTCCTCCTGGTTTGGATAGTCACACGGTAGGATTCGAGCTTTCGTAAAAACTAGTCCTAGTCCTACGTCAAAGCTTGGGATAAGTTTCTGTCAAAAATTTCATTTTTGGTACAAGCTTTTATTGCCGACTCTACTTTTCTGTATACCGTCATCAACTACTCATTGAGACGATTAAAACGAGCCCAAACTCGAAGGAGTTACGTCGGTTAAGTACTGTATTCCTATGGTCACCTTCTGTTTTCATCATCAGATCAGCTCGATGGTACCATAATATTGAATTGTCATCCAAACCATACCTTTATCCAGAATTTCAGCTCAATCCAATAACGGCAGGTGACTGAAAATGGATTGCAAATTTTGACGGACAACTTAACTTACATACATACGACCAGTGCAAGTCAAACAAGTTTTTGTCAAAAATGTCATTTTTGGTACAAGCTTTTAATGCCGACTGTACTTTTCTGTATACCACCATCAACTACTCATTGAGACGATTCTAACGAGCCCACACTCGATGGGGTTATGTGGTTTTATTACGGAGTTCCTATAGCCACCATCCAGCTCCATCATCAGATCAGCTCCACATAATATTGCACTGTCACGCGATTTGCATATTCGTGCAAAATTTCAACTCAATCGGAAACCGGGAAGTGGATCAAATTTAACTTGCAAGATTTGATTACAGACAACGGGACAGGTGAAACTAAATAAAAGCTTGTAATTAAAACCAAAACGGACCCCGGGTTTGCTTAGAGTACCAACGCTGGGAGGGTGGTGAGCCAATGTGAGTGCTGGGTAGAAGCCTCTCCCGACTTCCACGCCTCCCGCATTGGCGCTAGTCCCAGCCAACTGTCGAGGACGGCATCCAAGTCATATGGAGGTAAATTGGCTTCTATCCATGAATGTTCCTTTACTGACACGTGAGCGCGCCGCGCCGGTGGACACATGATATCACACTGGTGCGCGATATGCCGAGTAGAAATTGAGCTCGTTGTTTACCTGAAATCGTAGATTGATCCGTAAATCCGCCTCATGCAGCGGAGCAGTCGGGACAAACTGTCTTTCCGGCAGATCGACCCGCCTTTCGGAATGTGGTTCATGAACTGTAACAGAAATATAGGTTTCAATTTATACAATCCCTATTTTCACACAGGCTACAAATAGCTGAACACAAAAGCGGACATTTGAAAAATCTTTGTAAAATCGGCGATGTTTTTAAACCCGACTGTTTTCACCCGACTGCCGAAGGAGAGCAGGGTATGTATGTATATAATATGTTTGTTAGAGTGGTCCTTAAAAGCCGAATTTGTACTCAATCACTCTAACATGTTTTTTATTTTTATTTTTGGATAAGATTTAGGGGTCGCTACCGATTTTTTTGATGATAGGAAATGAATAATCTTGAATACATAACAAGCTTCTGTCAAAAATTTCATTTTTGGTACAAGCTTTTATTGCCGACTGTACTTTTCTGTATAGGGGAAGTCCCTTATCGCCGGACGGCACCTAGAGCCGGACACTCGTACTATCTCGATAACCAATAACGCGAGCGATTCAAGGACGAGTAAAAGGGGCCCCCCTTTTCCCCCCGCGCCCCTTTTACTCGTCCTTGAATCGCTCGCGTTATTGGTTATCGAGATAGTACGAGTGTCCGGCACTAGGTGCCGTCCGGCGATAAGGGACTTCCCCTTACCATCATCAACTACTCATTGAGACGAGCCCAAACTCAACGGGGTTACGTCGGTTAAGTACTGAATTCCCATGGCCACCTTCTGTCTCCATCATCAGATCAGCTCGATGATACCATAATATTGAATTGTCGTCCAAACTATACTTATACCCAAAATTTCAGCTCAATCGGTCACCGGGTAGTGGGTCAAATTACTTGCAAGATTTAATTACAGGCAGACAGACAGAATGACAACGGGACAGGTGAAACTAAATAATAGGTTTTATAAAAATCGAACGACACCCCGTTAAAATCCATCACGTCGTTTAACCTGCAGAGCATGTTAAACAAATACTTAGACATTTATTTATTTCATATAAGCAACTTTTATTACACCTACACTCGAAAAACAACGCTCTTGTCGCCGCAATTGTAATAGTACCTACCTATAGAGGCCGGGAAACAAAGGGTTGCAGGCCAAGTAGATATAGACGGATAGGGATACGCGGCCGGCAACCCCGTTTCTCGCCGAGATTCCTATAGTGCTTTTCTCAAACTTGCAATGAAATAAAAATAAAAAGTAATCAATTTGTTTTATAAATAATACGTTTCTTCGTGCACCGCCTGCACCGCCGCCGCCGCGCCGGCAGCTGGCCCGGGCTCCCCGCCGCGCCCCCCCGTTTGAAAACAAAAGAAGGTTGCTTTACAGGCCTAGGTGTGTAAGGCTGTATGGAATTCCTTTACATATCATATTCACTCATCGCACCGGATACGTAGTATTTCCGAACCTAATTTGAGTCAACATTTCATTGCAAGTTTGAGAAAAAGTAAAATAAAATAACGCCCAAAACAATCGAAATGTGAACTAACCTCCTAGTTTCTAAGTCTGAAAATGTATCTCAAATGTATGCTATACTAAATGCGTTTACCGTTCCGTCACGGCTTGTAAATAACCTGCTTTGCGAGTATCACGTGCGGAAAACATCGCGTACACGCATCTATGAATGGTCCCCACTTCCTTTTTAGGCCTCCTTGGCAATCGTAAAAGCCGACGTGCGACGTCACGGCGCGTCGATTGTGTTCGGCTAACACAAACTTTCAACAATTTTTTTCGATACCTTTCCACTGATATTTTTGCATGGCTATTTTTTTGGAGCTAATATATTAATTAATCTCGCGTCAGAAAAAAAGCCAATACAGCTGAGCCCACATGATAATTAATATTATTTTGGTATTTTTAATTAGCGCTGGCAACCCCTTCTCACCACCCGATCGATTTTTTTTTTTTTGGGTGCACATAGTACAGAGCAAATGTTTGAAAAAAAAATTAAAGTCGCTGAGCCCACATTTTTTTTCTTTTTTTTCCCCAACCCACTACACCCGCACCCACCGCCCGCGGCCTGCCAGCACGAAGATTATCGGAAAAGGTTGTTCAGGGAAGTAGCTAACGGAGTTTCAATACAGCTGAAGCCACATGACCGATTTGGTCGCTAGCTCTCCGTCTATAAACGCAGTATTTCGCGACACCGAAACAACAATTTACCGGGTTTTTACATACAACGATACAACTACTTTGTACAATTGTGACGTTATACTTGTGTGTCTATCAGTATGAAGCGTTTTGCCGTGGCAATAACAACACTCAACACCTTCAGTCGTATTGCTTTGGACACCTAATATCTAAACAAATCTACATAAATATTATAAAGAGCAAAAGTCTGTGAGCTTTGTAAGTTTATAAGTTTGTATGTAATTGGTAACCTCCGGAACAACACATACAATTTCAAAAATTATTTCACTTGCGTACAGAATGGACTTTCTGTGTGGACATATGCTTTATTTTATTCCGCGGGTTTGCCTGTAATACGCGGGCCAAGCCGCACGAGCATCTAGTAGTAATAATAAATAGGTAACGTATGTAACATACAACCAGCACAAGCATGGAACGGAGCATTTTAAAAATAAGGAAAATACACAAAATAAGAAGTGACATTATCAGAAAAAGAACGAAGGTAACCGACGCACTAACCCATGCACTGAAAATGAAATGGCAATGGGCAAGGCACGTCTCACGTATCTCCGACAACAGATGGACCATAAAGGCTACTGTATGGAAAGGCCCAGTCGCCAAAAGGAAAGTCGGCAGACCAAGCAAGAGGTGGGCAGACGACATACAAGAAGTAGCAGGCAAATACTGGATGGAAAAAGGAAGGGACAGAGAACGTTGGAAAGAGCTGGGGAAGGCCTTTACCCAATTAGGGACCCATATTAATTAATGTTACTTAAATCTTGTAAAAATCTACATATGTACTAAATATGGAAATAAAAAGGCTTATTATTATTATTATAACGTATGTAAGTCTACAGCGTTGTCAGTTTGTATTTAGGAGGTAATCTCCGAAATTACTCATCCGATTTACAAAATGTTTACACCAGCGCATAGAATAGACCTTAGGGATGGACATATGCTATATATTATGCCGTGGTTCCGCCTGAGTTCTTCGACATACGCGGGAGGAGTCACGCGGGTAGCTAGTTAATTCATAGGCCCGTTGCCATGATTGAGTGAAGTTGGCAATGTTTATAGTCTGTTGACTTGCAGTAGCTCCCGGGGCAAAACCCGAGTCTCGGATTCTAACCTGCCAATCGCCCAGGGTCTTGTAGCTGGCTGCGGAGAAGGCGCTCGTCCTCCACCAGAGATTCCACCGTTCCTCGATGCCCCCGTAGCCCTGGTAGATACGCCAGCCGCGCTCGCTGCACACCTGATGAACAGCATATATATCACAACAGAACCTATCGGCTATTAGTTGAGGGGTCTCGGAGCCCAACTTGAGAGCTCATGTAGGAAAAATAAAAACCGAACCTTACCATCTATTTGCCATACTGTCGACAGCCGTGAGTTTGTGCGTAATTAATACGAGTATGTGTGTAATTAGACATGTACGTTAGTAACTACTAAGTACAGAATTAAAATAATGATCACGCTTTTACTCCAATTTAGAATAGTGTTAGTGTAGTGGTTTCCTCAGTGCCCTCCACGCCGTAGTTAGCGAAGGAACCGAGTATGTCTCGTTCCGTGATACCTGAACAAGAGCTCAACCAAATTTCTATGTTCATGCATACATATAGTCACGCCCATTTCCTGAAAGGTAGGCAGAGATAACGGATTTCCACTTGCTATCTTAACAAACCTGTTTTGCTTCAATCACTGTCATGACATTCCTCATATGTGCTCGTTGGTTTAGGGTACTATAGACCTGACTTTTGTTTAGGATTATTCAAATTCTTGATCTTCATTTCTGTTTTCGTTCCCCTGTCAGTACTAGTACTGGCTGATTTAGTGATGGCAATTACTTGCCTTGTCACAGAATCGTCACCCTGATATTGTAGCTTTTTATTGAGAAGCCTGTTTTAATTACTGCCCGTTATATCCTCATAACCCTGCCGCGGCGTGGTCACCGACTGCTTTTTCAAAATATTCGCAGCTAGCCATCACATCTGATGGGCTGATGGCCTTTTAGCTATCCATCGGAGCATACAGCGAGTTTTGGCAGAAAGTTATTAATGTATTTAAATGATTATTTTATTGAGTGACTAAATCTATGACGAAACAATGAATAAGTACTTGTCTTTTATATTATTAAATAGTTGTAAATGTAATCTATGGTCCTAACTGGGCTGTAATTAATTTTAACTGACTGGTAGGTATCTACCTATGACTTATGTTTAGTGTGTAAGCGATTTGGTCCTGTACTGTTATGCTTGCGTATGTCTAAAATAAATAAATAAATGTGCCGGAAGAATCAGCGCGGCTAGACAAGGTGGACTGATGACCTGGTAGAGGTCGCGGGAGTCCGCTGGATGCAGGTGGCGCAGGACCGATCACTTTGGCACTCTTTGGGGGAGGCCTATGTTCAGCATTGGACCTTTTTTGGCTGATATGATGATGATTCCGCTATCCACCCGCTGCAGAACCAGGTCTCCTGCTCAGCCCATGTATGCCCATTGGCCACCGTTGAGCTAAAACGCGGTAAAAGCTAATGAAAATCAAATTTAATTTCCCATTAACCCTCTTCATAGGAAGTCTATTTAAAGTCAAGGTCATTACGCTGTTTAAAAATAGACTGACTCGACGATAGGCTTGATAAATTTGTCGTCACTGCCTTGTCTGTGCCAATGCACCTAACACGCGACGCAATTACTCATACTAATGTCTAAAACATTATTGTAAGTATATCCAAGTATTTCGCTGTAACAAATTAGGCTGTATTGCTGATAAAACAGGTCGCTGCATGGCAATGATAAAAAATTTCAATACAATAGTAAAACCTTCCAACCCTAAAATTTGAAGATTGTATGTTGTCAAGCTGACAAAAACCGCTCTATCTGAGCAGATTAAGCAATTTTTGACATAATTCTGTTTATTATAACTTCCAGTACGCACCACGGGGTCATGAACGATTATAGTTGGCCATATAACCATTTATCCTTCTAAGTCTGGTATTTGCTCTTAAGTGGCCTGAGGCTCTAGTATAAGTTTAACCGAAACAAAACTTTACGATCGCGTTTGCGTTTTAGCCTCAATTTGTATGGGATTTGACAGCTAGACGCAAACGCGGTCGTAACGTTTTGTTTCGGTAAAACTTATACGAGTACGAGAGCCTCGGTTTGACGGAGCTACAAATACCTATCTCAAAAAATTACGAAGCTACAGGCGTTTTAAAACATAAAAGTTGCTTGCTAAAGAGAGAAAACGCTCGAGGTCCGTGACGTCACGACTTATTACTTTGTTTTTTTTCGCTATTTGACTTTATTTTTAATCCTTTCTTGAGAGAATTTAAAATTCCGGACATTATTTTACTTGAGTACCCTGTTACAAAGACCGCCATCACCTTGTAAGGTACACCTGCACAACATTGGTTAAAATGTCCTTCATTAAAACAACAAGTTCTTAAGGTGAAACGACACCGTGAATTTTCCATACAAAGTTTTTTGGACTAGGGTGAGGTAGCCAACAATGAACCACCAAAAATTTGCACCTGTATTGTGCACCATTGTAAACGTATTACAATATTTTATCTACCGGATTTTATTTTATTCACCTGGTGTTTTTTCCTAAACCCCAATAGAAGTAGAGATTTTTTTTTTAGAAGATGAGAAATGGCTTACTGTGTACAACCAATGGTACAGGTTGAACCGGTCAGGTACACAATAAATCAATGCATAGATTTTGTTTAAATATAAGCTCTGTATGCAAACCAAATAAGGAAGATATATTACGTAACTACAAAACATTTTTACGTTATTATTATTTTGTTTAGTCAATCACACCACACCCCCTAATTCATGCAGAAAATATAAAATTCATATACTGAATAGATACAAATCATTTGTTTTAGATTTATTTTAAAATGCAATATTGACTAGAGTACTATTTTTTTTAAATACGTGCGATTGCCTAAATAACACTATAACAACTTTGTAATTCTGTTGTTACTCCAAAAACATTGGAATAGAAAGTTCACGCTGTCGTTCCCCCTTATATCGGTTGCTGCGACTGGCCACGAGCAACACTAATTGGCTTAAATATGGAGAATCAGGAAATATAAATACCAGCAAATTGTAATTACTATAAATACCTATGCAGCTATTACAAAAAAAAAAACATTCATGTTTTAAGAAGTTATTGTTAACGATGACGTTTTCCTTGATCTACAATGGAATCTCGTTCGAAGCAACCGGGGAAATAACACTACTTATCTGATATAGGCACAGTATGGTACTCGTAATGGTGCAGCTCATATCGAAGGACAAGACTTTGCCCGCGACATCACCCGCGTATACAAGTTGCTAGTTTTCATTCAATGCAGGTTACTAGATGTTAAACAAAGAATCTACGTGAAAACACACTTATAATCTTATTCATGAACGTTCATCAAACGTATTTTAGGTATAATGTCGTGTTTCGTTTGCCTTTATCTGTCACTTCGACATTTGTGCTTGCTTGTGAGAAAGGGACAAAACACATTTCAGTTAACAGATGTTTGTTAAGCTTCATGATTTTCATAAATATAGAATCTAACCCACTGGTGTATGCGGGGCGAAATATTCAAAATATTACAATAACCTGAACATGTCATTTTATGCATATTTTGTTGTTTTATTTTTTTGAACCCAGTGTGGTTATTAAAAATCTAACCCGATTCCATCCCGTTCGAAGCATAGCTCAGTAGTTCACCTACATTAACACTAATTTATGTGCAACTTCTAAATTCATCTAAGCTTGGAATGACGCCAAAAGGAAGCCTGGCAGGAAAATACCAGCACCAAACTTTTACGAAACTAAATTATAACTACTTTCGCCATATGACGTGTTTACATTACAATGGAGTGCATTCTTAAAGGGCACGGCAGTGCCCTTGCTAACTCTAAAACAATTCATAAACCAACCCTGTTTAATATTTTTTAAATACTAGTGGCACTAGCTAATGGCTTGCCTGCTGGTAAGCAAACACCATGACCTAAGGATTCCAAATCCAGAAAAAACACAAGGCCTTTCGCGACCCTTATTGATATCAGGATCAGGATCGACATTAAGAAATGCAGGTCTCTCACTCTCAACCAGCACATCCTCGGGAGCTCTGATAACCTTAAGCTGGGTATTCATCTAGGCGCTGCGCTGCGGCTTTTGTCTCGACGCCAAATGATCATCATCATCATCCTATCAGCCTAAAAACGTCTACTTCTGTACATAGTTAAGAAACTGTCACTTGCCCCTGGTCATTTTCAACCTACAATTATAATCTCGACTGAACTACATTCCATGAACCTGATCAGAAGATCAACACTACATATTTCCGAAGTCATTTGTCCGAAAGCATATTTTTACCGAATTTCATAATACCTACTAAAATCCATGCTCCGCAATTATTATCTCGACTGAACTACATTCCATGAACCTGATCAAAAGGGGTACACTACAGAATTCCGATAAGTCTTTTGTCCGAAAGCATATTTTTACCGAATTTCATAATTCCATAAACCATGCCCCCCGCAATTATAATCTCGACTGAACTACATTCTATGAACCTGATCAAAAGAGGTACACTACATAATTCCGGAAAGTCTTTTGTCCGAAAGCATATTTTTACCGAATTTCACGATTCCGACTACCATGCTCCGCTGAAAGAATTTACATTTTTTTCAAGATATATATACTAACCCATTTATATAGTCCAATCTTTTGCGTCAAAACTTTTCGTTTAGCTAAAAATAGCGTTGGGAATAAGGATAGATTCGGAATTTATCTGTGTTCCCGATCAGTACCGATGTGTACCTTAACGAGCAGACTTGGTCCAGAGCCGTTGTCGTTGAGTCGGTAGATGAATGGCTCGTCTACTTCACACAGCTCCCCCATGGCTTGTTGCTCCTTGACTAAAACAATATTTTGAAAATGGCTGAATAATTTGATACAAAAATAATATACTATCATAATTGTTGCTCAATTTGAAGCAGGGTCGTGACATATTCAAAACTTGACGATCTCAGTTCTCTTCGGCTCTCTCGCTAACATGCCACGACGCTCATTACATTCATAATTTCCACTAAACTTCCACATCCAACAATCAAAACACAACAATAATATTAAGAAACCATACAAACCTTATACTCATGCCAGTCACTATATTTTCTTCGCGATCCATCAAATTCTTGGAATAAATATGCAGATGAACACTTGTAGGCATATGATGTGGCTCTTGCATGTCAGCTTATCGTCGTATCGGGATCCATCGCGAAACTTGAAACACTTACTCGCGCCAAGCCGACCGATCGACTGCCCTACTCAGCCGCCCGCCTTACACTGCCCTACGCTTATACACGTTAAACTGAGGTAACCCCCAAGTGATTTGTTGCCGAGCAATTCGTGACACGCCCGTTTTTCCTCAAAAAGCCGAACCACGAATGCATGTAGTAATCAAATGACTTTTTATAGCGGGTCACAATTAACAAGAGAGGATCGTTCGTTTTGTACGTTTATAAACATAAATACCAGACAGCACGCCACAGCGTGACCTTTTTGGAAAATGACATAATAACTCTGCAGTTTATTGCATTTCTAATCGCCGGCATAAAATTTAATGGTTTTGTAACGCTATTTTTAATCCTTTGCGAATCATGAGTCTTCAAAACGTGCGCTTATGTTGCTTTAAATTTCCAAGTTATCATTAAATTAAATCGGTGGTTAAACCAAGCGTAGCCACTCCCTCATTGAAATAATTTAAAGTTAGATTGAACTCTGAACTTCCTGAAGTAGTTAATGTAATTGTTGTAACCTAATTTTGAAGCGAGGCTTGCGTGGCACGCGTGCGGTCTTGCTAAAAATACAGCGTGTCTCGCCTCTGTTACCGAGGGGAGCTCAGAGCACGAGGAGAGGGATCTACAAAAAACCCTCACTCCTATAAACATTAATTTAAATATTTATAGCAAGTTCAATTTGTTAACAATTGCAACATAAGTTATGAGGGATTTGTACACAAGTTGTCTTAAGAAATGTATTGGAGACATTACGTATTGTTGAACGTGTGTGCAGCACCTTAACTTGTTATCATAATAGTGTGTTGCGGTCTTTATGTTTTCTTTTTCTTGTCTTTGGGAAATCAATTAGCTTTAGGATTTGAGTGAATATTTTGATTTCGTTCATGGGAGGAGGCCTATGCAGAGGCGTAGCTACCATAGGGCCTCCGTAGCGGGGTGGAGTCACCGATGGTACCTTGTGTCGATATAATATTACTGTGCAATTTACACTGACAATATTGCGACGATTAAGGAAATCTGGGCAACGTCAGGAAACACTCGGTAAACTACATAAAACCGTATACAAGTTCCGTCCCACTAAGGGTAAGTATCCACAGGAGCTGTGCGAGGTTGCGAGGTGGTGAGTGAAGTTAAGTTGCACCAATAGGAAGCGAGCGCGCCCATCAGCAATGTTGTTAGTGGATTTCCTCACTCCTCACTCACCGCCTTGCAACAGTCGCAACCTCGCACAGCTCTGAAGGATATGATTATCCTAAATGTGAAAGTGTCCGCTATTCCGCTGCATGATTCCGCAGCAGCAAAATCTATGACCCTGTTGCAGGCATACTAGCGTTCCATTTCATTTTTACTGGATTCCTTGGAGATTGAATACATGTATGGCTATCATAGGTACCCTAGAGTGACGGCAGGTGGACCAGAACCTTTACGAATCGTTGGTAACTTCCAGATAAAAGGAGCGTCAACCAGCCCATACGGGCTGTATCTTAGAGGGCTACATTTCACGTTCAAATCAATACCAACGTGTATCACGTGCCCCCTGTGTTCTTCAAAATCAAAAGATAGGCAGGTAGGGGTGTCATCTCGCTCATATTTGGAGCAAGCTAACTGGGGGAGCACTTCCAACTTATATAGAAAACCGCATCCATAATAACTACATAACGTCACTACTCTGGAGTCGTAGCATCCGTTAGCTGCTTACCTGGTGGACCATCAGTGATGGCAATGGCTTCCTGATAGTAGTGCTCATTTCCCATGTCTTCGTAGTATGAAAAATAAATCTGAAAATAGGCCATGAGGTCTAGTGCCCTCGTGGCTGTACTAGTAGTACTGCACTTGGTTTGACACGTAGGCCACATGTGGGCGACTGAAAATGATGATACTGATTCCAACCTCTACTCCGGTTACATGTTGGAATCACCATCATTTACTTTCTCATCGATCATCGATTCAAGGTTCGTATTATTTGCCATGGTTACTGGAAATAAAATGAAACCCATTTCCTTCAGTAACGTTGAAATTATCAATAATAGCTCGGTAGGTATTTGAGCTAAATTCCATGTACAATTACTAAAGTCGTCGGAATGCCGTTTATCATCATTAAAATAAGTTTGAAGGTGAAACAAAAATATGCGAGGTCTGAGAAGTTCCGTGATGACACAAATACTGAATGTTCAGTCTTAGTTATTACTCATAGTATTTGTGTATGTGCGGGCATGGGCCACGATGGCTTCTACGGAACAAGACTTGGATCATCATGACGTCCACTGCTGGACATAGGCTTCTCCCAAAGAGCGCCAAAGTGATCGGCCCTGCGCCTGGCTCGGATACTGGTAAAAAATTCAAATTGGGGTCAACTAGTCTGCGTTGACTAGGTACGCCCGACGAGACGAGAGACCTAAAGGAAAGGGCTCGAAAAGTCGGAATGTAGATATTTAATACATAATATACGTGATTCAATTCCCTTCTAATCGTTTTATTAATTACTAGCTTCTGCCCGCGACTTCGTCCGCGTGGAACTCGGAGTCACAAATTCTATAATACTTTACTTTAAAAACAAAGTTTTAACCGACTTCAATTTAGTGCTCCGCCAAGCCACGAGAACATTTCCACATTTATTTTCCAATTTACCAGATGAACTGATTTCCGAGAGCAAATGCGTTGATTATTAGAGAAAAAAACCAATCGCTGTATGTGGCCCGATAATATTTGAGGACTTCCGTCGATTCCACAAGGATCACCTTTGGCACATCACTAGTTGCTATTTCAACGGAATCTTATCAGAATCTGTGACGTACTTTTGTACTTTTAAGTACATAATTGAGGAATTCCATAAGACATCTGTGGTGTTCACCATCAATTCCACTGCACCAATTTTATGATTAGATAGGGTGTATACACGAGTTATAATAGAAAACACCAAAATCACTACACGCGTTCCTAATATAATTAAGGAGTTCCCTCAATTCCTCATGGATCCCATCATCCAACTGAATTTAAAAAAAACGGGACCCACCTGGAAGCATATACTTACAAACAATAAAAAAATACGAATCGGCTCATCAATGACGGAGTTCTGAGATAGCAAACATTAAAAAAAAAACATAAAAAAAAACAAAACAAACTGAAAAAAAAGAAAACAAAAAGCCTTCTCATCGCTGGGGTTCGAACTCGCAACCATAAACAAAGAAGTTTAACCATTGGTCGTCGTCGAAGAGTAAGCCAGCCTTTTGGGAGAAAATACGGAAACAACGAATGTTCTCGAAAATATATAAGACCAAGCTAGATGAGTGTTAGCCGACGCGGTCGTCGGTAACTCACGATGCATTTAGTTAACAAAATGTTCTTCAAAAAACCAAGAGATAGCTAGAACATGGTTTTGCTTCATAAGTTCGCAAAGGAACTCCAATTTTGGTAGGTACAATACCGGCGTTGTAATGGATGCCGCAAACGCACGCTCGCGAAGTGCAAGGTCGCATCGTGCAACTGCAACTTTTACTAACTATTTTAATCCTCTGCCATTGTACACAAGCCTATTTATTACTTGAAAACGTCTTGTTTTGGCATTAAACAACATTAATTATTCCGATTTTAATCAGGCCACGATTTTAGCGGCAAGGTCTTTGAATACAAGTTGAAGAAGATACTCATTTAAATATTAATCTTGTTCAAATAGGAAATGGGGGAAATTGTAAAACTAAAATGTAAAAACCGGAATCTTATCAGAATCTGTGAACTTACTAACTAAATCATTAGTAATTCTTCAGATTAGCAATTGCCAGACCCCGGGCTCCTTTAGGGTGCCATCATCCTTGATGTCTAAAGCATCTTTTTGCTTCTGTCTACGAAGAATCCTGTACCCTTCTTCAGTCTGTTTTTCAGCTTCCTGCTCCGCTCAGCTTATGCATGAAGTCAGTTGATCGCGCCCATTCATGAGCGCTTGGTCCACTACTGATTCCCATGTCTTGCATAAAGCTTAGTAGAACAAAAGAACCCTCATTGAAGACACAGGCTGTCACATAAGCTGCAATCTCAACGATGGCAGAGGTTTCACTCAAGGGTTGGGAGTATAGGAAAGAAGGCCGGTATTTTTATTTTTTCCTATCGTAAATAAAATAATGTTTTATAAAAGAGCGGAAAAAACTTCTTTATAGAAAAGTTTTTCAAGTAAAAGATGCTTATTTTTACGTGTTCTATACGTAACAATCATTTATGATTTACTATAAAAACAAAGTTTTAACCGACTTCAATTTAGTACTCCGCCAGGCCACGATGACATTTCCACATTTCTTTGCCTATTTACCACATGAACTGATTTCCGAGAGCAAATGCGTTGATTATTAGAGAAAAAAACCGAATCGATGTATGTGGGCCAATAATATTTGAGGACTTCTGTCGATTCCACAAGGATCACCTTTGGCGCTTTATTTGTTGCTATTTAAACGGAATCTTATCAGAATCTGTGATATACTTTTGTACTTTTAAGTAGGTACATAACTGAGGAATTCCATAAGTCATCTGTGGTCTTCATCATCAATTCCACTCCACCAAATTTATGATTTCCGGGTGTAAATACACGAGTTATAATAGAAAATACCAAAATAACTACACGCGTGCCTAATATAATTCAGGAGTTCCCTCAATTCCTCATGGATCCCATCATCCAACTGATTTTTTGAAAAAAATGAGACTCACCTGGAAGCATATATAGAAACAAAAAAAATATTTAAGAATCGGCTCATCAATGACGGAGTTCCGAGATAACCAATATTGAAAAAAAAAAAAAATAACAAAAAAAAAATACAATCGAATTGAGAAGCTCCTCCTTTTTTTTGAAGTCGGTTAAAAATAGGTGTTATATCTTATCTTATCAAAAACTAGTAAAAATGCAAAAAAAGAACTCGGATTTTTTTTGTCCTAAAATCGCCCCCTTGTTTGCTCACCCAAAACTACCCACTCAAGTGCTTTGGTGAGATTTTCCAAATAAGTTGGTTTAAACTCTCATTGTTGTTCTGAGTAAAGCCTCCGACACATATCGCTCCAAGAGGGCATCTTTGCTAAAATCTTCATAGATAGGCTTCATGTTTGAACGAATCCAATCCATTAGCAGTTGCAGCTTTTTGCCATTCGGACCACGAGTCCACGCCGCTCGGGCATTTTTTATGCTGTGCATTAAACGATTTATAACGTCTCGTCCTTCCGTCGAACTGCATACTCTGCGAAGTGCGAAAAATTCGATAAATAATAAATAAATCATCCTATATACGTCCCAGGCTGGTTCAGTGCGTGTTGGGGACTTCACCTTGGAATTTCTTCGCAGGTTTCCTCATGAAGTTTTTCCTTCACCGAAAAGCTAACGGTAACTATAAAATTATATTCCGTACATAAGTTTTGAAAAACTCATTGATACGAGCCGGGATTCGAACTCAGAACCGCCGTTGTACAGCTGCATGCCTGAACCACTAGGCTACCGTATCCATATCGTACATACCTATTATAAGTCGGTAAATAAGAAGTCACTATGACAGCTCCAAAATTCACAGAAAATTCCGGTATTTGACTATGATTAGATTAGATTAGATTTATTTATTACACGATAAAAATTACAATATAAATTTGCATAAATGTCAAGATTACAAGAATTTCTACCATGTTCGTCAATTTTAATAATAAAGACTTAATGAGTCAGTTGACTGTCAAATACAAAATATTATATTATTCTATCTCCCGACAAGGATCGTCATTCAATATACACAATAACATAATATTTTCTAAACTATTTATATGTCAAAACTACATATTTAATAATGATTGTCACGTTTAAAAACAGGAATAAGTAATAAAAATAGTTCATCATTATCATCATTCTCCTAGCGTTGTTCCCGGTTATGCCCCTAAAGGAGCTCGGGGTCCGCTTTGACACCTAATCACAAGATTTGGCATAGGCGCTAGTTTTACGAATGCGACTGCCATCTGACCTTCCAACCCAGAGGGAAAACTAGACCTTATGGGGATTAGATCGGTTTCCTCACGATGTTTTCCTTCACCGAAAAGCTAACGGTAAATATTCCGTACATAAGTTCCGAAAAACTCATTGGTACGAGCCGGGATTCGAACCCACGACCGCCGCTTGACAGCCGCATGCCTGGACCACTAGGCTACCCTAGCTATTTAATAATAATAATAGTTCATAACATTGATAAATATAACGTTAAAAAAAATAAATGTCAATTTTAGAAAAACAAAATACACAATTAAAAAGTCATTTCCATGTACTCGTTAACGGAGTACAGAGGGTTTTCCAACAAAAGATTTCTCAGTTTGCGCCGGATTGTTTCGTCATATGGTTCATTCCTTAGATTGGCCGGTAAGTGTTCATAATAAGTGGGTCCGATGACGCGGGGGTTTTTTGTTGAAAGCGCCATACGTATGTTATGAATAATTACAGATCTTCTCAAGGCTTATAAGTCTTCCCTTTCACGATCATTTAATTGTAAGCCTTCGGCATAGAACCATGTGTAGAGTGATATGTTAGACCATTTTAGTGCACCGAATTAATATTATTTCTATGAAAAGTGCCTTTCAGTGGTACCGAAACCATTAGTTACTTTAGAGTGGCTACGATGATTTGGTATTTGTTGATTTTTGTGTCGGTGCTGTGGCTGGCGGCGTTCCGGTACCGGCGGCGCAGGATGTATGCGCTTGCGTCGCGCATCACGGGCGGGAGCGAGGAGCTACCCGGGATTGGGATCGCGCACAAGTTCACTGGGACCACTGAGGGTGAGTGATAGATTAGATTAGATTCGATTATTTATTTCATGATAAAAAATTACATTACAGATACATGTCATAAAAATTAAAAAAAATATCACGATCGTCAAAAACAAAGAAAAATAAAGATATAATATTAAGACAATGTTAACAAATGTAAGACAAAATAAGTAACACAATAACAAGGAAATTTTAGGAAATAGGAAAACAAAACAAAAGCAAAAGATCACAAATATGTATAACAACGACTAGGTATTGTCATTCTACATTATTCAGATTGTTGAAAAATACGTATATCAAATCATATTAATACAAAAAATAGGTAAGTAATAATAATAATTTAACATGTCAAGTCAAGACTCAATATACTCTTATAACACACGTATAACCGGCGTCTAAATGCTTCGTCAGATGGTTTGTCTAAAGATCAGCGGGCGGTCACTCGTAGTAGGTAGGCTGTGTAGAGTGTGTAGGCACGCGGGTTTTTGCATGCAACAACAATAAGGCTAGCCTTTAAGGTTGTTTAACGCTAAGGCTCTTAAATCAGCTGCGTATTAAATATTTCGTTAGTTAATAATGTTATTGTTTGATTTTTTTGGAGAACCTTAAATACTATGTCAAAAAGATCTCGATAAGATGCTATTTTTGACGTTTTTGCAACTTCTGAGAAACAAAAGGCATTTTCATGGTACTTTCGGAATAAATATGTTGTTCATATTCGTATTTACCTATCTAAAATCTCATTGTCAAATAATTAGTTTTTACAATATGAAATTATATCCAAATATCGAAAATTAGTCCGGGCGCGAGTGAAATATATGGATCTAACATATTAGCGAGTGAGACGATATCTTGGGGGTTGTAGTCGCCTTAATAGATTGCTGGTCCATCTAGGGGGCGAATTTAGCTTTCGTGTTCTCGAAATCAAAATTGGTCGAATAAAAATATCGCACATGGAAAATCGCTATCATTTTTGCATTAACTAACCCAATATAATACGTATTTTTGATACGGTCGAAAGCTAATAGTGATCGACTACTGACATTTCGCATTTCAGTGTAAGCAAAAGACGATAATCACGTAGGAAAGTATAGTCAAGTGTAAAATATGGGTGCATACAACTTACTCATAAATATGTCCCATCGCTCTAATGTCAGCGGATTACGGTATCGGTATATTTTAAGAGAGGATTAAATCGATAAGTACCTATTTTTGCACTTGAGTTATTAAAGTTCGTATTTTCAATAAATTAAATTCAGTCAAATTTGTGGCGTCGAGTTAACAATTATTTGTGTGCATTTTCGGCATATCATAAGTATATGTGACATACCGAAAACAGAACTAAGAGTAAATAGATACAGTTTGTTCCCAAGACAAAAGAAGGTATAAGGTATATATTAATATTTTTTGATAATAATATTAACATGCTTATGGAGTTGCTTAGCCCACCATCTATATGATTGATATTATTCCATGTGACCGGCTGTTTATAAAACAGTCATTGGAATTGGAATCTTGTTGCTCTTTTAATGGATTACTCTCATGCAATTCGGCCAACTCAAATAATCTCAGGCATAACTCAAGAGTGGCTGAGAAACTCGTTACGCTAAAACTACTAATAAGCCCAACAAATGGATTCACACGCACGCACGCACACGTATAAGTAATTTATATGTTACGTAGTCTGAATAGCAGTTTGTTGTATGTCTACATGGCTACCTCGATCTCTTATCCATACTATCTGACAAAACTATCGACTGCCACCGTAGGCCGCTCCAGTCTGTGAGAGGCCAGACTTATATTATAAAGAGGAAATGGTTGTGGGATTGTAGCTTTGCAAGATTGTATGTAGGGAGGTAACCTCCCCGCAAGTCATGTCTCGGTAGCATAAGGGCTGAATCACACTGGCGCGGTCTGCGGTGGCGGTCAATAGTAATTTTGACAGCTAATGACATGTTTACTATTGACCGCCGCGGCCAGGACGCTTTGTCATATGAACCGCCTTCAAAGTTAATGAATTGAATGTTTGTTGTCTCTTTGCATCGTATAGCTGCGTCTCTAGGTTGTTGTGACAAATTGCTAGGTATTTAATGGCCTTTAATTACGGTTGCATGTCCAAAATTTTCAACTACCTACTTTTTCAGATATCATGTCTTCCCTCAAAGTGCTGAGCCATTCGGCCATGGAGAACGGTGGAATGATTAGGGCCTGGCTTGGCCCAATTCTTTACTTCGGTAAGTTATGATACTCTACGATGTTACTACTAGGGCTACTTAAGGAAGCTAGCAGCTGTAGGTACGTATATATATCGTTATTCCAAGTACCTAAATTAAAAGTAATTAAAAAAAAATACAGGCTGTATTTTTTTCAAAATTACTTTATAAGGTTAGCATGTCTCAAAAAGCTTATACCTCCATTTTAATTTGATCAGAATGTATACGTAATAAAAGCTCTGAATTATAAACAATTTTACTAATAAAGTTGACGTAAAAGCATTTTTCACAAAAGTGCTTCTTTTTCGACTTTACTTAGGATTTGTATACCACTTATTATTAGAAGAAAAGAAATCCCCAGATTGTAATATGTAAAAAAAATCCTCCAGTGTTTCACACCCATATATAGATAAAACAAAGCGAGTCAAGTGCGGGACCGACTCGCAAACCGAGATTTCCGTTCAAAATTCTATTTCCCATACCCATAACCACCATTCATTCTGTTCTATTCTAAGAAAATCGATCACTTTTATATTATTATAGGTACCTGATAAAAGTTTTTATAAACCAGTTGCCGTTGATCCTGTGGACCTAGAAGTGGTGCTGAAAACGTGCTTAGAAAAGGACGACCTGCACCGTTTCCTGCGGGCAATAGTAGGCTACGGGGCAATATTCGCTCCAGGTAGGTACAAACATTGCTTGGGCCAGTTTATCAATGAATTTTTCGAGAGGGACATCATTATCATTTGATGACCATTTTAGCCTAGTTGGAAGTGACCCTCTACGAGGCTCTGGGTTCGAATTCCGGTAAGGACATTTATTTGTATGAAGAGTACGAATATTTGTTCCTGATGGATGCCATCCCTGTTTGGTTCTAGGTTATATGTGTTGTCCCCAATTTTTATTTTATTTTTATTACAGTACCTAAGTACTGAATTTAAAAATAAACTAGTATTTTTTCTCAGTTTCAATCTGGAGACCAAGACGTAAGATCCTGCTGCCGGCATTCAGCCCGAAGATAGTGGAGGGATTCGTGCACGTGTTCGCCGAGCAGAGCATGAAGCTGGCGAGCAAGCTCGGCGAGCACTCGGCCGCGGGCAAGCTCCGGCTGTGGCCCTTCATCAGCTCCTACACCCTTGATTCGGTTTGTGGTGAGTTACGTAATGGACTAAACGATGTTGACGGCCTTCTCGCACAAACTAAACCCAGAGTAGATTTTTCTATTGCGGTAATAAGTAAGCATTTGCCTCTGCTATGACTATGACTAAACAGCAGAGTTTTGCAACGATACATATTATATTTTGACGAGTTCAGATCTTGATCATCCTTAATTGTTATCTCTCTCTCTCATCGCTGATCTCAACAGAAACTGCATTTGGCGTAAAAATAAACGCCCAGAGCGATGCCAAGTCTCCGTTCCTGGTGGAAATGAACAAAGTGCTGCAATTAGTGTGCGAGCGGATCTTCCACCTCTGGCTGCAACCGGACTGGCTCTATAAGTTCTTTCCTCAACACCGCCAACAGGAGGACAGCCTGAAGATCCTCCATGGATTCACTAATGACGTAGGTCCTATGCTGAAGAGCCAAATGGTCTGCGTAGCTAATTTTACTGACTCGCCCGAAGTCTCTCCCTCGTCTTGATACGAAACACCCCAAGTTTTGTTTGTTTAATGGCCAGGATTCTTAAAATCTTACTATACATTCCCGTTTTGATTATCATCACCATCAGCCTACACTATACGTCCCACTTCTTGGTACAGGCCTCCTCTCATGGAAGAGTGTGAGGCAACGGGTAGCAGTCCCCTCGCTTTGATTATCAAATAGTAATACTTAATCATGCAGCGAAATACAAAGACTATTTATTTCTTACTTGCTGCAGGTTATAGAGAAAAAGCGAGAAGAACTTAAAGAGAAGCAGTCACCCTCTCATGACTATGGTATGTTAATTTCAATATTCTGTAGTTTATATGTAATTTTTCTAGCCATCAAGTAAGTAAAAATATGGTCAATTAAGCGTTTCGCTGTACCTACGCATTAATAACGTTATTCGAAACAAAAATGACTTCATCAACATCATCGTATTTTTAGTGCAACGCTGAAATACATATATCCTTTCCGTTATCGACAGACTTATCAGATTATTCTAAAAAGACGTTCTTGGACATACTGATCCACTTGTCTGGTGGAGAGAAAGGCTACAGTAACCTAGAGCTGCGCGAGGAGATCCTGACGCTCACAATCGCGGCCACCGACACGTCGGCCACCGCCGTCGGGTACACGCTCAAGATTATGGCCAAGTACCCACACATTCAGGAGAATGTCCATCAGGAGTAAGTACATATACTAATTGTTTACTGCTTACATATCAGGCAAAAGGACGAATTTAATGGGTGGTTACCGTGCAGGCTGGACGTGGTTTTCGGTGACTCAGACCGTCTCTTTGAGAAGGAGGATCTGATGCGGCTGACATACCTGGAGCGCGTCATCAAGGAGACGCTGCGGCTGTTCCCGCCCGTGCCGTTCATCATCAGGAGAGTCGACGAAGAAATCTCTTTGCGTAAGTTCATACAATCGTTCGCAAACAATAATTCAGAAAGGAGAAGGTGCGTGTTTTCAACGCTAACGCAAAATGAAGAGGATTTTAAATGTCCGATTCTACCATGTTAAAATTAGTGTGTAAAAGGTCCAATCAAATTCGTGTCAGACTGAAGTTTTTTTTCTAGCATCAGGGCGTGTGCTTCCTGCTGGCTCTGGCGTAGCGGTTTCTATTTGGGGCACGCACCGGAACCCCAAATACTGGGGCCCCGACGCAGAGAAGTTTGACCCGGACCGCTTCTTGCCCGAGCGATTCAACCTGAAACACCCGGGGGCGTTCATGCCCTTCAGCAACGGACCGAGGAATTGCATAGGTAAGTTATTGTCCAGGAGGGGTCACCGGTGAATGATGTTAGTTCTTGTAACCAAAGTTTTCCTCGTCTCCAGGTTACCAGTACGCGCTGATGTCGATCAAGACGGCGCTGTCGTCGGTGCTGCGCTACCACCGCGTGGTGGCCGATGAGGAGACAAGCGCGACGCCGCAGCTCCGCGTCAAGATCGACATCATGATGAAAGCCGTTGACGAGTACGAGGTCGCACTTGAGAGGAGAAGACCCCTCCCTGAATGCCACAATCTACAAGAATCGTAAATTGGTCTGCTGATAAATGATGGTGTTTTGCAAACCGCGCCACATGTTCTGGCAAATTAAGTTATAGAGAAGATGAGCAATCAGTGGCATGTCCTGTAATTACCAAAGTATATTAAATTCAGATGGGGATGAAACTAGCCTAACTGGATACCTAAGTATCATTTATTTGTGTGTAGTCTAATCGATCTATTAAGTGCTGGGAATTATTTATTATTCAATCTATGCTTGTAACAGAATTCATGTCTGAGGAATATTAGTTTGTACCTACCTACCTTTATTAGTTTATATTGGAGTAATCAAACTCAAAGTCAAAATGATTTTTATTCAAGTAGGCCTAGTAACAAGCACTTTCCGGAACACAATCTCCGGAACTTCAGGGTGGAGAGACATACGCTATAGTTTTTTTTGGCTCTTGCTGGGTTCTATATAATCTGGGCTGAGACCTAGTTATAATAAGATTATTATTAAATATAATTTGTTTATTGTAAATATTTGGATATCTTTAAATACAAGTTTGTCGTTACTAATAAAACATTAAAAATATTATGAATCATTGTTTAATTGTATCCAAACATAAAAAAATCGGCCAAGTGCGTGTCGACCCACGCGCAGTGTAGGGTTTCGTAGTTGCTTGTCTGTCTTAGTTACATCGACACGCGCGCTCCAACTAAATGGTGTAGTTGCGTCAGCCGAATTTCTAGGAAAGTTGGCCTTTCTAAGTTCCTACATTTCAAGTTGGTCGACTATTACTCGGTAACTAGTTATGCCTACTTAGCCGTGATAGTATTCCTTTTAAATTCATTATATGTACTACTGCCACGATTTTTTTTACATCCCCAGTACTAGCCATTTAGCCGGCAGGGGAGGGACACACACACACACACACGACTCGAACAAAAATTTGGGCTTTAAAGCCCAATATCTCGCAAACTAATCACTAAATTGAGACATGGTTTAAGAAATTCATAATGTTTTTGAACAAGCTATCCAACGATATACCACACTTATGGGTTGACCGAGAAAAAAAAATACATCCCCACTCTAGGTGTACAACTCGGTTACAATATCTGTGGACCTCGCTGGAATGTGAAGCCCCTCCCCCTTCTATTTTACCTACCCGCGCGCCTTAATTGCGCACCGTACCAGAGCGCCGACGTGACGTCATCGACGCCAGGTCCAAAGATATTGTAACCGGGTAGTAGGGGAGGTACTCCAAAAGAAATTGTTTTTCAAACTTTCCATACATTAAGTTTTTTAACGAACACCGCTTACGATTTTAGACGGTTTGGTGTAGCCCACACTAAAACAAATGGATTGACGTATGATTCATTAGAATCGACCCACGCGTTTGATATCTAGAGTGCCACAAAGAAACAAACATACATAGACTGGTAAACACATTACCCTCCTTTGCGTCGCGCAGTTGGGTGATAAATGTAAATAACCGGTCAATTGCGAGTCGGACTCGCGAACGATGGCTCCGTACAAAACGAGTAAAATTTACCTTTCTTTATTTATTGTAAAATTTCTGTGCCATTGTAATACATATCTATATTTTCAATTCTTAATGAGTTTCGCCTTGAGTTTGTACTATTATCTATTCTGTGCTTGAGTTCAATATGGAGTGAAATTGTACATGAAAATGCTACAACAGTGCTTCCGAAAGTTTTTCGGCATACTCCCTAAAAAAATCTAAGTCTAGGTTTCTAGAGATGCCGTCTTCTAATTTCTGACTGACAGTAGCAGATTAACATCAGCTTATAACAGCTCTCACTTAACCTACTAGAGTTAAAAATGCATCTACAATAGACAGTTTAGATTCTTGGAATATCTTGAAGGCGTAAAGCTAGGTAAGGCAAAGATCGTTTGTGTTCGATTCGGACCTTCCAGAGCGATCGCAGCTATTTATGCCCTTATTCATTAATTTCCATCAATTCTATTTAAAAAAAATATTATGAAAACAGGTCACTCACGTAAGGTCGAAATTATATAAATTATATATACTCGTATGTCTAATTCTCACGGAAATTTTCTCTATAATATCGTTATAATTCGTTTGTTTTTCCCTGTCAGTTTGATATTTGTTTGTAAGAAAAAGAATTAAAGAAATTATTTTCAGTTATGTATAGTCTTATTTTGACGACCGGTTAGCCTAGTGGGTAATAGTGACGCTGCCTACGAAGCTGAAGGTCCTGGGTTCGAATCCCGGTAAGGGCAAATATTTGTGTGATAAGCATGAATATTTGTTTCTGAGTCATGGAAGTTTTCTATGTATTTAAGTATTTATATATATTATATATATCGTCGTCTAGTACCCATAACACAAGCCTTAATGAGCTTACTATGGGACTAGGTCGATTTGTGTAAGATTGTCCCCTAATATTTATTTATTATTTATTAATAAGAAAGTAAAATCTCATTATAATAGCGAAAAAAAATGTCGATCTCCTTCCAGACACAACGAAATGAAACAATACGGTCGATTCTTAATGTTTATTTACAACTTATCGACTAATGGCATTTCATCCGGGAATACTTGTAGGATGAAAATAAATAATAGGATCTAATTCTTAATTAAACTTAGAATTATTTGAGCGTGTCACATTGTCACAATACAAAAATTGATAGAGTAATCGTTGCGTATCTTTTTTTTTGTAGTTTGTAGTTTAGTAGTGGCATTTGTGTTTAAAGGAATGTTTGAAATTGTCAGATGATGATTTTGCGTGCAAAATACTAAAAAGAAGTCAAAGTTGCACATAACAAACATTATAATATATGTGGATATACATAGTTGAAACAACATAAGCACTGGAAGTTTTTTAGATAAACGCACATGAAGTTATTTACACTTGGAAAATTAAGTACAATCTTACCACTCACATTAGGAAACCATTGCCCGCTAAAATACCACAAACCGCGAACAACTTGACATACAAACATTTGTCCAAACTGTTATAATTTCTCTATTTTTGCTAACCCTTCAAAAGTCTTTCAATTTGTCCATATAAATCAAATTCCATTAATTTCGAAATTTTGCGTTCACATATTTTCATCACTGACTAATCTTCAAGACTGGACCGGTGTTTAGAGTCTCAGGTAAAAAGCCGTCTCGTTGAATGTGATTGACAAATGGTCTAGAATAGGTATTTACAGTCGTCAGGGCGGGTAAAAATATCTGACACGTCCTAACGGCCCCAGAAAGAGTCGTGTCAGATATTTACACGCGCTTTGCTGTCGTAGATATTGATGCTGGTGACTGAACGTTGGTTCTACCACATAGGACGCCAAAACTGCATCAACGCAAGTTCCTAGTTTACGAGTCTTTCTCTGTCCGACCGTGGCATTGAGGCAGGGGTTTTCTCCTCTCGAGCGCGACCTCGTAGCCGTCCACGGCCTTCATCATGACGTCCAGTTTGACGCGGATCTGCGGCGTCGGGCACGCTTCCGTGTCGTTGACGACGCGGTTGTAGCGCAGCACCGACGACAACGCCGTCTTTATCGACATCAGCGCGTACTGGTAACCTGTTGACAAAATAAGCTTGTGTCAGAATAACCTCAATTAGGATACAAGTCTGAAACTGGCGCGAATGAGAGTGTTTAGGTGAGCGCCATCAAGAATACTGTTCTCAACTAAGATCTCCAATGCGTTATACTATGATACGGTACGGTACGGCATCGGGATACGATCTTGTTCTCCCATTGTCAACTTGGTGACAACGTACCCCGCTTATTAAGTCAAGCTTTATGATTCCCCGTTAAGTACACTATGCAATTTAGGTAGTAGGAACTACTTAATAACGCGTTCGGACAAATGACTCTTCGGATTTTTTGCTTGTTCCCTATAAATAAATACAATAACTCTTCAATAACCGGTAGGTAAGACGTAAGCAATAACCGTAATGTAAGTACGTAACTTGCAGGATGTTCACTTAATCACAATGAAAGGTCTTCTGGAGGCCAGTAACCATTTAAACTGGTGACCTTTCACCGTTTATTTTGATACAGCACTAACCAATATACTTAATTATTATAAGTAATACGTAAAATCGCATAATAGTGGTGAAATCAGTTTCCAATGCCGCTCTGACTTCGCTTTGCAAAGTAACTAACCGGCATATATTCTGGCTCCATAATCGTAAATGATAGCCATCGCGATCAAGGCTCGGTACAAAACACGATCATTTGAAGGAGCTTTGTGTCCTTATGGGCATTTTTAACATTATAAACTAGACAGAATTAAAAAAAAATCGTAGGTCGCGGTCGCCCTGTATAGAGACAAAAAAACGATCATAAAAATATACAAAAGTTGGCTAAAAAGTGTGAAATTAAAGATCCAATGCCAAGTATGGGGTTAAGGTATATTTCTCTACAGAGTACCTACAGTATTCCTTTTTTCATTATTCACATACTAGAGCAGTTTGTGTCAGCAAAATTTGCCGATATGCGACATGAACGATTTTGATTTTTAAATTGGCATACCTACAGTTATTAATTAATTTTCGGAGAAAAGTGCGTTACTTTCATGGATAAAAACATACATAAGAACAGCTCCAATGTTGTCGCGCCGAACTGGATCAATGTCAGTAAGCTGGCGGCTTTTTACGTAATTCGGCACATTAAGCCGAATTACGTAAAAGTCGTCCAACGACAACATCGCCGCAGTCGTGATCTTGAATATATAAGGTTACCTTTTTGATTGTATTTCTTTTTTCCGTGTTTTGTGTGCTAAATAAATAAATTCTTATTCTTATATCATAATGCAACTAACAGTTTTTTGCGGTCAGTGTGATTTACACGTTCGTTTGAGAGATAAGTCATAGGTAAATATTTTAGTGACGTTGACATCAAAAAATGCACAGGTGTCGGTACTTCAGGCTGAGGCTCCGATGACAAAAGACATATTGGTCTCGAATTCAACAGTCCTTCAATCAGGCGTCAACACAGTCAAAAGTTAACAATTGATTGCCAATGACACGAAATAAATGAGTTTTGACGCTTTTAATATTGGCCTCCCACATACCTCCAAAGTGAGGTGCTCTGGGTGGAATCAAATTCCATTGTATACGAGAGTTAGCCAGTTCTTCCCCAATAGCATCGTGAAAACTAGTCGACTGTACAAGATTATACATTTCATCTAACTTTGCTTTTGCGCCGACAAAGTTAGTGCCGTTATCCGAATAAATACAGGACACCGGTCCTCGGCTAGATATGAACCTTTTGAATGCGGCAAGAAAAGATTCAGTTGTCAAATCGCTAACTAATTGGATATTGATAGCCTTTGTATTCAAACAAACAAAAAGACATATATATGCATTTTGGGCGCGTTGTCCTCTTCTACGAGCAAGGGTAATTCTCATCGGACCGGCATTGTCTACTCCAGTGTGAACAAAGGCTTTAGTCTCAGTACTCACAGTAACGCGATATACTTACCGGCCATTTTAGGAAACGGATGTAAAGGAGCGAGACATAAACATCTATTGCACATTTGGACTTTTTTGCGAATAATATTTCGGGCGGAAAGAATCAAAAATCGTTGGCGAATATTAGACATGAGCAAGTTTGCTTCTGTGTGCAAATTATTTATATGATAGTCGTCAATGAGAATGGCTACCACAAGATCTCGCTTAGGAAGCTTCGCCGGGTGCTTTGCTTCGAATGGCAGGTCCGCTTTGGACAATCTTCCTTCGATTCACAATATCTTGTTTATATATATTTATATGTATAGTGTTGTATATATATGTCTATGATATATTTTTTTCAGCCCTTTAGAGGGCACACCGCCATTAAGTACAGTCTTAATATCATCACGGAAATGCACCTGTTGTACGGCTTTAATGACTTCTTTCTCCGCTACGTACAACTCATGCGCAGAAATAATTCTGGAACATGGCAGTTTTTTCATGAATCGCAATTGACCCCGCCGTCGTAACAATACTACTTATAGTAAAATTATAAATGCGAAAGTAACTCTGTCTGTCGGTCTGTTGTTACCTTTTCGATAAAAATAATTTTGATTAAATTTTGCATAGATATTGTTTGAGACCCTAAGGAGGACATCAGATAGTTATTATCCCCCACATCATCCCTTAAAGAGGTGAAAATGTATTGACGAAGTCGCGGGCAAAGTTAGTCTTTTATATAAGTCCTGTTTTTAGATGCGAACAGATAATTGACAGCGATTACGCAGGGAAATCCCTTAGCGAAACGTTTTCCAAGAAAAAATATTAAATGCCTCATTAAGAAACCCACAATGGCTAGAGATACGACTAGATTTATACAGTGACACCTTAAAATACCACTTCTAAATATCATAGATTTCGATTTGGCGATCATGGTAAACTAGTGAATTAGTTATGAAGTTTGTAGTAAACAAAATGATGTGCCTACTACATTATTTTAACATTAGGTACTCTTATCGAGATGCGTATTTCAATGTCATAACTCATCATAATTATAATTATTGGACGATTGTATCAATTTTAATTTGTATTTATTGAAATGCAATGATTTCCTCGTTGAGGCGTTAAAATACTTAAATCCGATGATCGTGTTAAACACGACGAGTGGTGGCTATCTTGTATAGTTAGCGTTAACTGCCTACTAGATAGTTGTATTCAACATTCTACCTTGACTGATTATTTCTCTTTGAATTATCTCGTCCATTTAATGTTTGAGAGATTATTTAAACTACATATTACAGTTGCATATTACGTTATACAACAATGACAATTAGGGTAGATCCAACCAAACAAAAATAGCAATAATTCTAAGCTTAAATGGTCAGTTAGGTACACGCAATTATTTGCGTTTCGCTCTCTCTCTCGTTATCAATCGTCGTCTTTATCTCTCATCGTTGATCTTTTATACGAGTTTTACGTTGTAATACTGACAGTTGTTAGATTGGGTAGGTATAAACATGTTCCGGAATTATTAATTACTTATATACCCGTGGCTAATAAGTTTACTTGCCAACTAAGACATGTACAGTGAATTGACATTGTTAACAGACAATTGTGAAGCTAGTGAAAAAAAAATGTTACACGTAATGTAAAGTAGATTTCATAGTAACAATACAATACCGTAAAATGGGGTGAGTAGGGGCAAAACTGACATTAAAATTGTATTTTATATTGGGTAGCTCCATTTCATAACTTTGACGACACACAGGAAATCCCACCTCACCCCGTAGTTCCTCGTAATTGGGGTGAGATGAGATTTCATACAAAGGTGATTTTGAAAGATCATTTTAAATGGGAATACATTATTTTTGTAGCAGTAGCCTTAAAATCCCATCTCACCCCCCTTTCATCCCTTCTCTCCCCATTCATAACCCAACTCTCCTCGCGAACCCTACTGTACTGTACCTATACATGCATACACAATAGTAGGCAATACATTTCAAAGTGATATAATAGGCTCAATATGGTTAAAAGAACCAAAGTTCAACCGTATTCCTCGCGGAGTCTTTGGATCAAGAAACCGCTGGTACGCTGGTAGTGAAGTTTGAGTACGCTGGATTTGAATAGATTCGGCAGAGTTTCGTGCCGGATTTCATATCAGAATCACAGAATCGGAGGACACCAAAGTTCTACGAAAGGGTGCAACAATAGGATAACTTACCGACGCAATTTCTGGGTCCGTTGCTGAAGGGCAGAAAGGCGCACGGGTGTTTCAGATTAAACCGCTCGGGCAAAAAGCGATCCGGGTCGAACTTCTCCGCGTCGGGGCCCCAGTACTTGGGGTTCCGGTGCGTGCCCCAGATTGACACAACCACACCGGACCCAGCGGGCAACACGCGCCCTGAAGCTACAACGAAATAAAATATCAGCAATGCACACAAGATAAGACTGGGTGGCACAGTCAATGGGCCTCTATTTTTATTAGCGTTGGCAAACGATAACATGTAACTTACGCAAAGAGATTTCCTCCTCGACCTTCCTGATGATGAAGGGCACGGGTGGGAAGAGCCGCAGTGTCTCCTTGATGACGCGCTCCAAGTACTTCAATCGTAGCAGATCCTCCTTCTCGAAAAGACGGTCTGAGTCACCGAAGACTTCGTCCAGCCTACAGGCACATAATAAATCATTTGATCATTTTGTAAACATTGGTATATTTATAGAAATAAAGGACGATCTGGTTCGATCAGTAACGACCTAACAGCTAAAAATCTTGACGAGATCAGTCATAATTCGTTACGAGAGACCACGCATCTGCAGCAGGACCAAGGAGAAGAATCTCTTATTTGAGGAACCTTGACACAAAGAAGAACAAGAAGTAGCAGTGGACGGGACACTTTGCACGTAGAACCGACAACCGTTGAGGGCGGAAAGGTTCTCGAGTGGAGACCACGTACCAGAAGGCACAGCGTAGGTAGACCTCCAATAAGGTGGACTGATTACCTGGCAAAGGTCGGGTGCGGGTAAAGTAGAAGTAGGACCGGTCATTGCGGCACTCGCTGGTTCGGTGCAGGCCTGTGTCCAGCAGAGAACGACTTTCGGCTGATGTACTGATGAGATAACCTGGATGTGTTTATTCCAAAAATATGTACTACTTACTCTTGATAGACTTTCTCCTGAATGTGCGGGTACTTGGCCATCATCTTGAGCGTGTACCCGACGGCGGTGGCCGACGTGTCGGTGGCCGCGATGGTGAGCGTCAGAATCTCCTCGCGTAGCTCCAGGTTGCTGTAGCCCTTCTCTCCGCCAGAGAAATGGATCAGCAGGTCCAGGAAGGTCTTGTTAGAGTAATCTGATAGGTCTGCGGAATAAAGAAATGGCTAAGACTGGTATGAGCAGCCAGATTGCAATCTTTATATTTATTACATATGGTGACATACTAAGGCCCCTAGCACACGGCGTATTTTAAACGCGCAGACGACGCGCGTTTCCCTACTACTATCGGCTGGGTAGTATAGGGAAACGCGCGTCGTCTGCGCGTTTAAGATACGCCGTGTGCTAGGGGCCTAAATCGTATCAAAAATGTAACGTACCGATTCGATGTGCCGTTTCAGGACCTTTAGCCTCCTGAGCTTTTATTTCTTCTCGCTTCTTCATTATAACCTGCGAATAAAAAGGAGGTTTAAAAATAGTTCAACTGTTAGATCTGCTTTCATTGAGTTGATGGATATGGATTTCACCAATATAATCTCAACTGACATAAATTTCGTGAGAATTTAGATTTACGGTTCGATTATATTTCTCTCTCGGTTACTAAACTTAGTAACCGATACTTGTATTTTTTGGTCTGCGACTGTTCTAGTAAGTACGCGTGACAAAACACTTCGGCTTTGAAGCGTTCTTAAAAGTTAAATCTTACTTCATTAGTGAAGCCGTGAAGGACGTTGACGCTGCTCTCATGTTTGCGGTACTGAGGGAAGAACTTGTAGAGCCAGTCCGGCTGCAGCCAGAGGTGGAAGATCCGCTCGCAAACCAGTTGCAAGATGTTGTTCAACTCCACGAGGAACGGAGACTTCTCGTCGTCTTGGGCGTTTATCTTCACGCCGAACGCAGTTTCTGTTGGCCCAAGTAAAACGTCAGAACACAAGATAGACTGGCCTGGCGCTTGTTAATAAAGAGAATCGACCCCAAATGCAACAGCCAAATAACAAAGTTTGGAAAGGTTCTATTACAACGCCATCTAAATAGAACATTTTTCTTGTCTTTCATCAGGGCGTCACTTTGGAACGCAGTACTACTTATTTAGCGACCACCTGCCAGCCCCCAACTATGCAAAGGTAATCAATCCCATGAGGGTCGTTTACCGTGCGGAAACTTATGCTAAAGGATGTCTGCTCTATACTATATAACTCGGTGGACTTTCCTCAGAGCGCATTCAGTACATCATTTTTAATGATCGTAAACAAAAGCAAGGACTCTCGTCTTTAGCCCTTCTGGTGACTACAAGCACAAAAAAAACTCAACGGCGGAGACTCACCACAAACCGAGTCGAGGGTGTAAGAGCTCAGGAAGGGCCACACGCTGAACTTGTCCCCGCTGGCGCGCTCGCCGAGCTTGCCCGCCAGCTTCATGCTCTGCTCGGCGAACACGTGGACGAAGCTCTCCACGATCTTCGGACTGAATGCTGGCACCAGGATCTTTCGGCGTGGTCTCCAGATTGCAACTAAACAAAAAACAGTAGGTACTTAGTTGTAAGTTAGGGATTAGGATTAGTAGTTAGGGATAGCGTCGTGGCCTCCAGATGCAACTAAACAAAAATGACTTATTATCGCGAGTGAGTGTTGAAGAGGAAACTAGTAGCTGGGCTGGACAGTAAAAAAGATTTGCACATAAACGTTAGTTACCAGCCAAGGTATTAGGGAGTGACCACATCGGTGTTAACGCTGCGTATACGCGTTGACGTATTGTTCACGGTCAGTGTATTTTGAACAGCGGTGTGGCCGATGCTTTAACTACAAAAATAAGCATAATATTTTACCTGGAGCGAATATTCCCCCGTAGCCAATAACTTTCCGCAGAAAACGGTGAAGATCATCTTTTTCTAAGCACGTCTTCAGCACCACTTCGAGGTCCACAGGATCAACAGCGACTGTTGAAAAAAATCCCCTGTCATCATCATCCTCCTGGCGTTATTCCCGGTTGTGCCCCGAAAGGAGCCCGGGGTCCGCTTTGACACCTAACCACCAAGATTTGGCTAAGGCACTAGTTTTACGAAAGCGACTGCCATCTGACCTTCTAACCCAGAGGGAAAACTAGACCTTATCTAGACACGCGGCAGCGTGTCAAGCCAAGTTCAAGCAATGGAACTGGCTAGCCAGCGCCGAGTGTAATATTACACGAACCACTTGGTGCCACTTTTCACCCTTCTATAACTCAAAACCTCTTTAACGTAAACACATAAAAACAAGTATTAAACTCTATTTCTTTGCTTTATTGGATACCTATAACTATTGCTGTTATTTAAAAATGGGAACAATAGTCTCCTTTTTTACATTTATGTTTTTGGTGGGACTGGGATTAGACCGGTTTCCTCACGATGGTGTCCTTCACCGAAAAGCTAAAGGTAAATATTCTGTACATAAGATCCGAAAAACTTATTGATACGAGCCGGGATTCGAACCCACGACCGCCGCTTGACAGCCGCATGCCTGAACCACTAGGCTACCGTAGCTTGTGTGCGCTTGTGTGCCGTAGCAAGTGATGATCTTAGATAACACATTTATTTTATTTCTTTATTTACTTCAGAATCTGGCTCCATATAAAAAGTACTTAATTACAATAAAAAGACTTACAAACTAGAGGTTAATACAAATCACAATAAAGAAATATATATCAAACTAACGGAACGATCAGCATAAAATCAGGAGGTAGGTTAGTTTAAATGACCGGCATATTAATTTATACCGTAATACTCGATTGGAATGTCATTTCGACTGTTTGGGTACGAGTATTTCTAAAATTATTTTGTATTTCATCACCCTTAGAGTAGTGTCAATGTGCTGATGAAAATTTTGCAAGTGCTAGTAAAACATCAGGAAAATTACTCACGAAAATAAAGAATGTGGCCTAGCCAGCCTCTGATCATTCCGTCGTTCTCCATAGCAGTGTAGCTGAGCTCCTTCAGAGACGACATGATATCTGAAAATAATAGACTTATTCTAAAACATCTGATAATCGTGGACCGTGGGTTCAGGTAAGGTAAGGGACAAAATTCGATGTTTCAAGAGAGCAAGTCAAAAATAATTTTCGCCCGAATCAAAATAATCGTTTTTTTTTTTTTACCTTTTATGGGTCTGATTTTATAAAGCATCTTAGATTATAGTGCTCCTTCGGCCTATTGAATATTTATTTCATGAATAGGCTATTTCCCGTACAGCCACATCATTGATTCTTTTACAGTCTCACCCCTTACATCAATTTGTCTACGTGTTGCATTGAAGACAGTCTTGTCCCTTACAAGCAATTATTTCCAGGTGGGTTTAATTCTTTTTTTTCTTTAAAGTAAGTTCACGTGTATTTTTTACCCTTCTGGGGTGACACATGTAGTTTTATTTTATTTTAAAAACACTAAAAAGATAACATAAAAATAAAAATGCAAAAACTATTATGAACATGATGTTACCTCAAAATCTGCATTGACTGCTGCGCTATGATCTCGTGGTGCCAAAATACATTACTTGAAGGTCATCACTTTAGATCAATATTACTCCGAATTAAAAATAAATTAAAAATTGGACACAAGGGGTTACTACAGATGCTCTAAGGAAGCGTCCTTTTAAATATTTGCCCCTGTTACAGGCGCACTGTATACTGACGGACACAAAAATATAATATGGATACTGTAGGTATACCTACAGTATTGTACCCGATATCACTTTTTCTTTTCCCGTCTTTCCTCAATCGACATCTGATCAAGGTTTTACAGGCACCAATGTGACTGCTTCCGGGTATTCAGTAGTAATTATAACAAGATAATAAGAAGTAATTATAAACAAAAGCAGTTCAAGCGTAGGTACCTACTTATTAAAATTAACTAATAGTAAACACACCGGTCATTGTGGCACTCTTTGGGGGAGGCCTATGTCCAGCAGTGGACGTCTTTTGGCTGATATGATGATGATGATGATGAAACACATTTCTAGATACCTGCCAGTTTTTTGTTCTACTAAAAAAGATAGTAAACTATCGTATGTAAGGTATATTTACCTCTGCAGTCATTTACAAATATATTGTGACACAAGATTGACAAGATAGTACAAATTTTATCTCAAATATATATTATACCACTTACACATTTGATAAAACACGTGGAACGGATTCAATTCAATTGGATAGGTACACATGTATCTAATGTTCAGCGAAGCTGTAAGACCGGAAGATCAATTTCACATTCTAATATGATATCAGCGTGTTGTGCGCGCTCGCTCCAAGAGAGCGTATAGTGTGTGTGATATGTCGAGTGAGATTGATCTCTTGGACAAGGATGAAATAGTGCTGCGCACGGAAGTATACTATTGTTCCACAATAATAATATAATTGAAAAATCATAGCGCACTTAGAGCATAAGTAAAAGTCGTAACATAATCCAGAGTAGGCATGTTATTTTAAACTTCATAACACAATATAAACCGCGCTGTGTTTGTAACAGGCAGATCACAATGGAATTAATTCACTAGCATTTTTTGGTAAAAGTAATAAATGTTAATTAAACGAGCGAGCGAAATGAACGAAGTTTGCCGTTTCAGCTTGGGCCAAAATTCTTTCCAGGCCATGTGTCCGGATGTCGAAGAAGATAGTTTGCCTGGATTAACAGTATAGGATAGTCATTTTATTAAGCATTATGCGCTAATGGAATTCATTGTTTATTTAATAATCGAAATAAGTAAAAGTAGTACCTAATACTAATAATGAAACATGAACAAACAAAACAAAACTTATAACAGTTATAACAAACAAAATGGTCCGTCCCCTCGACACACCCCAATGTTGCCCGGGCATCGTTCCCAAGACGCTAACTGAATCCATATCCGTACTAATATTATAAATGGGAAAGTGTATGTGTGTGTTTGTTTGTCCGTCTTTCACGGCAAACCGGAGCGACGAATTGACGTGATTTTTTAAGTGGAGATAGTTGAAGGGATAGAGAGTGACATATGCTACTTTTTGTCTCTTTCTAACCCCCCACTTCTCTAAAATGGAGTGTGAAAGTTTGTATGGAGCTACGGAGTCGAGTATATAACGAAAATTCTCGAATCAGTGGACACTGCATAACAGCCACATAATATTAGTACCCGGATTCGAGTCTCGCTTTAAGGCTTTGATCCAATTTCAAGTGAAAAGAATCCTTGTACCAAGTGATATACCAGAATGAAATAAAATAGTATCTAACTATTTACTAAAACTCAAAAACTCTCCCATGATATTTTGGTAAGTAGAGAAATACTGCATGCTAGTGACGTTGCAGTTTTCTATGGTTAAAAGGCGTCCTTTTTAACCTACTTGAAAGAAAAGGAGTAGGTTCTCAATTCGGTTGTATTTTTTTTTTTTTTTTCAATGTTTGTTACCTCAGAACTCCGTCATTGATGAGCCGATTCGTAAAATATTAATTTTGTTTGTACCTAAGTATTTCCAGGTTGGATGATGGGATCCATGAGGAATTGAGGGAACTCCTCAATTATATTAGGCACGCGTGTAGTGATTTTGGCATTTTCTATTATAACTCGTGTATTTACACCCGGAAATCATAAATTTGGTGGAGTGGAATTGATGATGAAGACCACAGATGACTTATGGAATTCCTCAATTATGTAAGTACTTAAAAGTACAAAAGTACCTATATCACAGATTCTGATAAGATTCCGTTGAAATAGCAACTAATGAAGTGCCAAAGGTGATCCTTGTGGAAGCGACGGAAGTCCTCAAATATTATCGGCCCACATACAACGATTCGGTTTTTTTCTCTAATAATCAACGCATTTGCTTTCGTAAATCAGTTCATGTGGTAAATTGGAAAATAAATGTGGAAATGTTCTCGTGGCTTGGCGAAGTACTAAATTGAAGTCGGTTAAAACTTTGTTTTTAAAGTAAATTATATCTACGAGTATATGTATTTATTAAAAAAATTAACACAGTGAAAATAAGCAGAAACTTGATATTTTGCAAGTATTTTCGTAAGGTTTATTTTTTGGTTATGTAAAATCAATAATTTGTCTTCAATAATTAGTATTTCTTTGACGACCGGTTAGCATAGTCTAGTGGGTAGTGACGCTGCCTACGAAGCTGAAGGTCCTGGGTTCGAATCCTCGTTTGCAAGAGCGAATATTGGAGTGATGAGCATGAATATTTGTTTCTGAGCCTTGCATGGTTTCAATGTAAAATAATAATCCGAATATATGGTTGAAAATAATAATCCGAAAATGGTAATACATCGAGAAAACTGAAGGCGGAGCATATGTTTTACATCTATTAAATATATCGTCACCTACTACCTAAACATATGTTAATGCTGCGCCTTCAGTTTTCTCGGGGGGTAAAGGGGGTTCAAAGTTTGTATGGAGAGCAAGACATTTTTAAAGAGGGAGATTGGTAACTTCTGTTTTAGACTGTTAAAAATTGATTCCATGCTCATCCCCTAAATGGGCTAAAAGGAGTTGGATGTTTGTACGGGGAACAAGACAATTTTAAAGTAAGGGATCTGTAACTTCGGTTAAAGACTAGCCCCTTTATCCATAAAACTTAAAATGAGATTTTGTCCCTTTCTTACGAACACAAATGTTAAAGTGACAGATAAGGACAAACGAATTTTAACGCCCTTTTAGTTAAAACAGGCTTATAGGACGTTTATGAATACAGCCGTAGGAAACTTATTACAGCGTTTCATAAAATTCATCCTCTAAGGAGGTTAGACAGGGTTGGAAGTATGTATGAGGAAGAAGTAAATTTTGAAGTGAGGGCATTCTTGGGTCATACATACTATAATGGCTTTCCGCCCGCAACTTAGTCTGCGTGGACCCGGGATAAAAACTATCCTATATTTTAATCCAGGCCATAATTTATCTTCGTGCAAAATTTCATCCAAATCGGTTGAGCCGTTTAAGCGTGATTGAGTAACAAACATCTAAACATCCAAACTTTCGCATTTATAATATTAGTAGAATGGTCAGCTATTTATTAGTCAAAATACATAATCCGATTGATAGCAGAAAAGTAGGTTAGGTTAAGTTAGAACCACGACCCTTACAGAACCGAACAGCTACCAGAAATGTAGGTTAGGTTAAGTTAGAACTGCAATGCTCCGAGAACCGAAAAGAAGGTAATGTTCCATTTAACCTGCGAATTATTTTGTTAATTTAAAAAGTTCATTTTGGATAATCAAATATTTTTTTCTCTAACACCGTCAAATGGGGACGGCGGATGGAGATATAAAGTTCTACGTCTTTTAGCATTACATAAGTTTGCTTTCAAAACTATACAGGTCGCCCGGACTAACGTGAGGACGGAGATAGGCAAAAACTTCCAGTAATGTAGCTTTCTTTAATATTTACATTATAAAAAATATACAATTTAAGCAGAAACGTCTGTGGAGATATTTATAATTGTAAAAACGGAGTCCTTAATTAAAATTTAGCAATTTAAACTAATGAACTCATCGCACTGTTGCCTTTTACGCTTAATTTAGATGAAATTTTTCGTACAGATAATTTGAGACCCTTGGAAGGATATATGATAGTTTTATCTCGCAAATCTTCCCTTAAAATGGTAGAGCTTTGTTTGGGTCGGCGATAATTAAGGTTCCGCCTACAATAATTGAATAGCAAGCATTTTTCTAAGACGGTAACAAGTTCTACGCGGACGAAGTCGCGGGCAACAGCTAGTGTACTTATATAACACCAAGTAAGTTTATTTATTTATTTATTTATTTAATCTTTATTGCACAAAAGAATATCTTATGATACAAAAGGCGGACTAGTAGTTTAGTATGTATAACTGATTTATGGACGGTATATTACACTGTTACTTATTTATATTTATGAAAGTCTAACCTAGAGACTGCCGTTCCCACAGTCAAACTGTTACTTCAGTATTGTGGGGCTATGTTTATTTTTTAGTATTAATAAATGGTACTTATTAAATAAAAAATTAAAAAAGTGAATGACCTTATAATTTTACAAACAATGGAACATTTTTTTATTGCTCACTAAAAATAGTAGATACTTACATAATAGAAAACAAAAGTAAATAGTACAATATTAAAAGAGGTGAAGAGAAGAGTATAGTTTTAACTTTCATCATACTCAGAGACTTTATACGTCTCTTAGTACAGTCAGCATCAAAAGTAGCTGCGCAATCGAATAGCTCTTATTCCATTTTAATACAGCCTTTTGACGTCTTCGGTTGCGCAGTTACTTTTGATGCTGACTGTAGGTACCTAATTAATCTTATTGGGCTTTGACATGTAAAATTGCCCTTGTGGCCTTTTTGCAGAACATTTCTTTGCTTTGATTAGGTGTTACACTTAAACACGCGGGATACATTTTTTTCTAGGAAAATCACCTAGTTTTCCATTTTCATAAAAGGTACTTTCAATAAAACTTACGCGTACGAGTATAAACTGTTCTTATGCGAAAAAATACTACACATCAAAAACCATACACAATTCAATTATAAAACGTATTTTTATTGTATGATACAAAAAGTACAAATAGTGTATTTAATGCCATGCCCTTCTTTTCAATCAATGAGCCACATTTGGCGGTCTCATTATATGTAAGTCCTCTCACTTAAAAAGTCACAAATAACACTCACCCTCAGTGGTCCCAGTGAACTTGTGCGCGATCCCAATCCCGGGTAGCTCCTCGCTCCCGCCCGTGATGCGCGACGCAAGCGCATACATCCTGCGCCGCCGGTACCGGAACGCCGCCAGCCACAGCACCGGCACAATCAACGACAACAATAGGACGAACATTATCCAAAACTATGAACAACCTGTCCAAAAACGTCGCAGTGACTAAAATGTGTACACGAAAAACTATTTCATAGAGACCGATCGATACGTTGACTTTTCAAAAGGTCGTAAAACAGGTTGCACGGTGTTGCACCCTGCTTACTATTGTGGGGTCCGAGACTAAAATGATTGTGATTGACGATTGCATATGTTTATATGAGGATTTTCCTGCAGTGACGTTTGCGCTCCGATTCTTCGGCGGGGTCGGGCAGTCGAGACGTGCGACACTAGGAAGCTACGGTCATACCATTTAAATGATCGTTAACTACTGTAGCGAACAATGCCTTGCGTACTCAGTGGCCGTTTTAGACGATCCTTGGAAAAAACATGCTCAGCTTTGGAATGGGTTTTATTAGAGGTGGCTGCTTAGTTTTTGCTTTTGATGGATACTGACAAAGATTTATTGGTACGCTTTGTATTTTACAACCACTTTAGCGTAATTTACAGTACATATGGTACTTTCCCGCACTAGTGCGGAAATGAGCACTTTTCGTGCATATGTCGAAACTTTAAAGAGCCATATGTACAGTAAAACGTTGTACGATACACGTGCGAATAAGTACGGTCGTGTTTTAATTTATCACCACTCGTTGCGAATTTCCTATTTTCGGCACTTGTATCGTAAATAACTATAGTAGAACACTCTCCTACGATGAGAATCCCGATAACCAACCAATCGTTAAATATTGACATCATAAATCAACATTTACTAACAACTTGCGCTGTTCTAGGAGTCTACACTGACCTTTGTCGGCGTGGGATATAAGGACGCGTACAAAATTACTAATTTACTGTTTTTATTTATGTTGACAGCACCGTCACGACATTATAGTTCGACACGAAGAAGTTTACAAGTTGTTGTTAATGGTGCTTTTCCTACTGAAAAAAAACGAATAATATTAAAGTAAGTAAACCGGGGTACTTTGATTTGCGGGACTTTGATTTATGACTTTGATATCAACTTCCGTCCAAAATACTTATATTAATAAATTGTACTTATTGACTTTTGCACTTTTTTTCGCATTATTGGCAATACTGCTACCTACTTGCTCCATCACGTAGTGAACTGGATCGTGTGTAAATGCAGGCTGCGTATGTCCACGACACACTGCATTATATATGTCGCAGTGGTATAGTATAATCCGCCGTTTTGCATAACAGCTAGCTGTTTTTTCATACAGCACTGTTTTGTAATACGGCGGGTTGACGATCAGGCGAATTGAATACCGCTGAATGAAAATCCCCTGGAATGTGTTCGGCGCTAATCGTTCTTCAATACGACTAGCGGTAATGTAATACAGCGGGTCATTAGCCGCCGCTTTGGAAGTAATTAGGCCCCATTTTGAATACTCGCGGCGCTATCTGACACACCAACAACAATGGCGTCGGCGAGTTTCAGAGGTCATAATAATGCAAATTAAAATATCAAAAATGGCTGTAGATTCTGGTGTTCGGCGGAATCCAACACAATATTAGCGGGATTGTCATTACGATGCGTTCTACAATATAGTGGCAATCCGCCGTCTTACATTCCAGCGGATGCGCTGTTTTGTGAAACAGCTAGCTGTTATGTTAAACGGTGGATTACACAATATGCCAGCGGCATATATAAAGGGTCATGCAGAGATTTAGTTTCACGTCTTTTCTGTGGAAATTGCCAAGTTCAAGGCCTATAAAGCCTAATTTTTGGTTAAACTCTTACTTAATCAGCATAAATATAATTCCTCCTCTTATATAATTTTATGCGATAAAGACGTTCAGGTATATTACGCAAGCCCTTAATTATTCACCACGGTAAAAACAATTTTAAGATAAGATAATATTACAAAGAGTCAGAGGTCTATAAACTCATTCTTCACAATTATACAATGTGTTAACATTTATTTCACTCTTCTGACAGACAATCGAATGTCAGTGATGTGAGGTCGGTATTTTTATAAACAAATTGATTTAGCACACAATGTTTATTAGCTTGTTACATCGGTAATAAGCTATCTCTATCTGTATTTTGTTATATTTTTAAATTCCAAATTGTGTTAACTAGGGCTTGATAAGTACTTTCAGGCCTTCAAATAATATTCGTTGAGTTCTGACTTCGTACGCAAGACACACACTGTGAGGTAGAATGGACCTTCCTTATGGACAGGTCTTTTTAGGGTTCCGTAGTCGACTAGGAACCCTTATAGTTTCGCTTTGTCTGTCCGTCCATCCGTGGATAATCTCAGTAACCGTTAGCACTAGAAAGCTGAAATTTTGTACTAATATGTATATCAATCACGCCGACAAAGTGGTAAAATAAAAAGTGTTTTTTATATTTGGGTACCTCCCCTATACGTAACGTGGGGAGTGTTTTTTTTTTTTCATTTCAACCCTAACGTGTGAAATATGTTTGGATAGGTATTTAAAAATGAATAATTTGCTAAAATCATTTTTTGATAATGTTAATATTTTCGGAGATAATCGCTCCAGAAGTAAAAAAATGTGTCCCCCCCTCTAACTTTTGAACCATAAATTTTAAAAATATGAAAAAAATCTCAAAAGTAGAACTTTATAAAAACTTTCTAGGAAAATAATTTGGAACTTGATAGGTTGAATAGTTTTTGAAATAAATTCCAAAATAATTTCTGGTCGAAAAACTACGGAACCCTACACTGAGCGTGGCCCGACACGCTCTTGTTTTTTCTTATTTATTAGCATAAATATACATACTACTTACAGACTACACATGATTATATATCTTATCCCGCGACACCGCGTGCGTTTTCTATAATAGCTTGTCTGTTAATAATCACAGACGGGTTACGTATGAGAATCGTGAGCAACAAATTAGCTGAAGGAGATAATAGTATAAGGAGGTACCAGACACGTGAAACAAAAAAAAAAATTATAATTACTTATGCATTATATAATAGGTAGATTCCTACATAATAAGGTATTGACGTAGCATTGAAACAACATTTGATTGGAGTAAAGTTGAGCTTTGATTGCTCTGGCATGAACACATTTCTTTATGATGGCAATCTTTCAGGTAGTAACATCATTAAGGTAACGTTCGTAACAGACGTGAAAACAGCTCGATTAGTATATTTTAGCTACTTCCATAGCATTATGTCATATGGTATTTTATTGTGGGGCAGTGCTTCAGAGATTAATTCGATTTTTGTTTTGCAGAAACGGGCTATTCGGGCGATATATAAATTGAACGATAGAGACTCACTTAGAGATAAGTTTAAAAATATTAATATAATGTCATTACATTGTCAATATATCTATGAAAATATTTTGTATGTACATAAAAACATTGTCAATTTTAGGAAAAACTGTGACATACATAATATTAATACTAGAAATAAGCATAAGCTCGCGGTGCCCACCACTCGGCTCCAAAAAATAAAAAAATCATTCATGGGTAGTTGTGTAAGGTTTTATAACAAACTTCCAGGAAACGTAACTGAGTTATCTATTAATAAATTCAAGAACTATGTGAAACGTAAACTTATTGCGAAACCTTATTATAATAGCACACAAGACTACATGAATGATAAAACTCCATGGAACTAATTGTGACTGAATTTTTATTTATTATTCTAGTTATATTATCTTTTTTTACATTAGGTTGTTTTTCTAGAAACATTAATTTTTATACAATTTTTGTTTCATATAATTTCTATTTTCTATGTTTAATAAATTACTCTAAAAAATTAGCTGACGATTTGAAAAGATCATTTTGAGTTTTGAGTTCCATATTTTTTTGTTCACGGCATCTTATCATTGGATGCCGGTAGTCATTTTATTAGGCGGGGATTTCATTCAAGGAATTAACAGGATAATGATAGGGAGGGGGGGGGGGGGGTTAAAAAACGTCAAAAAACGATGACGTAATATATGGACAAGCCTTTATTACTGGCTACCCACATTGTTGTATTTTTTATAGTCTACGTCTATATGCACCTGCCTCATAAAGTATTTTTAGATCGTAAACTGTTAACTTGTCTGATTTAAAAAAACTTACCTATCTTTTCTTATACGTCGACAATGGCAAAGATGCATACGATCTGCGTTGCCGAAATGCCGACCAATTAATGACTAGCGGATACGTGATTAAATTATTTAAAAATACAAAACTAATAATTATACATTGACATAAAACAAACAAAACAAAACTATAAGTAAACAAAATTGCCCGCCCTCGACACACCCCAATGCTGCAATGTTGCCCGGGGCATCGTGCGGCGTGCCCAAGACGCCGCTCGCCGCGTTTCCCAATTCAGGCTCAGCCGTTTTGTGTCGTACAGATAGATATAACTCATATGTACATTCCCTTTGTTCCTTTGTTCATTGTATTGCTTTTTGCTATGTTAATTGTTACATGGTGAACGAGATTATGTCTACAAATCATTTTGTTCACTAATAACTAACTAATGTACAGCATAATTATTAAATACCCATACCCGCAATTAAGTAGTATATAAGGCACAAACTCGAGTTCCTCGCTCAACAAGTATTTTCTATTACTTACGGCATACCAATTTGTACATATTTTTATAATTTTCTAGGTAGTCACTTTATGTTTTATTCATATTTGTCCGTAGATTATTACATAACTGAAGGAGCGAGCGAACCCCGAAGTTTTCCGTTTCAGCTTGGGCCAATACAATACTCTGTCGTGTGTCCGGATGTCCCGTTGTCCGGCTGTCCGACTGTTCTCCTCTTCAGACCCCGTATCATGGTCGGCCTTATCACCTGATAAGTGACACGATAGAGCGTCCGTCACTGGCTGACACCGTTCGATAGACAACGCTCCTATCCTGTCACTTTTATCGCGTGATAAGGCCGGGCCGACCATGATGGCATTTCTCAACCGATTCTGGTGAAATTTTGTGAACAGGTTCGATTATAATATCTATTATAGTTTTTTTTGTCGATCCAGTTTTAGGAAGTTGTTTCAAGTTTTCTTTTTAAGGACTGGCTCTATTACATATCTACTTAGTTTCAGGTAAGTTATGATGGAGCGGAATTTCTTTATTTCAACGAAAGGATATGGTTGGTTATCTTTTTTAAACACTTCAGGAGTCTGTTCAGTTTCTGTTCCGCCTCCATCTTTGTGTTATCCTGGATGCACACTGAGTCGGAAATGTGATAAATTCAGTCGTCGTTAAGCATAAATATAATAAATTGAAATGTCAATGGCACTTTATAATAATTATAACTACTCCGTCCGTACATTCTTTTTATTTTTCTGTTTTTGTGTAAGTATTTTGGTCAAGTGAAATACGGAAAAGATTACCCACCAAGTAAGTCGACATGATGTCTTGAAATTATATGCATCAACAATAATCAACAGTCGCGGTAAAAAGCAAGCTAATACCCTTAACATAAGGTTCAATTACGTTTACACAGCGTCACGTAGCGGACACTTCATTTCGCGATGTACAAGTTGTACCTATACTCATTTCAAAGGTTAAGTTGAGGGCCCACGCTAGCTGACGAGCGGGTGGACGCTTATTGATCAATTAGGAGCCTGGGTCCCATTAGGCTTTGCGTTGCGTTAAATAATTTACTTTAAAAACAAAGTTTTAACCGACTTCAATTTAGTACTCCGCCAAGCCACGAGAACATTTCCACATTTCTTTTCCAATTTACCATATGAACTGATTTCCGAGAGCAAATGCGTTGATTATTAGAGAAAAAATCCCAATCGCTGTTTGTGACCCGATAATACTTGAGGACTTGCGTCGATTCCACAAGGATCACCTATGGCACTTCATTAGTTGCTATTTCAACGGAATCTTATCAGAATCTGTGACGTACTTTTGTACTTTTAAGTACATAATTGAGGAATTCCATAAGTCACCTGTGGTCTTCATCATCAATTCCACTCCACCAAATTTATGATTTCCGGGTGTAAATACACAAATTATAAAAAATACCAAAATCACTACACGCGTGTCTAATATAATTGAGGAGTTCCCTCAATTCCTCATAGATCCCATCATCAAACCGATTTTTTGAAAAAAATGGGACCCACCTGGAAGCATGTACTTTTACAAACAAAATAAAAATTTACTAATCGGCTCATCAATGACGGAGTGTTCTGAGGTAACAAACATTGAAAAAAAAATGATAAAATAAATAAAAATAAAAAATAAAAAAAATACAACCGAATTGAGAACCTCCTCCTTTTTTTTGAAGTCGGTTAAAAAGGACGGCAATCGACGCAACTCTACGCAACGCGACCCAAAGCAACGCACTAATGGGGCCTGGGTCTAACCCGCGCCAGGTGCATAGAGTGGGTACCCGCAGGCGTGCGCCCGCGCCGTGCACCCGCGTCAGTTCGCGTCGGCCCTAAAGCCGTCTTCCGCTACCCTTGGTTTTTCTGGGGGTGGAGCGAGCGAAGTGAACGAAGTTATCCGTTTCAGGTTGGGCCAAGATTCTTTCGTAGGTATGCGCGGATGTCTAAATAAATAAATCTATAAATATTTTAGAGACAATCTAACACAAATCTTCCTAGTCCGAAACTAAGCAAAGCTTGTATGTACTATGGGTACACTAGTATCTAACTAGCATCTACTGTCAAAGCCCAACTGTAGGTACGTACATGGTTGTAAGACCCGTCCGTGCCACTCATGAATTGCCTATAAATGTTTTATTGTTGGTCTCCGCACTGTACCTACTGCTAAGTCTATTCCCATCAAAAACATACACACCCACACACACACCACACTACTATACTCACTATTTAATACATTCTCCCTCTAGAAACTCATGCAATAATTATGCTAATGATGTTACCAATTACATTGAAACCTATATGCCTTAAAATAAATAGTATTAATGATCATTGTAGGTAATTACATAAATACATAATGTAAACAATTCTAACTCATATCTACGCGGTTAATCATGAGGAGAAGGAGGGTACCTTGCCGTAATACAGTTTATAAACTAGTACGGAAGGTGGCTTACTTTAACTTAATGTTTACCTATACTTAGATCTTAAACAAAACTACATGTGGTTAGTTACCTAATATATTTACCTATATTATGTAAAATGTGTAGTTCAAGTAAGCTAAATAAATAAATAAATAAAATGGGTGCTAGACGAAGATAAGACTTAGGAATTATCGAAAGTATAAGACTTAGGAATTGTGAAATTCGGAATAAAATAATTCGGAGTATTTGTGTGTGGGTGTTCCAGTTTTTTTCGGCTATTACTAAAACAATATTTTTTGCTATTTCGCTAAAGAAGCAGTTCAGGGGACCGATTTTTGACTTTCGAGCGAGCGCTTCAGTCTTTCACTCGAAAACTGACAAAAATAATGAAATGCCATTTTGAAATAGCGATAGAAAATTGAAAAACGAGTGGTATTGACCACTCATATTCAATTCTATTGGTAGAAACTAAGTGCCTGCCATTTTGGCACTACAAACGTATACCTATACTTTTATTTGATTTTCGAGCGCTCGAAAGTCAAAAATCGGTCCCCAGTGCAGTTCTATTAGGGATAATGAGATTTACCCAATTGCGTATTTTTGCATGCAGTTAATTGTCTCCCCTCCCTCCGTACGAATAATATACCAAACCACCTCCAATAATTAAGAAACCTCGACACGCGTTTCGACTCTCTACCTACGAGGCATCACCAAGAACGCGCTAGCTGGAGATGCTGAACGAAGAAACCTACAATTAGGGAGGTAGGTACTTACCTACGAAGTTGTTTGTTAATGTTAGGCAAGACAAGACTGCAAGGTTGTGATTTGGTGCGAGTGCTCGTATTGCAAGCCGAGCCAGCGAAAGAAACGTAATGATTCAAGCGTAATAGCGAGGATTTCAAAGTACCTACGAATTTTCACTTCGCCACCGCGAGGAAAATAGTAAATTTATTATATAAGCTAGACATCATATCGCAAGATCTAGTCAGTCATAAAATTATATAGGAACTGTCTAGAGGTCACCGCATTTAGCGTGCTTGTTGCACTATAATCTTATTCCTAGTTACGTATGAATGGAGCAACTGATACGGGCTCAATCCGACACACACTTATTGCATTTCAATGTGTTCCGTAGCTGACGAGCACCGACATGACGCGGCAGAGTACTTAATAAATCAAATCAAATTGGAATGCGAACAGCGAGTTTCAGGCGGACCCGCTGATGGAACAACAATCTTTGTTAAGCGCGTCTAGCGATACAAGCATGATCAGTTGATCACAAACGCGCATTGGACCCGATTCTACAGTGGCCTCTAAACTTCCTAATTTTATTTAGGTGTCGCTAAAACACTTTGCTATTCTATGAGCAGCTGTCATAATCAAATGACAGCGCTAATTTGAATCTGACGTTCCTTATTTTAGGCGATCTATACAACTTACTTAGCTGCCTAAATGCTATTCTAAATATGTCGATTTTAATCTGCCGCCTAATTTATGTCTAAAAATTAGACAATTTAGTTTTAGGCTAGTTAAGCCATGTGCACGTAGAATCGGGTCCAATATTTGCTTAATCGTTATTTTATATTAAACCCGGAATCATAATACTTATCTGACATGTCAGATAAGTATGAGTTCCGGGTTTAAGGGGCTACCCGAGGTTTTCATCGATTTTTGACAAGTTTTGAATCGTATCTACTACTTTTGCACTACAGATAGAATCATAAATCAAACGGCTATCGGTTCTTCAATCTTTTATCTCCATTTTGACAGACCGGATTTTGAAACAAATTAATACTTAATTTTGTATGATTTTTTTAAACATTGTCTAAAAAAACACTTATTTCGCATCTCTATTGACGTGAAAGATCTAACATATACGAACCCTACAAATTTGAGTTCGTCTATGACGTCTCTAAAAACTGGCAGAGGGTTTTAATTTTAAACCAATTAACACAAAAGTTATGGCCAGAAAACCAGTTTTTTGGCCTAAAATTGTTCAACTTTGATGCCAAATATCTCGAAAACAATGAAGTTTGAAGTAAATATGGGATACTATATTGCTTAAAGCCGTTGTTGTTAATATAAAAAGCTACAAAAAACATTAGAAAACTAAGGGATTCAGATCGAAGGTCATTGGCGTATGGGAGCCTCTTAATATAAAAGGCACCATGGTGCTTGACCAAAAAGGAGCCGTCACGTTAGAGTGTACAAGATGAGTGCGTATCTAATCGTAGTAAATAAGACAGATACGTTCTCGCTTCACGCTATGTACACGGCCGACTTAAATGAGCCGGATAGTCTATCTTGGGCCTTGAGCTAGACGTTCAGAAATAATTAATGATTTGCGCAATCCCACACGATTATGACCAATCCACGTTCCTGAGACCAAACAAGTCTCTTTAATTAACCGACTTCAAAAAAGGAGGCAGTTCTATGTTCCACTATATGTATTTTTTCAATGTATGTTCACCGGTTTCTCTGTCGATTGTGGACCGATTTTCAGAATATTTTTTTTATTCGAAAGAATATACTCTTGAGGTGGTCCCATTGTCACCAAGTCAGGATCTCAAGATGAGATTTCAAGGAAATTGAGGGCAACCCTCAAATTTCATAGGCACGCGTGTAGTGATTTCGGTGTTTTCTATTATAACTCGTGTATTTACCCTCGGAAATCGCAATTTTGGTGAGGTGGAACTCCTCAAGAATGTAAAGTACGTCAAATATTCTGACATGATTCCGTTGAAGTATCAACAAATTAAGTGTAGGTCAATTCAGAGACCCTTGAGGAATCGACGGAACTCCTCAAATACGGGTATGTTGTCATCCAAACTATACCTGTATCCAAAATTTCAGCTCAATCGGATCGGAACGGCAAGTGATAGAAAAAGGGATTGCAAATGTTGACGGACAACTTTATACTTACATACATACTTACCTACTTACATACGAACAGTCCAAGTTATATAATAAAATAATAATAAATCTTGTGAAAATAGTCAAGCGGCAAATATATTCCACTTAGGACCTATATACCTACTCGTACTTATAGTTTTTGAGAATGATTTGAGCTCTATAGTAAAACGTATGGGGAGCTCTATTTTGAACGATATGATACAGAGAGAAAGAATATAATGGAAAAATAAACCATCTACGTCTGTAGCCCCCGACAGGATTCGAACCTGCTACCTTTCTATTAACGCTAGGCCGCTACCAACTGAGCTAGGAGGACAGTGACGGAAGTTGTGTATTTTTCAATTACATTCCCGCTAAGATTAGCGCCCTCTCTGTGTCCCCTTGAAAGACTTGTTCACAGCCTAGGCACCACTCTAATGGGCGAGCATTATATTCTTTTTCTCTGTATTATATCGTTAAAAAAATGATCGGGGTAACTTCCTCGTTAAAAATAACACGAAACAAAATAAAAAAATAATTAAATAATTTGTTTTGTTATAAAGGTATAGCTCTATTTTGGTTAATAGTATCTACCTAGAGCTGACCTAATGATAGTGACAAGGAAATTTCGAACATAATGTGTAGGTATCAATGTCACTAAAATAAATAAATAAATATTAGCCGACAATCTTATACAAATCGACCTAGTCCCAAACTAAGCAAAGCTTGTACTATAGAATAGAATAGAATTCATTTATTGCATAATTATTAATTATAGGTGTTATAGTAAGGTTACATGCTATGGGTACTAGACGACGATAAACATACTTATATAGATAAATAAATACTTATAAAACATCCATGACTCAGGAACAAATATTCGTTCTCATCTCATCACACAAATAAATGCCCTTACCGGGATTCGAACCCTGAATAGGCTTCGTAGGCAGAGTCACTACGAACTAAGCTATTAAAGGGGTCGTCAAAATATAAAAAAAAAACATATCGGGGTCAAAGTCTCGTTTCCAAGAAGTTGAAAGGTCGATGTAAAATAATATAGGTAGATAAGACCTACCTCCGCAAACACGTTTTTAAAATACGTATATAGGCACTAAAAACTCTCAAGACGCACTAATCCACGCATGCCGTTAAGAGGGAATGCTATGGGTCATTTTTCCATACAAACGTTCTCGACTGTTTCCTCCCTGGTTTTTGAACCTAGATCAATATTTTTTTTATACAAAATTAATATCATCATTATCTATGTCGGTACGTTTTTATTTATTGGATATTTTTGATTATATAGAAGTTAGGCTACTTCAAACATCGCTTAAAACGCCAAAATAAATTGACCGCAAACAGACGCCTAGTATACAAATCGTATAATAATAAGCACAAAAATCAAAACGGTCCGACACAGAATGTCTCCTTCCCATTCAATTTCCAAAATTTCGTTAAGATTGGTTAAGTTTTGGAGGAGGAAACAGTCGAGAACGAAACCTCGATTTTGATGATTTCTGTATCGGATTTTTACTCTGAGCTGCAGTTGTCGCGTCGCGTAGTATTACCTCTTAAGGCGCCGTAGGTTCATGGTCTTCTCTCCCTCTCACTGAGCATAAGCGTGAGCGAGATAGAAGTGCGTGCTCGGAAGCGCGGATATCATGTTTTTTAATTTTAATCTTTTGGCCGTTTTAATAAATAAAAAAGTAATCACTGAGTTCTCTCAAACATGATATTGCCTATTTTTAGAAGTAATTTCAATATTTTTCGCTTTTGTGCATAATTTGTTACGTATATTTTAAGTGTATACGTAAACGGCCAAAAAGTTATAATTAAAAAACATGATATGCGCGCTTCCGAGCACGCACTTCCATCTCGCTCACGCTTATGATCAGTGAGAGGGAGAGAAGACCATGGACCTACGGCGCCTTAAAAATGTATCCTTTCCTACCCTTTTTCTTCATTATTCAAACAACATTTGAAGTACAGGTCGAGTCACAAGAGCTGTCGCGTAATGTCTATGAAATTAATGACAGTTTCATATATTTTCCGCGCCAGCTCTCGTGAATCGACCTGTACTTAGTTACCGTTTTCTGAATGGAAAAAAATCAGATTTAATCTGGTACGCTATACCTACCTTACTCTAACCTAAAAACCCGGAACCCTAATTATAACAGCAAGTGGTAGGTTAACGTACCTATACAACTCATAAAGTATAGATATATATATAAAAAAACTATATATTATGAGTAGGTAGTGTACCTCCTAATTCGATAGCGCCGGCACCGCCTACTGTCAAGATATTTAGGAACGCGTCAGTAGTGTAGGGCAATAATACATAACTGCAGATACCAGTAAAGTAAGCCATCCTGGACGAGTATGATTTATCCGTAAAAGCCAGTGGGCAAAAACGCATTTTATCCTACTGGATAAAAAAGTGGGGAAAGTAATTTGAATGTGTGTTTTTAATGATTATGTATTTCTGTTGCCGCTATAACAACATATACTAAAAACAGAATTTAAAAAAATACCTTTCGACGACCGGTTAGCCTAGTGGGTAGTGACGCTGCCTACGAAGCTGAAGGTCCTGGGTTCGAATCCCGGTAAGGGCAAATATTTGTGTGATGAGCATGAATATTTGTTTCTGAGTCATGGAAGTTTTCTATGTATTTAAGTATTTATATCTATTATATATATCGTCGTCTAGTACCCATAACACAAGCCTTAATGAGCTTACTATGGGACTAGGTCGATTTGTGTAAGATTGTCCCCTAATATTTATTATTATTATTATTTATTATTACCTATTTAGAACTTTTAAAAATTGCTTGTACAGTCGACTACAAAGAGATGTATCCATACGATGTTACAAAAATATGTATACATAGACTTTACTACCATAGTAATAAGATATACATACATAACTTTGTAACATTAAAAAACATACTTATCTTTGTAGTCGACTGTACCAACCAACCCTAGGTGAAAAGTTTTGTGTTACACACGGGTGCAAATGTATTTTACTTCTCGTGTGTTGAAATACTCTCTACGCTCAGGATTCTAATGTAGAACTCAACTATAGAATCCTTTCGCTTGCTCGTGGTTCACTCCCACACTCGCGGGTAAAATACAACTTTGCAACCCTTGTATAACAAATAACTATTACCGCCAGTTAGCAATAATATATATGTGACACTTATCCTTTATGGTTTCTAGGAATCGGCTTTGAACGTCACACCAATAATAGGCAGGTAAACGTGCGGGGAAACACCGCTTTTGGGTGAAATAAACGTTAATCTACGTGATATCTTTTACCTTAAAGAAACTTGATTACTTATTTATAAATACCTATCGCATTTTGATGGTCTAATCTAATTAGTGTAGTGTTTATGTATATAGACCTTTGCCGCTTATTGAAATTTAGATGCTTTACATATACCTATATGTATGTAAGTAAGCACTTCATTGTACCTACCTACACAAAACAGGTTAAAACAAGATTAAGGTACAAAGGCGAATTGATATATGATATCAGCGTGGATATAACGATTTACCTAGGTATAGTTATAATTCTTATTGCCGGTCGATGTTTCACACACCTTGAAATGGTCTTTTAACTTTTTGAATAGATTACTTTGTACAACTTGGCCAACTCAAATAATTTTAAGTGTAGGTAGGTACATACCTATACTGATTCTACAAGTCAAACACAGGATGTTTTGACGGAAAGCTGCACGAGTAAAGGGTTTCCAAGAGTTTACCTACGCAGACATCCTGCTCGTTTAATGATTAGCGATAAAATTTAAATTATCGTGGTACCTACCAATATCGTATCCGTCACCTGAGTATTCGTAGGTTCGCCTCGCCTATAGATAGTAAGTACCTAAGTAAAGTATAGTAAACTAGCTTCTGCCCGCGACTCCGTCCGCGTGGAAATCGTTTATATCGCAGCTCCATACAAACTTTAACCCCCCATTTCATCCCCTTAGGGGGTGATTTCCAGGAGGAAAGCTATCCTATGTCCTTCCCCGGGATTCAAACTATCTCCATACCAAATTTCATCGCAAGCGGTTCAGCGGTTTAAGTTTATATATACATATATATATATGTATAGTAATAATATAGTATAATAGTATATATGTAGTATGGATGGATTCCTCGTAATGGTTAAACTTGCGTTCATATGTATGTATAATAATGTAATAATACAAGGCATACTTAATTATAGGGATTCAGACCCCATGCGGTTCAGGAAGGCCAGAGGCCAAACTTTTTTTTAAGACAGGCTCGCGAGTCCTACATATCACACCTCACAAAACTACTAGTTAGTTATTCTTTGTACGAACCCAGTTGCCGACGAAGACGAACCCTTCCTTAGTGCAAGGCCTGAGTGGACGCCCCGCTCAGAGCGGGGCGTCGAGCGTCCATATAAATTGCATTTGTTTTATATGGACGCTGCACGCCCCGCTCTGAGCGGGGCGTCCACTCAGGCCTTGCACTTAGGTATATAATAGGTTAGGTTTGTCAGCCCGAAGGGCAAACCGCCTAATAATATGAGTTTTAGTGTAATTAGTTTACAAACACAAGAGAGCTGTGCTATTTAACATATTAATGATCCTATATTTTAGCTAATCAGTTGAAAACTACACTCAACTTTGTTATCTAGCTGCAATGCTATTTGCACTTGAAGCACCCAAAACTTTTTAATGCAGGCTAAAAAACAAAAGAAAAACAGTAGTTGTAGTTAGTATTACCTGCATTTAAACAAGAGCCCAAAGAGCTAAATATTGTACCTACCAGTCAGCATCACATAGTAAGTAGCAGCCAAAGTACCCAAATATATCGTAACACTTCCTTATTCCTATAGTAATAAAGACGTGTTCCGATATATTTGGCTACTTTGGCTGCAACTAACTATATGATGCTGACTGTACATCTTTTTTGGCAATATTTAACATTATAAATAATTATAATATCATAGTATACATAGATAGTAAATGTTTACTAAGCAGAAACGTTCGCTAACGAAATTTTAAAATTTCGATCACAGTGGAATTTCCATTTTGATCGAACGTAATTAGGTACTATTTTTTCTTTTTAACCCGTTTTTTTGTTATTATATATGAAATTAATTTTGTATTAAGCAGTTACGCTGCTAAGGAAAATATATTTTTTTTAAATAAAGGAAAAAATTAAATATTTAATGCCGCTAAAAGTTTAATTTAATTTAATTTAATCCGGCTCGGAGCATAAATTTTTTAAATTTTTCCTTTTATTTAAAAATTTTATATGAACTTTAGTACTTGCTATATGTGATGCAGGTTATATTATTTATACTTACTCTCAAAATTCTAAAGAATCGCAAAACATTAAATGAGGAATTATAAAAAAAAATCGTATCTAAAATGGAGAGTAAATAAATAAATATTAGGGGACAATTTTACACAAATCGACCTAGTCCCATAGTAAGCTCAGTGTAAGGCTTGTGTTATGGGTACTAGACGACGATATATATAATGGATATAAATACTTAAATACATAGAAAACTTCCATGACTCAGAAACAAATATTCATGCTCATCACACAAATATTTGCCCTTACCGGGATTCGAACCCACGACCTTCAGCTTCGTAGGTAGTAAGGTCTCTAATATGCCTTAATTAACCCACTTTAGAAACAAACTTTTCTAGAATCATTTAGAACCAGCTGATCATAGCAGAAGAGCTCAAGGAGGTATAGCACGATGACATATCAGGGCCATGCAGAGATTTATGTTCGCGACTTTCCAGTTGACATTGCCAAAGTTAAGGCTTATAAAGCCTAATTTTTGGTTGGACTAACACGTTCCCTAGAACCTAGAAAGGATACTCTTGCAAAAAAAAAAAAACAAGAATAAACAAAAAAGATTTTAACTATTGACCACAATAAAGAGGACTTTAGTCTGTATGACATGACCCAGCGCTAACCTTCGCTAAGGTTAACGATTAACGTTTCGTCACCAACCTTGGCGAAAGTTCTGCGAATTCCTCGCAGTATTTTCAACATTTTAACCTACACTACAAATGTATTTATTAAGTAACCGCAAATTAAGACGCTGTAAACACCAAAATGCCCTTGAGGATTTTGGATAGCGCGCACACTGTCTATTTGTATCGGAGTAAACGAGAGCGAGTGTTAGGGCGGCCCGGTTTTTGAAAATAGTATTACACAAATATTGAAAAAAAATATATATATACAGGGTGTAATCGTTAAGTGTTTACAGGCCATAATTCCGTAAATACAGCAGATATCAGAAAACTTCTTCTTCTTTACTTTATCTATTTAGAAAATGTTATTATTGTAATTTTACTCGTTGGGTAACGTACTTTCGATATCAGTTAGAAGTTTTCTGATATCTGCTATATTTACGGAATTATGGCCTGTAAACACTTAACGATTACACCCTGTATATATACAACTAAATTGAGAACCTCCTTTTTTTGAAGTCGGTTAAAAAGGGTGGATTATTTGTGAAATATGACTCTTTAGCGGTTTAGGTATGAGTATGTTGACTTCATGTTTTTAATTGCAGACCCCATACGTCAAAAAATTAAAGACAATTAGTATAACCGTTTAATGTGATTTTAAGTCCATTCTTTGCAATTATTTTCTATCGAGCCAATTTCGTCCAATTATGTATCGAGCCCGTCCACGGTCTTTGAAATATTGTGAATATTAACATATATTTTATTTGATGTGCTAGAACAAATAGTTTTTCTTAAAAAACCGCTTAAATAACATCAATTTCACCAAATTAGGTCATGTCAGCCTCTTACGGAAAGAGGAACCTATAAATTACCTATTAATATGTAGGTAAGTACCGACTTAAATAAAACCTTCGAGAAGACTGAAACATTCGCAGACGAAACTAATGAAAGGTTAACTGACGATAGCGGAATTGATAAAAAAAAAGAAAAAACGAAATATTATGAAGATTAAATTAATGAAGAAAATTATAAGAATAATGGCGGGTCGCATCAACCTACGATTACAGAACGATCAACGTAAAATATGGCGCAGCTGTCATCCCATAGAAAGTTGTCAAACTTTCCGTACAATCAGATTTTAACGAACACTACAGCATGGTTGTTATTTTATCACTAATCGTTGTGTATAGAGCATTTTTAAAAATTCGTGTACCCAATTAGCGTAAATTGTTAAATAAAAATTAACTCGGTGTCCGTTTTGTGACGACAATTAATTATACAGTTTGTATAAAAATGAACTTTTTCATTTCAATTTATAAATGCTATGCGAGTGGTTACGTACGTGTATATACGGCTCCACTCGCTTTTTGGATAGTTTACACGAGTTTTGAGTTGATATTCCTCCGTCAAAACTATAGATATATTTATGGCACAACCACTTATCGGTTCTTCAATCCTTTATCTATTACATTCGCACCAGTTTTTTTGAAAATACTTCATTAATTTTTTATGATTTATTCAAACATGGTCCAAAAAGGCTCTGTTTTCAATATTAGTATGTTGTTTATGCATTTTTATATATGAAATCTACATAATAACTGTTCCTTATTGACGTCTCTAACAACCCACGAGAGATTTTAATTTTTAACTCATTTTCACTAAAGTTACGTCCAAAGAACTGGTTTTTTGACCTGAAAGTTTGGTGCCATATATCTCGAACACTATCAATTTTGAAGTAAATATGGGATACTATTTCGGTAAACCTCGTTGTTGTTAATATGATAAGCCATAAAAAAACACGAAAAAACCGACAGCTACAGATAAGGTCATTGCATGTGAATGTGCATGGCAACCATGCTACGCCCGCAGCTTACGTTTACGGACGATTTGGTGCAACCCAGCCTAATATGTTCATATCAATGTACCTAATGTAAGCACAATTAGTACAGTCAGCATCAGAAGTAGCTAAGCAAAATAACACGCTCAAAATGACCTACACAGATCCTTATTCCCTTGACATTAGAGTTCGTGTAACGCGCTGCAAACAACGTTGGTAAATGAAACAGAGCTGTGGTATTCGCGACTATCCCACCGGATAATCATTTATTTCTCTTCAACTTTCACATTTACCGAGTTATTCTACATTATGAACATCATAGGTATTGTCATTAATAACAAAGAAAATTAGGCTTGATATATACAGAGGATTTAAAATTCTATTGAAATTATTTTTGCATTTAGATATTTATAAGCACTATACAACTTTACATAATTTGAAGTAAGCACGTTTTAATAGGTACTAGCATCTATATTAAAAATATTTTATGTATAATCACTGCTATTGCGTTTAAGTGCACGATTTACATTTTCTGTCTGAAATAAGTCTAGTAGCTCTGCTTAAGAATATCCTAGAATAAAAAGAGAGCGACCAAAATAATCTGTGTATACTTAAAAACGAATGACCTTATTCACAAAAGCTCATCAAATCAATTTTAGCTAAAATGCCGTTAATATCCGTAAGGCCTGAATCACACTGGTGGCGGTTAATAGTAAACTTGACAGTTATTGTCAAGCCGCGCCAGGCTGTGAGGGGCTTTAATCTTTATCTGTCACTTTGACACTCGTGTTTGTGAGAAAGGGATAAAACACATTTTAGTTAACGGTCTGTTTAGTTTTATGAATAAGGGGGTATCTTCCATTCATAAGTCATTTAGCTAGCCAAAAGCATTAGTTATCATTTCTGAAATGAAGTGTTCTAACGCTTAATCTATTTAAATAAACCTAACCTTGACCTACATAGTTACCAAGGTACTCGGTGTTTTACCACAGTAAAGTACAAGTTTTATGGCACAAAATATTATATTGGAAACGTTAATAAACGGTAACATATACAAAAATATTAAAATCAAGATCCACATTTTTCAGCAGTTACTGGTTACTTTAACTGGGTAATTATAAAAAAAAAACAATCATTTGACAATTATTGCTATCACATAGGTAGTAATTTCAAGTTTGTCTGCTATCACAAACCACACAAGCATGAACTAGTAAAAGGGTTTTGACACGTTTAGTTACCAATAAATGCAAGTGGAATCATAGAGGTACTTAGTAAAAAACCGGTTACAAAACAAATACAAATAATATCAGGACTCGGCGTTCGTAAACAATTTGTGCAACATTCGCCGTCGCTCAAGCCCGTAGCATTGATCCACATAATTATCATGTGAATGTTACGTTCGGCATGTACCTGTGAACGCAAAATTAATGCAAAATGGGTCCTAGAGCGCAAAGAGCGAAGGGTCATTGCCGGAGGGCGGCCAACAACCGTTATTTGCAACATTAACTACCTACTACAGGAATTGATTCATTAAGATATGTACAACTGTTTTAACACGCAATATGACTGGACTGCGTTTAGAATAGGAATCGCATAGCTCTCACATGAATTCAAATATTGAATCTTGATGCATATCTAAGCAATATGGAAAGCTGACAAATATGATTGCACTTGGAATATAATGTACTTATAAATTGACTGAAACAGTATTAAGTGAGTTAGACTAGTATTTTGCACCTACAAATCAGAGTGATGACGTATTCGGAAATAGTTTGAGACATAATCCAAGTATATTGGGAATCAAAAATAGCACAAATTTATTCATATTCATTTGATAATATGTACAGTATCAATTTTTGGTGTAGAAACATCGTCAAAGTTATGATACATTTTTTGCTATAAACGTAACTGAAAAGTTTCCACTTACAACAATATGTACGGTAGACTTTTAAATAATGGTGGTGTAAAAATATTGTACTTATTAAAAATAAAAGTCTTATATCGACATTACATGTTCTTAAAATATATATTCGTAGAATAGCGCAACTTTAATTCACGTAATTTCATTATTAGGAATTTTAAAATGCAATAAACTTCATTACTTAGGTACTACAGAAAAATATTTCTCTAAACTTTTCCTAGCTACTCGATAAACAAATATCGTAGAATAGACTGCAATTAATTACTGATGACGCGGCGTGGACATAATAGTTTAAATTAAAATTATAGTTATAGTGTAGACTGTGTTCGGCAACACAAGTACTATACAGAATAGGTACCATTGAGCGTATAATGTAGATTGACAAAAAGGAATTATCTTATTCAAACAGTAGTGTGACAATAATCTCTAATTAATAACGAAGAAATCTCAGAGCAGTGGGCGATTACAGGCTGAAAACGATGATGTAAAAAAAGTTAGTATTTTTGACCAAAATATTCCTAATACGAGCAACCGTAAAAAAATGGTTCCTAGTAATTGAATTACACGCCCTTAAGTTACCAGTTATTGATGATTGACCAATTAGAAAACACGGTATTCACGAGTTGGACTGTACCCAAGATTACAACGGTACAACAAAGCTGCAAGGCCAATGAATCATCGCGGTAAAACGTAGTTAATTACTCTCCGAGAAAAACACGGGAAATGCGATTCACGCATGTGTTGGCCACGAGCCGTGATAATATCAGTGTAATTCTAGAATAATTATAAAACCTGCAATTTTTGCGGTGACAGTACTTTATGTAACTGATCATACTCTGTCTACTGAGATATAATTATCTACAATACTATTATTTATACTATATTTGACGATCCGAAGATAAAGGCGATAAACATGGTATCGGAGGCTTTCTGTATTACCGCCCTTAGTAAACACGGTTTTTTATGAGGAAGTGGCATTTCGCGCGTAGTGGGTGGTAACTGGCACTTTATGGCCAGGTGTGACGTATTTTAATGTGAACTTCTCAAAATCACACCATGCATACAGTCAAATCTTAGGAGGATACGGATCTTTGTCCAATGTATCTGCCTCTCATATGTTGTTTAAAAAAACGTGAGACGCACTGACTATTGGACAAAGATCTTAAGCAAGTGGAATACCACCCTCTTACACATGCACGGTTGATATATTTTTTTTAAGTTTTTATGTCCTGTATTTCATTCAAGTTGTGACGTGTGCAATAAAGAGTATTGTATTGGTTTGCACTTGACTGATAAATCCATTGTTAGGCTGGGTTCACACGGCATAGTCCTGCACGTTCTCTGCACGTATTCGGTTTGCTTGACAAGTCCGGTGAGTATTCGTTAAAACGTATAAACAACATTTTGCATGTGCCACTATGTATACGTTAAGACTGCAAAAAACGTGCAGGACAATGCCGTGTGAACGAAGCCTTAGTGTTGAACCAGTGGCGCGGAAATATCTGCCGTTAACATCCAATATGCTAATTCGCTATACTTCATATCCCAGTATAGAACAAGAGCAGATGTAATAGATCAAAACCAATTTTGCATAAATTATTAACCTAGTAGCCCGCGTGTTCTGGAAAGGACCAAATATAATTAACTTTTTAATTCTATCACTAGAGTTGCATTTGTTTTGTTTGATGAACAAATAAAATTTCAAACTTTTATCCAAATTGCTAGGTTCTTTTGAGTATGCCAGGTATCAGGAGGTTAAGCATATTATAGTTGCATAAATCATAAGAAGAAAATTAATAAACTATTTATAATTTCAGACCCTTAGGAATAAGATAAGTAGTCATTACAGTGTGCCCGAGAATTCTGATAAGATTTTATACTGTAGTTACCATTGAGGCATGTACATTTTTAAAGCTGCTTTCTATATTACTTATCTTATAATAGTAACCAGGCCTCGGATTATTTTTCGCATTGTAAGATGAAAGAAAACTATGGAGTCGACATTAACATTAAATTGTTATTTATATTCAAACTCATACTCAATCATTTAATTAAGAACGAAATTAAATTAAAATTAAAATAAAACATGACTCGTAATGTGCTCCTAGTTTCCAATATCCATAGAGCTTGTAGATACAGGAATGAGTGCCTCAAAGCCTTGACAAGGTATGGCATGTGTAAATTGTCCATTTCAAAATTACAATAATTACGTGATAATTACACGCACCGATTGCAATAAATAATTAAGTGACAAGTCGTGTCGTGAAAGATTAACATGACAGTAACACGCACATGATTTTTGATAAAGCGGCCAGTACCTGGCATTACGTTTACCGCAACAAAGTAGTCTGAACAAAACAAAATAGTAACTAATTTGATATAATTACAGGGTAAATGTAACCCTTTACCAAGCGAAAGGCTTAACATTTCCCAAATCATACTACATAAATTCATTTTAATTACATTAAGTAAGATTAATATTCGATTAACATTTTCGATCTGTCAATCTGCATAAGGGACAAAAGTATTACGGGACTAAGAAAATTAGTGAGTTTGAGTATGAATATGAGTTAAAGTTTAGTTTTAATATCGACTCCATAGTTTTCTTTCATCTTACCATGCGAAAAATAATCCGAGGCCTGATAGTAACTTAACCTCGCATTTCAAACTTCTTATTAAGCCATCTTGCCTGCGGAGATTAAGTGTTACACAGATTCCTATAGAGATTTTAAACCATCAAAATACTAACATGGCCATATTTATATCCGATATCGACATAAAGCGTTCCTTACAAGTGCGAGAGGGACGAAAGCTTTATCATCATCCCCCTAGTGTTATTCCCGGTTATGCCCCTATAGAAGCCCAGGGTCCGCTTTGATATCTAATCCCAAAATTTGGCATAGGCACTAGTTTTAAGTAAAAACTAGACCTTATTGGGATTAGACCGGTTTCTTCGCGATATTTTCTGTCACCTAAAAGCTAACGGTAAATATTCCGTACATAAGTTCAGAAAAACTCATTGGTAAGAGCCGGAATTCGAACCCACGACCGCCGCTAGACAGCCGCATGCCTGAACCACTAGGCTACCGTAGCTTCAGGGACGAAAGCTTTATATCGGACATAAACGGTCATGCTACTGGTAATGAAGCCGTTAAATACTCGACATTTCATCTATTTTATGAAGAGATAACCTCATTAAAATGTAAATTATACCACTATTAAGGTGGAAAGATTTACAGAGATCAATATGGTAGAAATGTACGTCACAAGACACCATTGAACTTTGATAACTGATATTTTTCCTCAATCAAGCATGCGTCATCGTTTTTTTTATTGATTTCGTAGAAAATTGTAATAACAAGAAAAAAAATATAACTATTTGTGATGTGGTTTATGTACTATCATTATGAGTACGAGACGTTTACTAGTTGAAATATTAAGATAAAGAAATTTGAGCCCAAATTGACTTTGCCTATTTCATATGAGACTTAAACTTTTCAACGGGTGAAATAGAGTAAAAGAAGTATTGTTGGACACTCAAAATACCAGTCACTGGCACCTAGTTCTTAGAGAATTATCATAATCAAAACATCTACCTTGTGTTTAAAAATTCAAATTGCAGTGGTGCCAACAATAGGTATATTTACCCTGCCGTAAAGTTTCCGCCTGGGAAGGCGTGTGGGCGGGCTTACGCCCTTACGGATGTGACTGTTGGCGTTGAAAAGGTTAAAGTTATTTGATCTTAATCTAATATAATTGAAAGGTGTTTAATTCGTCAAGAAAAAGTCTAGCTGCCTCGGTAAATACTTCAGCAAAACTTATTACTATGTTCATAAAACGAATGCACTAAAAATAAATTCATTCTCACTTCTAGAACTAAACGGTACTAGTAAATAAAAACAAGCAACCGTCCCATCAGCCCCACCACTCATTGCACGTACACTTTTGTAAAGCTCAGATTCTAATGTAATTAAAATCACATTTCATTAAATATCTTTGGATACAACCAAATAAAATTACCATATAGCGTACAAAAATACAAAAAATATACAAGAATGTCGAATATAATTAAGGGAATTCGGGAAGTGCCCTAACAAGCTGCGCAGCACATTGCGTTCAACAATTATGAGTAATATATTATTCATGGATCGTAATTATTACTATTTAAAGCGACACTCCAACCACATGCCCATTGCACTCACAATACACTCAGGGTAATTGTGTGACTCGTACAGCGGCCGTCCGTGAGCTTAAGCTGACATTGGATGGAATACGACGTTTGAAATGTCATTTGATGTCGGACTTATTAGCTCGCATTTTAAGTGGCTATGGAGGCATTTTCACTTAAATATGTACCACAGATGGTTACTGAGTCATCACAAATCTGACAGGTTAGGCGTGACTTAGAAACGCAAGTTAAGCTTACATCTTAAAATGAAAATGCCTATAGAATGGTGTCGGAAATGTGTCGCAAAGACTAGACATTATTCAACGAAACGCACTGCACAGACGGTCAACCCTAAAAATATGTATACGATTCTGAGTCTTATACACAGGTGATAATGTTACCAACGTATACATATTTATAGTATAATAGAAGATACAAGATTTATAATAGAAACAAGCCACAGACTCCATCATAAGCCAGTGGCATGGAAGTCCCTCAAGATCTCAGTAACTAGTGGTTGCCCTGTTGCACAGATGCCCATTAGAGCTAATTCCCCGTTTGGAACGTCTAGACTGACTAAAATAACCGCGAAGCGAAGGTTAATTTTCTTGACTTTAAACTTTACACTAAATATTTTATTTGGCCTAAATTACATATTCCTGACAGTAGTAGTAGGTATCTCATTTTTGTGATATTAATATAGAACTCCTTTGGTATGTCTCATAACAATTCTGGAAATATGTTGTAAGGAAAAACATAATAGGTCAAATAAAACATTCCACCAATATTTCGGCCATAAATCCTTGGTAGTGTGTATAACACACTTGTTTATACTAAGTTTATCTTTGTACCAAAGAGCACGACTTCTGTCACTGTTCATCTCGTTAAAACAGAAAATGAACGTGACATGCTCCACTAATAAATATTATGAATGGTATAACCAGGTACATTTTCGTACTGATTGTACCTCTTATCCGTATCCGAATAAACAATGCTATGGGCCGCAGCGTAGCACAAGGTTCGAGGATAGATATAATTTACTTTGAAAACAGCAATGGAGAGCCATGCAACAGGGCACTATCATAGTTGTTATTGAGACTCGGTCACACCAGGTCCTGCACATGGGACGTGTCCAAGTTTGTGATAAGTGTCTTCAGGAAGGTCATCTCCCGGCGCGCGTTCTCCAGGATGACCCTGGGGTCGTGCGAGGTGCAGCGGAGGCAGTTGGGCGCGAACACCATGGCGAGGTTGGCCGAGTCCATCTTTGTCTGGCTCACGACCTCGGGGGCGGCGAACTGCTGCAGGAAGGCTATTAGAAAAGTCAGGACCTGAAAGAATGAAGTTGGATGATTATTTTGAACTGGTTTGTGTCCAAGACAAGGTTAAGTAGACATTTGCATAGTATCAGACCACGATTAGAATAGGATTGGCGGTGAACGTTTCGCCATATAAATACGTCAAAGTTTATGTGAACTGACAATCACGGTCTGATGAAACAATAAGGACGATGACTCAGAGTCAAATTAGCAACTTTTTGTGAACCTAATAAATAAACGTTCTTACGGACATAAAAACCAGTGACGTGACGATTTTCTGTGGACAAACCGTTGTTGTTGTACATATTAAAAAACCTTTAAAGTATTAGAGATAAGTTTATGTGTCATGTTTTCCGAGTATTTTCGTGAGTTTTATGTATCGGTATTGTAATGAATGTCTTTTTGCTGTTGTCAACAACCTTATATTTTTACGATTTTAAAAAACCGTACGACATGAAACGAAATAAGTGCAATAAAAATGGCGAGGATCTTTCAACACGACCTTAACAGCGTAGTCATTATTATACTTCTTATGTAATCATCTACTAAGATTACCATGATAATCCTGTAAATAAGCCGTAATAATATGGTAAATAGTTAATATATGTTAGTCTAAGACATACAAATGGTAATTCGGTATCCAATCAAGCGAAAAATAAAAAAGAAGGAATAACACAAAATTTTAGACAGTTGCGAATAGTAAAAAGGTGTAAGCAATGCTTACAGAACTCAGATGACCGTGAGAAGTAAGCCGGTTTTGAAGCGAGACGCGCAGACGAAACCTGTCCAGACATATAGCATTATTTGCCGTCTAGATCTACCGTTTGGCTTGTGACGTCCGCAGAAGCCATGTGTCAACACGGGTCTTGTTGAATTCAACTGACTTCGTGAACCATGTCACTATCTAGATAGCAATAGGGCGTAAAGCGACGCCCTCGTATAGTCACGACATTCTTACGTTACAAAGAAAAAATATATACGTGTTGCATCATTCCCCATGAATAAGAAAATATTTATTTAACCGAAAAGAAGTGCCAACCCTAATAACCTGTCACGACATTCAAACTAATGTTTATGGATTATTTGAACAGAAGACTAACTGTTTATCATTTGTACCTAATATCGGATTTTTAATTAGGCGAACTAACTTGACAGTTCATTGCACACGAATGTTGCCACAGTTTCGCTAGTGCTGTCAATATCATAAAAGAGGTTTAGTAAAGCAGTTTGTATACTAGTGTTGTTATCATTCTTGTTACTACTACTAATAATAGCTTGATAGAATTTGGTTTCTGAAGTTCTTTGAGCTATTATTGTATTATTTGCCAATACTATTATATAGGCTGATCCACCACCCGTGTCACTGGAAGGCAGCTGAGAGACTAATTATATTTCTTTCTTACGTTAGTTTTAGTATAAACATATAGATGAGTAAGTATTTTCGGCTTTTCTACTACTGACACGGTTGGTCAAAGGACTATAAGGTAGGTTCCTACTTTATGAATTCAAATTCCTATTTAAACTGTAAAAATAAATATGTCTACATATTTATTTTTACAGTTTAAATAGGGATTCTGGTAAAGTTATCAACATAAAATAGATTTATTATTCAACAATGTATAGGTACAAGATGTATACATTGTACATCGTGAGGAAACCGGTCTAATCCCAATAAGGTCTAGTTTTCCCTCTGGGTTGAAAGGTCAGATGGCAGTCGCTTTCGTAAAACTAGTGCCTATGCCGAATCATGGGATTAGGTGTCAAAGCGGACCCAGGGCTTCTTTAGGGGCACAACCGGGAATAACGCTAGGAGGATGATGAGTGTAGGTATGCAAGATGTTTAAAATATGATTATTTTCTAATTATATAAAACCTTTTCCATACTTTAGTATGATTACTTGATAAAATACAATTTGAATCACATTTATAGTAGGTACAACGTTATATCGACATATTTGTATAGACATAAACCTATCACTATTTGACAAGTTAGTTCGCCTAATTAAAAATCCGATATTAGTTTAATATTAATTAAACCATTTTCCTCTAAGAAGGTTTGCAATCTCAATAAAATCGGTAGATACAAGTTATAGTTACATCCCTAGCTTCGAACGTCAGTTGTTTTGCTGTCGACTACGTGACGTGCGAGGTCGCAGATTAGCGTGTGACGTCACGCCGCATAGCCCACATACATTGACGTATAAATGCGCACTTGTTGTGGTATGACTAGAAACTGATCTAAATTATAAGTCGCGAGCTATAAATAACATACGAGGGCGACACTGAAAGTCTTTAGAACTGGCCACTTGTAATAAATATAATAAAAAAATAAGTTCAAAATTTGAAAATGGAACTCTTTCTTAATATTTTTGTGTACGAATTCCACTCGATTGTCATTTGTTTTACGATTTGGCGGCAAATTGAAAATTGTGTGTACTACGTGAGCATGAATTTAACGCGAGAAAATTTTCGAGCAATGATTTTTTACGACTTTCGATGTAATTTAAGTCAACAAGAAAGTTATGATAGACTTCGATTGGCCTTTCACGATGAAGCCCCATCTCGTGCTACTATTTACAACTGGTTTAATGAATTTAAACGTGGCCGCACTAATCTCACTGATGATCTGCGTGAGGGCCGGCCTTCTACGGCGACTACTGAAGATAACATCAGTGTTGTGCGGCGTATGATAGAGACTGACAAAAGAGTAACCTATCAGCAGATTCGTACAAGCTTAGCCATTGGTATGAGTCAAGTCCACAAAATCCTCCATGAACATTTAGCGGTGAGGAAGCTTTGTGCCCGGTGGATACCTCATAATTTGACAGAAGCCCAAAAAGTCCGTCGTGTTGATTGGTGCCGTGAAATGGGTCAAAGATTCAACGGAGGTGACTCAAATGCTGTGTTCGACGTAGTTACGGGTGACGAAAGCTGGATTTACTGTTATGATCCTGAAACTAAAAGACAGTCTGCTGAGTGGGTGTTTCCTTCCGAGGAGTTGCCTACTAAAGTGAAGAGAGGTCGAAGTGTGGGAAAAAAGATGGTGGCCTCGTTCTTCGGAAGGACTGGTCATTACGCAACAATTATTTTAGAGGATAAAAAAACAGTTACTGCGAAGTGGTACACTAACAATTGTTTACCACTTGTCTTGGAAAAAGTTCGAGAAAAACGGCCTCGCAGTAGGATCCTGCTTCACCACGACAACGCCTCATCGCACACCGCCAAGCAAACGATCGACTATTTGGCGACGGCAAACGTGGAATTACTGGGTCACCCACCTTATAGCCCCGACCTTGCACCTTGTGATTTTTATTTATTCCCAAAAATTAAAGAAAAACTTCGAGGAAAACGTTTTATGGACGCCGACGAAGCAGTGGCTGCGTTTCAAAAGGCCGTCGAAGAGACCCCTAAGGACGAGTGGGCAAAGTGCTTTTCTCAGTGGTTCTATCGAATGCAGCGATGTATTGATGTGAAGGGAGGCTATTTTGAAAAGATATAATAAAAGTAATAAGTTGCTTGATTGCTCAGTTTTTGATTTTCTAAGAACTTTCAGTTTGACCCTCGTATTATGTTATATAAAGTCCCGTTTAGTAAAAATAATGTGTTAGAATCGTGAATGTTTAAATCACTCTAATTATTGTGTACTGTCTGTTGGCAAACCAAATAAATAGGTAAATAAATATTTTTTTTATATTTAAATGATATTACTAACGTCATCACTAAAAGAGTGAACTTTCTGTACAAATTATTATTCTGTGCTTTTACATTAAAACTTTGGGCGCTCTGTTCCAATGCACTTTTCTCTAGTTAAAATAATAAATATAAATAAATATTAGGCGACAATCTTACACAAATCAACCTAGTCCCATAGTAAGCTCAATAAAAGGCTTGTGTTATGGGTACTAGACGACGATATATTTAATAGATAGAAATACTTAAATACATAGAAAACATCCATGACTCAGAAACAAATATTCATGCTCATCACACAAATATTTGTCCTTACCGGGATTCGAACCCAGGACCTTCAGCTTCGTAGGCAGCGTCACTACCCACTAGACTAACCGGTCGTCTAGCGGGAGTCTAGGTCAGCGGGAAAACCACGAGTATAGTCTTGTGACCTAAGAGATGTCATTCGAACCAGTTTTTGGAGAAGAACAAATGTTTCATCATCATCATATCAGCCGAAAGTAGTCCACTGCTGGACATAGGCCTCCCCAAAGAGTGCCACAACGACCGGTCCTGCGCCACCCGCATCCAGCGGACTCCCGCGACCTTTACCAGGTCATCAGTCCACCTTGTGGGGGTCTACGCAAGCAGCGCCTTCCGGTACGTGGTTCCCTTTCCGCCCCAATAGCCATCGGTTCCACGTGCAATGTCCCCGCCCACTGCTACTTAAGTTTAGTGATTCGGAGGGCTATATCGGTTACCTTGGTTCTGCTGCGGATAGCCTCATTTCTGATGCGCTCACGCAGAGAAACTCCCAACATAGCCCTCTCCATTGCCCTTTGAGTGAATTTGAGCCTTCTTATGAGGCCACACATAGTAAGCGACCACGTTTCGGTGCCATACGTCATTAATGGCAACACACACTTGTCAAAGACTCTCATCTTGAGACACTGAATATTGGACGAAATCATGTGCCGTAGCTTTCCGAACGCTGCCCAGCCGAGTCGGATTTGACGATTGACGTCTTTCTCAAAGTTGGATCTACCTAACTGGACCAAATGGACTGGACTGGAACAAATGTTTGTATGGGAGCAACTACAATTAAAGAACATAAATACTCAATAATTTGAGTTAAAGACGGATATAGACATTTTTGGAAATAGTATTTTTGTTTATAAAAAACGAATCATCGACGTACTAACATCTTAGCACTAGTTGTTAATATAAACAATTAGTGCTTAGTGCGGAAGAGTTCTTTCATACATTTTGTATAGCATCAGCGTACACTGAGCGGCCCGCGTCCGAGCCACAAGCAGCGGGAGTGGCTCGCGCTTGCTAGTAGTGGCTTAATGTGCGGCAGTGTGAGGTAGGGCACAGCGAAATGTCATCCCGCTCGAATGTGGAGCAGCCCAACTGGGGAAGTACCTCCCGCCTTGCAGAAGACCACAGCCATAATAGCACTACTACTTGCTCTGTAGTAGTGTTGTGTTCCTGCGGCGCTACCACGAAAATCGAATCTCGAACTTCGTATATCTCTGTTTCTGTCGTTCGAGTACCATTAAACAATAAGTGCCATAGAGACGGAGATACGAACTTCGAGATTCGATTTTCGTGGTAGCGCCGCTAGAGGTGAGCAAGGTCGCCAGAGCTCCCGAGGATGCGTTGTGTTGAGAGCGAGGGAATTTGTTTCTTCAGCGGTCAACACGGCGAATCCTCAAACATATCAAGGGTCGGCAACGCCCATGTTACTCCTTTAGAGTTGCATGCGTCTACAGGCTGCGGTGTCCGCTTACCATCAGGCGGGCCGTACGCTAGCTTGCCACCGTCGTTGTATTAAAAAAAAAACTCACCAGCCGGTTGAGCGGCGGCAGCCGCTGCAGCGCGCGCACACACGCCGCGTAGTCCGAGCCCGCGGCGACGCACGGCGCGTACAGCGCGTCCGGGATCAGCGGCTCGTACAGCTCGCGGTACCAGAGCTTCAGCAAACTCGCCGGCGCGTGCGCATCTGTACAATATCAATCAATTAACCCTTGGCATGCCTGGTAGGGTCTGACAGACCCGGGCTGTTAAAAATCCGTCGTTATTTTTTTAAATTTTAAATTTACCGCGTCGCGTTTCTGAGTAGCTTCGCGTCATGAACTACCCGACGTTTTGACGCTGCTCCCGCAGTCGGCCGCGAGCACCCTTTCGATTTGGACGTGCGTGCGGGCCTGAGAAACCCGACCAGGCATACGGCGTAACATTTTATCGCTAAGTACATTTACGTTATTTTTCGTATATATTTTATATACATACGAGTATATATTTTATAGATAGTCACAATGATATATCAATGCCTTAAATAAACCTAAGACTGACGTTGATCTTAGGTATAAGTTTAATTTTTATGTTTATTGACTCTCTCTATTTTTGTTGATGGAAATATCAAATGTTTTTATTTATGTAATAAGTTCTTATGGAGTTTCTTGGATTAAGACTTGTATTTATTTCTAGTAAAAATAATGTACAAAATAACCAAAAACACACAAACCAACAAGTTAAAAAAACAATTCATATGTAATTTTTTTTTTTACATTTACGGGTTTGTCAGACCCACCAGGCATACAGTGTGACTTTCGTTCACCAGGCATGCCAAGGGTTAAGTTAACGTTAGATGTTTAGTTTTTGGTATATCAGAGACAGGGTAGATTCAGTCAAACGAACGCGGTTACTTTTACAATTTCGGACTATACAAGCTTTTATGTACTCGCTTTGCACCGCTTTTGCTCCCTACTCATTGAGGGGTAGTGAGGAGCCTATGAACCCTAACATGACGGTAAACCCGCTTTATATTAGGATATGCTATGGACGCCTTCTGACTCCATCATTAGATTAGCTCAGTGGTCATCATCATCATCATCATATCAGCCGAAAGACGTCCGCTGCTGGACATAGGCCTCCCCCAAAGAGCGCCAAAGTGACCGGTCCTGCGCCACCCGCATCCAGCGGATTCCCGCAACCTTTACCAGGTCATCAGTCCACCTTGTGGGGGGGGGGGCTATCCACGCCGCGCCTTCCGGTACGTGGTCGCCACTCGAGAACCTTTCCGCCCCGACTGCCATCTGTTCTATGTGCTATGTGCCCCGCCCACTGCCACTTAAGTTTAGCGGTTCGGAGGGCCATATCGGTTACCTTGGTGCTCGGTGCTACATAACGTTATTGCGTTGTGATCGAATTTACATAAGTATTCCAAATTTTATCTCAATCGGATACTGGGGCAAGCAGCTGAAATAATGGACTTACATACAAGCAGTTTTTTTTATAATAGCTTGTAAAAATACAGAACAACGCGCGGGCATCAATTGCAAATTGCCATCGCCTTGAGGTTGTATAATATTTACAACAGCCGCCATAAAACATAGTTTCTAGAAATTAGACATAAGCAATTCAGTTCTATCGCAGACTAAAATCAACCCTAAACAAACCTTGAACAAGACTGAACATTGAACTTTCATACCAGTTTAATAGGTTTAAGTTTATATTCTTAAGTAAAATTGACCCGCGAGATGAAGGCCGTCATAATCATAAATAATAAAATGACACAGCATTATTGACTGAATAATCTGATATAGTGTTCAAGAAGTTACGATAAGCTTACTCGGGGTCGGGTAGGTGAAAGATATGTTAAAGACGTACTTTGATTGGTCGTTAAGAGCTGCCGAGGATGCGTTGTGTTGAGAGCGAAAGGAATTTGTTCCTTCAGCTGTCAACACGGCGAATCAACGCCCATCCTTTGGAGTTGCATGCGTCTATAGGCTGCGGTGTCCGCTTACCATCAGGCGGGCCGTACGCTTGTTTGCCACCGTCGTTGTATTAAAAAAAATCGGCCAAGTGCGAGTCGGAACTCAGTAATTAGTGTTCAACATTCAGTTATTTTAAATGATTCATACTGTTCCCGGGAGCTTCTCGGAAAATACGGTAGCTTGAATTTTCTGAAAGTATCCTGTGAAATGCTGTTACGCATTCGTCTTCAATATATTCATTTCCCAGTACATACGAAAAACGAGTCATTTTTATGTTATAGGTCCTCGCCTTTTTTTTAGGTGTCGGGTTCAAAATTTTCGCAGCAAGCTCTCAAACTAGAATGGTATAAGGCAACAATAGTCATAGTCATAGTCATTTATTTTATAAAGCCAATTTACATGTCAAAAAAATATCATTTAGAATTTCAGTTATACATAAAGTAATTAGTCGCATCATAATAATTATAACAAATATTAATAATAGTAAAAGCAAACCAATCCAAGTGTTACATTAACTTAAGTCATTAATAATTCATTTATATTCATTCTTTGTACATTATGTACTCATCGAAATTGTAGAACGGGCGCTCAGTAAGCCAGTTTTTTAAACGGCGCTTAAAGCTCTGCAAATTTGGGGCTTCGGTTACATTTTTAGGCAATTTGTTGTAGACCGTGGGGCCCATCACATGAGTGAGCTTGGACGACTTGGCGAGCTTGCGGCTTATACTCACAAGCTTGTTTGCGTTTCGCGTATTGTACACGTGTACCATGGCATTCGTTTTGAAGTACGTAAGGTGTTCACGGACGTACACAGCCACTTGCATGATTAGTATCGCTGGTAAAGTGAGAATGCCCAATTTTATAAAAAGTTGCTTCGCCGGAGTGTCCAGCGGCACTCGTGCGATGGTTCGTATGGCGCGTTTCTGTAGGCGGAACACTCTCTCCCACTCGGCACAGCGACCCCACAGATCCGTCCCGTACTGTATTAGTGAATGGACAGTAGCATAATAGCATGTACGGGTGACCTCCGGGGTCACAGTTTTCACAACCCGACTTAGAGCAAAGCACGCACTAGCTATCTTGCCGCAAAGTTTGTCGACGTGCCGATCCCACTTCAAGCCCGAGTCTATGTCAAAGCCCAAGAAAGTTGTGCTGGTGACTTGATCTAAAAGTGTTCCATCGATTTGCACAGCCAGTGGCGCAATTTGACGACCCGATAAATTAAAATGCATATAATGCGACTTCTTGAGGTTGAGAGCCAAGCCATTCATGTTAAACCATTGGGCGAGCTGCTCCGCAGTCTGGTTTGAAGCCTTCTCAACGCCGTCCACAGTCGGAGCAGTAACAATCGCAGCGACGTCATCAGCATACATGAGGACCTCAACGGCCTTTATTGCGTCTGGTAGGTCATTTACAAGCAGCGAAAAAAGCAATTTAGACACTGATGATCCTTGCGCAACGCCCATTTGTGCCCCCAGTGGATCCGATCTCGCTTTCCCACCTTCTCCAACTACTACCTGTGTCCTATTTTGGAGTAGGCTCGTGAATAGGGACAACGATGTGTCACGGATGCCGTAGTGGCGCAGTTTAGCTGCGAGCACAGCATGGTCGGCTACATCGAATGCCTTTGAGAGGTCACAGCACAAGACGACAACCTGCAGCTGACTCTCTCTGGCAGCCATGATGCGCCGAACGAGTTCACGGGACAGAGATGTAGTGGATCGGCCCGCACGGTAAGCATACTGTCTGTCGGATAGGCTACTTGTCGAGGTTAGGTACTGAGTAAGGCGGGTGCTTAGGCCATTTTCAAATATTTTTGCTATCGCCGGAATGATCGACACTGGTCTATAGCCGTCCATATTACCTCTGCTCCCCTTTCCTTTGAAGATAGGAGCGACCTTACTTAATTTTAGTGCAGCTGGGTAAGTACCTTCTTTTATGCAGCGGTTGAACAGTTCCGCCATTGCATATGCTAGTGGAATTGGCGCTAGCCTTACAAGTCTCATGCTAATACCATAAACGTCTTTCGATGCTTTAGGTGGAATGGATGAAACTATTAGACGGTGCACCTCATGCGCCGTGAAAGGGCAGAGTGTAAACAAGCAGTCCGCTGGGGGCAGCCGGTGCAGGGCGCGGGCAACGTCGGCGCGCGGCGCCCCGCACGCCGCCGCGGCACCCAGGAACCTACTATTCATGGCATCTAGTGCATCTTTTTTTGTTTCGAATTTTGACCCATCATCGTTTAGAATGACCTCTGTCACATCTAACACAAGGCTGTTATGCTTTCCCCTTTCCTTATTTATAACATTCCACATGGCTTTATAAGTATTAGAGCTTGATTTAATTATTTTATTGTAGTGACTAGATTTATTACTGTTAACTAAATTATCATAATGGATTGTCATGTCAGCTATTATTTCTTTAATTGAATCATAATTTGGGTGTGTATTACTGAATTCTATAATTTCAAATAACAAAGATTTATATAATTTTGCATCTGTGCTGATCCAAGACGAGTCATGCCTACTACTAATGGTTCTCTTCCGCAATGGAAAACTAATCTCAAACTTGTTAACTATTATATTTATAATGGATGTCACAAGTTCAACGGCACCCGAGTTTTTTGTTAATATTTTACTCCAATCGACACTATAAATAGCCTCAGCAAAATTTGCCTTATTCACTTCAGAGAAACACCTTGAGTATGTGTGGGAGTTACTTATGTTCGTTTTATTACGTAATCGTAATTTTCCTTTGATAGCGAGGTGGTCACTTAGATTAGTAGTGACTGGCATCACGGTGACTGAACCTATGGGTAAATTTGAGTACAAGTGGTCTAAACAAGTCGCAGTTGTGGCCGTAACTCGCGTAGGGAAGTCCACCATATTTAACAATCCCTGAGATCTTAACATATCCGACCATTTTTTTAACTCCGTACTACTTTCGCCCAAGCAATTTACGTTAAAGTCGCCCATGATTATACACTGCAGTTCTAATTCGTTTATCTTACTGAGCACCCGTTCTAGAACTGCAAGAAAGTCGTTTACACCGATTAGGTTAGTTCTATATATGCAAACGATAGATATATGTAGATTTATAAGGTCAATCGCTGAAATTTCACAATATCTTTCTATAGATAAGTGCACTAGGTCTAAATTTTCTGTGCATTTCACATAATACACACGAACCGCCGTGCACTGTATTATTCCTACAAAAACACGAAACTAGTTTATAGCCGTCAAGCTGTACACACTTCAAATTCGCTAGTTTTAGCCAATGTTCTGTGATTCCCAGGATACGATTCACCACTACCAAATAGAGTCAACAATATGTAGAACTGTTAAAATATAGAACACCAAAAGCTGCGTGTAGTGTTGAAATCTGAAGCCATTATTAAGCATAGTATTATTTGTGTGTTTTAGTAACCCAAGCAATCACAATGCAGGCAGCGACATACACATATTTGGACACGCTACAGTCTATTGTAATTTGTTTAAATCGCGCTCACTACTTATAATAAACACTTTCGAATGTTCGTCTTTTCTGACATGAATTTTGCAGTATTTCACCCAAATGAACATGTAGCCCCTTTCTTTAAGGGATGTTTTGACGGACGTAAGCAGTTTTTTGTTTTCGGGGGTTAGGTGGTCATTGATAAACACGCGTTGATTGTTGGCATGGAAACCGATTTCTTCAGCGGTCATAGTCTTCTTCAGCCTTGCCGAAGCTATAAAATCCTCCTTTATATAGCGGTTGGTAAAGTTTACAATAATTAAATTGTCTTTGGGGTTATGTGTCGGCACTCTTCAGATGTAATTAATATTATTTTTATCCACTGGGTAGTTGAGCGCGTTACAGATATTTGCCAAAATCGTGAAGAGATTCTCATTCTTTGTCATGGGCACTCCCTTGATCTCAACGTTATTCAAACGCTGGTGCTGGTCACTACGGGCCAGCTCAGTTTTGATGAGGATACTTCATTTTGTAGCTGAGTGGATTTTTCTTGTGCGGCTTCTAATTTTGGGATTTTCTGCTCTAACTCAGTCAGGCGGGAGGCACACTCATCAAGTTTGGCACTGTTGAACCTACACGAATCATTGATCTCGTTCAGTTCAGTTTTCATATCAGGAAGACAAGACAATTGTTTCTGCATGTCCCGCAAAGTATTCAAAATTGTATTCAAATCTGCCGGTTTATCCGGGGCCGGCGAACCTTCATTTTTGCATAGCTTACATTTCCAGGCTGCTCTGCGTTCTGTTCCAAGCCTCTTATAGCCATCTTTGGTTATGTTGGCACAGCAAAACCCTATGACCTTCTTACATGTTGCGCATTGCAAATAATTTATATTTTTAGTATAATTTCAATTTGCATGCTTTCTTAAGTCTAAATGTGTATCCTATAACTAATCATTATATATAAATTTATAACTAAAATTTCTATTTCAAAAATATAGTATTGTGGCTGTAAATAAGTTCGGCTTTATCTTAAACGAACTATACAACAAAGTTTGATTGTTATGTCTCTTTAAACCGGAATTGTAAATCTTAAGAGAATATATTAATGCTCAAGTCAGCACTTGTCAAACCGACAATAAAACTTTATGGTTTATGCACATCGATATCCCGGTTGCTACTCGTGCACAGATACTGTAGATCAGTGCTTTTCAACCTGTGGGTCGCGACCCTCTGGGGGGTCGCGTAACCACTTGAAGGTGGTCGCTACTATTAGTATTGTTCAAGTTAAAGTGATGTGAGTATTGGATATTTGTAAAACAATCAGTATTTTTCAGAAGAATAACAATTGCGTGGTCGACCCTTTATTGATTTGAAGATACGTTGTATCGATAGAGAGACAATTTCTTTATTTCTTTCTTTCAAAGGCAAGTCCCTCGCTTTCAATGTACCGCAACCTTTAAATGAATCCGGGTTATATAGTGTGGATGTTTCCATGAACCTTAAAGAAAATATATTGGCATATAAGGGCAGTTAAATCGGATAGTAATGAGTAACAAATACTGCAAAAAAAAAAACATTTTAATGACTAGCCCAATTCATCTTTGTAACTGTTAATGTTTATAATGACAGACTTGCTTCTCGATAATTTGTCAATTTCACTGTTAATTATTCAGGGTTCAAGCAATTCGACTTTCCGGTCACCTGTCATCCCTTTAAAGATTGTTTACCAGTGATGCCATTGAACTTATTCTTAAGTTTTCGTGAAATGTCATTTGTCTTTGGTAACCTCCCAGTGTAGGTCTAAATTCTCAGGGTCATTGCCACGTCAAATATCGCACAGCGCCATAAAAGCACTTAAATCTTTTAAACCTGAATTATTCTCTCAAGATATTTAGATGGATTCTAAGTATTTTAAATACAATGGTTTTTTACGAAAATACGGAATAAAAGTTATGGAATCCTGGTGATTCAAGCATGCGGCTGTCAAACGTCGGTCGTGGGTTCGAATGGGTTCGGTACGAACCGCGTACCAACGAGTTTTTCGGAACTTATGTACGGAACATCATTTGATATTTACCCTTAGCTTTTCGGTGAAAGAAAACCAGAGATGTGACAAGTGGAAGATGGAATTAGGGATAAAAATGTGAACAAGTGTTTTGTCACCATCAAAAAAAAACCCAAGCCGTGGATAAATTGAAAATCATTTAAATCATCATCATATCAGCCGAAACACGTCCACTGCTGGACATGAGCCTCCACCAAAGAGTGCCAAAGAGTGACCACTGTGCCAGTGAGGTGTCATTGAAATACTTGAAGAGAATCACATTCTGAATTTAACTGAAACTACCAGCTAACATTTCTAAAAAAAATTGTACCTATAAGTATGTCAATGAAGGCCTACTCGTACTTTAACTTTACACTTCTGTTACCAATTTATTTATGTATTTCTAAAACATCGTTTTGATATACATATTTTAGAATTATGGAAGTATAAGGGCAAACAACGGCACGTGTGCTACGCCGTAGCGCGTAGCAGCATTTTTCTACTTTGTAGCGAAAGTCGCTCGTAGAGGCATGACTGATAATGCGAGTCAATTAGCCTTTGAATGGGTTAGTTGACAATAGTTATTTATGATACAAGTGTGGAAAGTAGGTGATTTCCGACGAGTGTCATTTCGAGTCGAGTCGGAAATCATCTTTACGCGCGTGTATCATACAACGTTTTACTATGCCTTGTGTGAGGAAATATATTAAATGGTGAAATGTCGGTTTAAAATAGATAGGTTAAAATTGAAGAACCCAGGTAGATTGTCAGGTACCTACTTATTATCTGGAACTGCATTTAACAACTTCTCCACATATTTTGCTGTGAAGCTTATTCACTTAAAAGTTAAATCCATTGTATTGTGGTTTTGGACCAAAATTAATTTTGAGTAACTCAATATATTAAACAACAAAAAGACACTGTACCGTCGTAGTTCTAAGAAACATACTGACACTATTGAAACGCAATACCTAAATCATTATTATTATTGCTTACTCACTTTCACTCGATATTTTTAACTTATTTACATAAAATAACTCCAAAGTAAACAACAATCACAACAATGGCGGGCTTTTTAGTTTTAAATACATGCGCGGTCAACATATGCGCATTGCGCATGTGCAAGTCGCCATACTGTCGTATCGCAAAAGGCAAAAGAAAGATGCGTTCAGCCAAACACATTAAGTGAATATTTAAAATTAATTAATTTATTGACCAAATTCAAAATATATAAAGATTAATAAATAATTTTATACATTATTAGTATTTATGTATCTTTTATATTAAAAGAAAACGTGTAATTGAAATATTTGTAAAACTTTTCTCGAGTATTAAAAACTCTTTGCGTCGGGCTGACGACGGACATACAAATTAAAAAAAAATTGAAAAGTAAAAAGCATTAGTGCGAAAAAGTGGCACTTTCCGCACGATTTCGGTTGGAAAACGCTCTTTTCGAGCACATGCAAAAATATGTAATTACTAATTGTAAAAATATGTAATTACTAAAAAAATGGTAACAAAGGAGGAAAGTTTAAAGTATTCAGTGACGTCCAATTAATTGGTAGGAACTTATAGAAACTCTCGCATATAAATGTAATTGGCCGTGTACTACCGCGGACATCGCACCGTATATCTCCACGCTCATCTATAAACGAGGCCCAAGTATTTAAAATAATTGTTATACTATTTGCATGAGATAAGATAACGCCTTAAGGGCCGCTGCCAGGACGCTGGACTTTCCATACAAACGTGTTTGGTATACGGCTGTAGACTATACAGCGTGTCTCTGACTTTGGGGCTATAAATGCAAATGTCAATTATGCTCCTTAAATGGAACTACTTTTGCTCTACAACTTTTCAAAAATACGTTATTTTTATATTTTCATTATTCCATACAAATAAAATAACATTTTCAATATACATCATCCATTTGTTAGTTTTCATACTTGTCAGTGTCATGGATGTCAAATAAAGAGGCCGTGTTTGCAATACATTGATGGTACAGTTAAAGTTCAAACACGAATAAATGATAGAAATAATAGTTATTTTACAAAGTTGCGGAACAAAAGTGGTTCAGTTTCAGGACCGTAATGGACATTTGCATTTAAAGCCCCTAAGTCAGAGACACGCTGTATAAATACGGGTGTAGACTCGAAAATTATTATTATTCCAAAAGGATGAAGGCAAAAAAATATGCCTAGTGACGAAAATCCCATTCAGATATCTCAAAGAATTACGAAGCTACAACCGGTTTAATATTGCATTACGTCACAATATGAGAGGCTGCCGCAGAGCGTATCGCGCGCGCGGGGCGCCGCGTCGACGGCGGCGCCGAACACGATGGGACACGGCACGTTGCCGTCTTATTAGTGACGTCACAATCTACAAGCGTCATCGTTTCATAATATATGACGTTGCGTTTTGCGAAAAAGGGACAGAACATGCCCGTTCTTAAAACTTTGGACACTTATAACTTCGTGATTATCTAACCTCTTGCTTTGATTTTTTCTCCATTTGACTACATTTTTAATCCTTTTTCGAGGAAATATGACATTGATTATTTTATTTAGTGCCCCTCCCTATTATAATAGAAAAATAATGAAGCGATTATAAACTGTATGACATACGTTCTACTCGCTCTAGTTTTTTTCTTCTATTTTAATTTCTAGCAACAGAAACCAGTTTCCGACGCAGATATGGCGGATCCCATGAATACTATTTAAGGAAAAATAATTGTTGAAGGTTGACGTAATTTTTAGAGTTCCATACCCAAGGGGTAAAACGAGACCCTATTACTAAGACTCCGCTGTCCGTCCGTCTGTCTGTCTGTCTGTCTGTCTGTCTGTATGTCTGTCTGTCTGTCTGTCTGTCTGTCTGTCTCTGTCTGTCTGTCTGTCTGTCCGTCTGTCTGTCTGTCACCAGGCTGTATCTCATGAACCATGATAGTTAGACAGCAGAAATCTTCACAGATGATGTATTTCTGTTGCCGCTATAACAACCAATACTAAAAACCAGAACAGAACTAATAATTAATATTTAAGGAGGCTCCCATACAACAAACGTGATTATTTTGCCGTTTTATAGATAATGGTACGGAACTCTTCGTGCGCGAGTCCGACTCGCACTTGGCCGGTATTTATTTAAAAATAAGCAATACACGCTGATCTGATCATGCATTGTTCATGATTCGGAACATAATTACGACAACATTTTTGATTAAAGTGATTGATGAACTTTGTCTTTCTAGGAACTAACAAATATTTATGTTATTTCAGTATGCCGTTAAAAAATGAGAACCAAACTAAGTTTGTATGGAAAGTCGACTTCAGTCGACCGCGCTGGGAACTATTATCTCGATTTACATGATTATCTTGAGCGAGTGGGCTGTGAACGACAGTTGATTACCATTAAAGCGCCTTGAACACCATTAGCTGTTCTGAGGCTCTAGTACAAGTTTTACCGAAACAAAACTTTACGATCGCGTTTGCGTTTTACCCTCAATTTGTATGGGATTTGACAGCTAAACGCGAACGCGGTCGTGACGTTTTGTTTCGGTAAAACTTATACTAGAGCCTCTGGTGGTCGAAGAAACATAACGTTAGACCGGTAAAGCTGGTGAGCAACTGGTACAGGATTCGATTAGCAAACTGGTCCCCTCGTGACATTTTTACTAGCTTTTATTTAACTTGCAATGTATGTACGTAACTATGTTTGTTCGGGTGGAATATTGCAACTCAATTGTGAAGCAGATATCTTCAACCGATTGAGTTGAAAATTTGGGTTTAAGTAAGTATATAGTTTGGATTAACTAACTAATTATAACTGGCCAATTTATTTGGCTAATTATAACTGGCCGCATGGCAGGTATGAAGAGCAGAGGACGGATGCCTATGCGTTGGGCGGACACGGCAACATCTGTAGCTAGAGCCACATTTCAGGCCAGCATGCATCAAGCACTGGACCGAGCAGGACTGAGCAACATGGAGAGTGATGGCGAAGAGCGCCCACAGTCGTCACGTCCCTCAGCCATGAGGATACGACCGGGAAGAAGGAATGGTTTGGTTGACCATTCATTATTATGGTACCATCGAACTGATCTAATGATGGAGACAGAAGGAGGCCACGGGAATTCAGTTGAACCAACGTAACCACGTTGAGTTTGGGCTCGTTAGAATCGTCTCAATGATTAGTTGATGACGGTATGCAGAAAAGTACTGTTGGCAACAAAAGCTTGTACAATTTTTTTTTTTTTTTTTTCTGAAAATGCCTATTAGGAATGCCAGTTTATGGAAGTAGAGACACATGTTAGTGTTGTTAATTCCACTACAACTAGAGGCTCTGTGTACTGGAGACCTTGCGAGTCTGTCTATGGTTATTTTGACCTAGTACGGAACGGAGAAGGTATACAGGGTGTATCAAAAATGGGGTGTGAACCGAGCAAGGGCATATTCGGTAGCGCATTGCGATTCCAAATATGCATTTATGTTTTTATTATTTTTGTTCACATTGATATTTTTGTTTTTTTTTTACATTACGTTCTTTGTTTTTGTTGACATTGCTCGTGTATGACCACACTCCCCCGCGAGAGTGAAGGATGGGGGGGTTTATTTCATATTTCAAAATTTAAAAAAATAATCATGGATTTTTGGAATCGCAATACGCTACCGCACATGCTCTTGATCGGTTCACACCCCATATTTGATACATGCTGTATATGCGTTTAGGGTGAGAGGCAGTTTCTTTGTTTGTGTACACCAATGTTCAAAATCTCTAAAACGGCCGGCTGTTTAGCTGTCATTTTCTTTGCAATAGACAATCATATGTATAATCTTAATCAGTGTCAGAGTGAGGTTGGGTTGTCGACGAACCATATAACCGAATATATAAGTTATAAATGTTTTCATTTCTATATCTGTTATCGAAACAATCATCCATCTTGGAAAACATAATATGATATGATAATCAAAAAATACAATAGCCGGGAATTCAAGATTAAGTAAAAAAAAACCATGAATAAAGGTTAAGTTTTTACAAAACCGTTTATATCTTGTAATGGAATTACTTCTTTTGTAAAATTTAAATTCGTATTAATATAATAATGTGCAATCAATGAAATTATTTTGTTACTACGTACAACGGAACGTATATGAAACGATGTGTGCAAAACGCTGTACAGCTGCTAGACCTACACCAAGAGGTTACCATAGATAAGCATATTTTTTTTTATTTTATTTAGTCTCTTTATTTAATTATTGCAGGGAGTAGACATTAATAAGGGTGGTGGTGCTGACTTGATCCATCCCCATTTCATTAAGTTGTGCGCTCGTGAATTGGCAGTGCCTTTAACTAAATTTTTTATCAAGTCCTTATCGCACGGTCACTTCCCCTCTACGTGGAAAAAAGCCTTGATTACACCAATTCACAAAAGCGGCGATGCGCACCAGATGACTAACTATACCCATCAGTAAATTAAATATCTTTGCAAAAATCTTATAAAAAATTGTTTACATCAAAATTACTGCTGCTTTTTATAACAAATTGCGCCCGGTCAACATGGTTTTTGTCAAGGTCGTAGTGTTGATACCAATCTCCTGACTTTTACCGATTTTATTATCAATAGAATATCTTCCGGCTGTCAGGTGGACGCCGTGTATACCGATTTCTCGAAATGTTTTGACAAAATTAATCACAATGCAAGATGGTACCATGATAACTAAATCAAGAAACTCTTGGAACTCGGTATACATGGTGACCTTCTTAGATGGATAAAGTCCTACCTGTCTAATCGCAGTCAGGCGGTAGCCTGGAAGGGATGTACCTCTTGTTTTCTTCCCGTACCCTCTGGAGTACCTCAAGGGTCACACCTTGGGCCCTTACTCTTTATCTTATATGTCAATGACATGGCAACCTGTTTCCGTAATTCTGAACACCTCATCTACGCAGATGACACAAAAATGTATAAAGCTATATCCTCGGAAGCGGGTTGTTATGCATTACAGCAGGACTTAGAAATCTTAGAAAACTTCTTTTGAATGCGGAAAAATGTTTTGTAATCAGTTTTAACCGTAAAAATGACCCAATAATATTCAATTATACCTTAGCTGGTAATAACATATCTCGGGTATCATCTATTAGGGACTTGGGTGTTATTTTGGACTCACAATTAAACTTTAATATACACATTGATAATTTATGTAAGCGAGCTTATAAAAAGTTAGGGATGCTCCTTCGGATCGGACAGCCTTTCAGGCGCCCAAATACTTATAAATTATTTAATTCTTTCGTTAGGAGTATCCTTGAGTTTGGCTGCGTTGTTTGGACACCTCAGTACCAAGTCCATATTGACCGTTTGGAGAGGATCCAAAATATTTTCCTAAAGTCACTGTGTTATAGAACAGGTAATTATTTCGAGCGTTCCGCGTCAGCTGCGAAGCATTTCTGTGTTCCTTCCCTTCATAGCCGGAGACAGTTTTTAGATGTGATGTTTTTGTTAAAAATTCTAAAAGGTGTGATACACTGTCCGAACCTCTTAGAATTGGTTACTTTTAGTTGCCCGCGTCACCCCTTACGTCCTAGATCTCTATTCCATATCAGCTTTGCCCGCAAAAATTACTCACGGCATACTTTTTTCAGGCGAGTCCCTAGTTTTTATAATAAGTATCTGATCGATATTGATCCTTTTCATCAATCATTGTTAAGTATCAAATTGTTAGTAAAACGTAAGTTATTTTCTTAGTCCTTCCAGGAGTATTATAATTACCTAATGTAAATGTTACTCTTCAGATCTCCTTGTAGGTATTCTAACCGAAAAATGTCTACATTCATTTTTAGTTGCAAGATTAAGATTCCTTTTTTGTTAACACAATTATCATAATATTAATGGACCTCCAGGTCTTTAGCATTATGTCTGTTGGTACTCTATGTGTACCCCTTATATATTTGTTTAAGCGACTGTTTGTGTTTCTCAATAAATAAATAAAAAAAAATAAAAAAAAATCGCACCAATAAACACAGCAGCAAACAGCGGAATAGGCCTGCTATACCTAACTTAAACTATGTAAACCCTAACTATATATATATACATTATTTCCCCCAAATCGGTGCCACTAAGCAGAATGTCCATAAGGCTGGCTGCGTTGCCTCGCTGAATGGCAATGCCAATACGCTGTGCGAGGAACGAGACAGCCCTACGGTGATCAGAGGACCAGATGAGCATATAACTTAGCTTTAGCAAGCTTATTTGCATCCGGTCCCCAAGGACCCAGGGTCGTCAAACGCCGCTAATATGTAACTCTCGCCAAGAGTTGCATATGTGCGGCGCTTTGCTGCCCCAGCCTCGGCGGTCGCTTCGCCAGCTCTCGACGACGTCGTGCCCATGTGGGACGGCGCTAGGGTATCCACACACGTGGCATCCCAGACGGGCCGCGCCTGTTGGCAAGGCCAGAGAGTCATCCCGTCGGCTCTCTTATCGGCATCACGTGCTAGGCCATTACGCTCTAATGGGGCACCGGCGTGCCGGTTAATGTACAGCCATGATAATGCACGGCCAAAATAATGTACAGCCCAATAATCTGCGTCCATACTGTACATGGATTATCAGGCTGATTATTGGGCCGTGTTTGGAAGCCAATTTTGTACGAGCTGATAATGCACGGCCCAATAATCCGTGTCCCTGTGGTTTCGGATTATCGGGCTGTACATTATCTGTGCGGACTAATAATCTCCAGCGAGTCGACGCCACCCCGCCACGCGGGGTGTCTATTTCTGGTCTGAGGGACACAAGTGAACCCTAACCTAACCGACCTAAGACAGAGTTCGCTTATGACAAGCCATTTTTGTCCACAAAAAGTGGACGCGGATTAACAGGCTGTACATTATTGTGCCGTGCATTATCACCCTGAGCAAACTTGGTCCGGGGCAATAATTGGAAGCCACTATTGTCCGGGCTGATAATGCACGACCCAATAATCCGAGTCCACAAAAAGTGGACGCGGATTATCAGGCTGTACATGATTGGGCCGTGCATTACTGGCTCCCGGCACGCTGACACTAACCAGAACCCGACAGATGATGTCGTTGAGGCAGGAGTGGCGGGATATGCGGCCCGCGCTTTACGAGGAAGCGAGGCCGTGGTTACCCGTCCTTATTTAACCTGCGCACAAACAATATATACGCCCTTTGCCATAAGATCATGTGCTAGCGAATTGAAGATGTGATGGCAGTAATTTACATCTAACCTTCCCTGTACATAAACCAAACAAATCATCCTCTCACGTGTTGACTTACACCTCAACATCATTAATAACATGACAAAAACAAATTAATTGTTTCTTAAGGCAGGTATTAATGTTGGTGGCTGTACCAATCAGGCGTTGGTCTCCCGTTGCCACTATACGTCACAGCGTACAAGCGATTCCGGAGAGTACCCATACCATACAAACTTACAAAGTAGCAATCGCACGGACTTTACCTCTTTTAAAAACCGATTTAAAATTCTTTCACCGGTGTGTAAAACGGAGTTTATGTTAGTCATCATCGCACAGCCGAAACTACTGGGACTAGAAACTTGAAATTGACACCATAACTTCCTTTTATAACGTAGGCAAGGGATAAGAAGGTATTCTTACAAATAACATCCCTAAGAGGGTTAAAAAGGGGGTCAACGTTTGTATGGAGAGCAAGACATTTTAAAAGTAAGAGATTTGAAACTTCGGTCATAGACTGTTTGTTAAAAGAACATAAAACTAAATGATTACTCATTTACTATTAAGACTCTGTTATTGGAATCTACGCAGACAACATTAAGGGGCTCCCATACGCCAATCGCCAATGACCTTCGATTTGAATCACTTAGTTTTCTAATGTTTTTTGTAGCTTATTATATTAACAACAAGGGCTTTAAGTAATATAGTATCCCATATTTACTTCAAAGTTCATTGTTTTCGAGATATTTATAATAATAAATAAATAAATATTAAATAAATATTAGGGGACAATCTTACACAAATCGACCTAGTCCCATAGTAAGCTCAATAAAGGCTTGTGTTATGGGTACTAGACGACGATATATTTAATAGATAGAAATACTTAAATACATAGTAAACATCCATGACTCAGAAACAAATATTCATGCTCATCACACAAATATTTGCCCTTACCAGGATTCGAACCCAGGACCTTCAGCTTCGTAGGCAGCGTCACTACCCACTAGACTAACCGGTCGTCAAAGTTGAACAATTTTAGGCCAAAAAACTGTTTTTTTGGCCATAACTTTTTTGTTAATAAGTTTAAAATGAAAACCCTAGACACGTTTTTAGAGACGTCATAGACGAACCCAAATATGTAGATTTCGTATATATGTTAGATCTTTCACGTCAATAGAGATACGAAATAAGTGTTTTTTTAGACAATGTTTTATAAAATCATACAAAATTAAGTATTCATTTCTTTCAAAATCCGATAGACCAAAATGGAGATAAAAGATTGACGAACCGATAGCCGTTTGACTTATAATTCTATCTGTAGTGCAAAAGTAGGAGATACGATTCAAAACTCGTCAAAAGTCGATGAAAACCTCGGGTAGCCCCTTAAGAAAGTTAAACAGGTTTTGTTGTTGATGGAAAAGAGCGACCTACCACTACGTCATATTTATCAGAAAATCGTCGAATCATGACAGCTTTGCACTATTACTAATTTTCCATTATTCGGGGTCATAATGCCGGCGACCAGTGGATTGGCGTCATGACGCAGTGACGCATGCGTCTCAAATTGACAGATTCTTGCGCACGCTGGTAATCGTAGACGCAATCTAATTGTGTTATTGTCGTGACACTTGCCTTAAGTGATTATCCGTTTTAATTAAGTTTGTATAGGGTCGAATAATGTAGATGTTTATTTTTGAATCAACTTTTTTATGTCACTAGCTGCCATGGTGACGTCTCCTGGGTCACATTTTAAAACTGTGTTTTTAGGGTTCCGGACCAATAAGGTAAAAACGGAACCCTTATGGTGCGCTCTGTCTGTCTGTCACAAAGTTAAATATCTCAGGAATTACTAATGCTATCCATTTGAAATTTTGAATAGTTTTAAAGAAAGTTAATTCACGTGTATGGAACATGAAAAATTTAAATATATATATTTTATATCTATAAATTACGGATAAGAGGGGGGAAAAAAATCAAAGTTTAGTTAGTAGGTCAAGTGGGGTATCATATGAAAGGGACACAACACACACACACAACATTAGACATTTTAATACAGTTTTTTTTTTTTTTTTTCTAGTGGTAAAATATTGATTTATAAAGGAAATTGTTGAAAAAAATACCATTCCCCCACCCCTTATCTCGGAAGTTTACCAAGCGAAAAGTTTGAAATAAATGTATAAGATTGAGATTAACGTAAATATCACCGGAAAGTTATAATTTAACCTCTATCTAGAGTATTTTTTTTTTATTTTACAAAAAAACATTTTTAAACTAAGATTATTTAACACTTTTGTGTTTGATATTCATTATTTAAATTAGTATGAAAGTATTCTGAAAGTGCCTTCTTTCAAATAAAAGGTATTATCGAAATTGGTTCAAAATAATGCAGGGTCGTGAAGGGTATATAGTGTATGAAAGTTTGTACGGAACCCTCGGCGCGCGAGTCAGACTCGCACTTGCCCGGTTTTTTTTTCTTGTAGATCAGCCACTTTTTTATCTTTTGAGCATTTTAAAGGTCCATTTTGTCATATTGTCTCCTGGCGAACGGGACAGAATAACCACAAGAAGTAATTGATCTATATTCATTTAAAAAGTTTAATTATTTTCACCCATTGCTTTATATGATAAGCATTGTACTCGTAATGTGCAACTGTCCTGTGAGATTATTATAATAAATATCATTTTCTTAAACATGCTCGGAAATGTACGCGTTAATATCACGAAATGAAGACATGAAGTTTCTTGTTTATGCCAAGAAGTAATGTATGAAAACCCTAAGTAAAACCATTATTGTCCGCTACTCTAACTTTTTAAATTTGCTTACTAATATTAAACTGACAAAGGAAAAATTACATACTGCCAACCACCATTGGACTCTGTAAGCATACTTGCTAGATAAAAAAAATAAAAAATCTATGGTACTATACTTGTGTGCGGTTAAACATGGTGATCGAGCGGCTTGTTCAAATGGCATGTTTAAAAAATAAAAAAGTTTCAAATTACCTATTATTTAATTGATTACCTTGTATTTATTTTAATTTTAATATTTCCTCACATCGTTTGAGAAAAGTACTATACACTCCTCGGCCGGAACAGGGATTGCTGGACTCGTTGTATCCGGTGTCTACCCCAATCTCGTCCAGCAATCCCTTACTTCACGGCCTCTGCAGTAATCTACTAAATATGGACTTCCAGCATGCCCAGGAGAAGCCATAGGCGGATTATCCCTATAGACAAACTAGGCACGTGGCGAGGGGTTCCAAAAGGGCGTGAAATTCTTTCTCGTATTTTTTTTTATCATTGGCCGGCTAGAGGGGCGCTGATGAGGTACTTGCCTAGGGCGCTCTCGACATTTAATCCACCTCTGGGAGATGTCATACCATTGTCCCAAAACTACATGTTTAGGGGATTTAAACCCTAGAGAATGTTAGTGTTAAGAAGTCTTCCAGACGTAACCATTGAGCAACAAAAATAGTAGATTGGCCCATTTAGCAATATTTTCGACTTGTACAGTTGATGCCAAAGATATTTTTGCACTTTTGCACCTTCTGTTGGTATACGGCGTAATAGTACATTACTTACCAAGGGCTGTGAAAGAAAGAAAGCCCGAAGTCGCAGGTATTTGTGACCCGAGCCGTAGGCGAGGGTTGTAAATATGCGACAGAGGGCTTTCTTTTTTACTGCCCGTGGTGAGTACACAATTTTACGTCTCCATCTGGCCATAATGCAAGTTTTACCGTACGCGTAGCGTGCGGTAATACTCACATTATGGCCAGGTGTGACGTAAAAAACTATACATCTCTAACGATTCTTTCATCTTAATTTGCATAGATCGTAAGTAATATTTTAATTTGCTAGTTGGTTGTAATTTAATACTTGTATGACATAATCTGTACAATTCGCGTCTGGTAATATTAAAGCGAGTTAACTTGGCTGTAATCTGGTTTCCTACGGGACAGGCCTTGCCTAGTGTAGGAACCAGGCAAACCTCTGTGAATGGCACATACCAAATCTTGAAGATTCTGTATGATTTAACTAGAATGTCTTTATGTTAACTTGTTTCAGAATTTGTCAAGATGAGTAAATGTTTTAATCTTTTTTCACTTCTCATGCTCGTAAAGTTCGACTTTAAGTCGTGCGTAGACGACATAAAACCGCTTTTTAAACCAAGGCAATCGGTCCAACCGCCACACGTGCAACTTTAACTTCATAGAATAAACTCTTTATTTTTATTTTATTATGTTTCGCTAGTATTCTAAGACCAAGGCAAGGATACCAACAGCCAAAGTACACAATAAAACTTCATGAAATAAACTTATAGTTTTCATTTCCTCGCAATCGAAGTGAAAAGTAAAGTGTACAATTCGTCCATAAAACCCATTTTACACTCGATTTTATATCTAGTCGTCTAGCGTACCTATACTTCTAGCGTAAAATGGTGCGTTTTATGCACTTCTTGTACAATCTACTATTTAACGTCGTCTGTATTGTAGATGTTGTATGCCATACCTCTACAGTGCTGGTGTCAAGCTGTCCGGAATCTTATAGTCCGTAAGCCCCCTCCCAATACACCTACGTCTCATGAGAACACGAATAAGGTGCCAAAGTTAGCCATCTTTGGCACCGTCTGCCAAGTACTTCCGGCCATTTCAGGACTGACAGACTTAGGTTTACTCTCTTCGATTAAAGGGCTAAATTATGCCACATGTCTCGTACTGTTGTCACATGACGTAAATATACCTACCCACAAACTTTGGTCGGGAGTGAAGGATTTTCAAACTTTCGGCCAACTTTAGGTGCGATAATCTCTGTTTCTTGCTCAGCACAACATTCTCGACCTGCTGCCATACATTTTATCGTGTTGTCATGTGACGTAGGTGTATTGGGAGTGGGCTTACGGACTAATATCAATATAAGATTTGAAATCGTCAAGCAGTCGCCCTCGAGGTTTTGGCCTAAGGGCCACGCAATCGTATACCTCGTAATACCTTTCGCTATTGAATATAAAAAAAATATTTTTTACTCGTCGACTATAATCTTTAAATTAGAACCTCGCAAACCATAACGCAATTCATTGCTTTAATTCTGATGCAAAAGTTTATGCTCTATGGACAATCGAAATAATTATTATTCAATTGTAGTCAGAGTACAACGTCGTCGTTTGCTTGCGATCATTTGACATTCACTGACAGTTTCGGATAGAGTATACCTTGTGACCTTTTTTGAAGGGCCTAGTTGAGAACTGGTGCGGTGTAAGTCACTCACCGGTGAGCGAGGACGCGTCAGGCAACTCCCAGTTGTCGATTCTCGCCTTGGGCGCGCCCACCTCGTCGCCACGGCGGACACTACCTCGTAGTCAGAGTACAACATTGTCGTTTGCTTGCGATCATTTGACATTCACTCACAGTTTTGGATAGAGTATACCTTGTGACCTTTTTTGAAGGGCCTAGTTGAGAACTGGTGCGGTGTAAGTCACTCACCGGTGAGCGAGGACGCGTCAGGCAACTCCCAGTTGTCGATTCTCGCCTTGAGCGCGCCCACCTCGTCGCCACGGCGGACACTACCTCGTAGTCAGAGTACAACATTGTCGTTTGCTTGCGATCATTTGACATTCACTCACAGTTTTGGATAGAGTATACCTTGTGACCTTTTTTGAAGGGCCTAGTTGAGAACTGGTGCGGTGTAAGTCACTCACCGGTGAGCGAGGACGCGTCAGGCAACTCCCAGTTATCGATCCTCGCCTTGAGCGCGCCCACCTCGTCCACGTCGGCCGACACGCGGAAGATGCCTTCCGTCTCCCGTCCGCTTAGCGCGAGCACCTTGACGACAAACGTTTCTTTATAAATATGTTTTCACGCCACTGCTCGGAAATGTGGCAAAAGATGGTCAGAAAACAGGCTTTAAAGCAATAGATGGACTCGTTTCCTTCGAGGTCATCACCTAGCGGCTCGGACCTCGAACCCACTCGTCCATCTATTGCTTACTTTCTAGCCTTTACAACGATGTACTATTCTTACAAATGATATTGAGCCAAGCTCTTAAGGCGCCGTAGGTTCATGGTCTTCTCTCCTTCTCACTGAGCATAAGCGTGAGCGAGATGGAAGTGCGTGCTCGGAAGCGCGGATATATTCTTTTCAATTTTAATTTTTTGGCCGTTTAAATAAACATAAATGTAATCACTGATTTCCTTCGAACATGATGTTTCCGATTTTTAGAAGCAATTTTAATATTTATAGTTTTTGCGCATAATTTGTTACGAATATTTTAAGTGCATTTTTGTGTATTTTAGACCTATGTTCGTGATTTTTTCCATCGAGCGAAATTTGCTTAATCATGTTTCGAATCACTGATCTCGCTGCAAAAAAGTCTCAAGATTACTATGCGTATTTTTTTGAAACCATATTATTATAAACGGACGCATTATATTGTTTCAAAAACTCTGTTCGCTTAACTTCGCTTAACCTACGGCGCCTTAACACTAAGTGCCAGAAACCCGCAAGGCTGGTTCTTCCACTACACACAGTTTTCCGCATGTTATCGGCTAGCGTAGCGCTACGAAATTGGGTAGTTTCCTAAGTACATAGAATATAATTATATTTAGTCCGTCAGTTAGATTATCAAATAATATTGGACACGTATTTATTTTGTCAATTAATTTATTTATTTATTTATACAAACGCCAACACAGTTAACTGACCATCCTTATATATTGAACCTTATTACAATGCGCATAAAGTGCACGGATGGTCAGTTAACTGTGTTGGCGATGGTACACATTGAATGTGTTAATTAAGATGATGGATGTAATTACCTGCTGTGATAACGCGACCTGCACCCAGGGTAGCTGCCGGTTCGGGAACCGCTCTTTCTGCAGCGTCATCACCTCCGACAGCGTGTTGCCGAACATCGATTGACGGAATATTTGGATCTGAGGGGAATAACAGTGACATTTAATAGCGACCAAAATGAACGGTTAAGGTCATTTTAAGGGGATTTTTTAAGGTTTGATCACGAACGGCGGTGGCATGTGTGGAAGCGAGATCGGACCGCGGCATCACGACACAGGATTATTAATAGTTTTTATTTATTTATTTATTTACATAACAAACCCGAGGTTGGTCATCAAACATGCTATCCCGCTAAACCGCATAGCACTCCGTCATCTAATTAGGGTAGTTTCGTTTGTGCGTCAACTATAGTAACAAATAATAAGTTTCTGTCAAAACTGTACTTTTTTGTATACCGTCATCAACTACTCATTGAGACGATTCTAACGAGCCCAAACTCAACGGGGTTACGTCGGTTAAGTACTGAATTCTGACTGATTTCTGTCTCCATCATCTGATCAGCTCGATGGTACAATAATATTGAATGGTCATCCAAATTATACTTTACCCAAAATTTCAGTTCAATTCAGGTTGAAGAAATATGCTTCAAAATTCAGTTGCAAGCTTCAAAACTTGTAATAAAATCCGTTAGTATGCAAGAGCCGAGTTTAGCCCGAAGTGGCAAGGGAAGTGCCTGATCGCGCTCCTCCATGCCGGCCAGGCCCCTATTTCACCAACTTGACAATTGTCACCTGACAACGACAATTCTCCGTACATTGCTGGTTCCACAAGTAACCTAGCGACCACCTTAACTTCTAAAACAAGCAATGGATGGTGAATTGTTATTGTCAGGTGACAATTGTCAAGTTGGTGAAATAGGGGTCAGAAAGCTTGAAGCTTGAGTCGGTGCAGCGTGCTCACCCGCGCCTGGTCGATGTCCTCGGTGCTGGGCTTGCGCGGCGGCCGCTTGCCCGCGACCCCGATCCGCTCCAGCCGCTTGCACGCCACGCCCGCGTAGTGCGACACTTGCACGTGGATCGGCCACTTGCCCACCTGTCGCCACAAACAATACTATAGGTCAGTCAAGCTGGGAACTAATTATCGGACGCGGCTGGCGGACGCGGCTCACAGCCGCGACTTATAGGTATCTAGATAATGAATATTGAATTGTGCAAACTATCGGAGGTAAGCCGTGGACGTAACCTTGTGCTGACCTTGAGCGTTCGGACATCCGACAGAAATCTGGCGCGCTGGATGTTTTTCGACTGTGCACATTTATCAGTCGCGGCCGTCAGCCGCGTCCGATAATTTGTTCCCAGCTTAAGGCTCTTGTTTGAAGAGGGCGACCGACTCATGATCACTTTTAAGAGTTCCAAGTATACCTTTGGAATACTACGTACTCGTCCATACAAAAAGAGAAAACGTTTTTCCACTTCTAAATATTTTCCAATATCAATGATATTTGGTACGTTGTTGACACAATGAAAGACTAGGTTTATAGGTTTTCCTTTTTTCAAAATTTGCAAAAAATTAAAATGTATAGGCACCTAATTTTTTCTTTTTCAAAAAGCGAAAACCTATAAACCTAGACATTATTATGCTGAAGCGATCGGCATCGAAATTAAAGTTATAGTTACTTGTTAATATTTAGTTAGTGGAATACGTTTTCTCCTGAAATGGATAATTCACATAAAAAGTACATATTGTCAGTCGCGAGCTGCTAGCCATACTTCCCTCTTAAGTCTATTACACAAGCAGTGTCAAGAAGGGAATCAACGTCTTCTATTTGCTGTGTAAGCCAATGCGGGAGCAGCATACAACAGGTAAAGGTCGCGGGAGTCCGGACCGATCACTTTGGCACTTTTCAGTGGAGGCATACGCTGGGCAGTGGACGTGTTTCGGCGGACATGACGACGGTACCTCCGGGAAGGCGTCCGCGAAGGCCGGGTCGCGGTGCCGGTTGACGTAGTTGGTGAGCGCGGGCTGGAAGGCGGGCGAGGGCGGCACGAAGGCCAGGCACACGGCCAGCAGCTCCCAGCCGCGGAGCAGCGAGTCCCGCAGCGGGTTCTCCGTGCTCTGCCGGCACAGCTGCACGTACAGCTCGTCCCGGAGTCTGCGGAGCGACAGCCGAATTGGCGATTACATAGATAGTGGATTCTCTAGAAATAACTACAACTTAGAAAAGTTCAAAACCCCCGACATTTTCATTTCAAAGTCCAATATCTCAAAAACGGCTGAACAGATTTGCATGAAACATGGCTAAGAACACTCGGCATAAAATTATCTATGACACGAAAAAAGCCGCATTCAAATCGGTCCATCCGTTTAGGACCACAGACAGATACACAGACACACAGACACATAGATACACATATACACAGGCAGACAAGTTAAACTTATAACAGCCCTCTCTTTGCGTCGGGGGTTAAAAACAACAACAGTTATCCAATGCATAGTTCGGATAACTGCTTTTTCTATTGGTTTACGCGAGACAAAGCACAACTCCCTGTTTCGTAAAGTAAAAACTTAAATGTGGTTATGTTGAAACAACAGCTTTGAATATCGTTTATCCGCTCTATGTGGTTTTGCCAGCGCAAGCCGTAAGAGGGCATTTAATGTATTTATGTCCATTTAACGAATAGTTACGGGATGTCACAAAACCGAATGTTAATATATAACGTATAGTAAGTTACGTCTAACTTGTCGGTTTTCATACGAAACATATGAAAACCGACAAGTTAGACGTAACTTAAAGTCCTGTCCTGCTGTTGTAGCTAGGTCGCCGAGTGTTGCAATCGTCTATGTAGATCTGGACCAGTCGGAACATGTGGGTGATCGTATTAGTGCCTTCCGGTCACCTTATAGTATGTAGATCTGGACTAGGAACACAGGGCCGTGTTAGTGACTCACTTCTCGTTAGCGAAGGTGGCGTGGAGTAGGTCACGGGCGACGGAGTTGAGCGTCATGCCGGACCGCGCCTTGCGGTCGCCCATGTAGATCTGGACTAGGAACACAGGGCCGTGTTAGTGACTCACTTCTCGTTAGCGAAGGTGGCGTGGAGTAGGTCACGGGCGACGGAGTTGAGCGTCATGCCGGGCCGCGCCTTGCGGTCGCCCATGTAGATCTGGACTAGGAACACAGGGCCGTGTTAGTGACTCACTTCTCGTTAGCGAAGGTGGCGTGGAGTAGTTCACGGGCGACGGAGTTGAGCGTCATGCCGGGCCGCGCCTTGCGGTCGCCCATGTAGATCTGGACTAGGAACACAGGGCCGTGTTAGTGACTCACTTCTCGTTAGCGAAGGTGGCGTGGAGTAGGTCACGGGCGACGGAGTTGAGCGTCATGCCGGGCCGCGCCTTGCGGTCGCCCATGTAGATCTGGACTAGGAACACAGGGCCGTGTTAGTGACTCACTTCTCGTTAGCGAAGGTGGCGTGGAGTAGGTCCTGGGCGACGGAGTTGAGCGTCATGCCGGGCCGCGCCTTGCGGTCGCCCATGTAGATCTGGACTAGGAGCACAGGGCCGTGTTAGTGACTCACTTCTCGTTAGCGAAGGTGGCGTGGAGTAGGTCCTGGGCGACGGAGTCGAGCGTCAGGCCGGGCCGCGCCTTGCGGTCGCCCATGTAGATCTGGACTAGGAACACAGGGCCGTGTTAGTGACTCACTTCTCGTTAGCGAAGGTGGCGTGGAGTAGGTCCTGGGCGACGGAGTTGAGCGTCATGCCGGGCCGCGCCTTGCGGTCGCCCATGTAGATCTGGACGAGTCTGAACAGGTCGGTGGCGGCTTTCTTGTGCGCTTTGTCCCAGTCCGCGCCGACCATGGGCGCGCTGATGCCTGATGATGTCCATGATAGCATGTCGCGCACAGACGCCTGTAATTAAAGGTCTGAATTTAAAGACTGGTAACAGATTACTTGTACTTAACGGGACTTCATTGCGTATGTAAAAGTGATTTCTTGACTCTTTTAAGTCAAATAATCGTAAAATTGTCAATTAGTAACAGAATAAAATGATTTATTTTTGATTGAATTAGAGGGGGTAGTAGTGTATATATATATATACAACTTTCAATAATAAAGTTAGCAGGCTGTTATCTTCAAAATAAATTTTCAAACTATATCGTCGATCGTGATTTTTTTGTTTATTTAATTTTGGTTGCACAAAACAAGCCAAGCCCGCCATTTGTGCCTGCCCACATGTAGCATGGCATTAATGCCATGAAACATTTTCTACCAGTCAACCTTAGGGTATTCAAGATATGTGTACACTTTTGCACCTTATTCCATTGTAACAAGGCGAAAAATTTAAAGATCTCTTTGATACCCTTATCACGAAACAAATTATTTAATTAAATATTTTTGATTCGAGTTATTTTTAACGAGGAAGTTACCCCGATCATTTTATAAACGATGTGATACAGAGAAAGAATATAATGGAAAAATAAACCATCTTCGTCTGTAGCCCCCGACAGGATTCGAACCTGCGACGAGAATGGAGCGGGCGCATAGCTCGCCCATTAGAGTGGTGCCAAGACATTAGCCGTGTTCCGAATCACGACAAAAACGTTTTAAGCGCGCTTACGATCGGACCGATTCACGCTTACAACGCTCACATAAATATGACGTCATTGATGATGTCATGGACGACGCCATGTTGGCGCTTACGGTGCTCACACTCCCAGGCGTAAGCACCTTGAGCCAAACGTCAAGTTGACGTTTGGTTTGGTTTGACATATGACACTTAAATTTTTTTAAGTGTCATATGCGATTTAACTTTTCTACTCAGAACTGAAAACGTAGTGGTTATATTTATTCTCTTTGCTCAGAACCTCAGACAGAATTCAAATGAATGTGCCGTTGACATTGACAGTTTGACACATGACAGTAAACGCGCTTATGACCGGACCGAATCAGTACACCACTTACGCGGCCTTGAGCGGCCTTGAGCGCGCTTACTGATTCGGACCAGCCGTAAGCACTGTAAACGCTGTGATCGTTGTTGTCGTGATTCGGAACACGGCTTGTGAATCAAGTCTCTAACTCGATGCAGAGAGGGCTCTAGTCTTAGCGGGAATATAAGGGAAAAATATACAGCTTCCGTCACTGTCCTCGTAGCTCAGAGCAGTCTAGCGTTAATAGAAAGGTCGCAGGTTCGAATCCTGTCGGGGGCTACAGACGAAGATGGTTTATTTTTCCATTATATGCTTTCTCTGTATCATATCGTTTAGATCTCTTTGATGTCGATTGTACCTTTTATATAAATATACTTAGCTGTGTTTATTTTATTATGTCTAATATATATTTTTTTCCTATAGATGTTTTTTATTTGGGTATGTATTTGCTTTTTTTTCAGTCACAAATAAATGTTTTTCTTTCTTTCTTTCTTGTTTATTCGCGTGGAGTGGACGGTAAGTGTAGGAGTCAGGCTGCGGTTGTCCATATATGCCGATGATCGGTCTGTAATCGGTATGTAAAGACAGCATCAAAAGTAACTACGCAATCGAAGACGTCAAAAGTTCTTATACCCTTTTAATAAAGTCTTTTGACGTCTTCAATTGCGTAGCTACTTTTGATGCTGACTTACCTTTTTTCTGAAGATGCCCTTGTTGAAGTTGAGGTGGTCCTTGGCGAAGATCTCGATGTCCTGCTCGGGCGGGCGCGGCGCGTGCGCACGCACCGGGCTGTACAGCGCCTCCGCGCCGGGCAGCGGCTGCGAGGGTAACCGCACATTAGGGGCTGCCCATATATTACGTCCATTTACAATGGGCGTCTGGCCATTGGGAGTCAGACGGTAGTCATTTGTTCAAGGAAATAACAGGATGATGATACGGGGGGGGTAAGAAAACGATGACGTAATATATGGACAAGCCCTACTACTAAGCGAGGCATGGCTAGATATAAAATACGGGTGGAGACTCAAAATGTATTATTACTCCAAAAGAAAGAAGGCAAATAAATATGCCTGCTGACGAAAATCACATTCAGATATTTCAAAGAATAACGAAGCTACAACCGTTTTAATGTTGCTTGTTAGAGAAAATGCTCGCAGATAGTGACGCCACTATCTGCGAACAACAAAAATACGCAAATCAGTGTATTTCATCATCGCAAATAGACGTTCTAAAGCGGAATAGCAAAGTAATATTGTTCTAGATACGTATTTAAGCAGAAACTACCACTAGTATATATATATTAACCTTTCGATATTCGGCGGCTCCCCAGGGAATCACTAGTTCATACTACAAATGCTACCGAGTTTTGATAGAATTCTTAAAACACGGCGGCGGCTTTTTTGGGAGCCACGCGTTTCGAATATTTATTTACGTCACACCTGGCCATAATGTGAGTATTACCGCACGCTACGCGTACGGTAAAACTCGCATTATGGCCAGGCGAAGACGTAAAATTGTGTACTCACCACGGGCAGTAGAAAAGAAAGCCCGAAATCGCAGGTATTTGTGACCCGAGCCGCAGGCGATTTCTTTCACAGCCCTTAGTAAGTAATGTACTATTTCATCACACTTGCTCAAAAAGGGCATAATAATGCGCAGACATACAGAGCTGTAATAGCCTTTTTTTTCTTAAATTGTATCTGTCACTCATGCGGCAGTTATAGAGCAAAGAGGTTTTATATCAAATACGATGTCTGAAAACGTATATATAAATAAATTTAAACTTAAAAAACTACTTAAACATGTTTAACTGAATTATTTACAGATTTAATATGTAGTTATTTAGTGTCTATGTAAACTGTTTCCCTTCATATGCGGATGTCAAAAATTGCTAATCAATATATGACCTTGTGATAGAAAACTATAGGTTCAAATGCTTGGCACGGATCCTTATCCAACACAGACGAAGGGTTATGTGTTTTCAAATCGTGGCTGTATACCAAAGGGTATTTGCCATACGCGCCTCACGTCAAATTCAACAAAATGGACGACTGACATGTTGAAGTTTTTATTACGATTTGTATTAATTTCATCTGAAATGTATTTGTTTCCTCGCAAATGTGATGAAAAACATTGTGTATAACACGGGCGTAAGAATATTGCAAACGCGAGTCATCAAAAGCCCTTGTTCGCAATATTCCACTTCCGCCCCTCGTTAAATATAATATAAACTATATCTTACTACACAGCGCGGAAAATCAGGTTACTTGCAAAGCGGCGCCGTGCGCGGGCGGATCGTATGCAACTACATATACTAGGCAATCCCTGCTCCGGCCAAGTTAGATAATAGTACAGGTAGCAGTAGGTATTCGATAAGTATGCGATAGGAGGCTTTCTTTATTATTGCCAATGGGGAGTATCAAATGCGTTTCTCCCCGCTCGACCCCGAAGTGGGATTTTCCGCACACGTGCGAGTAGTGCGACGTAATAAACATTTGGAGACAATCTACACAAATCGATCTTGTCCCAACTATGTAAAGCTCGTAATTCTCACCCTGTGGTCGGGCTCGTGCATGTAGTAGGGCGCGCCGTGGTTCATGTACTCGGGCTGGTGCGCCAGGTACACGCCCGAGCCGTCGTCGTCGTCGGGCGTGCGCGCGCCGCCGTCGCTCGACTCGTTGTCCGGCTCGTGGCCCGACAGCGAGCGCGACCCGCGCGACCCGCGCGACCCGTCCGACTCCGACCCCGACCCCGACCCCGACCCCGACCCCACCCCCACCCCCACCCCGTCCGCGTACCGCCCGCCTCCTGCGAATACATCTCATTCTTCAGATTGACCCAAAAATGGGATGTGAACCGAGGAGGTATCGTGTTCTGATAAGAAAAAACTAAAATATTTTTTTTGACACTAGTTTTTTTTGCATTTGTATGGAGCAGATCGCCCCATTCGGCCAACGCTCCATACAAATATGAAAAAAAAAAAATATGTAAATTTTTTTTTTCTTAGTCTTTCCTTATCGTGCCACGTCTATCACGGGACGGCCGCGACATACTCTCGATTTTTCTCGCACTATACCTCTTGTTCTAAGTGTTCTAATAAGAGAGAGACGGATAGTGCGAGAAAAATCGAGAGAGCTCGCGCGCCGTCGCGTGCTAGCCGTGCAAAACATGATAACCGTTATGCCTTCGATCAGTTCACACCCCATTTTTGGTACACTCTGTATACCAATACATCATTAGCGAGACAAAGTCACACAAACATCTCTGGCTCGGTCATCTACTAGGGAGGATTGAGCTGACAAGAGAGCATGCTTGGTTCGATCAACCAATTGATCGGACCAGTCAGCGGCCAGAGTATCGCTGAGAAGACTGTGGAAGCGGATATGCTTCAGCTTCTTTCTGACAACTGGCAGGGAAATCGGACTGATCAGCGGCCCGAGTATCGCTGAGAAGTCTGTGGAAGCGGTTATGCGTCAGCTTCTGACTGTCAACTGGCAGTAAGTGGCGCAAGATCTAGAATAATGGGGTGCTCTTCGGATCACTGAGCCAAAATAGTCATGCTGGTCAATATAGTGGCCAGGTAGTCCAGACGGCAAAAAATCTTAAGAACACCCTTGACCACTATTTCGAAAAATTCCATCCTAAAATAGCACATAATTGGACTTAAACCCTCCACTCCCTGCTTGACCTAGTAGTTGAAGATCTTAGGTCCACCACCTTGCATTTTTGAGAACAAGCAAACCGTTTGGAACAGGTATTTCTGGGGGTGATCTGAGCTGATTTAGCCCGGTTGCCACGAGGTTCCCCCCAGGTGGGCAGGGGAGGGGGTGGAAAAGTGCCATACTCACTGGACAGTTTGGCCTGCTGTATGATGTAGTCCTGCAGCGGCAGTAGGTGCTGCATGCCGCGCAGGTCCCAGTTGCAGTACAGCGGGGAACCGTCTTCATCCTCCTCGTCAGCGTCTAGCGGGGACTCTTCGACTTCCTCTGGCCTCCTGTGACCTGGAAGAACATAAATCATGGAGACGTTTCTCATAAGAGACGACATGACGGAAGAAAAAGCCATGCTGCGCAAAAGGAAATAGGATAAGCAGAGCTCCCAAGGAAATGCAGGGGCGCGCACAAATTGGATCATTCGGATATTTAGGTGTTTCTCCTGTGGACATTGCCAAAGTTATTACTATTGGTTGGACTCTTTAACTCTCTTGGCATTAACGGCGTTTTCGGCGACGTCTGTATTTTTGACTCTGTATGATTCAATTGGCAGATTGTTTTTACTAGAAAGGTCATGAATGTGGCTGTTGTTGTGAATAGTCGATAACTTTTTTTATTACAAGTGAAATTAATAGATTTTTTCAAAAACCCAATTGCTTTCTTGTATATCCTAAAGTAACATTAAATACTTGTCTCATTTTAAGGGGCCGCATTCTACTGGATTTTGAAAGAAATGAATACCTACTTAATTTTGTATGATTTTTTAAACATTGTCTTACAAAAAACACTTATTTCATATCTCTATTGACGTGAAAGATCGAACATATACGAAATATACATATTTGGGTTTGTCTATGACGTCTCTAAACACGTGGTTTTCATTTCAAAACGAGTTTTTTGGCCTAAAATTGTTCAACTTTGATGCCAAATATCTCGAAAACAATGAACTTTCAAGTAAATATGGGATATTATATTGCTTAAAGCGGTTGTTGTTAATATAATAAGCTACAAAAAACCCGTAGTTTTCGTGTTATTCAGTAGCAAATCCCAATCCCTGTTCTACAACCTTGTGATAGTTTTCGTAACGGATTTCGTCTAAACGGCCATTGATTATCTATGTAAGACTCACGTCGCGATTTGGCCCGATCCCTCGGCGCCGTGGTCCTCTCTAACCGCTGGTTGTGCATCTGCAGGTTCGGCTCCGTTAGCGGCGGGTCCAGGTTGATGCATTTCATCTTGTAGTTTACTGTAGACGAGACAATTTGTTTTTATCTTTTAATTGATATTATTTTACGTCACATCTGGCCATAAACTCGCCAAATCCCACTCCCTTTTGTATCTAGCTGTCGACACAACTAACCATCTAACCAATGAAGGGTCAGCAAAGCGCTGTATGCCAAGAGTCTTACTGGCTCAGACTTAGTTCCTGGCAAAAAAAAAATTTTTGGGTAAACTTATATTGCCACGTGTACTTTTCTGTCTACCGTAATCAACTAGTCATTGAGACAATTCTAACGAGCCCAAACTCAATGGGGTTGCGTCGGTAAAGTACTGAATTCCCATTCATCAGACCAGCTCGATGGTACCATAATATTGGATTGTCATGCCAACTATACTTATACCCAAAATTTGAGCTCAATCAACAAGGTTCGGAAGGCGCGGCGTGGGTAGGCCAAGGTGGACTGATGAAGGTAAAGGTCGCGGGAGTCCGCTGGATGCGGGTGGCGCAGGACCGGTCACTTTGGCACTCTTTGAGGGAGGCCTATGTCCAGCAGTGGACGTCTTTCGGCTGATATGATGAACTAGTTAAAAATTCAGTTCCAAGATTTGTCCCAGACTAACAACCGACAGGCAGGTCAAGGTAAATAAAAGCTTGTAAAAATGGTCCGCGTCACTCACCGGCCGCCATGTTGTCCTGCTCGTTGGCGGAGCAGAGCCGCATGAACTTGTGCGGCTCCTGGTGTCGCTTGCTGCTGCCGCTGGACAGGGAACTCTTGCTGGACGTGTACCGCTCAGGTTCCGCTTGCTGCCGTCTGCAAATGATAGGAACATAACAGAATAGAATAGGGATAATGCATCGAACGAATGTATTAGTAATAACGGTGCTATGGTGATACAAAGGTAAGACAGCCATATTCACAGAACGATATACATTGTTCATTTATTAATAATCTCATTCTATAAGAGGTTAGGTTGGTTTGGCTTACTAATCCCTGTATCCTACCGACTGCGCCATGCGGGTATTCGGTTCATATATTGTAACCGGCAGATGATACGGAACATCGGCATTGAAGAAACCCTCATTAAATATAAGATTTCTTCTAAAACGTTCAAATACATACTAATATTATAAATGCGAAAGTGTGTGTGTTTGTTTGTTTGTCCGTCTTTTACGGCAAAACGGAGCGACGAATTTACGTGATTTTTTAAGTGGAGATAGTTAAAGGGATGGAGGGTGACATAGGCTACTTTTTGTCTCTTTCTAACCCCCACTTCCATAAAATGGGGGGTGAAAGTTTGTATGGAGCTACGATATAAACGAGTTCCACGCGGACGGAGTCGCGGGCAGAAGCTAGTATATTATAAACGTTTCTAATATTATAAAGAGGCAAAGTCAGTGAGATTTGTTATCTTTGTAAGCTTGTATGTAGGGCTAACCTTAGAAACCAATGGATCGATTTTTTCACTTAGATTGGACTTGGATGGAAATAGGCTAACTTTCATAACGATGCTTTGCCTGCTTTCTTTGCAAGGGTACCTCTGCAATAAGGTCTATTAAGAAAAGAGTTTACTACCTAGTGAACTCCCTGGGCGGATGCCAGTTCCCATGATGGCGCAGGTCGAGGCTGGTCTGCCGGAAGGGCTTGTCCACGCTGTACGCCGCTTGCTTGTCGTACCGCTCCGTCCGCTCCAACTCCACCAATCGATCCTTGTCCAGGTGTCTGCAAAACAGAGGTGAGTTTTAATTGTTTTGACCAGCAACACCAAATCTTGCTTCTTAACACGTTCGCAACCAAGAACCCACCTGGTAGGCACTCGTAATGTTTGCTCAGATGCCGGCTGAGCCCGCTAGGCGGGCAGTAGTATACTACACGCCTAGTGAGTTCTGTCGGTTTCTGGTGTATTGTTCCATTTTTAGTCCGGTTGCGGAAGTGTTAACCTTAAAAAGAACACCTAAAGGTGTCGTGTGTTGTTGTGCCCGGGGCGCCTATAAACCCTTTAGGAGTTATGGTTATGGCGTCCGTTGTCAAAGCAACTTTTAGTCTTACACATAGTTTTTTAACAATTTTATCTTTTAATCTCTGAATTTAAATCACTAAACTTTACTAATCTCAAATGAACATAATGTAAACCAAAACCTGGTTATAAGACATATACTAGTGTACTTATGTCAATGGAATAAATTATTTTTACTTTAACTTTAAGGTTCATAATCACCCTGTTATGGAAAAAAGGTTGATGTGTCAGTGTCTTTAACGATATTGACAAGTAAAATAAGAGTTGAAGCACAGAATTAATCATTTGTAGGTATATACAGAAGATCCACTGTTTAACAAAGCCGATGTTGACAAGAGAAATTACCTGAATAATTACTCCTTCGCGAATCACTAGTTATCATTATCAAGATCGTAGGCGAGTCAAAGGCGACAGACAGCACATTAGCGCAACTAGGAATGTTTGAGAGCTCCGTGACCCTCCAAGAAGCCTTCTAAAGGCGGGTGGCGCCAACTGTAAGTGTACCAAGGTAATTACCTTAGCTTAGGGTCTAGCAGCGTCGAGCACTCGGACGTTTAAACATCCGAGTGCTCGACGCTGTACTAGGCCCTTCTCCTGGAATGGGCACTATGTCAGAGCAATATGGGTTAAATTCGAACTAAGAGGATTTTTCTTCATTCGAATTTAAGCCATGTCTCTTTGACATAGAGTGCGCCAGAGATGGGCAAAATGTAAACTAACGATTAACGATTAAGATTAACTTAGTAATCGTTAATCGCGATTAAAAATGACGATTGATCAATCTTAGTCGTAAGAGTTTCGACTAATTTAGTCACGATTAAATTAATTTTCGATTGAATACGAGCGACTAAATCTTTAATCGATTGATTAGTTAGATTAATTTTCTCTCGATTGATATCAGAAATGAATGAGTTTTTTTGTAAGTTTTTTTTGTAATAAAATAAGTTTTATAGTCGTCGCTGCCCTTACCCTTAGAATACTGCACTGTAAAAACTATCTTGTGTTACTGGAACAAGTTTATATCACACAGCATACTTACTAGAATGATTTCCAAGTGTAAAATACATGACAAGACATATTGTAACGTGCTGTGTTCCAATTTTTAATCGAGATTTAATCGTGAAATTTAGTTGATTAAAATGACGATTGATTAATCGTCAATCGAACTGCGACGATTAAATTAATCTTGACTAAATTAATCGCGATTAATTTTGTGACGATTGATTGTTTAGTCGACTAATTATTTGACCAAAAAATTAATTGATTAATGCCCATCTCTGGAGTGCGCATGCCATATACTAGTACAGCGTCGAGCAGTCGGACGTTTACCTGACATGCCGATTAACGAAACTTGTCAAACATTCCACATTCAAATTTTAACAAACACCGCTTACGATTACAGATGGTTTGGTGCCACACCCACGCTAACTCCAACTTCAGCTCAGAGGCTCTAGTATAAGTATTACCGAAACAAAACTTTACTATCGCGTTTGCGTTTTACCCTCAATTTGTATGGGATTTGACAGCTAAACGCAAAACGCGGTCGTAACGATTTGTTTCGATAAAACTTATACCATAACCTCTGACTCTAACTCCGGTTCAACTTCGGCACGAAGTTCACCTTGGCATCGGCACCTTGATGATGATGTCAGCCGCGTTCGGGTGAACTGTTACAACCTACAACTACAGTCAGGCCTGTCCCTCTTCGCCGCTCCGGCTCGACTCGATGTACCGAGTTTCGCCGAAGTGCCAAGAGGGACAGGGCTGGCAACAGTTGTCGTGTCACCTGTCGGAGTAGCGCTCGCGCGCGTGTCGCGACAGCTGTCGCGGGCGCTCGAGGCTGTGCGGCACGCGCGACCCCGCCGCGTCCGTGGCCAGCGAGATGGACGACACCAGCGACGGCCGCGCCGCAGACGTCTGAGGACACCCACTTACATCATTATCTTATTATATGCCAGCATGGAAAGGACTATATTGGAGGTTTGCCAACGAGCTAAGCTAGCATGCTGGGAGTCAAACGAAGCAACCGGGTCCGAAACTCAACGCTGCGCTCAAAAACTTGCATTGCTGACGTTGGAGCCAAGCTGAAATGAGAAAGGGCTGGCCGCGTCTGCCGCATGCATTCCCAGAGGTCAGCTAGACTAGCCACAGTGTGGGTTTTTTTATTTTATACAACGAGAGAATGTTATAGTCCCGTTTTTACCCTCAAAGGGTACGGAACCCTAATAAATGCTAGTGGGTATACGCACCTGCAGGAAGGGCGCCGCCTGCGGCTTCTGCAGCGGGCTGCTCGGGCTCTGCGGGGACGCCGACTCGCACGAGGAGCCCGCCGACTGCTGCTTCAACTGACAACTCGCATTATAGTCCAAGTGTACGACACACAACACACAACATACATTGTACATTGTGAGTGAGGTTAAATACAACATTACGGCCCGGTCACGACATTGCGCGGCAGCGGTTTTTCTAATTCATTGCGTGTGATCCCAACTAACCGCAGTGCGTTGAGCGTCTCGACCGCGTAATGAACAGATAAAACGCTTGCCGCGCCGCAGTTCGCGCAATGTCGTGGCCGGGCCGTTAAAGGCTAGCTCAGCTACTGAGTCACATCTTAAGTCATTTTGGAATCTTAATCCGCCGGTGGGCTAACTTTGTTAAAGCTATAAATATAAGGATTAGTCCGCTCTTGGGCGTGGATTGATTGAAAGATTTGTTATCCGAGTAAATGGTTCTGATAGCTCAGTTGCTAGCAGCGTCAGGCTACGTATGCTAAAAGATCGCAAGTTCGAATCTAGCAACAAATTTTAGAATTATCCTTTTTTTGCAGACGTTACTGCTTAGTACAATTTAAATGTGCTAATTCGTATACTTTTTTCCATTCGACTATAACTTACGTAAAATACAGTAACGCTTCGTTCACACGGCATTGGCCTGCACTTTTTTTGCAGTATACATCTTAACGTATACATAGTGGCACATGCAAAATGTTGTTTATACGTTAAAACGAATACTCACCGGACTTGTCAAGCAAACCGAATACGTGCAGAGAACGTGCAGGACTATGCCGTGTGAACCCAGCCTTTTTACCTTGCGCTTGGTTAGGGGTGTGCTCTCGACTGATTTGAAGTATTTCTCGTGCATGGAATCATCGGAGGCGTCCTTCCGCGGTGAGATGAAACTGCCACTCCTATTCAACCCTGCAGAAAAAGTTAACATGCAATTGGTATAGGTAAACAAAAACACTTTCACTGCCAGGAGCTCGCCTAGCGCGCGCCTACGCCGTAGTCGCTTTCCGCGACATACGAGGAAAACCACAGGACCGGCTACCAGCGTAGCGCGTAGCGATTCTTGACAGTGGATATGTTAACAGTACCAGCAGATAAGGGGTTGTCCGTAAATTACGTCATTTCAAAATATAGGGGAGGGTCTGACCATTGAATGATGGCAGGCGGAGAAGGTCCATTCAAGGAATTATCAGGATGATGATAGAGGGGGGGGTGAAAAATCGATGACGTAATATATGGACAAGCCCTAAATGCAACAGGGGTTTCCCACTCCCACATTATGGCCTCGCACGCAGCGAGCGTTATGGCCGCTGTACACATTGGGCCAACGTTGGCGCATGAGCAGATGCAGCTATGAGTTAGAGGAAGAGGGCTTTATATCGTTCTCATGCGTTTGCATAGCTGCATCCTGCTCACGCGCCAACGTTGGCCCAATGTGTACAGCCGGCTTTAGATAACAGTGTGAAAGCATAGGGCTGCGGTCTGTCAAATGCTACCGTAGTCGAAGTATGTACAGTCAAGTGGAAAAATATGGGTGCATTCAACTTACTCATAAGTATATCCCATCGCTCTTGTCAGCGGATTAAGGTTTCGGTACATATTTGTGAGAGGCCTAGCTCCCGCGCGCGACTTCGTCTGCGTGGGCTCGAGTTAAAAGCTATCCTCTATCTCTCACTCTGTCTCTCAGTCTCATATGGTTAAATGTAACCATATGAGACTGTTTGTTTCTTAACAAATAAATAAATAAATAAAACTTTCGCATTTATAATAACCAAAAGACGCTATCCCGCTCTCTCTATTCCCTTTGCCCCGTGTAAGTATAGGCAGAACACTTTTCTAATTCGTGGCTGTAAAAAAAAAAATAAGCTGACGAAAGACCTTGATATTGACATATTCAACAGTAGTATTCCTGCTGTGAGGCGTAAATTGACGAGGAGTTATTTTGAATGACCGTAGCTTTAATCTTTTAGTTAATCATACTGTGTTCCTATCCTTATGATGTTGTTGTTTAGTTAAGTTAAATGAATACATAAGTTTCCACATTTTGTAACCCCTAGTTAGGAAATCTCACAAATTCAGTGTAAAAATAGTGATCTCACAAATGTTTACTGCGATGCTATCGGTGGGAACCTGTAATTGACTTTTTGTATTTTATCTATGTAATCAATGTGTTTCTGTAGCTGTTGGTTCTCCAAATAAATAAATAAATAATATTGGTAAGACTAAATCGATACATATGTTTGCAGTTGACAGTACTGTAAGTAAACGGGCGGCTTTCTGTTCCATTGTTCCACGGTGCTGCCTGCACACTTGTCTGCGTGCCAGTACGTACCCTTGTGCGGCGCCCACTTGTCATGGTCGGGCGTGGGCGCGTGCGCAGGCGCGGGCGCGGGCGCGGGGGCGGCGGGCTGCGCGCCGCGCTTGCGCAGCTGAGGCGTGCACGCCGCCGCCGACGCCGCCGCACTCAGCTCCTGAAAACGAACAAGTACAGTACATAAATATAAGTTACAACGATGTAACTGCGCAGAAAGCATTTTTTTTAAACATTTTATTTAACCAATCACAAGGCAGCGTGTTTGCGCGGGTAAAATCTTCAACGCCCATTGGCCAAAATTTTGCGCGCGACGCCGGCAGCTCCAGCGCCCGCCATTTTATCTGGACGCCATGAGCGGGAAAGCACGAGTTCACCTGTCATTGTATATTGTACCTTACATATAGTGCAACAAGGTCTTTATTGAAATGGTCATACGTTCGATTTCATTCGGTATTTGTCAGCACTCGTCGGCGGAGACGAAGATTGCCGATGTAACTTATATCTGTGGTACTACTGTACTCATTACAAAAACTATACTGGCATCCTCGGTACTATGCCCAATAACGTAAAACAGGTCAACGGAGCTCACATACTAACATAACTTTGGCAGGCAGTGGTTGGTAGTTGAGGATAGTGGCCACTGCCTGTCAATATTACGATGTTGCCCCCATCAACATCGTAAGTAGAGGGTGAGTGTTGACTTCACCCCAGAGTAGGGCATTGTAGAGGGGTCTATTGTGCCTCGTCGGCACAATAACGATTTATTTAGATTAAGTCGAGGAGTGCTATAATTCTGTAAATGGACAACTCTTCAATGTCCCATTCCTATACCTATCGCGGTAATACTAGCTCTGATGGAATCGAAACCAAATCCCCGGGCAATAACATCGCGCCGTAAAAGGAACACCGAATAACGTCGCAGCACTTTATAGTATCCGCGCTTTCTAAAGTAAGGTACACACATGACGATTCGTCGCGTTTCGTCTTTTTGGGTACGCGTGGCGTTACACGGGGCGTTGCACAGACGCCTTTTCGAATATCAGAGAGGATTTTAGTGCGAGGCGTCCTTTAACACGTTCGCAACCAAGAACCCGCCTGGTAGGCACTCGTAATTTTTGCTCAGATGCCGGCTCAGCCCGCTAGGCGGGCAGTAGTATGAACCTACACGCCTAGTGAGTTCTGTCGGTTTCTGGTGTATTGTTCCGAAAGTGTTAAATGTACGTCAGTTAAAATGTTAACCCGATCCAAATCATCACTAAGTTCAACTCCGACTCAATTGTGTGTCGTATTGAAGAATGCACGTGGCCTGCAGTGATGTGTACTGCATTTCGGAGTGTGCTGCCGTACATCCGAACTTACACCCCGTTCACACTGCGTCCGTTACCGCGTCCGGGAGGCATCCGTCTCTTTCGCACTCGGGCGAAACATCGCAAGCGAGAAAAAGAGGGATGCCTCCCGGACACGGTAACGGACGCAGTGTGAACGGGGTTTAGGTCGCGTCAATGCGGGTCAGTACATCGACAGAACTAGGTCATATGCTAAGCGTATGTAAATACAAACGCGTTTAAATTCGCCACGGGGATGTACAGTCAACGTCACAATTATGTATCCACTCTTCGCCATTGTGTATTTTAATGGAATAAAGTTGTAAGTGTAAGGGCCCCCATACTACCGGCGTCTTGTGAACGTTCACAAGACGCCGGTAGTATGGGGGGGGGCCCTAAACATATTTGACGTTGACTGTACGCAATCAGCAAAGAAAGCATGCATACATACATACATACGTAGGGTTAGCATCGTAAACCGGTGTCTCTATGTCAGCAAATTACAAAGAAAAACTTTAAATAAAAACCGGCCACGTGCGAGTCGGACTCGCTCACGAAGGGTTCCGTAACATTATCTATAAAAACGGCAAAAAAGTCACTTTTGTTGTATGGGAGCCCCCTCATCATCATCATATCAGCCGAAAGACTGCTGGACATAGGCCTCCCCCAAAGAGTGTCAAAGTGAGTGACAGACGGACAGATAGACAGACAGACAGACGGACGGACAGCGGAGTCTTAGTAAGAGTAACTACGGAACCCTACACTGCGCGTGTCGAGCCACACCACACTCAGTGTAGGGTTCCGTAGTTACTCTAGCTTTGTTACATCGACACGAACTAAACGTTGCGGTTGCGTCGCCCGAACGTACACAATAAGAGTACAGGTAAACAAAATTAATATGGCGCGCGTCAAGGCGCTTAAGTAGTTGACCGAGGGGCTATAATTGCTTAACTCGCGCGCCTTATTACTTGGGTCTTGCAGTACCCACCTGTCTCCGGCGCTCGCTGACGCTGCTGTCGGAGGAGCGGCCCGAGTCGGTGTGCCGGCACAGCGCGCCCGACCCGTCCTCGCTCAGCCGGCCTCGCCTTTCGCCGCTATTCCTGAAAATGGCTTACTTTTTAATATAAATTTATATTGACAAAATTTAATTTTGCTTACAGCTTTTATTGCCGACTGTACTTTTTGCGGCCTATTTCACCGATAAACGTTTGATTAAATTAAATGCTATGCACACAAACAATTGTGTTTGTGAGAGGTTCCCAATAAGCCCAAACACGGAGAATTTTTATTTTATTTAATTAGAAACAAACAGTCGTACATAAACATTAACAGACATCGATGAGCATAAAATAGACCTATACAGGGTGTCCCAAACTTATGGGACATGAAGGGGAAGTACCTTAAATATCGTAGATAGTGAATTTTGCTCAAAGAAGACTTTATGTTATTTTTAAATGTTAGTAATTCTGCATTCATAGATTTTATAAAAATGACTTGCTTCGGTCTGGGAATCGAACCGCCAACTTATGTCAAAAAAAATCACCCTACTTTTATGATGCCAATCGAAAGAATAGCTAAAAAATAATAACTCTGCTTAAGTAACATAGTATTTTAAAAGAAAGGACAAAAAGAAAAAAAAAAAAAAAAAAGGACAAATGGATCGATTAGATGGCCGGCCAGATCCCCGGACCTTACACCATTAGATTTCTTCTTTTGGGGATACGTGAAAGATATGCTATACAAAAAGCGATACGAGAACGTGGGCGAGTTGCAAACAGAATTGTGCCATATCACATCGAGTGTTCACCATAAAATGATAAGAAAATCAACAGGCAGCGGGCTCATTGAAAGATTGGAGATTTGCGTAAGACAAGAGAGATCACATTTTGAGCATTTAACTAATTAATTTACAAAAAAATACCTACTTAATTGACTACGGCAGTTTCATGTATGTTTTTAATTTGATTAAAATATTAATTTCACGTTGTTCCTTTCTTTTAAAATACCATGTTACTCAAGCAGAGTTATTATTTTTTAGCTATTCTTTCGATTGGCATCATAAAAGTAGGGTTATTTTTTTTTGACATTTAAGTCGGTTCGATTCCCAGACGAAGCAAGTAATTTTTAGAAAATCTATAAATGCAGAATTACTAACTTTTAAAAATAACATAAAATTTTCTTTGAGCAAAATTCACTATCTACGATATTCAAGGTACTTCCCCTTCATGTCCCATAAGTTTGGGACGCCCTGTATAGTTCCTAAATATATGAAGAAAACAATACGTGGCTAATGCACCATAAGAAACAAATGTTCTTACCCATCAACATAGGCCAGGTTCTAAAAAGATCCGCAAGACCCCATATCGGTAAACAGTTATGTCAATAACTACATCTTTTCTAAGTTAAAAAACCCCCTACATTTTCATTTCAAAGTCCAATATCTCAAAAACGGCTTAACAGATTTTCATGAACATGTTGTTTGCTAAGAACACTCGGGATATAATTTACTTTAAAAACAAAGTTTTAACCGACTTCAATTTAGTACTCCGCCAAGCCACGAGAACATTTCCACATTTATTTTCCAATTTACCACATGAACTGATTTCCGAGAGCAAATGCGTTGATTATTAGAGAAAAAAACCCAATCGCTGTATGTGGGCCGATAATATTTGAGGACTTCCGTCGATTCCACAAGGATCACCTTTGGTACTTCATTAGCTGCTATTTCAACGGGATCTATCACAATCTGTGACGTGCTTTTGTACTTTAAGTACATAATTGGTCTTCTTCATCATCAGTTCCACTCCACCAAATTTATGATTTCCGGATGTAAATACACGAGATATAATATAATAGAAAATACCAAAATCACTACACGCGTGCCTAATATAATTGAGGAGTTCTCTCAATTCCTCATGGATCCCATCATCCAACTAAATTTAAAAAAAAGGGGACCCACCTGGATGCATATACTTACAAACAAAGAAAAAATTTTTCGAATCGGCTCATCAATGACGGAGTTCTGAGATAACAAACATAAAAAAAAAAAAAAAAAAAATACAACCGAATTGAGAACCTCCTTTTTTTTGAAGTCGGTTAAAAATCAGACCTTATTGTTTCTTAATCTAGTCAGAACGGCGTTTCATAGCACGCGATCATTTCCAATGCACCGCCTTAAGATGGCTCTGCGCACCGCTCGCTGTGCTGTGTGTGTTCTCACCTGTGATTGTAGTGCGAGCGCCGCGTCCGCACGGGACTGGTCTGCGGCAAGCAGACATTCTTTGCGTTGCTGGGTGACAGCTTGCTTGCACTCGCCACTGTGCTGTTTCCATTGCTGCTCACTGGATCTACTAGCGATGGAGCCTGGAAGTCAACGAGTTGTTCAAACAAAGATAACAATACTGAATTTGTCAGTCTAATAAGCGCGAGGCGACTTTTTAGCGCTCAAACGCGATACAGTATCGATACGGAGATCTTGACAGGTGATCTATGGCTGGTATCGTCGTCACCGTGTGTAAGCGCTCTACACCGTGATGTTAAAACTAAAATTCATTTTGGAATGTGTTCGAATTTTTACAAATACAAGTTTTAAAATTCCATTAAGCTCGGACGAATTTAACCTTCCCATAGAAATGGAGTTTGGTTTTCATTTTAAAACTACGTGTTGGATTGTGACGAAACATTGAATATACAATGACATGAGGTATATCTATGTCTGTAATTAGTTTATATGGTTCCAGTTTATAAAACAAACGAAATACAGCAAAAACAAGTTTTGTATGAAAAACTTAAACACACTGTATTTTTTTTACTATGGTATCTGATGCTACATAAACTAATTACAGACCTGGACATTCATGTCATTGTACATGCAAAGTTTCGTTACAATCCAACACGTAGTTTTAAAATCAGAGCGTAACTAGGTACGTTTGTATGGAGAATCGAGCTTACTGCGGACTCTTAAACACTAACTGAATGTATACGATGGCATCGTCTAAGGGTGAGTGACAGCAAACTGTCTGTATCTTAAGCGGTGTTCGTTAAAATGTATGGAAAGTTCAACAAGTTCCTATGGACTGTCAGCTGCCGGCGACATATTTAAGGGTGGTATTCAACTTGTCCAAGATCTTTGTCCAATCTGCATCTCACTCACTCTTTATGCAAAATGTAATATGCAAAAATACACATTGGACAAAGATCATGCACAAGTGGAATACCACCCGTACGTTGATCGGTCTATAATAATAAGTTGGTGCAACCCGCCCCAAGGCTCTTTAACACATCAGCACGGCTATCTTTTTCTTATTGTCATTTTTATTATTTCTGACAATCTCTAATTCTTGCAGAAAATTTAAATTCAATGGCTTAGTGTCGTGTAAAATTCTTTTTTATACTCGTCGACCTTAATGTTTGAATTAAGACTTTGTACGCCAAACTTAAATCACATACATTTTACTATGGAGCTCCCAACTCAACATTTCATAACTGTTGAGACAACTAAAATGAAATGGACTAATCACGTGGCGCCTTTACTGAACTATAATGTATTTGACCAATAGGACGCAGTCATGAGAAAGTCAAAAGGTAATAGACATCAACGCACAAAAAAGAAAAAGCCGTTGGTTGCACTTCGTTTTCAATAGATACCAAGTTTGTTTAATTAGTTCAGTTGACTCGTAGAAAAAGTATTGTATACAATAGTTATATAATTGGCTTTTTAAGTCTCGTACCTTAATTAGGCCACTCAGCAAGTCAATGAACTGACAACTCGTATGGAAAAAAAGTCAAATTTGGAAATAATTTATAATAGCTTATTTTTAATGTGTAACGAATATATTATCAATTAAATAGTTACCCAGCGACAAAATCCGACAAAATTTCAGACATCAAAAAAACGATAAACTAACTAGCTTCTGAAAAGTCAGAAAAAATATTAATAAATATTTTTGTCTTTATTTTGGTTCATTTACATTTGCTCTATAATATTCAAGATAAATCGTACAAAAAAAGACAATGCATGCTTCATTTAAATCTATATAATTACTTCCGGGTGGCACAGATTAAAGAATACAAGTACAGATACCCAATCTCATAGAGCAAAAGCGTACCGTCCTAATGTAGGCAATTCTGTATACAATTTTAGTCCCGTAGCTACACCAGTAGATGCAGTATCCGAGCTACCACGGCTATGACGCTGTCAGCCTTTAGTAATACATTGAGATATCACCAGATGGCATTGACTTCCCGGGCAATAAATAGAGTATTTTTGATTTTTTTGATATAAAAGTAGTATTTTCGAGACAATATTACACATCACACAAAATTATACATAACCAAACGCTTGGAGCCTGTGGTTCCATAGAACTTTCGCGACCAGTGATGGCGCCATCTAGTGACAGTACCCAATAATACGTGTAGCAAACTTAGCAAACTGACTTAACTCACGTATAGTACGAGTTACATGGATTTAGTACCTATTTTATTGCATTTACTAAACTTATACAATTTACCTTTATTTTATGTACGGAAGGATGTTTGCGATACAATTAAAGTACGTTGAATTTATTAAGGTGTATAAATCATTCTATCTTCATGATTACTGGTTCAAATGTTTCACTCGGTACCTGTGTCGCCATCTATGACTTCTTTTTTGTAATAATTATACGTTGTTCAAGTTGGGAGGCCATGCGGGTGGAAAGTTTGTCGGATTCTTGAATTAATCATCTTAGAATAACATTTTAAAATGAAATCAACAAAAAAAACGCTATTATAAATTAATGTTTTTCAAAACCGTATTTTGCCTGGAGTAGTGGTACTCGACTGAAAGGGCATAAAAAACTATTACACCCAGGAAACAATAAGTAGTATTCATATATTTAAATGTGTTACTAAAACAGCTTCAAGATTTCAAGTGAAAAATTCCTTTTTTTCAATATGTACACTTATTTAGGCCGCGGACTGGACGCCAGCAAGGCTATCACAAGACGGCGCGCGAGCTCTCTCGATTTTTCTCGCGCTACACCTCTCTTTCTAAGTTCTAATAAGAGTGAGACGGATAGTGCGAGAAAAATCGAGATATCTCGCGCGCCGTCTTGTGATAGCCGTGCAGGTTTTTACGGTTTTAGTTTCCTTGGTTCAGGACGGCCGATGTAACCGGAAGATAAAAACTGACGTGCACGCAAACTGTCAGACGATTATTACGTATTTCGACTGTGTGGTGAGGATATAAGATAACCGAAAGCGGTATTTAGTGCTGCATATCTCATTCTGGTATCCTGCTTCCAAAAACCGTATCTAGACCGGACGCTATGAACCTTACAGTTAATCTGTCTGAATCAATTATGGCGGGTCCACATAAGGAGTTATGACAACCATAGATGTGAAACCAATGAACCATTCCAAATCAATCAATATGGCATGCATCGTACAATTATTGTCCTTACCCCCCGTTCCCACTATGTCGTCTGCTGGGACGATTTTTTATCGTGTGTCGTCGCCTCATACAAATTGGTGTCCGACAAGTGTGAACAGCTTCATATAAAACGTTCTGCCACTACGACACACGATAAAAAATCGTCCCGACAGACGACATAGTGGGAACCAGGGCTTACGCCTTACACAGTTCATGATTATACATACAGTCAGCATCATATAGTAGCATTCAAAGTCGCCAAATATTACGGTACACTACCAAAGCTTTAAAAATATCTGCCCAACCTAACGCCATACATTCGTGTTCATATATTTTCGAACTCGACTGTTCATACAAAGGCGGAAACGAAACTCTGGGTCACTGTCCACGAAGAATCATTGATGCACCGGCGACCAAATTTGACCGCAGGTGAACCGTAGCCAATGACGCAACATGGACAGTAATCCAGAGGCCAGGGTTCGAAAGGATAATTATCGTGATAATAACAGATGGATAAATATCGATTGATAATAACAAAAAATTGCGCTCGTGAAAGTGAACTGTATTCGAACGTGTATTTCCGCACTTGTGTCTATCCGAACGCACAAAGTGTCTACGTTCCCCTTACAAGAAGAATTCAGTTCAGATTATGCAAAGTTGAGCGATTTTATTTTTCCTGTTTGGCCTGCTAGGCGGCCAGTCACAGATGTGCTTAGGTATAACCTCATTGGGGGCCTTATGGGCCACTCAATGGGAATAAAGTTGAGCGAACTCGAGTGTCATTGGTTCTTATACTGGTGATAATTATCCGATAATTATCAGATTATTATCAAGAAGCGTAATTATCTTGATAATTTCGAACCCTGCCAGAGGCCGTGGTCCGAACACTCTGCCCATGCATTGAAGTCGCTCGAATGTATGAACTGCCGCTCGTCGCCCCGCTGCCCGCAGCACGGCTAGCACGCGACGGCGCGCGAGCTCTCTCGATTTTTCTCGCACTGTCCGTCTCTCTCTTATTAGAACACTTAAAAAGAGAGGTGCGACAAAAATCGAGCGAGATCGCGCGCCGTCTTGTGATAGCCGTGCTGGCGTCCAGTCCGCGGCCTAAATCAATCTACATAATTAAAAAAAGAAATTAAAATTTCACTTGAACTCTCAAAGCTGTTTCGACTGTTTTAGTAACTCATTTAAATAAATGAATATTACTTATTGTTTCCTGTGTGTAAAATAATTTTACACGACACTAAGCCATTGAATTTAAATTTTCTGCAAGAATTAGGCAAATATCTTCGACCTTTTTACCAGAGATTGACAGAAATAATAAAATTACAATAAGAAAAAGAGAGAGGAGATGATTTACAGGGATTTTAGAAACGAGTGCACAAAAGTATATTTTTAAAACTTTCATAGCCATATTGGTCAATTCAAACACAACACCGTTAGGTTGGTACAATATGAAAACAGGATCCAAAAAAGATTTATGCTATTTTATGATCTATAAACTAGGGATATTACGAAGGTGGTTTTTAATTTATCAGAACCAAAATGGGAAAAATATTCATTTATATATTACTTATTGTTTCCTGTGTGTAAAATAATTTTACACAACACTAAGCCATTGAATTTAAATTTTCTGCAAGAATTAGGCAAATATCTTCGACCTTTTTACCAGAGATTGACAGAAATAATAAAATTACAATAAGAAAAAGAGAGAGGAGATGATTTACAGGGATTTTAGAACCGAGTGCACAAAAGTATATTTTAAAACTTTCATAGCCATATTGGTCAATTCAAACACAACACCGTTAGGTTGGTACAATATGAAAACAGGATCCAAAAAAGATTTATGCTATTATATGATCTATAAACTAGGGATATTACGAAGGTGGTTTTTAGTTTATCAGAACCAAAATGGGAAAAAAATTTTGGTCGAAGAAGTAAAATCTAAAATTTCGGAATCCTAGATGGAGGTATAAAATCAATCGGAAGTTACGAATAATTCGAGTCGCAGCTCTAAACATATTCACCTGAGGTGCAGACTGGTTGGTCTGTGTGGAAGATTCACGTCTTTTTTGTGGATCTGTATTTTGTTTCAGAGTCTGCAACTTTGCTAACGGTATGATATCACAGTCAGTCGGCCTGTGCCATACCGTAGTCTGGAATTAAAAAAAATAGTTTAGTCAATTAAAATTGGTCGTACCAGATCACTTAAATAGAGTGGCCCAAAAGTCAGTGTCAAGCCGAAAATTGTGTGACCATTTTGAATGTTTGTATTTTTTTAAATATGTGACCTTGATTTTTATTTCCTTTTCTTTGATAACGTTATGACTTAGCATATCATCCGATTTTGGCTTGAAATCGATGTTTAGGATATCCCAAAAGGATCTCTTTTATACTAACATTGATAAATTAAAAGTGTTCTATGTACATAATACTTGACAATAAATGTATAAACACACACAAAAGAATGCATAATGTATTAAAAACTATAAGTTTTGGAATGCATGTATATAACAGATTAAGGGTATGCGCGCACAAGCAACTTTTGTCTCCGCAACTGATGGAAGTGCGCGCACGTAGCGACGCGACTCCGTGTGAGCACTTCCGTACTAACCCATAGACTTGATGTGAGAGACAAAATAGTCGCGGAGACAAAAGTCGCTCGTGCGCGCATACCCTAACAATGCAGCACAGATGCGAAATGTATCCAAGGGGTGGAGTGGTCATGAATCATGATTAATATGTAACAACAACAATATAGGGTCAATGTGCCGGTTATGCGATTTCTACAGACCCCAAATGAACAGTGAGCCGTATGCAAGTTTTTAGTAGTTATATTACAGGAATCTACCATATTGGGGTTGACACAGCATGTCCTTTTCTTGCATACCTCCCTGTCACTCATCTCGTTGCTTACTTCCTTTCTGTTCATATTGTCTTTCACATAGCCCATTTGATAAAAACTAGCACACTTAATAGGTTGCTAACTGGCACTATGACCCTGGATCACTATCTACCCAGTGCAAAGTGAGATGAATGATCTATCTTGCCATTGTCACATGATATTAGTTATAAACTACTTTTATATATTAACAGATAGGTAATATGAAACCAGCTTTGACACATGTCTCTGTGATATAACACAAAATGTATTTATGCCTGTGGCGTGATTCACAAAGCGTGCAAATTGTAGCTAAGACTTATAAAATTGTAATTTACACCTTTGTAAAATGGGCACCCAGGCCTTTGACACAGGCCATGGGCCCATTTTACACAAGAAATACAGGTTTCATGAAAAAAACCTTTAATTGATTACCATGTCAACATACCTGGGTTGATGCATTGTAGTAGTAAAACCTATGTGTGTTGATATCAAACAGTTCCCACCATTGGGAAGAGTCTGTTCGTTTCACTTTTACCCCCTAAAAATATAATTTCAAAAGATTAACAATAATTGAGAAATACATAGTCATATTTGAACATTGTTTATAGTCATCATTTAGTAAAAGAAGCTGTTTGGCTAGGAGTTTACTTTTGTGGCATGTATATATACTAGGTACATTGTAAGATACATATACAGTACAGTACAGTAATAAACACAGCACTACTCTCAAATGTAAGAGACAAAAGCAACAATTCCATCATAAATGGGACACAGTTCATTCAATTAATGTGTTCCAATTCCAAAATAATACCCATCAAAAGCAAGAAAGTTAACAGTCTGGCATTTAAAGCCCACGCAAGATAGCCTACAAGCGAAATATTACGAAGAACCGGCATGTATTCAGGATATTGAACTAAAAGTAGAACATTACCTCAGGTGGGTCCCATACGCATTCCCCAGTGGTGAGGTTAGCATACATATGTTCCTTTGTCTTGGGCTCGATTATTTCCACCCATTCTACCCTAGAATAAAACATCACCAAACAATTAACTTGCCGCACTGGAACAACGCAAAGCGACGAGGAAGGAAGAGTGCAGGGCGTGACATTAGCGATTTCCGCGTACTTTATTGATTTTGCAACTTTCAACCGAGTATATCGGAAGTAAATTTGACACTAATTTATAAAAAGCACTAAAACTGAAAATTACCTTTCTGAAGTCATTTTCCCGGATAGAAAATCACTTTCCTAAAGTTTTGTAAGCATCGTAAACAATCAAATCTATCTAAAATACGGACGACGACGGTCAGAAACCGTCCATGTTTACGATAGTCCGTTCCACTTGCTACTTGCAATACGAGTAACGAGTTCGAGTTGCGACAGTTTGAGTCAGTTGAGTTTAGTGAGTAGTATATGTTGCGACAGACAGAACAAAGTTTCGATCCATTTCGTTATGTTTTCCACATGAAGGAATTCGTCGAAACTACACTTGTCGACCTTTGCCTCCCTATTTCCTGGCAAACCAATAATCAATATCTGTTATGAAACAGTTATTAAACAGAAGGTTAAAAATTAATTTCATTGTAGTTAGTTTCATAATCGATTGAGGGTGGGTCGATATCCGATTCGATAGTTAGAGTTGCCGATTGCAAGTATGCTACTAGTAACCCCATAATATATGTCAAAAAAAGATTCGTGAAGATAGCTTCTGTTTTTTTTTATTTGTCTTTTAAAAGAGCCCTATTTTCTGGGTGTAGTGAACTTCAACTTTCTTAATTCTTTGTTAGGTGATTTTATTATATCATAAACGGCTGCTTTATGTGGGAACCAAAAATATTATATCTACTTTTGAATTGAGCACCAACTCAGTACCGACGTCTATAAACAGATCCATTATGTTTAAAAAAAGTTGAGTAGTCAATGTGTGTGTGTGTGTACCTGTCATCATGTCATGTCATATATATTCGAACCGTCATACAAGAAACAGGGTCCCAATTTGAATATTTAATTAAAATTAAACTAATATACAATATTAGTTGTGAGGGTTCCAGTAAGTACGTATAAAATAACTTGGCCAGTTTCAGTTGTTCAGAATATATATCCAATGTTGCGGACCCTGACTATTAACCTTACAAAATGCCGGCGTACTAGTTATGCTGATTCACTTATTAGTAAATACCGTCGGTATTGTTCCGGAACGATTGAGATCACAAAAAATACAAAGTCAACCAAAATAGTTAAGGGTCAGTAATAAATATGTTTATATATTTTATACTAATATATAAATTTACCTGTCTACTTATAAGACTAAACTTAACCTCAATTGATCTTTTTTTTATCACAGTTTATTACACTTTATTTTATTATTTTTACTACCTCTGCTACAACAACTTATCTTATTTTATAGAATGGTTAATAAAAACCAGTGTATAGTAGTTTTCTTGAACTAGGTGATTGTAATTTCAGCCATGGCCGTAGACAAGTCAAATTTCCTGTTGCCGAACAACCAGAGGTTTGTGGAGCTGGACAGCTCACAGGCTTTCAACAATTTAACTACTCAGGAAAAGTTGTATGCTCATTACTTAAGCCAGGTAAGTCACACCGGAGTTATGACATGTACTGTACACTCAAAAAATCAGTTCAGTTTGGGTTTGGATGAATTAATTTATTTTGGCACCAGCATGTGTGAGAGCAAGCGAGAGAGAAATACAGATTGAATCCTAGTCTTAATGTTCATGGACTGTAACAATGTTGATACATAAAGTAACTTTTGTAGTACGGTTTTCTATGGGGCTAGGCTAGTGTGATCTGTGTATGATTGTATTGATTCATCATCATCATCATATCAGACAAAAGATTGCTGGACATAGGCCTCCCCCAAAGAGTGCCACAATGACGGGTCCTGCGCCACCCGCATAGATTGTCCTCTAATATTTCATCATCATCATATCAGCCGAAAGATGTCCACTGCTAGACATAGACCTCCCCGAAAGAGAGCCACAATGACTGGTCCTGTGCCACCCGCATCCAGCGGACTCCCGCGACTTTTACCAGGTCATCAGTCCACCTTGTGGGCTGTGGCTGAGGGGCCTACCCACGCTGCGCCTTCCGGTACATGGTCGCCACTCGAGAACCTTTCCGCCCCAACCTCCTCTAATATTTATTTACTTATAATTCCCATTACATTCATATTATAGAAGGGTACCATGACTATGTGTCATTCAAGATCCATACTAATATTATAAATGCGGATGTGTGTCTGTCTATCTGTCTTTCTGTCTGTTACCTCTTCGCGCTTAGACTGTTGAACTGATTGGGATGAAGTTTTGAATCCCGGGGAAGGACATAGCATTGTGTTATCCCTGAAATGATCCCCTAAGAGGGTCAAATGGGGGGTGAAAGTAAATACAAATGTATGTATTAAGCTTTATTTTATATAAAACAGGTGGAATACAGCACTTAATTAATGTACAAAGGCAAACTTACTACTACTTATGAGTAAATGAGTTAAGAGCGAAGAAATTCAAATCAAGTTCATAATATAAATTCATATAGATTAAACTAGCTTTAATTTATATTGTAATTGTATATTGTGAAATAAATAAATCTAAATCAAATGACCTACAATATAAACGAGTTCCACGTGGACGGAGTCACGGGCAGAAGCTAGTCAAGAATAAATGTAATCATCTTAACCTTCTCATCTATTTCAATACTTTGTTATCAAATGTCACTTCAGGCTGCTTGGAACGGAGGCCTAATAGTCCTTCTGCAAACTAGCCCGGAATCCCCCAGGATCTTCTCCCTGCTACACAGGATCTTCCTCGGAGAGCCCCTTGAGGACCTCAAGAAGTCAGCCTTGCAGGCTGGTGCCACGGAGGATGATTTTCAAGTGAGTACAATATAAATAAAATTGCCTTTATTTCAGACAAGTATTTTGTAAGTACATTACATTGCATTTTGTTGTTAACCTATATCTAATTTCTATCTGTATGCCTTTTGTAGGCAAAGGCCTCCCCTAATTCTTTCCATTTCTCCCTATCCTTTGCTATTGTAGTCCAGCAACCTCCTGCTGCACTCTTAATCTCATCAACCCATCTTCTTGTTGGCCTGCCACGCTTCCTCTTTTTGTCTCCAGTAAACCAGTACATTATTGCTTTAGACCACTTTTCTTTCCCTCTAATTGTGTGACCTGCCCATTTCCATTTTAACTTCTTAAATTGTTGTAGTAATATCTTTTGTTTTAGTACATTTCTTTATATCTATATTTCTAACTTTATCAGATCTACTTCTCTCCATAGCATTCTGACAAATTTCTAGCTTTTTGTAGTGGGATTTCTTTAGTGCCCATGTTTGGCAACCATAAGTTAGAACAGGAAGTATACAGGTATCGAACAATTTCCTTGGCCTTTGCAAGTACATTTTTTTCAATTGGTCGACTATTACTGGTAAACTCGTTATTTTCAACAAGCTATCCAACCAGTGTGTGTTAACGAGAAAAACTTACATCCTCACTTTTGGTGTTGGGGAGGTACCCTAAAAACAATTTTATTCTACCATTTTGTTGGTATTGATATATACCCATGCCGAATTAAAGCTTTCTAGTAGCAAGGGCCACTGAGCTAAACCGCAGACGGACGGACGGACAGACGGACATGGCGAATCTGCTGAACATGCTGTAATGTTTCCTAGTTGACTATGGAACCCTAAAAATGAGGGATGGTAAAATTAGGCACTAGAATACTGTAATATTACGGTATGCAATTCGTATTACAACTATGTGTAGACCACAAAGTTTGTATAGCCCAAACTATTTTCCCATTGATAGACGAGCTGACCACTGGTTTATCTACGAAACTACCACATCCTGTCCTTATTGTGAATGAAGGAAACACCTAAACTGGAGATAACGTATTTCGTAATTCACAGCTATATCCAACATACTCTTAAAATTACTTGATAATAACATTGATGTCAAAGTCTTATTACAGGGTTGAGGACTATCTAACTGAAAGAAATGCATGGCCCAAACTAGAGCCCAAAATCCCTTAATCATTAATAATTTCATAGTAATTGTATTACGCCTAGGGAGCTAGATGACACAGTTCCTACAAGAAAGCATACCCAAGTATTTAGTGAATAGTTGCATTTCCATTTAAGGGGCTACCCGAGGTTTTCATCGATTTTTGACAAGTTTAGAATCGTATCTCCTACTTTTGCACTACAGTTAGAATTATAAATCAAACGAGTATCGGTTCTTCAATCTTTTATCTCTATTTTGGTCCACCGGATTTTGAAACAAATGAACACTTAATTTTGTATGATTTTTTTAAACATTGTCTAAAAAAACACTTATTTCGTATCTCTATTGACGTGAAAGATCTAACATATACGAAATCTACATATTTGAGTTTGTCTGTGGCGTCTCTAAAAATTGGTCCAGGGTTTTCATTTTATACCAAGTAACACAAAAGTTATGGCCAGAAAACCAGTTTTTTTGGCCTAAACTTGTTCAACTTTGATGCCAAATATCTCGAAAAAAATGAATTTTGAAGTAAATATTGGATACTATATTGCTTAAAGCCGTTGTTGTTAATATAATAAGCTACAAAAATCATTAGAAAACTAAGGGATTCAGACCGAAGGTCATTGGCGTATGGCAGCCCCTTAATAAGTCGATGGGCAGGGACACAAGTGAAACAACAACTTTTTCGTTGTTTTTTTAATCTCTGTCTTGAATTATGTAACACAGTTACGGGCATGTTTTCTTGTAGAGCAACGCATTATGTTTTTTCTTTCTTTGTATTCATGTTCAGTTTGACTTATTTTAAGTAAGTTGTAATAATTGTAATAAGTAATAAGCTTTTTTTGACAAAAAATGACTGACTGTTGAGTTTGTTTCGGTGTTTCTTCTTAACAGAGATCTTCTCTTTCAGAAACGCTGGTAGAATTTTGAGTTGTAAAACTGCCAATATGGCCTACTTGCCGACTAAAATTCATTTATTTCATTTATTACTTAACTTTAGCGTGCCAGTCAGTATTCTACAATGTTAATGAAATAAGTTTGTCACCTGTACTTTTCTGTATACAGTCATCATCAGATCAGCTCAATGGTACCATAATATTGAATTGTCATCCAAACTATATTTAAAACCTAAAATACACCTCAATCGTATGAAAAATCTCCATAAATCCAAAATCAAACCTCAAAATCTCTGCCTGCTTCGAAATTGAGTTGCAAGATTCCACCCGAACAAACATACATACATTGCAATTTAAATAAAAGCTTGTAAAAATGGTTTATAATTTTAGTGTAATTTATAAACCATTTTTACATTTATGTATGCCATTATTGTATCTTGATTTCTTGAAAAATATCTTCCAAGCACTTAAGCTTTATTTAACGGGCCGGGATTCGAACCCACGACCGCCGCTTGGCAGCCGCATGCATGAACCACTAGGCTACCGTAGCTTCAATGGCGCAAAAAAAAGCACCCGGAGCCGGGTTGCACAAGACCAGGGGACCGATTTTTGACTTTCGAGCGCTCGACTCTTTCACTCGAAAACTGTCAAAAGTTATGAAATGCTATTTTGAAATAGCGATAGAAAATTTAAAAACGAGTGGTGTTCACCACTCGAATTAAATTACATTAGTAGAAAGTAACTGCCTGCCATTTTGACACTACAAACGTCTTTACTTTTATTTGATTTTCGAGCGCTCGAAAGTCAAAAATCGGTCCCCAGCACGTCTATCATACTCTCGATTTTTCTCGCACTATACCTATTGTTCTAATAAGAGAGAGACGGATAGTGCGAGAAAAATCGAGAGAGCTCGCGCGCCGTCGCGTGATAGCCGTGCAGAGCGAGTGGAGAAGGCTGGAGGAGGCCTTTGCTGATGGGCAGCCAGATACAAAATTTAAAAGTAGTAGGGGAAAGTTAGAATAATGAGAAACAAAACTAATGTCTGTAAATAAAGATTTTTTATTTTATTTTACTTCAAGTTAGTTGGATACAGGCATCATCAGTTGTTTCAATTCAAATTTGAGTCCGCCAACAAACTGCCTTTCAGTTTGGCGAAGATTTGTGTATGTACAAACGCTGTGTAATTACTTGAGTTATAAAAACAAGCCTGGCCACTCTAGGGGTATGCGCGTTTGCCGACACTTTAACATCTCTATTTCTTTCAGGCATTCCTGGTGTACGCCGGCGGCTTATTCGCCAACAGCGGCAACTACAAAGGCTTCGGCGACACCAAATTCATTCCAAACTTGTCAAAAGAATCGTTTGAGATCATCGTAAAAGCGTCCAAAGCGTATGAGAACGACAACACTCATATAACGAAGCTCTGGCATAACACTCAGAGCGCTATATACGGCTTGGCGCCGAGGTTAACGAGTCTCGGCTTGGCTGATAAGGTAAGACAATGATCCCTGCTTATAGTGTTGGGTTACTCACTCGTGAGGCACCTCATTTGTCATACTCATTTCATTACACTGTCGCATCACTTCACGCTTGAAAAATGTACTACCTCATTCCTCACGAGGCACCGACTCGCTCCTCATTCGCTCAGTCATCACCTCGCGCTTCATTTATCCCTCAAACCTCAAAGCCTCGCCCCTCGAGCTCCGGACTCGCCACTCGCGCCTAACTTCCCCCCATCTACAATACAATATTGTATGTAGGAGGGAGGCAAGTAAGAATATTAGCTTTATTAGAATGTAGTACACTACACTTGAAAAAAACCTTGTTTTTACTGTCGATAGATGCTAATTATTAGATACCTCACCTCATTTGAAGTAGGACATTGTATCACCTCATTTTTGGAAATGAGGTGCTCATACAAACTCATTTTATTTTCATGTCCTACCCAACACTACCTGCTTAGCTTCTAGCACGGTTTCATTAGGATTGCAATTGGCTACTTTCCTAAAAAAAATATTTAGTCCGTCACCTAGATTATCAAAAAATTTTGGACACGTATTTTTTTTGTTTAAACAAGAAATGATGAAGATATCAGCCCGTTAAAGTTCCGTGTGACTTCACATTATGCTAAGAAGTGTATAATAAGAATGCCTGAGACGTGGTACTACGAAATATCTCATAACTTTTTACGCTGGAAGAGTTTCGAGACTTGGCCTCTTTTTTACATGGAATGTTTTTTATGGGATCGATTATTCGGCAAAACGTACCGGTGTTGTCATGGTTGCGTTGAATTTGCAACTGTATGGTTATGGTCGACCGCTTTAGCCTAGTTGGTGGTGACCCTGCCTATGAAGCCTGGGTTCGAATCCCGGTAAGGGCATTTATTTGTGTGATGAGCACGAATATTTGTTCCTGAGTCATGGATGTTTTCTATGTATTTAATTATTTATTTATCTATATAATTATGTTTATAGTCGTCTAGTACCCATAGTACAAGCTTCGCTTAGTTTGGGACTAGGTCGATTTGTGTAAGATTGTCCCCTAATATTTATTATTAAGTATTCCTTTATTCAATTTTCTTCTTAGACTAGGTTTTATTTATTATTATTCTCTTTATTAAATTTTCTTCTTAAGCTAGGTTTTTACAATAATTATATAAAAAGTAAAATATAAAACTATACATACAAGAAATAAAATCATTATAAAAACCTAACCTAGGGTACCGCCGGCAGCGAGGCGGGGCCTAAGCTGCCGGTGGTCAGGGCGACAGAGACAGGAACCTCCTGACTATCCGCGCAGTATCCAGGAGTACCGCCTTCTGTATCTGACCCTTGATCCAGCCATCTAGCGAGAGTCTCTTGAGGTGATGGTCGAGACTCTTCGCTATTAAACCGTTCGCCGAAACGACTATCGGGACGATGATCGTCGAATCAACATCCCACATGGCGGTTACCTCGTGAGCCAGGTCTAGGTACTTGCTGGCTTTGTCCTTCTCGGCCTTCAAGAGGTTCTCGTCATGGGGGATGGTGATGTCGACGAGCACTGCCTGGCGTTTCGATCGATCAGTCAGCACGATATCAGGCCTATTGGCAAGAATAGTCCTGTCCGTGATGACAGATCGATCCCAATAGAGCGTGGCACGACCATTTTCGAGAACTGGCGCAGGTGTGTACTTATAGTAAGGCACTTCGGAGACCACAAGACCGTATAGCAGAGCAAGTTGCTGGTGAATAATTCTGGCTACAAGGTTATGTCTGTGCAAGTACTCGCCGTTAGCAAGATGACCACAACCGGAGATAATATGCCTGAGTGACTCCCCGGGACGGCGGCATGCCCGACAAATGTCGACCGTACCGTCCTTCAGGATATATCTCCGGTAATTGTTCGTCATGATAACTTCATCCGCAATTGCACAGACAAAACCTTCGGTTTCCCCGAAGAGATCCCCGAAACGTAGCCAGTTCACCGACGCGAGCAGATCTACATCGGGCCCTGTGAGGGCCTTGTAGAACCGCCCGTGTAGCTCCTTGCTCCTCCACACCGCCCTGCGGTCCTCGGCGCTCATTACTTTAAGTCTGCGCCAGTTCTCGTTTGCCAAGGAAAGCGGGGTGAAGTTTCCGTCTACTGCTACTACGTCGCGATGCATCCCACACTCGTTGTTGAGGAAATAATCCCTGAGACTGCACACCTCGCGGTTGTGGAGGTCTTTGGCATTTAAAAAGCCGCGACCTCCACACTTCCGCGAGATGTACAGTCTCATAACAGACGAGCGTGGGTGTAGCATGCGATGCGCAGTAAGCAGTACTCGGACTCTTCGATCCAGGGCATCCAGCTCAGTCTGAGTCCACCTTAGTACGCCAAAGGAGTAAGTAAGCAAGGGCATCACCCAGGCGTTGAAGGCGCGCGCCTTGTTCCCGCCCGACAAAAGACTATTAAGTACTTTGGTCAGGCGACAAAAGAAGCGCTCCTTCACCGCCCGCTTTACGCCCTCACCCTCAATACCCAATGACTGTGACATACCAAGATACTTATAGGTTTCTGCTTCGGAGATAGATTTGAGGGACATTGTCTCAGAAAGTTGCAAATTTGTTGAATTTACAACTTTCCCCCGCTGTACATGCATGACCGCACACTTATCGACACCAAATTCCATTTTGATGGCGCTACTGAATACTTCTGTTGTTTTCAGTAGTTCCAACAGGTCATGTTTATTCGGTGCAAATAGCTTCAGGTCATCCATATAGAGCAGATGAGAGATGACCTCACCCCCTCTCCGAAGCCGGCAACCTAGTCCTGAATCCTTCAGCAGGGTGCTAAGCGGATTCAGCGCTAGGCAGAACCACAAAGGACTCAGACTGTCGCCCTGGAATATCCCACGTTCAATCCTTATAGAGTCCTGCGGACTAGAAGGGCAATCTCCTCCCCCCGGTTGACAAAGGACTGTGGTCCACTGCCCCATGCAAGTGCCTAAGAAGGATCTCAGAACTGCATCAACTTTATACAACTCTAAGATCCTCCTCAGCCATGAATGAGGCACCGAATCATAGGCCTTCTTGTAGTCAATCCAGGCGGCCGAGAGAGCCCCTTTGTTCCGCCGGACTCGTTGGCAAATGGTCATGTCTATGAGGAGGAGCTCTTTAGTACCACGAGACCCAACCCTACATCCATTTTGAGCAGGGGCCAAAACGTTGTTTGCAACGATGTGTGCGTTAATTTTTGCTCTCAAAATGGATGTAAGGAGCTTGTACAGCGTAGGCAAGCACGTGATGGGTCTGTAGTTTTTCGCTTCCATGGTACTACCGGACTTATAGAGCAGGGAGGTGATACCAGTTGTCAAGAAAGATGGCAAGGCACCGAGCTCAAGGGCTTGCTGGAACTGCGTTGCCAAACGCAGGTGTGAGCATCGAAACCATTTCAGCCAGAAGTTGTGTAATCCATCTGGTCCAGGACTTTTCCAGTTCAGGGCCAAACGGATGGCACAACTAACGTCCTCGGGGCTGATGGTAACAGTCCCCATGGGTTCGATGAACTCACACTCACGTTCGACAACACTCATCCACTCGCCTTCGGTGTGTTCGACTGGCACTGACCAGATACTACGCCAAAAGTCAACCATGGCAGTAGCATCCGGCTGCTGTCCGTCGGACACACGAAGATCGGCTCCCTCCCACTTTCGGTATACCTTCCTTTGATCGCTCTGGAAAAGGCAATTCTGCTGGTATCGGTCCACTCGCTCTCTGTAGCGGCGAATACGGCCTGCCCATGCATAGACTTTCTGCTTCAGAAAGTCAATGCGCTCCGTGACACAGGCCATGTAGTCGCGGGGCCTGATACCAGTTCCCGCGAAGGCCTGGTTCACAAAGCGCATGACTCGGGGGCGGTTGTTGCCCCCCCTGAAGCAGATCAGCTTTGCAATGAGAGTCCTAAACGTATTGATACGACGCTCAATCCGTACTTGCCATGCAGGGACACCCCCGGCGGTCCTAGGTGCACGGTCAGCGTCCGGAAACTTGACGCGAGCAACACGGCACGCCGCGATGGCCCCGCAGTACATGATTGAGTGTGTATCAAGTAAGTCTTCACTAGCCCGTATATACGGGTCTAGCAGACTGTTTAGAGCTCCCATTAACGCTAGATTGCGTCTATTTACGGGCAGGCGTGGTAGTCGTGGCCTAGAGTTGTTTGTGGAACGATACCCCGTAATCGCATCTTCCAAAGCCCTCCTCAGTTGCTCATTGGTCTGGGTACTCACGCTCTGATTCGCACATTCCTCCTCGTCGGCACTGGGATCAACCCGCGGTGCCCCCGATGCCAGGTCGGGAGCAGGCATCGGAGCCGGCAACAAGGCGGGCGGATCCCGCGCCGAAGTAGAGGCCGTACGAGCAGAGAGTGCTTCCAGGCGTAGCCGATCAAGCGTGGCGTCATCCAACCGCTTGTGCCGCTGGATGACGCGCACCTGATCCGATAGACGCTGCGCAGACACGGTGATGGCTGGTTCAAGCACCTGGAACAGAGGCAGCATCCGGACACGGTACGCGGACAGATTAGTTCCCCCCTCTGTCGCCCCATAGTAGGCGCGCATGCAGTTTTCGTTAATGGATTGCGTCCACTGCATGCGGCGCACTATACCACCGGCAGCGGGAGCCGTGGGCGGAGCAGGATGCCCCGCAGGCCCCAAGCGTGCCAGCAGCGGTGGTCGTCCTCGTCGCGCAGGTGGTCGCGGCGGCGGGGACGGCGGCCCGCGCTCGTCGCTCGACTCGCTGGTGTCGGCCGCTGTTGCGAATTCATCGCCCGACGACGATGGCGATGGCGAGGAGCTGGACGGCGCGGGTGGAGGTGGTGGGCGTGCGCGTTGTGCCGCTCTTGAGCGTGTCCTAGTTATCATATTTGTATTCGTATCGTTTCAGTTTTCTCGGATATGCCTTTGACAGCTGCTTGTCAGTTCCCTCGATACTCAGTCTGCTCCATAGCAAAAAGTGGTGCCGTATTTTAAATATATTGCACATTGTGGGAAACTATCATGTGCATTTGCATAGGTATAAAATGTTCACAAAGGCACAGAAACATTAAAAACGAATTTATAAAATATTGATAAAAATTGACACGTCTGTCATGACAGCGGTTTTTTTTTTTTTTTTTTTTTTTTTTTTTATTATTATTATTATTATTATGAACATATGATTCATCATTGTATGACTCCAAACCCCGCAGACAAATAACGAGCTAATGTTTCATGGTGTCTGGGATAATGCGATCAGCAGTGATCGGAATTAGGTGAGCCGAAATACCCAGTCTTCGCAAGAGGATAAAGTGGTTTCAACTGGGTAGAAAATAGAAAATACCCGGGTACTAATAGTCGTGTAAAACATACATGTTTTTACTTACATAACGGGATGTACAGTCAGCGTCATATAGTTAGTAGCAGCCAAGGTAGCCAAATATTTCGGTACACGTCTTTATTACTGTAAGAATAAGGGTGTGTTACGAAATATTTGACTACCCTGGCTGCTACTAACTATATGACGCTGACTGTACAGTCGAGGTCATAAATATGTTTACACTTTTGCACCTTATTACAAGGCAATAAGGTGCAAAAGTGTAAACGTATTTATGACCTCGACCGTACATATTTTCTTATATGGACCCCATTCGGGTAAATGCTTTCGCCATCCAATGCCATTTTTCTCTGGCTTTACCCAACTGCATCCAGCTAGATCCGGCGACCTCATTATGTCATCCGTCCAACCTCTTCATAATCTACCTTTCCTTTTTTTGCCTTTCGGCCCTGACCATTCTGTTGCTTCCAGTGCCCATCTTTTCTCCTTATACTCGTATCTTGCAAAATGGCCTGCCCATTTAAGGCACAGTGCTTGTTGAAGTGCATCCGTTATTTTACGTTTTCTAATATCTTCATTCAGAGGCGTCTTTACCTATGGTGCAGGGTGTGCGTTGCACACGGGCGCAGCGGTCCTACTACTACTTTGGAACCATTCCATTTGTCCGCGCGCTTACTAGGGGGCGCTAGAGTTAGACTAAGAGACGCCTCTGTCTCCATTTCTGTATTATGTATTCTCCTTAACTATAATAGACGTCTCTTCATGGACTGTTGACATGTTGAGATTTTATGTTTAATTTTGTTTGTGTTGTTGTAGAGATTTTTAACAAAGTGTAATTGATCAGGGTGTGACGACATATTTCTCAAGCAACTGCACGAAAGAAGACTCGGACCTGGTGAACGAGTGGATGAAGACGAAGCGCATCGAGGCGTACATCTGCAGAACCTTCAAAACCACCGCTGAGGACGGACGTGAGTTGCAACACACTTTACTGCAACTATACCACACAATCATATAAAAATTTGTGTACGCCTGAAAAGGGACGATTTATTGATTCCATATTGTCATTGTGTATGTCGAACTGGATGGAAATGGCGCAAGATCAGGACGGTTCCTCCTGTTTTGGCATACTTTTTTTAGTAATAATTCTATATGGCATAATCTATGTAGCCATACTTGACTTTGCGCATAAACTGTTATGGCAGAATCTAGATTCGCATAGTTTGCTGCGCTGAACACGATGGGGCACGGCACGTTGCCGTCTTCTAGTGACGAACGGTGGCCGCAGCGGCGCTACCACGAAAATCGATTCTCGAAGTTCGTGTGCTTGCATCCCTGTCACTCGAGTTTAGTAAGTGCGATAGAGATAGAGATATAGAACTTCGACATTCGAAGTTCGTGGTTATAGCTCAGAGTACAAGAGGTTTTAATAGGGGTGTAGACACTAAATAAAAATCATATTTATCATATATATATTTTTTTTTTTAATCATATATATATTTTTTTTTAATCATATATATATATACACTCGCGGTCAAAGAAACCGGGTCAGTACGAAAATCTGTAATATCTCCTAAAATAATAAAGCTAGGGACATGAATTAAACTGCATATTGTAGATAATTTTATACTGAATTAAATAACATCAAATGGTGGAATCGTAATTCTTTTGTTTAATAAAATTACATAGGAAACAAAAAATCAACCAATTTTACGTACAAAAATAAGCAGTAGGTACTTCACATACAACACAAAACATAAAAATTAATACTTCGTATTGCCTCCTCGGGCTCTTCTTACAGCTTCTAGACGATTCGGCATGCTGTTTATTAAGTTCTTTATGCGTTCTTGCGGGATATTGTCCCATTCTTCCACTAACGCCTGTTTCAGGTCTCTAAGTGTAGCTGGGGCGGGGTTTCGAGCTCTTACACGCCTCCCAAGCTCGTCCCATACATGCTCAATCGGATTTAAGTCCGGACTCCTCGAGGGCCAGTTCATACAGTTGATACCAACCTCCAAAAAATAATCTCTGACAATTTGAGCTGTGTGTGGCCCGGCGTTGTCATGCATAAACATAGAATTTCCACCCATATTAATTAAGTATGGGCCGACATGCTCATTAAGAATCTCTTCTACATATCTTGCACTCGTTAATGATCCATTTTCTATTAAAACTAACTCCGAGCGACTCTCTGAAGAGATTCCAGCCCAAACCATGACTGACCCACCGCCGAACGCCACTTTTTCCTCAAAACATGCTGGAATAAAACGTTCACCAGGCCGTCTGTAAACTCTTTGCCGCCCGTCATTTGCATAGAGCATAAATCTGGATTCATCGGAAAACAAAATTCTTGCCCAATCTTCGTCACCCCAGTATCTGTGATCGCGGGCATAAAGTCGTCTTGCTGTTCGATGTATTCTTTCAAGTTTTGGGCCATTGGCCGGCCTATGTGGGGTCAAATTTGCTTCTTTGAGCCGCCGCCTGACAGTCCGCTCGCTGATGCCGTCCCTTCGGGTCTCTAAAAGCTGATTTTTCACTTCAACTGCTGTGAGGTGCCGATTTCGGAGCATGGTTGTAACAATAAATCGATCTTCTCTAGCTGTAGTACATCTTGTTTTGCCAGTTCCTGGTCTTCTAAGGTTCTGCCCAGTTTGTAGGTAACGTTGGAGGACTCGCTGCACTGTAGAAAGTGACACACCTGTTCTTCTCGCTGTATACCTCTGACTTCTTCCTTCTTCTAACATAGTGATGATACGAGTACATTCATCTCGTGTTAGCGGCATGATAGACATTCAAGAATGACCACAAAATAAAACAATGACAGCCTTTTATTATAGTTCTTTGACAGATTGAAAACAATTGCTTAAAAACAAGCAAAAGTAAAACGAACGCAATTTCAAATAAGTACCTAATTGGTTTTTTTTTTCAATTAAACCTTTTTCCAGTTACTACGTAGAACATTGAAGGTTGGATTTAGAAGGATATTAAATTCTCTATAAAACAGAGTTAGTTTCATGCAGATACGACCAACGGTTTACAAAATATTGAGGTTTTCGTCACTGACCCGGTTTCTTTGACCGCGAGTGTATATATATATATTTTTTATATCATATTTGCTCGAAAAAGGATTAAAAATGTAGTAAAATGGAGAAAAAATCAACGCGAGAGGTTAAATAATCACGAAGTTATAAGTATCCAAAGTTTCAAGAGGGGGTATATTCTGTCCCATTTCGGCAACACGTACCTTCATCTGAAACTATTGTCATTTACTATGACGATCCCCGAGCGTTTCCTCGCTCTAACAAGAAATATTAAAACGGTTGTATATAATAACGGTATGTCTTTGAGATATCTGAATGTGATGTTCGTTACTAGGCATATTTTGTGCCTTATTTTTTTTGGAGTAATAATACATTTTGAGTCTACCCCCCAATTGTAAAAAATTTAAACTCGATGAACTTCGATAAGTTGGACAAATATAACTTGCAAGATTTGACCCGCACTTACTCCGTCACTGTCTTTTACGTTTCGTCGGTCATGACCTTGATAAAAATATGCAAAATCGCTATGTGGGCACTTTGCTTGTAGGCGATTTCCTCAAAAACGGTTTTACCCATGTGATTGGAGCGAAGCGTTACGAAATTCATCATCAACATCATCGTATCAGCCGAAAGACGTCCACTGCTGGACATAGGCCTCCCCCAAAGAGTGCCAAAGCGACCCGTTCTGCGCCACCCACATCCAGCGGGCTCCCGCGACCTTTACCAGGTCATCAGTCCACCTCGGGGGCCTACCCACGCCGCGCCTTCCGCTACGAAATTGTTGGCAGTGAATGTGAAGTAACTTTTCTTATCAGACTGTTTGTTTTCCAGTACCTCTCTACACCATCCGCTACGCCAGCGTCGATAAAACCCCCCTAAACAAGAGCGTCGAGAAATACAAGAACGCATACTTCGTGGAGGCTCGGGGCGATTACGCCCCTCTCCTAGCGCTCGTGGCCGAGCACCTGAGCACGGCCGCCACACACGCGGGCAACAGCAATGAGAAGGATATGCTAAAGCATTACGTGAACAGCTTTAAGGAGGGAAGCCTGGCCGAGCATAAAGAGGGGAGTCGGTATTGGATCAGGAATAAGGGGCCTATTATTGAAACGTGAGTTTTTTTTTGGATGCAAATTGTTTTTAGGGTCCCGTCTGTCCGTCCGCGACTTAGGTCAGACCTTTAGAACTAGAAAGCTGTTATTTTGCATGGGTATACAAATAAATCACGCCAACCAAGTTGTGGTTAAAGTGTTTATTTCTCGCTAAACCCGTGATGTGGGGTATCGTTGGATAGCTTGTTCAAATAATCAAAATAGCTCCCCATTATTGCCGTACAACTTTGTGTTTTTTCATCACACCTGTCCATAAAGTGGCCACTACTGCCCGCTGCGCTCGATACTTAATAGCACATTACTACAGAGGCCGGGAAGTAAGGGGTTGCCGGCCGAGTTCATATAGACGGCCGAGCGTAGCGAGGTCGAATAGTTACGAGGCTGGCAACCCCTTTTCATGCCGAGGTATGTATAGTGCTTTTCTTAAAGACGCAATGAAATAAATTAAAAAAACTCCAAGAAACGCTGAACGCCGTGATCTTGTGCCACAAATTGTGGAATGGAAATTAAAAAAGACCATCTTGCAGGCCTAGGCCTCCAATATTGTATGAAATGTCATTACGGGTCTCGCTGCACCCGAAACGTGACACCTCGAAGCCCATTACGAAGAACACAACGTCAATATTTCATTGCATGTTTGAGAAAAGTTTTGTACTCATCACGGTCAGTAATAAAGAAGCCTCAGATCGCATATTCATCACCATAGTTTCCGGCGTGGGCGTCAAATAGGAATAACACTCAAAATGTATTAATGGAGTGTTGTTGACGTACAGGTACCAGGGCTTCATTGAGACGTACCGCGACCCGGCGGGGCAGCGCGGCGAGTTCGAGGGCTTCGTGGCCATGGTCAACAAGGAGATGTCCAAGAAGTTCGGCGCGCTCGTCGACGGCGCTGAGAAGTATGCCCACGCATAGCCATACCAACTTCTACCTTAACTTGATACACAAAAGCCGTCATTTCGAAGGCCACCGTGAGAAAACCGATGGTTTTCTTTAGAATTTGAAAGTGTAGACCTTTAGGTAGAAGACTCTCAATTCGTCGGAATCTGTTTATGTATGTTCCTCGATTACTCTTAAGACGCCTGGACCGAATTGGTAAATTCTTTCTTTTTTGTGTGAATGGGTACCTTTCCCAGGTGGCACCAGGTCAGAATCTGACGATGGATCGAAGGAACTCTTCAAATTTTATAGGCAATTTGAAGTGGGTAAAACTTTGTTTTTAAAGTAAATTATGTTTAATACTACATTGGTGACAAAAGAGCGGTACGGCCAGATTTTAAGCCGTTTTCTGTGTTAGTATTGGATTTCGGGTAACATTCTCACAGCATTGAGTTTGAATGGTCGAAAGGTTCATCAAAATGCTCCCGTGGGGCGAGGACCTGGAGAAAGACACCTTCCTCCGGCCGGACTTCACCAGCCTCGACGTGCTCGCCTTCTCGGGCAGCGGTATCCCGGCCGGCATCAACATTCCCAACTGTAAGCAGACTTAATAGATGGCTAGAGAGTGCTGTCACAAGAATTTTCAAGGGGGCGTCCATTTATTACGTGAGCTGTTCAAGGGGGGGAAGGTCGAGCCGAATGTCATCTAATCTTACTTTCGGAGACCGGAGGTTTCGGCATATATCTTTTTTTCCCGCAAGAAACAGAGTAAAATTGCGAGACATTAATATTAAAATGAGTAAAACATGTTTCTTCATAAAAATATGGTCAAATCATACTCAATAATATTTAAAGTAATTTTGCGGAGGCGGTCAGAAATTTCTAAAAACGCCTCACGTAATTAGTGGACGCCCCCTAACCTAACTTAAGTTGTATTTGAGTCACATTTAACCTGTCCGTTGTATGGCCTTACTAGCTTCTACCCGCAACTTCATACGCGCATAAATGATAGCTTACATGTTATTCTTATGTAAAAACCGATACTATTGGAAAATAAGTAAATATCGATTTCATTTCCATAAATTAACCGCCGCCAGATAAATAATTAATGGTTAAATTAATATCCCATCTCGTTGCATTTCGTGTTATTCTCTATCCGAAACTGTAAGAGTAAATTTTATCAAACTAACGCACGCCAAAAGTCATTTGTGTTCTTGCGAGCGTCACGAGATCTTTGGCACTGAAGGTTTTAAGCGTTATATCGGTTTCAGACGACGAGATCCGGCAAGACGAGGGCTTCAAGAACGTGTCTCTGGGCAACGTGATCCCCGCCGCGTACAAAGAGTCCGTCATCCCGTTCCTGAGCGAGGCCGATAAACAGCTGCTGGAGAAGTACCGCGTGCCCGCCTTCGAGGTGAGTTTAGTAAGCTTAGACGTGCGCCTTCCGCTGCGTCGTAAAGTATGAATCCTCATAAGACGTGTCACACCGCTTGCGGGACGTAGGCGTGCGTTTTTCGCCGCGTTGTAAAGTATGAATCCTCATAAAACGTGTCACACCGCTTGCGGGACGTAGGCGTGCGCTTTTCGCTGCTGCGTTGTAAAGTATGAATCCTCATAAGACATGTCACACCGCTTGCGGGACGTAGGCGTGCGCTTTCCGCTGCGTTGTAGAGTATGAATCCTCATAAGACATGTCACTTCGCTTGCGGGACGTAGGCGTGCGCTTTCCGCTGCGTTGTAAAGTATGAATCCTCATAAGACATGTCACACAGCTTGCGGGACGTAGGCGTGCGCTTTCCGCTGCGTTGTAAAGTATGAATCCTCATAAGACATGTCACACAGCTTACGGGACGTAGGCGTGCGCTTTACGCTGCGTTGTAAAGTATGAATCCTCATAAGCCATGCCACACCGCTTGCGAGACGAAGGCGGGCTCTTTCCGCTGCGTTGTAAAGTATGAATCCTCATAACACGTGCCATGTGCCATGTGCAAGCGGTGCTGCAAAGCTTTTCATCTGGACTCTAAAACTGCCGGAAGAGTCTTGGGAATCTATCTCCCTGGGTCAAAGCATAAGCATAACTCTAAAACGGTGTCACGAATGATGTCATCGAAATGACTGCTGTGACGATGCGTAAAATGCAAATAACAGCGTAACCATACAGCAGTGTCGGATATTAAAAGTAACCTGGTTAAACAAAACACTAAAACGTTGTAGTTATTAAAAATCAAACAAAAATATACACTTCTAACATAACTAGCCCAACCCTAGTCAAACAAGCCGCCGCGAGCATCGGACCCTCTGTCCTATATTAGGCGCCCCACCTTATTTATGAAGCCTCCAGTCCCAGCACCTCGTCGGTTCAAAAGCTAGAGGTACAAAGTAATAATGATGATGAAGGTCTGACTATTTGCCCCTCTTTCTAGCCGCAGCAAACTCTGCTGCGCCAGCTATCTACACCGTTCGGCCGATACATCCTGTGTGTACTGAAACCACCGGGCCTTTGTCGCACAGATGGTTAAAGGCCAGACCGGCAAATTTTGCTGCCATGTTTTAATTTAGAATTTCTAACAGTGTAAACAACAAAAAAAACGTTTCGTCGATATCGCTCCGACACTTTAGTGCTAAGGGATTTTGACAGAACTAAATTGTGTTTCAGGTGCAAGTTGGCTTGCACGAGCTACTCGGCCACGGCAGCGGCAAGCTGCTGCGGCAGAACGCGGACGGCACTTTCAACTTCGACAAGGACACCGTCAAGAACCCGCTCACTGGTGAATATTTATTTAAAATTTATTGCACACACAAATAAGCAACACCACCTACTGCGTAATCTAATTTTATTCCTCCGCTACCCAAAGGAACTGGAATAGATCGCTTTTTAGCGATAGGACCGCCTGTTGTCTATCTCTTCCTGGATGTTATTGTTTTGTGTCTCTTTGTAACTTTTTCGTTTGTGGGTGGTGTGCAATAATACTGCATTACTACAGAGGCCGGGAAGTAAGGGGTTGCCGGCCGAGTACATATAGACGGCCGAGCGTAGCGAACCGAATAATTCCTATCAAGGCACCGATTGCCGATTATGCCACTTATCAACCCGTGAAACGAGCCTAATATATGAGGATTGCATTGCAAATTCACCATTCTAAATGCGTGCAGGTAGGGTCCAAATACAAAAAAGAAGTGCAGGGGGTTCCACCGCTTAAAACTGCTCTTGTACAAACGCGACGAACGACAGCGTACTCGTACCATCGCCAACACAGTTAAGTGACCATCCGTGCACTTTATGCTCATTGTAAGAAGGTTCAATATACATACACGATGGTCAGTTAACTGTGTTGGCGTTTCTACTAATAACATCGTACGCGCTGCCATTACGACATAAAGGCGTTTAGCTTGAGCTACGCTCTACTAAGCTTCTCCTAAGAACGCCATTCACTCGCGAAGCGGGATTGTCGAGCTACTCCTTATGCTACGTTTTAAACGGGCGAGATTAAATTAAACAACAATGTTAATCTACTCTGCATTTATTGCCGCTTAACGCCGCGAGCACACGATAAAAGTCGTCAGGTAGGGGTCATAAGCCGTCTGAGTTTTGCTCCCTGGCTCCAAGGGGGTGTTGCTGCCACCACGCCAGTACTTCCCTGGATCTCGGGACCGCCGTGAAGATGGAACGGGCTGAGGGACGTCAGCCGGCAGCACCAGGAACCCTGGTGTATGTTCTGCTGCACTCGAGCCGTAAGGTAGCACCCCAATATCTTAGGGGTTTTTTAACACTCACTGACTTTAGTGATAGGCAACTCGGGGCTATCTAGTGCCCGGAACGAAATTATTAAAAATATAAACGAAAGCGCGGGCGCGACGTGTGATGACACTGTGAGAAGAGTGTACGTGTGCCTGCGTCGAATGCAAAATATCTCCGGGCGGCCGGGCCATCGCGGGAGCGCAGCGCGTTCCACCGGTTAGAACAATGGAGCTGCGAGCGAGGTACAGTTCGTCAGGGAAATTACGTGCCGCAATGAAATATACGATTAACATATTTTATTGTATGTTAATTCCAGTTGTTATTTGATTGTTATTATTTAGGTAAGTGCTTATAATAAGGGTTTGGTTATATTTGTTTAAAATTTATTATACATAGTTTATTATTCTATTTTTTTTATTACATAGTTCATAGTAACGAAAGTTATGTAACGCTACACGTTACACTTACCAAGTTGTATGTGAATGTCCGCAGGCAAACCGATCGAGTCGTGGTACAGCGAGGGCGAGACGTACGACAGCAAGTTCACGACGCTGGGCTCGGCCTTCGAGGAGTGCCGCGCCGAGGCCGTCGGCCTCTACCTGTCGCTGGTGCCCGAGATAATCGAGTGAGTCCTATAGAGCAATGGTGTACATTTCATTGACGACCGCTTTAGCCTAGTTGGTAGTGACCCTGCCTACGAAGCAAGAGGTCCTGGGTTCGAAACCCGGTAAGGGTATTTATTTGTGTGATGAGCATGAATATTTGTTTCTGAGTCATGGATGTTTGCTATGTATTTAAGTATTTATTTCTTTATATATGTATGTTTATCATCGTCTAGTACCCTTAGTACAAGCTTTGCTTAGTTTGGGACTAGGTCGCTTTATGTAAGATTGTCAGCAAATATTTATTTATTATTTATTTAATTTGACAGACGCAGCTATAACGTCACATGCAATGAATATTTACGTTGTGTTCTTTAATCGAAGACGAGGGCTGCCAGCCTCGTATCTCTAGCCGTCTATATCTACTTGGTCGGGAGAATATCGATTGCCCTATTTTCCCGGCCTCTGCAGTAATGTACCTACCAATGGTTTTCGATTTAGGCATCAATACATATTTTGAAATGTTCTCAATACGGGTGTAGACTCGAAAATTACTCCAAAAGAAAGAAGGCAAAAAAATATGTATGCCTAGTGACGAAAATCCCATTTGGATATCTCAAAGAATTACGAAGCTACAACTGTTTTAATATTGCTTGTTAGAGAGAGAAAACGCTCGCAGTGAGTGACGTCACAATCCGCGGGGCTGCCGCAGAGCGAGCCGCGCGCGCGGCAGGCTGCGCGGCACGTTGCCGTCTTCTAGTGACGTCACCAACTGCGATGAACGTGATCGTTTCATATGAAGTTGCGTTTTGCGAAAAAGGGACAGAACGTCCCTTCCTAAAACTTTGGACACTTATAACTTCGTGATTATTTAACCTTTTGCGTTGATTTTTTTGTCCATTTGACTACATGTTTAATCCTTTTTCGAGAAAATACGACATTATTGATTATTTCATTTAGTGTATACCCCCTTATTGTTATTTGTCCGCAGGGTGTTCGGCTACACCGGTGAGGAGGCGGAGAACGTGACGTACGTGAACTGGCTCAGCCTGCTGTGGAACGGGGCCGCCAAGGCCACGGAGATGTACCAGCCCTCCACCGAGACTTGGCTACAAGTCAGTACTCACATCGTCAGCCTATACATATGCGTCTCGCTGCTGAATAACCACTCTCGTGCCCAGGGGGGCTAGCACAAGTGACGCCGCGCCGTGACGCGAGTCGAGAAATATCCACCCTCCTCTTTCGAATATGCACAGTGCGAGTGAGACATGGGAGTCTCAGTCACGCGCGAAGCGACTTGTCAGCAAGTTGTGCTAGACGTACAGGACTGCTCAACATTGGGCCCGTAATCGCATAGATAGCGTTCGTGTAAAGCTAGGAGCCTTCTCATAAATAAATAAATAAATATTAGGCGACAATCTTAAACAAATCGACCTATTCCCATAGTAAGCTCATTAAGGCTTGTGTTATGGGTACTAGACGACGATATATATAACAGATATAAATACTTAAATACATAGAAAACTTCCATGACTCAGAAGCAAATATTCATGCTCATCACACAAATATTTGCCCTTACCGGGATTCGAACCCAGGACCTACAGCTTCTCATAGCACCATTCTACTTTTCGTTGTACAGTCAGGATCATATAGTTAGTAGCAGCCAAATATTTCGGTAGACGTCGTTATTGCTGTATAAGGGTGTTTTACGATATATTTAGCTACTCTGGCTGCTGCTAACTGTATAAAGAGTATAAAATCATCATCCTACTGGCGTTATTTCCAATAGTGCCCCTAAAGGAGCCCGGTGTCCGCTTTGACACCTAATCCTAAGATTTGGCATAGGCACTAGTTTTACGAAAGCGACTGTCACCTGACCTTCCAACCCAGAGGGCAAAAACTAGACCTTATTGGGATTAGACCGGTTTCCTTACTATGTTTTCCTTCACCGAAAAGCTAACGGTAAACATTCCGTACATAACTTACGAAGAACTCATTGGTACGAGCCGGGATTCGAACCCACGACCGCCGCTTGACAGCCGCATGCCTGAACCATTAGGCTACAAAGAGTATAAAATAAGAAAAATATATTCAACAGATTTGAAGAAATCTCTTGCTCTTTTAACAGTTTCACATTTTTTTTTATAGCAAATAATGTCGCGAAAAGTATTGAACCTGCTATGATGCTGCTATAGTACCTATTTTCACTAGTGGACCTCACTGTACTAGTACAGTCGCCATCAGATATATCGGAGCGGCCAAAGTGCTCACAAATATCTGAACACGTCTCTATTTAGAGGCGTGTTCAGATATTTGTGAGCACTTTGGCCGCTCCGATATATCTGATGGCGACTGTACCAGTCATTTCGCATGGCACTAAACCTCTGCTTAACACATTAGCGCCATTTACTTGTCTCTGCTGTACGTCTAGCACAACTTGCTGCTCTTTCGCTTCCCGCGCGACTGAGCGTTTCTTATCTCACTCGCACCGTGCAAATTAGAAAGAGGAGGGTAGATCTTTCTCAACTCGCGTCGCGGCGGGGCGTCAGTTGTGCTAGCCCCGCTGGAGTCTGCAGTAAGCTCGGCCGAATTTCACCTTCCCGTACAAACAGAGTTTCGTTCTAATTTTAAAACTACGTGTTGGATTGTAACGAAACTGCATATACAATGACGTGAGGTATATCTATCTCTGTAATTAGTTTATATGGTTCCAGTTTATAAAACAAACAAAATACAGCAAAAACAAGTTTTGTATACAAAACTTAAATTCACTGTATTTTTTTACTATGGTATCTGAAGCTACATAAACTAATTACAGACCTGGACCTGGACCTCATGTCATTATACATGCAAAGTTTCGTTACAATCCAACACGTAATTTTAAAATGAGAGCGTAACTACGTTTGTATGGAGAATCGAGCTTAATGCGGACTCTTAAGAGGCTGACAAGACCTAATTGGGTGAAATTGATGTTATTTAAGCAGTTTTAAAAGAAAAACTATTTGTTCTAGCTCATCAAATAAAATATATGTTAAAATTCACCATATTTCAAAGACCGTGGCCGAGCTCGATACATAATTGGACGAAATCGGCTCGATAGAAAATAATTGCAAAGATTGGTCTTAAAATCACATTAAACGGTTCTATGTCTTTATTTTTTTGACGTATGGGTCTGCAATTAAAAACATGAAGACAACATATTCATACCTAAACCGCTAGCGAGTCATATTTCACAAATAATCCACCCTTTTATTATTTCAATATTTATGTAATATTATCTTCAAAAACCGGGCCGGCCAGTAACACTCACTCTCGTTTACTCCTATGCAAATAGACAGTGTGCGCGCTATCCAAAATCCTCAAGGGCATTTTGGTGTTGACAGCGTCTTAAACATGAAACGCGACAGTCATGTTAAAACATATAATAAATGTGAAAGTTCGTTGAAGTTGTCAGTGAGACATAATAAGTAGAGCTTGTGTTAAATATGAACCATGTGTGTTATGCAGGCGCACGCTCGAGCCCGCTTCGTGCTGATGCGGCTCCTGGAGCTGGAAGGCGAGGGGATCCTCACGGTGACCGAGACGGAGCCCGGCAAAGACTTGTTGCTGACGCTGCAAAGAGACCAGCTGGCCACCAAGGGGAAGAAGATCATTGGTAACCGTTGTATCTTTTCAGATTATTAGCTGTTGATAAGAGGCGTACTTGCCTTGTCAGTTTGTCAGTCAAAAGATCAAAACCTTGCAGGCCAAATTTGACCGACATTGGGAAGTCCAGCGAACGAAAAAACCATAGAAACTCCTTACAAATTTCTACCCAAAAACGTGACTAAAACCCGGTATGCGCATGTTCGAACTAAACGGCTGCCTGCCGCTTAAATGGCAATGGCACCCATTTTGCGGCGCTACTTAGACTTCTATGGTTTTTTCCGTTCGCTGGCGAAGTCCAATCGAGTTGAAATTTTGTACAATTATGTATTACCAAACCGCGATTAGTGGAATTGCTGTCAGTTCATTTAAACTTTGACGTATTGACGCGGTTTGATAACATGTCTCGAACGACACTTCGTTTGGGCTCATTTGAATCCTCTCAACGAGTAGTTTATGACTGTGCAAATAAAGTACAGTCTGTAACAAAAGCTTATACGAAAAATGTCATTTTTGACAGCAAGTTATTGTGTATCACGGTCTTTTGACATCTTTTTCGTTAACTCCACAGGCGACTTCCTAGTGAAACTGCAGACCCTGAAGGCGACAGGCGACGCCTCGGGCGCGGAGGCGCTGTTCGCGCGCTACAGCTCGCTCGCCGCGCCCTGGGCACGCTGGCGGGACATCGTGCTGCTGCACAAACAGCCCAGGAACATCTTCGTGCAGCCCAACACCCTGCACGAAGGTCGGTGTCTGACGTCATCCGCCGTGGATTAGGGCATAGCCGGCAGCAGGCCTGTTCCTCTTGGTTGCTAATCTCGGCTCTCACATACCATCGCAGGGAAAAGAGCCAGCACGGCCCGTCCACGACATTACGCGAATAGGGGTGCCAACACTAAATAAAATAATCAATAATGACATATTTTCTCGAAAAAGAATTAGAAATGTAATCAAATGGAGTAATTCTTTGAGATACCTGAATGGGATTTTCGTTACTAGGCATATTTTTGAAGTGAAAACTTCTTTAGCGGCACTGAGCACTTTTTGGGATGGGGAAAAATTGTTAAATACGCGACAGATTTTTGTGACGTCAGATGTAATTGCTGCTAGCCGATTCGACTTCATTCAAAACTGAACGCTATTCGTAAGAGTATAAAGCCGTTAAACACTTTTTGCAATAGCATATTCTGCAAATAAATTTGTAATTTTGTTCACGCGTCCTTCACCGTTTTGCTATTGAGCAAATTCGAATAGTTCGAATTTGGACGTTATTCTTAAAGAGATAAAGCTTTGAAAAATATTTACCAACGGCAAAAACAAATTGATATTTTGTTCACCGCCGCCGTCCGCTGTTCTTGCAAATTCGAATAGTTCGAATTTGGACGTTATTCCTAGAGATATGCTTTGAAAAATATTTGGCAATGGCAAGAACAAATTGGTATTGTGTTTGCCGCCGCCCGAAGCCGGCGGCCCGTCGCACCCAACGCGCCCGCGGCCCGTCCGCCTAAATAATTAATAATTGTTTATAAATTTCCAAATAATTTATTGAATCAGGCGTTACTTTGCGGAAGTCCATGATATATTACGAGAACAATATTTCTTTGCTATTCCGCTAAAAAAACGTGCTGGTCTATCAGTGAAGATAAGATGCAACTATTTGCGTATAAACATGCAAAAAATTACAGCAAACCACCACCAATATTGACAAAAACCTCGACACGTGTTTCGCCTCTCTACGAGGCATCATCAGGAGATGCTGGCAGGAGATGTTGCTTGCGCCACGTCCAGTGTTCTAGAACAACTAGAAATAATTAGGTACAACAATAGAGGCGTTATTATTAACGAACAATTGAATGTTGCGTCATCACCGTTACTACGTGTTCTTCCATCTCTTTCACGCATGAATGGTAGTATGGGGGGACAGAATATAAATATGGCGGACGGCTCCGGGCGGCTCATTTGCTCAGTGGACGTGGCGCAAGCAACATCTCCTGCCAGCATCTCCTGATGATGCCTCGTAGAGAGGCGAAACACGTGTCGAGGTTTTTGTCAATATTGGTGGTGGTTTGCTGTAATTTTTTGCATGTTTATACGCAAATAGTTGCATCTTATCTTCACTGATAGACCAGCACGTTTTTTTAGCGGAATAGCAAAGAAATATTGTTCTCGTAATTATAAATTTCCGCCAAATTCATTTTAGGGTGACACCGTAAGATGTCACGTGACCTGATCGAAAAACTGTTACAATGTTATTGAGTTTTCACTTCTGCCGGCATTCCCGGAGTGCAACCCGGTCTTTTTTGAAGTGAAAACTTCTTTAGCGGCGCTGAGCACTTTTTGGGATGGGGAAAAATTGTTAAATACGCGACAGAGTTTTGTGACATCAGATGTGAAGGAGGTCACTTTTTGCTGCTAGCCAATTCAACTTCATTCAAAACTGAACGCTATTCGTAAGAGTATAAAGCCGTTAAACACTTTTTGCAATAGCATATTCTGCAAATAAATTTGTAATAATACCAACGCGTCCTTCACCGTTTTGCTATTGAGAAAATTCGAATAGTTCGAATTTGGGCGTTATTCATAAAGCTTAGAAAAATATTTACCAACGACAAAAACAAATTGCTATTTTGGTCGCCACCGCCGTCTGCTGTGCAAATTCGAATAGTTCGAATTAAGACGTTATTCCTAAAGAGATAAAGCTTTAAAAATATTTGGCAATGGCAAGAACAAATTGGTATTGTGTTTGCCGCTGCCCGAAGCCGGCGGCCCGTCGCACCCAACGCGCCCGCGGGCCGTCCGCCTAAATAATTGATAATTGTTTATAAATTTGCGTCAAATTCATTTTTAGGGTGACACCGTAAGTTGTCACGTGACCTGATCGAAAAACTGTTACAATGTTATTGAGTTTTCACTTCTGCCGGCACTCCCGGAGTGCAACCAGGTCTTTTTTTTTGCCTTCTTTCTTTTGGAGTAATAATAATTTTGGAGTGTATACCCCTATTCGTATCGTTATTCTCAATGTGCAGGCGCTCTACGGGCATTATTGACGTTCCCCCCCCATGTGGCACTTGGCAGGCTCGTCGGTGCAGCTCCGGCGCTACCCGGCGAGCGCGGCGGGCGCGGTGCGCTCGTGGGCGGAGCGCTTCCCGGCGCCCGCCGTGGCCGACCTGCTGGAGCAGCTCGCCGACCAGGACAAGCCGCACTTCGCGGACGTCACCGCGCTGCACGACCACTGAACATCACCTGGAACTCGCACGTTCACTGCCGACAACTCGTAGCGGATGCCGTGGTTACGAGAAAAGCGCCCGGCGGGTTCCTGGCAGTGAATGTGTTAAACTACAAATTCTAATTAGACCCAAAAAATCTGTGAACACTGGTAGTGACTTACATCACTGTCAGTGCTGTTATTGGTTGACCGCAATCATTAACAGTGGAACATTAATATTTCTTGTGCAAAATATAATGGTAAGAATAATTTTATTGGTACTAAATTGTACTTTTTTACTAAGCCTGAATTACGGACTTGATTCATTTGAATGGCAACATGTTTTTGGCCTGAAATTAGAAATCGTATTTAAGCCTTGTTTATAGAGACGCGGTGCGATGTCACTCTAGAATCGGAGAATTGTAATCGTGTGTCCATAAATGAGGCCCTGTATTTTATCAAATAAATGCATTTTTAAACCAAGCGTCTTGTCATTTCTCTATTGTTATCGCTAATCTATTCTCAAAACCAAAACGAAACGGCCTACGCAGGCTAACTGCATTTTTACCCATTCGCCGCCACAGAAAAAAATGCCAGGTTGCGCCTCCCACTATTATCCTAGGAAAAGGGGAATTTCGCGCAAATGGAAAGCCAATTTATGAAACTGTGTTATAAGTTTCTTAAAATATCACGCCGTTATCCTGCGAATGTCAAAAGATGGTTTACAGTACATATGGTGCTACTTTCCCGCACTAGTGCGGAAAAGAGCACTTTTCGTGCATATGTCCAAACTTTAAAGAGCCATATGTACAGTAAAACGTTGTACGATACACGTACGAATAGGTAATTCGCAACTCGTGTCGATTTAAAACACTCCCTTCGGTCGTGTTTTAATTTATCACCACTCGTTGCGAATTTCCTATTTTCGGCACTTGTATCGTAAATAACTATTGTATGGTCGTCAAAACACTTAATTCTATTACGTCAACTGTGACAAACTTGAGTTCAAGTCGGTGGCGGCGAATTGGTTCAACTAGATATTACGTGATAGATGCCATGGCAGTCACTGTTGTGACTTTTACGAAGTCCCAAAGGTCTTGCTTAGGTTAGGTTATTATTTCATTTCAATTTCAATTTATTTAATAAAGAAAAGTGCAATATTACAGGAAGATCCTAAGTCATTACAAGTTTCTTACAAAATACTTATGTCAACAATACATTATACGTGAAATAAAATACATTAATTACAAGATAAAAATTCATTAAGTAGGTACTACGTAATACTCTCACACAGTTTCAGGCATTCTCTTTCAACAACCATCCAGCCATCCGCAAATAAATCGCAGGAGAGTTGCCCCGCACTATTATGATAATAAAAGGTTGTCCATACGACCTTTTTCAGCCTTTCAGAAGAGAAAAGCGATAAACCAGCTAGGGCCTGTTTCACGAAGCTACAAATTACAAGCGGAAGTCACTTTCTATCAAAAGTTATTGAAAAGAGACTTCCGCTTGTAATTTGTTACTTGAAGCTTCGTGAAACGAGCCCCTGACGTCAACATTATTAATTAGCTGAACTCTTGTCAGAAGTTTCTCTTGTATCGTGGCGCAATAAACGAGTATTTAAGCGGCGATTACACCACTGCTTCGGTCGCCAGATTTGTTTCAAACTACTTCGCCCAACGGCCGTCACCTTCACATTACTCTGTCCGCCTGCTGTGGTGACCTACAATACAATAGGTGACAGTGCATTTGACTGCATATGAGCTTCGAAAACCAAAGTTGCTTGGAAAGATACATTTGAAAATAGAATTTTTGTAGAATGTTCACGTTGACTTTGGAATTAGTTTCATAAAGCCAGGGGCGGCTTTACCTATATTGCAGGGGGGTGCGTAGCCCGGGCGCACGGTCCTAGGGGGCGCCGAGCCGAGCGCCACTCGCCTCGACTCGGGCGCTAGCGCGCGCTAGGGGGGGTGCTAGAGGGCGCTGCGGTAATGATTGCACCCGGGCGCGACATGGGCTAGATACGCCTCTGCATAAAGCAATAGGCAATAACCTATACAGGTTGGAAAATGGGTGCTCATTTCAAATGAAAGTCACAAACTTTTCAACTATATAATTTATTCACATTCAATACAAAACGAGTGTGATAGTAATTTTAATATTCATCATAATAATCACAGTTTCGGTTTCACCAATACGGCGACTATGAGTAACAGGAAAATATTAAAAATCACCACACACCAATAAATAAATTCATCAATACTATGAAAATTAATAAATAGGATCAAGACGCAAGTAAAAAATATGAAAATGGATCGTCTAAAATGATTGCTTCCACACCGGCCGCGGCGGCCCGGCGCGCACAGCTGGGGCTTGCGATAGCCGAATATATTCGCACTAAATTGGAACTATATTCGAATATTTGCAAGCCTTACGTCCAACAAACACACGAATGGCTGGCAAACTAGTTGCGACTAACCTTCTATAAAACTGAAAACGTAAAAACTTACTCTTAAATACGGTTGCTGTAAGTGACTTCATAAAACTTCTATAATACAAAATACAAGTTAATCCTAACAAAACCTCAACTAAGCACCATTCTATTCGATTATATCTTTAAGGGCGTGACTTAGCAATCAAATATTTTATCTAATAAACATTTAAACTTAAAATTGACTTAGGGTAAATGTAATTGGATGAATGTAATTAAAATTAATATACAAATAATATTGAATAAACATATTTTGTGCAAACACACACTAAAATCGTGTCATTTAAATCTCTTTCAATAAAACTGACTATATCAAATCCAGTCGTTTTGTAATAGTACAAAGGCACATAAGAATCGATTTACAATAAATATCAACATAAGTCTATGTTGGCAAAACGTGTCAATACGGACTAGCCGTGGTCGTTCACTCAGTCTGGTAGCTTTGTAAGCAGTCATTCGCTAATCCTGAAATACATTTTAAAACATTGGTAATATTCGAATTCTTGTCCTAATCATTTATTTATTCATACTTAGGACATACAGCTAATATATCATTAAATACATACTGCTTGCCACAGTGGACAATCTCGCAATCAAACGGTCATCTGAGATTCTAAAATAGGTATAATTTACTCGTGCAAATCTTCATAGTGGAGTAATTGGCAAGAATAGTACAGTCTCCAATACGACAAAGGTTCCTCGACATATAGCTGTGTCATGTAAATGATTTAACAAAAATGAAATGGCAATAGATTCTGCATAACATTAGTGAGTGAAGCTACACCCGACGAGAAACAGTTAACAAATGCGTACAGTGCGGCCACGAGGTCGCGCGGGCCGGCTAGGCTAGGAGTTCCGCTCAGTGAGCTTCCTCAGCGCGTTCTGCACCGTCGCCTTCGCCTTCAGATGAGACAGCGGATCTGGAAACACCATTCGCCGTGGTTTTTATCAAGATACGAATACACTTTCAGAGTACATAGTGCAGTCTGCATTGTGCGATGAAACATGATGCTACGTCTACTACATATATACATCATCGTACTATCGACAACACAGCTAACTGACCAGGCATCCGTGCACTTTATGTTCATTATAATAAAGTTCTATATTAATACAGGATGGTCAGTTAACAGTGTTGGCGTTTGTACTACCAAATGAACAAGAACGGTGTAAACGTGTATTGCAGAGTAAAATAAATATTATAATATAATAGAGTAGAAGTAAAAGACGGCGGATATAATTACATCATATAATAATACAGTATCTACGTATAACGCCTACCTCACGGGTCGTTTAATGTTTGCCAAAACTTGGTAAAGCATTAGTGCTGAAAAATTTAATCGGAAAGCGTGAAGCGTGCACAGATACAAATCGTATTACGTTAAAGTCGGGGAGAGTTAATTAATTATTGACGTAAAATACGAGAACAGGAGTCATACACACCTTGGCGAGGGTTCCTTGCCGGGGTCAGATTTTCTAGTGACGCTAATCGATACATTTTTTCTCTGCCGTATTCTCTCTAGTATATTCTCAGGACTCGGTTCCTTCTCGCTCTCTTTGAGAATGATGGCGGAATTCCTCGTGCGGTTCGGGCGGTAGGTGGCGTAGTTGCCGGGCGAGTACATGGAGAGCGTGCGCGTGTAGCGGAGCGGGTCGCGCGGCGCGGGCGCGTCCGCGTCCAGCAGCGAGCGCGTGCGCGAGTAGCGCGGCCCCAGCGCGCCGTACAGCGGCTCGTAGTCCAGGTAGCTCCGGCTCGGGTACTTGCGGAACTCGCTCCTATCGAGAGATCGGTACGTGTCTATCTTATCGTTCAGGCTGTAACTGTCGAATCTTAGGTGGTTCCTCGGGCTAGTGGGCAAATCAGTCAGGAGAGATCGGTAGCGCTCGGCGGAGGGCGAGAGGTCGGAGGCGGCGGAGAAGCCCGGAGACAGGTCGAGGCCCGGCGAGCCCGGCTCGGGCCGCGCGTGCTGCCCGGCCGCGGGCGGCTCGGGCCGCGCGTGCAGCACGGCCACGGGGTCGTACTCGGCGGCTCCCGGCCCCACCAGGTTGCTCCTCCTTCTTTGTTTCTTTTCGTTGAATCGAGAGTAGAAGCTCTTCCTTCTTATTCGGTCGACGACGTCCTCGCGCTCGGGCGTGGTGGGCTCGTGCGTGCGCAGCGGCGGCGGCTCGGTGGGCGGCTCGGTGCGCGGCTCTGAGCGCGGCTCGGAGCGCGGCTCGGAGCTGGACAGCGTGGAGCGGCTCCGCGAGCTCCGCAAGCGACTTGCATCACCCTCCTCGGGCTCGCCCGCGGTCCCGTTCCTCTCCGGAACCTTCTCAGTCTCTTTCTCCCCGGGGGAAACGCCCATGACTTGCGGCTCTATCACAGGATCGGTAGGAACTATTTTCTTAACTCTTGGCAACCTGGAGAAGTCCAGTTTTAAACTATTTTTATTTTTCGAGTCGGTCTCCCGCTTGGGTACCGGCTGGTCGTTGTTTTCGTTGGAGTGTACGGACACGCTGTCGCTGGCGGTCCGGCCGTACTTTTTCCGGCCGAGGCCGTTCAGGAGGAGCGACGTGGGCCGCCTGGGCTTGTCGTCGACCACCTCGTCCACCGGCTCACTCTTCACTTCGGTTTCGGAGGCCACCTCTAAACTTTGAGTTTTCTCTAGAGGCTTTATTGGCTTCTCCTTGGGTTCGAACTTCTTGAAGAGGCCGAGGACCCTGGAGACGGTGGTCTTGCTGGGCTGCGGCGGGTCGAGCGCGGCCACGTCGGCGAGCGTGACGGCTCGCTTGATGAGGCCGGACTCCGTGGGCGGCTCGGCGCTCGCCGGCACGGACTGTTCCCTCTGCGCGCGACCCAGCTTCCCATTCTCTTTCTTAGCTTCACTAACAGTCTTGGCCTCGCAAACCTTTTCGGGGGAATTCGACTTGGACGACGTGAATTTCTCAAATTTATGCCCTATCGATTGCAGAACCGATTTCTTTTTTGTGACGGTCGGTTTGGCCCCGTTCTCGGAGTCCTTCTCTTTTACTTTCTTTGTGACTTTCTTCTTTTCGGCCGCGGGCTTGCCGTCCTTGTCCGCGCTGCCCACGTCAGTCTTTGATTTCGACGAAACTTTCTTTATTATTTTCTTCTTAATGGTTCCTTTCTTTTCGCTTCCGTCGGTTTCGGAAGATTTCTGTGTAATCTCTTTTTTAGACGCACAGTTCACTACTTTCGGCTTCGAGTCACTTTTTGATTGAACTTTAATGGCGGTTCCATTTACTATGGATAAACCATTTTCTACTTTGTGATCTTTACTATCCGTTTTGTCACTAGAGACCTCGCTACTTACTACTACGTACTTTTTCAAAACTAGATTTGTGTTGCTCTCTTTGGAGTCGGGGGTTTGTTCTTTTTGAGGGTTCGGTTCGTTCGCATTGTCCGTTTTCACCTTCTTCCTGGGTAAACTAATACTGAAACTTACTTCGACATCGTTCGTAGTATCAAGAGGCAGCGGAGGCGGTTCCTCTTTCACTGTGTTAGTAACAATGCTAGTGGTTTCGTCCTTCTTAGACCGGCTGATCAACACTTTCTCCGGCGACGGACTGCTCGTCGGGTAACTCTTCGGACGTATAAGCCGAGATTCTCGCGGCAGAGTCTTCTCCCTGCCCTCGTCCCTGCTAGAGTCCGTCGTCGGCACATTTGCATTCTGATCATCGAATTGCTCAAAATGTTTAACGGGAAAGCTTTTCGGCCTGATCAGTTTGTCCTTACTGTCGACGTATGTTTTGTTTCCGTCGCTGGTTTCCGCATTGAGTTCAGGCAGCTTCGGGGTGAGGTCGAGAGCGGTCTCCTTGATGTTATCTAAGATGGGGAAGAACGGGGTGTTGGACCGGCTGCGCTCCTTAGTCAGCAGGATGGCGGGCGACACGCACTTGCGCGCTAGCACAGGCTCCTCGCGGAACACGGGCGACACGTCGCCGTACTCGGTGGGACTCTTCACACCCGACTCGAGCGCCCTGCTCTTCTTCTCCCGGATCTCCCGCAGAATCTTCTGAGTCTCGAGCTCCTTCTCCCGCTTCTGGCGCGCGTACACGCTCTCGTCGGGCGGCGTGTCGAAGAAGTCCGGCCGGAGGAAGCGGGAGACCCTTTTTCTCGGACGATCCGTGTGGGCCAGGCGCAAGGAGTGGCAGCGGACAGCGGAGCCGGGCTCGGGCGGCGCGGAGCCCTCGTCGAGCGACAGCGCGCGCTCCGGGGTCAAGTACTTGCTGAGCAGCGGGCGCTCCGGCGTGCCGCGCGGCTCCGGCTCGGGCTCGGGGCGGGTGGCGGACGCGCTGCGGGCGGGCGCGGAGGCGGCGGCGGGGGCGGCGGCGGAGGCGGGCGCGTGCAGCGACAGCGTGCGGCGCAGCTGCTGCGCGGCGGCGGGCGGCAGCTGCGCCAACAGCTGGCGCTGCAGCCGGCGCGACAGCGCGGGCGTGAGGCCGGACAGCGCGCGCAGCTCGCGCCCGCTGAGCTGCATGCGGCTGAGGTCGAGGTCCGACAGGTCTAGCGCCTCGCGTTCCGGGCTTCCGTTCTCGCTTCCTTGTTTACCGGTTTTCTTACTATTACCTGTAATGTAATCAAAAAACACACGTTTCGATCATGCAGAACGCTCGCTCGGATGGAATATTTACAGTGCGGGTCGATCCGTCTCGTTTCGGGCGTCGTTGTCGCCTCGCGCGCGAGACGGTGGACGAGGACGTCCGGAGATTTACGATGCGAACATCGAGCAAGTTGTTAATAGTTAATGGCACTAGAAGGGCTAGATGCAGACTAGTTAGATCGATAGGAAAGCTCAAACGGAACACGGATTATGCATTCAAATGTTGCTTCTGATCGACCATTATGCTATGCGAACTAGATGAGGGCGGCGTGTTCCGAGGCATTTCTACAGCACAGCCGCGCGCGATGCGAGCACAAAACACAATGAACAAATAAATATAGTTTAGTACCTATTGTTGTGTGTCGTTTGCGGCCGGTTTGTCCGCGCCGGTGTCGGTGAGGAGTGAAGATTTGGTCGGAGCATGCAGTGTAACGCGCAACCCAACTGCAACCACAACCAACGACTCAGGCGGGCGCCTCGCCATGAGCGGGCGCGCGACCGAGGGGGTTCGCGTCTACCACGGTGCTACCACAATCTAGCTACACATTTATGCCAAGACCAGGTTTCAAATTAATTAACTGTCAGTCCGTGTCGTTCGGTAAACAATTTCAATAGTACAAATTTACAACACTGAAAAGAAAGTCAGGTCTACTCTATGTGAATATTGCATTGCCGGAGGCGATGCGATGCGTGAAATGCCTTTCGTACACCTCATGCGATGCCGATAGTGAGTCGAGCTTTACATTGGAGCAACGCAACATTTTCCTGCTAAATGTTAGCGAGGGGTAACACCTGCACAAAGAATGCGATTTAAACAAATAAAACACTACAATGCAAAAAATCGTTAATGTCATTAAACAATGTTATGGAAAAATCTGAAAATTACAAACAGGGTATAATAGACTGGGGCGGTAGCGACACCTGAGGTGACAGTCTATTACACGGCGAGGTTAATGTTAGGAACACTTCGGCGGCGGGCGGCAGGCCGCCACGGCGACGGCTGGCGAGTTAATTGATCTGTTTAGTGCAAGCGGACCAAGTGCCGATCCCATCCTTCTAAGGCTTGGCCTACACTCATCCCGGTTCCTCCCGCTCCACCGGGTCTGGCGAGGAAGGGGCGGCGGCTGGAGGAATGTAGGCCGAGTGCGGACTACTTGAGCGTGATTTAACATAGCTTGAGGCTTTGTAGCGCCAGTATTTTCGTGTGCACATTTTAAGTTGTTATATTGAGAGGCAACTGAATATATTTTGTCTAGATATATTGTACTCTTCCAAAATCATATGATAGATACAACCGCAACTTAGCAATACGTATTTTATTTATAACAACCATGACATACATATTATATAATGGACCATTATAATATTACAGTTCCACAGAGTCAAGATAATCAAATGCTATTTTTTGACAAGAAAAGTGATCCGGCATGCTATTTAAAATGGATGCTCGTTCAAATAGCATCTGGCCAAATGAAAATGCTAGAACAAAACTCACTATTCACTCTATTTCTCTATTTGTCACTTAAATATATTTTTTAATGAATTTGCTACTTTGTCAGCTTGACAGTAACTTTTTTTGTGACGCAACCTACTGGCCAGTTTCACAGACGAGGCTACCGTAAGCACCCGAAGATGGAAGTTAGTATATCCCTCTCACTCGAATAATGTAAGTGCGATAAACATGGAGATATACGATGTTCGACTTCCGGACGCCCGGAAACCACTTAATGTCGTTCGCTATTCAAAAGTGATCCCCAACACCGTTCATGTTTCAGGAAGCCTCTCTCAAAGATAAAAGAATCAGTAACTAAAGTGGCCGTCAATAGAATTTGCTAACTATGTAAATAAAGCGCCATATTGAAATTGTCTTTCACTATGGCGGTTTGTTTACATAGTTAGCAAATTCCACTGACGGCGACTTTACTTAACTACACTTTTCTGTACAAATTGCCATCTGAATTTCAGCCTTGCATGATAAACTTCAATTTACTGTGTGAACTTAGAATTATATGAACTAACTGAATGGTCTACTCAAATATACGATGTGCTACTGTTCTTTACAAAAAAAGCGGCGCGTTTCACATACCTTCAAGTTACAACTTCACAAATCAACTAGGCAATATTCATAATAAATTTATTTATTTGTACATAAATTACAAAAACATGCGTACCTAATAGAAATTAATCAACTTGTACAACAATGCCTAAAAGTAAAGATCGATAATTCCGACCCCGAACCAGGTGAAACATGTGTTTCGGGAGCTAGGGTTGTCTGTCCTTCATTGGTCTAATGGCTCGGGAGCCGTTATTGGCCAAGACTCCTCAGTGTTTCCAATTCAAACTTGTAAAATTATAAGTTAAAGTTCGTGAAACTGCAGACGCCTAAAAATCAAGAAGTTTTCAGTAAAGCATCACTATCCTATTTAAGCAGCCTAAGTCTGGATAAAAAAGGCACTGTGCTTGTCCGTTATTACGATACCTTCGGACTCGATTGCTGTGAAGGGCATTAACCCTTGACGGCAATTGAATTTACAGCTTGGTTTTATAAAAAATCCCATAGATCTTGTAACAGTTTAAAGTTAAAGAAGTTTTTAAATAACTTTCCACGGCGCCATAATCGTAAATCTAGGGCAATGGCATTATATTCTTCGTTCATTTTGTTCGAAGCTTCTATGCGTTCATAGAAAATTAAAACAATGTAAAAAAGTAGACCATAAAAAAACTATTTTATTGCATTAGTAATAAACATCAGATTGTAATTGGAATGCATCTTTTCATGACAGCCAGTACAAGGATTTATTTCAAGGGCACTAACCTAAAACCATATTTCCAAATACGCCGAGCGTGGAAGTTATAAAAAAAAACTTATCACATTAGTGCCAACGGTTTCGTAGCGGCGATAATATGCGAAAAACTGTTTGAAGAGGAGAGCCGTAATCAATAAACAATGTATCTGGAGAAGTTTTATAAAACGTCGGCTGAAAGCATCGCTAGCTATTCTACGCGATGGAATGGTTGTGTGAGTGTGTGTGCGTGTGCCCGAGCCGTGGCGGCGGTGACGTCACCGCGGTGCAACGTGCGCGTGCGCTTACCTCGCGGCGGCGCGCGCGGCTTGCTGAACATCGAGTCGAAGTCGGCCGCCAGGTCGCGCGAACCCCAGCCCTCGCGTCTGCGGCGTAAGGTTCACATTTCAATGACATAGATAAACATTCCTGGGTAGTTCTCAGAGCGTTTCAAACATCGTCCGCTTGGGGTCAGGGACATATTTCAAATAACCAGAAAACCGAAAATTCGAGTGGAGGGCGATTGAAACGCTGTAAAATTTACCCTGTTAAATATAGTAGTTGGTTTTCGAGCTTACTCTTTCAACATAATGGTCAGCCAACGCAAATATAGCGGCAACACTGTTGGTAAAAAGTATGCGTTTGACGTTTCGCGTTACCGCGTAATTGAATCTAGTGGGTTCAACTTGCGTTTGCTGGACTATACAATATCATAAATATGAATGAATTGGGACATAAATAATGTTTCTTCTTATATAAAAACGTGACAGTATAAGTGTAAGGCCTGAGTGGACGCCCCGCTCAGAGCGGGGCGTGCAGCGTCCATATAAAACAAATGCAATTTATATGGACGCTCGACGCCCCGCTCGGAGCGGGGCGTCCACTCAGGCCTTGCACTTACTCTTTATAACACCGACTGTGAACATGTAGTTCTTCGTTGATTCAAAAAAAGGCTTCGCAGTTTTGTATGGAGGGGGTAATCTACAAAACTAATCCGATTTAAAAAATTCTTTCACCAGTATATAGAATATACTTTCTGGATGGATATAGGCTATATTATATCTTCTACTGCGTTGGATGTAATTCGCGGGCGGAGCCGCGCGATCAGCCAGTACTGCATAAACTCACGTTTCCGACACACTCCGTTTACTTTCCACATATCTATGAGTGCTGCATGAAACAAAATGGGTCCAACATGAAATCATGAGAATTACACACACATACACGCCACTGTTCCCAGAAAGAGTAGGCAGAGCACATGAAATTAAATGTTCAGTGCCACTTTTGCAATAGTGGCTTTTAAGATGGAGAGGACAATGGCGCAGGACCGGTCACACTGGCACTCTTTGGGGGAGGTCTATGTCCAGAAGTGGAGGTCTTTCGGCTGATATGATGATGAAGATGGAGAGAATGTGATTTTGCAGTGACGGGTTGCTTCAACTCTCTCCACTCAAACAATCCCTTCCACTTCAATCATGAAAATTGGGGGCCTTTAACGTCCTGACTTGCAGGTTCCTTCAGAACAAAGTGGTCAAATGGAATGTGAATCAAATTTTAAAGCGAGAGTTTCATTTGTATTTAGAACAAATGAAAATGCAATACTATTATCCAATCGCTGCATGCTGTCTCAGGAGGTTGGCTGGTTGTTCTTTAAATATTTAAACAGTGTGTACTTACAGCAGGTTTCTCCGGGGTAAGTGGGGGCTGCATGCAGAAATTTTAATTAATTAGTTGGTATTCAACATAAGAAATAATATAGAGAGTATACCATTTATTCTTTAGAACTTTGTACCATTTCAACTCTATTGGATACCAATGTTCTATTGAAAAAAGGCAAGTACTCTCCACTTCATGCTTTCCCCGGATCTGAGTTCATCACGGAAATTTTATATCTATCTATTTTGATTTAATTTAGGAAACAATGACAAACTTCAGATCGTCGAGGGTAAAACAAAAAACATATTTGGCTTCATGTTATGTTAGGAAGTGCTGTAAACAAAATGTTTCAACATAAAACATCGAATAGAGTATATAGGCGATTTAAACTTGAAACCATTATTAGATTTAAAAAAAAATAACCTTAAAATTGCCATTAAAATGCAAAAAAACCGACACTGGCAAACTTACACTCTTCCAAATGATGGACGTAGTTATTTTTAGGGTTCCGTAGACAACAAGGAACCCTTATAGTTTCACCATGTCTGTCCGTCTGTCTGTCTGTCTGTCCGTCTTCGGCTTAGCTCAGTAACAATTACAACTAGAAAACTGTAATTCGGCATGGGTATATAAATCAATCACGCCGACAAAACAGTAGGTACAATAAAACCTTGAAAAAAAAATTATTTTTAGGGTACCTCCCCTACACCTAAAGCGTGATGTAATTTTTTTCTCGTTAAACCCATGGTGTGGTATCGTTGGATAGCTCGTTCAAAACTATTATGGGTTTCCTAAAACCATTTTTCAAATCAGTGATTCGTTTGCGAGATATTGGGCTTTAAACTATTTTTTTAAGGCCCTTAAAGCCCGACACGCACTTGGCCGGTTTTTTTGGAATCTAATTATGTTTTCAAGTATAGGGTGGGTTGTACCAAACCGTCAGTAATGGTAAGCGGTGTTCGTTAAAACCTGAATGTATGGAAAGTTTGACAAGTTTCTATGGAATTACCAGCGCCATATTTAACGTTGATCGGTCAGTAATCGTAAGTTGGTGCAACCCGCCCTTAGGAAATAAAAGGGAAGGGTAAAACGCCATCCAGTATATTTTAAACTTGTATATAACGGATTCTCATATTTCAACACGTTTTACGTATTTCATATCAAGGTAGTCTAATTAGATTTAATAATATTATAAATTACAAATGTATAAGTTGTATGACAAAACATTATGATCACATCCGTCACGTTTTGACAAGTATTCGAGTGCGAGTGTGAAGCTGCGTACGAATTAGAGCAGGCTCGGGTTGAGGCACGCACGGCTCACCTATTTCGATCAAATTCGTACGCGCTCACGCGCTGTGCGCGAGCAACGCGCGAGCGGCGCGCGGCGAACCGTCCAGAGGCGGTCTCTTGACCGCGCTCAAAGGCGCCTCAGTGTGCGTGCCTCGCGTAATTTGGACGTGTATCCGAACGTGCCACCGACAGAGCGACACGTTCTAACTTGTTTATGGTCGAGAGAATTTGAGCAAGTGGATGAGCCGTGCATGTGTAATCGAGTTTGTTCGTAAATTTATTAAAATAATTAGGTGAAATATGATAAGCACGCAGCCGCGGCTGGTATCGTGTCCGACGCCATTTTGAACGACGCCCAATGTCGGCTCGCCGCGAGCACTTTCCCTCACCCGCGCATGTTTATGTGCAACAATTAAGCTCGCGAGCAGCGCGCCGCGCGGGGTGAGCATGCCTCAGGCTGAGCCGCTCAAATTCATACGCAGCTATAGATGTTTCATCCGCATTAATATGTGATCAAATGGCAACAATGCTACGCTCGCAGAGCTGGTTTGTAATTCTATAAGACATAAATGCAGCCCCATCGAGTTTATAGTTAGAATCATCTCCATGGGTAGTTGACTACTGCGTAAATCAAACCCGATAACTATAGAAACGCATTCTCACAACTTTCAGTGAGAGCGACCGCACATTGAGCCACTAGTGGTCGCCACTAGTTGCAAACCTTTCATACATTTTGCTCAAAAATGGCCCGCAAAGTAAACATAACTCGCTACATATTGGAAGGAAAAGTGAATAGTTTAAGGTCAGATCTAAATAAAAAAATTGCAGGCCGCCTGGAATGTTATATATAAATTCCTTTATTTGTCGAGTACCAAATTTTTTTAAAAGTAGAAATTGGTATATAAAAGACGGCACAGCTCGTATTCAGCCAATTCAACTCGTATTTTTCTGTTGCAAACACGACGTTTTTGTATGTGTCTCAAATAGTTTCCGTTTTTTTGGTGGAGAAATACACTTGCGATTCTGTTTAAAAAAAAACGGCTGGAAATCGTAAATATTTTCACGTTTTGCAACGATATTTAAAGTTTATATAAATTTAGTATTTTTTTATTCCCCCATTTTTGAGAAAAGCACTATATTAGCCTCAGCCGGAATGGCAATTGCAGGCTTCGTATTATAATTAAACGGACTCGCAAGCTCGTCCGTTTAAACAAATACTCAGCCTGCCACGGCAATAATGTACTATTGTATAGCATGGGCGCACACCGAGCGTTTAGTGGCCGAGCCACATGCCGCGGGAGTGGCTCGCACTCGCTGCTAGTGGCTGCGTTTAGCCACAGTAGATGTATGGGTACAAGTAGTACAATACATCCGTACAAACATCCGATGCGACGCATCCACACACACACGCGTCGATATAGTAAACTTAAGGGGGTGCAATGGATATTATCGCGTGCTTTGAAACGCCGTTCTGACTAGATTAAGAAACAATAAGGTCTGATTTTCAGATATATGATTCTTGACTATATGATTGTTTATCTGATTTAATCAATACATGATTGACTAAAATTTTCTCTATAGAATAAAATCCAAAGTTGGGTCTTTATTTTCCTTTTTTTACTCAGCCTACTCAAAGAATACATTATTTTACGACACAATCAAGTTAGTAAGTAATTAAATAGAAATAAAACTTCACTAAGTCAGGTATTTATCGAAATATGTCCAAAAAGGCCATTCCCGAAGAGTGTTGCATCTCTTTTTCCCTTGCGCGGAAGGCATAAGCGTGTCTCTGCAAGGGGGCGTGGTTGACTCGAATCAAGGCATCTCCTTAAGTGCAAGCAGTAGTCCGCGTGCCGCGGGTGCGCCTCATAAAACTGGCTTTATAGGAGCGCGGGTGTAGAAAGGTCTTAAGCAACGCTAGTTGAGTTACCGCTTTAGCCGTAATGTGCGTCAGTATGGTCGCGTATAGGGCTTACGCAGAGTGCGTTTTTTAAGCGCACCGTCGACGCGCGTTTGTGTCAAATAGCGTGTACATCGACGCAAACGCGTGTCGGCGCCCTTAGCGACAGCCACTAGTGGCCGTAACGTGCGGGCGTTGTCACATCGAGCAAATGTGTATAGACATCGAGCAGTGCACACGCACAGAAGCGACATAAGTTAGGTGGGAAGGGTGTCGTCACCTGTTGAAGAAGTTGTCGTGATGCAGGTTGTTGAAGAGCGAGTGCGGGCGCTGGAAGCCGGGGCCTTCCTCGCCGTTCAGGCGGTTGGTCAGCGCGCGGACCTGCAAGCAACACAATATACTACATTACGTACCAAGGGTGGAAAATTATATATTTACGACGAGGGCGGTATATTTAATCTTGACAGAATTAATTGTACAATCTTGAGCATAACGAGGGATTCAAGTATTTACGCATAGAACGGAAATAATTTGACTATAGCGAATGAAATAAATCTATGAGGAAAAATTTTTTCTTACTATACTGAAAATTGTGTCCTCTAACATAAACAAATAATAGAGTTGAGTGACGTGAAACAGCCAGTCACATAAATGAGTTTTCAGTGCCTTCATCGTCCACAATATACGACGTTACCCTTTCTAACGCCACCCGAAAGATTTCGCGATGTAAACGAACCATTGAAGTAACACAATTACCCTGTGTAGCAGTGTGGAGAAGAGGTTCTCCGCGGTGAGAAGGTGGAAGCCCTCGTCTTCCTCGTCTTCCTCGCCCGAGCTCACCGACTCGGCGCGCGCCGCGCGCGACGACCTGCACATATCGTGGGTTTAATAAGTACATTACTACAAAATCAGCTGATTTGGAACAGAAAAGAATTATCTAAATTCGGAAACCATACACAATAAAAGATTAAGACGCGTTAAGAACCTCTTTGTGAAGTGAAAGCTTATTTAGCGGCGCTGTGCACTTTTTGTAATGGGGAAAAATTGTTAAACTTGCCACAGGTCACGTGACCGTAAGATTCGACAGATTGAAAATTCGTGAGACACGTGACCTGATCGAAAAACTGTTACAACGTCACTGAGTTTTCACTTCTGCCAGCACTCCCAGAGTGCAACCAGGTCGTTTTTTTTTTATTGAAGTCGGTTAAAACTGATGCCGATAGAGTATGTCCCCTTATAAGAAACAGTTCAATTGAAACTAGTGTGTACCTCAAGCGGTGCATGTGCGTGTCGTCCTCCTCTTCGGATTCCCCGCCGCTCACGAGACTGCTGCAAAACAAATGATGTACAATTAATATAGAAAGCAGTCAGACGAACGACAAAGACAGACAATGTAACATGGGATGACTTCCAAGGTGGAAGAACGAGACGAGAATGGATACGTCGGACCAGCTATAGTTTGGTAATTCGGCAAGTTTGTTAACGTAATATCCAATAAAACTTCAATGGCTGCCGGCTGTTGTCTGCCTCTGTTTTTATTTGCTGTGTCTTTTACCGCTTTCGTTTTACCATTCGAGTGTAAGGAGCATTTGTATTGTATAGCTCAGCGACCCAAAGCGAGTCTTGGCCTCCGACGACCGATGCTAGAGGGCGCTAGGGTAATTGCACACGAGCGCAACATGGGCTAGAGAACGCCTCTGTTAGTCCATCATCTTCACCCGATGAACCGCTTTATTTAGATTCAGTCGACGACGATGGGGATGATGGCTGTGTCCTGCACCGTTTTCATCGATTTTTGTCAAGTTTTGAATCGTATCTCCTATTGCACTACAGATAGAATTATAAGTCAAACGGCTATCGGTTCTTCAATCTTTTATCTGTCTACCGGACTTTGAAAGAAATGAATACTTAATTTTGTATGATTTTTATAAACATTGTCTAAAAAAACACTTATTTCGTTACACACCTGATGCGGCGCGGCTTGCGCGGCCTGCGCTCGGGCTCGGAGCTGCGCTGGCGCGGCGTGACGAACCCCTTGCCCTCGACGGCGATGGGGATGATGAACTCGCGCGCGCTCTTCTTGATGGGCTCGCCGCTGGAGACGGACTCGGCTGCGCTGCCCGTAGAGTCGGTCGATGTCAGTCGCCTGTGCATATGATAGGGGTTATGGTTTGAACCGTTAAAGTGACTATGTTAAAGCAATCATTATCATCATTTCAGCCGAAAGACGTCCACTGCTGAAGCCGGTGGTTCCGACTTCCAACTCCAAGTTCAGCTCTTCACCATCTCTGCCCTGTTTAGTGTTGAAGTCCCCCATGACAATCGTGAAGTAGGTTTTGGAACTATACATGGCCTTAGATGTATCTTCATACATAGCCTTTACCTGAGTGGGGGATGAGTAGGTTGCTTCTGCGCAGGCGCCGGCGCGGGCGCGGGCGTCTCCTCGGCGACGGCGATCGGGATGATGCGCTCCACCGACACTCCCCTGCGACACGAGACGGTCAGTTATACGCACAGACTAATACAGACCCGCAGTATAAAGCAAGACGATGTTTCATATAGTTCTTATGGGCAGCTGAGCTGAGTTAGAATGAGACGAGTAGTAGTATTTTGAGTCTACTAACGACTTGTCTCCATCTACTGCTCACCACATTGTTAAAATAGTAAACAATACTGCCGAGACGTCAACGTCAAGTCGACACTTACAGTGTTGCAACTATTTTATAGGTCATATTCATCGACATTTTATCGGCGTGAATTATTTATGTAGGCGAGGCGTTAAGTAAGTTTGAGAGACTGACTGGAAATACAGATGTGAGTGAGTGAGGTTTATTTTACTACTTCCGCATACCACATTAAATTTTGTATTGTTAATTTTAATAGATAACTAAAACTATACAGATCATTATTATAGTTGTTAAATACGGTTTAATTACATTTTAATATTTATTTAAAGTCCGAGTCAAGTAGCTGTCTACACCTCACGTAGGTAGTTGTGTCTCAGAACCTATGGTTTGTTTTTATTGTGGTAAATGCCGTAAAATATTGACATTTATGACATTTTGTATACATGTATTTGTATGGAGATACAATTTATTTACGAATGGTGCAGATGACGGATATATGAAAAGTAAATTATCGATGTCGATAACTTGTAACAAAATATCTTTCGCTGCACTAAATCTCGAGCGAGCGAGAGAGCGAGATACATCGTGCGAGCGAAAAAGCAGACAATGACGTATGAAGACATGGCAGATAACATGGTTCTATCCCTTTCTTACTCGTTGTTAAGTACACAAGTAAGAAGGGATCGGGTATATGGAATACGTACAATTTATTAGAGCCTATCTGCCTTTTTCTGTAATCTGTGGTTATACGGCAAATGATCTCAGAGTGGCCGCACATTGACACACTAGCGGCCGCCACAAGTTGCGGAACTTGCGGACGAGTACTTTCGTATCGTACCATCGCCAACACAGTTAACTGACCATCCGTGCACTTTATGTGAATCGTAATAAGGTTCAATATAAGTACAGGATGGGCAGTTAACAGTGTTGGCGTTTGTACTATTTGTATATAGCGGCGGCGCACACCGAGCGTTCGAGTGGCCGTGGCCGAGTCACACGCTGTAATGTACGGCCGCTCTTGTCACTCTAAAAAGCTAGCAAGAGGGATGGCTATGTTTTATAACCCCATTGGCGCGCTGATCTTGCCATCTTTAATCTTGACAAGTTATACGATTGAATGAGATGGAATACATCGTGCTCGTTCTAATGGAATGCCAATAGGCATTCCTTAGGCAAACTGAGATTGGGTCATGCGTATATGTGTGTGAGCGTGTGTGTGTCACCTGGGTCGGTGGTCGTCGACGCGGTGCTGCGCCTCGGTGCGGAACACGCGCGCGTTGGCGGGGGGCGTGGCCGGCGTGGCGGGGGGCGTGGCCAGCGCGGCCACGCCCAAGGACGACGACCGCCCGTACGGCACTGGCGGCTTGCCTGCACACCAAACAACATCTAGGGTAAAAGCTAAATCATAGCGTCTAAAACTCAAAATTACAGGATTACATTTCATCTGGGGAGTTCAATTTAAAGTGGCAGGTTAAGGTAAACTAAAGTGATTAGATTACTTTTACTAAACGGGACTTAAAAAAATAATTATACGCGATTAAGTCCCGTTCAGTAAAAGTAATCTAATTCTAAATAAGTAATGTGTGAGGATTTTGAAATTTTAAATCAAGTCACGTCTAACCTGTCGGTTTTGTTACGAAACATATCCTGAGTTTGACATTGGCGTTCAAGTATGACGGCCCATAACTATCTAACTTTTATTTATTACTCGTGTTCAATACGGTTAAACTCCTCGTTTGGACGCATTGAACACGAGTAATAAATAAAAGGAAGAATGGCACAAATAGGTTTTTTTTTTAGTCTTATACTCTTTTAGAGATTCCTCCGCTATGGACGCCGGACGCCATACAAATGGCAGGAGGCCTTCGTCCAGAAATGAATGGTTTCCACATAGACATAGTTATATATATATATTTATTTTGTACTTAATTTCCTTTTCTGTTTTGTTTTCATTATTAAGTTTCGGGCAAAAAAAAGATTTTTTTTCCTAAAATAAAAGCTTGCACCAAAAATAAATGTTCGACCGAGACTTATATTCCTTACACTGACCTGTGCGTATGGCGGTGGAGATGATGTCCCTGGCGGCGCGGCGGCGGTTCTCTTCGCCCACTTTCTCCTCCGCCAACTTCGCCATCGAATTCTGGAGACTCCTGCAGGCAATATTATACAATATTAACACCTTTAGGCTACGTACGCACTTAGCGGCTGGCCGTCCGGTTGGCCGCGGGTTGCGGTTGCAGTTGCGGCCAACCGGACGGCCAGCCGCAGCACGGCCAGCCGGATAGTGCGTACAGCGACCGCGCGGTCGAGTCGACTCGACCATTTCCAAGATGGACGTCGAAGAGGCTGTCGGTATTTATTATATTTACGCGCATTACATAAAGAAAAAGAAACAAAGACACAGATTCTGGGTGTTTCCATTTCTATCGACACGGGATGAGACCAGACATTTCGAAATTATCTTCAAAGAACTCAAAAAATACGACCCACCGACCGCACCTCGCTAATAAACCGCTCCGTATCGAAATCCATTGTTGACCTACGAGCACTGGTCCCACCACCGGCGACGAGCGATGAACGAGTAGAACTAGAAACTAGAAACGAGCGGGCGAGCGGCGAGAAGCGAGTGTGTAGTTTCGATAGTTTTGTTGCTCGGCTATAAGCGCGCAAGTGTTCGAGTGCGACGGGCGATTACTCGCACCACTCGCTCAGTTGTACAGTAGAATGATCGCTCTGAGGCTCTAGTATAAGTTTTACCGAACAAAACGTTACGACCGCGTTCGCGTTTAGCTGTCAAATCCCATACAAATTGAGGGTAAAACGCAAACGCGACCGTAAAGTTTTGTATCGGTAAAACTTATACTAGAGCCTCTATTCGCCAAGCGTTCATCTCCGAGTACCGCTGAGCGAGTTTTACGTTGATGGCTTTTATCGCTGCGATCATCTAGTGAACAGAGTCCTCGCCGGCAGTGTGAACAGCCAGCGATGAACTATAAATATACTAGCTTCCGCCCGCGACTTCGTCTGCGTGGACCCGGGATAAAAACTATCCTATATTTTAATCCGGGCTACCTATACTAACTATCTTCATGCAAAGCTTCATCCAAATCGCTTGAGCCGTTTAAGCGTGATTGAGTAACAAACATCCAAACATCTAAACATCCAAACTTTCGCATTTATAATATTAGTAGGATATCTCTCTTTTATTTACACGGGAGCGATTATCTGTTGTTCGTTTCTTGGGCGAGAAAATCGCCGATAGCTCATCGCTTACTCGCTGGCGGTGGGACAAGTGCCCAAGGGCCAGGATTCCTCGCCCACTCTGCTTGTAAACGCTTTCCTCTTTTCACGACTTAAGCTCTGAGGCTCTAGTATAAGTTTTACCGAAACAAAACTTTACGATCGCGTTTGCATTTTACCCTCAATTTGTATGGGATTTGACAGCTAAACGCGAACGCGGTCGTAACGTTTTGTTTCGGTAAAACTTATACTAGAGCCACTGGTTTCCGAGGATAGCGGTGCCGGCGAGTCAGCCTATACGTCTCTTTCTAAATAGAACACTTAGAAACGCACGACCAAAACAGCAATTTATTTGATTTTCCGTACAACGGTTAGTACAAATAGAAAACGGTGACGTCATACCTACTTCTGAGTCAATTAGTATGAATCGTTCCGGCAGCCGCCAGCAGATCGTCTTTGAGTAAATTTTTGTCTATTTAGGTCCTTTGCTTGTAGTTGATCCCATACAAACATTTATTCCTCTCTAAGAAACTGGTTCAAAGGGCACCAAAAATAACCGGCCAAGTGCGAGTCGGACTCGCGCACGAAAGATTCCGTACCATTATCTATCAAAACGGCAAAAAAATCATGCCTGTTGTATGGAAGCCCCACTCAGACTAGCACTTGGCCGGTTTTTTAGTATTTGTTGTTATAGCGGCAACAGAAATACATCATCTATGAACATTTCAACTGTCTAACTATCACGGTTCATGAGATACAGCCTGGTAACAGACGGACTGACAGACAGCGGAGCGTTAGTAATAGCGTCCCGTTTTTACCCTTTGGGTACGGAACCCTAAAAACCGTAGGAATTACGGTTATTGTAAAGTTGTATGGCGTACCTCCGTGCGTCCTGCAGCAAGACGGACGCGTCGAGCGGCGTGCCGTGGTTAGGCTCGCTCTCCGTCTTCTTCACACCGCCTCGGTTGAGCTCCTCTGCCGGCGCCTGCGACATATGCCATTCGTTATCACCAGCCCCGCGGTCAAGCATACAAACAAACATTGGCTGCCACAAGTTGCGGACGAGTTCTTCGAGCAACGGCGCACACCGAGCGTTTATGTGGCCGCTTTCGAACCCCAAGCTCACAATAGGGCAAATCGAAGGACGCCGTCATCGAAATCGATGAGTACTATATATATATAATATAATTGAAGAGTCCTCTCAATTCTCAGTCCTCAGTCAACTTTTTCAATTTTATAACAATGTGACCTATCAAAAACACGTTCTTTCGAATAAAAAATAACCGTACAAATCGGTTCACAAATGACAGAGTTCGGAGGTGACAATGATAAAAAATTAAGATAAAAAAAACAATCAAATTGAGAATCTCCTTTTTTGAAGTCGGCTAACCCATTCGCCACCACCGACTTGAACTCAAGTTCGTCACTGTTGTTGCAACAGACGTCTTACGAAGTCAAAAATAATCATCATCATCATATTAGCCGAAAGACGTCCATGGGCCTCCCCCAAAGAGTGCCAAAGTGCCCGGTCCTGCGCCACCCGCATCAAGCGGACTCCCGCGACCTTACAAAAAAATAATACTTGAAAGTTTCGCTACCTCGCATTTTGTCGCCCGCGGCGAATGGGTAAAAACCCCCGACATTTTCATTTCAAAGTCCAATATCTCAAAAACGGCTGAACAGATTTTCATGAAACATGGCTAAGAACACTCGGGATAAAATTATCTATGACCCAAAAAAACTAAACGAAAATCGGTTCATCCTTTTGGGAGTTAAAACCAATAATTACCGGCGAAGGTTCGATGCCGATCTGCTGCAGCCTGACGGAGCCGTTGTCGGGGCTCTTGGCCGGCAGCTCGCGGTCCTCGCTCTGCGCCTTCGGCTTCGCGATCTTGGACACTACTGCCACACACACAAAGTTCATTTTACTAACTGCGGATACATTGTGCGAGGAATTCACAACTATGTACTCGTCTTGGTCAAGCGATGTATCTGGTCAGAATTTAATACAAAATTAATCTATCCAAGATTCTTAACAACTACTGGATCAATCTTGTTCTTATAAATATGCTGTTCTATGTGAAACCAAACTGTATGAAATTGTTGTGTTTTTTGGCACAAACAAGGTTAGTCCGATATAAATTCTGTATCACGACTTATTCATTGAATACAGCGCGATATGTATACTCGAGGTCACGTGTTGCGTAATAAGTGAAGTCGCTAAATATGCTAACAACTATGACGGTACGTAATCAATCCAGTATAGGACTCAGCACTACCAACTTTTAAATAATCATCGGCCGTTTAGCTTCATCACACTCATACATTTTACATACACCTTAAACATCCCTAAGTTTACTTAAATTTACTAAGTAATTATGTTTTGTAATTTGTTTTGATTTGTTTTTTCTTTGATAATAGATATGCACTCTTGAATCCGTTTTTAGTGTTCCGTACCAAAATTGGTCCAACGGAACACTTATGCGATCACTCAGAGGCTGTCCGTCTGTCACAGCCAGTTTTCTCGAAGACCGTTTGACATAGGAAGCTGAAATTTGGTATAGATATAGAAATGTATGGCCTTATTACATAAATAAAGTCAAAATGGTGTAAACCCCAATAAAGGGGGCAGTTTGAGGGGTAATAAGGGGTTTCGCATTTTTTTTTTAATTTGCTGTTTGTCCAAATTGCCCTAGTGGCCTGTTTGCAGAAGAAATATTTGATTTTGATAAGAAGTCAGCATAAAACAAAGACTAAATTAAGAAAATATAAGAACGGTCACCTGCAAAAGTAGCTACGCGGACCAAGTGCTCAAAATGACCTACACACGACTCTAATGCTAAGAGGATAAGGACTGACAAGATCAATTTGTGCGTGTTATTGTGCGTAGCTCATTCTGCTGCTGACTGTACGGTATACATAGTTATAGTCTATCCGAAAATTTAAGAGTAAAATCTGTCAAACGAACGCAAGCAAAAAAACGACTTTGTGATAAAGTCGCATTTTGCTTGCGTTTTTTGACAGGATTTTATCTTACAATTTCGGACGTACGAATACTATTCAAGTAAGTGTGGTATTCCACTTGTCCAAGACCTTTGTCCAATAATCATTGCGTCTCACGTTTTTTTAAACAAAATGTGAGAAGCAAAGTGAAGGACAAAGATCCGTCCAATGTATATGCAAATCACATTATGCTTAAAAAAAATTGCTTACCATAAACACGTGGAGTACATTCAGCATCAAAAGTAGCTTCACAATCGAAGACGTGAAAAGCTCTTATTCCCTTTTAATAAAGACTTTTGACGTCTTCGTTTGCGCAGTTACTTTTGATGCTGACTGTACCACCCTAAGCTACTGATTATGAGGCCGCTTCTATCGCTGTAATGCTATGTAGTGTGGTAGTACCAGGTTTGGAGACGGTGCGCTTGACCTCGGGCGCCGCGGTGAGCGACGCTCGCCTCTCGAACTGTTCTTTGAAACTGCCGACGTTGCCGCCTACAGAACATATAAAAACATTACACTTTTCCATTCATAAGAGGAATGTAGGTTATGGACACGGTTTAGAGCACAATCGAAACGTTTCAATCGCCAAAAGTATGTTTTGCTAAAGAAATAAAGTTGCGATTTCATTGGATAAGCAGCTCTATCAATAAATAGTTGCATTCTTGGTAGAAGGTTTTATTGCTGACTATACTTTTAAAGCACATTTATCAACTACTCGTTGAGACAGTTTCAAAAAGCCCAAACTCAACTAGTTTAGGATTTACTATGACCACATTCTGTCTCCATCATTAAATCAGCTCGCTGATGTAATAATATTGCGTTGTATGCCAAATTTCAGCTCAATTGGATATCGACAAAAAAATATTTGCAAATTTTGAAGAACAACTTACTACTATAGAAAGTGCCAGTTATTGTAAAAATAGTATTGTGTTAAGGCGGTGCATTGGAAATTATCGCGTGCTTTGAAACGCCGTTCTGACAAGATTAAGAAACAATAAGGTCTGACTTTCAGGTATATGATTCTTGACTATATGATTGTTCATCTGATTTTATGGATACATGATTGCTTAAAATTTCCTCGATAGAAAAAAACTCCAAAGTTGGGTCTGTATTTACCTTTTTTTACTCAGCCTACTCAAACGATACATTATTTTACGACACAATCAAGTAAATACTATAGTATTTTCTCATCTAAAATCTCACTTTGTGAAATTTTAATAAACCTTCACTAAGTTAGGTATTTATCGAAATTTGTCCAAAACAGTGATTCCCGAAGAGTGTTACATCTCTTTTTCTCGTGGGCGGAAGGCATCAGCGTGTATCTGTCTAGGGGGCGTGTACGACTCAAATCAAGGCATCCCCTTAAGTAAAAGTTACCTGGGATGGAAAACTTCTTAGGTTTAGGCTGCGGCTGCGGCGCGACCGCCATCGAGGCCAGCTGCTCCGCCGCCGCCGACACCGGCTCCCGGGGGGACGCGGGGGACGCGGGGGACACCGGCGACGTGGGGGACACAGGAGTCTCCTGCGGCGGACTCTTCTTCTTGCCGGTGACGCGTTTGGGGGTCTTGGGTTCCTCGTCGGGCTCCTTGACGATGTCCCTGGTGGCGTCCTTGGCGAGCGCCGCGGGCGCGGGGGAGATCGTCATCGTGGCGGACGACTGCAGGGTCGGCTGGGCCGCCTGCTAATTAATTACCCGCTTATTCATAAAACTTAAAATGCCTCTGCTAAATAAAATGTGCTTTGTCCCTTTCTTACGAACACAAATGTCAAAGTGACAGATAAGGACAAACTAATTTTAACGCCATTTTAGTTAAAACAGGCTTGTAGGACGTTTATGAATACGGCCGTTAGTCTGTATAAAATCATACAAATCGGACAAAAGTATAGTGAGTGCAGTGGCGGAAAATACCGAAAATCTAAACCGTATTAAATATAGACGACTTGGCATGTAGTACAACTTTGTACCCTATGGCGTCGAGACCCTCGGTCCGTGGGGTCCCAATGCGCAAAAGTTTCATTGGTGACCGAAGAGCTGGAGACTTTCTCGCGCAACGCATCAGCATTGCCATTCAGCGAGGAAATGTCGCCAGCATCCTCGAAACAATGCCTCGAGGAGCTTTTTTAGATTTAACTTAATTCTCATTTACTTTAGTTCATGGGAATTACTATCTTGTCTTATAAATGCCTTTACTTTGTAAAATTATTGATATTGGTGTACAAATGCCAACACAGTTCGCTGACTATCCTGAACCATATAGAACCTTATTACAATGCACATAAAGTGCACGCATGGTCAGTTAGCTGTGTTGTCGCTAGTATAGTACTGACCGGTGCTGGCGCGGGCTCGGGCGCGGGCTCGGCCGCGGCCGCCAGGCTCGCTGAACTGAAAACACAGAAAAATCACTAATAAATAAATAAAATAAATAAATAAATATTAGGGGACAATCTTACACAAATCGACCTAGTCCCATAGTAAGCTCAGTAAGGCTTGTGTTATGGGTACTAGACGACGATATATATAATAGATATATAGTAGTTTATGCAACTGATACATAATCAGAGGCCTTAAAATATGAGTGTGGTTTTATGAAACGAGCGTCAGCGAGTTTCATAATAGGATCACACGAGTGTTTTAAGGCTAAATTATGTACAGTTGCATACACTACTTTATCTACACACATATCATAAGTACTCTAAGATCGGTTCAGAAGCCGTAGGAAAATGACCTGCATTGCTACTATAGTGCTAGTTACCTGTAATAGTAGTTTATGCAACTGATACATAATCAGAGGCCTTAAAATACGAGTGTGGTTTTATGAAACGAGCGCCAGCGAGTTTCATAATAGGATCACACGAGTGTTTTAAGGCTAAATTATGTACAGTTGCATACACTACTTTATCTACACACATATCATAAGTACTCTAAGATGGGTTCAGAAGCCGTAGGAAAATGACCTGCATTGCTACTATAGTGCTACCTGTAAAATATATTTGTTGCAATCGTGGCTACATTTACGATATCCGGCGGAGTGTTCATTCGTTCTCGGAGTCACTACTACTCATATTTTCAACTGAAATGTGAATTATAAACAACTTTTCACAATTCTACTTTCGTAACAGCAAAAACCAACAATTAAATGACAACAGTAATGGCGGCAATTCGATCCTACGTCAAGACGAATGTTTTTTTAATCATAGACAAACGAATGAAGTCCCTATTCTCATGTCACTCTTGATCAAATGTCGTGCGGTTTATATTAAAAAACATACTGAATTGACGTTTCGCATCGATAACTTTTTTAATATCTATGGATACTAGAATAGAGACCCACTTGAGTTTTGACAGCTGTTCCAAATTTAAACTCATAACCTTACAAAAATCTGTACTGTAATAACATTACAGTACAGATTTTACCTACTACCACAGACAAGAAAGTTCTCATAGTAAAATTGGTTGTAATAATGCTGGTAATTTCCTACGGTTTCTGAACGCATTTTAGAGCACTAATGATATGTGCGTAGATAAAATATCTTTGTTGCAATCGTGGCTGCATTTACGATATCCGGCGGAGTGTGCATATCGTTCTCGGAGTCACTACTACTCATATTTTCAACTAAAATGTGAATTACAAACAACTTTTCACAATTCTACTTTCGTAACAGCAAAAACCAACAAAGAAATGACAAAAGTAATGGCGGCAATTTGATCCTACGTCAAGACGAATGTTTTTTTAAATCATAGACAAACGAATGATGTCCCTATTCCCATGTCACTCTTGATCAAATGTCGTGCGGTTTATATTAAAAAACATACTGAATTGACGTTTCGCATCGATAACTTTTTTAATATCTATGGATACTAGAATAGAGACCCACTTGAGTTTTGACAGCTGTTCCAAATTTAAACTCATAACCTTACAAAAATCTGTACTGTAATAACCAGACCTCGGACAGAGTGAGCCATTTTTACGTCATTAATGTCAAGTGTAGATGTTAATATAGATATGCCTCAAGATGAAATATTAAAAAGAATTCATGAATAATAATTAAACAAAAATGACAGTGCATTATGTACAAAACGAGTAAGTATTATTTATTTATTCAAATTTTTCTTTGTTATTGGTTATTGTAATAAAGAACTATAAACTTAATTATGTATATTTTCAATAATTTTGAGGACCTACCGAATGTTAATTATTTGTAAAGCATGCTGCATGTAGCCAAGCATGATACAAAAAAAAAAAAAAACAATATTTGTATGCCGAAAGGTACCACATAGTGATACTCATAAAAATGTAATACCTAATCTACCTATGTTGGACAAATAAATCTTTGAATCTTTGAATCTTTATAATTTTTTCTAGATTTTCAATTTTCAACGCACTTCTTCTTGAGTTTAATATCCACTTATAGATGGAAAAAGACCTTTCTACTTCCACTGAAGTGAGCGGAGTGAAGTTGTACATTAAAATACCGTCCACATCTGTTCCTTCCGAAATTTTTTCAGCATAGTCCCTAAACAGATCTAAGTCTGGGTTTCTAGCTATGACGTCTTCTAATTTCTGACTGACAGAAGCAGACGAAGACCAGCTTATAACAGCTCTCACTTGGTCCAACGTTAAAAATGTATCTACGACGGATATTTTAGATTCCTGTAATTTTTTTAAGGCATATTCAATTATATGGAAATTCTCAACAATATATTTTAGATTATTTCGTAAATTTTCAGTTTGTATAATTCTTTTCGCCACTCTTATCGACATTGCGTCTGACGATCTCAATGCCCATAGGACTACTTTTATTTCGTCAAAATATTTTTCGTAATATGCTGCTGCCGCTAGCCAAGTTCCCCATCTCGTAATCACTGGTTTTGGAGGCAGGGGCATATTAGGATATTTATCCTTTAATATGCGGATTCTATTAGGAGCCTTGAAAAAATACTTTTTTAACGTTTGAAATGAGCAAATCCACATCTGGATACAGGGAACGTATTTTTTCGGCTACGCGGTTTAGCCCATGTGCCAAACATGTAACGTGTTTCAAATTAGGCAGATAAGTTTTCAAAATTCGGCCAGCCAGCAACATGTATGCAACACCATCAGTACTTAGCACCAGAACATTTCCAATTTTGTAGTCATAAGATTCGCCCCACATATTTTTCAGAGTGTCCATCACGAATACAGATATTGTTTGACCATTAACTTTTGATAATATTTTGCAGGCTATTAAATATAGTCTGTTAAATGAATTCAATGGCTTCACTAAAAAATGCACTATATAGGTATCTCCCTAAAGAGTCGGTTGATTCGTCAAGAGAAATCCATATTTTTTCATTCGAAAGATTATCGTGTATTGAACTGATTTGCTTCTGATACAATTTATCCAAATAAACTTTCCTCAGCCATGATTCACTCGGGAGTGTAGGTTGGTTTGCACACTGGCAGCATAAATACTTAGAAAAAAACTGTTTGAAAGCCGGATTCTTCATTTGTGACCATGGTATGTTACACAAAATGAGGAATCGCATTAAATTGAGATTGAAATCCTCATCAAACTTTCGATAATTGCCATTGTGCATTGGTCCCTTGATGTGTCTTTGCACATTACTTTTTTTAGTTGTCACTTTGGTTTTACATTTTGCACAAAAAATACTTTTATTACCGTCATATGTCATGTCAGGTTCATTTTCAATCCACTTAAGAACTGTTTTTGCTTTATATTTCGGCATACTCAAATTCGGAATAATCTCTCTTCTTAATTATTTATTTTTTATTAGCAAACTCAAATTGCTCACAAATTAAAATAACACAACAGAACATTAGAATGACATTAATGACTTTGTCATGATATTTCAATGTTAAATATGGCATCGTTAAATAGAGTTGTCTATCTAAAGAGGTATGATATCATATCAGTTATATTACTTTCATATGGATATATGTAATAATATGCTTATCATTTAAAGAGGCTTGCTATACAATTAATTTGTTTTGCTAGTTATGTAAAGATCTAAATAGAATAATTTAATTCGTTATTCAATTACATCACATCTGCCATTGAATGACTACGTAGGTATGTCCATATTATGCAAACTCTTAAAACAGCTCACCCTGTCCGAGGTCTGGTAATAACATTACAGTACAGATTTTTCCTACTACCACAGACAAGAGTTCTCATAGTAAAATTGGTTGTAATAATGCTGGTCATTTCCTACGGTTTCTGAACGCATTTTAGAGCACTAATGATATGTGCGTAGATAAAATACTTAAATACATAGAAAACTTCCATGACTCAGAAACAAATATTTATGCTTATCACAGAAATATTTTCCCTTACCGGGATTCGAACCCAGGACCTTCAGCTTCGTAGGCAGCGTCAATACCCACTAGGCTAACCGGTCGTCAAACACGTCTCGGTCGTCGGTAACTAATACTTAATTACTTAAGATACGCGATTATGGAATTTATTGACATGAGGTGATCTATTGGTGACCCGCGTAAGCTGGCCTGGCAGCGTGTGACATACATGCGCCAGCGGGTTACATATCTAGATCGCCTTGTTCCGGCCGAGGATTGTATAGTGCTTTTCTCAAACGATGTCAGGGAATATTAAAATTAAAATAAATATAAGGTAATCTATTACATAATAGGTAATTTGACGCCTTTTTTTTTAACATGCCATTTGAACAAGCCGTTCGAGCACCATGTTTAACCGCACATAAGTATTATACCATAGATTTTTTTTTATGTCGCAAGTATGCTTACAGAGTCTAGTGGTGGTTGGCAGTATGTAATTTTTCCTTTGTCGCGGCGCACAATTTTGTATGAGATCGTTCACAAGACGCCAGTAGGGTGGGGGGCCCTAATGTAGGAAGCCTTAAGCAAGAAACTTAATGTCTTCATTTCGTGATAATAACAGGGTACATTTCCGAACATGTTTGAGAAAATAAAATAATCACAAAGCTATAAGTGTCCAATGTTTTAAGAGGAGGTATGTTCTGTCCCTTTTCCGCAAAACGCACCTTCATATGAAACGATTGTCATTTACGTCACTTTTCTGCGAGCGTTTTCTCTCCCTAACAAGCAATACCTACTAAAAAACGGTTGTAGCTTCGTATTTCTTTGAGATATCTGAATGGGATTTTCGTAACCAGGCATTATTTTTTCTTTTTTTCTTTTGGAGTAATAATAATTTTCCGAGTGTACACCCGTATTTTCATTTGTCTTAAAATTAGTTTTTCTCTGAAGCTATCACATTTACATAATTATTATAAAACAAACCACCCTTCCTCTCCCGTGACCTTCAAAGGTCAAAGGTGTTCAAGTCCCGGACGTTTCCATGTTGTTGTTTAAATTAGAATTTTAATATATAAAATAATTGAGTTTAAAGTATTTTGAAAAAAGTGACCCATATATGGGTCAGCGGGAGAGGAGCAGTTAATGGGTTCTGCACGCTAAGTATTTTAGAGAAAGCTAAAATTTTGGAGTTTTCGAGAAAATTGGCTTTTTGCCGAAATGAAATATCGGACAAACGCAGTTCGGAAGTGAAATTTAGTGATTGCGATAAGACACCGCGCTAGGGCGGTACTCGTTGCGAAATCAAGTCTTCTCGTCTAATCTTCCAGGAGGCGTAACCATGGCAACAAGCAACACAAACAGTCGCTTGACCCATAGTTAGTTACCACAGATATACATAGATCACGCAAATGCATCTACTTCGCGTGTCCGAACTCGGTCTCCGAGTTGGCCGTCCGACTGACATTCCGCGCGCGTCTGTTGTGGTATCCGGTTGTCCGCGAATATTCAGAAAATGCCATAATGCAGAATCAATTTTGCGCGGACAACAGGGAATTCACATCACTAATTCGCCATTGTGACGTCACAGTAGGTAGAAAAAAGTGAGACGGTCGGTTTTCATACAGATTGAGGTGTTTAATTTATCTAGTGTATATCTATATCTGTGTTAGTTACCTTTGCACGCGCTCCCTCTTGTTGGCCAGCACTGCGGCGGAGGCGGCCAGCTCGAGCTTGCGCTTGCTGTCCGACACGATGGTGCGTGTCGGCGACGGCTTGATCGCGTCCTCGCCGCCCTCTGTCCACAACAAATATACTACACTGTACAATATGTGCATAGAACAAGACTATTTATTGGAGACAACTTATCGATCCGAGCCGCAGGCGAGCGGCGATATAAAATCCAGGATAAAATGGGGAAGTTATTTCAATATGCACATATTTATTCAATAGAATCTCCAGTATGTATTATCGTTTAATTCAATCTTAGTTGAAAGTGCAGGCAACCTCAGTATGTACCTATATTATGGTATGTCAATTTGCGCTCTGACTACATGGACAATGATTAGGCCTGGCACAGAAAAATAACGAATAGAGGTGTAGACACTAAATAAAATAATCAATAATGTCATATTTTCTCGAAAAAGGATTTAAAATTTAGTCAAATGGAGAAAAAATCAACGCAAGAGGTTAAATAATCACGTAGTTATAATATAGTTGTCCAAAGTTTTAAGAAGGGGTACGGTCTGTCCCTTTTTCGCAAAACGCAACTTCATATGAAACGATGACGCTTGTAGATTGTGACGTCACTAATAGACGGCAATGTGCCGCGCCCACCGTGTTCGGCGCCGCCGTCGACGCGGCCCCCCGGCAGCATCCCGTAACGTGACGTCACACACTGTTTGCGTTTTCTCTCTCTAACAAGCAATACTAAAACGGTTGTAGCTTCGTAATTCTTTGAGATATCTGAATGGGATTTTCGTCACTAGGCATATTTGTTTGCCTTCTTTCTTTTGGAGTAATAATAATTTCCGAGTCTACACCCGTATTGAAGGATATTGTTGTGAAGTGCGTACCGGCCACGAGGTCCAGGATCCTCTTCTCGGCGGAGCTGCTGGGCTCCACCATGGCCATCGACGCGGACTGCGTCAGCTCCGCGCCGCTCTCCGACGCGGTCAGCTCGCCCTGCAACCAATGTTTATACAGTACAGTAGTACCACAAATATAAGTTACAACGATGTACCTGCGCAGAAAGCATTTTTTGAAAACATTTTAACCAATCACAAGGCAGCGCGTTTGCGCGGGTAAAATCTTCAGCGCCCACTGGCCAAGATTTTGCGCGCGACGCCGGCAGCTCCGACGCCCGCCATTTTGTCTGGACGCCATGAACGGGACTTGTCAGCACTCGTCGGCGTACATTAATCAGTTCAACAATCATTGTCAGACACATACATTAAGTCACAAAACTGATAGTCTTGATGTGACATAAATACAACTCGTTAGGTTTGATAGTGCAGCCTTTGACGGAAAGTTCAGACCGGCAGGTCGATCACGTAATGCATTGTACGCGTGTCAGGTAGATCTAAATCATAGTAGAAAGAGTGCAAAGTATGTTATCTTCTACAAACGTACCGCGCGCGGCTTGTATGTGTGCGCCATAGTATCTATGAGTCGCCGCACGCATACTCAAACAAAATCTCGACCCGTTTCTCAGTGCACCAGTCGAGATTTTGTTTGAGTGTGCGTGCGGCGACGCATAGACACTATGGCGCACACATAAAAGCCGCGCGCGGTACGTTTGTATGAAGATAACCTAAGTCTAAATGTCACTTATTAGATGGAAAAAACGTTACGTGGTTACCCCTCTGAACTACGCTTTCCGGTTGTTCTGAGGCCGAAATTTTTCCAAAGCATTACGATCGAAACAGAATGGAGACCAGTGCGGAATCCACTAGAAATGTGCTAAGCTTCGTTTTCATATATTTGAGCAGTTCTAGTCGTTTCGTACAAATGCCTAGGTGCCACCAGAGATGTGCTGAGGCTCTAGTATAAGTTTTACCGAAATAAAACTTTACGATCGCGTTTGCGTTTTACCCTCAATTTGTATGGGATTTGACAGTCAAACGCAAACGCGGTCGTAACGTTTTGTTTCGGTAAAACTTATACTAGAGCCTCTGGAAACACACTCATGATCCGTCGATTCTTGTCCGTTCCGTCAGTAGAAAGGCACGTTATATATCGTCTATACAAGTATACCCTCTAGCTATCATATCCTTACATGGTGACCCTGTCAGGATGGCAGTGTTAGTCTGTGAGTATGCTAGTGTAGAGTTGTGTACCTCGTTGGGCTCAAGAACGGAGTTGATGACCGGCGCGAGCGATGTGAGATTATGATCCAATAATAAATGATTTATGAAGTATGCTACTGTATAGCTGGTTCGGCACAAGCACAGAGCTGGCAACAAGCGGCGCCAGAGCCATAGATTGAAGCGTTCATAGCCTAGCGGCGCCTGCGAGTCGGAAACGATAACGCAGGTTAAGCAAAGATGGCAGCGGTCAGTTTTTGGATGGGTGACCGCCTGATGTTGGAGTGGTTAAGATAAATGAGCGCTTCCGTGCTTTGGAAGGCACGCTAAGCAGTTGATCAGTCGAGTTGCCCACTCACTTGACAAAGGGGCGACAACGGTACTCGCATCCGCAGGAGCTACCTATCACAACCCCACGTGCAGGGTTGTGATAGGTAGCTCCTGCGGATGCATCCCCTGGGTGGTACTAAAGAGTGACAAACTTTAAAGGCCAAAATAATGTCTGCCTTACGATTAAATAAATATCGTCATCGAATTAAAATAACGTTACATGGCGACCCTGCTAGGCCGGCAGTGTCTAGTCTGCGGGTATGCTAGTGTAGTATACAGGGCGTCCCAAGCCTATGGGACACCAAGGGAAAGTACCTTAAATATCCTATCTACGATATTTAAGGTACTTTCCCTTGATGTCCCATAGGCTTGGGACGCCCTGTATATATATGTATAGTGTACCTCGTTGGGCACCAGCACGGAGTTGGCGGTGGGCGGCGCGAGCGACAGCAGCAGGTCGAGCCGCACCGGCGTCTCCGCGGCCAGCATCTCCGCCATCTCCAGGCAGCCCGTCTCGCAGCCCGTGTTCACCCAGCTGTCGACCCGACCACACACGTGTCACTCAACAACAATACAATGTATGGTGGTAATCTCTTTCAGACAACAGTCCTGCAGCCTGTGACCATTTAGAATGGCATTCAGAGGCTCTAGTATAAGATTTACCGAAACAAAACGTTACGACCGCGTTCGCGTTTAGCTGTCAAATCCCATACAAATTGAGGGTAAAACGCAAACGCGATCGTAAAGTTTTGTTGCGGTAAAACTTATACTAGAGCCTCGGGCCTTTATTTTTCTATAGCTTGCTCTTACGCGTGAATGCAATGAATATGGGCCAATAAACTATTCTTTGTTGGTCGTTAACAAAGTTACGTTTACCGTAAACCTCTTTAAACGTATCATATTATAATATCTCCTGCCCGCGACTTCGTCTGCGTGGACCCGGGATAAAAACTATCCTTTACACCGTAAGATGTCACGTGACCTGATCGAAAAACTGTTACAATGTTATTGAGTTTTCACTTCTGCCGGCACTCCCGGAGTGCAACCCGGTCTTATTTTTGTAAGAAACTCTGTTCCTAGCGTCTCTTGGCTAACCGAGACAGAATAACCACAGAAAAAAGTATTATTTTAAATGTAAGCAAAACGAAAGTTATGCACGTTTGCTCACCGTACATGCCCAATCTAGGAACTAAGTTATCAATTATTGGTCATACCTACAATTGTCTGCATAATGATAAGGCTGTGTGTGCGTGTGTTGAACTGGAATCGGTTACCGAATATAAATACCTAGGATTGACAGTAGACATTAATTTTAGTTGGAAAAATCACATTAACCACCTTTGTAATAAACTTAGAATAATGTTAGGGAAATTCTACCACCTTAAAAATATAGTCAATAAAAAAACCTTGTTTGTAGTTTACCATGCGTTAGTGGAATCTTTGGTTGGTTACGGTCTCAGTGTATATGGGAGGACTTTTCCTTCCTATATCAGCAAAGTTAAGTCATTACAAATAAGATTTCTGAAACTGCTTGTTAGTAAAAAAGTCAGACTTAAACACAAAAATAATTATGATCAGCTATATGGGTTGTGTAAGGTCCTCCCCGTGCAAGAAAAGTTTAGGTATCTTATAGCCGTGGATCAATACGACTGCAACGACTATAAAATGCCTAGACACGTAAACAATAGATCACTTAGACTTGATAAGAGACCCCATTATGTCGAACCAAAAAGTTGTAATTATTATGGTGAGAGAACATTGCACTATTTAACTCCTCGAATCTTTAACAAACCTTCCCTCCCCTTTCTTCCCTTTCTACGGGAAAACGATATTATTAGCAAAGCAGCCTTTAAAAATAAGCTAAAAAATACACTATTAGAATTATATAGTAACGAAAATACTTAACCACATCATAACGTTAAATATGCATGCCCTAGTTAAATAAAGTTCACTAGTAATAATAGGAAATAACTCACACCTGTAAACAATTATATAGAATATATGTAAATTGAGCGCGACGCGCCAACAAACTGGTCACTCCAGTTTGGCGCATTTATTGTACTGTTTTGTAATTGTTTATATGAATAAATTATTAAATAATAATAATAATAATTGACCCATCATCATTCTCCTTGCGTTTTTCCCGATTCAGCCCTGAAGGAGCACTGAGTCCGAAGTAGCACCTAATCTCAAGATTTAGCGTAGGCACTAGTTTTACGAAAGCGATTGCCATCTCCTCCCAAAGGGAAAACTAGACATTATTCGTGAATTGATCTATATATACACTTGATTATTATTCCGTTTAGTTATAAATCAAATATACAAAGTTGTATACACTTTTGGCACATTCTATAGGCAACAAATTCACGTGTACTTACGGGTGGTCGCATATGTAGACGATGTCCGCCCGCTTGAGCGGGTCCACTGTGAGCATGTCTCGGATCAGCGGCGACGCGCCTGGAAGCAAAACATAACATTCCAGTTTCAATACCGCACTCAAGTGAGCTGCAAGCACGACATGGTAAACTTCACAAAGGTAGAGTGGTCGACACCAACAGCAACAGATCTCGGGATATTCATTTAAACATTAATTAATTAACGGTAGTCAATGGCTGACACAAAACTAAAGATAACAGTAAGACCATAAAGAACATTCCGTGTAAAAAAGAGACCAAGTTTCGAAACTGTTCCACGTAAAAAGTTGTGAGGTATTTCGTAGAGCCAAGTCTCAGGCATTCTTATTAATCTTTATTTGCTTGCTTATTTATGCAGTTGGTGTATCTAGAAAACTGGAAAGAAATTACAAATAATTTTAGTTTTCCCTTGATTTATACACTAAACACTAATTGTATTCTAAATGTGAAGCTTCTATGTCTGCTAGAAGTGCCTCAGAGTTTTGATGATCGGTCAGTCAGCGAGTGAGTGACAAAATTAAGAAACTTTGACTAGTTATACTTAACTACCGGTTCAAATTGAATGAAATTTGAAATATATCGTATTTATACATAGCCTGATTGGTTACTGAAAATTCAGGCTTCTAGTTTTATCCACAACGAAGTTACAGTGGGTCGAAAATGGCCTGAACTGCTTCGAGAAGAGAATGGTACGGTCGTGCCGCTGTTTTGGTCGACTTGGCGGGGGCACTGATTAAGCCACAAAACAGTTGAGATGTGATACAAATAGACTTTGCAATTTAAATGAATATTTCTCGATAAGTTATTGCATCCTACATTATCGACAACACATGCAGCCGTAGGTACGTATATACCGTCTACATGACACTATGGAAGGAGATCGTGGAGAAAATCATTCACAAGAATATTAAGAGCGAACAGAGTATCGACACAATATCAATACATAATAGCGATGTTCATCAAAGACTTTACACTGGAAAATCGGTATCAAGTGGTACTTAGGAACGTGATAAGAGTACTCGACGTCCCCAATAAGCACGGAGTTATAGTAGTACCACAAATATAAGTTACATCGGCAAATTGTTAACAACACTACACTGCACCAGAAATGCTACAAAGTTACGATCACTGATGATGAGCAGAGCCCGTAATTTTCATGCCGATGACATCAATTTGACGTCACGCTGCATATAGGATGATCCCAAATAGTTTTATTGTAATTATTAATCATTAGTCGTCAATCATTTTAATCATGTAAAAATTACTTCAAAAGTAATCTATTCACACGTGGAACAATTAATAGGTACTGCAGCGTAAAAAGGCTGCATGTTTATGTGTTTACGTCCTTATTTTCTTCTTTTTATACCGAACTGGCCGTTTGCTCTTTTCGTTCCATTTTTGAAATCTTGAACTTGAAGTGAAAATCGATCACGATGATTGTGTAAATAGGTCGATACTGTTCCAGGGTTTGAGTACTTTTTTTGTCTTTTTTTGATGAGTTACTGTTACTTTTCATTTAAGTTAAATAAATGAGTTACTGATACTTTTCATTTAAGTTAAATAAATTATTTATTTAAGTGGCAGTTACTAGTTTTTTTTTATGCTACAGTACCTACTTGATACGTGAAACGTAAATTAAACTATTTGTTTTGTTTTTATACATACATTTTATTAAAAGGTATTGTTACCACATTTCAATAATTACGTAGAAAACAGAATTACTTCAAGTAGGTACCTATTAATTATTCCACGTGTGAATAGATTACTTTTGAAGTAATTTGTACATGATTAAAATGATTGACGACCCGTCATTCTGACGTGCCCAGGGGTGGCAGAATACCGGGCAAAGCACCTCGGAACACCGGGGTCACTACCGGCAGAGGCCGTCGGCAACATAAAGGGTCTGCTAGGCTTCCTGGTGGAATTGGGTTGGCACGAATAGCAGTAGTGCCAATAACCCATACGCAAAATAGGCGCTTTTTATGACGTCGAGTTGCGGAAACCCAGCCCGCGTACACCTATAACCTATAACCTATGATTGACGACTAATGATGAATAATTACAATAAAACTATTTGGGATCATCCTATATGCAACGTGGCGTCAAATTGTCAAAATCATCAGTGATCGTAACTTTGTAGCATTTCTGGTGCAGTGTAGTGTTGTTAACAATTTGCCGATGTAACTTATATTTGTGGTACTACTATAACGGGCTCTGATGATGAGTTAATAACTCACTGGATGGAGTCTTGGGTTCGTAGTAGTCGCCATTGCTGATCTGGCGCACGAGCCGCTTGAAGTTGGACCCGTCGAACGGCATCGCCCCGTACACCAGCGTGTACAGCAACACTCCGAGAGACCAGCAATCCACCTGCAGACATTATTAAATGAGTGTCTGACAAAAATACATTCTTGGTACAGTCAGCATCAGTAGTAGCTAAGCAAAATAACACGCTCAAAATGACCTACATAGATCCTTATTCTCTAGATGGGCATTTTCGATAAATCGTGTACCCAATTAGCATGAGTTGTAAAATAAAAATTAACTCAGTGTCAGTTTTGTGACGAAGATTAAGCATTAAATTTTTGTAACAATGAACTTGTTTTACAATTAAATAACGTATTTATGCATATCTCTTATAAATTGAAAAGAAAAAGCATTTTTATATACAAACTGAACACTTAATTATAGTCACAAAACTGACACTGAGACATTAGAGTTCGTGTGTAGATCATTTTGAGCACTAGGACCCCTTGGCAAATTCTGCTGCTGACTGGTCAAGCTTTTATTACCAACTTTACTTTTCTGTTTACCGTCATCAACTACTATTGAGACGATTTTAATGAGCCTAACCTTAACGGGGTTATGTCGGTTAAGTACCGAGTTCCCATGGCCACCTTCTGTTTCCATCATCAGATCAGCTCGATGGTAATATAATATAAAATTGTCATCCAAACTATACTTATACAGACGTATAAGTATAACCTTTTGTTGTATAGTGTGGAAACTGTTAGACACTGGATATGTTAACAGTCTTTTGTCTCTACCTATATTGGATGAAGCCGAGATTCTGTATAATTTAATGGAAGTAGCTCTAAAATCTAGAACATAAGTTATTATAAGTTTTTTTGTAGATATCTTGTTGACCTTACCGGGCGGTATGTTCGCCTGGGGACAAGCCTCTTTGTATCAATAAATATAAAAAAAGACCGAGTTGCACTCCGGGAGTGAAAACTTGCGAATTGCTTAAATTATCAGCAATAAAAAAAAAACCCTCCGTCCCGCCCCCCCAATCTCATCTTACGCATCTTACGGTCACGTGACCTCTCTCTAATCTCACCTTACGAAATCTGTGGCGAGTTTAACAATTTTTCCCCATCACAAAAGTGCACAGCGCCGCTAAAGAAGATTTCACTTCACACAGCGCCGCTAAAGAAGTTTTCACTTCACACAGCGCCGCTAAAGAAGTTTTCACTTCACACAGCGCCGCTAAAGAAAGAGTGCCGGCAGAAATGAAAACTCAATGACATTGTAACAGTTTTTCGATCAGGTCACGTGACATCTTACGGTCCGTGACCTCTGGCGAGTTTAACAATTTTTCCCCATCACAAAAAGTGCACAGCACCGCTAAACAAGTTTTCACTTAAAAAAAACTTATATAGTGTCTCCTATCTCAGTATGCCTTTTGGCAAAGCCCTCTGAAACGGAACGCACCACTGCTCAATCCTGATGATTCGTGTCGACGTTTTGGAACGCGACCTAAACACCCGCCTGACAGCTATGGCGCACAATCATTAATGTTAATCAATAACTTTGTGATAATTAAAACCATTACTACCAAGCTGTGTACTGTGTTTGTATATTTATAAATTATAAACAAGCCAAGCTTACATGGTGCCGAAACCAGGGACATGAAAAAATGGGCGACAAGCCAATAGAAGTCGTAACTATACCGCCACCAAAATGTTTCACTATAAACTCTAATGAGAATGTGGCCAGGACATGGAGGATGTGGCTTCAACAGTTCGAATGGTGGTCCATCGCTACTAATCTGCTGCAGAAAGAGCCAGAAGTACAAGTCGCGGTGTTCATGTCGTGCGTCGGTCCGGACGCGGCAGCCATATTCGATACTTTTAGTCTAACAGACGCCGAGGCAAAGTCACTCAAAGAAATAAAAGCGAAGTTTACGCTTTACTTCACGCCCAAGATAAACGAAACCTATGAAAGGTATGTTTTCAATTCTTTAATTCAAAAAGAAAATCAAAGTTTTGACGAATACATCACTGAATTGAGATCAAAGGTAAAAAATTGTGGATATGAAAAACTTGAAAGCAATTAAATCCGTGACCGAATTGTTGTCGGCATAAAAAGTGATACTACTAGAGAGAAACTACTAGCAGAAACTAACCTCACACTGGAGAAGACCATTGACATTTGCCACTCCGCAGAGCAAGTTAAAATGCAGGTGAGCACAATGAAACAAGCTGCTACAGTGGACATGGTAACCCGGAATAAGATAACTACTGAAACGAATAAAAAGAAAAAACAGGATACTGAAGAAACATTCCATTGCGGTAGATGTGATACAACTCACAGTCGGAGAAATTGTCCAGCATATAGGAAAGTTTGTCAGCGATGTAAAGGAAGAAACCATCTCACAAAATGTTGTAAAATAAAAAAGGTAGATACTCTGCAACAAGAGGATGAGGATGAAGATGATGGCTTTGTGGTGTCATCACTGTATAGTGATAAAGATGATGTGAAAGACTTAGATTGGTATGAAGAAGCATTATTGCCTAAAGGTACCATAGTCAATTTTAAGCTCGATTCGGGCAGCCAATGTAATGTAATTAGCCGGAAAATAGCAGACATGACCAAGACACACATCAGCCCGTCCACTACACGATTTTTAACATCATTTTCAAACCACAAAATGCCTGTTCTCGGAGAAGTAAAAATCGAAACCATTATTAAGGGCCAAAAAAGACTCGTCAAGTATATAGTTGTTGATGAGGAAGTTTCACCAGTGCTAGGGAAGTCAACTTGTGTCAATTTAAAATTAATGAAGAGGATAAACATGCTCACAATAAAAGATGACCTGTTTGAAGGAATAGGGTGTTTAAAACAATACAAATATGATATTGATCTGGTTGACAATCCCAAATTGCCTATATGCCCAGCGCGGAAGATCCCACATACAATAAGACAACAAGTAAAGGAGGAATTAGACAGCATGGTCGCACAAAAGATTATAAAACCAGTAACTATACCTACACCAGCTGTTTCACCGATGGTTGTAGTAAAGAAAAACGACAAAATTAGAATCTGCAAACAAAAATCTAAAGAGGCGGTATTATCCGCTTAATACAGTTGAAGAAATCACTGCACGCATTCATTCATCAAAATGGTTTACCTTACTTGACTGTAAAAAAGGCTTTTGGCAGCTACAGGTCACACCACGCACATCTAAATATCTCACCTTTAGTACGCCATTCGGTAGATATTCCTGCTTGCGAATGCCGTTTGGTTTAGCATCAGCTCCGGAGGTGTTTCAGCAAGTCATGAGTTCACTGATTGAGGACATAGAAAGGACAGAAGTGTCAATGGACGATGTGCTGATACATGCCCCCAGCAAAGAAGAACTGGAAAAGACTACACAAAAAGTACTAGAAAAATTCAGACAAGTTGGCCTTAAACTAAATAAAGAAAAGTGTGTTTTCAACACTCAACAAGTAAAATTTCTCGGACACATAGTGACCAGCGAAGGCTTGAAACCAGATCCAGAGAAACTGGATACTATCTCCAAGATCAAGAGACCTGAAAATATAAAGGAACTCCAGAGGTTTCTGGGACTCATAACTTACCTATCAAAATTCTTAAAGAACATGGCTGATATCACAGGTCCCTTGAGGATTTTATTACAGAAAAATACAGAATGGGTTTGGGATCATCCGCAGGAAGAGGCATTCTTGAAACTAAAAGATCTGTTGAAGAACCCACCAATACTCGGATATTATGATCCCAAAGCACCAATACTGCTGTCAGTGGATGCGAGTAGCTATGCTTGTGGAGGAGTACTTATTCAAAATGAAAAACCCATTGCATATTGTGCCAAGTCATTCACTAAAACAGAACAAGGCTACAGCCAACTGGAGAAGGAAGCCAACGCTATCCTAGTGGCTTGTAAGAAATTTCATACCTATATCTGGGGATGCAAAAACCTAACAATTGAATCAGACCATAAACCCCTTGAAACAATTTTCAAAAAACCACTAACGGAGGCTCCACCAAGACTCCAAAGAATGTTTTATCAGATTCTGCCATATAACCCAAAAGTAACCTATAAAAAAGGCTCGGAGATGTTTATAGCTGACACACTTAGCAGAGACTGTGAAAACCTCAGCAGTGAAGAATTAAATACTGAAAACCTGCAAATATGCATGGTTGTTCCATTTACAAAAACACGGCGAGAACAGTTAAAAACAGAAACCCAAGGATGCGAAGAACTTGCACAGTTAAAGAACATGATACTAACTGGATGGCCAGAAAAAATAGAACAAGTACCCGACAACATAAAAAAGTACTGGTACTATAGAGAAGAGCTTAGTGTGTACAATGACATTATCTTCAAGAATAACAGAGTTTTAGTACCAACATCAATGATTCCCCTGGTCATGAAGCATTGCCACTTAAGTCATAAAGGCATAGAAGGAACACTAAAACTTGCACGAGACAATGTGTTTTGGCATAACATGGCACAAGATCTGACTGAGTATATAAAAAATTGCAAAGCTTGTATGAAGATACAGAAAAACAATCAAATGGAACCCATTGTAATGCAAGATGCACCTGAAAGACCATGGAGTATAGTAGCTACAGACTTGTTCCATCTAAAAGGGAAAGACTACATTGTCATTGCAGATAGTTATACTGGATTTTTTGACTTTAAAGAACTAAGAAACATAACTAGCTACAACATCATACAGGAATTAAAATCATGGTTTGCATTGTTTGGAATACCCGATGTGCTTTTGTCAGACGGAGGCAAGCAATATGACTGCCTTGAATTTAGACACTTTAAAAATGAATGGAATTTTGAGCACAGAATGTCAAGTCCTCATTTTCCACGCTCTAATGGATTAGCAGAACGCTATGTTCAAGAAGCTAAGAATTTAATGAAAAAATGCATGGAAGATAACACCAACATCCAACTTGCATTATTGCATCATAGAAACACACCGAGACTAGACCTTGGATCCCCAGCTCAGCGACTATTCAACAGAAGAACCAAAACACTTTTACCAACAAATGAAAGACTTTTTACACCCCATATTGTAAAAAATGTATCTAAACAGCTTCAAAATTTGAAGAAAAAAGCGAAAGACCAGGTAGACAGAACAAACAGCAAAAAAGAGAGAAAAGAATTTACCAGACAGGAAAAGGTAATGCTACGTCAAGGTCATCAGAACTGGGTACCAGCGGAAATTGTAATGCCAGAAGGACATCGTGCCTATAAAGTCAGAACGGAGGACGGAGCAACATATAAAAGAAACTCGTGGTTTCTGAAACCTGCTGCTGCTAACCCTAATTTGTCCACAGATTCTGTTCCTGTCGCCAGGCCTACAACTCCAATCCAGGAGATGGTCGCGCCGCCACCAGAAGCGCCCTCACCACAGAGAGCACCGCCGCAGGAGAACACGCAGCAACCGACCACGTCGCCTGCGCCTGTCGTGCCTCAATCCCGAACTACTCGCGGTGGTCGTCCAGTCGTGGTCCCTGTGAGATACCGCTAAAGAAGGAAGATGAAACGGAACGCACCACTGCTCAATCCTGATGATTCGTGTCGACGTTTTGGAACGCGACCTCAACACCCGCCTGACAGCTATGGCGCACAATCATTAATGTTAATCAATAACTTTGTGATAATTAAAACCATTACTACCAAGCTGTGTACTGTGTTTGTATATTTATAAATTATAAACAAGCCAAGCTTACACCCTCCTCCATCTCTCTTCACTGAGACCTGTCTATAGCTTACTAACTAACTCTCTCTCGTCTATTACCTCAGGTCCAATGTATGGCGTGCCTTTGACAATCTCCGGCGACGCGTAGAGAGGCGAACCGCAGAACGTCGCCAGCAACGAGGTTTCTTTGAACACATTTGAAAGACCGAAGTCGGCAATCTGGAGAACAACAAATGAACATAAGATTACGTATAAATTAATTAATGAAATGGGTCAATCAAATTTTTGTTCTTCTTCCCAGAAACAACAGTGACATAGTTTCTCAAAAAAAGGACTCCGAGCATGTTTAAGAGATAACCCGCCATAAAAAATCTATGTAACTAAAACTCGTGTTTAGTGGATTTAAAACCGATAAAATCATAGTTTTGTTTGTGGCAACGAGCAACAAAAAATAGTTAAATGACCCAATAAACTAAATAAAAAAAATCGATCTCTTCTTAAACATTGATTTTACTTGCCCTACAGAATGACAATATAATCCTTCTATCTAATATGAATATAAATGTATGTGTATTTACTTTGATTTAGTCCTGTTTTTATATTTAGGTACAGTCGAAATGATAAGTAGCTTAACACCTTGATACCTTGTCGCTTTCACCCGTTTCAAAACTTCGTACAACAGTTTAAACATGCCGTTAGAAGGACATGGTACAAAAATGTTCAGCCCTTCCTGAGGCCGACCGTACAAACGCCAACACAGTTAAGAGGCTCCCATACGCCAATGACCTTCGATCTGAATCCCTTAGTTTTCTAATGTTTTTTGTAGCTTATTATATTAACAACAACGGCTTTAAGCAATATAGTATCCCATATTTACTTCAAACTTCATTGTTTTCGAGATATTTGGCATCAAAGTTGAACAATTTTAGGCCAAAAAACTGGTTTTCTGGCCATAACTTTTGTGTTAATTGGTTTAAAATTAAAACCCTCTGCCAGTTTTTAGAGACGTCATAGACGAACCCAAATTTGTAGATTTCGTATATGTTAGATCTTTCACGTCAATAGAGATGCGAAATAAGTGTTTTTTTAGACAATGTTTAAAAAAATCATACAAAATTAAGTATTAAGAGTCCGCAGCAAGCTCGATTCTTCATACAAACGTAGTTACGTCCTTACTTTAATATAACATGTCACATTATCATGAAATTCTCTAAATATAATGAGGTAAGATATATCTAGGGCTAAAACTAGTTTATGACTCTTAAAATGTTAATAGAAAGAAAATAGAGCGAGTACAAGTTTTGCATTTTTAGACCCCAGAAAGTTGTTCAGTTCGGCGGCCTACTACGACCAAAATATAGTTTAGATTGAAGTCAAAACCTATTTCCGGTGTCGATTAAACTATGCAGTTTGAAAAGAAAAAAGATTTATCAAAATTGATCTTGTAGTTTTAAAATGAGAGCGTAACTACGAAAACCTTAAAATAAATTACAAAAATTTGATGCGAAACTGCAGCGAATTACTCTAGCGCGGGGAACGGTCCGGGGGGGGGGGGCGGCGGTACGCACCGCCCTTATCATAGCTACTCCTTGCCGTGCGCTTAGTTTAGTGACAATAGTGACCCATTTGCTGTGCGCGGGAGCGACGTATTGTTTTGGTGAATTATCTTCCTACGATAATCGCGGTCAATTCACGACTTGGACTGATAAAACGGATTTGATTTTTCTTGGTGATACTGGTGGTGTGTGTGATCATACTGATCATACTGATCGACGATCTGTGGCTTTCTTATGGACTTTGCATTTTTATGTTACAAAAATGGATAAACCGGGTAAGTACCTACTTATATGCATTTTAGTCAAGTTCCAAGTATACAAATAAATTATATACATGTAATATGTACATATTATATTAATGTATATGAGTACCTAGTCATTAATCCTTAGTTGACGTGTTATTTAATTTATTTGGTAGGTAAACAAAATTTTAATCTCACAGTAGGTACTCATTCGGTATTAAATAGGTAGGTACCTACGTAAATATCACTTGGGTACGTCAAATCATTCTGGATATGGCTTTGGTGATATATAGTTTGATTCTTTTATATAGCCAAAACAAAATACTTACTTAGTTAAAAAATAATAATACGCTATAAATTTAAATAAGACGAGGATGAACGAACGGACTTTATACGAAAACGACCTATCACACATTATTGCTTAGAAATTTTAATTAGTTTACCTAAGTAGGTATGTAAGTTATAGTATAGTATCCTAAAGTATATAGGATAGGATGTATGTAGGTTTTTTCGTCACTCGCTATAGTAATCTACGTACTTCTATACAACGCGTTAATAAAATAACGCAAAACCTGAAAACTGTTTGTTCAGAATCGAGAGTAAAATGCGAAAAAAATAAAAAAAAAATTTTTTGACGCGATTTATTTTTTACATTTGTATGGAGCAGGTCGCCCCAGACGGCCAACACTCCATACAAATGTAAAAAATAAATCTTGTCAAATTTTTATTTTTTATTTTTTTCGCATTCTATGCTCGATTCTGAACAAACTGTTTTCAGGTTTTGCGTTATTTTATTAACACGTTGTATATCATAATTATATATAGAAATTGGCACTTACCTACCCTTCAACTTTTTTGATCGAGTGACCTGACAATAACAATACTAGGTAGGTATCTAAATAAAAAAATGACGACGCGACAATAGCAGTTGTTTCTCGGTGCTACTTGAACCTTGGTTGTAGGTATTTATTATTTATGTATGTACTAGGTTCTTACTATATTATGTGCTCAGGTTGGCGCTTGTCCAATTTGTACATATATTTTTCAACTAAAACTATAAGGGGGCAAACAAGCATACGGTCCACCTGATGGTAAGCGATCACGGGAGCGTATAGACGTTTATAATTACCTATAGTTATTTTTTTTTCTAGAAGCGAAAAGGTGTTCAAAGACAAAATTATGGCTATCGGCTCGAAGGAAGAAAAGAGGACCGGCTCGTCGTCAAAAAGAAAATATAAATCCTAATAGGTAAGTTATAATAAGGCTATAAATTCAAATTTCATTTATTTATGGACCAACTAGGATCATTGTTGTAAGTAGGTACTTTTTACCAAAAATAAAAACAATAATGTATGATCTTTTTTTATTTCCTTCAATACACCAAATCTTCAATGTGAATAAATATTTATAGGGTAGGTTCCTAGGAAAAAAGATCTGGATTCTAATTAGTGCGTATTTTTATTGATCATAAGATATTGGACACCTATTTTAAAAATACACACAACCGAACATAGAACCTCCTGCTTTTTTGAAGTCTGTAAAAATGACGAAGTTATGGCGCGTAGATAATCCGCGTGACTTCACAAACGTATGAACCGTGACGTTACGCGCACTTATAACTTCGACATTTTTTGTTTAGTGACCAAAAGAAAAAATACGTGTCTAATATTTTTGATCATCTATAATACGGATTTTAGAGTTACTTATTTAAAAATAGTTTAAGTACTATCACTGTAATAAGCTTGTTTTGGGAAAAAGACTGACTGTTAAGTTTCTTGCGGCGTTTCTTCTTGACAGTGGTCTCTGCAGAAGCGCTGGTAGGGCTTGACTTATAAAAGTGCCCTTGGCGGCCTACTTGCAGAATAAATATTCATTTATTTCATTTATAACAAAAATAGTGGTAGTGGTATCTGAAAATCTGCTATGCAATTATGGCACTAGGTTGTTAAAATGACAAAACCTGGTATATTGTATGTTATACTTATGTTACTAGTTACTACTACTTTTGTTGGCACATCAAAACTTGTAGCCTGTACTCTACATTTACGTTTTTAGTAGGTTAAATAATCAGTTAAAATTTGCCTAGCCGCACTTACGCACTGTATAAACTGTATTGTTATCTCGCTATGGAGATGTTCTACTGTTATATTTTATTTACCGCAATAATTTCGCCGTTGTATGAAGATATTTTACTGCGATATTTAAACTGCGACATGTATAGCTCCGCCTCCCCGCGCGCTCTCGCTTTACTGCTAGCGCCCTGTCTCCCTCTAGGTGAAACAACAACATTTTAAAGCGTAAGCGCGCGATCTCAACGCGGAGTTGAGCGGACCTTGCTGCGGACTCTTAATTTGTTTCAAAATCCGGTCTGTCAAAATGGAGATAAAAGATTGAAGAACCGATAGCCGTTTGATTTATGATTCTATCTGTAGTGCAAAAGTAGTAGATACGATTCAAAACTTGTCAAAAATCGATGAAAACCTCGGGTAGCCCCTTAACTGACCATCCTGGATTTATATAGAACCTTATTATAAGCTGTGTTGTCGATAGTACTGTAAGCCTGAGGGCTCGGCCATGTGTTTGAGCGGCGGTGGTAGCGACCCGACCACAGTCATATTACGTATGGTTGGAATTCGTGGCCTAGCTCTGGTAGTTTATGGTACTAACCTTAGCACTGCCCGTATCGTCCAACAGGACGTTTTCCAGCTTCAAATCTCTATGGCATATCTTATGTATATGGCAATAATAAACAGCAGTTGCGATCTGGCGAAATAACCTGAAACAATTACATAAGATAAGTTATATTATAGCAGGTCTATCCCACTGACAATTTGGCGCGAAACGACGTTGTCTATGGTAACTGTGGAGGTCTAACAAGGGCTGTAAATCATATCGCAAACAATGACGTTTCGTTTATACGTTCCGTTTTACGCAGTAACAACATAATTTCATTGATCACACACCGTTTTACGAATTTCAATTTTACAACATCTTGCGGACATGATGTGTTTTGTAAAAACTTAACCTGTATTGTAAGTGTTTTTTTGTAAATACTGATTTCCCGGCTATTGTTTTATTTTTTTGACGACCGCTTTAGCCTAGTTGGTAGTGACCCTGCCTACGAAGCAAGAGGTCCTGGGTTCGCATCTCGGTAAGGGCATTTATTTGTGTAATGAGCACGAATATTTGTTCCTGAGTCATGGATGTTTTCTATGTATTTAAGTATTTATTTATCTATATAAGTATGTTTATTGTCGTCTAGTACCCATAGTACAAGCTTTGCTTAGTTTGGTACTAGGTCGAATTGTGTAAGATTGTCCCCTAATATTTATTTATTTATTTATTATCATATCATATTATTAGTTGCAAAATTTGATGATCATTTCGATAACAAACATGGGAACTAAAATAGTTATCATTTGTTGGATGTTCAGTTATGTGGTACGTTAACAACCCTATCTCACTCTATAATTGTCTATTGCAAAAAAATGACAGCTGACGTCATCACTTAGGCAGTGGACCTTCTGTACCTTTAGGTACTATTAATTATTCTGTGATAATGATAATAGTTATAGTTAGTTAATTATAATTGTTTAAATCACTGATCCTAATAATATGTTCTCATACTATTGACCAAGACATGAAGCAGCAGTGATTACGCTCGGATCTCGCTCCTTCGCATGGCGCACCGCCGCCGCTGCCGCTCCAAGTCCTGGCCGAGCCGTTAAAGTAGCTGGAATCTCAAGCTTACTGCCGTAACTATGGTAAACTATAAAGTAGGGTTATGATATTTGACCATGGGTCTATGTCAGACAATTGTCATGAGAACAGAGTCGCGGTAAATTAATAGTCATAACCGTAATAATGTTTACCTTCTAGCTTCGTCTTCTTGTAATACTTTCTTTTGGCTGAGGTAGTCGTATAGTTCTCCCCCGGAGCAATACTCCATCACGAGGATCATTTTTTCACTATTTTCAAATACTGTAACAAACGAAATTCATAAACAATAGATCTATAAACAACTCATTTCGACAGCCAGACAACCTCAGGGCATATAATACTATAGAGCGGACAAGCCGCCGGCGGCTGTCGACATGTTAGCTCATTGGGCATACTCCGCCGCCAGTTCACCGTCCGTTGTCCACCGAGAAAGTCCCGTTTTTTTTCTAAAATGCCGAGTTGTGCAATAATTACTTGCAAACATCGCAGTGATTTGATTAATTTTCACACCAATGGGATCTCTTTTCACAGGTAAATACTATAAATACAATTTATTTCAAATAAAACCACGATTTCAAGAACTTGCGACAGGCATATTCAATACAAATCGCCCGGCATGTCCGATCTCCTTATTTCCTATATCTGTGCAGACAACCGTCTTCGTTTATTACTGTGGTCAAGTGGTACAAGGTCACATGGCGGTCATTTTCCCAATAACCGGGAAGCAAGTGGACCTCAAGCTCCTTAGGATGCAACTGGGATAACGTTAAGACGAGGGGGGGGACAGCTGGCTGGGTGGCTCTAACAGTAAAGTCGTCACCCGCTCACTTCTCATCATCATCATCATATCAGCCGAAAGACGTCCACTGCTGGACATAAGCCAAAGAGTCCCACTCGCCACCCGCATCCAGCGGACTCCCGCGACCTTTACCAGGTCATCAGTCCACCTTGTGGGGTGTACCCACGCTGCGCCTTCCGGTACGTGGTCGCCCCAACGGCCATCGGTCACTTGACAAAAGCAAATCAGAATGAGGTCTAGTTTTCACCTGTGTCGGAAGGTGCTTGTCGGAGGCTACGCCAATTCTTGGGACGACCGCCCGGGCTTGTTCAGCATGCAACCAGTATATGGTGAAAGTGTACATATGGACAGTTAGTATACAATTTTGTTAGTTACCTGCACGCCTCGCCTATCACAAGACGGCGCGCGAGCTCTATCGATTTTTCTTGCGCCATCCGTCGCTCTCTTATTAGAAAACTTAGAAAGAGAGGTGTAGTGCGAGAAAAATCGAGAGGGCTCGCGCACCGTATTGTGATAGCCGTGCTGGTAGGAAATTGAGCCCAGGCTCCTTAAGATGAAACTGGGATAGCGCTAACACGAAGGGAGACAATCGGTGTTCATCGTTGTTACCTTCATAAATATGTACAATGTTGGGGTGCCGCACGGAGGACATGATCTGCACCTCCCTGCGTATACGCACGAGGTCGGCCTCCGACTCGATCTTGCACTTCTTAATGGTCTTGATGGCCACCTCCTGGCCAGTCTTCTTGTTGATGCCCAGCTGCACTTTGCCGTACGTGCCCTGCCCCAGTTTGCGGACTATGTCGAATCTGGAATGTATATGATTTCTATGAGTCTTAATGTAGGAGGAACTTTTCGGTGTATTTTTCATAGAAACGTTTTCATTTAGTCATCACCCATGACGTTTATTTCAGCAAGTGTCAAAGTTGGTGAACTGTCCATGTCTGTGACTTCAGTTATTTAGCCAGTTTCTGTGCAAAGTTATCGATTGTGTACCAGACTTGTAACAAAAAAGATATTTTTACATATACTTCATTTCATATACTTGTGATCGATTTTAGTTTGTCCTGCTGAAGCAGACTAGACTTGTGTGATCATCTCTCTGCGCTGCGTGAGAGGCCACGCAGATGGACAACAATAACATCAAATTATTCAGTATACCTATATGCCATTTTACAGTAAACCGAGAGTTTTCCTCTGAATGTGTTATGTGAACATATGAAGACGAACACACACATCATTTGGCACATGCAAAGGTTCATATTCAATCAAGGAACATTACAGCTATCTTCGCATAGTCATTAACTATGGACATTATGATGACCAGCCGCAGAACAGCGGCACTTCACGCCGATATATCGTGGTAATAACAGTGGTGTAATGCGTTTAGCTATGGCGCGTGGGCCGTGATCTATGAGAGAGCGCAAAACGGTACAATCCACAACTCCTAAATCAATACCTACGTAAATAGAACACTACGCATAAGTAGTACATTATAACAGGGTACAGTTTCCTAAACGCATGCTCCTGCAGAATAGACTGTCCACTCATGAGGCGATGGAGCAAACTGCATGAGCCCATCAATAGATATTCATATAATAATGAATTATATGTAATTACTTTAACACTAGAATTAAGTTTTTCTGTACGCTACTAACAAATATTTATTATTTTATACAGATTATTATTATAAAGACTGCCAAGGTATATAGCTATGTCGCGTTCCGTAAAAAAATATCGTACTGTAGCTTGTGTCACTATAATATCCCTGTACCGTTCATTTTGTATGGCAATCAGAGCTCCGCTTAACACAATCCGTCTATTAAGATCCGAAGATGACGCCAATGTGTTAACCAGGAGGCCTAGGCAAGGTTACAATCGACAAGCGCTAACGCTAACTAATAAAATGTATGGGAATGACAGATGTTAACGAAAAGTGTTTCGTCGAAATCTGTCATTCCCATACATTTTATTCGTTAGCGTTAACGTTAGCGCTTGTCGATTGTAACCTTGTCTACGGCCCCAGAGGTCTAACGGCCGTATTCATAAACGTCCTATAAGCCTGTTTTAACTAAAATGGCGTTAAAATTCGTTTGTCCTTATCTGTCACTTTGACATTTGTGTTCGTAAGAAAGGGACAAAGCACATTTTATTTACCAGAGGCATTTTAAGTTTTATGAATAACGGGGTAAGTATGTACCTACCATGCAAAATGAATAGTACAGGGACCTCTGTCCCTTACAGGTCTCTACCGAGATATATCTATACAGATTCTAGCTACAGCAAGGCATTATTTTTAAAGATTGCTAGGTTGTAAAGGGAGTCTTAATAACAGTGCACTTTACGAGCACCCTAATAATAGCTAGTTTAGGGGTTATTTTTAATCGAAATTGTGACACCCGTTAGCTAAATCGAGGCTTTCGTTCTCTCGCACTTAAAAATAAACCTTAATAGCGCTTATTTGGAAGTAATACACAGGTATAGGTACTAATGTGTCTCATTCAAGTAGTGGCCTCGCGTGGCGACGACAGAAACATTCTCCGAGTCTATTTCCAGCCTTGAACTCGAGTAAATGCGAATAATTACGATACCAAGGGCGACTGTCAATATAGAGCCGTCTGTGCCTTCAAGTTACGTATATATTCAGTGTTTTAAGGCGGTTTGTTTTCGTGTCCTTGTCGTCTCAGAAATTATTATAAAAAACAAACAAACAATCTCTTTTATAACCTTACTCATAAATATGTCCCATTGCTCTTAATGTTGCGTGCATGCTTGCTGAGTCGGGACTCGGGGCCATGTCATGGCGCGTTCATTAATTGTAATGTTTTTATTAATTTTCCTGTGTTTTTTGTGCCACGAATAAAATGTTTTTTCTTTCTTTCTTTATTATCATCATCCTCCTAGCGTTATTCCCGGTTGTGCCCCTAAAGGGGTCCAGGATCCGCTTTGACACCTAATCCCAAGATTTGTTATAGGGCACTAGTTTTACGAAAGCGACTGCCATCTGACCTTCCAACCCAGAGGGTAAACTAGACCTGATTGGGATTAGACCGGTTTCCTCACGATGTTTTCCTTCACCGAAAAGCTAACGGTAAATATTCCATAGGAACATGAGTTTCGAAAAAACTCATTAGTACGAGCCGGGATTCGAACCCACGACCGCCACCACGTTTAGGCTACCATAACTTTGAACCACAAGGCTACCATAGCTTTCTCTCTTTCTATGTCAGCGAATTAAGGTTTCGGTACATATTTATGAGAGGATTATTTAAATCGATACATATTTTTGCACTTGACTGTAAAGTGTCTGTGGGTAAAGTTATGATGATGGAGTTTAAGTTTTGATGACACCGTAAAGCCAATACCGCACGGCTGAATATTTATCCTAGCTTTGCGGAGTTAATAGTGATAATCACGTTAGAATCCAGGAGACCGACTTTTGACTTTCGAGCGCTCGAAAATCAAATTAAAGTAAATACGTTTGTAGTGTCAAAATGGCAGGCACTTACTTTCTACCAATAGAATTAATTACGAGTGGTCAATACCACTAGTTTTTCAATTTTCTATCGCTATTTCAAAGTAGCATTTCATAATTTTTGTCAGTTTTCGAGTGAAAGAGTCGAGCGCTCGAAAGTCAAAAATCGGTCCCCTGCACCGGCTCAAACGCTCGGTGATTCGACCACCTGTAACTCAGACAATTTATGACAGATATTGGGTATTAACAGTGATATAAACATTATAAACCTGTCATATCAATTGGATACATTAATTCGATAAGTAACCAGTTGCGACGAGCCTAGCCACGGCAATATCACTTAAATTTCTGTAAGTGTTCCAATTGAAACCCACTGTGATGGGACACAAAAAGCCCATGTTACATCTACCCTATATGGACAAAACGCAATGAGAAAGAGTGGGGTTATAATATAATATAATATAACTTACCTACCGATGGTCATCGCTATGATCAAAGTCCAAGTTGGTACCGAAATGTCAAGCTAATAGGCATGCCGTTAATCGAAGTCGAATCATATAACGGAAATTGATGACGAATATTAGAACGTCGGATATTCGGAATGACGCACAGTGACGTAGGCAGCTGTAAGAGCAACCTTTACGCCCACGGGCGTTGGCGGCGTAGGAGGAGCCGCAGTCACTTTCAACATTATCTTAGCGGATACTATTTCAACAATGTTTTTTTTAGAACTGGAAACTATATTTCATATTTTTTATAATAAATCAGCCAGCCAGATACGTCCCACTGCTGGGCTCAGGCCTCCCCTCATAGATGACAGGGAACGGGCAGTAGTCCCCTCGCTCGCCCAGTGCGGGTCGGGAACTTCACATACACCCCCCATACATTTTTGCATGCCAGGTGATGGTGAAATGTGTGTTTCTCTGTGATATTATGTATACCATCTTCTGTACCACGTTTTACGCAAAATAAATTACTTTTACTTTACTTTACTTTTACCTTTTTTGAATTTCTTCGCAGATGTATGCAGGTTTCCTCACGACATTAACATTTTATTTTAAATTGAAATTGTTTATTTCGGACATCATCCATAGTTGGTTAATAAGTACATGTTGGCTTACGAACTAGGTTAGTAAATACAATTTATTAGAAAATTATTCAATTTAATTTAATTTATTTTTTTCAATTTAAATCTATTTAGGTATACAATTAAGGAATATTACATTAAATTAAAATTATTATTCAGCCTCACATGCATCGATGTCCAGTGTCTGATCATAGGACTATCCGTCCTCTCGGTGACCACCTTCAGGAGAGTGTTGGTGCACGCGCGCACGCGCGCCCACAGGGACGCCACGCGCTTGCGCAGCACGGCGGTGAAGCCGTCCGTGCTGCTGTCGGCAAACATGCCCGACGCGCTGCAGCGCCGGGGCAGCACCAGCAGTCCCCTGAAGACGTTATTGTATTGGACGCGCAGAGCGCTAAACGTCCTATTCGTGTAATTGCTCCATAGGCCGCACGTGTACAGCGTCTGACAGTACGCCTTAAATAAAGTAATTTTGACCTCCCGTGTACAGCGTGCAAACCTACGTGAAAGCATATTACCCCGGACTGATAGCGCTCTGCGTTCCCCTTCTAGGTCTTCGTCATCTTTAAGGGTGTCCGTGACCCAGTGACCCAAATATTTAAAGCTGGTAACCTGCTTAAGAGGAGAGCCATCGAGAGTTATTGGCGGAATGGGGTAAGTTTTTGTACCGGATTTAAAAATCAGTATCTCGCTCTTTTTTAAACCTAAATATACCCGGCCAAGAGTCGGACTCGCTCACGAGGGTTCGTGGTTCCATACTCGCATAATTTGTAGGTACCTATAAGTGAACTTAATTTTCCGGGCATGTTTAGTGCAACATGAGCTCCCGTCGCGAAGTGTTTATCTGGCGTCAGGGTGTCCTTTTACGTTGGTTGCATTCGAACAGCATATTTATACGATATAGTTACAAATTCATAGTTTCAGGTAAGGGTTAAAGCGGCAATGGGGTAAATGCGTCTTTAGAAGATATCTTCGAAATGCAACATTTTAGAACAAAGTTACAATCTTACAGACTTTTCCTCTTTATTGTAATACTAGCTTCCGCCCGCGACTTCGTCTGCGAGGACCCGGGATAAAAACTATCCTATATTTTAATAGATCCTAAAAACTATCTTCGTGCAAAATTTCATCCATCGTGAGTAACAAACAACACAATAACTATATTGTAAAGAATATGTATGAAAAAAAAAAAAATAAACATCCAAACTTTCGCATTTATAATATTATAGTAGAATAGTAGGATTAGTAGATTTAGGCACCACCTATGGATGTCGATAATCTACCACCGGTTGGAAAAACCACCTCAGCCACGACAAGAACGTGCGTGAAAAACTGGGCGAGGAATATTTTTTTTTCAGAACAATAGATACAATATAAAATACAGGGGACCTGATACAAGGCCGCAAAATTCACTTTAAAAGAATTTGCACTCTACATGGAAGAAACCTTACGTAGCCTAAAGAGAGGCTATAAGGGGCTACCCGAGGTTTTCATCGATTTTTGACAAGTTTTGAATCGTATCTACTACTTTTGCACTACAGATAGAATCATAAATCAAACGGCTATCGGTTCTTCAATCTTTTATCTCCATTTTGACTGACCGGATTTTGAAACAAATGAATACTTAATTTTGTATGATTTTTTTAAACATTGTCTAAAAAAACACTTATTTCGCATCTCTATTGACGTGAAAGATCTAACTACGAAATCTACAAATTTGGGTTCGTCTATGACGTCTCTAAAAACTGGTAGAGGGTTTTAATTTTAAACCAATTAACACAAAAGTTATGGCCAGAAAACCAGTTTTTTGGCCTAAAATTGTTCAACTTTGATGCCAAATATCTCGAAAACAATGAAGTTTGAAGTAAATATGGGATACTACGAGGGGTGATCCAAAAGTAATGATAATCAGCATTATTTGGTCTCGTGATGATAATTTGTGATTGTCATTCCTATTGTGCAATTATTCAATAATAAACTAAAAAATTAAAAAAAAGATTTCATTCATTTGTTTTTTTTTAATTGCTAAATAAATATGATGGTATGGAATATATTCTGCCGTCAGTAAAATCGGAGGATATTTTGTTACATGTTTGGGGCGGTGTTGGCAAAATTCTGGTGTGGTAATAAAAAAAAAATATAATAAAATTTAAAGTTTATTTATTTTGATGCCACAAAATTAATAAATTAAACTCATGTCATCGTTTTTTTAAGCACAGCTCACGTAACAAAGTTCAAGGTAGGTTTTTTCTGGCCATCAATATATATATATTTTTTTTTTAAACAGGGTGAACCTAGGTTACAAATATATGAATATAAATACGAAGGGAGAGTGATACATCATAATTCTATAGCAATTAAGTGAGGCCGTCACAGAAAAAACCATAGAAAAAAAGTACCAATTGTATGAGTTTTTTTCTTGACCGAGCTTGCCGAGTACCAGGACTGTTTTTCAGGCTTGTGAATTCTATAAAACTAGTTACCTACCTATAGTGTTATCTAGACCAACTCTTTTACTATTGCTTCTTATTCTTAGATATTGAAATCTCGTCAATAAAATCGGTGCAATTGCGTCGATGTAAAAACTAGTCTAGGGGAGAGTGGGTAACAGTGGATACACTTTTGTTTGAAGCCCAATATTTCTGGAGTTAAGTACAATTTAGTCCTAGCATTTGAATCCATCGGTTTGTAACACTACCAGGGTATACAAAAAACAGATGACAAACATTCCAACAGCCATAGATTTTAGTCAAAAGATTTTTTTTTTATAAATGGGAAATTATCCATTGTGACCCATGCATGGGTTACATTGGATAAGCCCTTGGGGTACAGTGGACCTCATGGGTCACAGTGATTTTTTGCAGGATTTATTAAGAAAAACTCAATTAAAAAATATTATTTATTTATCATTTTGTTTCATAAGACCACGTTTAGTAATTAACAGTAGAACAGTGTCTGAAACTACATCTAATCAACAATAATTATATCACCTCTGAGATCAAGAATTACGTAATGTTTCAAAACATTTGAACCATGGTATAACAAAAATATTAGGTATTTATTAAGGTAATTCAGTCTCATAATTACTAATAGTAAGTATTAATAGAACGGAGTGTCCAAAACTATAACTACTCAATGACAATTACGTTAACTTGGAGATCAAAGACTGTAAACATACAAACGCACTTTGTACGCTACCTGTTATTAACACTAATCAGCCATCTTTATATTACACTTAAATAATTATACTTAAATATCACAACAAAGTCATGCAACAAAAAAATCACTCAAAAAAAATTAAAACAAAAAAAAAGTAAAGAAACGAAATGTAAAGAACAAATATACGGGGCACAGTGGATACTTATCCATTGTAACCCAAGTTAAAATTATCCATTGTGACCCAACCACCGTTGCCGAAATCAAAAATTCGGAATAAATATACACTCTTGTTATGAGCAAAATAATAGCATTTTAGGCTAACCGAAACACTGCACAACACTAAATAATCCACAAACACACAAAACCCTCAAAGAATTTGACACTACACACTTTTTAAAAACACGTAATTATTTTATTTGTTACTTACTCTGGCGGTACGCTGCCGGCGCGTGACCTCCCGGCGTGCGAGCGTGGCAGCCACTGGCGCGGCGTGGGGGGAACACTCGCGGCGAACGTTTGACAAGAGTACAAGTGTTTGTGTGCGTAAATACACGGACAGCGGCATTTTAGTCACCGTGCCCCGTTAGTCACTGTTACCCACTCTCCCCTACATTTCGTCTATCCAAAGTTTTTTTTTTTATATGTAGCAAAATTAAAACATTTTTAATATATTATATAGGTAAGTAAACTAATAAAGAGTGTATTTAATAATTAAAAATGATATATAACGGATAACTTCTGTTTTTTATGCCGATTATCATTACTTTTGGATCACCCCTCGTATATTGCTTAAAGCCGTTGTTGTTAATATAATAAGCTACAAAAAACATTAGAAAACTAAGGGATTCAGATCGAAGGTCATTGGCGTATGGGAGCCTCTTAACACAATCACTTACGTAAGTAAATGCTGGGAGTTGCTAACGCCAGCCCACGTCCATAATCCGGTGAATAACCTAACAAAAGATCTAGAGCTGTGCAAACCCGATGTTGTCGTTTGCTACTCATGAGGCAATAAAATATATTGATCATTTTTATACTTTCCAGACTTCTTTGCCAGGCAGAGCCTCGTAAAACTACGTTGTAAAAACATTATTGAACCGTAAATGGGGAAATGGCATGACATGACATGTATGAATATATTTTTTTTTCAAATTAAATCTTTCAAGATACGAGAACTGATACATCTAGACAAGCAGAAATATCCCCGGCATGGTGTAAAAACTCTAAATTCGGTTCTAAAGATTTCATTCATGCGGAGGAGATATTCATTTCGCATGGCAATTCAACCTTTTCTTGAAATCAATCAGAACAGCGCCAATGTGTTAAGCAAAGATCCGAGTGCCGTAACGAAATGAATGGTGCAGGGACCTAAGTATAGCAGGCTCATTAAAGGAATGGCATCAGGCTTTATAATTAACTCTGGTCTGGTGTTACCTCTGCTTGAGCCGCAGCCGGTGGTCGTGCAGCCGGACGTCGCCGGTGTTCTCGATGCCGTCCATGATGTTCGACCGCTTGTTCTCGCCGACCACCATCGTGACTGTAACAAAACACAACGATGTCAAAATGCGGCTACACATGCCACAGGGACTCCTGTCGACAATTAAGCTACAATATAAATAGAAAATTTTATTTTATTATGGTTTACCCCCTTATATTGATGCTATACAAAAGAATTGAGACACCTTTCCATGTCATAAATACGTGGCTTGTGTTGTAAAGCCAGTACGAAAGCGACAGTGCCGTCCGCTTTAGTATATACTGACTTTAGAAGCCACGTAGTACGCTGGTGCTGTACTTTTATGGACGCTGTTTAAATCATATGTTATAGGGCCAATGATGATGATGCATCCTCCAAAAAAAACAATTGTTTAAGTTATTTCTGGTAAGAAGAAAAAAGGGCACGTAGACGAATCCCAGGCACAAAACGATATTGCGATTTCCTGTAGTCCGATTAATTGATTAACAGAAAGAAAAAACTCCACCCAGACTGTTCTAGACCGATCATACGAACGAAGAAGAACTGCTATAACTTGTAGTATTACTCGAACTAGTCCAGGTGAACCGATCCGTCCGATGAAGCTGATTTGTGATTCCTTGTAGTCCGATTTAGGAGCTATCAGGAAAATAAAAAACACACTGTCCGATTTTAGTAATTAGTAGGGTAAAGCAGTAGCCAGAGAATCCTACAGTACTGGTAGGTAGGAGGTATACAAATTCAAAGCATGCAAAACTACCTATGTTCTTTTGATTTAAATATCTCTTTGAACGGGTGCAACAATTAAATATAGCGTGTTTAATGTCTCTAACATGGCATTGAAACAATTAAAGTGACATATTCTAATCGGTAAGTTTTTCCAGTGAGGAGAAAAGGAAACAAGTTCAGTGACTTGTCTACGGTTGTGTTGCGTGTAATTATTATTCATATTCCAATGTTATGGACGATTTGCGGATAGATTAGGGTCAGACCACCCAACACGCGAAAACGTAACGTTGTTGGTGGAAATGGAAAGCCATGTTCGGGATAGAGATATATTATGTGAAGGTAAAATAGAGAATAACAAAGCAGCCGGTAAGCTGTCCCTTCTTTACGTCTACAAACGGGTTCGAAATGTTTACACAAACATAATATACCCTATATTTATAGCAATATATTGAATACCCACAAACGGGCATTGAGACACAAGCGCGCTGTTGCGCCTCCAACAGCGCTGTGTATGACATTTACATGTCATATATGCGCGCATCAGTGTCGCTCTCATATTGGCCTGACAAGCCACGTACCTACGCAAGCGCCGCAATTTTATGGACACTGCTTAAATCATCTTTTATAAATGCTAGAGGCCATGCAAACTTGTTGATAAACTAGCGATTTACAGCTAGGTATACAATTCCCAATAGCTACAGGACCGACTCGACTTGGCAAACCATTTACCTCAGAATCGCCGAACTAATGGCATTACCTATCCGCGCCTTGGCGCCGGGGAAACACCCGGCCTTCGTCATTGCAGGACACAATCGCTGTCACGACTCGTTGGCTGTGGATGTCACCGCGCATACCTCACGCTTATAACTTGGCATAGAGAGCACTTTTCCCGCCAGGAGACTTGTGATTTATTCTCTGGCAGTCGCTGAATGTTAATGATCTAGTGCAGTAAGCCTGAACGGGGTAAGAATGTATGGAGTGCATGGGCGTTTAATGCGTTTCGGTTCTGGGTCAGAAGGGTGCGAGGCGCCACTGCGCGGAACGTCCGCTTTGAGAAGCAAAGCATGTCGTTCGTACACTTGTGTCGTAGTGAAATTATGGTAATCAGCACTTTGAATTCATACATGAGTCACATGCAGAAGACATACGCGTCGGGGAGCGGTTCGCTAGCAACAGGTGGCGAAGAACCGAGGCAACAGAAGCGTGAATGAAATGGCTTATTTGCAATCGTCATGGTTTGAAAGTATTGATGCGATCATTTGACAGCATCTGAGTATGTGCCTAATAACTACTCAGAACACTGACTGTAGTAAATATATTCATGACCCGCGGCAACGGTCGATTTTAAATCGTTTAATATTAAATTACGATACACGGTAGCCAGTTGGCCAGAGCACCACACGGACTGCGAAGGTTGCAGGTTCAAATCCCGCGCGCGTCAGACATTTTTATAAATATTTTCAAATCAAATCAAATCAAATATTTATTCGAGACACAACACAACAAAACACACAGTATAAGACAAAAGAAGAAGTAAATCTGTGCAGTGTCACGAAATGGGCCCAACTCAGCATGATGCTGGTTTGCAGCCAGCGCTGGTCTTCCGTCTTGTCAACATTTTGTCTATTCTTTCACACGAAATGGAACTATAACGTTTCGTCCCCATGTGTCAGTTCGACTAACCAAGAATAGAGTCTATTCCAAGATTAGACCTTACGATTTCGATATACTTTTAGATAATTTACTGAGGTATTCCGGAACAACCTTAATTAACTAACTTCCGGTGACCGGTGGGTGACGCCGCCTGTAGGAAAACCAAAATTTTTAGCTCCGCGTTACACGTGTTAACGCAGTTTAAGCCTTTATTCCAGTTTGTTAAAGTCGGGCCTTATAGCTAGGTAATAGGTACTTATATTAAAACTCCTGCAGTGCGATCTAAGTCAATCGAGGTCAGAGCACTAAAAAGCCTCACCTCACTGCAGCAAACAAGATACCTGCAGTGCATCGCAATAAGAGTAGCAATGTACAAGTTGCAGAATATTCTCAAAAACATAGGTATGTCCTCAGAAGTTTCTGGAAACCTTGACGAGAACTTATGGCAATTCATTTAGGAAGTTCGCTTAGAGGAACATTTAATTTTGTAAGGAAAATGTTGTAAAATTAACTAGAATCTGCACGTAAAAAGTTTCTGGAAATGTACTGTCGGTGCATTGCTAAATAAGAGACTGTTTGCACAGGTTTCATGAAAAGTAGTCCCTCGGGAAAACCTCAGCAGGAGCTCATCGCACAATCGGGGCACTCCAGGGAGGTAATTCTTCTGAAACCATACCATACACATACCCGTCCGGTCCCCCCTCGATCGGGCGGTCGGTGCGTAAATGCATTCCCCCCACGTAAAAATACATAGATCTAGTTATCATAATCTGATGATGTCTTAAGGGCGTAAGGATTCGTTCGCTGGACCGACACATAGTTTAGTTTATAGAAAGAAGTCATTGTATTGCAAGCACGCGTTGCTTTCCATCGCACCTTGTATAGAATATACGAAGTGTTCACTGGCATTACGGCGTTGTAAAATAGACCGTATTGCATTGTAAGAAGGTCTTCCTTGGTGCGAAATGTAAATTAATCTGCATCATGACATCATATGAAATGGTCGCGTTAATTGTAAAGCATTTCAAATAGGCATTATCTTGGGCAAATGTATCTGTATAACGTTGTCAATTCTACTTCAAAATAATATAGGTAACTGGCCTACCTCTACCTATCTAGTCCTACCAGCACAATTGTGAAAATAAAACACCCCCGACACAACAAACCTAGCTACAGACAAAAATTTCGATAAAAACAAGCTTCTGTCAAAAGTTTCATTTATGGTACAAGCTTTTATTGCCGACTGTACTTTTCTGTATACCATCATCAACTACTCATTGAAAGGATTCTAACGAGCCCAAACTCAATGGGGTTATGTCGGTTAAGTACTGACTTCCCATGGCCACCTTCTGTCTCCATCATGAGATCAGCTCGATGGTACCATAATATTGAATTGTCATCCAAACTATACTTATACCCAAAATTTCAGCTCAATCGGTCACCGGGAAGTGGGTCAAATTTAACTTGCAAGATTTGATTACAGACAGACCGACAACGGGACAGGTGAAAGTAAATAAAAGCTTGTAAAAAGCACTCAAATCGGTTATGCGTTTGGGAGCTAGGATGCCACAGACAAGACACACAGATATAGATAAACACAATGTTGTAATATAAAAATTGGTAGGTACGAAATTCCGTGTTTAAAAATGACCACCAAATCTGACAGCATACGTTTCCGTAGACGACGCGAAAAGTTGGTGCAATTGACTTTTAGTGTGCCCTGCACTTTTGGAGCGCTTATAACCTATCTACCTCTTTTTAGGGTTCCGTACCCAAAGGGTAAAAACGGGACCCTATTACTAAGGCTCCGCTGTCCCTCCGCCCGTCCGTAAAATCAATATTTAAGGGGGCTCCCATACAACAAACGTGATTTTTTTGGCGTTTTTATAGCTAATGATACGGAACCCTTCGTGCACGAGTCCGACTCGCACTTGGCTGGTTTTTTAGCAATGTCAAAATCACCAGCACGATCACGCGACGGCGCACGAGCTCTCTCGATTTTTCTCGCACTATCCGTCTCTCTCTTGTCAGAACACTTAGAACAAGAGGTATAGTGAAAGAAAAATCGAGAGTATGTCGCGGCCGTCCCATGATAGACGTGCTGGGCGGTTATTCTCTACGCACTAATGCGCCTCATCTCACCCGTCACGCCTAACAAAACTAGACCTCTTAGTGTAAGGTCTGAGTGCACGCCCCGCTCAGAGCGGGGCGTGCAGCGTCCATATAAGACAAATGCAATCTATATGGACGCTCGACGCCCCGCTCTGAGCGACGAAGGCCTTACACTTATACGCTTACCCCCTTATTCATAAAACTTAAAATGTGCTCTGTCCCATTCTTACGCACACAAATGTCAAAGACAGATGAATGACAGATAAAGACAATCGAACTTTAACGGCATTTTAGTTAAAATAGGCTTGAAGTACGTTTATGAATACGGCCGTTAGTTACTACGAATCGCGAATGCAAAAAAATCGCCGTGTGTAACCGCTCAAAGTCGGCAGGTTATAAATGTTATAATATAATGAACGTCGTTTTACCATTGTAACATTATTAACAAGGGTGTAATAAGTTTGACAGTGTTTCACACCACGTTGCGTGTCTATTTTCATTAGCTAACTAATGACCGGGTTACCCTTGTTTAGTTCACAACATGTGTGTTCATTTACGAATCGCACGTTAAAATACCTCGCGGGGATGCCAGTAACAAAGGAAAACCATTAGCTAAAAGGTAGTTACTTTAGAAGAATAACTACAACTTAGGAAAGTTGAAAAACCCCCGACATTTCCATTTCAAAGTCCAATATTGACGACCGCTTTAGCCTATTTGGTAGTGACCCTGCCTACGAAGCAAGAGGTCCTGGGTTCGAATCCCGGTAAGGGCATTTACTTGTGTGATGAGATGAGCTCGAACATTTCCTGAGTCATGGATGTTTTCTATGTATTTAAGTATTTATTTATCTATATAGGTATGTTTATCGTCGTCTAGTTCCCATAGTGCTTAGTTTGGGACTAGGTCGATTTGTGTAAGATTGTTCAAAAAAAAACGGCTGACCAGATTTTCATGTAACATGGCGAAGAATAAAATTATCTATGACACAATAAAAACCGTATTAAAATCGGTCCATCCGTTTGGGAGCTACGATACCACAGACAGATACACAGATACACAGACATGTTAAATTTATAACATTACACCCCTCTCTTTGCGTCGGGGGTTAATAAATTACTTCGAAGAAGCCGAGCAGTACATACGAGCAAGCGTATAAATGTTGGAACTATACATACATTTAATTCATAATTCATTTATTTCCCATATAGGTATGCTTAGATACACTTATCCGTCAACAATATACAATAAGATTTATATTAACAAATTATGGCTAGAATAATTATTTAAAATTAAAAACACAATAGCTAAGAACCATCTCGATGCACAAGACTTTTGATTACTAAACACTCTTTCGATGCCGGCGACCTTAGCAATTATGGATTTGCCCTATTGCGAGCTCTGATGTGGCTGCATATTACTCTATTGCATGGGGGACATAAATCGATACAGCGGTCGGTCGGTAGCTCCTTACAAATCCGCCCCCTTCTTCAGGGATGATTTCTGGGATAAAAACTATCCGATTTCCTTCCCCGGGACTAAAACTATCTGTACCACATTTCCTCTAAATCGGTTTAAGTAGTTCCATTCAAATGTTCCCTTTAGGGGATGATTTTCAGCATAAACACTATATGTCCTTCTCCGGGACTCAAACTATCTCTTTTTCTAAATCTTCTTTCATCTAAATCGGTTCAGCGGTTTAGGCGTGAAGAGGTGACAGACAGACACACTTTCGCATTTATAATATTAGTATGGATATCTAAATTGTCGTTTGTGAACAAATCGTTTGTGTGATGAAATACGATTTACAAAAGTATTAAATAAAAATTTATTTACCTACGTGAAGTACGTAATGTCTGTTCGCCAAATATTTTGCTGTTAAAGAGTAAAGTAATAGTTTTTTCTATTTTTAAATACGTTAGAATTAGACTATGTCAGTTATTTTCAACAAATTGGAGCTATTGGGTCAAGAGACTAAACTAACCAAAGCCCACACTTTTCGAACCTTTGTATTGTAGGCAACCTCTCAACACTTCATTATACCTATATTAAGAATAGAACTAAATAGGTAAATTCCACAGAAATAGATATTTTTTACATTGCATAACGACTCTGAAATATGGAGGGAAAAACACTTGTTTGAAGTTGTCCATCAGCGCTGCCAACATTGCCCACGCTACTAATAATAAAAGTAGTAACTAATTCTTTAGAAAATAGGCTTGTGACGTAAGATTTATTTACAATGCCATTCGAACCAGTTTTTGGAGAAGAACAAATGTTTGTATGGAAGTAACTACAATTGAAGAACATAAATACCCAAAAAAATTAGTTGAAGACGGACCTCGCTAGCGGCAGCCGAAACGCTTTATACTAATTGACGTAACCCTTAAATGCATGATTTTTTATTTTTGGTAGATAAAAATGTTTTTGTTTAATTCATTGGATGGATCTAGGAAAACTAAATAATAAAATCCATTTTTTAATGTTTTACGTATAATGCTTTGTAGACATTTGGCAACACTATGCATTTAAGGGTTAAAAGTATGACGTCAAACTTTGCAATTTGTACTAATCATTGTAGCTTGAAATTTACTCTTGAACGATAAAAAAGGCATATTTTTCTAAACTTTAAACGTCCATATCTTTTTATGAAATTAATAATATTTTGTAATTTATACTTTATTACAATAACTTTATGGTTAACTATCTATTTGGCACTAACGTAATCAATTGTAACATGACGCAACTACCCTATTCTTACAAAGGTAATTCTTTAGAGATGCGCCGAATATTCGGTAATTATTCAGTAATCGGCATTTTTTTCAATATTCGTTGTGCGGTCGAATTCTTCGGTTCAAATGCCGAATATTTACCAAGTTGCAAGAATTTAGTTTTTAGAATTTAGAATTTAATTTAATAGTAATTGGCATGTGAAATTATTATTCTGAAACGGATCTTATTGTTATTTAACTTTATCTACACTAATATTATAAAGAGGAAAGAATTGATTGTTTGTTGGTGTGTTTTTATTGAATAGGCTCTGAAACTACTGGACCGATTTGAAAACTTCTTCTACCATTAGAAGCCGACATTATCCCTGATGAACATAAAGTCTGAGATGATATTCGAGATCAAAAATGTAAACAGATGGGTTGCCACCGTAAAAAAATAAACGCAAGCAGTTGTTAGTCTAAAATCATTGAAATACTCATAAATATTATCATTCAGACTTAAATAATAATAAAAATAGTTATTTACGATACAAGTGCCGAAAATAGGAAACTCGCAACGAGTGGTGGTAAATTAAAACACGACCGAAGGGAGTGTTTTAAATCGACACGAGTTGCGAATTACCTATTCGCACGTGTATCGTACAACGTTTTACTGTACATATGGCTCTTTAAAGTTTCGACATATGCACGAAAAGTGCTCTTTTCCGCACTAGTGCGGGAAAGTAGCACCATATGCACTACAAAACGTTGTACGATACACGTGCGAATAGGTAATTCGCAACTCGTGTCGATTTAAAACACTCCCTTCGGCCGTGTTTTAATTTATCACCACTCGTTGCGAATTTCCTATTTTCGCCACTTGTATCGTAAATAACTATTACTGTACATATGGCTCTTTAAAGTTTCGACATATGCACGTAATGTGCTCTTTTCCGCACTAGTGCGGGAAAGTAGCACCATATGTACTGTAAATATATATATATATATATATTAAGACGCTGTCAACACCAAAATGCCCTTGAGGATTTTGGATAGCGCGCACACTGTCTATTTGCATCGGAGTAAACGAGAGCGAGTGTTACTGGGCGGCCCCGGTTTTTGAAGATGATATTACATAATTATTCAAATAAAAAAAAGGGTGGATTATTTGTGAAATATGACTCGCTAGCGGTTTAGGTATGAATATGTTGACTTCATGTCTTTAATTGCAGACCGATACGTCAAAAAAATAAAGACATAGAACCGTTTAATGTGATTTTAAGTCCAATCTTTGCAATTATTTTCTATCGAGCCGATTTCGTCCAATTATGTATCGAGCTCGTCCACGGTCTTTTAAATGTGGTCAATATTAACATATATTTTATTTGATGTGTAGAACAAATAGTTTTTCATAAAAAAATTGCTTTTTTAAATAACATCAATATCACCAAATTAGGTCTTGTCAGCCTCTTAAGTTTTTTATTTCCTCCTTATATTCCTGTCAAAACGACACTATAGATATCCGAAAGTCTTTCGGCCTATAGCTGTATCTGTCAGTTAAAATCATGCATAATTTATATTTGGTGAGAATACATTGGATAAAAAAGATTTTATACCCCTGGAATGTCTCTTTGACATTGACAGTTGTTTGTTTACATTTTTGATCTCGAATATCATCTCAGACTTTAGGCTACTTTTTACCGCGGGAAAATGCTTAATTCCTACCGGAAAACGGGTAATTCGTGCGAAGCCGGGCCGGGCAGCTAGTTTTAAATAATTCACTCAGAAAATCTTTTTTTTTTCGTTTTGGTATGGCTGATGAAGGTATATTAGTTGGGCAAACACTGGACCAAGATTCGGCCGAATATTCGTATTCGGTATATCCCATGTTCGGGCCATCAGTATAATTCTTATACAGAATGATAATGGTGTGGAATCGCGTAGTGCTTTCGAATAGAAAGAGAGAATATTAAAAAATACATTTTGAGCAATATTGGAATTGCTTGAAGAGGTCGTGACGTCAAAATTGCCCCGAATTTCCGGCAATTCGGCAATTTTTATCTCTCGTGTAAGCGCACCTTTAGATAAACAATGAGACAGAAGATATGATGTTATACAAAACTTTCGATTAAGAACCATCTCTAAATTCTCGACAAACAAGACTTTCGATTAAAATACCGCACTCAAATGGGTTAATCCGTTTGGGATCTACGAGGCCACCGACAGACACTCAAATACATATTATATATACTCAGGCACAGATTAAAGAATACAAGTACAGATACCCAATCTTATAGAGCAAAAGCGTACCGTCCTAATGTAGGCAATTCTGTATACAATTTTAGTCCCGTAGCTACACCAGTAGATGCAGTATCCGAGCTACCACGGCTATGACGCTGTCAGCCTTTAGTAATACATTGAGATATCACCAGATGGCGTTGACTTCCCGGGCAACAAATAGAGTATTTTTGATTTTTTCGATATAAAAGTAGTATTTTAGAGACAATATTACACATCACACAAAAATATACATAACCAAATGCTTAGAGCCTGTGGTTCCATAGAACTTTCGCGACCCGTGATGGCGCCATCTAGTGACAGTACCCAATAATACGTAGCAAGCTCGAAAGCTCACTCGTATAGTACGAGTTACATGGATTTAGTATCAATTTTATTGCATTTACTAAACTTATAAAATATACCTTTATTGTATGTGCGGAAGTATGTTTGTGATATAATTAAGGTACGTTGAATTTATTAAGGTGTAAAAATCATTCTATCTTCACGATTACTGGTTCAAATGTTTCGCTCGGTACCTGTGTCGCCATCTATGATTTCTTTTTAGTATCAATTATACGTTGTTCTAGTTGGGAGGCCATGACTCAGGATAAATTTAAACTTATTACAATGTCACAAAGACGTGGGTTTTGTAACTTTACAATTACTTCTTCGACTTTAAACCAAGGATTGCTAGAAGTAGCATTGAAAATGTAATTGAATGTGCTCTGCCTAACTGGGGCGTGAGTGTATTGTATGTATTTATAATTAAAGCTAAATTGAATAACTGAGTATGAGTATTAACATAAATAAACCCATCGTATACCTAGGCGTGGAAGCGCATTGCATTTGAGTCTAGTTGTAATTCTCACGGTCATCTTTTGGTAAGCTAATTTTGAAAACCTTACGAAGGGTTGAGGTTAGCATCTTTATGTCCAAAAGTCCAAAACAACCATCGAGTACAGTCGACTTTACAGAAATGTTTATATTTTCGCCTAGTTCTAGTTATAACGGAAAATCTTTGGCGTCAACTGTACATTTGATGGCCTCCTACAGAATGACTTCGTTTCTTATGGTTCATGTATGACCATTGAGTGCGGATGATTCAGCTGCTTGGAATTGTTCTATTCCCGTCGATCGGCTTCTAACTCGGGACTCTTTGCCAAATTATAAAGTTTACGACAAAAATATGCATGGAACTGCGTCATCTCGCTGAGTTTACGTACTACGGGCCGTAGACCGACTGCCGGCCGGTCAAAGCTTACAATGGTTGTTGCTTAGACAAGACTAGGTATGCCTAGCCGAGGAATGGATAGGTTTGTTTTAGGTGAGGAGCAAATTCTTGGCCAGTAGTTAGTACAAACTGAAGAAGTGAACAAAGTTCCGTTGTGACAAAAAAAATAAACTGTATGGTTCATTATCGTGTCACAACGGAAAACTATCATAGAAAATTTAATTGAGTCAGTTAAGCTGGCCAAGAATTTGGTCCTTACCCATTTACGACTTTATTACAATGATGTGAAAGTTCAGTGACGGATCTTGCCATTCAGCGAATGGATTTATAGTTTAGAGTCTACAAAAAATAATACTAATATTACTTAAAGTGGATAATGAAATAAGAGATAAAAAATGTAAACAAATGTGTTGCCACTGCAATAAAATCAATCCCTAGAAGTGGAAACTTAAAATACGTTAAATACGCGAGATACGAAATAATGCGACTAATTTATACGTAAAACAATGCCTGGAAAATATTCGTAAATATTTAAATAAGCAAAATGACAACGTAATTATTTTATATTCATAAATATGTGCAGTTTATATTTACGCCACTGGCAATGGTTAGGTATTGTAAACCTTTGGTTCGTAATTTAATTAATATACCTGGATATTCCTATTCCTTATTCTTAACTTTTTAGTAAAACCGAAAAATTAATTCAAGTTCCATTTATACTGAATCGACTTGTCTGATCGTTCGTAGAACGCTTTAATATCTTTGCCCCGAGCTGAGGCCGCCATTTTCTGAAATCTGAATCGCATTCGTTTCGTTTTCTGACGTTTGTCGTGATCGAATGTTTTCCTTTCCGCTTATGCACTCTGTTGTTGAATTTTTGTTTGTTGTTACGTTTTTGTTTTATTTTGTCGTTAAGTTTGTGTTTGTGTGGACTCATACGACCGAAAACACCATGGAGCCTCAGCCAGGCCCTTCGACCAAGAAGGATCTCTCGCCGCAAAAAAAAAGACCTCGCAGTCATTTGAGTCCGAATGAAAAACTCATGGTCATAAATGCATACAAGTATTTATACAAAACATGGCCTCGTGATAAATACTGGTCGTTAACTGATTGTGCAAAAAAGACAGCTTTAACTCTTGGAATTTCTGTGGTTACGGTTCACAGAATAGTGAAGGAAAATAAAACTATCAACGAGTTCAAACCACCCAGAAAACCTGGACCCACTAAAAACATTTTGAACAAACTGGATGAGTTTACTTATTCAGCAATACGGCGCAAAGTACACGAGTTTTTCTATAGAAACGAGGCTCCAACTCTTAAGAAGGTAAGTTGTGACACTAAGTTTGGCACATATTTTATTAATAAATGTATAATTGTTGAAGTTTTTCTTTTTAATTAGTAGGCATTGAAATGTTCCTTTACCTGTATAAATTATTCGTTTGTCATGCCAATTGTTAAAGGGTATGCATTCCGTGTTATTATTACTACTAAGTAATGCTTTGAATATTTCTTTTAAGGGTAGTTAATATAACATTCTATTGTTTTAGATTGTTGCAGCTGTGAATGCCGACACTGATTTACCTGACTTCTCTACTTATACAATGAGATTAGTCCTCAAGCGATTGAAGTTTAAATATGTAACTAGGACTCGACGCAGCTGCTTAATAGACAGACAAGATATAATCCTGTGGAGAAAGCGATACCTAATGAAAATAAAGGATTATCGAAGAGAAGGCAGGCCAATTTACTAACAGGATGAAACTTGGATTAATGAAGGTATTTAAAAGTAGTTATATATTTTTTAAATAACCTTTCAGTTTGTTTTCTATTTAAATCAAGGGATATTTTTAATAACTAACTTTTCTAACAGATGCCTGCCGGGAATATTCATTTTGTATGGGAATCAAGAAGCACTGAAAGTGTTAATACCTGGATCATATAATCATTATTATTGCTTGCTATTCTGTCCAATAGGAATATACAAAACAATTTATTTTTTTAGGGCATGCACCAAACAAAACATGGGTTGACGAGAGGATTGAAACCCCAAGGCAAGCCTTTCTCGAGGGGCTTACTACTGGCCTCAAAGCTCCAACCGGGAAAGGAAAGCGGCTCATCATATCCCACATAGGAAGTGATGAAGGATTTGTTGAAGGGGGTCTTTTGATATTCGAATCAAAAAAGAATACTGACGATTATCATCAAGAGATGAATGCCACTCATTTTGAGGAGTGGTTAAGGGGTATTTTGCCCAAATTAAAACCAAATTCTGTGCTGGTTTTGGATAATGCCCCTTACCACTCCCGAAAGGTGGAAAAGACCCCCACAACTGCTTGGAGGAAAGCACAGATTATTGAGTGGCTCAAAGAAAAAAATATAAATTGTGAAGAAAGTATGATTAAGGCACAATTATTGGAAATAGTCAAAAGAAATAGGTCTAGGTATGACAATTTAGCTGTGGACGAGTTGGCTGGTCAACAAGGCGTCACCATCCTGCGACTGCCCCCTTACCATTGTGAATTAAACCCTATCGAATTAGTTTGGGCACAGGTAAAAGGGCATGTCGCTAGGAATAATAAAACATTTAAAATGCATGAAGTGAAGTCATTGTTCGAAGAAGGTTTAAAATTGGTGACGCCTCAAAGATGGAGTGATTGTGTGGCTCATGTAATAAAAGTAGAGGATAAAATGTGCCAACTCGACCACCTAATAGACAATGTAACAGAGACATTAATAATAAACGTAACTGAGGAGGATTCGACGTCTTCCTCAGAAAGCCAGAGTGGAAGTGAATAAATAAAAAAAATTAAAATCTAGTGTTATTTTTCTTTGTGTTTTCCTGTCCTAATAAGACATATAATAATGGCACGTCTTGCTTCGATCGCTTGGTGTGGTTCTAGTGGCTGCAGGCAATAGGCTTTTGCTGTATATCGTACCCGGACTATCGTCACCTACTAAGTTCTTATTCATACCAACCTACGACATTAAAGTGATCGAAGTAAAATATAAGATTGTTTTAAAAGTAGTGACGATATATTCATTAATAAACCAAAACCTGGTTGATTGCCCCTGAGACGTCACTTTGACGTTGACAGTTCTTTGTTTACATTTTTTATCTCTAATTTCATTATCCACTTTACTAGTGGCTCGTGAGCTCTAAAACTCACGAGCATGTCTTTAAAGTATATATTTTTTAATTTCGAAAAAGTTACTCGACAAAAGTTCTGTATAATTAACGAGCCTGCTCACAAAATTTCACGAGAATCGGTTGAGAAATGTCACCTGTAGAGGAGAACAGCGGGACAGCAGGGCATCCGGACATACGTCCATCTAACCCCGTATCATGGTCGGCCTTATCACACGATAAGTGACAACATAGAGCGTCCGTCACTGTGACACCATTCGATAAAACGGGACGACGCTCCTATCTTGTCAGTTGTCACTTATCGCGTGATAAGGCCGACCATGATACGGGGTCTGGACATTCAAACGATTTTCGGCCCAACATGAAGCAAAGAACTTCATTCGATTCGCTCCCTCGTTCGAAAAATCACCTGCGTGTAGAATGCACGTTCTGGATGATTATATGCTATATTTAATCCCGCGGTTTGCCTTCTTTTTTGCAATGCGCGGCGAAGCAGGGCAGCTAGTATTTATTTAATATTGTTGTTAGATATAATTAGGTAGGGGGCACTATCCATGATAAGGATAAAGGAGGACGAAGAGCTTAAAAGGTCCTATTAGCAGTTAGACGGAACATGTGAAGCCACAGCAAACGAACAAGCCCCACGCGTCATATGGGTTATGGCACTACAGGTTTCTTTTTATGTTTTTGGATATTTTAAAGAAACCTATGTGACTGTTTGTTGCCATTATAAATTTAAAAAAGAACTACGATAAGTAGAAATCGGCTGGCTTGGATTCACGCTTCCGCAGTGCAAGAAGAATAATATCATACCTACTTAAAGAGGGAACTTTTACCGCTCATTGTACAAGGAAAGGTCCAAGGAAGGAAACCACTCGGAAAAGGTCACTCGTGGCCAAAGAATCTTCCAACTGGGTTCAACCTGATCACAATATCTCCCGTCCCTATCCTGTGTATGGTGTGTCTATAGCCTGGTTCTACTTGTATCCTCACGATAGCCGACCTCCGGTAGGAGATGCCACTTGAAGAAGCATATAAAGAGTAAAGAGGCCAACATTCAGGCCATTGAAAACAACTGACCCTACGACCATTCAGGAATACCTTACCGACTCGACTAATACTTGAGATTATTCGAGTTGGCCGAACTGCAGCAAAGAAGGCCATTCAAAAAGCATCTCTATCGTCCAAGGTAGAAGATTCCAATTCTAATTACATTTTTATTTAATGTCGGCCATTTAAATAATCTCAACCATACTGGAAGAACTTGAAGTCGTCTATGTTGTATTGTCTGTGGCGCTCGCGTGGGTCGTTGCTGGGTGACCAAAAAATAATAACGTTAACATTATGAAGAACACAACGTCAATATTTCATTATTTCATTGCATGTTTGAGAAACAGTACATTAAGTACTACAGAGGCCGGGAAGTAAGGGGTGCCGGCTGAGTACATATAGACGGCCGAGCGTAGCGAGGTCGGATAGTTATGAGGCTGGCAACCTGGCAAGCTGGTTTGAGAAAAATATATTCATGAAAATCAAAGTATCGAACCTATATTATGTCCTTCACGCAAAAACGAGCATACGAGTAGGTATGTGCGCGATGTGTTCGTCCTCGTCCACGATTTAGAAAGAAAAATGAAGGTCAAACAAATATACGAAGGAACAAAAATATAATACTTCACATAGACACGTAACATGGAACTGCTTTCATCACAAAGTGCAGCATTCGACCAAACAAGTATATGACTATTAATGATTAATGTACGCGCAACTTTTCCTGTTCGTCCTATATTCATTCCATTAGAATACTGTTACTGCTAATCGAATTCTTCCTCTTTATTTTCCTTCCTGTTCATTTTATTTTGCCCGGATACTCCAAGGCCGTTTGGTTTAAACAAGAGAAGTCACCTCCACAACATCGGGAGTTACAAACTGGAACCGCCTTCTGCCGTTTATACATTTAGCAAAATTTGAACTTTTGCGGTATTGAAATAGAGGTTAAAATGGAACTTCCATTCGTCGAGTACGCCTAAGTCAGTAGCGGGCCAGTGGGCCAGCCCGAGCCCCGGAAGCGAGCGTCAACAGCCGACGGAGCTATTTTCGGCCTCCCACCAGTTGAATAACCTCCAATCAACTATTCGCACTGGCCTAGGAATTTGGCTATCAGTCACTGTGAATGCTTGTTCAACCATCTAATCATTTCAAATTCGACCGAACATGCTCAAGTGATCTCTAGAGCCCAATTTATATATTTTACAGTACATATGGTGCACTAGTGCGGAAAAGAGCACTTTCCGTGCATATGTCGAAACTTTAAAGAGCCATATGTACAGTAAAACGTTGTACGATACATGTGCGAATAGGTAATTCGCAACTCGTGTCGATTTCTCGAGTCCCTTGAAGCTGTGAAAAAATCAAACTTCTAAGCTAACGTAAAAAATGATACAGCCGTTTATGCCGAAAAAAAACGTATTATTTCGACACTCAAAGGAATCCAAATTTAAAGGGTACTTTCCGAATTTCTGTTTTCACTCTGTATGGACATCTAACATCATTACGTTCGAGTTAGTTCATCTGACCGAAACATTTTGCAAGTAGACTGCGAACGTGTTTTGCCTTATGGCTGTGCAAATATCGGGTGTTTATGGGCCAATATTAAAGAAAAAAAAGTAGCACATGCATTATGATACATATACCGTCGTAATTCACTAGTTAAGTTTATGCAAATCATTCAGACTAACGAAGCGAAAGCACGAACTTCAATTTTTAAATCATTTTCTTACCATATATCAGAGGATATTTGATAATTCAATGCAACATTAATTACCACAGAATTCGGTCAAGGTCAATAAGTGAGTATTTAAATTATACTAGTTTCCGAGGTTTGATTTCGTATCGCATTTGTTAATGTTTCAGGCTGGATGTTTCGGTCGAATTACACTCCAAATAAAAAACCAAGATTGAGGAAGTAGGGGAGGAACAAACACTCTTGAGAACGATCGTCGAGCCCGCAGCGTCAGAGAAGTCTTAAAACACTCACTCACTGTAAAATATACCTTAATATAGACACTTTAACCTCTACAGTCCCTTGGCTGAGGGACCACAATACATTTTGATGATAAAACTCGGAGAAGTGACTTTTAGAGGCGTGTCGATCATTGGCTGTTCTAGTTTTCGAGTCGGCTATTTGCAATAGAAATGCGACTGACATTTTAACGGCTTGACACTGTGGAAAACATTTAGTTACTAGTGTGCCCAGTGATTTCCGGAGATGATTTTAATGTGATTGTTAATCAATATAGTTAGGTATAGTCAACGTAAAAAATAAATATAACATTTTCGCTTATTACAACCGAAGTGTATACATTTATCTTTGACTAAAACTATAATAAGATAATCTGACCAAAAGTATGTACTTTTGGTCAGATTAATCCTATAAGGTTATAAGGATATGTCATCCTTTAAAGTTTTAGACCCTCTCTTACAGAGAAAAAATGCTGAACTTGCCTGCATACTGAGTAAGATAATATATGTTAGGAAATTACTCATAAAGAAGACAGAAACACGCTTTGTGTTTATTTAGATATTTTCTTAAATTGTGTTATATGGTTGATGACGAGATGGAAAGGAAGGCACGGCTAAACGAGATCGAGACCATCAGACAAGAACTAATTTCATCTCGTTTTTCTTCAGATCTAAGGCTCATCTAAACGATGCTATCCTATGCCAAATGTGAAAGAGCGGGGCGAACATTTAAATATGTTTTTAGGTTCCCCCTGTTTTGGCATATTTTTTTTTGTAAGAATTCTATTTGGCATAATCTTTGTAGGCATAATTGACTTTGCGCATAAACTGTTTTGGCAGAATCGAGATTCGCATAGTTCGATTACGCCGAACTTCAATAGTCCGAATATTATTTGTGCATAATTTTGTTGCTCCGAATCATGTTCACGCATAAAATATATGAGCATAATTTTTTTTTGTCGAACACTTCTTGCAGAAATACATATATATTGGTTGTGTGAAATTATTATTTTTTTGAAAACAAACGCCAATTATTTTAACCTAACCTGACCGCCAGCGTGTCGACGTCACCCCGCTTCGCGGGGTGCCTTTTTCCGCTCTAAGGGACACAAGCAGACCCTAACCTAACCTACTAACAATACCATTGTTACGATTATTTGGGTTTTTTTACGTTTTTGTTACGATTTTTAGGTCGGCGAAAACCGAATATGCCAAGTCTGCTATGCGAAAAACGTTTCGGACAAAATAAATAGCTAAATAGAGGGAACCCGTTTTTTTATTAACAATGGAGAAGAGAAAACCTCTTCAGTTTAGTATAGCTCAAGCGAGACGAATGATGACGGTCGCGCATTGCATTGGTATTTAAGAGTAGGCTGAAACTCTGTTGAAAGACTAGATCAAAGTCGTAAACCTGATTCGTTACGCGTGGTATTCGTTGGAAATTGCATTCCAAACAGAAATTGTATTGTAGGCGGCAAAATGGATGGTGGGTTGACTTCAACATGTGACTTCATGACCTTATGATGGATGGATGTATTGTGGGGTTTCGTTTGTGGCGGTGCCGGGCGGAGACAGGCAAAATAATACGGAATGAGGTCGGGTCAGACACGGTTAAAAATATATATCAGCTGTATATTTCTCATGGAAGATATGGGACACATCGTCTTCAGCTTTTTCTCATTTCAGTTCTCAGCGCAGTTGCTCATTTCAGTTATGAAGCTAGAAGTTAACATTTTACAATTCTGAACCGGTAACACCGCTCGCCAAAAACCTATGGGAATTTTGTTTCACAGTTAGTCTAGGTTGTCAGGGTTTTGCTAAACCTAAATATCACATCGCACAATTCCATTGTTCAACTGATTGCGTTTATAAACCAATAGATACATTATCGGGAGCAGTACTCAATCCTATATTTTTAACGAATTTCGTGTATATAGTTTCCAACTTCCAACCATGATGCCGGTGGCATAATTGTCCTACTGGACGGTAGCCATCAGTGGCGGCGCGTGAAAATTTTCGATAGGCAACCCGGAACAAAAAAGTTATAAAAGAATTTAGAGAATATAAGTATAGACTTGCCTAAAAATAAATTTTACGCAAGCCGGTGAGAATCGGCTAGTATAACTCCGCAACTGGACGCCATTACAACCAAGAATCGATCGACTTAAGAATTCTGTGCGTTTGTCTTCACCCGAACGTCTCGGAGGGTGGCGTGGCGCGCGGCTAGGGGAATGATCCGCTGTATTTATAGCTGCGCAGACGCTACACTATTCCACATATTAATTGGCCGCTAGCGCCGCATTTTTCTCGACGTTACATATACGTCAATGCCACGGCGGCCGTGGCCACACAAACATTGACACCCATCTTAACTGGCCCAGATTCCGGCGAGACGTTTAACAAAAGATGTTACCAACATACCAACAATTACAGTCCATCGCACCGGCGAGGATGATTTAAACAGTGAACGTTTGTGAACCTTATGTCAATGCAATAAGATCTAGATGAACAGACTGTTTATGTGTGTGTACCTATAAACTTCGAGCAGTCAAGGCATCTTAGGCACACTTAACGTGCAATCTTTCACACCAATTTGCTCTAGTTAAAAAGGTATGTATTAAAAAGGAAAAAGCGGAAGACCGTATAGATGGTTTCCAAGCTATTATTCGGAAACGGGTCGCTTCCATCAAGCATCGTGTGCTGGCCAGCACCAATAGCATTCTTCGTGGGATCGCCAGTAGATTATATTGCCCTATAGCGATGCACTGGGATAGCTTCCATGTACACTCGTTGCCTCGGTTTGATTTAGGCTGATTTTAGTGTCATGCGGAACCTCAGTACGGATCGCTCCGCGCGGACCAATATGTATGGTGGAGCTGTCCGCGCGGAAGGTCGTCCGTACGTACTGACGCCTCGCGTGACACTAAAACCAGCCTTATTATAGTTTTAGAAATGACAATTTCATAGAATTCGTAAAAACAAATTGGTATCGTTATTTCTATAGTGGTAGTCATTTTTATGTAATTTAATTTAACTTACTCTAGCTTATTATAATTACTACTAAAATTTTTTTTGAGACATGTACACTAAAAAACTATTGATCTTTAGTTATCTGAATATAAATGATTATTATTATAATTAAGCTATAAAGATGGTTTTCGACAAATGACACTCCACTTATGGAAGAAAAACAATTCTCATCCACCAAAATTCTAAAAATTTTTTTGTACTGTTACTTCCCATGGCCTTGTTCAATTCATTCTTTATCATATTAGGCGTTCGATATTATAAGGACACGACTTTTTTACAATGGTCCTTTAAAATATGTATAGTAAACTGTGCAAGTAATTGATGCCCAGCAGTGGGACGTGTATAGGCTGTTGATGATGATGTGTGAGTAGGTATATGTTTCGTGATTAGCGCTGAAATGAACAGATGAGCACTGTAGGTGGACTGAAGGTGATAACTGTTTATAACTACTAGCTTTTGCCCGTGACTTCATCCGCGTATGCTTGTTAATCGCCTTAATAAATAATAATAATAATTCATTTATTACGACGCTGACAACACCAAGATGCCCTTGAGGATTTGGGATAGCGCACACACTGTCCATTTGTATCGGAGTAAACGAAAGCGAGTGTTACTGGGCGGCCCGGTTTTTGAAGATATAGGTAGTAGATATGAGCGCCGCGCCGCCGCGCCGCCGCCGCCGACCAAAATCCCACGCCGCCGCCGCCGCCGACACATCACCATCGGCGTGCCGATTTCTGTTTCGCGCGCGTGTCAGCTATTGTAGCTTATTTATTTTACACACTCAGTAGCGAGTGTAGCGACCCTCGTGTGTTTTATTATTCTACGGTCGGGTCAGCATCTATTTTAAATTAATAACCCTTTAATTGTCACATGCGAAGTTCCTAATTTCGCAGTTTTAGGGTGGTTTCTCTGCCGTATCTACCGTCGAAGCCGACAAATCGATATCCACAACAGTACCTACAATGGAAATGATTCAAGCTATGAAAATGGCTCGGCGCTGACGCTTGTTCGTGTGAGGCTTTGCTGACTATCAGCGTTCTACTTCCAATGTGCCCCCCCGCCCACGATTCGGAGGGCTATCTCGTCTTGATCGGTTATCTTGCTTCTGGTGCGGTAGCCTCATTTCTGATGCGATCACGCAGAGAAACTCCCTTGCATAGCCCTCTCACTTGGCCTTTGGGTGACTTTGAGCCTCCTTGTGAGGCCCATCCATCTTATCTTATCTTATATAGATGAGGGCCCTTTCGGATACACTTCGACCCTATGGGATCTTTTGTGCATTTGCCCTCTCCTTTATGTCTACTCCCAAGCTCGCTCCATCATTTCCACGAAACGGATGATGCAGCTTAACGGGAGCACCTTGAATTCCTTTGGTTGCGGATAGCCGTTACCAAAGTAATTCATTCTTTGTCTGGCAAGGGCATGACATTCACACAATAAGTGTTCCATGGTTTCATCCTCCTCGCCACACATTGTACAGTCGAGACTGTCCGATAGTCCCATCTTGGCCAAGAGATCCTTGACCCCGAAGTGACCCGTGAACACCCCAGATATGATTCTGAGTTGCTTCCTGCTGGATTTCCAGAGTTTGTTAGTCCAGCCCGAGTCCACTCCTTCTATGAAGAGCTTAGAATGCCTTAAGCCCGCCTCATTTCTCCACTCGTGTTGGTGTTTGGTTTTGGCGTAGGCTTTAAAGGCCGAAATTATGGTTCCCTGCGAGAGTCCCACAAATGGTTCTGGACCTACAAAGTGATTTGTAGACCCCCCTCTTGCAAGCTCATCCGCTCTTTCGTTGCCGATGAAGCCCTCGTGCCCTGGTATCCAAACTAGTTGCACCTTATTGTGCTTTCCAAGCTTGTTCAGTGCCTGGACGCCGTTATAGACTAGTCTAGAATCCACTTTCGGCGCCGTAAGTGCTTTAAGGGCTGCTTGACTGTCACTGAGTATATAGATGGTCTGCCCTCTGGTTTGCCTGTCTATATTCTCCTGCACACAGGCAATTATGGCGTATGTCTCCGCCTGGAAGACGGTTGCCAAACTACCCATGCTTACACTACTACTGTAGTCATTCGCATAAATGCCTGCTCCCGTACCGGATCCCATTTTTGATCCGTCCGTGTACCATATACTGTCTTCGATACCAGACTTCGGTGGTTCTAGACCTTCGGTCCATTCAGCCCTGGATGGAACTTTTGTTGTGTAGTTCCTATGGAATACAAACTTGGGTAGCATTTTGTCGCTTCCCATGTTTGTTATTCTGTCTAGGAAACCGTCAGTCTCCATGTTCGTGTGCTTAGTCTTTGGCATGCTGTCGCTCCACAATCCAAGAGTTCTTAGTCTGTAGAGCGATTTGCGCGCCTCTGACTTATCACCAAGTGAAGTGGCGGTAGGTCCAATAGGACTTCTAGCGCCGCTGTGGGCGTGGTACGAAACGCCCCTGTTATAGCCATGCATGCCGATCTCTGCACTTTCAACTTTCTCTGCATGTGCTCATTAAAGTCCTTGGCCACCATACCAGGCTACCGTACAACAGTATGGGCCTCACCATCATGGTGTAGATCCACCTCAGTACCTTTGGGTTCAGTCCCCATGTTTTGCCATACGCTGATCTGCACATTCCAAATACCCTCAGTGCCTTTGTAATGGTGAGATCTGTATGCTTCTTCCAATTCAGTTCCTTATCCAGTGTGACACCTAGATATTTCACATCATTGGACAGTTCTAGTACCCTCCCGTACAGTTTTAACTGCTGTACGCCGTGAAGGGTCCTTTTCCTAGTAAAAGGTATTACTACCGTTTTGCCTGGATTAATGGATAATTGGTGCCGGTCGCACCATCTCTCCACTGTCTGCAGTGCCTTGTTCATGATTTCCGATACCGTGCCTGGGAATTTCCCATTAACCAGTATCACTAAATCATCAGCATATCCTACCGTGTGGATGGGACCTTTATTGAGTTCTACCAGGAGTGAGTTCACCACCAAACTCCAAAGAGTTGGTGAGAGTACCCCACCCTGTGGACATCCCTTTGTGGCCGTGGCCATTATCTCATCCCCCAAGAGAGATGACTTTATTAGTCTGCCATTTAGCATGTTGCCCATCCATAGTAAGCGACCACGTTCCAGTGCCATATGTCATCACTGGCAACACACACTGGTCAAAGACTCGTCTTGAGACACTGCGGAATGGTACAGGGGCATTTAACATGATCTTCGCCTTATCCATGTTCATTCTCAGACCAATTCGCTCGGAAGCTTTACTAAGGTCATCGAGCATCTCAGCCAAGACTACTATATCGTATCGTATCGTCATTGATGTTGATGCCTAGCCTTTTCCAATCCAGTCTTGAAAACATCTTCTAGTGCCTGACTCCCGCTGCAGTGGAATTAGGTTTCGAGCTCCGGTCCTGAAGTCGGGCTGACATTGTGGCGTTCTCGTATAAACACTTCAGTCCTTCGTTTTAGCGGTGGTCTACTTGACACCGCTTGAGAGATTCTAGTACAGCCCAGATTTCGATCGGATCGAAACCTGGGCGTTGTCGTAGTTCACGAATGCTAAGCAAAGAGGCAGTTTATACTCCTCAGTCTTGTGTGTAGCCTGAAGGAGCGTATGGATGTGGTTTACGGTACTAAAGCCTCTTCGGAAACCGGCTAGTTCGGAAGGCTGAAAGTCATCTAGCCTGTGTACGAGATGATTTGCAATGAATCTCCAAAACAGTTTAAAGACTTAGCTCAGAAGTGAGATAGGTCGGGGTGTAGTCACCTTTTTTGAAGGACAGTACCAACACACCTCTGTTCCATGCCTTTGGCTTTCTCCCTTCCAGTAAGACGGAATCGAACAACTTCTGAAAGGCAGGACGAGTTTTCTACCCACCTTCAGGAGATCGGCTGTTATGCCGTCTTCACCGGGTGCCTTGTTGTTCTTGAGCTGTTTAAGAGACATTTATAGTGTCGTCATAGGGTCCTCCGCCAGACCAACCTCGGGTTCAGTGCCTTTTTAGTACAACACCGATGCCAATCGGGGTGTCCGTCAACGCGATATGCGCGATAGATTAAAAACAACGTCGATGGGCGTGTCCGGCAATGGATAGGTTTAAAATATCGTAAATATCGCTCCTTTGTGTAATTTTTTTGAAAATTATTTATACCAAAGGTTTTTACAAGGTCACGCCGCCGACGCCGCCGACGCCGCCGCCGCCGGTCCAATTTTACCGCCGCGCCGCCGCCGGCGATATACCCATCGGCGCTCATATCTAATAGGCAGTACATAAATATTTAAATAAAAAAAAGTGTGGATTATTTGTGAAATATGACTCGTTAGCGCTTTAGGTATGAATATGTTGACTTCATGTTTTTAATTGCAGACAAAAAAATAAAGACATAGAACCGTTTAATGATGATTTTAAGACCAATCTTTGGAATTATTTTCAATCGAGCCGATTTCGTCCAATTATGTATCGAACCCGTCCACGGTCTTTGAAATATGGCGAATATTAACATATATTTTTTTGATGAGCTAGAACAAATAGTTTTTCTTAAAAAACTGCTTAAATAACATCAATTTCAACACAATTAGGTCTTGTCAGCCTGAGCCTCTTAAAAACGTATGAATTTATACTACGCCTGTACAAAATCTAATAGCAAATATAGCTTATCTTTTCAATTATCGCACTAGAACCTTCCACATCCCTTTTCAAAATAAAACTATCCTTTGGCCTATACCCGGGCGACAAACTATCTCCGTATAACATTACGTGTAAATCGATACAGTGTTTCAGTGGTAGTTTCAATTATAGTTTCATTAGTAGGTCGTTTAAGCGTGAAAAGGCAACAGACAGACATACAGAGTTACTTTCGCATACTTAATATTAAGTATAGAAGTATGGATAAGTGGCTCGTCTGCACAAAGAGGATCTAGGGATCTATATCATATAGTGATATAGATCCCTAGGAACCAAGTTTTTTTATCGTAATTAACACTGAACGTTGTTTTAAGCTTTAGGTATCAGGGCCGGATTTGGGGGAGGGCAGGCGGGGCTGCGCCCTCCGCAAGATATATCTCTATTGTTGGGGACCCTCTCTCTCCTCCTTTGTTGCCCCAAAGCCTCCAGACCTCCAAATGGGCCGCATTTAAGGTAAGTGAAACTATCCTGCACATATCCAGCATTGTACATATGCTACAAGATACTACAGATAGCCTGGCATGATAACGTTTAGCGCGAAAGTAACAAATTGTTCCACTCAGCCACTCTTTAATAGTATCAAGAACAATATTCAGAAAGTGAATTCATTTAAAACCCCATATTGCACTGGGTGTTGGGTGTCAGCCAAAAACAAGAATAACAGAACTGTTACTAGCAAAATAGTGGGAATATTACAATACATTGTAGTTCTATTTAATGTCAATCAGCGAGAAACAATGACCGATGTTTTAACAACTTTGCTTCAGGCCTGTTAACTGTAATAAGGCTGGAAACAGTGCTCGGCCGACGGTCAGCGCGTATGCTCGGTCGGGCGTAGCTATCGCTGTAGAAAGCATACTGTGCGTTCAGACCGATGCTCACCGTCAGCGCGTATGCAGCCATACTAAAACACGCGCGACCGACCATACGCGCTGACGTCGGTCGAGCACTGTTTCCAGCCTTATAGTGGCTTTAGTTTAGGTACTTATTGTTCAGATTAAGACCGACTTGACTACGACAAAGATATAGGATAGTAGTTTTCATTACCCCATTTCCCAAAGCTCAAAAGCAACTATAAATACAGGACGATCAGAACTCCCGTGCATGCCCTTTTTTGATGTTTTTTTCGTGTAGAAAATTTGCGGCCTTACTGGGTTACGTACGTGGGGGATCGAGCGCTATTTCTACCCACTAAAAACCCCACAGCAGCCGCCGTCTGCGCTTCCTCCAGGGTCTCAAAATTAACGAACTGAAGTCGTATACGCAACGGAATCCTATGCTACTTCAAGGTCATCCTGGTCTACTCTTCGCTGGGGTCGTTAGTTGTGTGCTGTGGCCCCGCCAAGGAGAACACACGAACGACCCCCTTTAGGTGCCTTGACGGCAGGAGTGCATGTATACCTATTCCAGACTGGAACTACATGACTCTCCTTAGTAAGTGTGGTCGCTTCCTGGGCCATAAAGAGTAGATATCATCATCCAAACGACTGATCTTCATATATTATTATATCATAGTTACGTACAGGAGTGCATAGCTCAGTTTCGAGAATGGAAATATTGGATGCCTTGTTACGGCCGCGAACTAATTAGAAATTTTTGGTGAAGCATGAAATGACCCACTTAGTAAATGCGTTGGTAGCTCATGATGGATTGGGGCGGGCTTTCGAGTAGGCACGAAGGAAGGGTAATTGCACAAAAGATTGCATTTGGTTGAAGTGCATCCGAAAGGGCTCTTTTACCGATAAGATAAGCACACACATACTAGATTGCTATGGGTACAGTAAGCCAAGAATTTGGTGTACTTAGGGCATGCAAACCGAGACCCCGGGATCCCGAAATCCCGCAATCCCGACATGATTTTTCCAATATTTCAATATCGATATTGCAAAGGACCAATATCGAAATATGGGAATTCCGGGATGCATATGTAACGTTCTGGTAATACGGAATAAATACTATTACACAAATTTATTTTGATAAAATCAGTACTTATGTCCTGAAGAGAGATGTCAAGATGATAATTGTCATTTTTTTGTTTTTTGTAAGCCTATCTTGTGTCCCACTGCTGGGCAAAGGCCTCTCCCCTAGACTTCCAACTATCCCGGCTCATTTCCAATTCTGGCCAGTCACTTTGAAAGACGTCCAGTTCATCCCGCCATCTCGTCTTCGGCCGACCACGGCGCCATTGCCCATCGTGTGGCACTCACTCTGTAGCTATTTTAGCCCACTTCTGTGGGTGCATACGGCAAACGTGACCGGACCAGTCCCATTTGAGTCTAGCAGTCTTAACTCCAACGTTCGACAATGCCCGTTTTCGAGCGCAGAGTACTGTTTTGGATCCGATCTATCCTTTTCACTCCAAGTATGCTGCGCTCCATGGCCCTCTGGCAAAACTTCAGTTTGTTCTTTTGTAACTCTGTCAGCGACCAGGTTTCGGGACCGTCAGTTAGGATAGGCAGTATACACACGTCAACGACGGAGGCCAATGGGAGATCACCCTTCATTAGCCCCTTCATAGACCAATAGCGGTTCCGAGCGTTTTGGATCCGCCTTTCGACTTCTATATCCTGTCTAATTAACATTAACTAATTAAATTAAAACTAAGTTCTTTTAATGTAAAAAAGGCCTTCGAGGCATTGTACCGATGATGCTGGCGGCATTTCTTCGCTGAATTGCAATGCTGATGGGTTGCGCGAGAAAGCCGCCAGCTCTTCGGTCACCAGTTATGTCAACCAGGCTTTTCGCGTTTCCGCAAATAACTTTTGCACACTGGGACCCCACGGACCGAGGGTCTCGACGCCAAATGGTACTAAGTTGTACTCTCTGCCGAGGCCTATTAGGCCCGAGGATATTTAATGCGTTTCAGATTTTCGGCTTACTTGTAGTTAATTTTCGCCATTTTAAGGTTATTGCTACTACTTATTGGATCCCTTAGAGAAATTGGGCATTTCTCTTTATGACGATATTGTCAGTTGGCTAGCACCATGAAAATGAAAAAGATGAGTCATGGGGACATTACTTTTATTTGATTATTAAACATATGTGACGGGCCTACCCTATATGAAAAACTACCGAAGGGATTGAAAGACGTGCTCTGTGTATCGGAATTCCAGTCCCAATAAAAAAAAATACTTTTGGATAATACAATCTAATACAAGGACGAATTCATGAAGCCGTGAGAGGCTGAGAAGTTATGAAGTGTTATTAGTATTTTTTATTTTTTTATTATCAATTCTATTATCAACCCTTGACGATCATAGTATTAATTCCTATAGATTTACATTAATGTGATTTATAATGCAATGTAATATTATGAAATAAATAAATATCAATATCAATCATATTTTCCAGAGAAGTGTTTTTTAATGAAAAATCTTCAAATCTCACCTTAATATCGAAATACCGATATTAATATCGAAATCCCGGGATTCAAATCTAATATCGGATTTCAATCCCGGGATTGAAAATACTCCGATATTGTATGCTCTATGTGTACTACTTAACTAGAGTAGCAAAGTTATTCTTGGTCCTAGGTTAATTAAAGAGTAAATATTTGTGTAATGAGCATGAAGATTTGTTGCCGAGTCTTAGATGTATTTATATATATTAAATAGATCGTCGTCTAGTTCCCATAACACAAGCCTTATTAAGCTTACTTAGATTTGTGTAAGATTGTCCCCTAAAATTTATTACAACAGTGTCTGCTTAATACCATAAAGCAGACCGTATGCTTGTTTGCCTCCATCATAGTATAAAAAGAACAAAGACAGCTGTTGAGGACAAGAGTAAAATCAGAGTTGGAGCATTTTAGGCCCAGTGTCACTCGTCACCAGTGTCGGTGGTAAGACAAGTAAAAACTAACACAAAAAATTATGCCAAGACAAAATTGTCAGGTTTCAAAGTTGACTGACCTGCCTAAGTAACAATATTCTCAGGTCAATCTCCTTTGAGATCCACAACATTTTGTCTCTTTCATAACTTTTGGTGTAGTTTTTGATATATAATAAACCAAAAGTTTCAGATAGTCATTTAATACTTTTGTTACCAAGAACCCGCTGGATGAGCTACATGGTTGAAGCCAGTTTCCTCCATAAAATGGAAATGTTATTAGCTACAAGCATAGTGGAAAAGGTTGGCACATAATAAGTTTAACCCTTTCATGGATAGCTGTCACAGAACCATTCAAATTGAACAGTAATTTGTTCTAAGCAAGCCTATTTCTTTTTAAATAGATTTTTCATTAGGTTTTCAACTACTACAACTTCATCCAACAGTAAAACATTAGTAAAAAAATGAGGATGATACTGTCACATGTTAAAAGAGTATCTATTTAATCAATTAAAAATTCCGATTCTATAGAGATAAAAATAATCCTGATTTCTTAGTTCCGATGAGTGAAGAACACATCAGGAAAAACATGTCCCAAATAAAAAATAAAAAGTTCGGAATGGCATAGTTTTTACTCTTATTGGTCCGATGTCTTTTTAAGTCTCAGTGTGGTGTGAGGTTAGAATAGCATCCCTCCCTTACTTCCCATGAGTGTTGTAAGTAGTAGTAGGACAGTAGGCATATCATGTTTTATTCAATTAAAACATTCTGAGGAAAACTAATACATCTGTGAAGAAATACAAAGGTCGCCATCCCACAATGGGCCAGCACGGGGACTACTGTCCGTTCCGCCTCATTCTTTAGAGGAGCCCTGTGCCCAGCAGTGGGACGTACATATATTATAGGCTGATTTATTTTATTCTAATTTAAATTTCATATGCTACGGTGCTCTGCTTCCCCTTTTCGGAAATACTTCATGTTATGTTGTTTCTTTAACCAAATAGTCATTATTAAATCAAATATATAGGTTGTTATCACATCAATCATTGCTATCAATGTTTACACCATTATCTAATCTTTTAAGTATCTTATTACAAATAGTGTAGACGATATGATAAGAATTGTAAATAAATAGTTTTGATTCATTGACATAAATAAACAATATTGATTGATTCAATTTCGCAGGCATGAAGAAACCGACTTTTGCTATTAGTTTCGTATTAGACACGGTTTCGATTCCGGTAAATCTAAAAGAATTTAAGTATCGAATCGTAAATGAATCATGGCACTGTTTACAGCACCACGGGCTGATGTCATGCGGCCACCTAATAAATAAGAAACCGAGCAGGCACAATTCCCAATAAACCACCGAGAGAATTAAGCACGTACAGCACTTCCGAGAACTTCATACTTATTAATAAACATATGCTACCAAAAAGAAGGCCACCTCATGAAAATCTCTCTAGCAAGAAAGTGAACATGTCCAAGAATTTAGACATTCTTATGTAATATTCGGTAATTATGCGGTTATTCCTATTGGACAATCATAGAGGAAGATATTTGTAAAGGATTAATCATATAACATTGGATAGATAGGGATTAAATTAGTAAAATACCTCGATTTTGTGTGTAATCCAATATCCAGATGAAAGTCGCAGTCCTGTTTACACACGTTTAGCACTGTCATTCATATAAAACAACACACCATCACAATGTAGCACTACACAAATTTTCACTTATAATTATTAAATCCTGTGAAAATATCAGATAATGCGCCATTTTTGCAATATACCCGAAGGACAGCCGCGGTCGGCAATCGCTGCCATCTTTTTTGTCATATGTCTTCTAATTATAGTGCTAAAACGAACTCTGGCGTTATTTTTAGAAAACATTTCTCTACAAACTGGTACTCCTCGCCATCTATTGATCTGGTTTAGAAGTTTCTCATAGTAAGTCGGTTGGTTTCTAAGTATTGTAGCTATTCGTTACTAGATGTCGCTGTACGCAACGACAGCCGAAAACACTAGATGTCACTAGTGAGATACTTAGAGGCGCTAAAGAAAAAAATCTTCTAGGGAAATATAATAATGGCCGGTTCACATTCTTCCAGTCCAGTGATCCAGCGGGCTAATCCAGTCCAGTGCTGGACTGGAGCATATCGTTTACATTATTCCAGTCTTTTAAGCGTAGCTGGATTGGTAACACATCGGATTGCGACTGGATTGGCTGTCTACACTATTCCAGTGGCGCTGGATTGGGTGAGCTGGAATGAAAAGTTGTAGGTCTCTCCAGTCACTGGACTGGAATGCTCACTGGAATGGGTACATTCCAGTGTCGGTTCACATTATTCCAGTAGCATTCCAGCACTGGATTGGATTGCTGGACTGGAATGCTACTGGAATAATGTGAACCGGCCATAAAAACGGGAATTAGTTATTTACGATACAAGTGCCGAAAATAGAAAATTCGCAATGAGTGGTGATAAATTAAAACACGACCGAAGGGAGTGTTTTAAATCGACACGAGTTGCGAATTACCTATTCGCACGTGTATCGTACAACGTTTTACTGTAAGTGTTAAGTATTTTACAGTACATATGGTGCTACTTTCCCGCACTAGTGCGGAAAGAGCACTTTCCGTGCATATGTCGAAACTTTAAAGAGCCATATGTACAGTAAAACGTTGTACGATACACGTGCGAATTTCCTATTTTCGGCACTAGTATCGTAAATAACTATTACACTACACTTACTTTACAGTAAAACGTTGTACGATACACGTGCGAATTTCCTATTTTCGGCACTTGTATCGTAAATAACTATTTCCTACGACTACCTAATTAACGGGAGGATTTTCAGAATAACAGGAATACCCTTATCTACAGTATGAAGAGCTCCCTTGTTACATCCGTCCCGCTTCGTCCCACGATACCGTACTGCCTGAACATACTATAGTTTACGAGAAATGCGACTCGTCTTTTGACAGTTCCAATATGACGTAAAGAGTGATGTGGCTAGAGCAAATCGATTGTCATAATATCCGATTACGATTGATGGTGGCTAATAAAAGGAATCGATTGATTACTGTGTAATAATTATTTTTAGGAAATCATATAGAGTGCCTATACACAGTCGTCGAACTGCAGTGACATTGGCATTTGTCGTGTTTTCTTGTCAATATTGCGTTCATAAATCAATGACATATTTTGAAACGGAACATTTTGCACAATCAAATATGTCGGTTTCGATCGATTCGTGGATCGATGTGATTTTATTTCGTATTATCGTGACAGTAATGAAATAATACATTGTTATTTTGTATTCACAATTATTTGATTCATACCGATTTATTTCTAAATTGACAGACTCCAATCGATTGAAGCAGTGTAGCACTAAATAAATAAAATAGTCGTAGGACGTAATTGTTCGCATACCGAGTTTTCAATGCTAATTTCTGCACAAATAAGCCGTAAAAAATATTACAATAATTTTTTGAGTGCTAAAAAAAGAGCGTGCATGGAGATTGAACTTTGTTTCGTAACTCGTAAGCCATTGAAACTTTTTATTATTATTCATATTTTTGAGCCCTAAATTTTATTGTTTCTGTGTATTTGGTTTAAAAAGACAAATACGCTGATAGTTTATTTATTTCTCTAGGGTTCGTATTTAATTTGTTATTAATTTTTATTCTAAAAGGGCGTAACTCCAATTCTACGCAGGAATAGCCTTTACCTTAGTCTTACCACGATCGAAAAAAAAGTGATCTGACATTGACAATGACATCAGAGGGGCTACCGCGAAACGAAAACGAACTTCGTTCGTGTATCTCCGTCTTTATCGCTCGAACTAGCAAGTGTGACAGAGAAGGAGATACTCGAACGAAGTTCGTTTTCAGTTCGCGGTAACCCCTCTGACTTTGCCATTGTCACTGGAGTAGGTCTGTGGTGTGTTGTTGTTTAAATTGTACTATTTATTAAAAAGAAACGATTTTATCGACGAATTTGGCTGTGATAAGAGATACCGATACTGCATTATATAAATACGACACCTTGCATTCACACGGATCTTTGGAATTACTTCTTTCCCTACTGCTCGACACCACTCCGCTTTATTTTTATACGGTACATGGAAGAAATGTTTGTCCGGTTTCTTCAAAGAGTCATTGTTACAATTACAACTTGGCACGAAACAATACTTGCTGTACTTAGGAGGAGTATACACCTCGTCGATCCATTCGGATTTCTCCATAGTAGGCAATAAATCCCTATAATATAGAATCTTTTAATTTTATTTTACTTCGTTAGGTTACAGTCAATTCAATTCAATTTTTAAAAAATGGCTTCCATCTAAGTTAAGATGATTTCGCCAATGTCAAGTTTGCTTATAAAGCGACGTTGTTCGGTAGTTTGGTCAGTCGTCAATAATGCAATCAGCGTCAGAAGCTCCGCTTGAGAAGCAAGGCGTCCACCGCTGACCGCATCCCCGACGAAAGACCAGGTTACAGTCTTTAACATCGATAGTAAACAATTTACGTCAGTGTCAAATTCAAATTTGTGACAGCAGAGCTTTTTTTTCTGTAACGTAAGGCACAGGCTATCCATTAACTATGTCGTAGAATGGGTAAAATTAGACCATATTTTTAATTGTTTTTTTTAACTATTTTATTAAGCTATATATTTTTTTTTTTATAAATATAGTGTAGTGTTCAGGAGGTAATATATTTATATAAACTGAAATGTTGTCAATTTACGTTATATGGGTGTCGCTATGTGTCAAAAGACCAGTCGCATTTCTCGTAAACTGTAACGAATCCAGACCCCCTAGCACAGTAAGTTTTATGTCGGACATAAAGCATTCGTCCCTTTCTGGCAAATATGCGAGCACGAGAGGGACTAATGCTTTATGTCCGACATAAAACTTAGCGTGCTAGGGGGTCATTAATGAGTAAACAATGTCACATATATTGTATTTTAGGATATACTGTGGACCTGCTGTGGACTGTGGATATACTTATATTAACACTTCCGCACATACATAAATATTATCTACATCCCGTTACACATTGATTGTAAAATCGGCTTGAATGACGGCGTTACGTTGACTCGACCGAAATCCGGTTGACGTCATTTCTTTTGAGACGTAGCTATATCCTTTTACTTTCTGTTACTAGACCCAGTTTACAGCGCTGTAAATTGTAGGTAGGTACTTAATGTTCATATTGTCCGCAACAGAAGTAAATTCAAGAGAAAAGGGTTTTTGTAAGTAACTACCTACTTACTTTGATTATTTTGAGCATATTTTGAGTAGGTACCTACTTTAGGTGCAGACTTTACCTAGGTCAGTATATTAGGTACCTAAACATTTTAGTACAGTCGGTAACAATTAGGAACATTATAGCCAAAAATATCTCTGTCAAAGATTAACTGATCTAGAGTTGTTCTTTTTTAACCCGGCTTTTGTAGATGTAAATCGACTCTGTTGAATATGCTGACGAAGTATGGTCATTCCGAGCTCCCGGGACATCAAGGTAGACTAGTGACTCAGTGAGCTGTACAACTCGCAACCTCGGCAGCACGGCCTTTTTCCATATTTTTATTTTTAATTTAGAAAAAGTGAATTGACAAAAAAAAACTATATCGAAACTGCTCACAACATTTTTCACGAGAAATGCGACTTGTAGAGGACAGACAAGTTGCCGGACATACCTACTAAAGGTACTGGTACACATGCTGTGTAGTGTAGCACATACTGTTTAGTAGCATGCTTGTCTGAGCATGCTCAATTATTATACATGCAAATAGCATGCTACTTACTAGCAATTATACATTTAGGTAGGTACACATGCTATTTGCTCGAAACTAGCATGCTTTCGTGCTACTAAAGAGCATGTGTAACAGTACCTTTAGACTAGAAAAGAATATTTGTCCAAGCTGAAACGGAGATCTTAGCTTGCTTCGCTTACTCGTCAATAAAACTCTAGGTACAGTAAGTTGATGCCTGGTATATAATAAAATTAAACCCTTGTCTTGTTACAACTAGATAGGTACCTGCCTACACGAAATCGGAGGTCAGACGTAGGTATGGTACCTAATTATTAGGACTTAGGTACTTGTACCTATTACAATGTATAGAAAAGAGTAGGTACTCTGTGGCTACCTACTTGTGTGACATTAACGTAGGTGACCTTTTTTGGGGCCACAGTATAATGACCCGCAGAAAATATGAGTATTTTCGTGTGTACATCATGAAATGCTTTTTTAAATGTTTCATGATAAGTGCAGATCGCATCCCAGCGGCATTTACCTTGTTTGTCGCAAACATTCTGCAGTGAAAACAGCAGCACGGTTAGCACAACACGGCGCGCGAGCACTCTCGCTCGAGCTATCTCGCACTATCCGTCTCTTTCTAAGTTTTCTAATAAGAGAGAGACGGATAGTGCGAGAGAGCGCGAGAGAACTCGCGGGCCGTCTTGTGATAGCCGTGCCGTGCAGTAAGTCAAGTAGGTGGGTGATTCTCAAAAAGAATGTAACGGGCGTTTCAAACGCTGTCCTTACCACCCCCCCCCCAAATTAACTGTGGTGCGCAGCAAAGAGAATATAACCACTACGTTCTAAGAGACGGGACTTCGAACTAAGTTTTGGATGACAGTGACATTGTCATTTGATTTTGACATGATAAGTGATAACTCAATTGAATTTAGCTATTTTGCTATACCACATTAAAAAATCCAATACGGAAGTAAGTCGTACCAACATAATGGCACGAAAGGGATTAGGGATGTAGTTTAACATTATCCAATCGATAAATTATGATGGTTAGGTCCACTGCATGAAGTGCAAATTATTGCACTATATCGACACTAACAAAATATTAAAAGGATAATAAATGTTTTATAACAGTTTATTTCACACCCATTTAGAAATTATAAAAAATATTTAGGAGTAGGTAGGTATATTTATGTTTACAAAATTTCACCAATTTGTCCATACTATCTCTTTTTCGTTCGCAAGCAGCCCCAATGGATTTCCATAATTCTTCTTGTTACTAAGACAGCTCCCGCTTAATTATCCAAGTGCCGTTGATTTTCAAAAGTAAATCAATGTTCGTACTTACATATTTCGTTATCTTGAATGTAGGTAGGTACCTAAAGTTCTTGGTATCTATTATTGCTGGCTTTAAACTGGTTGATGACGAGAATCTTATACATATACATTTGAAAATAATTAAGTAGGTACGTTTTATTTAAATGAATTCGTCAAAAGTGAAAAGCATTGGTTGTTTGACACACATATTTTCTCGCCCCTATTTCACCACGGCTACAATTGTCAGTGACATATGTCGAGCGACAATCTATCCGCTTTAGGTGTAGGGGAGGTACCCTAATTTTTTTAAAGATTTTATTGTACTGTTTTGTCGGCGTGATTGATTTATATACCCATGCCGAATTACAAACTCAAAATGATCTTTATTCAAGTAGGCCTAGTAACAAGCACTTTCAAATCGTCAGTTATTTTTTTAAAGTATTTTATGTAACGTAAAAAATAAAAAATAATTTTATATGAAGTAAAAATTGTATAGAAAATACTAGTGAATGTAACAGTTTTCTAGTAGTAATGGTTATTGAGCTAAGCCGAGGACGGACAGACGGACATGGCAAAACTATAAGGGTTTCTTGTTGTCTACGGAACCCTAAAAAGGTGAATATACTTATACTTATACCTACTCGACTAAAAGTTCGACTTTTAATACAAAAAGCATGGCTGCTCAATACTTTTGGCCAAGGCTGTATGTAAGTTTCAAAATAATATTACGAAAATATTTGATTAAATGTGTAGCAAACTACAAATATCTACATTTAATTTTATCATTGTATTGCAATAAACCCGAAACGTAAACGCTATTGGCTACTTCGCAACATTATTAGTAGGTATATTTTGAGGCTTCTCTGCATTATATTATTATACGTTTTCTTAAACGTAAGTATCGTAAGAAATACTAAATACCTACGCTAGGTATAAGTACCTAGCTAAAATGTCATTTTAATAAAGACCCTAAAATTATATTGAGCGTTTTTAAATGAACGACGTACCTATTTACACCGAATTCCAAATTTAAAATACTGTAAAACTTACCTTAACTAATTAATCATTCAAACTTGTTAAATACTTACTATAGTCCTCTTTCTCCAATATTGCCAAGTTGTATCTCTTAGATGTTTCCAATCTTTATCATACACACCCATTTCATTCAAACGTTGAGCTATTTCTTTCCATTTATTAACTTTTATTTCGAATGTTAAGGTTATTTTTTGATTAAATATATTTACTTATTGCTATTTGAGTTAACAACTTTTAATTATTTGACACATTGTTCCCTATATTTAGTCGTGACAATTGTTTTCTACAATTGTCGCACCTGTCAGCGTGGTGAAACCGATAATTCTACATATGTCATATTTTGTGACAATTGTCGCACCTGTAGCCGTGGTGAAATAGGGGCAAGTTACAATATCCATGGTAACCATCCAAATACCACAATGACAGAATGACAGAAAGAGAAAGAACGGAAGTAAGAGATAGCATGTGTCCGCCGTAGTAGAAGCACAGATAGAAAACTTGTCACTTGTTCTGACACTTGTCAGATTTTATCTTAATGTGAGCAAATGGATGTCATTATTATTTTTGTTCCTAGTTGCGTGACACTGGTGCGCAGTAGCTAACTGAGTTATGTCATGTAAAATTAGAATCTGCCCTCGATACCAAGCAACATACAATTTTTTGTGATTTTAGTTTTTTATTAAAAATTACAATATTAGTATTACAAAGACGTTAAAGACAACCGCTGAGCGTTTAAAAAACCCTAGGTACGTGAGAATCACTCGGGTAACTAAATACTTATCTATTACCTACTTTCAATGTTCGTCACTGCGTTGCGAATCAAATGTAAATTTTACTTTTGCCTGATATGACTGGCTTCTTGGACAAGCACATGTCGGTAGTTGGAGGTAGTCAAGTGGTTTATTAATAGGACGTGGAACATGCAAACGGAGGGTAGTGGGTTCGAATGTCATACCATGATATGTATGACCCTAGCAGGCGATCTTCAAAAGGATAGGTAACCCGTCGCTTCATATTTTAATTACCTCTAGCATATATTTTACTAGTACACCTTTGAATGTCACGTGAATGTCAAAAAAATAAACATTAGATAGCATATTTTTTTCATCCACAGACATGAAATCCGTGTGCATTATATTATACGAGTATATCACACACTCTTATTTCTTTAATACGTTTTGTATAAGTCAATAAGTGGAGCAGAGTCGTCAGTCAAACAATTACTATCTATGGTTATTCAAGAATAAGACTGTAATGGGTTTAATAGGGAATGTAATAACCGGTTTCGGTTACGGTTATGGTCGAAAAATAACCGATATTCGGTTATAATTGGTTATTATCGGTTATTCAACGTTCTTTAAAAATTAAGTATAAATCTAGTTCTACGTGACGTAAAATCATAAAATAAGCAGAATTAATGAAAATGAAACATAAACGTTGCTTTGATTTTCTGTACCAATTATAATCAGTTTTTTTTAATATAAATTTTACTTTTACAATCAACAGTGTAAATATATCTATCACATCACAAACAACATTAAAGCAATAAATGTGAAATAAGTAGGTAAACTAGGTACCGTAAAATGCTGCAACTTTGCCATTTAAACTCAATTTTGCCTATTTCGTTTCAATTATGACCTCTCGAATTTGCTTAGTTTTTTCTTGTTTTTTACCATTTGGTAGGAATTTTCATTATTCTGGCAACACATATTTAATTTTTTACAATGGTAACTCCATTGTTGCTCCGCCAGTTACGCATCATACGTCGGAGTGAGTGGCAGCATTTTTTTAGTGTCTCGCAACTTTTGAACTTTTATCTACAAAAAAGGTGTTTTTTGAGAAGTGGTAACGTCCCAGGGTAAATAAAGACTGTCTATTTTCCGTAAGTTTAATATTTTCAAGAAAAGGACATGATTTCAGCATAATAACGTACTAGGCAATATTGGGCAGTGTTTTGGAAACTTGAATGACACAATTTTGCCTGGGTCTAGGGCTGTCACTAGCTGGGTTTTATAAATGTACAAAAAATAGTAAAAATAAGCCTGCTTAAATGAGTTTATTTATTACAAGCTTTTTATTAACTTGCAATGATTGTTGGTTTAAGTCAAATCTTGCAAGTCGATTTTCACCAACTTTCAGTGTGGGTAGATCTGCTGACAATGCAGTAATAAACTAACGTTAACAAAAAAAACTTAAAGGTACTTAAGTTATTTTTATTGTAATTACTTGCAAATTGTATATCTATTGTATTATAATTATGTTGTATGTTTGTCTTTTAGTTCAAGATTTGCAATAAATTTTTCAACCACTTATTAGCGACCAATTGAGGTGTTTAACGTACTTATGTAACTTGGGTGACAGTGCAATGTTTATGGTACCATCGAGATGGTCTGATAATGGAGACCGAAGATAGAAACTTCTAAACAACACATAATAAACCCACTGTGTTTAGGCTCGTTTGATTTGTCTTGCAGTTATCTTTCTTATCAAATGGGTTGTCAGGTCGATTACCTACAGTTGGAGTTTAAAGGTGATGGGTGATTAGAACTTTACAATGAAATAGAACTTTACACTATAATAATGCATTGTGAATTAGCAAAAAAGTGTAAAATAAAAATAAAAGACCGGGTTGCACTCCGGGAGTGCCGGCAGAAGTGAAAACTCAATAACATTGTAACAGTTTTTCGATCAGGTCACGTGACACCTTACGGTGTCACCCTAAAAATGAATTTGGCGCAAATTTATGAACGATTATCAATTATTTAGGCGTTATTCCGTTTAAAAAAAATAAGGAAAAAAATGGGTATTATTGTTTGTTGATTATTTTGTAACTAAAAATAAAAATATTTTATTTAAATAATGATCTTTTTTTGGCACAACCCTACAGTTAACAATATTTTTGTATAGAAAGTTTGTGGAACCTGCTACAACTTTACCTATTGCCTGTGAAAAAAAAAGTATTAAGCTTATGGCAATAATTTGACTGCCTGGGACAAGCCCAATGTCTCATGCACACGAGTAAATATTATTACAAATAGCAACACATTATTTATTGAGATATCCGCCTAGGCAAAGTTACGTCTTAGGTCTACAACTTTGCCTGCCACTTTGATTGCTTGTAAATCGGAAATACAGTATGATTAGGTAATAAGATTTGAGTCTTATCTGGCAAGACATAGGGTATGTTTTCCGACTAATACTCATTAAACTCATAATGAAAAATAGGTTCACAGATATAAGAAAAAAACGTCAAAATCCAGGCAAAGTTGCAGCATTTTACGGTACACATAATTAAATAGTGACTAATATTAACAACCAAATTAGGTACTTAGCGAGTTTTGATAAGTAACTTTTCAAATTAACATTCAATCATTACGTAGAATTCAATCAACAAAATATAAATTGGCCTTATAAATAATTTACACAAAAATCACAAAATATTGTCAGGTGACAACCAATACTCACTAATTATTAGGAACAATAAATTCAGCCAAAGTGAATATTATAATATATGTACTAAATGTCACTCATCTCAAGTGTAACTCATTTGTGAAAGTATGAAACACCTCAAAAACATGAGAGCATCTAATGTGGCGTCAATCAGTAATTAAGGAATTTGCTACAGAAATATCCCGCAGTTAAAAATGCACGTTCAGCCTCCTAACGCTAGTGGGCTTTACAGATAATAACTGCTGGTAAGCTATGGACAAATATTTGTACCATTGACTTCCATTTTCGTGTAAAGCCATTTCAAATAAAATCATTTGTGGTATACATTCATCTACAGATTGAGAACTTGTTGAACAACACTCGTGGTATTCAGTTAAATCAGGTATATTGTGAATACACAAAATTTGCACTTTTAATACTTTTATTAACTAGAATATTTGTGTAAAGTGGCCCCAGTATTGTACTGAAACTAATTATTACGCCATTTTTCTTCAAATTAATGCAAATAATGCTATGGTTATATAATCGGCACCCAGAAACTTAATAATATTGAATCATTATCGACATCATAAGTTATTGGCAAAATATATATGTATACAAAAAATAACCGAAAATAACCGAAATCGGTTATTAACAATTCCAGTAATCGGTTATGCGATTTGGCCAGAATAATCGGTTATAACCGAATATTTCGGTTTCGGTTATAGCCGATTTGCATTCCCTAATCAGGAACTAAAACTTACTTTTTCCTCTAGAGCAGAAGGAAGTGCTCAATTATCATTCATTATAGGTCAGCCTGTGAGTCTCGAATCCTATGGACAGCATAGCCCATAGGATTTCTATGTAAAGTGTGGTTTGTTCCAGTTAAAATGACGAAAATGCACTGGGATCTTGCAACTTCTCTTTGTTTGATATATGGAAGGAAACAAACAGTTACTTAGATAGATTCCGGGAACGGAACGTGTGAAAAGCACCAAGGAAAAGATAACAACGAGATGTCATAAAACTGACCGAAGTGTGGCACGTGTACTGGAGTTGCTACTGTTTGTTCTGTGTATGCGTAATTGGTTTACAACGCTTGAAGATAATAGAAAGAAAGAAAGAAAGAAAGAAGACATTTATTTACTACGCAAAAGACACACAGAGACAAAGTGTGTCTTCGCGGCAGTGAATCGGTCGCTGTCTCAGCATTATGCCGAGGTGTCAGACAGACACCTACAGCGCTGATTACAATCAATAATAATGAATTATAATGTCAGTAAGGGTTGGTTTTGGACTTTTCGTCATTTTATCTCGAACAAACTGTACACCCGTTGTGTCTCGAGTTCATGCGACTTGAGTTCTGGTTTGACGTTTGGCGAACCAATAAGTTGGCGTACGTAACACACGGCTTATTTGCGGACTTGTTAGCGCGAGGGACGGTGAAAGTGGTTGCGCATGCGCAATGATGCAAGTCTGCGCATTGGAGGCGCGCGCCGTTCTGTTTATGCCTTGCCGTGTTAAGTACCACAATTAAATGTTGGCGTTCTATGGAGACTATGGAGAGATTGGAGAGCACCTTTAATAATCATAAAACCATATTCCTACGGCAATATAAGCGAGCAAAACCTTTTTGCCGGTATTTACGTAGTGCAACTTTAGCCTCAAATAACCTCAGAGTTAATTAAAGTTAGATATAATACAAATAATTATAGGTACCGTTAAACTCACTTATATATCTCTTGTCTAGATGAGGATACACTTCGACCCAGTGGGATCTTTTGTGCGTTTGCCCTCTCCTTCACGTGAGCAGATGCAGCTATGCGTTAGAGGAAGAGGGCTTTATATCGTTCTCATGCGTTTGCTTGCATAGCTGCGTCCTGCTCACGCGCCAACGTTGGCCCAATGTGTACCTACAGCCGGCATTAAGCCTGCTGTACACACTGGGCCAACGTTGGCGCGTGAGCAGAAGGCAGCTATGCGTTAGAGGGTGATCTCTTTCGTTTATATACCATATATAGCCATTACCAAAGTAATTCATTCTTTGTCTGGCAAGGGCATGACATTCACACAATAAGTGTTCCATAGTATCATCCTCCTCGCCACACATTCTAAGGCTAAACTATCCGATCGAATAGTCCCATCTTGGCCAAGAGATCCTTGACCTCGAAGTGACCTGTGAACACCCCAGATATCATTCTGAGTTGCTTTCCTACTTTCCAGAGTTATAAATATCACTACGTGCGAAAGCGGGCAGGCGGGGGTGTCCTGGTAAAGGTTGCGGGAGTCAGCTGGATGCGGGTGGCGCAGGACCGGTCATTGTGGCACTTTTGGGGGAGGCCTATATTCCCACTCATCCTGAAGAAGAACTCCCAAAGACGAACTCTTTCGACGAAGTCGCCCGTAGCGTAGTGACAATTATTATGTACCTAAGTTTAATCGTAGGTATGATGATTAGTAGGTATACCTACTTAAGTATCTAACTTTAAACATGACTCGCGAAAGTTATTCGATTAAGTATAACCTCAGTTTAATGCTTGATGCGTGGCTACGAGAGGCAATGTAAGCCTTGCCGTTGATTGATGAAGTCTGGAAGAAGGTCTATATCAAGAATCAAAAAAATCGTGACATAAAACAACACACAGTATTACAAGACAAATGCAAAAGGAATAAATTGCCATATCTATACCAAATTTCAGCTTCCTATGTCAAACGGTCTTCGAGAAAACTGGCTGTGACAGACGAACAGCCTCCGAGTGGTGTTCCGTTGGACCAATTTTGGTACCTACGGAACACTAAAAAGTGAATCTGTGCCGTGTCACGAAATGGGCCCTACTCAACATGATGCTGGCTTTGCAGCCATCGCTGGTCTTCTGTTGGGTCCATCCAATGAGTATACTGTGTCTGTTATTCGCAGTAGCTCAAATAAATATCGTAGGTATTCCATCGGATCCGTGGGAGAAGGCATGTAACTCGTTAGTGAGACGTATAAAGGTAACACACCGAGTCAAATTCACTAAAATAATGATATATTTTGCGACGGCGTCCCAACAATCACCTCACAGATCACCCCACCTCTCACCTCACCTGTCACCTCGCGCCTGAAGCCTAATGCGACAGACAAGATAATCTTACGTCACATTTCTTTAATTTGAGAAAACATTGGCTTTGTACTTTATGTTTCACTCAGTATACGATTAGCAAAGTTCAATTGTTACTTTAAATTATATTTTTTTGTTGATTACTCAAATTGGTACAACTACTCAAATTGGAATAGTGTTAATACATACTTTCCGTCGATGTATGTATCGATAAGATAACCACTGGGGGTGAGGTGATTTGACACTTGTACCTTATTCACTAAGCTTTTTTGACAGAGAAATGACAGGACAGCAATCATCACAACAACTAGCACCAATCATGGCAGGTTGGTCATTGCAACTCAGGTGTCCTGTTTCCAGCCCGCGCTCAGCGAGTTTGATAATTATACTTATAATATATTTATAATCTATTGTTGCAATACAGAGTTAGAGAGCTGGGGTCTCTATATACTTCGTGTCATGTTCTGTTGGCCTCAGCACGGCTATCACGGACGGCCCGCGAGATGTGTCGCGGCAAGATAGACTATCCGTCCCTTTCTAATTAGAATGCTTAGGGGCGGATAGTCTGTTGCCGCGACGCAGCTCGCGGGTCAACCTGTGATAGCCAGTAGCACGCTGTAGCATAATTGAATGGTTCTCGGGTGGAATACCCAGCATGCTATAGAGTATAGACGGTGGTAGTGAGTACGATTGAAAATGATACAATATGGTTTACGTTAGTTACAAAAAAACAAAATGTGTTTATAAACTTGATTACCACTCGCATCGAAGGATGAACTCATGCGAAAACTGCATAACCTGTAAAAACTGAAAACATTATTCAACCAAAGCCAAGTACACTTCCTCATTTGCGGTGCAAGAAATATTGCAGCCTTTACCTAACTCATGTTTAAACTCTTATTCAACCAGGTTAGACAAACATCGAAAATATACCGGATAACGTAACTTAAGTAGGTACTTGCGGCCAGTTCTATAGAAAACAATTTGCGAGATTTTTAGCTCTATTCTTTTACGCTTTTGCAGAAGCGGTTCTAAATATTTTCACGTAAGATGCTTGTGAAAATTTAGACAATGAAAAACCATTGAACCATTGACCTAACTGTCCAACAATAACATTGTTGCCTGTTGGACAGTTTGAACTCATAGTTGGCCTGTTCGTGCGATGTCCAACTAACCCCAGCTTTGAAGCCTGTTTTCTGACCATCTTTTGCCACATTTCCGAGCAGATGGCGTGAAAAGTATATTAACTCAAAAGAAAAACAGACGTCTGGTAAGGTAGGCATCTGGATGAACTTGCGTCAAAAAATTTGAATTGAAGCGATATATACAACTGAAAATGGACGGATATATTAAATACGCCTTAAGGCCTTGTAATTGATGCTTAGTCATGTCATAAAATGAGATTGTGCTAAGTCATAAAAAAAATATTGTGTAAAACTATTGAAATAAACAGTTTTTTTTTTTAATTATTTCTTCAATCGCTCTTACGCCCGTATACTTATTCAATTCTGTGCCTGTCTTGTCTTATGGATTGCAAGGCCCCGTGAAGTGACTCCAAGTTCCAACCTCCAACATACAAAGACCAACTACTAACCAACTACTATTACGTATTATATTGTACTAGCTGCCCGGCCCGGCTTCGCACGGATTTCCCGTTTTCCCTTAAGAATGAAGCATTTTTCCGCGGTAAAAAGTAGCCTATGTCACTCAGGGTGAATGTAGCTTTTCAATAGTGAAAGAATTTTTGAAATCGGCACAGTAGTTTTTGAGTTTATTCATTACAAACATACACACACACAAAAATACAAATCTTCCTCTTTATAATAATATTATAGATAAAATAAGTATACAGGGTGTCCCGTAAATTGACGTCATGCCGTAAACCCGTGATAGAATAATAATAATGAGTAAGTTCGTCCTGAGGGAGGATACTTACACTGTGGACGGCGACGACTTGTAAGTTCACTAAATTTCATTTCCCAACTGTATCGTTTATCTGAATAGTCAGTTGGCAATAAAACCGTTTTTCACTGTAGCCATGACCATGAACCACCCTGTAGTGTAGAGCCAAAATTTCAATTGCATAAACTTATCTACTGTGCGTGTTTACCATACTCGTAACCAGTAGTGGTGCTGTATTATTAATTGTGCATTTTTAAAGTTTTTGTACCTGATAACTGGACAATGGACATGTCATTTCAAGGTATATACGCGTTTAAACTTGTCAGTGTAGCGTATATGATTAATACCAAAATAAATGAATATTAATACATTGTGTAATATGAATATTGTATTAGTTTACTTTTGAGTAGCTATGTATTTAGGTAACTTATACGAGGGCTGCCTTTTAAGTTCTGTCGTTTGCAAACCTCCCGTGATTGCATAAAAAAGAACTAGTGTCACGTTAAAATATTTGAATTTAGAATTCGAAAACAAAAGAATGACTCGAAATCGGCCCAACCGTTTTAGTACAGCGTTCGTTCAAAGTTGACAAGTCAGTTGTGAAAATGGAAATTTCGAAGGAAAATTTACGTGCGATAATTTTTTACAACTTCAAAAGGGGCTTAATTCGACTTCAGTGCTTCGAAGAGTTGACTACGGTTTTCAATGATAAAGCACCATGCCTTCGGACTGTGGAACGCTGGTATTTAGAATTTCAACGTGGTTGCTCTAGTCTTGGTGATAGACATCGTGAAGGTCGACCAAAAACAGCCGTAACCCAGGAGAACATTGATGCTGTACGGCAACTGATCATCGAAGATCGCCATGCGACATACCGTGAGATAGAAGCTTCCTTAAGTATTTCAGGGACCAGTGTTCACAGTATTTTGCATGATCACTTAGGCTTAAAAAAGTTGATCTCACGCTGGATACCACATTTACTCAGTGAAGACCAAAAAACGGCTCGCGTTCGATGGTGTCGCAAAACTCTGCGGCAATTCAACCGAGGAAACTCGAAACATGTTTACGACATTATCAGTGGTGACGAATCTTGGATATATGCCTACGATCCCGATTCTAAACAGCAGTCGACTGTTTGGGTGTTCCAAGATGAGCCAAAACCGACCAAAGTAATACGCTCACGGAGCACTTCGAAAAAAATGGTCGCCACGTTTGTGGCGAAAAGTGGCCACGTTGCCACCATCGTGCTCGAGGATCGTAAAACGGTTAATGCTGACTGGTATACCACTGTCTGTTTACCAGAAGTCATCGGCGAGTTTCGAAAAAATAACCCAAGACGTCGTATAAGACTGCACCACGATAATGCGAGCTCGCACACCGCCCGGCAAACTATTGCGTTTTTAAAAGAGCAAAACGTCGAAATTCTGGAACACCCGCCGTACAGTCCAGACTTAAGCCCTAACGATTTTTTTACTTTTCCAAAAATCAAGCAACGACTTCGTGGTCAACGGTACCAGACGCCTGAAGAAGCGGTTGAGGCATACAAAACGGCCATTTTGGAGACCCCGACTTCGGACTGGAATAAGTGTTTCTAAAACTGGTTCGATCGAATGAAAAAGTGTATTACATATCACGGTGATTACTTTGAAAAACAATAAATACCATTTAACACTTAAATTGTCTTTAGTTTTTCCAAACGACACAACTTAAAAGGCAGCCCTCGTAATTACAGAGTCCTAAAGACGTGTAGAGCTCAAATATATTTTTGTGAACTTTGTCCGCTGAAGGACATAATAAGGGTAAGATATGATTGCAGCACGTTGCAGACTCTGCACTATGTCTCTACAGGTAAGATCTACTCGTAGTACATATCTCGGAGGAGATGGCGGCGCTCGGAAGTACTAATTACGAGTATAATTGTTCCTGTTCCTGTTACCTACTGTATGCTTTACTTAAGACTGCAGAGGTTTCAGTGTTTACCTCGCCACGCGGAAAGCGGAAGTGGCGACATTGCTAAAGTTACCAGCACAGCACCCAGTGACGAGCGTTGATGTAACTGGCTGCAGCGGGGGACGGCACTTTTCTCTAGAGTTTCTCTGCGCCAGCGCAGTGTACCCGCCGACGCGGAAAAACGCGCGCGCCTCACGTCTCAACCGCGCCGCATTTTGTGAATGCATCGGGGGATCGCTGTCAATTTACGTGTGAAACGGTTCTGATAAAAATATACTTAGTGCCTGTGTTGTTGTAGAAAGTTAGCCTGTGATCCGTGGACACTGACGGGCGGCATTGGAATAACTGTGAGGTTTACTTTATTTATCGATGCATGCGGCTAATTTAAATGATTGTTTTATTACTTACTTAATTGTCGAATTAGTCGAAATTAGTGTTTGTAATAGACGTCGTTAATGTATGATGTTTTGTTAAACACCGCTTGTAGCTTATGTTTAACTACTACCTTGTATTATTTTTGATATATTATGTGTTACCTACCTATAGCAATCTCGTGCTTCTTCTAAGTCTAAATAATCACTATGGGAATAAGGTCCAAAAGCGTAAATATATCTTCGTCAACCGTATATAAGTACTATCTATAAAGACATAATTTCAGATAAGTTATGCGAAGGTATGCTGAACTGGATAACCTTTCTCATGTCCCAAGCCGTCCAGCAGGTTTTGTTACTACCTTTATTTACGGTCTGCTTATTGAGAACACATAAATACCTACAGACGTTTTCCGATTCAATATAAAATAACATAGGAGAAGTAACAAATACACTTGTGTAGCCCATTCAATCATAATAAAACTCGCATTGGTGTATTTAAAGGCATAATACAATAAAACAATGGTCAAGCCAAACACCAGGAAAAACTCTACGACACACTGCACACCAACATCATACATATATGTTACAGAGTCTTTAAATCCGTTGCTACATTCCAACAGCAAAGTACTTAAACAATTATTCCAGAAACACGATTACCTCGCAAAATACAATCGAAACAATCACCAGCAAAAAGTAACTGAGCCACCTGAATAAGGTAATTCACATCCAGTTTAAAACAAGTATATTCTGCAACAATACCAGCTCAATAACATGAGCTCTATTACTAGGGGCGTTAGAGCGTAACAAATATTAGCCAGTTTGGGTAGGTACGGTACTAGGTAGGTACTGCCGGTCTGTACTTGCGGTAACCAACAGGACAAATTACAATAGCATTTTGTTTCTTTCGTGTATCTTGGAGGCACAATCGGCATTCGGCAGCCACTCCCACGGCACAACTCGACCTACTTACTTGCTTGCATGCCCACTTTTTAGGGCATTCCACTTATCCCTATACATTTGTTATGAGTTATAGACGCTTATAAAAAAACCTTAACCCACGTCACCCACGTGTGCTCGTAGTCCGCGGAGTGTATGATGCTATATTGTCTCATCAAAATCCACATGAATATTTTTCAATGACTTTCCAGTCTTCTTTGACTTTCCATGATTTCCATGCAGGATAGGTAGGTCTTAAATAAAATAAATATGCGATTGATTGTTTGTATAATTTGGCCTTTCACGTAACTGAACTACATCGACTGGATAACCGACTCGACTGTAGCCCCCAAAAGTGTGTCTCGCTCGCTCGCTTATATTGGCTCGATATGCACACGAACCAACTTGCAAAATTAAATAAAATTCACATTGTCAAAACGAATTATTATTTCGGATAATTGTCATATCTTTTTTTGAAAGAACCGCGAAATTACGACTTGTGGTTTAGACATTTTTAATTGAAAACAGTCTCATTTCAGGTTTTATTTTACATAGAATGTGACATGACAGGACATGATATTCCGTTCTGTCCGGCAGTCCGATTTTTTACGGTCCGATATAAATGTATGTAAATGTCGGACGGTAAAATTCATTGTAGTGTACAAACTACTATATACATTTAATCGTGCCATATCGGACTGCCGGACAGTAAAACTCATTGTAGTGCACAATCGACCGACCAACTTAAAATGTACTTGAAAAGGCCAACTTTCGTACAAATTCGGCCGACGCAACCATTTAGTTGGCGCGCGCGTGTCGATGTATCTAAGATAGACAGGCAAATATTACGGAACCCTACACTGCGCATGGCCCGCTTCGCACTTGGCCGATTTTTCTTTATTCAAGTAAATTTATTTTACTTATGTGCAAGTAGAGAACTTGACTCACGCTGGATAAAAACATGTGGAGCCAGCCTAACGGTGCCACATTCGCATGCACACCGTTCAACAATTGCTAGAACGTATGATGAAACCCAGTATGTATACGTGATATATTTGCTAATCGGGTTAAAGTTTTACGAAAGTGCAGCGAGCCGAGGTAACGGTTGGCGGGTTGCCCCTGATTGAAAATTGGTACGTATTGAATATAATTGACATTAAAATGCTCGGTAACGGTATATTGACGTTGGTTGTAAAGTGAGTGCGAGATTACGAAGGTTTAATTTTACTGGAGACCTCTGAGTGTAATAGTACATTTCGATGCTAGTGCGGAAAGTATGTCTTTACATCACGAGTACTGAGATATTTTTACATTTCCGCACGTGTTTCGAACGACGTTTTTTAATACAGTTGCGAAAAAATAAGAAAAACAACAAGTAAGGAATTCGAAACTTTTATATTATTAATTCTGTAACATCATGTAATAACGTAACACGTGCGAATAGGTAATTCGCAACTCGTGTCAATTTAAAACACTCCCTTCGGTCGTGTTTTAATTGATCACCACTTGTTGCGAATTTCCTATTTTCTGCACTTGTATTGTAAGTAAATAACTATTTTTAAATACAGTCTATTTTTTTTTGTGACAATAATTAATGGTACAATTTGTACAATTATTGAGTGGGAAAAGTAAAAACCAACTTTCCGCACGTTAAACAGCTACGTAAAGTAGGTCTTATTGAGCAACTGTATTAAAATAGTACATTACTTACCAAGGGCTGTAAAAGAAAGAAAGCCCGAAATCGCAGGTATTTGAAACCCGAGCCGCAACTTACTCAGTTATGAAATGATTACACGATTAGTAAGTGTAGTCTTGATTTTTTTGTTTAGGTAGTTTTTTATTATATAAGAAAATGTTCTTTTAGAGTAGAGAGTAGTAGTGAGAGAGATAGAGAAATTAGATGATTCGTTATTTATTTAGTAACACCATGTTAAATATTTTAACATGAGGTACTTACATATTTATCCGGTTCGGAGGACCGTTAGTAATACATAATTATAGTATCGTAAACCAAGTTCGCGGATTAGAGTTTTTTTTAGATTTAGGTGTAATAATAGTAGATTACTGCAGAGGCCGTGAAGTAAGGGATTGCTGGACGAGATTAGGGTAGACGGCCGAGTCGTATTAGACGAGGCCGAATACAACGAGTCCAGCAATCCCTGTTCCGGCCGAGGATTGTATAGTACTTTTCTCAAACGATGTGAGGAAATATAAAAATTAAAATAAATACTAGATAATCAATTAAATAATAGGTAATTTGCGCCTTTTTTATTTTTTACCATTCCATTTGAACAAGCCGTTCGAGCACCATGTTTAACCGCACATAAAGTATAATACCATAGATTTTTTTTATGAAGCAAGTATGCTTACAGTTTCTAGTGGTGATTGGCAGTATGTAAATTTTCCTTTGTCAGTTTAATATTAGTAAGCAAATTTAAAAAGTTAGAGTAGTGGACAATAATGGTTTTCATACATTACTTCTTGGCGTAAGGCCAAGAAGTAATGTAGGGAGCCATAAACAAGAAACTTCACGTCTTCATTTCGTGATATTAACGCGTACATTTCCGAGCATGTTTGAGAAAAAGAACTTTATTCTGCAAGTAGGTGCCGCGCAACCTTCCGTCTTCAGTGACCTACATCTCAAAAGCGTATAACGCGTTGATTTAACTATTCAATTATGAATACAAATATATTAATAATCTTAATGATGCCTCTTCCGCACGTTAATGGTTGACACGGAACAGGTTAGAAGACTATTCAAGACATTTTTGTTTAACAAGTGTGAACTCCATTATGATTCTGGTTTGTTGATCTCTTCGTCTTGATTTATTTATCTAAATATGTAGCTTAATTGTTATAGAATGTTACATAAAAAGCTTAAAAGTAGGGGTGCCGAGCCACCTGGCTATGGGTTTAATAAAGCGGTGTGTCGTGTGTACCGCGGATACTACTCCAGGCAAAATACGGTTTTGAAAAACATTAATTTATAACAGCGTTTTTTTTGTTAATTTCATTTTAAAATGTTATTCTAAGATGCTGTATTCAAGAATCCGACAAACTTTCCACCCAAGTAATTATGTAGATTTAAATGAAGCATGCATTGTCTTTTCTTGTATGATTTAACTTGAATATTATAAAGCAAATGTAAATGAACCAAAATAAAGACAAAAATATTTATTAAGTAAGTAATATTTTTTCTGACTTTTTAGAAGCTAGTTAATTTATCATTTTTTTGATGTCTGAAATCTTGTCGGATTCTGTCGCTGTGTAACTATTTAATTGATAATATATTATAATTGAAAAGATAGGCTATTATAAATTATTTCCAAAATTGTTTTTTTTTCCATACAAGTTGTCAGTTCATTGACTGGACTATACCTACACATACTGGCGGCGCGTATGACGGCAATGCCGATTCGTGCTCTCAGCCAGCCCAGAATGGTGCTTGATTCGCTTTAATAATCGTATACAGCCTGTAAATTTCATACGGGCGTATATTCTAACCAGCTATAGCTTTCGACCGTACCAGTTATATTTATGTGAAAACAATTTTGTTAATTAGCTTAATTAATAAAGAGTTAATGTTGTTTTAAAGTAGACCGAGCAGCTGTATTTTATGTCCTAACTGATTTGGCTTAACAACTTTTTTTTTTGTTAAAACTTTTTTTTTTGTTTTGTTTTGACTTTTATGTTAACTGTTTTACATTATCGCTAGTCGTATTGAAGAACGATTAGCTCCGAACACATTCCAACGGATTATCATTCAGCAATATTCAATTCGCCTGATCGTCAACCCGCCGTATTACAAAACAGCTAGCTGTTATGTAAAGCATTTCCGTTTCCTCTAATGCTCATTACATTAAATATATGTACCTACACGCCTTTATGACATTGAATAGAGTCCTGTACAGATATTTATCTACGTATATTAATACCCCTAACTGTACCTACATGACAAAATGAAACAGTCCTAAAAATAAATTCAGTAGTTTCATCACTATTTATTTATGTAGGACATGCTGTATAGTTACTTTGTACTGCAGAGCTTAGAGTATAACCTCTCTTTCTGACGAATATAAATGTCAAAGTGACAGATAATGTTAAACGAAAAAATAGGCTTGTAGAACGTTTATGGATACGGCCGTAGATTTCTTTTCTACAGAGGAGGTACGCGCGTTGCCACCATAAGAAAGGCGGAAAGAACTGGTATTCAAATGGCTGATGGCTTACCATAAACAACCGGGAACTATGACAAGGACAACGAATGACATATCCCTTTCTGTCACACTTATTGACAATTTGTACGTATACGCTCGGTCGTGCTATTATTATTACCAAGCCTGTCCAGACCCCGTATTATGGTCGGCCTTATCAAGCGATAAGTGACAAGATATAGGAGCGTCGTTTCGTTCTATCGAATGGTGTCAGCCAGTGACGGACGCTCTATCTTGTCACTTACCTATCGTGTGATAAGGCCGACCATGATACGGGGTCTGAGTATTATAGGTCCTCGTGCACAGACATTTATTCACCGAGCTTAAGAAACAATAATCATCAAGTTGGCCAAGGCAAGTCACTTATCACTTAGCATCAATTAAAGTGATAGAAAAAAAGAGGATTATTGGGTCACGGCTGTAAGCGAAAACGAGCGGCGAATCTTGTCGTATCATGGCAATTAGGATGCCGTGACGATTGATGAATCAAGGCACGAACGGCCACGAGTACAACGCGGCATTTGCAGACACTTTCAAATCAAACATGGTGGCGGTGCCTAATCGAAATTCGATTTTGATACCACTCTATAGAAGTGTCTCTCATTTGGTTGCTGAATAACAATTATCGGAGATGAAAGTTACAGTAGAGAAAGATTACCGTGTAATTGAGCCAACGTTTAGTAGTATCATATTTTATTTTTAACTGCTGAATTAAACCTAAATAACTAAAAATGTTAAGTAAACGCACGCTAGCTGGGTTCATTATAAAATTGTAATTGATAATATCGGCTCTGCTCGATCTTAATACATTTTAATTTTAAGCCACAATTTGTATCTCTACATGTGAGATTATTTGAGATGGCCAAATTGCATTAAAATAGTCCATTAAAAAAAATACTCTAATGTCCAAGGTAAAAGATTCAAATTCCAATTTTATGATAAGTCGGCCACAATAAATAATCTCTACACCTACTTTTATACATATTCGGGTGCGGGCGAGCTTGAATGGTAGAAAGTCCGGAGAGACGTATCAAAATGTTTATTGTCTTAAAATCCTAAAATTACAAATGTTATAAAGATATGTTAGAAAGATGTTGCGAATGCACCCGGTCGCGATAGAGCCGAAAAGTACACTAAATCGAGGTTAATATAAATTATTGCTCAATGCGTCTTTTGCTGACGGGACGCACGAGGCTAAATCACGTGTTAGGTGCGTTGCACCGAACAATACATGATGGTAGTCAGCAGCCCTAATATCGGAAGGCGGGCATAAATATCTGTAATAACTCTATTTTATGAATATTTGTTCCTGAGTCATGGATGTATTCTATGTATTTAAGTATTTATTTTACATAAGTTAAGTATGTATATCGTCGTCTAGTACCCATATTACAAGCTTTGCTTAGTTTGGGACTAGGTCGATTAGTGTAAGATTGTCCCCAAATATTCAAATATTCAATACAATCACTTCTAATAATAACTGATGTGACAAAGTGTTCATACCTCTACTAGACTCGAAAGAGATGTCATTAAATAATATATTATATAAGCTTTTTTTGTCATATATTGCTTGCGACTCGTTGCTGCTCTCGTTTTTCGGAACTTATGTACGGGATATTTACCGTAAGCTTTTCGGTGAAGGAAAACATCGTGAGGAAACCGGTCTAATCCCAGTAAGGTCTAGTTTTCCCTCTAGGTTGGAAGGTCAGATGGCAGTCGCTTTCGTAAAACTAGTGCCTATGCCAAATCCTGGGTTTAGGTGTCAAAGCGGACCCCGGGCTCGTTTAGGGCACAACAGGGAATAACGCTAGGAGGATGATGAAATTGCTTGCGACTGTACCTAACAGTTGTTTGTGGTATAGGTAGTGCGTTATTATGTCGAATTCGGAAGAAAAGTGGAAAGTGATAAATGCTAAACCGGTAGAACTATTACGCGAACCGCCATTATGTAACAATTACCGAAATATCGCAGCATACATCACCGATTCTGCTTATAAATAAATGTATGAAAATAGAGAACTGTCTTACGCTACAGTGAATGCGGTTTTGAGTAATTTTGTTCTTAGGGTAGCGGTTGCCTAATGGTTACATAGCTAACTACACTTTAATGAAAACAAACATTGTAAATTGAAACCATTCTCAAATGATCTATAGACCTGTTGTGTAATTTTGCCTAAGCTTTAGTTTACCAAGCGTAAATACACATAACCCATAATAGGAGAACTATATACTCGTACAATCATTTGAAAATAAAGGGAAGTTAGCATTGTCACTACGAACAAGCAATAGCTGTTTGCGGTCTCAATGGTTTTACTATAAGTTTAACAAAGGTAACCGCAAATCGAGGCGACCATTACTACAGGGTCAAAGGCCATTGTATCGTAGCTTTCACTGAGGTGACTACAGCTGCCCAAACTGAGCCGAGGTCGGCGAGATGCGTAGTGAAAGTAACTCACTACCTATAGAACTATACCAGGCTATACTGTGCGGCGCAGTGCCCGATTCTGGTGTATCAAAGAATCAAAGGAATTAATTAAACGTTACCAAGATTAAAATTTAATTACATGCCTACTTCGGCAATGAATGTCACTGTACTGTGGACTTAATTATATTTGCATTATTTCACAAGTACTTTGGTAGTATTTATTTGAAACCTCGAACATACTGCTTTATTTGCGTGTGGGTTAAATCCACAATAGCGAGAATGACAAACGTGAACTGGTATTTACATATATATTTACTCTTTGTGCATGTTAGCCAACGTTAAAACCAAAATGTAGAGCCAATAATAAACAAACCTCATTTGAATTTGTTGTAATTTATATCTGCCAATTTAAGTCATTATACCATGAACCTATAACACTCAGGACAAGCTATGGTAATAATAATAACACGTGCGAGCGAGCTGGTAGCATACAAATCTCGATAAGTGTGACAGAAAGGGAAATATCATTCATTGTCCTTGTAGTTCCACTTTTTTTTATTTGCCACAACTGATTTAGTATGAAGTTGTGGCACATAAACCATTACCCGTCCAAATTAAATAGGAGGTTTATGGCAAATCATCAGCCATTTTAAGACCAGTTCATAATTTAGCAGCATAGGAGCCTTTCCGTCCGTCATTGTGGCAACACGTATAGTCTGTCCTGAGTATTCATTATACTTATGATCAAAGATCGTTATCAACGTGCTGTATTGGTGGCAAAGGGTATGGTTGGCAGAAAAAGCAAATACATTTGAATATTCACTTTTGTTCTTAACCATAAAATAAATACTTACCTTCTTAGGATTACACCTCTAGATATAACTACTGTACAAAACCTTTTCGGCCCTTATATATTTTTAAAACAATGTACATCAAATGATAAAATGTCATAAAAATACAACTATAGTTGAAAATCTAATTACATTACGCGAAGTGTTTATTTTACCTAATCTAAATAATCCAATGCACATCGTATCTAGAGTGGATGGATTTTTTCCAATCGTCGTGAACGACTGACAGCCAAATCTGTTGAACAAATTTTAGTAATTTATTCACTATAATTTGGATAAGTTGTTATAAATATCTATATAAATCTCATAATTTGTGAAATATACATATAATGTTTGAAATACTTGCGTAATTTGTTTTTTTTTGTCAACCATACTTTGTCACCAATACAGCACGCTGATAACGATCTTTACAGATAGTAAATGATGTAACCCGCTATGTAACTGATTACTTACTACCGTATTGTTTTTCGTTTTTACCATCAACAGTAAGCTCAGCTGAGCATGAAGCGACATCGATTCTGCCACTAGAATCAGACCGTCTCCGATACGATTCCTCACGGTGGGCGAGTAAAGAAAGCTGCCAGAACCGAAGTCGATTTGCATAATAACAACGAAAGCAATATTCCACACTATAACGAGTCTAATTAGCGCTGAAAATATATTTGCATGCCAATGCACTGTTGTAAAAGTTTTAAATAAGGAGGTTGGCAAATCGGAAGTCTATACTTGATCATTTGAGCATACAATTTAAACAAATTCTAAAGCGGCTTCTAGACGGAATACTTTTCCGGAAATGTGTGGCCGGCTATCTATGGTCGACTTTTTCTAGCATGAAAGTAAGTAAGAGCTCGTCCAGCAACCCCATATTTTCCGAATTTCAGAAAAAGAAAGACGTTGGAACGAATTAATTGTCATATGTTTTTTTTAGGTAAGTGAGTACCGCAGAGATATGGTCCTGTAGGTATTAATTTCCCGCAGATGGCGTAGCATGGTTGCGATTTTATCACTTATTTCTGTGGATAAGATACCCGTCACGTTCTGACAAGTATACGATACGAGTGCGAGAGTGACGGATGTCTTATGCACAACGATAAGTGATATAGGTAACTACAACTTAGAAAAGTTGAAAAACCCCCGACATTTTCATTTCAAAGTCCAATATCTCAAAAACGGCTGAACAGATTTTCATGAAACATGTCTAAAAACACTTGGGATCACATCAGCTTTCGAATAAAAAAAACCGCATTCAAATAGGTCCATCCGTTTGGGAGCTACGATACCGCACAGACAGATACACAGATACACAGACACGTTAAACTTATAACACCCCTCTCTCTGCGTCGGGGGTTAAAAATGGCAACCATGCTACGCCCGCAGATCTGATGGTGATCCAGCAGAACGCCTAAAACCTTAAACTTTCATGGAAGTACTCAGATTTTTATCACGACTTGCAATGCTGCGGCTGCCGAATCCTCTCTATTCCTCAAACTCACGCGGTTTATCTGAAACATTAAAGTTACTGTATTAGTTACATGCTACTTTCTTCATGTTTTACTATAAACTACGTACGCGCTACTTATGACTTCTCTTCCACACGACGCCCCTTCGTTACAAATTACTATTATCACTTGGTATTTAGCGTCAACGGTGTGAAAAGCCATGTAATTTTCATTAGCGTCTTCAACGCACTTTCTAAGCAGACTCTTGCATTCAAGGTTGACAATAAAATTACCACTATAGCGATCATGTGGAATGTCAATATACATACGAGTATATGACATTATTGACGCTCCAAGCATGGCGGTTACTGTTGTTTCATCATCATCAATGGCCTTTAAGTCTATTACAGACTATACAAGCAGTGTCAAGAAGGGAGACAACGTCTTCCATGGCTGTGTAAGCCAATGCGGGAGCGGCATACACGACCGCAAGCCTGGCAAGTGTAACTTGCCGGCGGCGAACAGGTGGCACGTTGATGCCACTTGGCTCGCTTATCTGCAAGTGTCTTAAACCACGCTTCATCGTGGACTTTACGACCATCGAAGAGCAGCTTGCGCCATTTGTCCCTGCGGCGCTACCACGAACTTCGAAAGTCGAAGTTCGGGTATTTCCATCTCTATCGCACTCCCTTATTCGAGTGACAGGGATGCATGTATTAAGAACTTCGACTTTCGAAGTTCGTGGTAGCGCCGCTGTCCACGACAAGGTCCTCCCACTTGTGAACCGAGATGTTGAATGCGTGCATATCTCGCTTGGCACAGTCCTTATGTTTATGTATATAAATATACTAGCTTCTGCCCGCGACTCCTTCCGCGTGGAACTCGTTTATATCGCAGCTCCATACAAACTTTTACCCCCCCATTTCACCCCCTTAGGGGATGATTACGGGGATAAAAACTATCCTATATTACTCTCCATCCCTTCAACTATCTACACATAAAAAATCACGTCAATTCGTCGCTCCGTTTTGCCGTGAAAGACGGACAAACAAACAAACACACATAAAGATACACTTTCGCATTTATAATATTAGTATGGATATGGATTACGGTTGTCGACATATACAATCCATAGGAAGGATTCTTACAGCAAGCGCAACAAGTCATTCGCTGATTTGTATTAGATACTATATTTATACTTATAGCTAAACTAGCTAAGAAGGATGTAAGTAACTAGGTAATTTTCACAATACAAAATGAGATCACTTCGGAGCAGTAGGTAAGTCAGTAACGTCCAGTTTTTGCCTAATGCTAATAGGTTTACACGGGCTTAGTAGCTAATGCTCAGTACTTGTCACTTACACTTGTCACAGGTGTGTAAACATGTTGTATAAGTGCTTAGTATTAGTGCAACTGCAAGTGCAAGTAATTAGAAGCCGGTCCTATTTACTAAGCGACAAGCACCTACCCGCAGCTAAAAATCCGCTTATACTTGTCACTTGTCGAGTGGTGTGAACATTCATGAAAAGTGAAGTTTGTTTACTCAAGAACTTGTACTAATACCATTCTCTAACACCTACGTGTGAACGTCTACTTGCCACTGGTCACTCTGCAGATAAGTCCCTAATCACTTACACTAATACCAAATACTAAGCCCGTGGAAAACTAGCATAACTTTAACAAGTAACACAAAGTAAAACAGAGATTTTTATATTTTCCCCATGGTATAACAACACAGGTACTCTCTTCCGAGACTCGCGAACCACGTGACTGACACAAGCCTACGTCATCATGCTGTTAAATGCCGTTTGATGACGTAGGCTTGTGTCAGTCACGTGGTTCGCGAGTCTCGGAAGAGACTACCTGTGTTGTTATACCATGATTTTCCCTATATACTTGTATAGCAACTTCTAACACAACATTTAATAATCGGTAGCTATTTTAGATGTACAGTCAAGTGTAAGGATATGGGTGCATACAACTTACCCAAAAATATGTCCCATATCTCTTATGACGGCAACGTAAGAGCGATGGTGGATGGGATATATTTTTGAGTTAGTTGTATGCACCCATATTTTTACACTTGACTGTACTTGATACTTAATCTGGGCAGTAAAGTCTCCTGTTAAATAAATGCTCCTATATTTTTGTTCGTACTTATACTAAGTACAGTCAGCGTCATATAGTTAGTAGCAGCCAAGGTAATATTTCGGTACACGTCATTATTACTGTAAGAATAAGGGTGTGTTACGAAATATTTGGCTACTCTGGCTGCTACTAACTATATGACGCTGACTATACCATCGCCAACACAGTTAATAAATACAGGATGGTCAGTACAGCCTTTGTACTTACTTTTTTTTTAATCGGATGAGTAGTTCCGGAGATACCCTACGTACAAACTTACAAAATCACAGCCATTACCACGATAGGCTCTTAGCTCTACATCGTCTAGCAGCCTCACCTATCGGCCTGTTAAAAGGCATCCTCCTCTTCAATTGAATTTGTATCTTATTTTTGAACGAGCGAGCGAAGCGACCGAAGTGCTCCGTTTCAGCTTGGATCAAAATTATTTCATAAGTCCGGATGTACCGCTGTCCGGTTGTTCTCCTCTAGAGGTTGTATTTCTCAATCTATTCTCGTGAAATTTGGGATCCAATAATTATAATAGATTTTTTGACGATTTTTTTAATTCAAGAAAAGCTTCAGAGTTCTACAGCTCACGGAGCCACCAGTATTATTAGTAGGTACAGTATACAACTGTTTGTTTAGAATCGAGAGTAGAACGTGAAAAAAATTGTATTTTTTTTTTTACGCGATTTTTTTTACATTTGTATGGAGCAGATCGCCTCAGTCGGCCAACGCTCCATACAAAGGTAAGAAAAAAGTCGACTATTTCTTTTTTCTATTTTTTTCCACATTCTACTGTCGATTCTGAACAGTTTTCAGGTTTTGCGTTATTTTATTAACACGTTGTATACATAGTATACAGATGAACGTCGATGTAAATGATGTAACAAATTCTTAAGAATACGAAGGTTGAATTAATACATATTTTACCTATACCTATACAGACTCTACTTCATTGAAAGTAATTGTTTTGTCATTAACTTTGGACGTTAGTAGGTCAGCCATCGTTATTAAAGCAGCCGCAGGGCCCGATTCTTAAACCAGTTGCGACTCATCTAGCACCCAGTTCCTATTAATAAGAGCTTTAGATCCGTAACAACTATTCGCAATCCTAGGTCAAAGATAGCAGGTTAACTTACAACGTAGCCGTGGCGGTCTTGTGAATCACAGTCTGGAAACCTGTTTCTCATGAACACCGTCTAGCTCCGGAACCCCGCTCGCGGCACGAGGTATCCCCGTTACCTACCTTTGTGGCCCTTTACAATTATTTGACCGTGTTGCATGGCTAAAGAACAACTATGAAAACATATATGTACAGTCCAGTTCAAAGATATGTATACACTTATTATTCCATTGGAATTAGGCGATAAATGTATACAGTTTAGACGACCGCTTTAGCCTAGTTGGTAGTGACCCTGCCTACGAAGCATGAGGTCCTGGGTTTGAATCCCGGTAAGGGTATTTATTTGTGTGATGAGCACGAATATTTGTTCCTGAGTCATGGATGTTTTTATGGAAGTATTTATTTATCTATTTAAGTATGTTTATCATCGTATAGTACCCGTAGTACAAGCTTTGCTTAGTTTGGGACTAAGTAGATTTGTGTAACCTAAACTCGATTGTCCCCTAATATTATATCTTTGACGTCGACCATACAGTCGGAGCGGCCGAAAAGCTAACAAATATCTTAACACGTCTCTGTTGTCGAGACATTAGAGACCTGTTCAGACATTTGTGAGCACTTTGGCCGCCCCGATATATTTGATGGCGAATGTACATGGTTCGCAGTGAGATAAATCAAATCAATTTAAAAAAAAAACGGGGAGTATTCATTAACACAACTAAGCTGAAGAACCATCTTGACAGACAACACTTTCGATTTAAACAAATACCCGTCAAATGGTTCATCCGTTTGAGACCTACTATGCCACAGACAGACACACAGATACACGCGTTAAACCTATAACACCCCTCTTTTTCGACGGGGTTAAAAAAAAATTGTTGATACTTGGTCCTTCGAACCGGATCCTTGAGTGTGTTACCAAACCACGTGCGATAGAAACCAAACCCACCTAACCGACAGGTTGACCGTACGAAACTGAACAATCGATATTCGTGTCTGCATGAGTACAGTCCCCAGCATTATAGATCTGCTACACCAAAGCGCGCAAAAAAATCTGACATGACTCTATTTTTAGGGCCGTAAGGTGTCAGATCAGATATTTTCCCCACTTCATCATGGCAAATATTAATGCTAGTGACTGTACAATGTGTTCACGTCATACAAAATCGACTTCCGTAACAAGTGTAACAAGTCACGAGACGGATAAGTTTTTCAGATAGACCTCGTCAAAAATAATCCGTCAGACAACGGGAGGCACGTTGGTTAGGTAACCGGCTGTTGCATTTAGTCGTTAATTAACTGTTAGGTACTACGGTACTTGGGCATTAGGTACACCACTTAAATCGGAGGATTCATTTCCTGGGGAATGGCGACATCCTATGTTCATCTACCCTCTAATGAGTCTGATATAGTATTAATTGACGTGCTTTGCTTTATGTTAAGTTAATACACATTACACACACCTGCTCATAAAATGGGGGGGGGGCGAGGAAATGGTAAATTTTCGCCTATTTCCTTAAATAACTTTAAAACTGTTTATTTTAAAAATTTAAAAAATATATTTGAGATCTTCATAATGTACCAACCCTTTCATTTGATATGTCACAAAATATAGTTCGCAATATTTAATATAACCTACATATCCTGATAGATAACAGTTGTCCTTTAATTTTGCCAAATTTTGACCTAAGTAATTTCTAAAGATCGTTATCAACGTGCTGTATTGGTGGCAAAGTATGGATGACAAAAAAAAACAAATTACGCAAGTATTTTAAACATTATATATTTCACAAATTATGAGATTTATATACATATTTATAACAACTTATCCAAATTATAGTGAATAGATGTGCATTGGATTATTTAGATTAGGTAAAATAAACACTTATCGCGTAATGTAATTAGATTTTCAACTATAGTTGTATTTTTATTACATTTTATGTCATTTGATGTACATTGTTTTAAAAATATATAAGGGCCGAAAAGGTTTTGTACCGTAGAGTTATATCTAGAGGTGTAATCCTAAGAAGGTAAGTATTTATTTTATGGTTAAGAACAAAATTGAATACAGCACGTTGATAACGATCTTTGGTAATTTCACTGTATTATTTGTCAGCCTTATAGTATTCCTTCTATCTTTTCTTCCCTAATAGTTTTGAAAATATTGTCGTGCCGTATCAAATGTCTAATAATTTTCCGCTAAAATCAATAATAGCCTCAAAAACGTGAAGGTCAGCAAGATATTTTCGTTTAGCCTATAAGTAGCTTCTGATACTGGTCATGAGCTAACATAGTGCATAGGGCGGGGCGTCGTATTTCAACTACAAAGAAGACATTGTGAAATTATCAACTGTCAACCTTAATGGCGTTGGGATAAGGTTAACAATGTCAGTTAAATGTGTTTTCCATCTCTTCCTTTCCTAGTCACCTGCTGTGTCGCGTACAAGGAAGCTTACTATCAGAACGTGCGACATCATTTCCTTTCCACTTTTTCGGCATGACTCGTCGATTTAGAATTGGAATTACATTTTGAATAGCAAAATAATGTAAGTACGTTTGGTTTGTTATTTGGACAAATAAGGATTAGATTATCTAGATAAGTGCTGCTTTAGGTGCCATATCAATGATACGAGTTGGTCCGTACTCAACTGGTTCCAAGCACAGATAAAAGAAATATTTTGAGGTTCCAAGAGTAAAGTCGCAAAAATTGTGTCTAAAACCGTAGGGTACCTCAACAGCTTTTTAAACCGATGTAAACATTTTTGAATAAAAATGGACATGCACAATAATTCGGACTGCCGATCTAGCGAAGGATTGTAAGACTGAACGATGAGCGAAACACGGAAGGCACTCCGACTTATTTCTTATATATGTAGATACATGACCCATAAGGAATGATGGAACGAAATGTATGGAACCCAGCCTCATCAAGTCATCACCAATACAATTATAACGAATATAGATTGATTGAAACAGCATTTGCTATAATTTATTATTAAGACCACTAGCCCGTGATGGATAGGAGAATCTCCTAAAAATCTCCTAGTTATGACTTAATTGATACTTAACTATCAATTAACTCTTACTTAACACCCAGTATTTGAAGGCTGATAACTCTCTTATCCGGGGCTTTTGGTGTTTGTCCTCATATTAGAAAATTAAGCTTATGTAACTAGCTTTCACGTGATATGCATGAGATATGTATTGGATATGGAGGCCAACTTGCCCTTATTATTTGCAATAGGCATTATAGGCAATGCACTGCACTCGTACTTGCGGCAGCATGTCAAGCCAAGTTCAAAAGAAGAGAACTGGCGACGCAGCAGCGGCCGTGTGTTATACACGAACCATTTGGAGCCACTTTTGACTCTTAGACACCTACGTAACTCAAAATCTATTAAATATTGACATCAATAATAGGCACGGTTCAAGTTTTCGTTCAACATTTTTACCGGATTGATTCAAATCAAAATGTTAGACGAACGTGAAATTGAGCTATGATGAGGTCAATGGGGTCAATCGCTGCGACCGACATGCTTGACATGGATATGGAAATGGAGGCACGTCTCATGTCCGTGGGATAATGCGGTATCTAATTACACACTAATAGTGGCTCTATGTGATGACCTGATGACGTACTCGCGAGCCAGAGTTTGAAAAGAAAAAAATAATAATCGAAAAACTGAATCGCCACAAAAGTTCTATATATTATTGAAACTACTCACAAAATTTCACGAGAATCGGTTGAGTAATGAATGTGACATATTATGTAGAGTTGAACAGCCGGACACAGGAAAAAAAAGCTGTCTGTACCTAGACCTAAACAGTGAGGTTGCTGTGCGTTAATGCCCCTGACCATAAAGTAGCAAGTTTTCTAGAACGGATCTTATTTTTAACCGACTTCAAAAAAAAGGAGGTTCTCAACTCGGTTGTATTTTTTTTTTTTTTTTAATGATAGTTACCTCAGAACTCCGTCATTATTGAGCCGATTCGTATTTTTTTTTTTAAATTCAGTTGGATGATGGGATCCATGAGGAATTGAGGGAACTCCTCAATTATATTAGGCACGCGTGTAGTGATTTTTGTATTCACACCCGGAAATCATACATTTGGTGGACTGGAATTGATGATGAAGACCACAGATGACTTATGGAATTCCTCAATTATGTACTTAAAAGTACAAAAGTACGTCACAGATTCTGATAAGATAAGATTCCGTTGAAATAGCAACTAAATACTAATGAAGTGCCAAAGGTGATCCTTGTGGAGTCGACGGAAGTCCTCAAATATTATCGGGCCACATACAGCGATTGGGTTTTTTTCTCTAATAATCAACGCATCTGCTCTCGGAAATCAGTCCACGTGGTAAATTGGAAAATAAATGTGGAAATGTTCTGGTGGCTTGGCGGAGTATACTAAATTGAAGTCGGTTAAAACTTTGGGGCTATGTTAGGAGTTTCTCTGCGGGATCGCATCAGAAATGAGGCTATCCGCAGTAGAACGAAGGTAACAGATATAGCCCTGCGAATCGCTAAACATAAGTGGCAGTGGGCGGGGCACATAGCACGTAGAACCGATGGCCGTTAGGGCGGAAAGGTTCTCGAGTGGCGACCACATACCGGAAGGCGCGGCGTGGGTAGGCCCCCCGCAAGGTGGACTGATGACCTGGTAAAGGTTGCTGGAGTCCGCTGGATGCGGGTGGCGCAGGACCGGTCACTTTGGCACTCTTTGGGGGAGGCCTATGTCCAGCAGTGGACGTCTTTCGGCTGATATGATGATGATGATTCGTTCTCAGCGATTGGGTTTATTTCTCTAATAATCAACGCATTTTATTTTTTATTTTTTATTTTTTTTTATTTATTTATTACAATAACAGGTTACATAATATAAAGATTAACCTTATCTGCCAAACTGCATAACAGTTTGTTGGCAGAAAACATGAACCCTCAATTATTACACTGCGAAGCTGTTTATATATGTACCTAGCTTATAAATCATTTAAACTAATTAGGTATATTGAGATAATATCTACTTAATGCAGACTCGGTCGAAACGGAAAGGTAGCTGCCGCCGCACGCCCGGCGGATTTGCTCTCGGAAATCAGTTGCTGTGGTAAATTGGAAAAGAAATGTGGAAATGTTCTCGTGGCTTGGCGGAGTACTAAATTGAAGTCGGTTAAAACTTTGTTTTTAAAGTAAATTATAAGCCCTATCAGTCCAACAGAGCCATTGTTTAGCCACGTGCCACAAACGCTTCGGTCATGTCTAAAAAATACTTTACTCGAGAATGGGGCTCTATTGTTAAAGTAGCGAGGTTCAAATTAAAAGGAAAGGTATAATGATATTAACAACTTTTTACTAGTACCTACACATAGTTGCAGCTGCAGCATATTTAATAAATAATAAAAAAATATTAGTGGACAATCTTACACAAATCGACCTAGTCCCATAGTAAGCTCATTAAGGCTTGTGTTATGGGTACTAGACGACGATATATATAATAGATATAAATACTTAAATACATAGAAAACTTCCATGACTCAGAAACAAATATTCATACTCATCACACAAATATTTGCCCTTACCGGGATTCGAACCCAGGACCTTCAGCTTCGTAGGCAGCGTCACTACCCACTAGGCTAACCGGTCGTCGGTGGATATTTAGAATAACGTAATCGATTAGCGGTTACACTTAACAATGAAAGACAATGGCTTTGTCTTCGCTTGGTGCCTGCGAAGAAAAGTGAATTCGTTCTAGAAAAATGATTCGCACTATACTTACTATTTCAACCAGCTCATATTATGTCACTTACAAACCTAGACGTTTACCACTTAAAACAATGCTACTTCCTTTAGACTGCTGTAACTGCATATTCTGTTTAAATCGTTGGCAAGTGGGTAATTGAAGAATTTTCATGACGCAGAATGGTCATAATTCCACCCGGGGCGTGGCCGGCCTCGATCGTGCGATACCAACGTAAAACAACAGTAAACCGCATCAGAAACAGCTTATGAGTATTCCTGATTCCAATGTTCATACGCCGCTCTACGGTACGAAGTAAAGCACCTTTCGCTAAAATTGCACGTTACCAGTAAACACAATTATTTGAACTGAGTACAAAAATCGTAACTAAATCGTACAACGTAGCAAGCGATTGTAGCGTTTAGAGTTACGAGTTTTAGGCATATGTTTCTTTGATGTTTGTTATGTGTGATTTCAAATTGGACTTGGACTTTCTTAAGCGTGCATATCTGAAGCACGAATCATACAATTTTGCTAATGCGGACATTGCTTTGAAATATACTTAATTTCTTTCGCCCCACATCGGATCTAGTACAATCTGTAAATATAAATTTCGACTTTATCAAGGCTAGTATAATAATGTTGGTCTTCTCCGAGTAAATAACATAACGTTCGAAGACTGTCGCATGCTGAAATTATATCATATCAACGACAAACACTGCCACGCTATCTGTTAGTATATACCTAATGCGTAAGATCTCTTCATTAGAAAGCCATCTATAATTAGTACCACTAACATGGTAACCTATCGGCGATTATGTCACTTTGGAGAGGTTATTAGGTAAAATAGTCCAGTCAATGAACTGGCAACTCGTATGGAAAAAAAGTCAAATTTGGAAATAATTTATAATAGCTTATTTTTAATGTGGATATATTATCAATTAAATAGTTACCCAGCGACAAAATCCGACAAAATTTCAGACATCAAAAAAAACGATAAACTAACTAGCTTCTGAAAAGTCAGAAAAAATATTAATAAATATTTTTGTCTTTATTTTGGTTCATTTACATTTGCTCTATAATATTCAAGATAAATCGTACAAAAAAAGACAATGCATGCATTCATTTAAATCTACATAATTACTTCCGGGTGGAAAGTTTGTCGGATTCTTGAATTAATCATCTTAGAATAACATTTTAAAATGAAATCAACAAAAAAACGCTATTATAAATTAATGTTTTTCAAAACCGTATTTTGCCTGGAGTAAAAATGCAAGAGGATCGAGTTTAAGAGGGTTACATTACACAGACAGACGCACTGGGGCCTTATAGCGATACAAACGAGATATATTAGGTGATTAAAATGGGTGCAGAATTGCAGATCTTTGGCTAGGTGTACTGTAAGCAGTCGCTCGTTCGTCAAACGCGCGTTTGTATCTATCGCTGCAAAAAGTCCCCGTATATGTATAACCGCTCTAAAAGGTGACAACTATGATCCCAGTATTTGACAGCTGTCCAATAGCCAGCCCAGTACAATAAATGTCATTATATGTCATCAACATCATTGACGTTTATTGTACCGGGATGACGGCTGTCAAACATACGCTGTTAAAAAAAATATTAGGTACCTACTCGTGTAGGATTTATTAGAAACTAGTTAGTCATTTTGAACAAGAAAAAAAATTACATAATAAAAATTATAGACACATTTTTTTACATTATCATTAAGTTCACTTGTGATGATGATGGTATTACTTTTCGTCCAATTTCAAAATGGTCATTTCGTGTTGACGTGTTTCCGTTTGTGTTGAATGAATGTAAATCCTATATGGGTACCTAAGCAGCTACGCTAGCCCCATAGCTATTATGGCATAGCGCGTAGCTAGGCTAGCCCGTTTCGCGAAGGTACAACTTACAATTTGAGAAATCAAAACAGGCAGTCATTATTATTATTGGTCAAGCGCATCCCGAAGACAATTCTCTAAAACAATTATTTTGTGACGGCGTCGTAGGTACGCCTTCAACTCACTGGTCACCTCACGCCTCACGTGAGCACGTGACAGCCATTGAGATAATCTTACCCCGATACGTCACATGTCTTTAATTTGTCAAAATATTAGCTTTGTACACACAGCAACACACCTAACTAACCATACCGTGAAAACCTAGAACCTTATTACAATGCACTTAAGGTCAGATTAGATTTCCGATGGTCACTTAGCTGTGTTGTCGACTGTACTTGAGATTTCACAAATAAGTAGGTAGTAGGTACATAGCTTAATTTAATAGGGTTGTAGGTTGTGGTAGAAAAATAAATAAAATAATCAATAATGGCAATTTTTTCTTCAAAACGGATAAGAATGTAGTAATAATGGAGGAAAAATCATTGCAAGAGGTTAAATAATGACAAAGTTACCAAATATTTAAGAAGGTTTTGTCCCTTTCCCGCAAAACGCACCTTCATATGAAACGATTGTCATTTACTATGACGGTCGAGGATCGTGACGTCACGATCTGCTAGCGTTTTCTCTCTCTAACAAACAACATTAATACGGCTGTAGCTTTCTTAATTTTATGAGATAGTTGTATGGGATTTTCGTCATTAGCCTTTTTTTTGCCTTCTTTCCTTTGAAGTAAATATATTTTGAGTCTACAGCCGACATTGGAGTAGACATGAACAGTAAAGACCCGTTTTGCGGCCGTTTACAAACAACACATGGCTACGAAACAAATCCGTGTCGCAAGCCATTATTATGCTATCCATCACTCGAAGACAGCGGTCCCGAACAAAATGGTAGTATGTGTAAGGGTTTGTTCCATTCATATACCGCTTCTTATAGAGTAGGCTTAGGAACCAGGAAATTCGTGCTTAATTACATAATTTATAGGAAGTTCTAGTTGATCTTATGTAACGTTGTTATGCTGCAGTTAACGTGATGACTAATGACTGTTGTAAAGGTAAATAGTAAATAATCAAGTTTAATGTTGTTTCTAAATTCTCTATTCAGTATTCATGTTAGGCTACATCTAGTAAGACTAGTAAGAGCAGCTAATCTTAATTTTTGCCATCTGTATGATGAAAACGTGAAGAATTTCGTATTTGTCTATTTTTCTCAGGGGTGTAATGTAATGCATCAACATTTACTTGAACCGTAGCTCCCATACGCCAATGACTTTCGATCTGAATCGCTTGCTTTTCTAATGTTTTTTGTAGCTTATTATGCTAACAACGGCTTTAACCTTATCAACGCTCTCATATTTGAATGAAGTGATCATTCACACGCCAAGAGCTGTTGCCTTATCAAAAATGACGAATCTCGTAGTGCTGTGCAAAACATGATTAGATAGATTTTATTCATGATCAAAGTACAACTTTATTCCGACCTTTTTATGGGTTGTTGGCGTGGTGGGCACGACAGCACTCGACCACTTTAGTGGCTCTTGGCGTTGAAAAGGTTAAGCAATATAGTATCCCATTATTTACTTCAAAGTTCATTGTTTTCGAGATATTTTGCATCAAAGTTGCACAATTTTAAACTTTTAACTTTTGTGTTAATTAGTTTAAAATGAAAACCCAAAACGTCATAGACGAACCCAAATATGTAGATTTCTAATATTTAATTAATTATAATTAAATATTTTGGGAATATGTTTAAATATGTTATATATATGTTTATGTTTTCGTCTATGACGTCTCTAAAACGTGTCTCGGGTTTTCATTTTAAACTAAGGTTTGGTTTGGTTTGGTTTGGTTTGGTGAGGTTTGTTTTGGTTTGGTAAGGTTAAGGTTGAGGTTTTCATCGATTCTTGACAAGTATTGAATAGATAGCCACTTAATGTTCATCTACACGATATGTAGGTAGGGCATAATTGAAATCTACCTGTTGTATGGTTAAGACTAATTAATGTGGTCGACTTTGTTTAAAACTGTTATTGGAATTAAAACCTTCTACTTTGGGCGGTAGTGTAGTTTTTTGAATGGACTACTTTAATGCAATTCAGCCAACTCAAATAATCTCACGGTCAAGCCTATACATAATCGTAAATAACGACCAATAATAATCTGCGTTAATACAATGCAGAAGCACGTGTGTTCGATGATGAAGGATGTATGCGATGATCTTGCGTGCGGCGATTTCCGCCGATTCCTGAAACAAATTGCTCGCCCATTGGAGTTTAAGAGTCTCGCTCGTTCTGTATATACACATAATTTTGTGTTTGTGAGGAATCCGCGACAAATAAATAAGTAGGTTCCGCGCCATCGAATCAGGCCACTGCACTGTGTGTATACAATGCCTGCTTGGTTACTGAAAATGTAGGCTTCTAGTTTTATCCACGCTTGACTTGGCGGGGGCACTGCACGGGTGGCGATGAATCGACCAAGGCCCATACTAAACAAGCCCAAGCTAACTCACGCGAGATTTCTATATAAAATAATTGGCCGTTAGAAATGTGGATCTGATTTGCATTGCATGGTTGTCGGCAGGTCGTGAATGCCGGGCCGCATGGATGGCTGCACACGTCTGGCGGTCGCTCGCCTTACTCCTCGCCGCTGCCTCGCTTGCCTTTGCTAACTGTAAGTACTAAACCAACAATTATCTGTCAATAAAGAATACACATTCTCTCTCAATCTCTTCGTTCTAACACCGAAGAAGGTTACAGGGCTATTATTCTTTACTAGGTGGGTAGGTTCTTTGCCAGACCGTAGTTGGTGGTTGAAGATAGTGTCCACTGCCTGGCAATGATAACAATGTTGATGAGGGAGAGGAGAGGGTGAGTGTGGACTGCACCCCGGAGGGGTTTATGGCAGTCCACACTCAGAGAGACTGAAGTACTGTCTATACAATAGTACATTGTTTAACGAGGGGCGGAAGTGTTATACACAATGTTTTTCATCACATTTGCGAGGAAACAAATACATTTTAGATGAAATTAATACAAATCGTAATAAAAACTTCAACATATCAGTCGTCCATTTTGTTGAATTTGACGTGAGGCGCGTATGGCAAAGACCCTTCGGTATACAGCCATGATTTGAAAACACTTAAAAACATTTTACATAGACACTAAATAACTACATATTAAATCTGTACTTAAATAATTCAGTTAAACATGTTTAAGTCGTTTTTTAAGTTTAAATTTATTTATAAATACGTTTTCAGACATCGTATTTGATATAAAACCTCTTTGCTCTGTAACTGCCGCATGAGTGACAGATACAATTTAAGAAAAAAACCATTACGCCCGTGGGCGTAACACAGGCTATGACAGCTCTGTATGTCTGCGCATTATGAAGCCCTTTTCGAGCAAGTGTGATGAAATGGTTATTTATTCATCAACTAACACAGTATATATACATGCATAATAATTCATACATCTCGCATGTACTTAATCTATCGCTAATCTTATACACTTAATCCATCGCTAATTCCATACAATATCTAATGTCTATCAGAGAATGTGCCTTAGTTGGCACAGGTTCAGAACATAAACACAAAGTACGTATTCGAACTAAAGGAAGTAATACCGAGAATACCGACGTAACATAATATACGTGCCCTTATCCTTGATCAATTTTTTTATTGGTTATCATGAAGATCATTGTCTATGTTCCGCATACTCATCACTCATCAGGTAGCGTGATTTTAATTTGAAGTATTACGTACATACTTTATCCGCGAGTATTTATAGCATTATTTCCGATACTGAGTCATGATAAATGTACCTATGATAGATAAATATAATTTATATGCCTTGTACTAACCTAATATGTCATCATCGTCATCATCATCATCATCATATCAGCCGAAAGACGTCCACTGCTGGACATAGGCCTGCCCCAAAGAGTGCCAATGTGACCGGTCCTGCGCCACCCGCATCCAGCGGACTCCCGCAACCTTTACCAGGTCATCAGTCCACCTTGTGGGGGCCTACCCACGCCGCGCCTAATATGTGCAGTTCCTAAAATAATACTTTTTTAGCTTAGTTACGCCTCATAAAATAATTCTGTTACTCTTTAGCTGACAAAAATACCCTTTGGCTGATTTGTTAGATCAATTTCCCAAACGCAATTTTTCTTTCGCTATTATACTTAGTTTCCCATTCATAAAATTTACCTTCGCCACTATTTTATGGTAGCGATATTTTTCTCGCATAAGTTTACGTAAACGCGTTTTACAACATTAATTTTATTCGCATCTAACACAAATCGACCTAAGTAGACTAACCAAAACCTGGCTATGGAAAAATTAAGACGTAATAAAATACGATACGGCAGCAAAGCAACACGACTGAGAAGGTAAGCTGCAGTGAAAAAAAAGCGATTAAAATAATCGCTTTCGGAAAAAATGCAAAAAGAAGATTAGCTACAAAGAAAAATGGCGTTTGGGGCGATGGAGACTAAAGCCGCAGTTAGAGAGAGAAGCGGCGCACTCGGCGGCGCGCACCGCGCGTCAAAAACAACACGCACATATGGCGGTAGGTACTTTGGAGTGTGTTAAAGTGCACTAACAAGGGCAAGCTATTGAGCAATTATTTCCTGACAACAGTACAGAACAGGTGACATTCTCTAGCCTGCAAATAATGGAACCAACCGTACTGTCGCAGGGCAATAGTTGTTTAAAAAATTGCTAGAATAAATTTACAGTGTCAGCTACGCCGCAGCCACACTCCCATATACAGTCAGGGGTATTCATTCATATACGTACGTAAATATAGACATCTGTACAGGACTCTCTTGTTAATGTTATAGAGGCGTCTACAGATATTTATGTCCTTATTTATCTACGTATTATATAATACCTCTCTATATGTAAGGCAAATAAATGTCCAAATGGTTTGACACCTATTGTTCACGTCTTTGGTCCTGACATAACATTAAAAGTGTCATGTATTAGGCCAGTGTCGGGCACTAGGAAGTCTACCTTAACTAAGATCCTTTACTTCGTTTCCTTAGTCCCGTGACAGGCCGCAAGCGTCGCCCGTCCATAAACAAGGTTTTTTTCTATGACGCAATTGTTACCTCCTGAACAGAACGTGTTAAGACCAAATGGATTTCCTGACAACAATGGGATGTCATCACTCGTGTTGCGCAACAAGAACACTCTAAAGAGGCTTATTTTTGAACAATGCGCTTTTTCTTTTGAGTTAGGGCTCCAGGTCCGGAGCGGAGTCGTCACGGTGTTTCGTAACATTACGCTGGTTGGTTAACAACATGAGTGACGCTGCAAATACTACGAGTATGCAATCCCTATTTTCGTTTAGAGTAGGTAGGTACTAATGCTTTTTTACACTACGTTGGTGGCAAACAAGCGTACTGCTTGCCTGATGGTAAACAGACACCGTCACCTATGGAAGCTTAATATTATAACCTATACCCTGCCGACCCTTTAGAGCCTTATCACACTTGCGATTTGCAAGCGTATTTTGTATGAAGGCGTTGACGCAGCGTGTACGCCGCGACTGATAATTGTATAGAAAATACGCTCGCAAATCGCAAGTGTGATAAGGCTCTTATTGATTTCAGTATTCGTTGTGCTAGGTAATGCTGTTTTATTAGGTGTGAGCTAAGCGCCCAACAAGCTTCCAACGAATTATATATCTCTATGTATCTACGTAAAACACACAGACATCCATTTCATGTAATAAACATTACACTCCTTTCTGTTGGGCAGTCGTGTAAAAACCATCGAATTTGGTGAATGATAAAGTAACATCTCTGCTTTTAACAACTTTTCTGGCATTTAATTAGCTAAGTATGCTATTAATATGCTAGTCGGGTAGCATGGCCTTTCTCCTAAACCTAGGTAGGTACCTATTTAAAATCTCTACATCCAAAAATGAGCACAGTAAGTAAAGATTCGTATTTCTCATACGTATTTGTCCTTCAACTTCAACAGACTTTAGATACATATAAGAACCCCAATTTGAGCCTCAAAATTATTCAACTATTTTATAGCATAAGAAATGTTCTGAGAAGGCACGGCTAATCGATTGAACCATGAAACTCTGAGTTTCCCACCATTCTCGCTACCTGGGAGCGGCCTGCTTTCGCAGTGTGCCACATACTGCCCTTTAGGCCACACATCAAGGCCGCTTTAGGCAGCAAAAACTACTGCACACTGGGGGATTCAGGTTACTGGCTCTAGGTAATGTTTCTCGGCGACGACTTTATAAAAGTCCGACATTGTACACTGATCTGTGCGGAATTCTGCACAATCATTCACCGTAAAGTAGATAAGTTTTAGGAGTAGTGTTTTTATTTTCTCTGTGTGTTTTTGTACACGGTATAAGTTTGACTATCTCGTTCTACCTACCTTATATCCTTTAATCTGTTATTGTGTACAATAAAGTGCTTACATAAATACATAAGGTGACACTATGGCAAAAATTAGTAAGGCTGGTTATATTTATAAGTGCACACCAAGTGAAAACCTACGGAAAATGATTTTTCGCGCAGATTAGAGCTAGGTCGAATCCTCGCTGCCGTAAACTCCCGTACTCTCATAGAAATCGCTAGACCTTTTTCGAGAACTCATTTACAAACCAATAAATATATAGAAATGTTGCTCGTTTAATATTATGCGATGTTTGTCCAATGTCGTCTCATGACTCATGACCGTTAGGCGGAAAATAAGCGTTGCGAACTTGCGACCTACTATCAATATTTTACAATTTATGTTTTAAATAGTTTTAATACATCGGGTGTTACAATGTAAACGCTTGTAAGCGCTCTCCGAAGGTTAATGCCACCTGCTATAAAAGCAATGTTTTACCCAAGAACAAGGTTTAATATAAGTAGGTATCTCAAAGGGGTGGCTTTGTCATACAAACTATAAGGGTTCCTAGGGAATAGTTAGACTACGGAACCTAAATATATAACCCCAATAGATAAATGTTACTATTCCATAGCTGAATTTATGGAAGATACATGTTTATATTATAATGTGTTTGCCGTCAATTTTTTATAAATATCAATAGGTACCTATCGATATTAGCATAGTTAAAAAACCGGCCAAGTGCGTGTCGCGCCACGCGCAGTGTAGGGTTCCGTAGTTGCCTGTCTGTCTTAGTTACATCGACGTGCGGTGCGGTTGCGTCAGCCGAATTTGTACGAAAATTCACCTTTCCAAGTGCACATTAAGTTGGTCGACTATTACTCGGTAACTACTTATGCCTACTTGTCCGTGATAGTTTTCTTTTTAAATTAATTATATGTACTACTACCACGTTTTTTTTCACATCCCCAGTAGGAGCCATTTAGCCGGCAGGGGGGGGGGGACGACACATGACTCGAACAAAAATTAGGGCTTTAAAGCTAAATATCTGGCAAACGAATAACTGATTAAAAAAATGGTTATAACAAAACCCATATTATTTTTAAACGAGCTATCCAACGATACCCCACACCATGGGTTTAACGACAAAAAAAAATAACATCGCCGCTTTAGGTGTAGGGGAGGTACCCTAAAAAAATTTTTTTTTTTCAAGATTTTAATGTACTGTTTTGTCGGCGTGATTGATTTATATACCCACCCACCCGAATTACGGTTTTCTAGTAGTAATGGTTGAGAGCTAAGAGCTGAGCTAAGCCGAAGACGGACAGACAGAGAGACAGACTGACGGACATGGCGAAACTATAAGGGTTCCTTGTTGACCACGGAACCCTAAAAATTAACTATATGTACATATTATTAGTTATTGTTGCTACACCCTTCCAGGGTCCATGTATCTTAGTTTTAAGTACTTGGTAAAGAGAACGAATATAAAACAATATTTACAATGACAATTTTGGTCTACTAATATAAAATTAAAGCCGATATTAGTATTTGAACCAAATTATATCTTGTTTTTCAATTTGACATTTTACAACTGAGCATAGACAATAGGTACAGCAAAAAATAATATAAACATAGAAAAAACAGGTTATATACACAGTCGTGCACATCCTCCCCCTTTTTACAAAAGGACAACTTTTCTTAAGGGGCGACGTAACGTCCCTGCGGCAGTCCTTATGTCAACCACTCTTAGCACTCCATCTCGGCCTGGGAATGTACGTGAAACTATGCCTCGTGGCCACGTGCCCCTTGGTAGATTTCCATCAGCAATGAGGACAGGGTCTCCGATCGAAATGGTTGGAGTCGGGAGGCCTCTGACACGGCGAGGGGCAAGGGTTGGCAAGTATTCAATTATCCAGCGTCGCCAGAAATTATCTGCAAGCCTAAGAGCTCTGCGCCATCCGCTCCTGCTGCAGAGATCTGAATCCGTGAGCTGGGCTGGTATCGGGCGACCAGAGGAGGCTCCCAGTAGTAGGTGACTTGGTGTTAGGGCCTCAGGGTCAGCAGCATCGGGCGACACATGTGTGAGCGGACGCGCGTTTACGAGTGCTTCTGCTTCGGCCAAGAGTGTGGCAAGCACTTCGTCGGTTGGAGCTCTTTCTCGGAGGGTGACCTTTAAGGCCGATTTGACACTTTTTACTAAGCGCTCCCAGGCTCCTCCCATAAACGGTGCGGAGGGGGGAATGAACACCCATTCAATTTTTTCATTAGCGGCATAGTCGGAGACGGCTTCATTATAAAGTGCACGCAACTGTCGGTTGGCGCCGATGAAAGCAGTTCCGTTATCGGAGTATATCTGACTCGGTGTCCCTCTTTTGGCGATAAATCGGCGAAGGCACATGATAGCAGCATCGGCAGACAGGCTGTGAACCACTTCAAGGTGTAATGCCCGCGAGGTCAGGCAAGTGAATAATGCGACCCACCTCTTCTCTCGTCTACGGCCAATTTTCACTTGAAGGGGGCCAAAGTAATCGACGCCAGTGAATGTGAAGGCGCGATGATGGTGTGCGAGTCGGGCTCTTGGTAAATCTCCCATAGGTGGTTGCAGTGGTCTTCCACGCAATAACTTGCACAGCTGACATTTATGTACAAGTGATCTTACACTATTTTTTATACCCAGTACCCAATATTGCTGACGAAGCTCATTTATAACGGTTTCGGAGTAGGCGTGGGCGAACTTCTTATGATAGTGTGTGATCAGCAGACGTACGGCAGGGTCCTTACCGTCGAGCAGAATAGGGCAGATGGTTTGACTCGAAACGTCTTCAACAGCAGATGTGCGCCCCTTTAGATACAGCAAACCATCTTGGTTTATGGCCGGTGATAGTTTTGCCAGACGACTTTTTGGTGATATGGGTCGGCCACGTAGTAGGCATTGCATTTCGTCGTTGAACGTGTTCTTTTGACTATGACGTAGTACATGGGTTTCTGCCAATGCCAATGCTTGAACATTGAGTGGCCGCAGGGTAGTCTGAGATGTGACCGCCGAAGGGTTATATTGGGGGAGGATAAAGTTCCCAGAATTTCCCCGTACCCTCGTGATACATGCGGCAATGAACTGATGAGCTCTAGCAGTTGCCCTTACTAATTTTGACCAAGAACTACAATGTGTTGGGCTTGCAACTACAGCTACGGGCAACTCGTTTACTTCATTGTAGTGGCAGACAACATTAATAAGTGGTGGCGAAGAAGTCGAAGATGATTTTAAGCGTGTAGGCGATGACTTGATTATGCGTGCTGATGGTTTTAATTCTATTTGATCAAGTGGTCCAATGGTGCCGCTAGTTGCTGGATTAGACGGCCAATCACTTGGGTCAGTGAGCAAAAACTCTGGGCCGGATATCCAGCGTGACTCTACACTAAATGTACTAGGCTTAATACGCGTAGCGTCGTCAGCAACGTTACGATCCGTGGGAACCCAGCGCCATTCGGCCACGGCGCTGTTTTCCAAGATTTCGCCCACTCGATTTGCCACAAAGGGCTTATATTTGCGAGCGTCACTTCGCAACCAACCCAATATTGACATCGAATCGGTCCAAAAGTACCGTCGGCTGGGTTTAGTGCGGTGAGACTCGCAAATAAATGTGGCAAGGCGAGTACCTATCAAACAGCCTTGAAGTTCTAACCTTGGAATAGACGCCGGTTTTAACGGTGCCACGCGTATTTTGCTGGCAATAAGTGCTAACCTAACTTGGCCAGACACATAAACATATCGCCAGTATGCGACGGCGGTATACGCCAACTCGCTTGAATCGCAGAATACGTGCAATTCCCGTTCTACCACTTCCTCGTTACACATATTATACCAGCGAGGTATCCGTATGTCTGAAATTGACTTTAGGGTTTCGAACCATTCGCGCCACGCCTTACAATCATCCTCGCAAAGCTGTTCATCCCATTCTAACCCCTTTCGCCACAAAATTTGGAAGAGTATCCGACCTTTTACTACAATCGGTGATAATATCCCTAAAGGATCATAGATGCGCATGACTTGTGTAAGGGCTTGGCGCTTGGTTAAAGGAGCACATGAGTCTCTCGATAGGCCGGAGTTAAATGTCAACTCGTCATGAAAAGGTTGCCAAATGAGACCCAAAGTGCGAGAAACGGCATCCTTACACAAATCCACGTCCTGTGTTTTATTGTTGACAGCGTCTGATAGCAAATCGTCTGGCAACGAGGCTACAGCTTCTGGCTCGTTTGTAGTCCAGCCGCGCATTTCAAACCCGCCACGCTTATGAATGGTTACCACTTCAGTGGCTAGACGATTTGCTTTCTCCATGTTGTCGACACTGCTGATAAAATCGTCCATGTAGGTATCGCTTTTAATAACCGCCACGGTCTCGGGGAACTCCTCTCGAAACTCTGAGGCGTTTAGGTTGGTAATATAAATTGCAGTCGAGGGACTTGAGCAGGCACCAAAGATCATTGAGCTCATGCGAAAGGTCTTAATAGGGCCGGACGGATCGTCGCGCCACAAGAATCGTTGGGCGTCCCTGTCTTGATGTATTATTTTTGTTTGTGGGAACATTTGCCTTATGTCAGCTGATAGGGCGATCCGTCCTTCGCTAAAACGCATTAAAATACTTAGCTGGTTTTGTAACAGATCAGGCCCTGGAAGTAGCATAGAATTCAAAGACACTCCCCGGGACCGAGCCGCTGCGTCATGAACTACACGAAGTTTTGCGGGTTTATTAGGATTTATCACCCCAAAATGTGGTAAATACCAACATATACCTTTAGGTTCCACCCCGGTACATTCTTCAGCGTAACCTTTATCCAATGTGTCCTGAATATTTTTTCGGTACCGCTCAGCATAGTCGGGTTCCTTTGACATCTTGTTTTCCAAACTTTTGAACCTCGACAATGCTAAAGGGTAACTTTCAGGCGCGGTAAGTTGGTCTGCCTTCCAAAGTAATCCTACTTCAAAACGGCCGGAAGGAAGTCGACGAGCGGTGCGATCTAAGATATCTAGCGCACGTTGATCATCGGTACTACGACCCTCATGCTTTGTGATACCGATCGCATCTAATTTGTACTGAGCTTTAATAAGCTCTTCGAGCTCAGACCTAGGATTTTCAGTATCAATCGAAAAGGCGTGATATAATGAGTCAATTGGCTTAGTTCTACTACTGGCGAATCCAAAAAGGACCCACCCTAGCGCCGTTTGAATTGCTACAGGTTGCGACTTGGTGCCTTTCCTGGTGGCGATCGCAACCGACAAATGCCAATTATCAATCCCTATTATTAACGTAGGAATAGCATTGTCGTAACACAATTCAGTGCATAAGTCTGTTAGGTACGGATACTGCCGCAAATCATCTGACTTGACTGACTGCTTGCATGCTAGTCCTAAGTTTTTAATCGACCGAGCTCTATGTACTAAAAATGTCTGACTAGAGTGCATGCCTTTTATCTTAAAATCAACGTATTGCACTGCCGTTTCTCGATGTAAACCACCTACACAATCAAGGTGAATTTGCCCTTCAGGTCCTCGTACGCCGATACGAGAGCAGATTTTTGAATCTATGAATGATGACGTCGACCCATCGTCCAAGAGAGCAAACGTGTCAACACTTCCTGCTGGCCCGGAGACTGTAACTGCGACTATCTTCAAGAGTGGCCGAGACGTAGGGTGCACGTTGATTGCACTAAGAGAACTTGGGTTAGCGGTGGTGTGAGCGGTAACGTCCCTTGCAGGGTTTGTGTCGCTTGAGCTAGTTGCATGTGACATTGATGAAGGTGTGGCTAGTGCGCAATTTGCGTGTTCATTTTTGAAATCTGATGTTATGGGAAGGAAGTTTGGATTGTGTAACAAAGTGTGATGTTTGCGACGACAATCATTAATTTCGCACTTATTTTTATTTTTGTTACACAACCTAAAACTATGCGAACCTCTTTGTAAACATCTATAACAAATTTTGTTTTCTTTAATGAAACTCCACCTATCATCAACTGTCATTGCCTTGAACGTGTCACATAATGACAAGTCATGACTTTGTTTACAAAGTGCACACACAATGATTTGATATTTTTTCATGTTTTTAGATTTATTACCTGTATCAGAATACATGCGTAGCCCTGGTTCTGATTCCGCTGTAGCGTGCGTGCGTTCTCGCTGCACGTGCGAGGCATCGGCCGGCGAATCGAACTTTATGTGTAGATCCACTTCTCGCGACAAAAATTGGGATAATAACTCTACTTTCGCACTGCTAGACGGCGCCGCGGCGGAAGCCTGTGCTGCAGCATAGTCTAGCCATCGTGTGCGTAATAGCGGGTGAAGTTTGTTGATAAGTGCGCTAAATAATTCCGGTGAACGTAAATAGTCTGTTTCGTTCAACAGCTTGACTACTTCAACGCAGTTACGTACACGAGCGGCAAACGTTGCTAGATCTTTTAGGTCACCGGTGATTCTGGGCAGGGCGCGAATTGCCGAAACTTCCCGCAACACTATCAGCTCTGGCCGTCCAAAAACGCCTGTCCAACTCTGCTATTATGATGTCGGGTTCTGGCGCTGTTGCGAGGAGCATGCAGACCGCGTCACGCGCGGCCCCTGTTAAGGCTGTACTCAATCGAGCTACATTTTCTGCCGCTGAGAATGATTTTTCCGAATCGATATATGACCTTTTAAAAACGAGCCAGTCCATAGGGGACTTGCCGTCATAGGTTGGGAGATGTATTCTATATGTATTGCGTTTGTTAGGTTCTACTTTGTTTACCAAACTTTGAAATGTGTTTATTAATCGAGACACATTATCCACGCCGTCATAACGGTAGAAATTGAGCGGAGAAGTACAATCGTCGTGACCGGTCGCCTCGTAGATGTCTCGACAATTATTGGGCCGGGACGTCGTCGGCAGTTCCGCTGCTGATAACGATGGTCTGTTCATCGTGTCATTCCTGTCGGAGTTCAAGTTCGGTGAAAGAATCTGTAAATATTTGGCAGTGTTAGTAAGCCCAGGCTGAGGAATAGTATTATTATTTAACTCACCTGTCCCCGAGCCGGCAGTTAGATTGCCGATTTTGTCATAACTAGAAGGCAACATGAAGGTGTCATTGCAAATTTCTGGCATGCCTGCATGGCTGGCTGTAGATTGTATCCATTCTTTGACACTATTTTGCCTCCTACTACTAACCGAACCATGTTTAATAGACGCGTCAATAGCTGCGAGCTCAGCCTGGTGTTCCAGCTCGGCCGTCCTCCGCTCGAGCTCCACTTTCTTGGCAGCGAACTCCAACTCCAATTGTGCGAGGTGACGGGCGTGCTGTGCCTCTGCTGCGAGTTTTCTCGCAGTAACCGTCGCTGAGGAGGTGCTCGTGCGCGATGCTGTCGAGCGTGCGTGTGAGGGGCCGGCCACGGGCGCGGCAGCAGCGGCGGGGTCATTTTCATGTTCCCGCGACGTCGCTGCTTCGCTCTCACCGGGGCCTTGAGCTATTTGAACGTTTCTTGAAACATTACCTGAATTATCCTGATTATCGGTAGCCGATTGAACTAGTTTTGTTTGGCTACGTGTGACAACCATTTTTAGGCTTAATAATATGTACGCTGCACTGTTTTACACTGGTTTTATTTGAACCAAATTATATCTTGTTTTTCAATTTGACATTTTACAACTGAGCATAGACAATAGGTACAGCAAAAAATAATATAAACATAGAAAAAACAGGTTATATACACAGTCGTGCACAACAATAATAGAAGAATCTAAAGCTAACTTAAACAATCTCTAAAAAGGGCCCCCGTGGCATTGTACCAAAGATGCTGGCAGCATTACCTCGCTGAATTGCAATACTAATCCGACAGTACTTGGTTACAAATAAATCTTATCTTATCTTATCTACTTTCAGAAAGAGCAAACGGCCATTAACCAAATGGATTTAATTTAAATCTATCGGTAGGTATTTATTTACTTAGGTACTGTTACGGCGAGAAAACTGTGATAATTAACCGATTTCAAAAAAAAGGAGGAGGTTCTCAATTCCGGTGTATTTTTTAACAGACTTCAAAAAAAAGCAGGAGGTTCTCAATTCGGTGTTTTTTTTTTTTTTAATGTTTGTTACCTCAGAACTCCGTCATTGATGAGCCGATTCGAAATTATCTTTTTTTGTTTGTAAGTATAGGTATTTATTTACTTAGGTACTGTTACGGCGAGAAAACTGTGATAATTAACCGATTTAAAAAAAAGGAGGAGGTTCTCAATTCCGGTGTATTTTTTAACAGACTTCAAAAAAAAGCAGGAGGTTCTCAATTCGGTGTTTTTTTTTTTTTTTAATGTTTGTTACCTCAGAACTCCGTCATTGATGAGCCGATTCGAAATTTTCTTTTTTTGTTTGTTATAATATGCTTCCAGGTGGGTCCCATTTTTTTCAAAATTCAGTTACTTAAAAAACTTAAAAAAAAAATGGGACTCACCTGGATGCAAACAAAAAAAAAATCGAATCGGCTCATCAATGACGGAGTTCTGAGGTAACCAACATTAAAAAAAATATATAAAAAAAAATACAAAAGAATTGAGAACCTCCTCCTTTTTTTTGAAGTTGGTTAAAAAGAAAACATAATTTTATTTATTAATTTAAGGTTCACCAACAGTTGTTAACACTAAAAACATAATTAAAATAAAAAGAAAACTTTTAATTTAACAATTTAAATACTGGGGCTGAGTGCCACTACCACTTAAAGGTAAACGGCCCAAAATAGTTTTTGATGCCTATAAAAACGTCCCTCGTACATTTTACCGCATATTTTTTTACTTATTTGGATAATGTTAAAAAAACTCATTATTTTCTAATGAAGAATCAGAATCAACCTTCGTTTTTCAGAATGGCATACGCATGATGACTATTATCGAAATAATTGGGCTCAATAAAAAAAAACTATTGTTTGGTAACGCAGTGGTAATTTGTGTACCAAATGAGACGTTTCTGTAATACAAAACTTAGTATGGTGGGGAAATTCATAATAAACATTGAGACCCGGTTGAGAACTGACGTAACACACTACTAGGAAAATATTTACAATACAATTTTTTTTTTTTTTTTTTTTCATTACAATTTTATAAGTGTTTCTAAATTTTCGTCTCTGTTTTAGGCAATAAAAATAATTTTGGCCCAACACACAGCATGCGAAACAAAGATTGACATTACTTAGAAACTAATAATGCTGGTAGATACAAAACAGTCTAACGTATTTATTTACTTAGGTACTGTTACGGCCAGAAAACTGTGATTAGGCCACTTTAACTTTTTTTGTTCAAACCGAACTTTGCTCCCTTGGGCAAAAAAGACAATGTAAAAAAAAGGAAGAGGGATCAAAACCAAGTTTTGCTCCCTATAAAATAAACGGGCTAGAAAAAACTTGTTTTCGATTAGGAGTAAAATAGTTATTTGTGTCTCTAGGGAGCAAACTGATGTATTTACGGCTATGGCAGTACATTGAATCCAGAGTAAAGCGAAGGATTCTACAATAGAATGACGAAAATAATTTCGCTCCTGAGTGACACACAACTTCTCACACCGACTATGAGGAAAATTGTAATAAAATGCTCTAAAACTAATTAAATAACTTTTAATTTTATTGACATTTTTTAATAATAATACGAAAGTTTCATATAACGTTGTTAAAGTTAAAACTTGAAATAATATGTTCCTTTTTGAATCGATTACTATGAAATTACAAACGATTATTTTATTAAGATCTGTGTTCAATTTGGCACATTGCGTAAATGCTACATGCCAATGAATAAATTAAAAAAGTAGCTTGAACCGAAAAGTAGTGGTTACTTATATTCTCTTTGCAGAAAAGTAGCATTTTGATCCCTCTCGTCGTGGAGCAAAATTTACTTTTCCGAATGAAAGGTGTGAAATACTATTACTTCATCAGCATCGGTGACATTGTCCGAATAATTCAACAGGGCGCCTTTTCATGTTTAGTCTAGAGTAGGTAGTAGGTACATGGAATCTTTCAACGCGCATCTGAACACTTACTTAGGGTGTTCAGATGCGCGTTTAATGGTAGGTAGATATAGCATTCACCGTATTTCCAACATAAATATTTCCTATTCTATTTAGTTTTTGCTGTAGATTTCCAGTACCTACTTCTCCCGGTATCGATTTAAAGAAATATGCAAGGTCCATTCTGTCATCGTCAACAACGCGCTTCCTCGAATTCTGGCGATCAGTACCTACCAGTGAATTAATAGAAATAGATAACGAACACATCAACATAATATGAAAGCATCCATTGGATGAAAATAGACACATTAAGTAATTCACGAAAGAGCGTGAGAAAATGCATTCAAGAATAGAAATAGATTCCCAATCCGGTGTTCGTGCGCAACTAATTCAGAGCCCGCAGCTAAGCGTAGCCGAGTGTTGGTTTTAAAAACCGTGTTTTACCAGTTTTGTCAACAGCCACACGCTGTTATGATATAAAAAAGACGGCCAAGTGCGTGTCGGGTTCCGTAGTTGCCTCTCTGTCTTAGTTAAGTACATCGTAAATAAATAAAATAAAAAAAAAAAAAAAAAAAAATCGACGTGCGGTGCGGTTGCGTCGGCCGAATTTGTACGAAAATTGGCCTTTCTAAGTACACATTAAGTTGGTCGACTATCGACTATTACTCGGTAACTTATGCCTAGTTATCCGTTTCCTTTTAAATTCATGATATGTACTACTGTCACGATTTTTTTCACATCCCCAGTAGTAGCCATTTAGCCATTGCCATCACCTCAAAATATGAAACAAAAACGGATAAAAAACAAAACAACAGTACAATCACATAACTTAAATCTAGTAAACATAGGAGTGATGTGACAATGGGAGCCGATCTCCGCAATCTCAGCATGTGCTAGGCATAAGTGCCCAGCGCTGGTTTTCAGATTGGTCCCTCAGAACAAGCAGTCAGTATCCATAACAATATTGTACCATTACTGCTACTATTTATAATTATTGTTCGCGCAAAGTAGGGCTTTAAAGCCAAATATCTCGCAAACGAATCACTGAGTTGAAAAATGGTTTTAAGAAAGACCAATTTTTTTTTATTATCCAACGATCCCCACACCATGGGTTTAACGAGAAAAAAAATGACATCCCCACTTTAGGTGTAGAGGAGGTAGCCTAAAAAAGATAAAATATATATTCTTCTGTTTTGTCAGCGTGATTGATTTATATCCCCATGCCAAATTACAGTTAAGGACGGACGGACAGACAGACGGGCATGGCGAAACTATAAGGGTTCCTTTTTGGCTGCGGAATTAATTTAATATTAGGAGACAATCTTACATTTTTTTAAATAATTTATCCAATATTCTATTAGCAATGGTAGATTTGGAGTTCACGTAGATCCGAATCGACCATGTGGCTCCAGCTTGCACGTCTAACAAGCCATCCACCTTCCTTCATTTTCTCAAGGCCTAGCCAAGAACAAGCTGCTCGGTCGACAAATCTTTCAACCAATTCCTTCTTACAACGCCTTAAAGGTGTGGCTTGTCCTTCTTTAGGGGCAAGAATCTTGTGATGTGCGGGGTTAGCCACACATACGTATCCCTCAGCCTGAAGGGCTGTCGAGGGTTTCCTAGTCAACTCAGACGGGAAGGAGCCTAGTGGGAACAGGGGCAACTGATAACAGCGGTCGGTTAACGGTTCAAAACTGGGTCTTGTCGCCCTTTTATTTAACTACTAGCTTCTGCCCGCTACTCCGTCCGCGTGGCACTCGTTTATATCGCAGCTCCATACAAACTTTCACCCCCCATTTCATCCCCTTAGGGGATGATTTCCGGGATAAAAACTATCCTATGTCCTTCCCCGGGACTCAAACTATCTCCATACCAAATTTCATCGCAATCGGTTCAGCGGTTTAAGCGTGAAGAGGTAACAGACAGACAGACAGACAGACAGACACACTTTCGCATTTATAATATTAGTATGGATTAGTATGGATTAGCACCGCTCTGTCACAGCCGTTGTGACGTGATTGTACGTCACAATCTGACGAAGAACCTTTTTTCCTTTTAAATTGACGGTATTTTTTTTGACAGATGCGGAGTTGGAGTCATGGCGCGGGGCCGGGAGGCTGGCCACCGCGGCGGAGGAGGCGCAGGATGAGCGGCAGGACGCGGAGATGCTCGCTGCAGTACGCGAGTCCATGAAGCAGTGGGAGCATAAGAGAGCGCGGACTAGGTGAGCTGGTTTATTTATATCATGATGGCGAACAATCATACGGCCTGCCTGATGGCATTCTGACACCGTAGCGTACAGCCGCACGAGTGGTACGAAGCTATAAGATGGAGCGATATAAATATAACTTTCTCGCTCTATCCTATCGCGTCGTACCGTTTCCTGTCCGTCACGCTGCTTACGACTGCTTGCGACTACAGAGGAATCACAGGGTGGTTGTATACAGGTGGTAGGTACCTCCGGTACGCCCTAGAACAGGTCTACGGTCTCCCCTGCCCATCGTAGAAGGCGACTAAAGGGGGTAATCGGGGTCGCAGTGTTCTGGCGGGGGCCGGGGCACTCGCTTAAGAACCGCAGAGAAGGCGACAACATCTCTTTGCCCAAGGACGAGCCAAATGTGGCGAGGCGCGAGGGGGGCTCCAGTGCGTTCAGCATGAGATCCTGGAGTCCCCTGCATGAGAGCGCAGATGCAGGGCACCGTGGAGTTTTTAGTGGATAGAAATACCAGATAACCCAAGGCATCCCCCGGTGATTGGGTACCTGGATCGCGGTTATTCTCCACAAGAAAAAAAAGGGGGAAGAAACTTATGTTCTAGTGCCACTTTTAGCATAAATGTGGGTATAAAGATCAACAAAATGTGATATATCGCAGTGATAGGTTGCTAGCCCATCGCCCACAACACACTTCAACCCTATTGCCGACTACCTACCTTAGTGGACTTTTGTGTTGTAAAACGGGAAGAGAGGGGGTTGTGAAATTCTAACCCGACACCACACCTAAATATTAATAGATATTAATACTTACATAGAAAACAAATATAAATGCTCATCACACAAATACTTCCCTTACCGGGATTTCAACTCAGGACTGAGACGAGCTTCGCAGGCAGGCACTTCAGAGAAACACCATTGTTAGCAAATGTAATCTAAGTACCTAAGTACGACGGTGACAATAGGGCATTCAGGGTATCATTGTAAGTATAAAATCACGTTAATGTGTTTTGTCAATAGATAGATAATGGATAATAAACGACGGAAGCTTATAAAACAATCAGTTCCAGATATAAAAATACAATTAAAGCCGAATAAGCATTACTTTCACCGTTCCGTGCCGATGGAACTTTCTATCGCGCAAATTCATTAATTCCACCGCGTATGCGCCCGCGCTGCTGTTGAGTTGACAACAGCACGGAAACCGTGTTCGCCTTCACATGGCTTCTGTCGGCACAATACACATAAATTACCAGGTACTGGATCGGGAAATATTGTTGTTTTTAATCGCTTGTGGCTCTGTATCAACAAAACTTTTTTATTAATAATTATCAATAGGTACCTATCGATATTACTTACTTAAAAATTAACTATATGTACATAGTATAAGTTACCTGATTGTTGCTACACCCTTCCAGGCTCCATGTTTCTTAGTTTTAAGTACCTACTTGGTTGCAAATAAATCTGATCTTATCAAAAACGATTAATTCTTTAAACTTTCACAATTCTCACACATATTTTTTTACTAAACGGGACTTAATCAGTAGGTAATTAAACTTATTTATTTACCTTGGCCAGGGCCAGGACCGGTCACTTTGGCACTCTTTGGGGGAGGCCTATCTCCAGCGGTGGTAATCTTTCGGCTAGTATGATGATGATGCGATGATGATGATAATGATGATTTACCTCTAATGAGCTTAGAGAGCTGCTCGCGACCAAGGATGTTGATTATTTTTAACCGACTTCAAAAAAAAGGAGGAGGTTCTCAATTCGGTTGTATTTTTTTATAATTTTTTTTTTCAATGTTTGTTACCTCAGAACTCCGTCATTGATGAGCCGATTTGTACATTTTTTTTTGTTGGTATATGCTTCCAGGTGGGTCCCATTTTTTTCAAAAATTCAGTTGGATGATGGGATCCATGAGGAATAGAGAGAACTCCTCAATTATATTAGGCACGCGTGTAGTGATTTTGGTATTTTCCATTATAACTCGTGTATTTCCATTATCACCCGGAAATCATAAATTTGGTGGAGTGGAATTGATGATGAAGACCACAGATGACTTATGGAATTCCTCAATTATGTACTTAAAAGTACAAAAGTATATAACTAATAATCAACGCATTTGCTCTCGGAAATCAGGAAAAGAAAAGTGGAAACACTTCGTGGCTTGGCGGAGTACTAAATTGAAGCCGGTTAAAACTTTGTTTTTAAAGTAAATTATTATTATACAGTTCCAATTCCATTTACTCACTTTACCTCAAAAGCGTGAATTCCGTGTAGCAATTCACCGAATCGCATTTCACCTCGGCATAACAAGATCTCATTAGAATATTTTACTTAGAGCAATTTTTCGCGTGGTTGTGATCAGTAAATTTTATTTGTAGCACGCTAGTTTCCTACCATACTTTTTTGCCGATCGATCGATCGAAACGCTATGTACTTATCTATTATTTTGCCGCCCCAGTAAACTTATTGAAAGTATAAGTAAACAGAAGCAGCTACTGATCCGGGGTAGCACTATGGCTGGGTTGCACCAAACAGTCGGTAATCTTACATTACTTATGGAAAGTTTGTCAAATTTCTATGGAATGACAGCTGACGGCGCCATATTTAAGAAAGAAAGAAAGAAAGAAAGATTTATTTGAAAAACACAACCACAACATTACATACAAACTGCTTAAAACTGAAAAAAAATAAAAAGAAGTACAATGTTGAGGGTGGTCTCAAAAAGGAGTCCACTCAGCATGTGTCGGAGCATGGGGACCCACGACGCTGATTTTCAGTGAATCCACTTTACACCAATAACAAATATAACATAACACAAATAACACAACACGAATAAGGGCAGATCTAAATAGAAAGTGCAGTGTAGATACAGCTTGATTTTAATAAACAGGATAAATACATAATGGTAAAAATAGAAATAAAAATGAATAAGTAAGAGGTATAGAATATAATATATAAAAGTAGGTATATATTTCATCGGCTAGACAGAAGACGTTTGTTCCTTTAGCAGGTGCAGTTTCAATTTGTTTTTAAAAATTGATCGGTCTGCGTAACTTGGTGCAACTCGACCTATCTCTAAACTGTAACCTCAGATTGAATAACGAAAACGGCTGTAACCTTACCAACAGCAACAATAAATCGACCTTTTTAGGGTTCCGTAGCCAAATGGCAAAACCGGAACCCTCATGGTTTCGTCATGTCTGTCTGTCTGTCTGTCCGTCCGTATGCCACAGGCATTTTACTCGAAAATTATAAGGTGTATTTGAATAAAATTTTGAGGATAGGTGTATTTTGTTAGCCGCTGCAGTTTTGTAAATAAATTACTAAAAAAAAATTTTGAGTCAAAATTTTTTTTTTCGTTGCAAGCCCACTTGTGGCTCAACAATCGATAGGCCTTTCACAATAAATATAAGGTTTCTCAGCAATTTTTTTGATTAAGTGAATAGAGTCGGAGATAATCGCCCCAAGTCACTAAAAATGTGTCCCCCCCCCCACCCTCTAATTTTTGAACCGTGTATTTTAAAAGTATGTATAAAATCTTATTAAATTCTTTCAGTCAAAATTGTTTTGAACAAGATCGGTTCATAGGTTTTTGAGGTATTTCTAAAAAACTGCCTTCCTTAAAGAAAAGGACGTAAGTGCCATAAGATTTCAGTAACGATACGACCTTTTTAATGGGCACGGAACCCTTCGTTGTGCGTGGTCCGACACGCACTTGGCCGCTTTTTTTTTGTTTTGGGGGGAAAATGCGTTACACATACCAACCGGGCCCAGGAGGTGACCCGAGTGGTCATGTGCGACTCACGTATGAGCTGATGAAACCCACGATGTCCCCACTTGCCGCCTCCGGAAAATAAACCGACCTAGTGCGAGTAGTTCTGACGAAGCAGCGAGGTTTCCGGGCTTCTCATCAATGACATCACAATAAATTGAGAGCTAGTTAAGTTAAAACCGCCTTACCACCTAGAGAATCAACCATGATCCTGTATCCTGGAAATATATACCTAGTAATTTATGTTTCCCAATGTCTATTTTTTCCCATTTAGCATAATTTAAGAGTCAAGTTCATTCGTCATGTAATATAGTAAATGCAAATTAAATTACCTACAATAATTCGTGGTACCTACTTGCTGTTTACTGACATTTTTAACCTTCTACCTGATCAACCCAAATGAATATTCAAACCGCATTCTAACGCATACACATGACATGTAGGTACCTACTAGGTATATTGTTCTCATGGCATGAGCATAAAAAAATAACATGACTACCAAAAGAACAACATACAATTTAGACAATAACATTAAATGACGTACTTACTTAGTGCTGGAAAGTTCCAAAGAACCCCAAGAAAGGTCGAATCAGCAGGTATATTGATTGTGATAAAATTTACGATTTTTTTTATTTTTTATTACTTCGCTGGCAAACAAGCTTACGACCCACCTGATGGTAAGTGGTTACCGTAGCCTATGGACGCTTGCAACTCCAGGGGGTTTTACATGCGCGTTGCCGACCCTTTAAGAATTTATACACTTTTTTTGAAGAACCCCATACTGTAGTCCCTCGGGAAAACCTCGGCATTCCTCATTCCACAACCGGAGCGTCCGAGGGAGGAAATTTCTCTGAAACCGTACGGTACGCGACCATTTAGGTTCCAGGGTATGAGGATGAATATTTGAATACCCTGCCGATGGTGAGCGGTGCGGTGGTAAAAAGCAGCCGTAGGCATCATGTCGAACAGTTCTTCGGAGCACCACCCGTTGTACAAGCGATAGAACACGTACAAGGAGGCGAAGTCTCTCTCCTTAGATTCAACGGTTTTCGATATCGCTAGTAAGTTTGGGATCGTCGACGATTCGCACAGCGCGTCTTTGAAGCGAGTCAAAAGGCCCAAGCTGGTATCCAGGTGCTCCCACCCAGAGATGACAGCAATACTCCATGTGGGGACGGACTTGAGACTTATATAATAAAAGTAAGCTAAACGCACTGCACAAATTAAATTTTATTCTTCTACTAATAAAAGTAAACTGCATCCATAAATAAGAGTCTTAAAAGGTAAACAAATATGGCGGAATGGATAACCATAGACTACTATAGTGATGTGGTGTATGTCGAATAATGTCGATGCGGCAACATTACTATAGCGGAAATGATGAATTACGATGATAAATGATAAAAAGGGTGAATAATTTATTGAGTATAGGGTTATAAACCATCTTACAATAGAAATTTCCTACAATGTAAACAAAAAACTAGCTTAAAAATTTAATTTACCAGACATGTTGCTTTCACGGAAATATTGACATAAGTGATTAGTCAATTTTATTGATAAATTTTATTGTCGTCCGTGTGCCCGGTAGGGTTAATTAAAATTGTGCAATATAATTATTGTAGAATATTATTGTAGGTGGGTAAAAACTAAAAGTATTTTCAATGAGATTTTAAGCAATACTAAACACAAAACAAACATGGTGTTGCATACAATATTCAACAAAATAATTAAGTTATCTTTGGCAACCAAACAGATCGCAACGAAAGATTACATGTAGTTCGTTCCAAGGCTGCACTCCGTTCACTATGACAGCAGGACAGCATAATTAAAAATTTCTAAGTGTGAAAGAGAAGGCACAATACGGTTGCTGTCAGAGCGTAGCGTTGTTTTTTTCTGTGTGCGGTTTTCCAGTAATCTCATTGAAAATGCTTTTTTTGCTAGATAACCGGACATTTACCATTTAAGTTAGCCAGAGTAAGTTAATTAAGCGTAGATTAGATTAAGGCCCTTAACTATGTACATTTTTTTTGATTTTCAGCCATTTGCCTCTGACAAGTCTGCAACAATATGTTTCGGCAAACAATGATTTTTTTTAGAAATTTGGCGCACCGGAATACTTAATATTTGTTTACTAGCTCAACATCACTGCCTCGACCAAAGACTACTCTGCCATCGAGTTTTTATCGATGTGAAAGAACATCCCATCCCTATCCACCAAAGACAATACAGAGTATTTAAAATGTCAGTTGTAGGTTTGAGGTTACAGCGATCTCGGTTTTCTGCAAAAAAATAAGTGTTTTACGATAAAATTGACATATTATTATAGAAATAATGGTGTTGCACGTGATTACCTAGATGTTACAACAATTGCCTACTTGTTATTGCGTGTGATTACACCAGCAATGTGTATTTTTCTACCGGTAAGTGGTTTGTTTACATTTTAAGACTCTTATTTATGGATGCAGTTTATCTGTCCCTGTCTGTTAAGCACACCGAGCTTTTTGGATGCCAGCTTGGCCTTGCCCTCTAAGTGTCTTCGAAACTGGTGTCGCTGGAAATGTCAACACCAAGGATCCCAATACTCTTTGAAATCGAGAGAGGAGTGCCTTCGAACTGTGGGGCTACAGAAAAGGGGGTTTTCTTGGCGGTGAACGGTGGTGGCGGGTTTACTTGCGTCTTCGTGGGGTTGAATCGGACCAAATTATCCCTCCCCCACTCAGAGACTCTGGATAGAGTGCTCTCTATTTTGGACACAAGTTGTTCGCGACTCTCTACCACAGCAGAACGAGGGATGTTTGCGCGGGCCGTGTAATACGTATCCCCAGTACTGTCGTCTGCATAACAATGAATTCCATCAATGGACAGCATGTCATTGATATGCAGCCGAAACAGCGTTGGAGACAGTACGGAGTATTTTTGTCCATGCTTTCGGAGCAATTGCCGTCTTCAACGGCACGTATGCATCTGCCGGACAGAAAGCTGGCAATCCATTCGCACAAACCCTCGGGAAGTCCGTAAGATGGCAGCTTCGATAGAAGACCTCGATGCCAGACCCGATCGAACGCCTTCGCTATGTCCAGGCGGACAGCCAGTGCCTCACCTTGGCTCTCAATGGCTGAAGCCCATTGGTGAGTGAGATACACTAGAAGGTCACCAGTCGAGCGACCGTGGCGAAATCCATATTGACGGTCGCTGATCAAGTCGTGCCCTTCCAGGTATCTCAAGAGCTTTTTGTTGATAACACGCTCCATCACCTTAGAGAGAAGGGAGGTAATAGCACTAGGCCTGTAATTCGATGGGTCTGATCTATCACCCTTTTTCGGTACAGGATACACCAGGGCAATCTTCCACAAAGACGGAACTTGCTTTTTGTGCGGGCGCGTTAGTACGGGACACAACTCGGGAGCACACCGCTTAAGCACCACTGCAGGTATGCCATCTGGTCCACTCGCCTTGCGAACATTCAATGACAGCAGCTCCTGCCAGACAACTCTCTGCGTGATATTTATTTCTGGCATGAGGTATCCGCAGCTCGGGATAGTGGGCAGTACGGTGCTGTCATGTCATCAACGCCCAAAGTTGACTTCGAGGCAAAGAGAGCACCCAGATCGGCTTTCTCCTTTGCACTGTGGGCCAGATTACCAGCGGCATTTTTCGCAGCGGTGGTAAGGACGACTGGAAAGCGGTGGTAAGGGCGGTGGAAAGTTACCCTCGGCAGCTTTGGCGAGCGACCAGAAGGCGCGACTTCCGGAGTAAGCTCGATTCTCCATACAAACGTAGTTACGCTCTCATTTTAAAACTACGTGTTGGATTGTAACGAAACTTTGCATATACAATGACATGAGGTATATCTATGTCTGTAATTAGTTTATGTAGCTTCAGATATCATAGTAAAAAATACAGCTAATTTTAGTTTTTCATACAAAACTTGTTTTTGCTGTATTTCGTTTGTTTTATAAACTGGAACCATATCCCCAGCCAGCATTACGCTGAGTTGCGACCATTTCGTGGCAAATTACGCTACTGTATGTTAATGTATGTAAATTGCCTAGTGTTTGTCACGAATAAATGTATCTTTCTTTCTTTCTTTCTTCTTTTCTATATAAACTAATTACAGTCATGATATACCTAATCCAACACGAAGTTTCAAAATGAGAGCGTAACTACGTTTGTATGGGAAGGTGAAATTCGGCTGAGCTTACTGCGGACTCTTCAAGAGTTCCATGCCTGAAGGCGGAAGGTAGTGGCAGTGGACATGCATCGACAGAAGAACTTCCAGATTACACATACAACAATGCATATAGTAGACTAACTGGCTTTGCATGGAACCTTATCCAACGAGCGAGCGAAGCGAACGAATTTCTCCGTTTCATCTTCTTTGGTATGTCCTCTACAGGTCGCATTTCTCAACCGATTCCCGTGAAATTTTGTGAGCATGTTCAATAATTATATAGATCTTTAAGTCGATTCAGTTTTTCGAAATTAAAAAAAGACATGCACGCGTTTTCTACAGCTCACAGAGCCACTATAAACTACTAACTATAACTAACGATTATCCATATGAACTAAAAAAAAATATCATAGCGGCCCATTGTTTATCTATAGGCATATAGGCATCATTAGAAAACACTCAAAACAAACTACACAACTATCCATAAAATATTTCCGCCAAATTCAGTTTGTTGTGCTCAATCATGGTGCCCACGACCCTTATGTTTCCACCACAAACGGCTCCAACAAATAAATTGTTAAAGGACAATGGGCAAAATGTATGGAGCTTGGTCCAATATCATTGATTGAAACATGTGCCAAACTATGCTTACTTCAAAGTGACAGCACAGCATCAAAATTGGTCCTGGTGATTTTGAGAAAAAAAATACTTTATATTCGATTGTATAATGGAAACTTAGTAACTAGGTTAAAGATTGCAGCTGTGCTCTAAAGTAGTTTTATACAAAATATGGATTGGTTCTAACTAGCAACTTCTGGTGTCTTCAACTTCCAGTGCTCGATTGTAAGCGAAGTTATCATATAAAAAAGTCTCCAGTCGACCCGCGTGTCCCTGCCCCTCCCTCTGGAAATCCACGCTCGTATTATAAGGGGCTGCACAGTGACGGATCCTAACGTTGTCACCAACGAAGTCGCTGTGTGGGGTGGATACCACCACGAAACCCAGTACTGCGGTCAGTCCGACTCTCTCCTTCGTGTTAGGACACATACTTGACACTGACACGGCGTACAAGTGGACAAGATTCGACACCGACACCACGATAGCCTTCCGGTTCTAATTAGGCGTAGGAAAAGTGTTTAGCGGCGACCGACCAAAGTAGGATGGAGATGCAAGACAGGATCGCGAGGGTGGAGGAAGCCATGCGGGCAATGCGGGCCAAAATCGACCGCCTGGCCGCTGAGAATCAACGGCTCAAGTTGGCTCTCAACGGCGAGGTTACAGACTCGGCCCAGGCGGCTCCCATGCGCCCCTCTCCCCCCGCAATCGCTGACTCGCATCACCCTCAGGCCCTCCCCGCAGCGGACTTAGACGTGAGGCAATCGCGTTCTCGCTTCCCTAGGGGGCGAACGAAAGAACGCGCTGTCCCAGGCCCCTGCTCTCCCTGCCCCCGCTTTCCCTCCAAAGACATACTGACCGACGCACAGACTCGCGAACTTTTGTATTCTGACCACGAAGACATTGACGCGTCAGGATGGGAAAAAAAACACGCTAAGCGGCATTTCCTTTACAATAATATTAAAGTACCTATGTCAAAATCAAGTTATTACAACGAATAAAAATTCTTAATAAAAAAAAAAACTCCGGGATGGATTTTAACTGTGTCCAGTTTTATTTGGAGATAAAAAATATCTCTATCGTTTGGCATTATCTTATCCGCGGAGGCTCTTGGACCACTTATGCCATTGTCCTTTGTCTTTGAACATAAAAATAAGGGGAGGAAGTATTAGGTACCCACACAATAATAACGTGTTAAGTTTATTGACGTAATTTGATTTGCTCATATCACTACGTAGGTAACTTCAATATTACGTTCGTAGCGTATAGGCACGATACGAACGTGCAATATTTTATAGCTTTTTATAGCCACACTAAAATAAAATACAGCGTATTCCGTTACTATACAGTTAGAACACTGTTACCTGGACTGAACACGATTTAATTTTTTGACTACATACCCAGATATTCATAAAACTTAACAAACCTCTGTTAACTAAAATGTCTATTTCTCATAAACACAAACACTCTGTTACCTAGCGGACTGAACTGAACACGATTTAAAAAATTGACTACATACCCTATTCATAAAACTTAATAAACCTCTGTTAACTAAAATGTGATTAGTCTATTTCTCATTAAAACAAATGATACATAGTTACAGCATTTTTAAGGACATTGTGTCTAAAATAGGTTTCATGAACTTTTATGAAAAAGGGCTTATCTACCGGGTTAGGGTCGTAAGGACTAGTTTGAAGAATGACCACTTGAAGAATAATTTACTTTAAAAACAAAGTTTTAACCGACTTCAATTTAGTACCTACTCCTAGCAATGCACTAACGAGAAGTTTCCAAAGTTGCGAAACTTTCCACATGAGAATTTCTCGGTAACTTCTGAGAATGTTCTCGAGAACGAGAATTTATTTATTTATTTGACACGAGTGACACGACACGATCAAAGAGTCCAAAGACACGCATCAAGAAATAGTTCGGTAACTTAGTTTAAAAAGTCAGGGCTAGTGTAAAGTGTGTAGTCCGAAATTCGAAATGTTCTCTGAAATACAGTGAGAATTTAAGCAACTTATTGGTAACTTATCACTTATCAACAAAATAGCTAACTGTAATAGACAATAACACATGCATAATTACATTTAGTTTTAAGTTATGCCTATTTAAACTTTATTTCAAGTAGATTCTCTTGTTTAAACAATAATTTCCATGTTGCAGGAATGTTCTGAGAACATTCTCGAGAACGTTTCCGCTTTTTGGGAATGTTCTGCAATTTGTACATTGCTGCCTACTCCGCCAAGCCACGAGAACATTTCCACATTTCTTTTCCAATTTACCGCATGAACTGATTTCGGAAAGGAAATGCGTTGATTATTAGAGAAAATAACCCAATCGCTGTACCTATGTGGGCCGATAATACTTGAGGACTTCCATCGATTCCACAAGGATCACCTTTGGCTCTTCATTCGTTGCTACTTCAACGGAATCTTATCAGAATCTTTTGTACTTTTAAGTACATAATTGAGGAATTTCATAAGTCATCTCAGTCATCTGTGGTCTTCATCATCAATTCCACTCCACCAAATTTATGATTTCCGGGTGTAAATACACGAGTTATAATGGAAGATACCAAAATTACTACACTCGTGCCTAATATAATTGAGGAGTTCCCTCAATTCCTCATGGATCCCATCATCCAACTGGATTTTTGAAAAAAATGGGACCAACCTAGGGAAGCATATACTTAAAAACAAAAAAAAAATACGAATCGGCTCATCAATGACGGAGTTCTGACGTAACAAACATTAAAAAAAAAACCGAATTGAGAACCTCCTTTTTCTTGAAGTCGATTAAAAAGTATGTATGTGTGTGTATTTATAGTAAGTATGTGTTTAGTATTTTTATTTTATTTGTTCTTGCTTGTAGTAGGTATATATATGTATTGAGATTAATTTACGAGTATAGTCTAGCGTAAAGTCAAAATTCGCTTATACGGTAATAATACCTTTATCTACCTACTTTATACTTCTATATTATCTACATACTGTACTCATTTAATGAAGAAGAAAGGTCTGTGAGTGTGACGTATTATCTCACTATGTATTTATGTTTATTCTCTTTCGCCTGTCCCAATAATGAAGGTAGTTTATTTATTACATTTGTGTGACGTTTCCGTGAGTCACCGACGGTGCTGGCTGAAAATCAGCCTGCAGGTATCTGACACCTCAGCATAATGCTGAGCCAGTGTCCGGCTCACTGCCGCAGAGACACACTTGTTTCATGTTTTATCTGTTTTTTGTTTATTTTATTGTTTAATATGTGTGTCCTGTGTGTCTGTGAATAAATGCATCTTTCTTTCTTTCTATTCTTCTAGGTTGTAAGTTTGTATGTAGGAAGTAATCTCCGCAACTTCTAATCCGATTCCAAAAAAATCACCTGTGTAGGTACAGAATTGACGCTTGCGTTCTCTGTAATACTCGGGCAGAGCTACAGGGCTACATATACATTGTTGTATGTGTAATTTAGAAGTTTCTGAATGGACGCTTGCGTTCTCTGTAATACTCGGGCAGAGCTACAGGGCTACATATACATTGTTGTATGTGTAATTTAGAAGTTTCTGAATGGACGCTTGCTTAGGTACTCGGGCAGAGCTACGGGGCTGCATATGCAATGTGGTATGTGTAATTTAGAAGTTTCTCTGTCTATGCATGCCCACTGCCCACGTCTTCATGTACTCGGGCACTTGCAACATGGTCTGAACTTACATGTTCTATTTCTGTCACTTGAAAAGCATGCGTGGCGGCCATGCGCCGCAGTGGGTATCCGCCCTGATGGCTGTTTCTGTTTCAGGAGTAAAAGGTCTCAAGGCAGCGTCTGCTACGGCGACTTCGGCTGTTTCGAGGATTCGGGCCCATTCGCTTACTTGGAGACGCTGCCGAGCCCCCCGCATGAGGTCGGCACGCATTTCCTGCTCTACTCCACCGTCAGCAGGTAAACACCGATCACGATATTTATAACAATTTCTATTATTTTGAGAAATAAACGTTTTTTTACTAGCTTTTATTTAATGACCTATACCGTATGCATATTTGTTCGAGTCATGCATGTGGCCTCATCTTCAAATTGATAACGTAGTGATGCTAAATGGATATAACTATATATAAGTAAGTAAGAAAGTAAGAATTTATTAAATGAGCAGCAACACGGATTTCGGAAACGTAAATGTACTTCTTTAGCGACATTCAAATTAGTAAATAGTGTTTTAAATGCTGTCGATAGTCAAACCCCCGTAACAGTTCTTTTCATGGACATGAGTAAGGCATTCGATTTTGTGAGTCACAAGAGGTTGTTAACAAAATTGTGTAAATATGGCATACGTGGCCCAGCCCTTCACTGGATTAGTTCTTACCTCAATGATCGAACCCAATGTGTGGAGACACTTAAGTACTGTCCCAAGTCTAAATATTTAGTGTCGTATAGATCTAAATATGGTAATAATAATTATGGCGTACCGCAGGGTAGCATATTGGGCCCTTTATTATTTTTATTATATATAAATGATTTACCAAACCATCTGCCACACGAGTGTATTTTATTCGCAGACGACACCTCTATTATAATAAAATGTAATGATATTTCCAACTATAATGATGACATCAATATGACATTGACAAAAACAATTGAATGGTTAAATATTAATAATTTAAAAGTAAATGTTTGTAAAACTAATTATATCCAATTCCACACAAGCCGAAGTAACTCACACAACCTTAAAATTCAGATTGAGACTAAACCCGTTGAAGAAGTCCAGCATACAAGGTTCTTAGGCATTATACTCGACTGTAACTTCAGCTGGCAGAAGCAGGTGGACAGTGTCTGTTCTAGGGTTAATAGTTTCACATACGCACTAAGAAGGATAGCGAGGACTGTCTCTACACAAGCTGCCCTCTTAGCTTATCATGGTTATGTAGACTCAACTCTTCGTTATGGATTGGTTTTATGGGGAAACAGTACAGACAGAGACCAGGTATTTCTTACTTAAAAACGGTGTGTCAGAGCAATATTCGGGATCAACCATATGGAATCATGTCGACCATTTTTCAAAGATAATGGTATTCTTACCGCCCCTTGTATGTATATTTTAGAGGCCTCTGTATTCGTGCACAAATATAAATTTATTTTTTTGGAAGTACAACAGTTGCGAACTCGTAAAGTGCGGGCACAATACAGACACAAACTGTATACGCCGACGGTACGACTAGCACTATCATCTAAAAATGCACATTGCATGTGCATAAAGATATATAATAAGTTACCAGACTCCTTTAAGGGCCACAATTTAAAAGTATTTAAGGCATCTGTAAAAAAATGGCTTACTGATAAATGTTATTTATTATAATATTAATGAATTTCTGAATGACAATTTTTAATTCCAATTTCTGTATTGCACTATTATTTTATTATTTTATATTGATATTAAAATCTGACATGTTTGTATTAATAAGATTTTTAAATACGTAGCTAGTAGTTTGGAAATGTATGGACGCCTGTAAAGGTAGGGCTTGGTGAGACTATCAGAGCTGCAAGTGTAACTGCAATTGTAACCCAATCTCCACATGCATTTTAATAAATCATTTCATTTCAAATCATTTAATTTCATTTCATTTCATTTCATTTCATTTCATTTCATATAATTATCGTAATAAAGTATAAATTATAAAATGTAATTAAAATCATAAAAATATATGAACCTTGAAAGTTTAGAAAAATGATGCATTTTTTTTATTGTCCAAGAGTAAATTTAAAGCTGCCAATAGAATACTTACGCTTTTATAGAAACAAAATTGTATGACAACTATGTAGGTACTTAAACGCAGTATTTCGCGACCGAAACAACAATTTACCGGATTTTCCATACAACGATACAATTACTTTGTACAAGTGACGTCATACGTGGGTAAGTCATCAGTATGAAGCGTTTTCCGCTGCCGCCAGCGACGTCAATCTTTGTCACAATTTTTTGGGTATTTATGTTATTTAATTGTAATTGCTCCCATACAAACATTTCTTCCTCTCCAAAAACTGGTTCAAATGGCATCGTAAAAAAATGTTAGTCCGCATCCCTATTGCATTTTAAAGCTGTTATCCTCAACCAATTGTGCTGACTTGCCAATGCAATGTTAGATATGGTAACATAAAGCCGGTAAGGTCTGACGTTGGAGAAGGAGTTCAATGGCCACCCCATAGCACTCCTACATTTCACAAGAAAAGCCCGCCGGGTTGGAGCTCATTATATAGAACCCTGTTAATAAGTAGTTGATGAACAAACATATTATGAACTTGCAGCGACCTCATGGCATTGCACGAGCGTAAAGGATATCGAAGTACCACTAAGGGCTCGGTCACTAAGAGCGGCGACGTCAGCGGCAGCGGCGCGATACGTGGGACCGAGAGGCCGCTTTCCTATCTCTCGCTCCCACATATGGCACCGTACCGAGCCGTTAGACTTTACCACTCGCGTTTCCAGAGGCGACCAGCCGCTGCTGGCGGTGTCTGCCAGCAACATGTCCGCAGCATGGGGCTGGGCGGCGCGGGCGTTCGACGCGGCGCGGCCCACGCGCGTCATCGTGCACGGCTTCGGCTCCAACTGCGACAACGTGTGGGTGTACGAGATGCGCTCGGCGCTGATGGCCGTGGTGAGTGACGCGGCCGCTGCTGGCGGTGTCTGAGCAACATGGCGAAGGCGTTGGGCCATTTTGCAGGCTTCGGCTCCAACTGAAACATTTCAAATCAAATATAAGCATATTCCTAGCCCTCCGAATCGCTGGACGTAAGGGGCAGTGGACGGGACACATTGCACGTAGAACCGATGGCCGTCGGGACGGAAAGGTTCTCGAGTGGCGCGTACCGAAAAGTGTAACGTGGGTAGACCCAGGTGGACTGATGACCTGGTACAGGTCGCGGGAGTCCGCTGGATGCGGGTGGCGCAGGATCGGTCATTATGGCACTTTTTGGGGGAGGCCTATGTCCAGCAGTGGACGTCTTTCAGCTGGTATGATGATGATAAGCATATTGATTGATCGACATGCTATTATGGAATTCACATAAGTACTTAATTTCCAGCCTGATTCCAGGGGTTGAAGACGCTTGAACAATAACGACTGGTCATTTGACTGTGTGTTGCCAGTTTTTACTTGTAAAATTGTAAGTCGTAGCTTCGTAAAACGGCCCAGTGTGGCTGCATTCTTAAGTTTGTGCTTAATATTTTAAGTTACAAATCCTCCGCTTACCATTTGTATGTTACAGGAGGAATGCAACGTGGTGTGCGTTGACTGGGAGGGCGGAGCGACGATGCCCAACTACCTGCGCGCCGCCGCCAACACCCGACTCGTGGGCAAGCAGCTGGCCATGCTGCTGCAAGGTAATCCGGCTCGGAGGACCGTTACACGAGGGATGCGACGTGGTGTGCGTCGACTGAGAGGGCGGAGCCACGATGGCCAACTACCTGCGCGCCACCGCCAACACCCGACTCGTGGGCAAGCAGCTGGCCATTGCTGCTGCAAGGTAATCCGGCTCGAAGGACCGTTACAGGAGGAATGCAACGTGGTGTGCGTCGACTGGGAGGGCGGAGTGACGATGCCCAACTACTTGCGCGCCGCCGCCAACACCCGACTCGTGGGCAAGCGGCTGGCCATGCTGCTGCAAGGTAAATCCGTCTCGGACAACCGTTACAGGAGGAATGCAACGTGGTGTGCGTCGACTGGGAGGGCGGAGTGACGATGCCCAACTACTTGCGCGCCGCCGCCAACACCCGACTCGTGGGCAAGCGGCTGGCCATGCTGCTGCAAGGTAAATCCGTCTCGGACAACCGTTACAGGAGGAATGCAACGTGGTGTGCGTCGACTGGGAGGGCGGAGTGACGATGCCCAACTACTTGCGCGCCGCCGCCAACACCCGACTCGTGGGCAAGCGGCTGGCCATGCTGCTGCAAGGTAAATCCGTCTCGGACAACCGTTACAGGAGGAATGCAACGTGGTGTGCGTCGACTGGGAGGGCGGAGTGACGATGCCCAACTACTTGCGCGCCGCCGCCAACACCCGACTCGTGGGCAAGCGGCTGGCCATGCTGCTGCAAGGTAAATCCGTCTCGGACAACCGTTACAGGAGGAATGCAACGTGGTGTGCGTCGACTGGGAGGGCGGAGTGACGATGCCCAACTACTTGCGCGCCGCCGCCAACACCCGACTCGTGGGCAAGCGGCTGGCCATGCTGCTGCAAGGTAAATCCGTCTCGGACAACCGTTACAGGAGGAATGCAACGTGGTGTGCGTCGACTGGGAGGGCGGAGTGACGATGCCCAACTACTTGCGCGCCGCCGCCAACACCCGACTCGTGGGCAAGCGGCTGGCCATGCTGCTGCAAGGTAAATCCGTCTCGGACAACCGTTACAGGAGGAATGCAACGTGGTGTGCGTCGACTGGGAGGGCGGAGTGACGATGCCCAACTACTTGCGCGCCGCCGCCAACACCCGACTCGTGGGCAAGCGGCTGGCCATGCTGCTGCAAGGTAAATCCGTCTCGGACAACCGTTACAGGAGGAATGCAACGTGGTGTGCGTCGACTGGGAGGGCGGAGTGACGATGCCCAACTACTTGCGCGCCGCCGCCAACACCCGACTCGTGGGCAAGCGGCTGGCCATGCTGCTGCAAGGTAAATCCGTCTCGGACAACCGTTACAGGAGGAATGCAACGTGGTGTGCGTCGACTGGGAGGGCGGAGTGACGATGCCCAACTACTTGCGCGCCGCCGCCAACACCCGACTCGTGGGCAAGCGGCTGGCCATGCTGCTGCAAGGTAAATCCGTCTCGGACAACCGTTACAGGAGGAATGCAACGTGGTGTGCGTCGACTGGGAGGGCGGAGTGACGATGCCCAACTACTTGCGCGCCGCCGCCAACACCCGACTCGTGGGCAAGCGGCTGGCCATGCTGCTGCAAGGTAAATCCGTCTCGGACAACCGTTACAGGAGGAATGCAACGTGGTGTGCGTCGACTGGGAGGGCGGAGTGACGATGCCCAACTACTTGCGCGCCGCCGCCAACACCCGACTCGTGGGCAAGCGGCTGGCCATGCTGCTGCAAGGTAAATCCGTCTCGGACAACCGTTACAGGAGGAATGCAACGTGGTGTGCGTCGACTGGGAGGGCGGAGTGACGATGCCCAACTACTTGCGCGCCGCCGCCAACACCCGACTCGTGGGCAAGCGGCTGGCCATGCTGCTGCAAGGTAAATCCGTCTCGGACAACCGTTACAGGAGGAATGCAACGTGGTGTGCGTCGACTGGGAGGGCGGAGTGACGATGCCCAACTACTTGCGCGCCGCCGCCAACACCCGACTCGTGGGCAAGCGGCTGGCCATGCTGCTGCAAGGTAAATCCGTCTCGGACAACCGTTACAGGAGGAATGCAACGTGGTGTGCGTCGACTGGGAGGGCGGAGTGACGATGCCCAACTACTTGCGCGCCGCCGCCAACACCCGACTCGTGGGCAAGCGGCTGGCCATGCTGCTGCAAGGTAAATCCGTCTCGGACAACCGTTACAGGAGGAATGCAACGTGGTGTGCGTCGACTGGGAGGGCGGAGTGACGATGCCCAACTACTTGCGCGCCGCCGCCAACACCCGACTCGTGGGCAAGCGGCTGGCCATGCTGCTGCAAGGTAAATCCGTCTCGGACAACCGTTACAGGAGGAATGCAACGTGGTGTGCGTCGACTGGGAGGGCGGAGTGACGATGCCCAACTACTTGCGCGCCGCCGCCAACACCCGACTCGTGGGCAAGCGGCTGGCCATGCTGCTGCAAGGTAAATCCGTCTCGGACAACCGTTACAGGAGGAATGCAACGTGGTGTGCGTCGACTGGGAGGGCGGAGTGACGATGCCCAACTACTTGCGCGCCGCCGCCAACACCCGACTCGTGGGCAAGCGGCTGGCCATGCTGCTGCAAGGTAAATCCGTCTCGGACAACCGTTACAGGAGGAATGCAACGTGGTGTGCGTCGACTGGGAGGGCGGAGTGACGATGCCCAACTACTTGCGCGCCGCCGCCAACACCCGACTCGTGGGCAAGCGGCTGGCCATGCTGCTGCAAGGTAAATCCGTCTCGGACAACCGTTACAGGAGGAATGCAACGTGGTGTGCGTCGACTGGGAGGGCGGAGTGACGATGCCCAACTACTTGCGCGCCGCCGCCAACACCCGACTCGTGGGCAAGCGGCTGGCCATGCTGCTGCAAGGTAAATCCGTCTCGGACAACCGTTACAGGAGGAATGCAACGTGGTGTGCGTCGACTGGGAGGGCGGAGTGACGATGCCCAACTACTTGCGCGCCGCCGCCAACACCCGACTCGTGGGCAAGCGGCTGGCCATGCTGCTGCAAGGTAAATCCGTCTCGGACAACCGTTACAGGAGGAATGCAACGTGGTGTGCGTCGACTGGGAGGGCGGAGTGACGATGCCCAACTACTTGCGCGCCGCCGCCAACACCCGACTCGTGGGCAAGCGGCTGGCCATGCTGCTGCAAGGTAAATCCGTCTCGGACAACCGTTACAGGAGGAATGCAACGTGGTGTGCGTCGACTGGGAGGGCGGAGTGACGATGCCCAACTACTTGCGCGCCGCCGCCAACACCCGACTCGTGGGCAAGCGGCTGGCCATGCTGCTGCAAGGTAAATCCGTCTCGGACAACCGTTACAGGAGGAATGCAACGTGGTGTGCGTCGACTGGGAGGGCGGAGTGACGATGCCCAACTACTTGCGCGCCGCCGCCAACACCCGACTCGTGGGCAAGCGGCTGGCCATGCTGCTGCAAGGTAAATCCGTCTCGGACAACCGTTACAGGAGGAATGCAACGTGGTGTGCGTCGACTGGGAGGGCGGAGTGACGATGCCCAACTACTTGCGCGCCGCCGCCAACACCCGACTCGTGGGCAAGCGGCTGGCCATGCTGCTGCAAGGTAAATCCGTCTCGGACAACCGTTACAGGAGGAATGCAACGTGGTGTGCGTCGACTGGGAGGGCGGAGTGACGATGCCCAACTACTTGCGCGCCGCCGCCAACACCCGACTCGTGGGCAAGCGGCTGGCCATGCTGCTGCAAGGTAAATCCGTCTCGGACAACCGTTACAGGAGGAATGCAACGTGGTGTGCGTCGACTGGGAGGGCGGAGTGACGATGCCCAACTACTTGCGCGCCGCCGCCAACACCCGACTCGTGGGCAAGCGGCTGGCCATGCTGCTGCAAGGTAAATCCGTCTCGGACAACCGTTACAGGAGGAATGCAACGTGGTGTGCGTCGACTGGGAGGGCGGAGTGACGATGCCCAACTACTTGCGCGCCGCCGCCAACACCCGACTCGTGGGCAAGCGGCTGGCCATGCTGCTGCAAGGTAAATCCGTCTCGGACAACCGTTACAGGAGGAATGCAACGTGGTGTGCGTCGACTGGGAGGGCGGAGTGACGATGCCCAACTACTTGCGCGCCGCCGCCAACACCCGACTCGTGGGCAAGCGGCTGGCCATGCTGCTGCAAGGTAAATCCGTCTCGGACAACCGTTACAGGAGGAATGCAACGTGGTGTGCGTCGACTGGGAGGGCGGAGTGACGATGCCCAACTACTTGCGCGCCGCCGCCAACACCCGACTCGTGGGCAAGCGGCTGGCCATGCTGCTGCAAGGTAAATCCGTCTCGGACAACCGTTACAGGAGGAATGCAACGTGGTGTGCGTCGACTGGGAGGGCGGAGTGACGATGCCCAACTACTTGCGCGCCGCCGCCTACACCTGACTTGTGGGCAAGCAGCTATGCTCCTATAATTTGGACTTTTCTGGAAACTCCTAGTCTATTAAAATGCCTGTACTTCCATAAAACGTTTTGTAACGTGCGCAGGGTTCGCGAGGCACATCGACCTGCGGTTCGAAGACGTGCACCTGATCGGTTTCAGCCTCGGCGCCCACGTCGCCGGCTTTGCAGGCTCCGAGCTGCGCAACATCAGCCGCATCACAGGTACACAAATATACGAGGTATATATCTGAGAGTCTGTCAGTGCTAGTGGGTCTTGTTAGTAGGTTGTAGGTAGGCTTGTACTATTACTGCTTCATCGCTTCTTGAAAGACGGAAAAAGCTAGTAACACGATATGAGTATACGCAAAGATTATTTCAATATAAAAATCTTTTGAAGGCAAAAAAGGGATAATTTCGCCGTTGTACCTACTTAACTTCTTTTCTTTTGTTAGTTATATCCATGCAGATTTCCATTATGCTCATTTGCACTTCATTTTGGGTCCCCGCGTCACTGTCTAATTGCTGCGTTTACTGCTGCCGTCTTGTACAATATGCTGAATTTCCTAATGTAATATTCCAGGTCTAGACCCAGCGGGCCCCCTGTTCGAGTTCCAGGACCCGCGCGCTCGGCTGGACAGCGGGGACGCGGCCTTCGTGGACGTGATCCACTCCAACGGGGAGACGCTGATCCTGGGCGGGCTGGGCGCCGCGCAGCCGCTGGGCCACGTGGACTTCTACCCGAACGGGGGCCGGGTGCAGCACGGCTGCTCCAACCTGTGAGACTACTTATCATCCATACTGCCCCTTAAGCGGCCGCAGCGACGACCTCTGTCGTGCCGTGCTTTCGGTATTCCCAATAAATAGCATTAATCTGTCGTATCTTTCACTCTACACGCCACGCGGCGAATCTTGATCCCTATAACAGCTGTGGTGTTTGTAGTACAATTTTACGTTTTGAGGTTATAAATTGAACGGAGATGACAGCTGTCATTGGGACCAATATTCGCCGCAATACGTATAATCTGGTATAATCAATGCTATCGAAGGTTAAGTCTGCGACGGATCTTAAAATTACAAGTCCTTCAGCCTGATTGTATAATGACGTAGCATACGAAAGGGTAATAGTACTTGACAATTTAGCAGCGGCTTACGTAAGTCATAACTTGGGCTTTCCAGAATAAAGTTGCTTTCTCCGTGTGGTTGTCGGATTTGAATCTCGCCTCCCCCTTTTTCCCGTGGGTGTCGTAAATCGACTACGGGATAGGGTTGAAGAGTATTGTTGGCGAAAGGCTAGCATCCTGCCACTGCAATATCACATTCTCACCGTCTTTACTTACTACAACTGCTAGGAGTGGCACTGTAAATTAAATTTCATGGTCTCCGCTTATTCTCAACCGCTGCGCGCACAGCTGTGTAATAAAAACAAATGTTTTGTGTATATTTTTTTGTCACGCAGGTCACAGCTTTTACATTAATGATGTCATACACAAGCAATGTCAACAAAAACAAAGACTGTAATGTAAACAAAAACAAATCAAAAATTAAAATAATAAACAAATGCATAAGTATTTGGAATCGCAATGCGCTACCGAATATGTCCTTGCTCGGTTCACACCCCATTTTTGATACACCCTGTATATTCTCGTAGATATGACGACCGCTTTAGCCTAGTTGGTAGTGACCCTGCCTACGAAGCATGAGGTTCGAATCCCGGTAAGGGCATTTATTTGTGTGATGAGCATGAATATTTGTTCCTGAGTCATGGATGTTTTCTATGTATTTAAGTATTTATTTATCTATATAAGTATGTTTACCGTCGTCTAGTACCCATAGTACAAGCTTTGTTTAATAGTTTGGGACTAGGTCGATTTGTGTAAGATTGTTCCCTAATATTTATATTTATTTATGTATGTAATGAAGTATTGTATGTGTCCAGATTCGTGGGAGCCGTGTCCGACCTGGTGCTGCCGTGGGCGGCCGCGTCGATCGAGGGCCGCTCGCTGTGCAACCACCGGCGCGCCTACAAGTTCTTCACGGACTCCGTGTCGCCCAAGTGCCACTTCCCCGCCTTCCCTTGTGCCGATTACGACAGTTTCCTTGAAGTAAGATATTTGTAGACTTAAAACCGTGGGTAATCGTAATAGGTGTGGTTCGTTAAAATCGGAATATATGGAATGTTTGATAAGTCTCAGTCGCGCCGTACACACACACACTAAACCTAGTTGCTGACCAAACTGATATTTTTCATTGTTCAATGTCCGAATTTGTTAGTGTGTCTGTGTGTCTTGTGCAAGTATAATAATTAGGTTAATAGTCCAGGCAATGAACTGACAACTTGTATGGAAAAAATGTCAATTTTGGAAATAATTTATAATAGCTTATTTTTTATGTATAACGGATATATTATCAATTAAATAGTTACCCAGCGACAAAATCCGGCAAAATTTCAGACATCGAAAAAATGATAAGTTAACTAGCTTCTAAAAAGTCAGTAAAAATATTCATAAATGTTTTTGTCTTTATTTTGGTTCATTTACATTTGCTTTATAATATTCAAGATAAATCTTACAAAAAAAGATAATGCATGCTTCATTTAAATCTACATAATTACTTCCAGGTGGAAAGTTTGTCGGATTCTTGACTAAATCATCTTAGAATAACATTTTCAAATGAAATCAACAAAAAAAACGCTATTATAAATTAATGTTTTTCAAAACCGTATTTTGCCTGGAGTATAAATCAATTAGGTATTTAAGGCGCTATTGCATTAGGTTAACCTGTAAAAATAGTTGCTATATTGAAATAAATAAATAAGTTTCTATGGGATGACAGCTGCCGGCGCCATATTTAACGTTGATCGGTCTGTAAGTAAAGGGCCTCATCACACTGGAGATTAACGAATGAGTTCCAACCGAGAGATTCTTGCAAATCATAAATAGGCCCTAACCGTGTGCTTTCTTTTGAAAGTTGTGCTAAAGTCCTCTTGTCTCTCTGCGATCTCTGCCTCAGTATTGCCAGACTTTGAACGACAATAACACCTAAAAGTGTTGCGTGTTATTTATGGCATATACACTGTCAGACATGCTTTCAACTATACTCTGGACGTTTAGGTATTTAAAAGAATGTAAACAAACAAAACCACGTGACTTGGTCAGTCAGCCAATAAGATAATACCATAGATACAAAATGTTGCTATTCATAGCAATCTTTTGTATCTATGCTATTATCTTATTGGCTGAATGACCAAGTCACGTGGTTTTGTTTGTTTACATTCTTTTAAATACCTAAACGTCCAGAGTATAGTTCATATTTAGGCGTGTCAGTGCCATTCATTATAATTGAAGAATGGCGTTCAAAAAGTGAAACATTAACCGTTAACTTGGATGTGTGAGTGTCGCTAAAGATACTCCTGCTTTCGAGCTGATCTTATAACTGGTGTCCAGGGTCGCTGCTTCCCGTGCGGCGGCGAGCAGCGCTGCGGCAACATGGGGTACTACGCGGACCGTTCCCTCGGCCGAGGACAGCTGTATTTGCTCACCAGGGAGGAGGAGCCCTTCTGCGGTGAGTGAGCGACTCTGTCGACTGCCTGATTTCTTGGCGCGGCAGTACGATGGCAGTCAGCTGTCGGTCAAGTCAGTACCGATTCATATATTTTTTTGGATTTGCGCTACGCATCAGCCTGAGGGGCTTTCATTTGTCATTGCTGGCTCGTGAATAGGCGCCACTACGGGGCTACCCGGGAGCCGAAATGTGTATACGCGAGCACTCGAAGCGCACGGGTGCCTCGAGGCAGTATAGGGTTTTTAATCATGTGTGAATACCGATTAATTACTGTGCGCCTTTATTTAAATGAGTGCCTGGTTGGCACGGGATGCGCGGAAGCGGGGCGGTACGGTGCAGTACCTACTTATTGCAAGCGCACCACATGTCGGCTATAAGCGCTACAAAATTGATGGCAGTGAATGTGTTAAGTAAATTCCGTGACACCGCAAAATTATGGCACCACCGGGCCGATCTGATGATGGAGACAGAAAGCGGCCATTAGCAAGCGCGTTTGGGTTCATTGAATCCCTTTCAACGAGTTTGATAACTGTGCAAAAATATATTTTTGCTCATGAACATATAGGTAATTGAAGTATTGTGTACAGCGCACCAGTACCACGTGTCGATCTGGGGCGAGGGCGACGGCGGGCCGAAGGCGAACTATGGGCGCGTCACGCTGACGCTGCACGGCGACTCGGGGCTCAACGAGACCTTCTCCATGACCAAGTGAGTGTCCAACATGGCGCAGTCTCGATAGAGTAGCTGAGGATTTACAGTAACATTTTGTACGCTGTGCTGACAGCACCAGTAGGAAGAGACCGAGAGATACACTACCCGTCTCTTTCCGAGTGTTCTTGTTTCCATCCCATCTCGCGCGTCTTATGCTAGCCGTTCTGAGCATGTATACAGCCCACTACCACGTGTCGGTGTGGGGCGAGGGAGAACCACAGGCGCGTCTCGCTTACGCTGCACGGCGACACCTTCCCTAAGTGAGTGTCCAATATGGCGCAGTCTCGGTAGAAAGAAGCTGAAAAACACGTATAGTTTTTTGTCACATCTGACCATAAGGGGCCCTAACTGACAACACTGAGATGCTTGACCAATAGCGACTGGCCATTTGAACTAGGTTGTCTGTTTAAGTCTGTAAAATTGTGACGTGTAGCTTCATGAAAAGGGCAAAAGGTGGAAATTACCACTCGTTACGCGTGAGGAAATTCCACTTCCTAGCTAGGGGGAAACGTAAAATGTTGTACTCACCACGGGCGGTATTAAAGGAAGCCGCAGATAGCGTATTTATCGGCAATTCTTGCTCGGGCATCAAATACCTATAACCTGAGAGACCAGATATTGCACGCTGTGCTATCAGAGCATGTTTATTCTCAGCTCCTTTGTACGTATTTATGACATGCTATTGTGACTACTGAACATACGAGTAGCACGACATGATACTGATGCGACGTCTTGTCATGTCACTATATAGCACACGTCGGAAGCATAATATTGCATCCCACTAAAAACATTACATGTAAAGGGACTGCTAAGACTCCGTAGCTCATATAGCTTTCAGCGTGAAAAAGATCACAGATCGCAATTAGAGCCAAGCTTCCTACTCCACACGGCTTATTAACTCTACCAGCCACGCTCAACAAATTGTATATCTTGGCTAAAAAGTATAGCTTTTTTGGGCACATCCCGGTCGCCACGCCGCCATAAGACTCCCGCGCATGCATACGGTATGAATTTATGATGATATTAATAAGAGAGACTAATAAGCAAGACTTTTTAGCCAAGATATACAATTTGTTGAGCGTGGCTGGTACAGTTAAGCCGTGTGGAGTAGGAAGCTTATCGCTAATTGCGATCTGATATCTTTTTCACGGGAATTTTGTTTATCTGGTATAATCCAAACCCAAGTTATGAGGGTTCAAAAAAATGACGAATCGCTTCGAGAAATGGTAGGTAGTGCCCTTGCGCTTCGCTTGGCTTGTCTTGGCGGGGGCATTGCCGTGCCCCCAGATAGGACGATGGCACAAATTCAAATTCAAAATTATTTATTTTCAACAAGGTTTTTACATTTAGTGTTCGTTTCTCCCTTTTAAGTTAGACACTTGTATTAGGGGGAAACGCTCTTTCATACAGGTGGTAACAGCATGTTAAAAATAAGACTAAACATAGTTTGTTTTTGTTGTTTTGTTGCACAAGCCCGGTTATCTCGATGCAATAAGACACGAGTGGCCAGTTAGCGTTGTCGATGTACGTTTAACAGGGTTCGTTAACATTCCAGACGCGAGGTGACGTCACCGTCGGCAGCGCGCTTCACGCACATGATCGTGCCGCACCCGGCGCTGGGCGTGCCGCTGCGCGCCACCGTGCACTACGCCGGCTACTCGGGCTGGCTCAGCGCCGGCGCCAAGGCCGTGCGCCTGCACAAGCTGCTCATCGCAGACAGCTTCGGCAAGACGTGAGTAAGCAGCACGCTTCACGCACATGATCGTGCCGCACCCGGCGCTGGGCGTGCCGCTGCGCGCCACCGTGCACTACGCCGGCTACTCGGGCTGGCTCAGCGCCGGCGCCAAGGCCGTGCGCCTGCACAAGCTGCTCATCGCAGACAGCTTCGGCAAGACGTGAGTAAGCGGCACGCTTCACGCACATGATCGTGCCGCACCCGGCGCTGGGCGTGCCGCTGCGCGCCACCGTGCACTACGCCGGCTACTCGGGCTGGCTCAGCGCCGGCGCCAAGGCCGTGCGCCTGCACAAGCTGCTCATCGCAGACAGCTTCGGCAAGACGTGAGTAAGCGGCACGCTTCACGCACATGATCGTGCCGCACCCGGCGCTGGGCGTGCCGCTGCGCGCCACCGTGCACTACGCCGGCTACTCGGGCTGGCTCAGCGCCGGCGCCAAGGCCGTGCGCCTGCACAAGCTGCTCATCGCAGACAGCTTCGGCAAGACGTGAGTAAGCGGCACGCTTCACGCACATGATCGTGCCGCACCCGGCGCTGGGCGTGCCGCTGCGCGCCACCGTGCACTACGCCGGCTACTCGGGCTGGCTCAGCGCCGGCGCCAAGGCCGTGCGCCTGCACAAGCTGCTCATCGCAGACAGCTTCGGCAAGACGTGAGTAAGCGGCACGCTTCACGCACATGATCGTGCCGCACCCGGCGCTGGGCGTGCCGCTGCGCTTCTGAGATATTGCTAACTACGTTAAAAAAAAAGACCGGGTTGCACTCCGGGAGTGCCGGCAGAAGTGAAATCTCAATAACATTGTAACAGTTTTTCGATCAGGTCACGTTACGGTGTCACCCTAAAAATGAATTTGACGCAAATTTATAAACAACTAGCTTCTTCCCGCGACTCCGTCCGCGTGGAACTCGTTTATATCGTAGCTCCATACAAACTTTCACACCCCACTTCATCACCAAGTTGTTTTTGCCATTGCCAAATATTTTTCAAAGCTTTATTTATCTCTTTAGGAATAACGTCTAAATTCGAACTATTCGAATTTGCAAGAACAGCAGACGGCGGTGGCGACCAAAATATCAATTTGTTTTTGCCGTTGGTAAATATTTTTCTAAGCTTTATCTCTTTAGGAATAACGCCCAAATTCGAACTATTCGAATTTTCTCAATAGCAAAACAGTGAAGGACGCGTTGGTTAAAATTACAAATTTATTTGCAGAATATGCTATTGCAAAAAGTGTTTAACGGCTTTATACTCTTACGAATAGCGTTCAGTTTTGAATGAAGTCGAATCGGCTAGCAGCAAAAAGTGACCTCCTTCACATCTGACGTCACAAAACTCTGTCGCGTATTTAACAATGTTTCCCCATCCCAAAAAGTGCTCAGCGCCGCTAAAGAAGTTTTCACTTCAAAAATATTTTAAAGAATACAACTGAATTGAGAACCTCCTCCTTTTTTTTTGAAGTCGGTTAAAAAGTAGCTACGCGGGCGAGTTGCTGCTTATAATGATCTAAACAAGCTCTAGACCCCTTCTACTGCTGACTGTCCATGAGAAATGCACACGTGTTGGAATTTCACAAACACTTCCTCTTATTCATTGCAGGTCGTCTTTCTGCAAAAAAGGTCTGCAATTGCTGTCAGATGAGGCCGTCGAGCTGCCATTGTATCCTGGAGACTGCCAAGTCCAAGAGGTAAGGGATTCTTATCGATATATTTTGCAGCCAAAACTGGAGAAGCTACATGCGATCCTCAGACTTATTGCTCAATCTAATATTCCCTATTATTTCAGACGGACTTGAGCTCAAACTCGACCGAGGAGCTGATCAAGCGGGAGACGTCGACGAAGGCCGCGCCGATCGACCTGCACGACAACGAGCTGTCGGACGGCGCGCCGCCGGTGCGGCTGCTCGACACGGCCGAGTGGACCGGCGCCGACGCCGACGCCGGCCGCGCCTTCGGCGTCACCAACACCAAGACCGCGCCCAGCGGCGCCGTGGAGATCGCCGAGCCCGTCCTCAGGCCCCGCCAGCACAAGACCTCGCGCCAGCGCACGGACGACGCGCCCGCAGAGATATCCGAGCCTCTCCTCCGAGCCACGCAGCCGCCCCGATCCACCACCCCGCCTCCGGTCCGGAAAGCGAAGAACTACGACTTGTCTACTACGCCGACTAACGAGGACCAGGCGGAGTCCTCTGACAAGGAGACGAGCTTCGCGGTGCAGTTCCTCCCGTCTCGGCTAGCTTCCTTCATCTCGCGGGCCGAGCGCTACGCTCGCGACACTCTCCTGCCTCTCGTGTCAGCTTACGCGCCACGCCTTCCGATATTCGGTTCGCGGGAGACGCCGAAGCCGACGGCGCGCTACATCCCGATGGACGCGAACGTCACCAGCTCCGTGCCCGTGCCGACACCGACGCTCGAGATGAAGATAGAAACGCTGCGGACCGTGGGGCCGCCGGGGGAGAAGCGCGATATAGAAACCCCCGAGGATCCGGAGTTCCCGTCCTCAACAACAACGACGACAACGGAGAAGCTGGAAGCGGCTGCCTCGGGAGTTCTGCAAGTAGCGTCAGGACCGGCGGTTACGAACAGCACGGCGCTGCCGCCGATGGCGCTGCGAAGCGAGGGCGAGAAGATCCTCATAGTGTACCCGAGCAACGCGCGAGACGAGCGCAAGATCCGCAGCCACTCGTACCCGGAGGAGCTTCAGTTTGAAGCGCTGTACCGGCACACGGCTGCACCGGACCTCAGGGTCGACCTGCCGACGTTCTCTCCGCCGGTCACCGCGCCGAGCGACCCGCGCTACATCCCGCTGCCCTACCCGGCGAGGGACAAGCCGGCTGAAGACGCGACGTGACCTCTTAGTCATGATTTGATTTATTAGTCGATGTTTGAAGAGCTGAATGGTTTAAGCGACATTCTATCTCAAGAACGTTGAACTGGCAATCGTCAAAATATTAAGGAGGAAGTTCAGCTGGTTGATCTACATACTTTTGAGAGTTTGATGAATAGTTGGATGTTGTGTCGGCAGTTTGGCTCAAACAACGTAGTCGTTTATTCCAAATTGCTTCAAGCCCTTTTTATTGTATAAATACGTGATTTTCAGTGATCCTTACATTCCGAATAAGCTAAGCGTACATTAAAGCCCCTAGTTATATAAGATAGTTTATTTGAAAGAATATTCTCCGTGTGAGTGTGTGGAAGGAATGTACCGCGTGCAAACATTTGCCCCGAATACACTTAGAAAAATGTATTACCATTTCAGTAATGGACACAACTTTTTGTATAGCCTACAGAGACCCACCCAACATACAATACATGGCATATTAAAGTGTTCAAAATATCCGATTCTGATCAAATAAAAGAAATGCGAAAATACTAAATTAAATTAGCAGTAACCATGGTACAGTCAGCATCATATAGTTTGTAGCAGCCAAATTTATCGCAACACATCTTTATTACCGTAGGCTTAAGGTTGTGTTACGATATATTTGGGTACTTTGGCTGCTACTGACTATATGATGCTGACTGTACAGTCGGCATGAAATTGCTAGCAGCGGTAAAAGTAACCAAATATCGGAACACGACTATGGTTATTATTATAGAAGTTTATGTCACTTTGGTCGCTATAATATTTGCTATAATTCTGACTGTACTCACGAGATGCGGGCGACTGAATCACGCGATAGTATTACATTCGAAATCTGTTTCTAACTTATGTGTGAAAATTATTATTAGGATCCCGGCGAATGTGAGCCACGCTAAAACCCAGTATATTGTGTGTCCGTCTTAGGAAACTATTTAATGTAATTGCCTATTAAAAGAACTGTTTTATGTACATAGAAATTAGGTCGTATGTGTAGAATAAGAAACACTTATTTACTTAATATAAAACCTTATTTATTATCATTTGTTTCACTTCCATGTCTTGTATCACCTAACAACAAAAACAACATTTGTGAAGACCATTTAAAGCACTTCAATTATATAACTAAATACATCGACTTTCATAGTGAAACGAAAAACTATAATTATACAATAATGCTAAATATATCACATAATTAAAGTGCAAATAAATCCTATGGTTATTTTAACTCGTGAAGGAGAATTGCCTTGAGTACACTACATACATTGTCTCTGTGTGCGTAAGCTCGGAAACGCTCCGTACTGACACGAGTCACACATACACAACTATTATCAACCACATTCGTTTGGTAAAACATATAAAAACGAAAATTGACAATCCTTATACTCCACTGCGCAGGTGATAGTCAAAAATCTTATATTACGAAAACACTCACATCATATATTTTTAGGATTGTCACAAAGTAATGTCTCCTTGACTATTTGCAAAATGTCTACGTGGTCTAGCCATTTACTGGAGCGAGAGTGTGCCAACAAAACGAAAACTACAATAACAATTCAATATGAAGTCTATAATTACTTTAGATAACTATAAAGGCTACCTTTGGATTGATCGACGAACGACGCCATAGGGCTAACACGTCAAGAACTACAACACCATGACTTTTGTCAAAGTACTAAAACTGATATCTTTCACCGGCCTCACCTTGATCACAACTTTATTCTAAAACATTGGTCCGTATCTTGGTATCATACCTACGGCTCATGAATTCGCGCCCACATATCTTTCTCTCTTTATTCACTGGTCAAAGAGATATCATGGATGGATGGAAGCTGCAGTCGCCTATGTCACACCACAAATGTTACATCGGCAATCTTCGTCCACGCTGACGACGTTGTTGCACTATACGTAAGGTACAATATAAATAAATAAATATTTGCGGACAATCTTACACAAATCGACCTAGTCCCAAACTAAGCAAAGCTCGTACTATGGGTACTAGACGATGATAAACATACATATATAAAGAAAATACTTAAATACATAGAAAACCATCCATGACTCGGAAACAAATATTCATGCTCATCACACAAATAAATGCCCTTACTACCTACCAACTAGGCTAAAGCGGTCGTCGTGCAACAAGACAGGTGAACTCGTGCTTTTCCGCACCAGACAAAATGGCGGGCGCCGAAGCTACCGGCGTCGCGCGCAAAATTTCGGCCAATGGGCGTTGAAGATTTTACCCGCGCAAACGCGCTGCCTTATGATTGGTTAAAATGTTTTCAAAAAATGCTTTCTGCGCAGGGTACATCGTTGTAACTTACATTTGTGGTACTAATGTATGAGTGTGTGACCGTAGGAGAGCCCGTTCACACGGAGACATCCAATTCTTTGCGGGAACTGTTTCTTGTAGGATCCGATTTAGTGGCAACGATATTTCAATGGACGTGTTCACACAAGCATAGGGTGAATAAAATGGATCCTATAAAATGTGTCATTCGATTTTGCGACTACAAATTGGTCCGGTCGTTCGATAAAATGCTGGATTCGATTTAGTGGCAACAGTAATTCAATACACACACACACACACAAGCTCGGAAAAAGAATCCCGCAAAAAACCAGATCCAGATCCGAAAACCGGGCACCCATGTGAACACACTATCCGGTTTTGCAGGATCCGATAGTTAGTAAATCCGACAAAATTAGACGCCGTGTGAACAGGCTCGTAGGCGGCCAGACTAATGTGAAGATGACAGTCGTTGGCGGAGGTAGTTTCAAACAAGATCGGCGACCGCACTATTGGGCGAACCACGCAGTGTAATCGCCTCTTTAGGAGCTGGTCGTGTGCTACACAAAGACCGATCCCAGGAGCTGAGTTATGAGAATGGTCCATGTTTACTTGGTATCTTTATCCAAGTGATGCGCGAGGAAGAGGGCCGGCTTTAGGGTTTAAGCGCTGGGCTACGCTGCGCTACGCTACGCTAGGAAGTGTTTCGGGCGGGCCGGCCTCTGTCCTCCCCCGTTTACTTCATGTACTTGTCGGAGTGCATGGTGAGGATGCGCGCGGAGGACTTGGCGTCGAGGAAGAGCGCGTGCACGGCGGCCACGTGCGCCGGCAGGATGCGCGCGCAGCCGTCCGCGCGCGCCGTCAGCGCCGCCGGCGTCAGCAGCTGCGCCGCGTACCTAAGGCACATGGCTTATTACATGACGCTCACTCACTATACGATATGCGACATATCAAATGATATAATAGATAGTGTCAGCCGAAGAGCTCAACAATAAATAGATAAAATAAGTCTGTTTTTTTCGTGCATTTTTCAATTGTTTGTCATGAAGTTTAAGTTTGAAAAATCTTGGCTTATTATAACTCTTATAAGGGTCGACACGTGATATACCGCGCCAGGATCTTTCGAATTCACGTTTATTGATAAAAAACAATAAAAAAAAATTACAATAAAAAATAATCATTGCTAATCACAACTTTACTGTTATGTATGACTGGTAAACGAACATAAAAAAAATCGATCATTGTTTACCGCAAGTTTAACGCAATTGGGTATAATATTTTATACTAACTTTATTTTTAGGGGATATAAGTGGACAGAGGAGTCTAGGATCTTAATATTATGGGACCTTGAGCCCACGGAAGTAAATTTCAATGTGAACCATAGACGTGTTACGATATATCTGTCTACTTTGGCTGCTACTAACTATACGATGCCGAGTGTACATGTAGTGATTGTATAGTATTGTATCGTATTTTTAACCCCCAACGCAAAGAGAGGGGTGAGCTTAAGGTGTCTGTCTGTGATATCGTAGCTCCCAAACGGATGGACCGATTTTCGTTTAGTTTTTTTCGCGTCATAGATAATTTAATCCCGAGTGTTCTTAGCCATGTTTCATGAAAATCTGTTCAGTCGTTTTTGAGATATTGGACTTTGAAATGAAAATTTCGGGGGTTTTTCAACTTTTCTAAGTTGTAGTTATGTAAGTATAGTAAACCTGAGCGTGCTGTTGGTGCCGACCTCGGCGAGCGCGGCGAGGGCGTCCTCGTCGATACTGAGCCCCTCCGTGGTCGCGCGCAGCTTTAGGATCTACAACAACATAAACAGTTATACAGACGAGTCCTATCAAAAAAAGCAAGCAAAAAGCGAATCTATGGTCAACGAATAAAGTCGTTTTGGGCTTGTATCTGTTTCAAAGAATTTCCCTTACAGTTTCGGATAGATTACTTTTAAATATGCTGTTGGTAACTAATAATCCGCAAACAACTATCGCTTCCGATACAATAAGCATTTCTCAAAAATAGTATGAAATGTTCCCATAACATCTTAAACATTTGTAATTACATAAAGATCTATTACTTTAAAAACAAAGTTTTAACCGACTCCAATTACATTGCCATATGGCATTAAGTCCGCCTTTTGTACGACAAGTTTTCTTTTGTGCAATAAAGTTTAAATAAATAAATAAATTACACATTCCCTTTCCGCTTTACCGCTTTCCTGTGTAATATTTGAGGAGTTCCCTCGGTTCATCAAGGATCTCAGAATCATCACCATTGGCACTTCATTAGTTACTATTTCAACTGAATCATATCATAATCTGTGACACACTTTTACTGTTACAAGTACAGTCGAGGAAATTGAATGTTTAGCACTTTTGGACCTTAACGTCATTCTAATAGAGTTGACATGTGCCAAACATTCAATTTCCTCGACCGTACATCATTGAGGAGTTCCAGATGTCCAAGTTGCGCAAAGTGGTTATTAAACGCGTTAGAAGTTCTGGGTCGCTTATTAGATTTAGATTTAGATTTCTTTATTTCATAAAATAAATTTTCATCACACTTGCTCGAAAAGGGCTTCATAATGCGCAGACATACAGAGCTGTATTAGCCTGTGTTACGCCCACGGGCGTAATGGTTTTTTTTTTAAATTGTATCTGTCACTCATGCGGCAGTTACAAAGCAAAGAGGTTTTATATCAAATGCGATGTCTCAAAACGTATTTATAAATAAATTTAAACTTAAAAAACGACTTAAACACGTTTAACTGAATTATTTACAGATTTAATATGTAGTTATTTAGTGTCTATGTAAAATGTATTTAAGTGTTTTCAAGTCGTGGCTGTATACCGAAGGGTCTTTGCCATACGCGCCTCACGTCAAATTCAACAAAATGGACGACTGAGATGATGCAGTGTTTATTACGATTTGTATTCATTTCATCTAAAATGTATTTGTTTCCTCGCAAATGTGATGAAAAACATTGTGTGTAACACGGGCGTAAGAATATTGCAAACTCGAGTCAACAAAAGACTTCTGATAGACTCTTGTTCGCAATATTCCATTTCCGCCCCTCGTTAAACAATGTACTATTACATTACGAGTATAAGTTAACTTAAAGCTAATTTACACGAATTTATTTAATGATCGTCAAATAATGAATATTAATTGAATGAAATGTCACAGGTACAATACAACATTATTTATTATGGACATGTAATACAAAATGATTATTGATAAGGTCAAAATCAAAATGAGGACATATAAATATTGATATTAATATCTCGTAATAATCGTCAAAATAAAAACTAGAACGTTATAAAATTTTATAACAATTTAAATTAAATTAACCATTTTAAATATATTATATATATTATATCTTTCAGGTAAGCTATTAATTTAATTAGTATTAAGTTCCACAAATGTAATGTTGGGGTAAAATATTAGTGAGTAATAAAACTCTCCTCTTTCAGAGCAACACAATCTGGTTTTTATTTCGCCATAGCAATTTCTTGCAAGAAGTGTGTTAAACACACATTATATGTGTATATACTCACATACAGAATACAATGGATGTTCTAATAAAAAGATTCTCAGCTGACGTTTGAATGTTTCGTCAGATGGTTCAGTTCGCAATTTGGCGGGTAGACGCTCGTAATACGTTGGGCCAATTACCCTAGGATTTTTTACTGAAAGTGCCATGCGACGCGGTACTGTTCTTAGCCTTCCAGTGGATCGGAGCTGTTTACCTGGTACTTCCACCCGTTTAAACGTTCGTATATTGGTTCTCACAAACATTAGTACCTCAAACATGTATAGGGAGTAGTGCGTCATGATGCGGTAGGTTTTAAATAATTCCTTACATGGATGCCTGGGTTTTACTCCAGCCAGCAATCGAAGCGCACGATTTTGGAGTAAGAACACTCGCTTAGCATCGGTCGAATTACCCCAAATGACTGTACCATATGGCATCAACGAGTGAAAATGAGAAAAATAAACAGATTTTAAAGAATTTCGTGATATCAATGGTTGCAGCTTTTTCAGGGAAAATACAGAACCACTCAGTCTGTTACATAGTTGGTCGACATGGCACTTCCAGTTAAGGTTCGAGTCTAGTGTAAAGCCGAGAAATTTGCACTCGTTGCATAATGGCATTGGACCATTGGTAACAGATAGCAGATAGATAATGCAGTCATCCGACCCGAGAAAATCATTACCATCGACTTTGAGATATTGAGGAGTAAGCCGTTTGACGAAAACCATGTTTGCAGTTGACCACAAGCCTCAATAATCTTCATCGCGAGCTGCTCATAAGATTTCGCGCTCACTATGACTGAGTGTCATCTGCGAACAGCACAGATAAGCCACTCGTGATTGCCGATGGAAGATCGTTAATAAATAATAAAAATAGCGTATTCCCGATCTCTGAAGTTAAGTTTTTATTTATCTTTAATTCAATGTTTTGGCTGTCAGTGTTTTGTTTCTTATTTTTATTTTTACGCTCGTTTATGATCTTCCACATAGTTCTTACTTTATTTTGTGATGTGCTTATTTTTTTTTATATTGTAAGTTTTTAGATGTTGCTACTGTCTTTTTCAGTATTCTATCATTTTTCCTGTAGTAGTAGTAGTTCGATTAGTACTCTATTGCCCGATTTTAGACCTAGAATTTTTAATAATCTTTTATTTGTTCATGATTGTTTTATGCCATTAACCATGTTTTCTTATGGTTTGTTTTAAGTGCGACTTTTCACTTTGGCATGGTCCTATTTTGTATATTTCTAATGGTGTTCTCAAATTCTGCATAGTTTTCATTAACTGTTCTATGTGAAAGTATAATGTCGTCCCAATTTATGTTACTAAGTTGTTGTTTAAACTGCTCTACGTTATGGTGCATGTATACACGTTTTTCCTTCTTCCAGACTATTGGTTTAGATTGGGTTTGTGGTAACTCTATTTGCATGGTAGTTCCCGAGTGGTCCGAAAAGCCGAATTCTTCTACTGTGGTGTGCAAGGACTTGTGGTAAAAGTTGGTAAATATTAAATCCAGGCATGTTGACGTAGTTTTGGTTACATGCGTTGGTTTTTTTATATGTTGCGTAAAGTTGTGTTCTGCCATTAAACTTAATAGAGAGTCAGATTTTGAGTATTTATGTAGAATATTGACATTAAAATCTCCTCCTATTATTATATTACATTTATAGTATTTTTTGTTGATGTAGGTTAACAATAGTTCTAAGTGCTTATAAAATATACTTTCTCCTCGTTTAATCCAATAAATAACGATTAATAAAATTTTAAGCTCAAGTAGCTGTGTTGCACATAACTCTATCACATATCCAATCGACATATTTGTAATATAAGTCCTCTCAATATGTTTTATGTTGTTTTGTAGAAAAATATATGACATATGACAATTGCTTACGTAAAGCTAGTGCCTATGCCAAATCTTGAGATTAGGTGTCAAAGCGGACCTCGGGCTCCTTAAGGGCACAACCGGGAATAACGCTAGGAGGCTGATGAACGTAATGTAAAGGTAAAATCCGCCTTACGAGTATTAGGTTTATTATATGTAAAATTTCAATGTCATTCAACGACTGAATGCTGTTCTACTGTACCTTAACAATCTGTACCACACCATTTTAAGTATTCTGGCAAATAAAACTATTCTATTTCATCCCTGCCAGTGCAAAATGAAGTACCTGTGTTTTATTTGTCCTGCAGCGCGGCCAGTCACAGAAGTGCTGGATAGAAGACACAGAAAGAAAAGAGAAGAGAAGAGAAGTAAGTACCTGTAGCAGCTCAGTCTTGTTGTACGGCAGCGTGCGGATGATGAGCAGCCTGTCCAGCAGGTCTAGCGGGATCCCGTGCGGAGACACGATGTCCTCCGTGCCTCTGGAAACAAAACATTTGGGAACCATGACGATGATACTAAACTAAAACCTATGTTTATAACCATAGTATCTTTCAACCTTTTTATGTTAAGCATGCTATAAAACCAAAGTGGGGGATATAACACGGTGCATCAAAAAGTTGAAGTGGACAGGACACATAATGAGGGAAAAAATGGAAAAGTGGACAAAGGATATCACAGCATGGTATCCAAGACAGGGTAAAAGAAAACGAGGAAGACCAATAATGCGATGGGAGGACGATATTAGAAAGAAAGCAGGAACAATATGGAGAAGGGAGGCTAAAGACAGAACAAAATGGAAAGCTTGGGAAGAGGCCTATGTCCGAGAGGCAAGCTGAAGTTAGGAAAATAAAACAAATATGTATAGAAAAATTAAATATTGTAATTAGGAAAATAAATTAGTTTAAGTTATATAATAAGCATGCATGTAGTAAAAGAAATGTAACAAAATAACTCAGCAAATAAAGGCTATAAAATAAAATAAAATCTTTCAACCAAAAAAATATTTTTGAGAGTGGAACCCTGGAAACTATTTGTGATGCCGTTTATTGTCAGTATTGTTATAAAACGAGTCTATTAAATTAACCTAACCTAACCTAACCTAACCTAACCTAACCTAACCTAACCTAACCTAACCTAACCTAACCTAACCTAACCTAACCTAACCTAACCTAACCTAACCTAACCTAACCTAACCTAACCTAACCTAACCTAACCTAACCTAACCTAACCTAACCTAACCTAACCTAACCTAACCTAACCTAACCTAACCTAACCTAACCTAACCTAACCTAACCTAACCTAACCTAACCTAACCTAACCTAACCTAACCTAACCTAACCTAACCTAACCTAACCTAACCTAACCTAACCTAACCTAACCTAACCTAACCTAACCTAACCTAACCTAACCTAACCTAACCTAACCTAACCTAACCTAACCTAACCTAACCTAACCTAACCTAACCTAACCTAACCTAACCTAACCTAACCTAACCTAACCTAACCTAACCTAACCTAACCTAACCTAACCTAACCTAACCTAACCTAACCTAACCTAACCTAACCTAACCTAACCTAACCTAACCTAACCTAACCTAACCTAACCTAACCTAACCTAACCTAACCTAACCTAACCTAACCTAACCTAACCTAACCTAACCTAACCTAACCTAACCTAACCTAACCTAACCTAACCTAACCTAACCTAACCTTGAGCCTTATGAGATCCCCCAGCTACTTGACAGGGAGGAGACCCTGGAATCATACATCAAATACACAAAATATGTGATAGACCAGTTAAAAAACTTTAATAAAACCTAGATGTGATTAACAATGAAGTGCACAAGAATATTAGATCAACCTCGAATCACCACTGCCAGTTGTACTGGCCCCGGTACTATAAATAAATAAATTATCTCATTCCCAACCATGTAACATGTAAAACCTAGTATAGCTATTTGTCAATAAATGTAAATTTTCACATAACCCAATACACCAACACACCATGCTAACTAAATTCATTAAATTTAATCAATTCACTTACAGGATGGCTGTGTGGTCGTCCGGTCACATGTACATTCAATTGAGACAGGTGACCTGACGAACACATATCGCCTCCTCTTCCAATCAGATGTATATGGCCGCCCGTATTCGTAGCGAGGACCATACATCCAAAGCAAGCTAACAAAAACAAACACCCCAAGTCACACTCAACTTGCACAGTAATCACACTTTTATACACTAACCATGAAGCGGGGGAGGTTTTAGTCCGTAGGCGGCTGGGTATCATTCCCAGTTGAGTCGGGCATGCTGTCAGGTACGGGCCTGGCAGTATACAATGAGTATCTCCTCCCTCGCCGCAAAAAAAAAAAAAAAAAAAAACCTAACCTAACCTAACCTAACCTAACCTAACCTAACCTAACCTAACCTAACCTAACCTAACCTAACCTAACCTAACCTAACCTAACCTAACCTAACCTAACCTAACCTAACCTAACCTAACCTAACCTAACCTAACCTAACCTAATGGGTTCTGTACAATACTATTTTGAAACGTTTGGTATAATCAATGGCTGCCTTCTCTCTAATTCAAGGAAACCAAATTCGAAACATTGACATGTTTTGTTTTGACAGCCATCAACTACGCAGTTTCGCCATAAAGTAAATGAAGGCCACCGATAATGAATTCGCCGCTAGAGGCGGTAGTGTAGAGCGAAGTCTCCGAAATTTCAAATGCCACTGCTTGGGTGGTTTTATTTCTAATCCATACTAATATCATAAATGCGATAGTGTCCCCGTCTGTCTGTTAACTCTTCACGCTTAAACCACTGAACCGATATAGATGAAAATTGGTATAGAGATAGTTTGAGTCCCGGCGGAGCAGGGTTCAAAAGGATAATTATCAATGATAATTATGACGATAATTATCAATGATAATCATGACGATAATTATCATGATAATAACAGATGTATAATTATCGATTGATAATAACAAAAAATTGCGCTCGTGAAAGTGAAAACTGTCGGTATTCGAACGTGTATTTCCGCACGAAAGTGTCAACGTGAGGTGCCGCGCCGTGGGGATTCCTCTTACAAGAAAAATTCAGTTTAAGTTCAACAAATTAATTTCTTATACTGGTGATAATTATCCGATAATTATCAAGAAGCGTAATTATCTTGATAATTTCGAACCCTGCGGGGAAGGACATAGGATAGGATAGTTTTTATCCCGGAACTCGTCCACTAAGGGGGTGAAAGTTTTATGGAGCTACGATATAAACGAGTTCCACGTGGACGGAGTCGCGGGCAGAAGCCAGTTTAAAATAATGTTGTGCTGAAATTAATTATGTTAGTGCTTTAATAGCAGAGCTAAGAAAAAGGGGTGTTTAATTAAATAGGAGGTAAACATTATTATTAATATTATTATCTTAAAGTATTGACGTATTCCTGTATGATTTAAATGTAAACTTTCATTTACGCCAGCAATATCAAACTTGGACAGCTGTATTTATGGACCTTACTCTCCAGTGGCGCCAACTGGTGAGCGCAGACACAATAGCCCTCATTACTCATCGAGACGAATCTAACGAAAATATGACCTTATTGACGAAATGCTCATTACTCACCTTATAAGACAGCGCCCTCTGTTGGTAGCGAAGATGACGATAGGCGCAATCGCAGACTCCAGCGCCCGGTGCAGGTAAGTGAATGTTTCTATATCCAGCATGTGGACCTGGAATGGATAATTAATGTAACAGTCAAGTTGCCCACTCACTTGACAAAGGGGGGACAACTGTAATACCCGCGTCCGCAGGAGCTACCAACCACAACCCTGCACGCGTCCCCTGGGTGGTACTAAAGAGTGACCAACTTTACAGGCCAAAATAATGTATGTCATACGATTAAATAATAATAATGTACTTAAATATATTAGGGACGGAACTAGTGTTGAGTTAGAGCTTGGCCGAACCTTGACCGATTATATTAACCCTTAAATGCATAGTGTTGCCAAATGTCTACAAAGCATTAGACAGCTCACAGATTAGACCAAACATTTTTTTCAACCAAAATTTAAAAATCATGCATTTAAGGGTTAAATTAATCATTAATACATTCAAAATTGACTAAAATTATCTTCATCATCATCATATCAGCCGAAAGACGTCCACTGCTGGACATAGGCATCCCCCAAAGAGTGCCACAATGACCGTCCTGCGCCACCCGCATCCAGCGGACTCCCGCAACCTATACCAGGTCATCAGTCCGCCTTATGGGGGTCTACCCACGCTGCGCCTTCCGGTACGTGGTCGCCACTCGAGAACCGATTGGACGCATTGCATTGCACGTAGTGCCGATGTCCGTTGGGGCGGAAAAAATATCTTATTAGGTAATATGATTTCTTTTTTCTTGACTGCAATCTACATATACAACTAACCTCATCAATGAATAGAACCCCAGGCACTAACTCAGCGATTCCTTGGTCGATGTATTTGTTCACTACTTTGTTGATCTCTTTCCTAAGTTTGTCTGTAAGCAAAAAGCAAATATTGATCTGTCATTTTACTTACAATAATTATATTCATAACTAATTAAGTAATAAGTATGGGGTTCCAAAAAAGATGCAGACCCTCACGACGTGTGCTTATTGGTCGAGTCTGAGATCAGCAGGCCAAAGTGTTTGGTCGACTTGCTCTGCCTGCTCATTCTACTGACAACTTTTCATTGTTTAGGGGCCCATTTTATATCAGAGAAGCAGCGTGAAAAAATTATAGAGACTAATGGGGATTCGCTCGCGAAATTTGGCCCCCGCAGCAGCAGCAGTTATGTAAGACTAGTTTCCTATAGTTTGGTCCGGGCTATAAACTATCTTCGTGCAAAACTTCATCCAGATCGGTTGAGCCGTTTGCGTGATTGAATGATAAACATCCAAACTTTGGCATTTATAATATTAGTAGCCAGTAACTAACCAGTGATCTCCGTCTTCTTGGGCTTCATGAGCTGCCCCATCATGGACATGATGTCGTGGCCGCCCTGCGGGCGCGCGTTGGCGCAGTCCAGGTCGTGCAGCGTCACGTCCTGCACCACTTCCTTCTTCTTGTGCACGTCGCCCTTCGGCAGGGGGACGTACTCTTCCGCCTGTGGATACAGAACAGGGCTTGTTGCAGACGGGGAATGGACAGGTAAGTAAGCCAACAATACGGCTTACTTACCGCTTCATTTAAACGACTTTCACGAAACGGACCACGCCAACTCTTGCGCGGGATCACAGTCAAGATGGCGGCCGTCAAGCGCTAAGGACGTGCACACTGCACATACTTCGTGAAGTAGTTTAAACAGTATGTACAGTCGAAGATGGATGTAAGGAAAACACAAAGCAATAGGTATCTTCTGAATCTAAACAAAAATAATTTGAGGTTGTTACTTGGCATTGTGTTCACAAACCGAACAAAAATGAAGATGGGCTGGCCACATAGCAACTATCGACAAACTAGTCCAGTGAAGTCACTAAATGGCCAGGACCACAAGGGAAAAGACGAGTAGTAAGGCCCAAAGCAAGGCGGTCTGATGAAATAACTGTAATAGCTGGATCAAATTGAATTAACAATGCCAAATACCAGGGATCGAAAGGTTAATTATCAATGATAATGCCAAAAGACATGTATTACTAGAATACTAAATGTAAAAATATTAATATATCCAGAAATTGCAATGCCCTAGAACAAAATAGTTTAAATAATTGATCATAGAAACTCTTAATTTTCGAAATTTTTTGCAGAGGGCTGGTCACATTTGTCTCAGAACTGATGGTCGGTGGAGTAAGCAGATTCTAGAATGGAGGCCACGGCACGTAGAGTTGGACGCCCTCCGGCCAGATGCACAGTTGACTTGAGGAGGGTAGCTGGTGGTGACTGGATGGCGAAAACTGGAGAGCGCCTACGTCCAGCCATGGACTGCAATAGGCTGATGTATGTATGTATGTAAACTGTAGGACAGGCTTCAATAATACCTCAAGATCAAACTCCGTAGCAAATGTGTCACTCCTCCCTTGCCGCTTCACAGCTCCGGAGTTAGCCTCGATGTAGATCACATCTCCAACCTCCACCTTCTCCTTCTGCAGGGACTCGTAGATGGTGGGGTCCAGCTTCAGCTGCTTCGTACCCTTGGCGGTCTTCAGCCCGATGATCACATGAGATACCGTTTTTCCATATCCTGAGGAAATATTAACATTTGAACATAAGAAAGAAAGAAAGAAGACATTTATTCACTACACAAAAGACACACAGAGACACAGGGAGTAGAAATACAATACAATTGACACGTAATGTGTGTGTGTCTTCGCGGCAGTGAATCGCTGTGGCGCTATCGCAGTGGGTCGCTGTCTCAGCATAATGCCGAGGTGTCAGCGAACACCTACAGCGCTGATTTTCAGACAGCACCGTACGTGACCCACGGAACGCAACACAACAAACGTATGCACATAATAAATAAATAAATATGTAACACAAGCACAATGGGATGAGAGAAACAATGTGAAAAACGCGAAACGGTTAAAAAAATAAAATAGAAGGAAAATTAAATAAAGTGCTAGATGGGTTGGGATTTTTGGAGCGTCAACAAATAGCCCTTAAGGTGCGTACGAATTAGAGCGGCTCAGCCTGACGCAGGCTCGCCCCGCGTGGCGAGCTGCTCGCGAGCCAATTTAGTGCACATAAACATGCGCGGGTGAGGCAGCGCGCTCGCGGCGAGCCGACATTGTGCGTTCAAAATAACAATTTTGCTGCTGGGAACATCAGACAGAAATAATGCACCAAATATTTCTTCACACCCATAAACAAATGAATCTATAATAATATAGTATGTAAGTTTGTATGTTTGAATGTAGGGGGTAATCTCCGGAATCACAGATCCTCTTTTAAAAAATGTAGTTTAATAGTATACTCCTTCTAGCATTCCAAGAAGGTGAATCGATTTAACGTCATGATAATAGGCTGCCTGGCATCGTTTTGACACCCCGCCCCCATCCCCGCATAAGGGCAATGGCACCCATCCTATGGGGCCATTTTGCCGTGCTACTTAGACTTCTATGGTTTTTTCGTTTGCTGAACGCCCACTTGCTTTTGGGTCCAAACTTTATACATTTTAAGTTTTCAGGTTAAAGTTCTATGTGATCTTACCACCAGCAGGGTTCTCAGTCTCCACTGGACTGAACTCCGTCACCTCCCCCTCGTATACCTCCTTGGTCTCACGGATGCGCAGACCAATGGCGCGTCTGAAGTTCTCCATCAGCACCTCTGTTTTCTTAATTTCAGTACTGAACACTTCACTGCCTACCATTGGGCAGAATGGTACCTGAAATATTAAATAGTGTTTAGATTTCGTGAGTAAAATGTAAACTGAAGGGTCAGACATGCAATGGGTGATAGGCAAAGTTATAACAGCCACACTGCATGCATGCCTCGGGCGAGGTGTGCGGCCGAAGCACGTCTACCTGAGCGCGCACCAACACAACCAAGGCATGCGTCCAGTGTGGACCCCTAATGAATGCCGATGAACTACCACCACATTCAAAAGAAAATTTATTTCTTTATTTTCGAGATACTCCTGCCAAACCCTATAAAAACCCATGCCAGTAACAATCGGAAATTAACTTTTCATGCACACTCAAGAACATTAAAAACAAGAATTTATTGGTTATTTAACTACAACTAAGTGAGCACACATATTTGAATTTTGACCTTGGAAGTTATTTTTGAATGGCTTCATTTTCAGTTGTTACATTATTTAGGTACTGGAGTCATCTAGACCATGTCGCGCCCTGGTGCAATCATGCATTGCGCCCTCTAGCAACCCCCCCTAGCGCGAGTCGAGGCGAGTGGAGCCCTGTGAGTCGCGCTTGTCGCCCCCTAGGACCGTGCGCCCGGGTGCAACGCACCCCCTGCACTATAGGTAAAGCTGCCCCTGACTGGAGTGGCATGCTCTGGGTTAATTTGTCATGTTATATGTAGATATTTGGCAACTACAACTGTGTCAGGAAATTCTCACATATCTATTACCAAATAAAATAGTATAAAACAAAACCAGTTAACTCACCTTATTACCCAATTCCTGTGCTATGGCTAAAGCAATGGCAGTCTTGCCTGTTCCCGGTGGCCCAGCCAGCAGCAGTGCTCTCCCGGCCATCTTCTTGCTCCTGATCATATCCACGACCACTCCTGCAGCCTGCAGAAACCATTTCAGTATATAGTATAACTTAGTTGAAAAGGTTATTTACACAAAACCATGGCAACCGAAAAATTATAACCTCAAATATTTACATGTTTGATCAATTCTATTATAAAGCGTTATTGTATCAAAACTAGAAATCTCAGTAGCATAATAAACGAATAATTTAATTTAGTATGTGATTTATTAAAATGTACCTCTCTTGCATTCTCTTGTCCCACGAGACCGGCTGCCATTTGAATTGGCACTCCATTTTCATCTAAACCCAGCCCTTTTATATGGGTGTGCGCTGATATTCTCTGTGTTTTGGCAGTGCTCTTGACCTCTTCAATCTTCATTTTAAAGTTCAGCTAGTAATTACTCTGCAAAAACAATAACAATCCGACAAGATGCGAAAAGACGAACAAGCACCCCGCAAACAACACTATCGAACGAATGACGTGAAGAGAATGAATGTGAATGAACTGAATGAATTATGAAATGAAATGTATGATATGAATATGAATAGAAAACATGAACCTATAATACTCTGGACAGGCTGTACGTGATGCCACAGTGAGGGACGGAAAGGCTTCTATGCAGCTAAATTAAGAACTGGTCTTAAAATCGCTGATGACTTGCCATAAACAACCTACTTAATTTGGACGGGTAATGGTTTATGTGCCTCAACTTCATACAAAATTAGTTGTGCCAAATAAAATAAAGTGGAACTATGACAAGGACAATGAATGATATTTCCCTTTCTGTCACATTTATAGAGATTTGTATATATCTACCAGCTCGCTCGCACGTGGTATTATTATTACCATAGCCTGTCCAGAGTATTATAGGTTCAAGTTCATGATAGAAAATTATGAATGAAATGAATGATTGAATTATATTTTATATTCGTGTTGCCACATTAAAGTGGTGACGGTTGAAATTCGAGGACGATTTTAAACCGAACTCAAATAGCGTTCAAAAATAAACACTAGTACGTATACTTTGTACTCCTTCACTCGTTAGTATTTTCTTATTTCCTCTCTCATCTTCTCCGCTAAGGCCTCCATCCCGTCTGTCATTGTCACCTGTCAATTGTCATCGTCAAATATTCTCGCACTATTTCGCTTGTATTGGACATTTTTTCAGGAATCTCAGTCTCAGTTACTAATATAGATGCCGACAATTGAAGAGAAACAGCTGTTCATTGAACACTTACAGTGAAATATTATACCCTTAACTTTTAAAGTACTACTTAGTGTAAGCATTATGTGTTTTCTCTTAACTACAGTTGTGCATTAACTATTGTTACAAAACACCTGAGTTATGATGGTGTAAGTAAATGCAGGTGTAAATATATAAATAAGCTGTGCAATGGAGTACACGGCTGAGAACTTGGAGTATGCCGTGTCGGTGTTTTACAATGGCGAGCAGGCAGACCGGGCGAAGGCTCACGCCTGGCTGACCGCGGCCCAGCGCGTTCCAGAGGCGTGGAAATTTGTTTGGGAGCTACTGCAACCCAACAAGGTAATTTTGGTTTCTTAAATATTCAGTTTGATACAATTTTAACTAATCAGTGGCCATCTTGGACAGGCTATTTTCATCTTAACATTATTTGGTACATTCATTTAATTATATCTATATTTAGTTGACATAATTATGATTTGTTTAATTTTATTTCATTAATTACATCATGTTTTGATTGAAGTACAATTTTCAGGGCACGGAGATCCAGTTCTATGCAGCCACAACACTGCACACTAAGATACTGCGCTGCTGGAGCGAGGTGCCCCCGGAGAGCCATGATGAGTTGAAAGAGAAGCTACTGCAAGCAGTCTATACCTACAGCAAAGGCCCAAAGATAGTCACCAATAGATTATGTATTAGTGTGAGTTTATTTGTCTTTTTAATTATCTGCTTGCTTAGCTGTTACTTGATGAATGTATTATCAACTAAAGCAAAGAAATATTTGATTTTGCTTTCTCTATTTTCTAGAACAGTTTCCTACAACAAACAATTTAAACACAGAACTGAGTTTTTTGAAAATCAATCGATTTTTTTATCCATGAGCATTCCAGTAAAAATACTGATAGGCTTCAGGCTACAGGTTCAGCCAGAGGTGGTTTCGGTGGCCAATAATTTCAGAATCATGTTTTTTACACTAAGCTGATGTATAGGTGAAGGGTGCATGCCAGTGTGAACTTTTGATAGAAATATTTTCAATAAACAAATTACAAAATCCTACTAATATTATAAATGCAAAAGTTTGGATGTTTGGATGTTTGGATATTTGGATGTTTGGATGTTTAGATGTTTGGATGTTTGGATGTTTAGATGTTTGGATGTTTGGACGTTTGGATGTTTAGATGTTTGGATGTTTGGACGTTTGGATGTTTAGATGTTTGGATGTTTGCATGTTTGGATGTTTAGATGTTTGGATGTTTAGATGTTTGGATGTTTGTTACTCAATCACGCTTAAACAGCTTAACCGATTTGGATGAAATTTTGCATGAAGATAGTTTATAGCCTGGATAGGATAGTTATTATCCCGGGTCCACGCAGGCGAAGTCGCGGGCGGAAGCTAGTATGTTTATATATAATTGTTGTATTTGTGAATGTGTGCTGTATTATGACATTATTTGTTTTAAATGCTCATAACGTACTAGCTTGTGTCAGCATGAAACTTGTTTATATGATAGCTCCATACAAACTTTCATCCCATTAGGGGATTTCCGGGATAACAACTATCCTGTCCTTCCCCGGGACTCATTGACTAAATCGGTTCAGCAGTTTAAGTGTGAAGAGGGAACAGATAGACAGACACACTATCTCATTTATAATATTAGTATGATAAGTAGTCTCAGTAATCCGGCATTAAAAACTAGCGGGTGCCGGATTATTGGATGTATCAAACTAGTAAAATCCCGGATTAGCGAGAGTACTATATTTTTAATGGAATTTTATAAAATTTGTTAGTTTCGGTTCCTATTAAGGTGTTGTGATTGAATATGCAAATCAATAAGAATTCAAAATTGACTTGTATTTCAATAATGTAGTCCGTAAAATGTTTGTAAACTTCACATTAACATTTACCCCTAAGGGTGGAGCTGGCACTTTTTCCATGTAAAACGCGCATGTAACACCCCTGGAGTGTCCATAGGCTATGGTAAGCACATACCATCAGGTGGGCCGTAAGCTTGTTTGCCACCGACATGGTATAGTAAAATAAAGGCTCTTTTCTTTAGTGATAAGCTGATAAGACAGTATGTTGTGTTGTGTACCTCTACCTACTTATCATTGTTCATGTTTCTGTTTGTAACAGCTTTCTGTGTGCAGTAATGAGTATTTATTTAGGTGTTGTATTGTTTTTGCAGCTAGCTGCATTCATCTTGCAGCAGGGTACGATAGATTTGGCAGCCATACTGAGGCCACTGTCAGCCGCTGAAAACACAACACTGTTGCTGGAGGTCCTCACCGTTATACCTGAGGAGGTGATCAGACCAAATCAATTTTAATATATTAGTATGTTAAGTTGTGCTAGAGTCGAGCTTCGCGCGCGACTGAGAGTCTCCTGTCTCACTCGCACCGTGCAAATTAGATAGATGAGGGTAGATCTTTCTCGACTGGCGTCGCGGCGCTGCGTCAGTTGTGCTAGCCCCCAGCACGTCTATCATGAGACGGCCGCGACATACTCTCGATTTTTCTCGCACTATACCTCTTGTTCTAAGTGTCTAATAAGAGAGAGACGGATAGTGCGAGGAAAATCGAGAGAGCTCGCGCGCCGTCTTGTGATAGCCGTGCAGGAACTATAAGTACTACTGGCATAAAAAAAAGACCGTGTTGCACTCCGGGAGTGCCGCCAGAAGTGAAAACTCAATAACATTGTAACAGTTTTTCGATCAGGTCACGTGACATCTTACGGTGTCACCCTAAAAATGAATTTGACGCAAATTTATGAACAATTATCAATTATTTAGGCGGACGGGCCGCGGGCGCGTTGGGTGCGACGGGCGGCGGCAAACATAACACCAATTTGTTTTTGCCATTGCCAAATATTTTTCAAAGCTTTATATCTTTAGGAATAACGTCTAAATTCGAACTTGCAAGACTAGCAGACGGCGGTGGCGACCAAAATATCAATTTGTTTTTGCCGTTGGTAAGTATTTTTCTAAGCTTTATCTCTTTAGGAATAACGCCCAAATTCGAACTATTCGATTTTTCTCAATAGCAAAACGGTGAAGGACGCGTTGGTTAAAAATTACAAATTTATTTGCAGAATATGCTATTGCAAAAAGTGTTTAACGGCTTTATACTCTTACGAATAGCGTTCAGTTTTGAATGAAGTCGAATCGGCTAGCAGCAAAAAGTGACCTCCTTCACATCTGACGTCACAAAACTCTGTCGCGTAGGTATTTAACAATTTTTCCCCATCCCAAAAAGTACTCAGCGCCGCTAAAGAAGTTTTCACTTCAAAAAATTATGTCTTCCTCAATTTGTGATATATTGCCGTATTTCTCAATTGTATGTAAGTAATGACTGAAGTATTAAATGAGTTGGTTACAATACAAAAATGGGAAATAACTAGCTTCCGCCCGCGACTTCGTCTGCGTGGACCCGGGATAAAAACTATTCTATATATTAATCCGGGCTATAAACTATCCTATATATTAATCCGGGCTATAAACTATCTTCATGCAAAGTTCCATCCAAATCGGTTGAGCCGTATAAGCGTGATTGAGTAACAACATCCAAACATCCAAATTTTCACATTTAGGAAGTAGGATAAGTCAGATACCGAAAAAGAATACCGGCATTTTAGTATGAAAATAATACCGGTCTCTGATATCATCAGATAATGCTTTAGTGTTAATTACATAGGTTAAGCAACTTTTTTCTGTCACTGGCTGCAGCGGTTATGTTACCTGGGTATCTTTTTAAAACAGTGATTTTACGGCATAAAATCTACCAAATGAGGGGTTTCTTGTCAACTACAACCTCTTTTTTATGGTCCTTCTAAACGACAAAAATAACGCCACTATCACTCATATGTCAACACGAATAGTACGACCTAGAGATTTTGATACTTTACTGTTTACTAGGACGTTATTTAAATTTGGTTCCTAATTTAGAATTAAAACCGGCCAAGTGCGAGTCGGACTCGCGCACCGAGGGTTCCGTACAAAATTACAAATGTAAAGTTTTCAGATTTGTCCCTGTAGTATAATGTATAATACGATATTACTTGCCAAAATTCATAGTTCTAGGTCAACGAAAAGTACCCTATAAATTTTATTTACGTTTTTTTGCGGCATAAACGGCCTTATCTTTTTTTTGCGTTAACTTGGAAGTTTGATATTTTCACAGCTTCAAGGGATTGTAGACCTGAGGCTCTAGTACAAGTTTTACCGAAACAAAACTTTGCGATCGCGTTTGCGTTTTACCCTCAATTTGTATGGGATTTGACAGCTAAACGCAAACGCGGTCGTAACGTTTTGTTTCGGTAAAACTTATACTAGAGCCTCTGATTATATGGATTTAGTTTCAACTCGATTCCACTACGCGTTCCTAAGATAAAGGGTCTTGACAGACAGACAGACGGGCAACAAGGTGATCCTATACGCGATCCGTTTTTTCCTTTTGCGGTACGGTACCCTAAGAACAAAGCAAAGAGAATCATAGAAGCATTTTCACATTTTTTTCTTCAGTACAACAGCATGACGATGGGCTCGGCGCTGCGCTCCAAGAACAGGGCTGCGCTGTCGCAGGCCTGCCCCGCCGTGCTCGACGACCTGCTGCGGTACCTGCGATCGGTGTACGAGTGAGTATTCATTAGGCTTGTGCTTGCTCGTTCTTTTACGGGAGCGCTCCGATCTCGTTCAATAGGTTTGAGGAACTAGTTCGGTCTTTTAGTTCCTTCGCTCTTTTAGGTCAGTGTGGGAGTGGCTGTTAGTAAAGCACTGTTTGATTCAGACGCCATGTTACCCGGTCACGTCAACCGCATCTCGTTCCGTTCCACTCCCGCTCTGCTGCTGAACTAAAGACCGAAGACCGATTTAGATCGTGATTGACGAACTAGTTTTTCGTTCTGAGATGGGAATTCATTCCTAATAGTTCCTAGTTCCTGACCGACACAAGATTCAGATTCAGATGTAGCGCTAATATTATAGGTACCATATCGTATATTTGCATTGATCACATCGTCACACAGATTTAACGTAAAAATTCAGTTACTGAATAAAAGGCTTCCTGCGAAACTGTGATTTCTACCTCAAATGTCTACTCAAGCTTCTATCTTTATTAACCCCCAACGGGTGTTATAAGTTTAACGTGTCGGTGTATCTGTCTGTGGTATCGTAGCTCCCAAACGGATGGACCGATTTGAATGCGGTTTTTTTTATTCGAAAGCTGATGTGATCCCGAGTGTTCTTAGCCATGTTTCATGAAAATCTGTTTTGCCGTTTTTGAGTTACTGGACTTTGAAATGAAAATGTCGGGGGTTTTTCAACTTTTCTAAGTTGTAGTTATTTCTACTGTGGTGTTGTTGAAGAAGCTTGTGTGTGCAGCGAATACACGGCGCCGCCGTCGGACGCCACGGTCCAGCTGTGGCTGTCGGCGTGCACGTGCGCGGGCAGCTGGCTCGCGCTCGAGGACGCCTCGAGCGGAGCCCTGCCCGCCCGCCTGCCGCTGTGCGCGGCGCTGCTCACCGCCGTGCGCGTCCTGTATGCGTGAGTGTTATATCCCTTTTTTTGTATTCAGACGCCGGTGGTGTGATGAGATAACTTTTCTTTTCAAAGTTAAACTTAAAAAGTTAAAATAAAAACTAAGAAAATGAGTAGTGACAGTGACGAAACATCTTTAACTCCTCAAGAAATAACTAATATGGCAGAGGAAGCCACACTTACCTTGCTACCTGAAAAGACAAAGAGCCTTTACAATAGTCGAACTAGACAATATAGTACCTACTTACGATATTTAGTTTTCTTATATACTCATATTAATGACTTAAATTATTAATTTTAATGAACTCGTACAAAAAGTATTGTTCACAATAGTGTCATAACCAAGCTTGAGCTTTTTAATCTCGTACCTTACTTAGGCCACGCAGCAAGCTTCGTGGCCTAAACACGGTACTCGACTAAAAAGCTCTCTATTATAACACGATTGTGAAAAATACTATATAAGCGGATGACACAACAATTATTGTAAGCGATGAATCTGAAACCTATTAATTGTTCCACGTGTGAATAGATTACTTTTGAAGTAATTTTTACATGATTAAAATGATTGACGACTAATGATTAATAATTACAATTAAACTATTTGGGATCATCCTATATGCAGCGTGACGTCAATTTGATGTTATCGGCATGAAAATTACGCGCTCTGCTCATATTTTCACTCAATCATGTCTTATGGCATTGTGCTATGGGGAAACTCAACTGACTTCGAACGCGTACTTAAAATGCAAAAACGAGCCATACGAATATTGGCTGTCACAAATTATAGAGAAAGATGCAGAGAACATTTTAAAAATCTTGGTATATTAACATCAGTGTCGACATACATTTTTGAAGCCGTAATGTCTGTACGAAAAAATCCTAGCGATGTTGTCCGTGTGGGAGACGTCAGTAAACGTCTAACAAGATATCCAGATGATTTACGGCAAAATAAATGTAGACTAAACATGGCAAGAAAGTGTCCCAAGATAATGGCTCAAAAATTGTATAATAAGCTGTCTAAAGTTATTAAAGCACAGACTAACATCAACACTTTCCGTCACAAAGTCAAAATCCTGCTTCTTAGTAAAACGGTATATAACATTAAGGAATACTTAAATAATGAATACACTAATACATAATTTGTAAACTTTAATACTGACTGGTAAATGTTCTTAAACCTAAGCTCACTCATAAGATGACTGCTAGCAATCATCTTATGAATATAAGACAACTGTGTACAGAACTAAAATGAATTTGACCAATCACGAGGCTCGATTTCCAGAAGATTCATCAACGCGCAAAAATAAAAAAGCGGTTGGCTGCACTTTGTTTCAGCAGGGCGATTTTCAATAGATAAAAAGTTTGTTTAATAAATTATTATTTCCGTTAACTCGTAGAAAAAGTATTATATGCAATAGTTATATGATTAGCTTTTTAACTCTCGTACCTTAATTACAAACGTGGTACTCGACTGAAAAAGCACACATTATTTCTAAATAGACTAATATAAAGAGTTGCCTAAACTATTTCCATACTTCTGCCGAAAAATTGTCGAGACAAGAGTCGTCTCACTGAAGGAACACTTACGCTGAATAGGTCCAGCTCGTCGAACCTCTGAAACACATCATTTATGCCGTCATATCCACGTGTTCAACAGTGAAATTCTGTGATTGGCTGATGAAGTGGAAAAAGAGTAACTGAGGTCATAATGGGTGGTCATAATGGTCCAATGTACTCGTTCAGTAGCGGCAACTAGTAGGTACGAGTATAATGTGCGGGCGGTGTTATCTTGGCAGCTGGCACGAGGCGGTGTCGGACTGCGCGCTGGACGTGTGCGAAGCGGCGCTGGGCGCGGCGCGCGCGGCTGCGGGCCCCGAGTCGGCGCGCCAGCCCGGCGCCGCGCTGCAGCTGACCGCGGACCTGGCGCAGCTCGCGCAGCCGATCTTCGCCCGGGACAACCGCCCGGACTCCATCAATGAGGTGCCCGCCTGTTCTTTAAATGCTTCGGCGGAGGGCTTTTGATGACTCGAGTTTGCAATATTCTTACGCCCGTGTTATACACAATGTTTTTCATCACATTTGCGAGGAAACAAATACATTTTAGATGAAATGAATACAAATCGTAATAAAAACTGCAACATGTTGTCAGTCGTCCATTTGTTGAATTTGAAGTGAGGCGCGTATGGCAAAGACCCTTCGGTATACAGCCACGATTTGAAAACACTTAAAAACATTTTACATAGACACTAAATAACTACCTATTAAATCTGTAAATAATTCAGTTAAACATGTTTAAGTAGTTTTTTAAGTTTAAATTTATTTATAAATACGTTTTCAGACATCGTATTTGATATAAAACCTCTTTGCTTTGTAACTGCCGCATGAGTGACAGATACAACTTAAGAAAAAAAACCATTACGCCCGTGGGCGTAACACAGGATATTACAGCTCTGTATGTCTGCGCATTATGAAGCCCTTTTCGAGCAAGTGTGATGAAAATGTTTATTTTCAACCCCTGACGCAAAGAGAGGGGTGTTATAAGTGTAACATGTCTGTCTGTGTATCTGTCTGTGGTATCGTTGCTCCCAAACGGATGCACCGATTTGAATGCGGTTTTTTTGTGTCAGATAATTTTATCCTGAGTGTTCTCAGCCATGTTTCATGAAAATCTGTTCAACCGTTTTTGTGATATTGGACTTTGAAATGAAAATGTTCGGGGGTTTTTCAACTTTTCTAAGTTGTAGTTATATAAGCTGTTATTTAACTTGCAATAACTATTTATGTTTGTTCGGGTGGAATCTTGCAACTCAATTTTGCAAGCAGATATCTTCAACCGATTGAGCTGATTTTTTGGGTTTAAGTATAGTTTGGATGACAATTCAATGGTTCATCATCAAATTGTCGACACTCACTTCATCGAATTTCACTTCAAAGTCAACGTTTCATGTATTTTCATTTCGCCGACAATTCAGTTCGTGGAATGGTATTTACAAATAATTTTAAATCGTGTATTTTTGCTTGTCGGATGATTCACTAAACACTTGATTCGTATGTCATGGAAAACGTTTTGTGATGTATTGTTTCAAGTATTTTTAATTAACATACAAATTAATGAGAATGAAAATGAACACCTTTTTTTTTTTTTTTTTTTTTAACCCAGGGGAAATCCGTTATGGATCCCCCCGGTCCGGGAGAAGCCGGGGGAGTTTGTCCGACTCGCACGGACTAAAACCCCTGGGGGTGTTCCATCACTCGCTTTAGGGCAGAGCCCCGGGAACGCTGTCGCACACATCCGGAGTTATCTATGACACCTAACCTAACCTAAACCTAACCTAACCGCCAGCGGGTCGACGTCACCCCGCTTCGCCGGGTGCCTATTTCCGCTCTGAGGGACGCCAGATAACCCTAACCTTACCTAATTATTGTTTTGATTATTTTGTAATGTTGTAATAAAATTTCGAACAAATGAAATTTGTTGTTTTGTTATTCTGCCATTTAAAATTCATACAAAATGAATCATTTGCCAAATAATATTACCTGAACAGTTATTCTATGAAATAGTAAAAATTGTAATGATCTGGTCATGTAATAAAATTACACCAAACAATAATTCGTGAACTAAATGTTACTTGAAACGTTTTCGATGAAATTAAATTCGATGAAAAGTTGGTCGACAAAACAAGGGACACCACAAATCAACATTATGGTACCATCGGGCTGATCTGATGATGGATACAGAAGCTGGCAAGGAAATTCAAGATTTAACAGACGTAATCTCGTTAAGTAAGTATAATACAGTTGGCAATAAAAGCTTGTACCAAAAATTACTTTATTGACAGAAACTTATCGACTTGGATTTTGTCTAACACGCAGTGTCATTCCAGGAGTTGCTATCAGCACTGATCACATGCATGGTGGGCGTGGGCGAGACGCACGCTGGGGCCATAGTGCGCGCCGTGGAGACGGACCCCGCGGCGCCGGCGCGGCAGCTGATAGAGCTGCTGCTGTGCGCGCAGGCCGCGCCCGGACACTACCCCGCGCACGAGGCGCGCTCCAACCTCGTGTTCGGCTTCTGGTACACCCTCCAGGTACGACCCTTTTGAGTCCCAGTCCAGTCCCACCCTTATAGTTCAATGGAAAGTAAGTCAAAATATAAAAAATGCATTTGTTTTAAGACCAAAAGTTCTCGCCAGGACCCCGGGAGTGTCACGGGCCCATAGAATGACCTCCCATACACACAGTCCTCCTGACGAGAATAAATCGGACGCGTTTCGCGCCGCTAAACTTATTCTAACTTAAACCTAGGTACCCACTCACCTCGTTCTTCGGACTTCTATCCTCAAAGCCAGCAAGTCTGTGTTTATATGGATGAGTAAGTGTGTGTGTGTGTGTGTGTGTATGACCTTGCTGCAAGCTGGCACGCCCTTCGTCCAACTTAGTCGTCCAAAGGCACCTTGTCCATACGAATTCCCGTACACTACGCAGCTATGTATCACTATAGCTAAAGCCTCGAAGCCCCCGCGGGCTTAACCTTGCGAGGTCCAAACCAACCACCAAATGCCGGTGCCCCCGCGGGCACAGCGTGCGAGATCAAAACCGAATCTAATTTTCCGTGAGGTACGTCTGTCCGCGGCGACGCCCGTTTTACCTCTCAACTGCCACGCGGCTACCGCCGGCGCCAGCGCGGCTCGGCGCATCTCTTTCGATCTCGCGCCGTAAGTCTGTCTCGCTTGCGCATCCGACTGCGCACGAGCACACACGACAGCCGCCCGTAGCGTCTCACCCGGCCGAATGCTTTCTATTAAAATCTCTTACTTATAAAATACGCAATATTTATTTATTTATTTATTTTTATTAAGAAACAAACAGTCTCATACATTAAAAAGTAGTAAATTATGGACTTACAGTTTCCAATATCCATTCTAAACAACAAATGAAAATTCAAAACTCATTGGTTTTAATTCCATTGTGTATTTTTTTGTGTGTGGGTTCAGGAGGATGTACAGGAGTTAGTGTGGCACCTTACGGTTGACGACTGGGCGTATGCGAGATGAACACGGGGTGTATCATAGCTAGACATAGTGTAGGTGATAGAAGCAGGCAGTTACTACGACTATTGATGTGTACGTAAGCTTTTTGAAAAAACCCAATGGTAGTCGGGGTTCCAACCAAGAACCTCAGAACCCAAGAATATAGAAAATGGCGTGTTACTTTTTTTTTTCTTAACGTAATGTTTATTATGCAGGACGAGATCCTGAACATGATGGAGACCACAAGCCGGATAACCCCCGTGTGGCGGGACGTGTTCTCCCGGCTGCTCACCATCCTGGTTGGCAAGGCGGAGGCGCCGCCCGACGCGGCCCTGTCGCGCGACGACCAGGAGCTGCTGCGGTGCTACCGGCAGGACGTCGCCGACACTGTCGTGAGTGCTTTACATCGTGACGGAGACACGAGGGTGTACCCAGTGATGTAGTATAGGTACATACGTACATATTTTGGCCATTGTTTAGTTTTGAGACCATTTAAGTAAATAATTCCCTTCACAGATGTACTGCGTCGGCATCCTGGGTGACTGGTGCTGGACGACGGTGGAGGCCGCGTGGGACTCCGCTGACAGCCCACTGCGGCGCGAGGCCGCGCTCCACGTGTTCCTCGCGCTAGCCGACAGCGCCCCGCACAGGCGGGCGCCCGAGCCCGTCCACAACATGCTCGGACACGCCGTGGACGCCGCGCGGACAGAGCGCGGCAGGATGCTGGAGACCGCGCTCGACTGCCTGGGTGAGTGTTCCTCGAGCCGACAGCGCCCCTCACAGGCAGGCGCCCGAGCCCGCTCACAACATGCTCGGACACGCCGTGGACGCCGCGCGGACAGAGCGCGGCAGGATGCTGGAGACCGCGCTCGACTGCCTGGGTGAGTGTTCCTCGAGCCGACAGCGCCCCTCACAGGCAGGCGCCCGAGCCCGCTCACAACATGCTCGGACACGCCGTGGACGCCGCGCGGACAGAGCGCGGCAGGATGCTGGAGACCGCGCTGGACTGCCTGGGTGAGTGTTCCTCGAGCCGACAGCGCCCCTCACAGGCAGGCGCCCGAGCCCGCTCACAACATGCTCGGACACGCCGTGGACGCCGCGCGGACAGAGCTCGGCAGGATGCTGGAGACCGCGCTGGACTGCCTGGGTGAGTGTTCCTCGAGCCGACAGCGCCCCTCACAGGCAGGCGCCCGAGCCCGCTCACAACATGCTCGGACACGCCGTGGACGCCGCGCGGACAGAGCTCGGCAGGATGCTTGAGAAATTAGACAAATCGTTAATAGGCCAAACAAGGGAATCCGACTGCCGTATGTACATACATACGGCAGTCGGATTCCCTCGGAGTCGGAGTCACATACATATGTGACCTTCCTTATTCTTTGGCACGCCCTGCAGCCTAAACCGTTTGACTGATTTCGACATATGAGGTGTCGTTGGATTCGTCTTAACCGTGGGAGTGACATAGGCTATAAAATTTTAATAAAGCACTTGGGTTTTTTGAAAAATCTTTTAATTTCACTTGTTGAAGTGAAAACTTCTTTAGCGGCGCTGAGTACTTTTTGGGATGGGGAAAAATTGTTAAACACGCGACAGATTTTTGTGACGTCAGATGCGTAGGAGGTCACGTCACCGTAGGATGGCGAGAGATTCGGGACGAGGCTTGGGGGCGGGAGGGAAAATTGTTTGATGTAAGACGTACGGTACGGGGCTTGGGGGCGGGGGCGGGCCGGGGGAGGGGATGTGAGGGGAGGGGGGGTTGAAGTTTTCACTTCTACCGGCACTCTCGGAGTGCAACCCGGTCTTTTTTTTATTTTGAAGTGAAAACTTCTTTAGCGGCGCTGAGCACTTTTTGGGATGGGGAAAAATTGTTAAACTCTCGGCCCGCGGCCCGGCGCGGTGCCCTCTGTTAGTTTTCACTTCTACCGGCACTCCCGGAGTCCATCCCGGTCTTTTTTTTTTTAATTTTTTTTTTTTAGGAAACAAACGGTCATTAACCGAAATAAAAGATATATCTTGTAGTATACATGATCAAACCTGGAGTACAGTCAGCGTCATATAGTTAGTAGCAGCCAGAGTAGCCAAATATTTCGTAACACACCCTTATTCTTACAGTAATAAAGACGTGTACCGAAATATTTGGCTACCTTGGCTGCTACTAACTATATGACGCTGACTGTACCATTAATTATAAAATAAAAATTGTGGAATCATGTCGCGACTAACGTGATCAATGATGACTGCATCGTATCTGACGTGGGTGTGTGTGCAGGCAGCTACGCGGGCTGGGTGTCGGCGCTGGAAGGGCCGCGCGGCGCGGCGCTGGGGCGCGCGTGCGTGGCGGCGGCGGGCGCGGCGCTGCCCCGCGCGGGCGCGGCGGCGGCGCTGGCGCTGCGCAAGCTGTGCGCCGACTGCACCGCGCCCGCCGCCGCGCTGGCGCCCGACATCGTGGCCGCCGCGCAGGTGAACATTATAGCAAACAACTTTCTGTCAAAAACAAACTTTGGTTCAAGCTTTTATTGCCGACTGTACTTTTCTGTATACCGTCATCAGCTACTCTTTGAGACGATTCTAACGAGCCCAAACTCAACGGGGTTTCGTCGGTTAAGTACTGAATTCCCATGGCCACCTTCTGTCTGCATCATCAGATCAGCTCGATGGTACCATAATATTGAATTGTCATCCAAACTATACTTATACCCAAAATTTCAGCTCAATCGGTCACCGGGAAGTGGGTCAAATATAACTTGCCTGATCAAATATCTGATGACAAACGTGAAACTAGATAAAAGCTTGTAAAAACTATTCAAAATCAAAAATTTAACAGTAAAATTGTTGCGTGGCCCGGCGCGCTACTCATCGGGAATTTCCTATACAAATCCCAACCTGTAAATTCGTGCCGCAGTCTATTTAACTCTAATAAAGTGTATCACATGTTGTCAGAGCGAACAAGCACGATCGGAGGCGTGGGTGCGACGGCAACTCCTTAGCGCGGCGGGGTCCGCGCTGGCCGCCGCCGAGCCCGACGTTGCCGCGCCACTCCTGAACGAGCTGGCGACGTCGCTCGCCGCGGACCTGCGCAAGCAGGTACAGTGGAACTATTACAACAACAACAACAGTGACCATCGAGGTGGGGTGCAACGGTTACCAAAATTAAAAGGCCTCCGCAGTCCTTGCGCAGCTTTTGTGCGAGTTCACGCTCATAAAGTAACCGAGAAAGCGCTATGTTCGTATATAGCGCCATCCCGCTCATAGCGGTGGACATACGGTTAGGATAATGAATATCGATGTTGGTGATAACGTGTTATTTTGTGCAGGCAGCGGATCCCACTCGCGCCCAGGGTGCCGCGGAGTGCGCAGCGGCGCTGCTATCAGCGCTGCCGGCGCGGCCCGCGCTGTGCGTGGCGCTGTGCTCGGCGCTGCTGCCCGCGCTGCCTGCCTTCGCGCAGCACGCGCAGCTAGTGGAGGTAGTGTACTGTACCAGGGAGCCGCGGAGTGCTGTTAGCGCTGCCGGCGCGGCCCGCGCTGTGCGTGGCGCTGTGCTCGGCGCTGCTGCCCGCGCTGCCTGCCTTCGCGCAGCACGCGCAGCTAGTGGAGGTAGTGTACTGTACCAGGGAGCCGCGGAGTGCTGTTAGCGCTGCCGGCGCGGCCCGCGCTGTGCGTGGCGCTGTGCTCGGCGCTGCTGCCCGCGCTGCCTGCCTTCGCGCAGCACGCGCAGCTAGTGGAGGTAGTGTACTGTACCAGGGAGCCGCGGAGTGCTGTTAGCGCTGCCGGCGCGGCCCGCGCTGTGCGTGGCGCTGTGCTCGGCGCTGCTGCCCGCGCTGCCTGCCTTCGCGCAGCACGCGCAGCTAGTGGAGGTAGTGTACTGTACCAGGGAGCCGCGGAGTGCTGTTAGCGCTGCCGGCGCGGCCCGCGCTGTGCGTGGCGCTGTGCTCGGCGCTGCTGCCCGCGCTGCCTGCCTTCGCGCAGCACGCGCAGCTAGTGGAGGTAGTGTACTGTACCAGGGAGCCGCGGAGTGCTGTTAGCGCTGCCGGCGCGGCCCGCGCTGTGCGTGGCGCTGTGCTCGGCGCTGCTGCCCGCGCTGCCTGCCTTCGCGCAGCACGCGCAGCTAGTGGAGGTAGTGTACTGTACCAGGGAGCCGCGGAGTGCTGTTAGCGCTGCCGGCGCGGCCCGCGCTGTGCGTGGCGCTGTGCTCGGCGCTGCTGCCCGCGCTGCCTGCCTTCGCGCAGCACGCGCAGCTAGTGGAGGTAGTGTACTGTACCAGGGAGCCGCGGAGTGCTGTTAGCGCTGCCGGCGCGGCCCGCGCTGTGCGTGGCGCTGTGCTCGGCGCTGCTGCCCGCGCTGCCTGCCTTCGCGCAGCACGCGCCGCTAGTGGAGGTAACTGTACCAGGGAGCCGCGGAGTGCTGTTAGCGCTGCCGGCGCGGCCCGCGCTGTGCGTGGCGCTGTGCTCGGCGCTGCTGCCCGCGCTGCCTGCCTTCGCGCAGCACGCGCAGCTAGTGGAGGTAGTGTACTGTACCAGGGAGCCGCGGAGTGCTGTTAGCGCTGCCGGCGCGGCCCGCGCTGTGCGTGGCGCAGTGCTCGGCGCTGCTGCCCGCGCTGCCTGCCTTCGCGCAGCACGCGCAGCTAGTGGAGGTAGTGTACTGTACCAGGGAGCCGCGGAGTGCTGTTAGCGCTGCCGGCGCGGCCCGCGCTGTGCGTGGCGCTGTGCTCGGCGCTGCTGCCCGCGCTGCCTGCCTTCGCGCAGCACGCGCAGCTAGTGGAGGTAGTGTACTGTACCAGGGAGCCGCGGAGTGCTGTTAGCGCTGCCGGCGCGGCCCGCGCTGTGCTCGGCGCTGCTGCCCGCGCTGCCTGCCTTCGCGCAGCACGCGCAGCTAGTGGAGGTAGTCTACTGTGCCAGGGAGCCGCGGAGTGTTGTCTCCGCCTATTCATGTGACCGCATTAGGCGCGGACAGGCTAATGTGTAGACGACAGTCATGGGCCGAAGTACTTTGAAACGTGTTAGGCGAACGAATCAGTGTAATCGCCGCTATAATGATATTTCCTGTGTCACAGCCGATGTTCGCCGTCCTGAAGCAGACGGTATCCTCGCTGATGGACGACTGCCGGCCGCTGGTGGACGCGGTGGGGCAGCTTACCGCCGCCGGCTTCCGGACGCTGCCCACCGCCGCTGGACTCGACGTCGTCAAGCTGGTGAGTCGGAAAAGGTAGCGACAGAGTGAGAAAGAACATTATTTCAAAAATATAAACAAAAAAACCTATATAACATCATCGTCAAGTCAAAATTTGTCACAATTAGATTAGATTATATTGACACTACTCATTAATGACACTACTCATTAATTATTTTTTCTACTCCTGTACCGTTATCTGTCATTTATATAGGCTCTAGCTCAAATACAATGACACCGATAATAAGTCGTCGAAAAACTATGCGCTATGGCCCATAAACGCACTGTTTAGTGTACTTTTATGGTTCATACATTTTTCATAAAAGCACTGTTTACCACGATGTCAAATCATGTAACTTTTTTTCAATCGGCCGCCATATTGCAGTGGTACCAACTTCATAAGCAAATTTTTCGAAATAAAAAGTTTTACTATCAAACATTTGTAGAACATAAATTATTTACTAAAATAAAAATAAATTATGAATGTGTATACATATTTTACCAAGTATTGGTATTATTTATAAATATAAACCGATCTGATTCGGTTCGGATCCGGATTCAGTTCGGTTCGGATGGCAAGTTCAAGGAAATTAAAAACAAAACAGACCATAAACAAGAGGTGTCAATGTGTCATATTTCTAATTTCCCACCAAAGATCCAATTCAAAATGAAAAGACGAAATATGATAACTATTCGTTATTTATAACTTATTAAGATTTTATTCGTGTTTGTGAAGTGAAGAAAACTGTGTACGTTCCTTTTAAAATGGACGAAGAAGAAAATAACTGCACCGCTGACGAAATTGCGTGAGTAGTTTAGAACTAACGGAAAAACTACTGCCTGAAAATTCAAATGCTATTTATTTAGAATTAGTCGTAGAAAAAGTATTGTATGCAACGGTGTATAACTTGGTCTTAAAACGCTCGTGGCGTCTTTAATTGCGATGCTCGCTAAGGCTCGCATCGCAACTCACGCCACTCGCGTTTTAAGACCCTACTTATACAACAGTTGCATAAAATACTAGATTGTATGAGGTGCTACCAAAATAATAAATAGGGTCCATTTAATGAAAGGGTGGATTTACTATGAAAAGCTGACTATGGGTTTTTCGAATCAGTTCCAAACAATTGCCAAGCTTTTCCAAGAAGGTTTTGAGGAATGCCCATTACCATCAAATACGGAAGACGCGTCGAATGCTGTGCGCGCCCTCGTAGTCAGGTAGTGTTTAGGCCTCGCCGACTCCCGATTATTTATTTCGCAGTCGTACTAAAAACGGGCGCCATTTGTAAGAGAAGACTAGAATTTTATCACCAGAGAAAGTCTAAAAACCAACGTTACTGATCCATATTTTATCTGAGACATGAATACGAATCATACTAGACTAACGAGCGTTAACAGAACATAGGAACCAAAAATAAATAGTTTTTCATAGTGTCTAACAAACAGGATTTGTATAAGATTACCTGCATTGCATACTAACCAAAAACTACCAGCCAGAATCATCCAAGGAAAAATAGATTTATAATAAGAATAAATCTGTAGACAGTATTCCGCGCTGCGCTGCAGAAGAGATGGTCGAATGTCGTTTACTTCTCGAACGATATTTACTTATAATGTCCTTTAGTTCTGAGATAGTGGCAGGATTGTTTACATACACTTAACTTTGCAAGTGTCCCCATAAAAAAAAGATCGGGTTGCACTCCGGGAGTGCCGGCAGAAGTGAAAACTCAATAACATTGTAACAGTTTTTCGATCAGGTCACGTGACATCTTACGGTGTCACCCTAAAAATGAATTTGACGCAAATTTATAAACAATAGGGAATATTCATGACATTTTTTTATTTTTTTTATCTATTCTATAAGTAATTATATAACCGGAAAAAAATATAACACTTTCACAATATTATTAAATAAGCTAAAAAAAAATAATTAAAATTACTATCATTTTCGGACGATCAAAACGCCACCATTTTGGCGCGCTCATTTGTGACGTCACCGTGCAGCTTAGTGCACGGCGGTTCTTAAACAAATTAACAACAAAGTGTTTGATTCACACTTTTAATAAATGTGAGTGATTAAAGCTTATAAGATCAACTTATTGTAATGGAAGAGCACACAAAAGCTTATTATAAATATTGTATTGTCCCTATGTGTGAAAATCACATTAAAACTGCAAATATTTTCATATGCCCAAAGGTGCAAATATAAGGATAAAGTGGTGTAAGGCGATGAGGAGAGATAATGTATCGTGCTTGAGTAGTTTATATTGTTGTGAAGATCATTTCGACGTGAGTATTAAATATGTATGTACCTAAAATCTTTTTTATTACGACTCGCGAACAATATAGGTAAACAATAACCTAACCTCAAAATTGTATTATATACTTATTCATAAAACTATTCTGATTCCCAATTTTTTTAGTTATTAATGTTACAAATATTATGATTTTTGTTGATCAACAGCTGACTACGAGTGTTGATTTTGATCAAGAAACCTTTTAGCTAAGTTTCTTTGTTTGCACTGTTGATCGAAGAAAGTTAAAAGAATTTAATCCTTTTTACTGAGTGACCTACACAAATTTGTTTTATTTATAAGCCTTGACGAAAACAACATAGTTTGTTAAAGTTCATAAAGATGTTCTCAACATTTAACATTCCTAATAGGTACCTACATATCTTTGATTATATAATACTAGCTTCTGCCCGCGACTCCGTCCGCGTGGAACTCGTTTATATCGTAGCTCCCCCCATATCCCCCAAAGGGATGAAGTGGGGGTGAAAGTTTGTATGGAGCTACGATATAAATGAGTTCCACGCGGACGGAGTCGCGGGCAGAAGTTAGTATATATAATATATAAAGTTATAGTATAGTAAAATAGTATATAGTATGGATAAATATCTACTAGTTTTTTATTCCACTTATTTAACAAAGACACCTATTTGAAGTAGTTTAAAAGTCTAGCTATTTGAATCGCCAAAATAGGTTATAATTATTTAATTGACCAATCTCACGAGTATAAAAACAAGGAATATGAAAATTTATTGAATATCTGTAACTTATTTACCTTACAGCTTTTACTCCTCTTAGTTCAGCGGACGTAAAGTCACAAATATTTGCGAAGTATGTATTAAATTTAGTCATCATGAACACATCAATTTTAGGCAGATTATCCGACTGTGCCTTGACAAAACCGCCTTCAGTCATTGTGGCGAGTCTTTTTTCACTTAATAATTACCAAAAAACACTGATTATTTATCATAAACAGCGGCCAAACAATGCGAATAACTTTCAATAATCATACTAACGACCTGCACGGTGACGTCACGTTTCGCCCCGCCAATAGCGTTGCGTTTTGGAAATTTGCGAGGGAATTTGAAAAATAGTACTTTTAAACAATTTATTTTATCAATAGAAACATGATAATTTGAAAAAATAATCATGTGTGTATATTTATTAAGCAATATAGATTACACGTGATTTTTTTTGTCCATTTCTAAATCACATGCATATTCCCTATTATCAATTATTTAGGCGGACGGGCCGCGGGCGCGTTGGGTGCGACGGGGGCCGCCGGCTCGGCGCGCCGACGGGGCGGCGGCAAACACAATACCAATTTGTTTTTGCCATTGCCAAATATTTTTCAAAGCTTTATCTCTTTAGGAATAACGTCCAAATTCGAACTATTCGAATTTGCAAGAACAGCAGACGGCGGTGGCGAGTTGGCGACCAAAATATCAATTTGTTTTTGCCGTTGGTAAATATTTTTTTAAGCTTTATCTCTTTAGGAATAACGCCCAAATTCGAACTATTAGAATTTTCTCAATAGCAAAACGGTGAAGGACGCGTTGGTATTATTACAAATTTATTTGCAGAATATGCTATTGCAAAAAGTGTTTAACGGCTTTATATTCTTACGAAGAGCGTTCAGTTTTGAATGAAGTCGAATCGGCTAGCAGCAAAAAGTGACCTCCTTCACATCTGACGTCACAAAACTGTCGCGTATTTAACAATTTTTCCCCATCCCAAAAAGTGCTCAGCGCCGCTAAAGAAGTTTTCACTTCAAAAATAACCATTGGAGTGAGATCGGGCGATCTTGGCAGCCAGGCGAAGCCTCCGAATCGGCTAATCAATTTATAGGGAAAAAAATCTCGCAGTAGAGTCATGGAGGCTCTAGCAGTGTGCGGCGTGGCGCCGCCGTCTTGCTGAAACCACATGTGCGAAGTGAAGTAAGGACGTGCTCTCAGTGCTGGCATAAAATATTCTTCAATCACACGCCGATATGAATTGCCGTCTACCGTGATGGTTTGCCCTCGAGCATTTTCAACAAAATTACGGCCCTATGATTCCATGGACTGATAACGCACACCAAACAGTCACTTTAGGTCTGTGCAGTAGCTGCTGATGTCAAATGCGGGTTTTGTCCTTTAGGCGACCAATTACGGCAATTCTGTCTGTTCACGTGGCCGTTTAAATGAAAATGTGCTTCATCACTCCAGAAGATCATGTTTACTGTGCGAAATCGCTGTAACATTGTTTCGCAAAAATCTTTTCATCACACTTGCTCGAAAAGGGCTTCATAATGCGCAGACATACAGAGCTGTAATAGCCTGTGTTACGCCCACGGGCGTAATGGTTTTTTTCTTAAATTGTATCTGTCACTCATGCGGCAGTTACAAAGCAAAGAGGTTTTATATCAAATACGATGTCTCAAAACGTATTTATAAATAAATTTAAACTTAAAAAACTACTTAAACATGTTTAACTGAATTAGTTACAGATTTAATATGTAGTTATTTAGTGTCTATGTAAAATGTTATTAAGTGTTTTCAAATCGTGGCTGTATACCGAAGGGTCTTTGCCATACGCGCCTCACGTCAAATTCAACAAATTGGACGACTGACATGATGCAGTGTTTATTACGATTTGTATTCATTTCATCTAAAATGTATTTGTTTCCTCGCAAATGTGATGAAAAACATTGTGTATAACACGGGCGTAAGAATATTTCAAACTCGAGTCATCAAAAGCCCTCCGCCTTCGGCGTCGGGCTTCTGATAGACTCTTGTTCGCAATATTCCATTTCCGCCCCTCGTTAAACAATGTACTATTACGTAAGTTGTACGAGGGCTGCCTTTTAAGTTGTGTCGTTTGGAAAAACTAAAGACAATTTAAGTGTTAAATGGTATTTATTGTTTTTCAAAGTAATCACCGTGATATGTAATACACTTTTTCATTCGATCGAACCAGTTTTCGAAACACTTATTCCAGTCCGAAGTCGGGGTCTCCAAAATGGCCGTTTTGTATGCCTCAACCGCTTCTTCAGGCGTCTGGTACAGTTGACCACGAAGTCGTTGGTTGATTTTTGGAAAAGTAAAAAAATCGTTAGGGCTTAAGTCTGGACTGTACGGCGGGTGTTCCAGAATTTCGACGTTTTGCTCTTTTAAAAACGCAATAGTTTTCCGGGCGGTGTGCGAGCTCGCATTATCGTGGTGCAGTCTTATACGACGTCTTGGGTTATTTTTTCGAAACTCGCCGATGACTTCTGGTAAACAGACAGTGGTATACCAGTCAGCATTAACCGTTTTACGATCCTCGAGCACGATGGTGGCAACGAGGCCACTTTTCGCCACAAACGTGGCGACCATTTTTTTCGAAGTGCTCCGTGAGCGTATTACTTTGGTCGGTTTTGGCTCATCTTGGAACACCCAAACAGTCGACTGCTGTTTAGAATCGGGATCGTAGGCATATATCCAAGATTCGTCACCACTGATAATGTCGTAAACATGTTTCGAGTTTCCTCGGTTGAATTGCCGCAGAGTTTTGCGACACCATCGAACGCGAGCCGTTTTTTGGTCTTCACTGAGTAAATGTGGTAGCCAGCGTGAGATCAACTTTTTTACGCCTAAGTGATCATGCAAAATACTGTGAACACTGGTCCCTGAAATACTTAAGGAAGCTTCTATCTCACGGTATGTCGCATGGCGATCTTCGATGATAAGTTGCCGTACAGCATCAATGTTCTCCTGGGTTACGGCTGTTTTTGGTCGACCTTCACGATGTCTATCACCAAGACTAGAGCAACCACGTTGAAATTCTAAATACCAGCGTTCCACAGTCCGAAGGCATGGTGCTTTATCATTGAAAACCGTAGTCAACTCTTCGAAGCACTGAAGTCGCGTTAAGCCCCTTTTGAAGTTGTAAAAAATTATGGCACGTAAATTTTCCTTCGAAATTTCCATTTTCACAACTGACTTGTCAACTTTGAACGAACGCTGTACTAAAACGGTTGGGCCGATTTCGAGTCATTCTTTTGTTTTCGAATTCTAAATTCAAATATTTTAACGTGACACTAGTCTTTTTTATGCAATCACGGGAGGTTTGCAAACGACAGAACTTAAAAGGCAGCCCTCGTAATCGTTTGGCTTGAGCGCTTAGACTATTTGAATCTGGAAAGGGTGAAATTTTAGATCTTTTTCAAAATTTTATGCATATTGGTTTTTGCGTATGGACTGCCGTGAATCATCGCGTAAACAAGTTCAATATTATCCTCGGTCCTCGTCGCTCGAATGGGTCCTGGTCGTAGGTCGTTTGCGGCTGAACTTGTTGTCGGAACTTCCGCACCCATGTTCGGATCAAACTTTCACTGGGCGCGTCCTGTAAGCGTCGAATATCGTACCGCGAACAAAACCTTCGACAAGCTATAGTAGCGGAATCCTTGGCTTTGAAATAAACCTCGATCGCAAACGCACATTGCTCACCCGTCCGAGGCATTTTGGTAAACAAATCCGCACAAAAGTCAGATGAAATTATGTCAAAATTCCCGCCCTAGGTTTTATACTTTTAAAAATATTGGCAAAGGAAATTCGAATTCTGCCACCAGACATTTCATTCCATTGATTTATTCATAAACAATACAACCCTGTATAATGTACGCCGCCGGCCGACACACGAAACGCGCTACGCGAAGTGTGTGTCCATGTGAAGGGGCGCCGATGTATTTTGGAAATGACTAATAATGTGCAGTTCTGCCTGGATGATTTTGAACCAGTGATTTCCCCGCAGCTAGTCCTAGTGTTCGGCAGCGAGTGGCCCGAAGCGCCCGCGCTGTTGCACTCGGCCGTGTCCCTGTCGGCGCGGCACGTGGCCCGCGAGCCGGCGGCGGCGCCCGACCTCACCGAAGCCCTGTTCGCCGTGCTGCGAGCCCTGACCAAGAAGAAACCACAGTATATCGACTGGATCGACGATTTGCTGCCGGAGCTGGTTGAATTAGGTGGGGATTTTGAACCAGTGATTTCCCCGCAGCTAGTGTTGGGCAGTGAGTTGCTAGAAGCTGACCCGCTTCCACGCAGGGGTCATACATAGATTTAGATTCGCGTCTCTTCTGTGAACATTGCCAAAGTTAAGGGCTACGACGGAACCTCATTTTTGATTGGACTTTTTATTTTCACGGAAACCCTGAAATAATGACCACAGGAAAGACGGCTTTTTTTTACTCAAGCTGTATGACCCTCGGCGGTGTCCATCACGTGGCTTGCGAGCCGGCGGCGGCGCCCGACCTCACTGAAGCCCTGTACGCCGTGCTGCGAGCCCTGACCAAGAAGAAACAACTGGATCGATGTCTGCTTCCAGAGCTGGTTTAATTGGGTGAGGATTGTGTCCCGTTTTGTGGGCACTTGAACTATACGAGAACATCAGGTGCAATAACTGCAATCTATTCTTTTAGAGCGGTTACACAGCGTGACTTTTTGCAGCACTACAAACGCGGTACAGTTTTGATACAGGTGATATATGACTAGTGTCACGCGTTCATTTTTAGGGTTCCGTACCCAAAGGGTAAAATGGGACCCTATTACTGAGACTCCGCTGTCCACCGTGATAGTTAGACAGTTGAAATTTTCATAGATGATGTATTTCTGTTGCCGCTATAATAACAAATACAAAAAAAAAAATAAAAAAAATATTGAAGGAACTCCCATTCAACAAACGTGTTTTTTTTTGCCGTTTTTATAGGTAATGGTACGGAACCCTTCGTGCGCGAGTCCGGCTCGCACTTGTTTTTTTTTTTATCCCTGCCTAAAGTCGCAGTGTGTAACCGCTCTTAGAGCTGCAAGCGGGCTCATGAACACGTGTTGTAAAGAGTAGAATACGCTTGAAGTAATGTTGACGTAACTCTCCCAGGTAGCGATTGCGTGCGGCTATGGGAAGCAGGCGCGGCGCGTTCGGCCTGCCTGTGGCTGGGCGCGCTGGCCGCCGTGCGGCCGCAAGCCTTGCAGCCGCACGCGCCGCTGCTCACCGCCGCGGCCCTGCGGTGTATAGGTAAGCTAGCTCATACTTATTTTGTTTTTAATCGTAAATCTAATTTTAAATAGTCGTATATACTGTAAAAACGCCGACACAGTTAAGGCGCCGTAGGTTCAGCGAAGTTAAGCGGACAGGGTTTTTGAAACAATATAATGCGTCTGTTTATAATAATATGGTTTAAAAAAAATACTAATAGTAATCTCGAGACTTTTCTGCAGGGAAATCAGTGCTTCGAAACCTGATTAAGCAAATTTCGCTCGATAGAAAAAAATCACGAACATAGGTCTAAAACACACAAAAATACACTTAAAATATTCGTAACAAATTATGCACAAAAGCTATAAATATTAAAATTGCTTCTAAAAATCGGCAATATCAGGAGGGAAAGTTTTTTTTCCGTTTAATTAAATAAAAATGTAAACAGGGATTTGAGGGAAATCAGTGTTTACATTTTTATTTAATTAAACGGCCAAAAAATTAAAATTAAAAAACATGATATCCGCGCTTCCGAGCACGCACTTCCATCTTGCTCACGCTTATGCTCAGTGAGAGGGAGAGAAGACCATGAACCTACGGCGCCTTAACTGACCATCCTGTATTTATATAGAACCTTATTACAATGCACATTGTTCGGGCCCGTCTGCAGGGCGCTTAACAATTATTCATACGGTGTGAAGGGTCCTTAAGGATTATTAAAAATTTCACGACAGGTCGAGCTGTCAATGTCAATGAATTATTACCTGAGGTAAGGTAATTTACCTCACGTTTTTCGGACGGCATACGGGCCGCGTGAGCAGAGTTAAGATTTAAGTGGATTCGGTTTGGAACCTATATTTGGAGGTTCATATCTAGGAATACTTAGCCGCGCTAGGCGCGAGTAATATTGGTGTCGAAGGCGGCTCCGCAAGAAGTGAAGTTCTACGTGCATGCGGCGGGCCCTGCAGGACCCACACGAGGACTCGGCGGACGACACAACTTGACTCGACCTCTTGACCTACCGACGGTAATTGACGGCATTATTAGCGAAACCATCTTGAGTCCATCTTGGTAATTTTAAGTAGTTCGTAAGCGGGTTTCTCAGTTCCCGCGTAACGCGAGGCCCCAAAACGATCCCTTCTGGGCGTTTTGAACACACATAAAGTGCCCGGATGGTCAGTTAGCTGTGTTGTCGATAGTACAATAAAGGTTATTTTATGTGGAAAAATAATACTTATTCCGTCTCGCCCATGAGAGGAAGTCTGTGCTCACCAGTGGAACATATGTTGATGACAATGTAGGGAAAGCGTGGTGGGCTATTGATCGGTTTTGTTTTCAGAGAGAAAGAAAGAAGGGAGGAAACTTGTGTGAGGTGTGCATTGTGGTGAAACATAAGTCGTAAACAGATTTTTTGTTACTATCGCAGTATTTTAAGGCAAATTCATTGCATTAACTCTAGAAGCAAACAATAAAACTTTATTGATAATAATTTTAAATAGCAAAAACACCAACCTTATAGTCACCCTATTCAACAAAACTTGGTCTGTAGCTTAAAGTGACAGTTTAACGTAGCAACTAGGGTTGACCATGAGACTCAGTAAATCTAGAATATTTTTTTGAATTAATGCATCAACAATCAACGTTTACATATGTTTGCCTGTTGTCACGTCCACATGTTTAAACTAAAGTTAAACGGTGGAAACACATATTTCTGTACACAACTTATATAGGATTCACCCTGTATAGTACAGTCTGCATCATATACTTAGTAGCAGCCAAAGTAGCCAAATATATCGGAACACATCTTTATTACTGTAGGAGTAAGGAATCGAATCCTTGAATCAGCGAATCCTTAAACATGTAAAGGGTCGGCAACGCCCATGTTACTCCTTGGGAGTTGCATGCGGCTATAGGCTGCGGTGTCCGCTTACCATCAGGCGGGCCGTACGCTTGTTTGCCACCGTCGTTGTATTTAAAAAAAAAAAAAAAAGGAAGCGTTACGATATATTAGGCTACTTTGGCTGCTACTAAATATGTGATGCTGACTGTACGAGTAGAAGAGGCCTATAGATCGATTTGTGTACAGGTGGCGCGACCCCGCGCAACCAGATCGAGCCGCTCGCCGAGCTCCTGCTGGCGCTGAACCGCGCCACCTGGTCGCAGGGCGCCGACCTGGCCGCCTGGCTGCGGCAGGCGCTCGCCGTCGCCGGCTTCCCCACGCAGCACGCCACCGAGCCCAGCAAGCACAAGTTCATCGCCGCCGTCATCAAGTACGTATACGTACCCCTGCCCCGATCAAACTTAAATATAGCGCCGGCAGCTGGCATTCCATACAAAACTGCCACTTTCCATACAGTCAGATGTTGACGAACACCGCTTACGATTACAAACGGTTTGGTGCAACCCACTCTAAATCTCGCGAAATATAGAAATATATAACAAACTTCGTTAGCGGACGTTTCTGCCTAATAAAACATGTTATATATAGCCGGTGTTCTGGATTAGCACTGTTCGGAATGCTTTTTTCCAATATCCTACTCCTAGTGAAGGGTCAGGAAAGCGTAGGATAGGAAATCCTCGCCATTCGGTACAACCTTCGAAGTCAGCCAGGAACGAGGCAGTTCCCGCGATCATCAGACCAAAGCAGAGTTTACTACATCTTGCTGTCAAGTCGCGTCGCACGACTCAACGACTCCTGTACATCTAGCACAACTTGCTGAAAAGTAGCTTCGCGCGCGACTGGGCGTCTCCTGTCTCACTCGCACAAGGGTAGATCTTTCTCGACTCGCGTCGCGGCGCGGCATCATTTGTGCTAGCCCCTCAGCTGCACATCCGTTGCCGCGAATCTGCCCTCTCCTCGCCATGTAGCGCTACTAGAAGAGGGTAGATTTTCTAGTTTAAGTGCGAGTGAGACAGGAGTCGCTGACGAGTCTTGGCCCGTAAGCAGAGCAGCTAGGACAACTGACGCCGCAACAGGACACGACACGAGAAAATACTTCTCTCCTCTTTTTAATTTGCACAGTGCGAGTAAGACAGGGGGGCTAGTCGAGGAAGATCTACCCTCATCTTTGTAATTTGCACGGTGGGAGTGAGACAGGAGACGCCCAGTCGCGCGCGAAGCGACTTTTCAGCAAGTTGTGCTAGACGTACAGGAGTCGTTGAGTCGTGCGACGCGACTTGGCAGCAAGATGTAGTAAACTCTGCTTTGGTCTGATGATCGCGGGAACTGCCTCGTTCCTGGCTGACTACGAAGGTTGTACCGAATGGGGAGGATTTTCCTATCCTACGCTTCCCTGACCCTTCACTAGGAGTAGCATATTAGGTTATGGAAAACAGTGCTAATCCAGAACACCGACTGTTTTACAGTTACGCTTTTTGTCTTTGTCATATATTTCCATACTTTGCGAGATTTAGGGTGGGTCGCACCAAACCGTCTGCAATCTGAATGTATGGAAAGTTTGGCAGTTTTCTATGGATTGACTGCCGGCGCCATATTTAACGTTGAACGGCCGGTAATCGTAATTTGGTGCAACTCGCCCTAAAGAGTGATATCATGACGTGGCTATCGTGTCGATTAGAAACATAAAATGGTTAGGTACCTAATAAGTAGACGTGACGTGACCAAGTTATGCAGTTTATTTTCCTTAATTCCAACCCATGATTCCAGCATAGATCATGCAAATTTCAACTTTCGTGAGACATGTTGAAATAATGTTAATAATTACACGGTTCGCGGCGGTGTCACTTGAATCACAAACACTCATCCGGAAGAAGAACTCCCGAAGAGTTCGAAACATGTAGCCCGTAGTGACATTTAATACGTGAGTTGAACCGTGTAATTATTAGCATTATAAGTTATGCAATTTATACTATAGTTCAATTTATATTATAGTAAAGTATAGTTCAATGTGCTTCTGTAGCTGTTGGTTCTCCAAATATAAATAAATAAAGAAATCACGTGACCCGTTCAGCCCATATCATTATTATTAACTAGCTTTTCATGCGATTGGCTGCGTGAGCAAGTCACGTGGTTTAGTTTGTTTACATCCTTGAAGACACCTAATGGTTCCTCTACACAATGGGCCATCATGGCGCAGGACTAGGGACACATTATGCGTTGGAATGCGATGGAAATATGTTTTTCTCCGTCTAACGCATAGTTGCGTCCTGTATGATCGGCCATGATAGCCGATTGTGTAGAGGAGCCATAATAAAACAGACTATAACTGGTGTAAACATTTGTGGCAGGGAGAAGAGCAGCAAGCGACGGCTACTAGAATCGGTCCAGGAGTTCTCCCTGGTGTGCCGCGGGCTGGTCGGCACGGAGTACGCGCGCCAGGCGCTCGCCGCCAAGCAGCTCGTGTCCTGAGCACTGAGCACCAACTAAGTGATACTACACAATAATTAACAGTACTTACGTACATGTCCTGTCTAGCAGAACCGATGTTTGATTGCTGGAAAACACCGAAACATGATATTCCGCTCTAACGCATCGCCCGTGCTCCCTGGACCGACGGGTATAGTCTCCTTTGTGCGTCGACGCCGTCATCTAGTAACGTGTTTACTATGTGTCGCTGTCCGTAGGTGTGAGCCGCGTTCGGGTGAGTTAACACCCCGGAGGTGTGCTGGAGCCGAGGTTAGCCGAAGTGGCAAGAGGAACAGCTGGTCATACTAGGTAGCTATAGTCGGCTACATGAATAAGCTTGATCGGCGCTGTTGATCTGTACTTTGAGATTTGAAGGAATGTAACGCGTTATTGTATTGCGAAAAGGTCCATGTTTCAATGAAGAACTAACTGTGAGGTCAACATTGAAAGATATGTTTACACTTTTGCAACTTATTTCATAATAAGGCAAAAATATAACCATATCTTTATCCCGACTGTACGATATTTAGAGAAATACTCCGCAAGTATTTTATGCGAACTGCTACACTTCATGCATTTTTCAATTTCTTTTATTTCGTCGAATAATATAGCTTCCATGACTTTTTTTTTTTGTATATATATCACAAACTCTTTTTTGAAATGACAATCAAAGCAATCATGTATGGAGACTAAAACCAAACTTCATTAATTTTCCTGTACATATAAATTATATTTGTAAATTAATTTTAATAAAATAGTCACGTTTGGAATGTGATATAAAGATCGAGTTAATAGTGACTTTGCATAAAGTATTTTTGTGATGTCTTAATCCTAGTAAATTGTCGTTCTCAGGGCAAGGTACCGCTTCGTCAGTTGTCAAAAAGACGATAACGAATTTCATGTTTGCTTGCTGTTCTACACTTAAAAAATATTTAGATCTGAGAATTACACCGGCAGCGTAGCAGTGGTACGGTCTTTAGCGGTGACGAAGATGCCTCTTTGTTAAGCCAAAACAATACTTACGAGTACTTTTCAGGTTCTATAGAATGTCGAAAAGTATTTTTAATAGAGATTTGCAATATGAATCATCAATTCATCACTATCATATTGATGAGACCAAAACTTGATTAAATGTAATTTTTCTAATGCAGCTAATTCTGCAGTAATATTCATCGGCCTCAGGAGACCAGAAGCCAGCCGCAACACAGGTCGTCTGTCTATCCTATCCCTTCAAAGTGTTGCCAGTCACACGTACCCTCCGTATTACCAAAATTCCGCAAAACTCCCCAAATTACGGAAAACTACGGAAAGCTTGGGCAGTTCTCACTAGTAAAACATAAGTAAAAGAATGACGTCATACTTGTAGTTTGACCTGGAACCTACGATTTACATTTGAATCTTTGTCAGTATCTCTAACAATGAATGATAAGACAAAAATGATCTCTTTGTATAGAAATCCCACCATGAGTATACTGCTGTAGCATGGTGTTTAAAGGGCATAGTCCGGTTTCCATAGTAAGAAGGCCCTGACATCAAATAGATTCGCGGGTTTTTTTGTGAGTGCCTCTTAAAGTGAAGAATGTTCAAGCTGAGTATCAACATCCTAATAGGGAAGATGCAATATTTTCAATTTTGCTTTCATTTGAAAGAATCGCATGTAAAATAGACCATGTCCAAAAATTTTTATACTAGGGAAGAGGGGGGACAGTGGATCAGTTTTTGTTTTGAGGCACATAGCCCAGCAGATACACACTTTATGTCCGTTTTCTTTTACTCATATTAATAAGGGGTTATTAAGGCACAAATAAAATGCACTATAGAAGGCAGACAAGTGCAACTTTAGGCCACAGTGACTTTAAAAAAAAATGGGAATTGGTCCACTGTTCCCCATGCTCGGGGAACCTTGAATCAGGGCATGGGGAACTATGGACCATAGGGGGAACAAGGGATCATGTGTATTAAGTTACAAAAAATACCGTCATAAATCAACCAAAGTTATGTTTTATTATGGAAAATATAAATTCAAAAAAGAAAACTTAAAGACAATACTATATGTCATCAAAAAAAATACTTAACGTTAATTTTAACATTACTTATTAAAATCTGTAATATAGGCACTAATTAGCAGACCTCGGACAGAGTGAGCCATTTTTACGTCATTAATGTCAAGTGTAGATGTTAATATAGATATGCCTCAAGATGAAATATTAAAAAGAATTCATGAATAATAATTAAACAAAAATGACAGTGCATTATGTACAAAACGAGTAAGTATTATTTATTTATTCAAATTTTTCTTTGTTATTGGTTATTGTAATAAAGAACTATAATTTTTTCTAGATTTTCAATTTTCAACGCACTTCTTCTTGAGTTTAATATCCACTTATAGATGGAAAAAGACCTTTCTACTTCCACTGAAGTGAGCGGAGTGAAGTTGTACATTAAAATACCGTCCACATCTGTTCCTTCCGAAATTTTTTCAGCATAGTCCCTAAACAGATCTAAGTCTGGGTTTCTAGCTATGACGTCTTCTAATTTCTGACTGACAGAATACATATATACATATTTCAGTTATATTACTTTCATATGGATATATGTAATAATATGCTTATCATTTAAAGAAGCTTGCTATACAATTCATTTGTTTTGCTAGTTATGTAAAGATCTAAATAGAATAATTTAATTCGTTATTCAATTACATCACATCTGCCATTGAATGACTACGTAGGTATGTCCATATTATGCAAACTCTTAAAACAGCTCACCCTGTCCGAGGTCTGGTTATTAGTTTCACTAGTTTACAAATAGTCATACAAATATAATATAATCAGTCTAGGCGAGGTAGCCAGTTTCCTAGGTTTACATAATCAGTCTAGGCTAAGTAGCCAGTTACCTAGAGTTAAAAATCAACCATTTAAAATTATTACAACCGACTTGACCAATCATGCCTTACGTATTGACAATTATGATATCGCTAAAGTCTAGGTATTAAATTTGGGTACCTTAGATTCCTACACTTTATCGTACATCAATACGACTAAAGTCGTAATTAAATACGTAATACCCTTGCTGCATTTTCGTTGTCCCCGAAAAGGATGGCTGAGCGAGTATCATTTTTATATCACTTATCGCTACAACTGCCAAGTCAGGTATATTTGGCATTCGAAATTTATTCATTTGTTTAGCGCATTTGCGTAAATAACTAACTTCAGCCTCTTTTTTTGTCAGTCTTAAAACTTTTCCGACGTAAAAGACTTCCTTATTTTTATTCAATCGGAAAATTACTAGTATAAATTGTCCTTCTTGCGGCATATTTTCTAATGGCCAAAAATTGTTTGAGTCAATGATATTCAGATCAGAGCTGACTTCTTCTTCCAATGAGCAATCTTCATCAGAATGGAGACTTATATTTTCCACGTCTTCTTCGCTCGAGTCGCTCTGAAGGACTTTTCTTTTTGTGGCTTTTGTTACCTTTGTCTTATTTTTAGCCATTTGCCTAGCTTCTATTTCATCCTTATTTGGCGTATCCATGGCAATCATTGATTTGCCTTTGCGTCGTGGTTTTCTGTTGATTCCTGTTTTTCTGGGACCTGCTTTAGGCAAGCCTCGCATTTCAAACGGACTGATGAACTGGCTGGATGTTCCTGGTTTATCTAAAATCATTGGTGTTTGTGGTGGTGGTGTTGCAGGTTCTTCGTTATTTTTACGGGGCGTTATTGGCAATGACTCTTCTTGGATATGCGGTAGTAATAATTGTTTCTGCAGACTCAGATATTGAGGAGCTTGAAGACAAGCGGCGCCGGCGTTGCTCGGAAATAGAGTTGTTACTAGCAATTTCCAAACTGAATTGGCCATCATTCCGGACTTCTGCATTTTCATTTACATGTGCTGGTATATTTGTATCAGCTGTTGTTATAGGGTTGTCGTTTTCCAGTGGTCTATCAGTCACCTCACTTGGGGCAAAGTCAATATCGGTGAAGATACCTCTATTATATGGAAAAATACCAGTATTTTCAAAGGAACTGCATATATTGGCGGGTGTCATGGATTTTATGTGCGCTTCCTTGACGCATTCAGCGACGTTGTATATTGAAAATGTTTGGCCAGGGTGCCGCATCATCCAGTTGTCCACTGCTGCGTTGTACGCAGTTTTAAATGGCTTGAATAAAGCAACATCTAGTGGCTGAAGTTTCCCAGTGGAATGCGGTGGCACCGTCAACACTGTAACGCCGTTATTTTTAGCTAAATTTAAAGCTTGTAGACTTATATGGGCTTCGTAGTTGTCCATTATCAAAAGGCTGGGGTTGTCTTTGCTACTTTGAGTTATGGCGATGAAATGTTTCATTGTAGCTATGAACAATTCCGTATTCATCCACCCAGACTGATTAGCTAAGCCGAGCGTTCCAGCTGGGGCACCGGTTATCATGTGGTCCTTAAAATGAACTCGTGGAAATATCATATCCGGTGGCATTGATAATGCAACAAGTTGTTACCAGTGTTCCTTTTTCAGCGCTCGTTACTTTGCTGACTTGCTTTTGACCTTTCGTGGCTAGCACCCTTGCAGACTTTTGTACAGTGACTGTATTGGTTTCGTCTAAGTTATACACCCTTGTCCCGTTGCCAAAGTTCGCATTTCTAGACATTGCCTCTCTTAAGTTGTCGAAGAAGATGTTGACATTGTGACGATTAAAGGCAGTTGCCCGACTAAGGCTACACCCTTCTGGTGTTCTCAGGCTTAGCACCGTATGCCTTTTACGGAAACCATACAACCAATCAATACCAGCAGCTCGAGCTTTGTGCCAATTTTGGGGTATTTTTAGATTATTTATACAAGCTAGTTCATACGCTAGCATGCGAACATCATTTGGGGTTAAACCGTAGAACATTTGACTACATTTAATAAGGTATTCCACTAACGTCAGTTCCTGTTCGGCTGAAAATACTTTATTCACAGCATAGTTGGGAGTGAATCTCATCCTTTCTTTAGGCACCTCAGTAGCTTTTTTAAAATACCGATGTAAGGTTGAATATGGTATGCCAGTTAATCTGCTCACGGTCCTCTTTTTGTTACCTTGGTTGATTAGGTTTATAGCATTCTGCATTTGCTCTTCAGTGTGGAGACCTATGCCTGTCTTTCTCACGTGTGTTCTGGGCATGATGATACCTAAAAACAAGTTTATAATTTAGTTTCCGAATAATAAATTGTCAAGGGGAACATTGGACACTCGAGGGGAACACTGGACCAATATCCACTGCTCCCCACAAGGAGATGGCCCATTGTACCCCAAAAACCGTTACAGTAAGAATAATTCACCAAAAAAATTAAATATATATTAATACACTCAAAACACCAATCAACACAATTTGCAATCACAAAATAACAGGATGAAACAGAAACACATTATATAACACGCGTAAATTTGCCTACAAACATTTTCAAAAAATATGTAAAATAAATTTTACGTACTTTGTTTTTCGACCGGCAGCGATAACGCACCCTCCTTGTGCCTGAGCTCGCGGCCGACTGGCGCAGTGCGGGGCCTGTCGAGACGAGTTTACAAACACGCGTCGGCGTTTGAATGTGTGCGTAAACGATGGCGCTAGATAGTTTTATTCACTGTTCCCCGTGATCCACTGTCCCCCCTCTTCCCCTAATTTATAGGTCTAAAATTCTTGTTCCAAACTGTCAATTTAAACTTAGGCGCCTAAACAGATCTACAGTTCCTGTGACGTCACTCGCCATAAGTGTTTGTCCGTGGTTCGTCCCTAGATGTCATAGAGTTGCCTAAGTTTTGACTTTTGACAGGAGTGACGTCACCAGACGCTGATTGTTGGATTAAAACACGTTCCGTTTCACATTACTTCAAATCGTAGTTATTGTTTGAAATTAGAATAAACTAAATTAAAAACGTTTCAATACCTATTATTTTGTTTTTTCAAAATGTTGGTCACAAAACAATGGTAAATATTATATCTGCATCTTCCCTATTGTGACAGTTTATGACTGTTTTAAGTTTTGTTGTATTGTTGTTGTGAAGTAGTGACACCTCTAGACCATACATTGGCCAACTAAGTGCTTGCATCAATATTTTCCACACTTTTATTCACCATAAAGGCGGGATTCCACCAGTGTACGGCACTGTGCGGCACAAGCATTTTTGTACAGAAAAACCTTGTGCCGCACAGTGCCGCACACTGTTGGAATCCCGCCTTAAGTATTCTTCACTACAAGAGGTACTTGCCAAAAAAAACCCGAGTCAATTTGATGTAAGCTCGATTTACTTTGGAAACCCGACAATGGCCTTAACTGTAAATAAACGTTAAAGATTGTTAAAGTAGTGATTGCCTAAAAAATAAAATTGAATTCGATACAACTTTGTTTTATTTTGTCCATGTTTTATGTATTTACATTTCTTATATCATACATACCTAACTAGTGATACAGTCTGTATTATTTTAATAAGGGTAACAAACTATATAACCACACGCCGTGCGCAGGAAAATAGATTTAAAACGAATAGGTAAACATGATCATTGACATCTAAATGATCGTATACTTTATCAGGCCTGCATTTAAAAAATGACAACGAGTGACAATTTCACAAGTACAGTCGACGTCAAATATGTATAGTGTACGGCCAAGAACGCGCGCAGCCAGGACCGAGGTTCATGGACACCGGTGCCACACCACACGTGTGCAGGTTCACTCCGACCTCGACACACATTTTTTGCCTTATTACAATAGAATAAGACGCTAAAGTGTAAACATATCTGTGCCGTCGACCGCAGTCAGCCAAAAAATTGGTGTCCTACTTTTCGACTCTATTATTTGTATATTAAGGTTCAAAAGTGGTAGACCAATACGTATTTGACAGGCAGTATGTGGTCGATAAAACGCCTCTGCCTGAAAAAGTGATAAAAACGAGATCACGGAAGTTGCTGCGTATGAAATGAACGAAACGATAGCCTGAGACTAGTATAAGTTTTACCGAACAAAACGTGACGACCGCGTTCGCGTTTAGCTGATCCCATACAAATTGAGGGCAAAACGCAAACGCAATCCTAAAGTTTTGTTTCGGTAAAACTTATACTAAAGCCTCTGTATGCCATCTTGATCCATATGTCAATTTTGTCATGCATTCACATGCTTTCTGAGATTCGATGTATTCACATTAGCTTTTGTAAAATCAGCTATAGGTAATCACCATTTTGATTTGACCATCTCTCCATTTATACGAATTATATATATAGTTGTGTGCATATCCTCCTGACATATCTATATAATAACCATTTTGATATGCACACAGATGCTTTCTGTGACTCAATGACTCGATTAATATATTCACATCAACTTCCGTGAAATCAACTACTCTGACCATCTGTTCGTTCATTCAATGATGCAACATAAATAAGTTAAAAGTACACCAATGTACATTAAAGAAAACGTACCCAACGTGTCGAATCTTACTGACTTAACATAAATAGAAAAGAGTAGGTAAGTCAGTAGAAGATATATATATATATATATATATATACTATTCGAAATAGACAAAGCGGCCACGTATAATTTACTTATTTGGGGCTACCACGACCATCGAAATTCGCAAGTCATCTCTGTCGCTCGAATATTCAAGTGCGGTAGACGAACGAAAGGAGTTGGCGTTTCGTGGTAACCGCTCTGTTCTTACGGACTAGTGGCATAATTACAGTGCACTAGCATTTTCCTGTGCGAAATCTAAGTGAGACCCTGCAAAATTAGTTAAGTCATACTGAACAGAAACTGGACAGATCACATCTCTCAAATCACGTATAAACATTAATTTTGCACAGTTTACAATACCCTGTAAATGTATTAAATAGACATAAGGAACGAATAATTGATTATGATGACACTTTAAAATCACTGATCTGAGAACCTTTGTTTAGTGTATACAGTTTCGGTATTGGCTACTATTTTTTTGAAGTAAAATAAAATGGATAACGTCAGTAAACTTCTTCCTTTAAAGATTATCAAAAAATAACTTCAGCCATATTCTTGTTCAATAATGAATATACTTACATGAAAATAGATTACTAATAGAAATTCTTGGTCATTAATTATCAAATTAATGACAATCTAAGTAATCCTTCGTGTAGGTAACATAATTGCCAAAACGGCAACTAAACTTGCTAAGCGAAGCTTGAATATGACGAACGAAATAATATTGCTGAAACAACGAAATTGTTTAGTTATCAACTACAAACTAACGTGAGAATCGTCTATCGTAGCCAATTATGACCTAACCAACACTCATTTTAGCAACCAGAAACCTTGAAAGATACATAGGAATCAACACGACTCATGTCACCCAAGTCAGCTCATAGACCGCAAAATTAAGCTAATTGTACACAGAATCGGTTAAATAGACATGATAAACTATGCTAACATTTAAATACTCAGCAGATTACTGGAAAATCTTGGGAAATATACCATACATGTCAAAGATGAACGTTATCGTACACGGTGCATTTCAATACTTTAATTTGAGCAAAGCCCACTGGAAAGTGTGCTTAGGAAACGAACTAAGATGACATTGAAAATACCCCACAGGTGAACCTTATTGTACAGGCATAAGGTCTCAATTACATGTGGTTTGTACAAAGAACCCGAGTCCTCTTAAGCGAGTCCATTGGGCACCGTGGCGTTCAGTCGTCGTCGGCGACCTCCTGCTCGGTCTCCGCCTCGGCTAGTGTGATGGTCAGGTCCAGGGTCTTGTCCGTCTCCGAGTGCTCGTTCTTGAAGCGCAGGTAGTTCAGCGCCTGGGGACCACCGATTAGTCAGTCTACGAAGGTGTGTGTGAGTACCACACCGTCAGCACGTCTATCATGAGACGGCCGCGACATACTCTCGATTTTTCTCGCACTATACCTCTTGTTCTAAGTGTTCTAATAAGAAAGAGACGGTTAGTGCGAGAATGATTTACTTTACAAACAAAGTTTTAACCGACTTCAATTTAGTACTAGTACTACTAGCCAATCCACGAAATTATATCCACATTTCTTTTCCAATTTACCACATGAACTGATTTCCAAGAGCAAATGCGTTGATTATTATAGAAAAAAAACCGAATCGCTGTATGTTGGCTGATAATAGTTGAGGACTTCCGTCGATTCCACAAGGATCACCTTTGGCAGTTCATTAGTTGCTATTTCAACGGAATCTTATTAGAGTGTGATATACTTCTGTACTTTTAAGTACATAATTGAGGAATGCCATAAGTCATCTGTGGTCTTCATCATCAATTCCACTCCACCAAATTTATGATTCCCGGGTACTACACAAGTTATAATAGAAAATACCAAAATCACTACACGCGTGCCTAATATAATTGAGGAGTTCTCTCAATTCCTCATGGATCCCATCATCCAACTGAATTTTTGAAAAAAAATGGGTCTCACCTGGAAGCATACTTACCAACGAAAAAATAAATTTACAAATCGGCTCATCAATGACGGAGTTCTGAGGTAACAAACATTAAAAAAATATATATATAAAAAAAAAAAAATGCAACCGAATTGAGAAGTAAGTGCAGGAGTGAAGTGTTCATGCATTATCATGTTTAGTGTGTAATTTAGTGTTTAAGATTATAAGTATGTAGTTCATATAGCATACCTAACATAGTTTTAACATAGGTACTTAACACATTAGTTAAAATGAGCGCGGTCTCGCCAACAAACTGTTATCGCAGTTTGGCGAGTAACATAACATTGTTAATTGTTTTGTACTTTTGATAAATAAAATAAAAAAAAAAAAAAAAAAAAAAAAAAAAAAAAAAAAAAAGAACCTTCTTTCTATTTTTTGAAGTCGGTTAAAAATCGAGAGTATGTCGCGGCCGTCTCATGATAGACATGCTGTAATGCTATAATTCTATGGAGTGACAGGTGCCGGCGCCATATTTAACGTTGATCGGTCTGTAATCGTAGGTTGGTGCAACCCGCCCTTATGCTGGGGCCACACTTACGAGAAATGCCATTAATTATCGTGGCCGTGCCTATATCGTCCATTATCGCGATAATTAATGGCATTTCTCGTTAGTGTGGCCCCAGCATTAGAGATAACGGAGGTTAGAGCGTCGGATGCTTGCGCTTTTATGGTATTAGCATTATATTTGTCTAAGGGCCTGTTTCACAATCTCCAGTTAAAACATATCCGTCATACGGCAGATAAATGTTGGCTGTCACTTTTCTTTTATATGACGGGAGAAAAGGATAGCAATAATTTTAACTGGCAGATAACTTTATCCGGCGATTGTGAAACAGGCCCTTACACTATTTCTTATTAATGGCGTAAGTGCCGAACGTGCTAGCAGGGACTAAAGCCCTGCTTCCGCGTTATTTATTTAATCGAATGGAAAAACATAGTTTTAGAGAGCAATGAGAAATAGCTGATAAGTGACTAGTGCGAGTCCATACAAAAGCTAACCTAACCTTTAACTAAGGGTAAACAGCCCATTATACCGATATATATTTAAAAAAAACATCTTCCTCAATTTGTCATATATTTTTGGTATTCCAAAATTATATTTAGGTTATGACGCTAGAATATAAAGCTCCTTTGCTCTGAAAAACATGGCATGAGTGATTACAAGGCTTAGCGATGGCTTGCCTCTTGCGATCTAGTATAAGTTTTAGAGTGGTTACACGGCGACTTTTTGCATTGATACAAACGCGAGATTGTCGCGCGATAGTTGCCATAGATTACCTGTTTCGACACGTGTTTCGTGTCGCTGCAAAAACTGGCCGTTAGTAACCGCTCTTACCTTCTAGCTATCTTTGGGCTTATAACCACTTAATTGCATTGTACCTCTTTATCAATATTCCCAGATCTCAAAACTTCTTGATCTCAAAACACCTAAATTGCAGAATGCCTAATTTTTTTTCTTAAAACACCGGAACCTTAATATGGCCGAATTTTAAAACAGCTTAGTCTCATAATGCCTAAACTCAAAACACTTTCATGGCAAAACAACATATGCTTAAAACAACCAAAGCTCAAAATACCTACATTTCGGGAAAGTGTGTTTTACGAGACCCAGATGAATTTTCCTTTTTCTGCCGCGACGGTAATCTTTTGTCACAAACTCACTCACTCACTCATAGTTGGCACGTTGAACAGGAACTATACTAAAGTCATAATATCAATATAAAATCATTCTCTCAAATAACCACTCGTGAAAAAAAATTAGGCATGTTGCCTTTTAATATTTTGTCATTTCTATCATTCGGTATTTGCAGGAATTGTGCATTTAAATTTTTAGGTATTTAGAAAATATGACGTTTTAGGTCAAAGTCATAATGAATTTCGTCCATTTTAATAATGAGACAATTTGAAATTTTAGGTATTATGGGCCCACGGTAATTTGAAAATTAGAGGTATTAGTGAATAAGGTATTATGAAGTTTAGAGGTTTTAAGCCCAAAGCACTTGTTGCACTGGTCTCGGAATCTTTATCGAACGAGCGAGCGGAGCGAACGAAGTTTCATGCTTCAGGTTGGGCCGAAAATCGTTCGAATCCAGTCTCGGTCCCGCTGTCTGGCTGTTCAGCTCTTCATGTCACATTTCTCGTGATTTTATGTGAGCAGGTCGTTGTTATATAGAACTTTTTTGTCGAGACACTTTTAAGAACTTGAAAAAAAATACAGAGCCACCCCTAACCCCGTATCATGGTCGGCCTTATCACGCGATAAGTGACAAGATAGGAGCGTCGTCTCGTTCTATCGAACGGTGTCAGCCAGTGACGGACGCTCTATTTTGTCACTTATCGTGTGATAAGGCCGACCATGATACGGGGTCTAGTGTTTACTAGGGACAAGTGGAATGAACCGTGTAATACCTCAGCCACACTAAGCTCCTCGCGTTGCTCGTCGCTGCCGCGATGTTGCCCTCGCTGGCCAACACACGCCTCTACTCACGCGATTAATCGCGAAGCACCGCACTAGGTTACTCGCCTTTATTGCCGCTCCTTTGACTCGCGCCAAAAAACCGACAAAACATGGAGCGGTGGCCATGACGAGTAACGTTGCCACACCATGACTCTGCCTCCTTTCCTCGCAATCCCCGACGTGACTCGACGAGTGTGTGGCAGGGCAGGGGTATAACAGTGTACCTGGTCGAGCGTGAGGTGGAAGCAGTCCTGCCTGCTGGTGTTGAGGACCGGGTTCTCGAGGTCGCTGTGCGTCGCGCGCCGGTACACCAGCCGACGGCCGTTGTGCCTCCCGTTTACCGTCACCTGCCACCAATCATAGGACATACCATAAAATAAAAACATATTATACTGACCAAAATTTTGTACAAAGAAACTAAAAATGGCAATTTCTTCCTGACATCCTTTGGGTAGTATATTTATTTTAGAATTTATTTATTTAGCACATAAAGTAAAGCATAATATAAAATGTGCTAAATATGACACTCAGCATGTGTCACGGAGGCAGTGGCGATTTGCAGTGAGATCCCTTAAAAATTATCAAAACTAATCAATCAGTTTTATATTGTTTATTGTATTAAAAAGTACATCTGCAACTTGCAGCTAACCGCCAAAGCGGCACAGATATTAAGCTCAACATTTTATAAATTAAAACATGCAGGAGTATTAGATTAATCTGATAAGGATCGTTCAATAAAAAGCTTGCATTCCTGCAACAAGTAGGCTAATTCTAAAAACTCGGGAATGTCAATGTTATTTATTTATTTATTATTCGGAGAACCAACAGCTAACAATCAAAATAATAATATAAGCTAGTTATATATGTAACTTGATATGGTTACAGATATTTGGTATCTTTTGTGTACCTATATGTACCTTTAATAAAATTCTATGTACCTCTCTTTAAAACGAGCTATCTTCTAAAATTGGTCCACATGCCAATCATGCCATCATGACGTCAGAATGGCGGGTAAACCTATGAAATATGTACAAAAATTACATTTTATTTCAATAAATGTATGCAATCATTCCGGTACGTGGTCGCCACTCGAGAACCTTTCCGCCCCAACGGCCATCGGTTCTACGTGCTATGTGCCCCGCCCACTGCCACTTAAGTTTAGCGATCCGGAGGGCCATATCGGTTACCTTGGCGCGGCGTGGGCAGGGTTGGGCAAAATACCGACTTCAGTGTATTTCAAATACCAAATACTAAAATACATTCGAAAACGTATTTGAAATACAAAATACTAAATACATTGGTGACAGGTATTTCAAATACAAAATACAAAATACTGTGTTTTAAACAATGTATTTAAAATACAAAATACAAAATACTTTTGGACATAGATATTATAAACATTTTTGGGTATTAAAAATTCCCTATGAATTAGGCCCTATGGAATGGAAGCCTTAGTTTTTATGAATGAAATGTCGAATTTCCTTTCATAAAAACCAAATTTCTGAAAGTACTATCAGACATGTTCCGTCTTGTTGGCGAATGGATGTAACCAGCCAAAGAAAAATGTATGTATGTATGTATCTAAGATGTATTAAATTTCCAGTTTCCACTCCACTAAACACTTTAACGTAAATACCGCGAAAGTGAATTGACCAGATATGACACTAATGACACTTGACGTTAACGTTTGACGTTGACACTCAGTCAGTGTTGCTATTGTTACGTTACGATCACAGTGACGTAACTAAAGAGGCTATCACATGACAGGACATGATTCAAAATCATCAAATAAAATGTATTTTGAACAGATGTATTTTGAAATCTTAAGTATTTCAAATACAAAATACTAAATACATGTGAGTGTGGTATTTGAAATATCAAATACAAAATACTTGTCCATGCAGTATTTGAAATACAAATACAAAATACGTATTTGTATTTCAAATACGTATTTCAAATACATGTAATTGAAATACTGCCCAACCCTGGGCGTGGGTAGGCCCCCGACAAGGTAAAGGTTGCGGGAGTCCGCTGGATGCGGGTGGCGCAGGACCGGTCACTTTGGCACTCTTTGGGGGAGGCCTATGTCCAGCAGTGGACGTCTTTCGGCTGATACGATGATGTAATAATTAGGTACCTTCTGTGTACCTCGTGTCCGTTTAGAAAAACCTGTGTACCTCTCCTGAAAACGAGCCATCTTCAAAAATAGATCCACCCGCCATCCTGACGTCAGAATCAAAACTTACATTTTGTTTCACTAAATGTATGTAATAATTTGGTATATTCTGTGTACTTCTATGTGACAGCTGCCGGCGCCATATTGAACGTTGATCGTTATGTAATCGTGAGATTCGCCGCAGATTGAGCCACTAGCAGCGGACGGATTCTTGCGTACATTAGGTTTAGCATCAGCGCGCGCAGGACGTTTAGTGGCGGCGTCCGAACCACAAACAGCGGGAGTCGCTCGCGCTCGCTGCTAGATACCACTACAGTGGCTTAATGTGTGGCAAAGTGGTCGCGTAGTGGCAGATGATGCCTCATGTTCAAATTGATAACGTAGTGATGCGAAATGAATAGTAAACCATCAAATTATCGTAATAAAGTATAAATTATAAATAGTACATTACTACAGAGGCCGGGAAGTAAGGAGTGGCCGGCCGAGTACATATAGACGGCCGAGCGTAGCGAGGTCGGATAGTTATTACGGGTCTCTTGTCTCGCTGCGCCCGAAACGTGACATTTCGAAGCCCATTATGAAGAACACAACGTCAATATTTCATTGCATGTTTGAGAAAATATAATTAAAAGCATAAAAAGATATGAACCGCGAAAGTTTAGAAAAAAATATGCATTTTTTTTTTATTGTCCAAGAGTAAATTTAAAGCTACCAATAGATTCCTTACGCTTTTAAAGAAACAAAATTGTATGACAACTATCTACATAAACGCAGTATTTCGCGACCGACACTACAATTAACCTGATTTTCCATACAACGATTAGTACAAATGTCAGTTGTGACGTCAAACTTGTGTGTCTATCAGTATGAAGCGTTTTGCGCTGCCGCCAGCGAGGTCAATATTTGTCTCAAATTTTTGGGTTATTTATGTACGTTCTTTACTTGTACATAGTTGCTCCCATACAAACATTTGTACCTCTCCAAAAACTGGTTCGAATGACATCATAAAAAAATCTTAGTCATCATCCCTATTACTAGCGAACAATTTCCTCACCTCGTACGTGTACCGGTGCGCCTGGTCCTGCGGGCCCAGGTGCTGCACCAGCGCGCACACGCCCCACGCGCGCACGTCCATGTCCACGCGAACGTGGAACAGCGCGCCCAGCGCCGACACCACCCACTGCACGTGCTGCTCGCTGCGCACGCCCAGCGCTATCAGGTGGACGGTGCCCGTCTTGAATGACTCCGGATGCTTGGTCTAAAAGATATTCATTTATTTTTCATCACACTTGCTCGTACATGGTGTTATTCCATGTATGTATAAATAAATAAATAAATAATAATAAATAAATATTAGGGGACAATCTTACACAAATCGACCTAGTCCCATAGTAAGCTCAGTAAGGCTTGTGTTATGGGTACTAGACGACGACATATATAATGGATATAAATACTTAAATACATAGAAAACTTCCATGACTCAGAAACAAATATTCATGCTCATCACACAAATATTTGCCCTTACCGGGATTCGAACCCAGGACCTTCAGCTTCGTAGGCAGCGTCACTACCCACTAGACTAACCGGTCGTCAAACACGACGACGTTAATGTATACAGAAGGGCAATGGCCTAAATTGTTCCCGCGGGAGTTTTGAATTGCATAACTCTCTAGGGAGATATGAGCTTGTGTGTGATCTGATTGGTTTAAGCAAATCTAGTTGGCCGCGCGCCACTAGAATTCTACTGTGATTGGTTGAAAAAAATCTAGTTGGCCACGCGCCGCAAGATTACTACTGTACTGCTCTGTGATTGGTTGAAATATTGAAGCTGCGCGCACCACTCGCACTGATCTGGAAGTGAAGTTGTCAATTTCGACAATTTCTGATTGGTATGAAACATAGATATTTCTGTCTTTTGTAGTTATTATTTCCTCGCAAATGTAATGAAACACATTGTGTATAACACGGGCATAATCTTAATATTGGACTTACGCCCCTCGTTAAACAATGTACTATCTATTATTGCTGGCCATATTCATAAACGTTTAACAAAATTATTTTGCTAGCATTTTAGCAATTCGTATTCGTGTGTATTTATTTATATGTATTATATCTGTATATTTACCTGTCACTTTGTCATCTGTGTTCTTAGGAAAGAGACAAAACACATTTTATTTATCAGGGGCATTTTAATTAATATGAATAATGATTATGCCTTTTGGTATTATTAACGCTTTGTCGTGACCTTTGCCTAAGCTTTTTTAACATATTTGTTCGGAATTATAGTTATTTGTGGCACTCTTTAGGGAAGGCCTATGTCCAGCAGTGGACGTCTTTCGGGTGACATGAATTTAGGGATCGGAAATTCAGGTGCTTTTATACCTACACCTAGCAAAATCCCGGAAAAAGATAAGCAAGTATGGAGTCAGCTTTTTAAAAAAATATATATATATTTTTTAATTTCCGGGATTCCGGGATTGTATAAAGCATCACCAAAAGGTAAAACCTTTTACTTTTTTTAGGTTATGAGATGACTATTTTTGCGATTTTTGTCAACATATACGTTGGTAAATAGTTTTAACGACATACAGAATGTAACAAAAATAAATTGTGGTGGTCCGTTTATGGGCGTAATAGGTGTTGTGTTTTGATTACGATTACGTGTACGTGAAAATATTTTTTAATATGGCCAACGCTCCCAACAACTGTAAAAAAAATCGCGTCAAAAAATATTCTTTTCGTTTTTTCTTCATTCATCAGAACACGATACCACCTGGTAGGTCCTTAAACGGATCACCACTATTTTTGGTACACCTTGTATATACTTAATGCATTAAGTAGCCGCGTAATTAATAAATCGTTGATATATTTATATCTCGAACAGTGTTGCTAATAAAATAACAAAATCCAATTCACAAAGCAAATCATAATTTCATAAGCCGTTGTTGAATAGAGAAAACAGAGAAACGATACGTGAAAACAGAGCACATTTGACATGCATGTCGAATGCAACAAATGAATCATAAACTTCCATATAAAACCTAGCTGCGTTCTTATCTGTAACCCAACTCTTAAAAACTACCCGAGTTCTTATCTATAACCGAACCCTACAGCGAATACACCGCGATCAAGCAATTGTTGTATTGCCATCATTTACTACCTGCTAAACATTAGACAAGGACGGAAACGCAAATATAATATACCACGTGGGTCGCTGTAGGTTGATTACCTGTTAAATTTTGTATGGATATGTACATACTGTACACTTTTTTTTAATTTACTGAGTCAACAACGATACTTACGTTTGTACCATTATTTTTAATAAACGTAACGATTCCATTTTAGTTCGAGGTTAACTAATATTGTACTGTTAGTTAAATGACATACACTTGAATTAAATAACATTTTGTAAATAGGAACAACTAAAATAGTTTATTTAAATACTTTAATACGTATGTGTTCATGTTATCCTAATCTTCGGTATTCCGGGAAATCCCTGGAAATTTATTAGTAAAATTAAATTGAGTCCGCCTCCATGCTACTCAACAACAACGCGGTGTAGGTACTGAGGCCGAAGTTTAGGTATAAAAGCTTCCGAATTTCCGATCCCTGGACATGATGATGATAAAGATGATGATAGTTATTTCATGGAAAGAAAGGTTTATAAGAACTAGTTAGATGTTGCCTGTAGCACAGTAGATACGAGGGCCGTTTGATAAGTCTTTTTTTAACTTTTTATAAAACCTTTTTTTGGTAAATGGCATTAACAACGGCTGGCATAATCTTTCAAACGAAAAAATGACGAAATTTCAGCAAAAAAAAAACAACAAATTGTTACTTTAACCATTGCTTAACTAAAAATATTAACAACTATGGATAAATCAGAATTTCGTGCCGTTATTAAACCCTTTTTTACGAAGGGTTGCAGTGCTGCCACAATAAAACCTGAACTTGATTCTGTTCACGGCACTAGCGCACCAATGTTGCAAACTATTTACAACTGGTTAAAAGATTTTAAACGTGGTCGGTCAAGCACATCTGATGCTCCACGCTCTGGTCGCCCAATCGAAGTCACTAGTGAGGATGTTGTTGAAGAAGTCCATAGTATCGTACTCGACGACCGCCGAGTAAAGGTGCGTGAAATAGCTGAGAAGGGCATCTCCAGTGAGCGAGTACATAAAATCCTGCACGAAGATTTTGCTACGACTAGCTTGGGTTGGGTGCCTCGTTTGTTGACGATCGAACTAAGACGCGAACGAAAGCGAATTTGAAAGCTGTGTTTGGATAAGATGAAGCGTAATCCTCGGATTTTGTTGAAACGATTTGTCACTGTGGACGAAAGTTGGGTCCACCACTATAGACCAAAATCAAAACAACAGTCCAAACAATACGGGTGTAGACTCGAGAATTATTATTCCTCCAAAAGAAATAAGGCAAAAAAATATGCCTAGTGACGAAAATCCCATTCAGATATCTGAAAGAATTACGAAGCTACAACTGTTTTAATATTGCTAGTTAGAGAGAGAAAACGCAAACGGTGTGTGACGTCACATTACAGGATGCTGCCGGGGGCCGCGTCGACGGCGGCGTCGACCACGATGCGGCGCGGCACGTTGCCGTCTTCTGTGACGTCACATTCTTCCAGCATCATCGTTTCATATGAAGTTGCGGTTTGCGAAAAACTTTTTAAAAGGGACAGAACATACCCCTTCTTAAAACTTTGGATACTAAACTTCGTGATTATTTAACCTTTTGCGTTGATTTTTTCTCCATTTGACTACATTTTTTCTCCTTTTTCGAGAAAATATGACTTTATTGATTATTTTATTTAGTGTCTACACCTCTATTGATGGCTGCTGGTGACCGTGCAGTCTGTTTTGTTGGCTGGGAAAGTGATGGCAACAGTTTTCTGGGATGGCGAAGGAATTATCATGATTGACTACCTAGAAAAGGGAAGACTATCACTGGCCGTTATTACGCAGACTTATTGGACCGTTTTAAAGCCGAATTGTTGGAAAAACTACCAAAATTATCCCCCACGAAAGTCCTCTTTCATCAAGACAAATGCCGGGGCAGAACACTGCCAAACACTGGTGCAGTGCACACCTTAACTATTGCAATGGCAAAAAAGCGGCCAAGTGCGTGTCGGACCACGCACAACGAGGGTTCCGTGCCTATTAAAAAAGTCGTATCGTTACTGAAATCTTATGGCACTTACGTCCTTTTCTTTAAGGAAGGCAGTTTTTTAGAAATATCTCAAAAACCTTTGAACCGATCTTGTTCAAAACAATTTTCGCTGAGAGAATTTTCCGGTTCGAAGGACCACAAATATGTTACAGATTCCTCGATAGCACAGCGAAAAGGGGGTCGGAAAGCGTGAATTCCCCAGAGAAAGTAACCAAGGCGATTACCGAAAGAAATGAGCAACCCACTCACCTTGTGAACCTCAATGGCAGCTGCTCGTGTTAGGGTGAACGCCCAGCTCCGTTCTTCTTCTGCTATGCCTCGGTCTTAGCAGCCTGCAGATCTGGGTTCAGCCCAGGTTGAAGTAAAGCTCTTATAACGCCGTGAAAGTAGCCACGAAAGCACCGTGGTGAGTCTGCGGCTGTAATGGATGCGCGCGCGACGATAGCCATTTGCCTCCTGGTCCGCGAATGTTCGGGACGGAGCTCTTCGCAGAAAGGGCGAGATTCGCTTGGCATCGAAGGAGCCTTCAGTGATGGGCTACTCCAAGCTCCCGACAAAAGCCTGGTTACTAAATCCTAAACAAGCCCTATGAGCATGTTTTTTTTCATATTTTTAAAATACACGGTTCAAAAATTAGAGGGGGGGGGGGGGGACACAATTTTAGTGACTTTCGAGGAGATTATCTCCGACTCTATTCACTTAATCAAAAAAATTGCTGAGAAACCTTATATTTATTTTGAAAGGCCTATCGATTATGTGCCACACGTGGGCTTGCAATGAAAATAAAATTTTTGACTTTCAGTTTTATGTATAGAGTGCACCCCTAAAAAATTTTTTTTTAGTAATTTAGTTACAAAACTATGTAGCGGTTAAAATACACCTATCCTGAAAATTTTATTCAAATACACCTTATAGTTTTCGAGTAAAATGCCTGTGACATACGGACGGACCGACAGACAGACATGACGAATCTATAAGGGTTCCGTTTTTTGCCATTTGGCTACGGAACCCTAAAAATCAGGAATTAGGCTTCAAGCTGGTTCCTCATGCTCCGTATTATTACCTATTTCCAAATTTTAAAAGATGGCTTGGAGGACAAAAAAAAATGACAAATGGGGACTGTATCGCAGGCGAAGAACGGCTATTTTGCAGACCTCGACAAATCGTATTTTTTGGAGGGGATAAAAAATTGGAATAAGTGTTTGGCCCTTCAAGGAGATTATGTTGAGAAATAAATGTTATTTGTATAAAAAAATATATGTTTTGTGACTTTAAAACGAAATTATCAAACGGCCCTCGTATATGGCTACAAGCAGTAACAAAAAACCTAATGTCCGATGCAACGCACTCACACAGACACGCGCCGATACAGTGTACTAGTAAGTTGGGGGTTGGTAGGCGGGGTACAGCAGTCTGCGTGCTGCCCGTGCGCCTCGCATACTCGTAGAACAGCTCGCCTCGTGCTTGTGGCGCCGCGGCGCGCGCAGCCAGCGAGAGCAGCCGTGCCGGCACGGGTAGCGGAGCACCCGGCTACTGTACTGTACCTGGCAGTGTGTAGACAGCTTGGAGCGCGGCATGGGCGGCGCGGCGCGGCAGGTGGGTAGCGGGCACGGGTAGCGGCGCGCGGCGCAGCTCGCCTCGTGCTTGTGGCGCCGCGGCGCGCGCAGCCAGCGAGAGCAGCCGTGCCGGCACGGGTAGCGGAGGGCACCGGCTACATCCTGGACATGATAAACAAATCAGTATTTGTCCAAGGTAGCGGATAGAATCTGCAACCAATTTAACAATAACAGTTTATACCCAAAATAAACAGAGTCCAATTTTATACCTTGGGAAGTTGCCATGCTACACACTTCGTTTCAGCTCACGAACTGCTTTCCGATAGCAAATGCGGTGGTTAGTACACGAAATAGCCGAGGCCATCCTCTCACCTTCACCAAAATTATATGCGAATTATAAGAAATAACTTTCAAACAGGGCTTGATATAACGTTAAAAAGTTGGTATCGTTACCACTGTGAGACAGATTTAACGTTAAGTTGTAATTAACGTTAAACCATGTACCGTTACCTATACTACTTTTTGCCGGTAAAAAAACGGTAACGTTACCTGCTGTGCATTGAGCTAACGTTAAGTCAAAGGTATCGTTAAATGTTTTTAGCGTTAGTAGGTAATAGCATCTATAGGTCGCATCTCTCAACAGATTCTCGTGAAATTTTGTGAGCGAGTGCGATATTTAACTATAGGGCAAAAATGCTTTCGTATGTCCGGCTGTCCCCTCTACAGGTCACATCTCTCAAGTTTCAACAGATTCTCGTGAAATTTTGTGAGCGAGTTCGATATTTAACTATAGGGCAAAAAATATTTATTATTATTTATTTATTTTTACTAAACAATGGGATACAAAACTTTTTAATAGATTTTCCTGCAAAACTGTTTTAACAGTTTGTCTGCAGTTACGAGTCTCTAAAAAAACTATCTATCACAATATTCAAATTTTTACACTAAAATGTTAACTATGTATCTAATATAATTGCATAATGTACGCACACAGACTGTCGCGCTAAAACATTTATGTGGAATTTGCTTGTTGGCATTTGTCACTCAAGTGTTTGGAGTTAGTACCTTTTTCAACGATTTTTTAAATTTAAGCTTATGTGGCTCGTGTCGAATGTCTTCGGGCAAGGTGTTTAGTAGGTACGGAAGTCGTTTAGCTATTCTATCTCCAAAATAGTTATTTACACGAGGTACTTCATACTTACCCGCAGACACCTATTTAGTGCCATGCTTACGCTCTATAAGTATTGGACTATGCACTTGACTGCCATGATTGTTTACTGCTAGTAGATATTTATGTTTTAAACTAATTGGAAGGATTTTACAAATTTTAAATAATTTTGAATAATCTCCCTTGCAACTTTTTCTTGTTTTGCTATTGACTAATAGTTTAAAAATCTTGTTTGCAATGCCTCTAGTTTATCAATGTAAGATTTAAATGTGAGTGTGTGTGTGTGTGTAATGCTTACGTATGTCCGGCTGTCCGGCTGTCCCCTCTATAGGTCGCATCTCTCAGGTTTCAACAGATTCTTGTGAAATTTTGTGAGCGAGTTCGATATTTAATTATAGGGCAAAAATACATTCGTATGTCTGGCTGTCCAGCTGTCCCCTCTATAGCTATAACTTTTTAACAGCAGACGTTATTAATCACAAGGCACAAGACACAAACTGTTACCTCACATCATACAACGCTATACCCGCCCGCACTCAACAAAAGATAGCAAAATGTTTCGTATAGTACGATATACAACAAGGCTCTTCACGCTCACGCACGATAGCCAGTGTACGAAATGGCAACAACGCCAATCAACCAGCGCCGCGTGGTGCGCGCGCGCGCGTCTATTGGTAGCGCGATGTGGCAACGTAGCATTACCGATTAAAATAGTGTTACTTTGGTAACGATACTTATAATGTATCAAGTTCACACTGTCCAGATTCTTATGAGTGTACGTCCTATGCCTAATTATTTATAGGTATACGTACGTGTCAATACAGTCCACTCTTGTGAAGTCAGTAGTGAATAGATCTTTAAGAGAAATACACGCATTTTTATTCAAATATTCCAAATCAACGAAACGCAATCTTAAACCATTAAACATATGGTCCATAATCGAACCGGATTAATGAGTGTGGTCGAGCGAGCCGTGAACAAAGGCGCCTGCATTCCAGAGCGATAAGAAGTGATCGGGCGACTGTTCTTGACAAATTTAACCGAGTGAAATAATTACGTGCAATTATTTAATGTAGTTCGAGTTAAAAAATGCGTGTAAACTTCAATAAGACAATGTGTGAGTAACGTGTTATTAACAATCGAGTGCAGTATTTACATTGAGAGGAGTGTTAACAAGTCAAACTGAGTGCCGTGTTAGTGCGAAAATAACTGTTTACTTCACATTATAATCGAGCAACATCTAGTGCGAGTTACGAGATATATTTCTCAGTCACTATACGAACTTAAATATAGCTATATACAGCGAGATTACTCACTTAACGATTAATTACAAAACTATTCTTTGAGCTGAGTTATAAATTATGGAAGGACTTTGTGCATATCAAAACAAGTTAATCGATAGTTTGAAAAGAGCTGAGAAAAACTTCAAAAAGTCACCAAAAGACCGAATTACGTCATCTTATATAGAAATTAGATTAGAAACGTTGGATCGGCTATTTAAGGAGTTTAAAGATGGCCATAAAAGGATTATTTCGGAAGCCCCACCGGATACAATAGAACAATATTTACGTATGTACGATGATGAGGAGTTTGAGGAGTTGTATACTCAGTACAAGAGTGTGTTGCGTGAACATTTGCAACACTTGGTATCGGTAAATTCGTCGATGTCACAAACGTCGTCGTCAGATAATAAAAATGGAGAAGTTAAGTTACCACGTATACAACTACCTGTATTTACCGGCAAATATGAGGAGTGGCAGACCTTTTACGACATGTTTTCGTCGCTGATTCATGAGAATAACAGTTTATCGGGTGTTCAAAAATTACACTACCTAAAAGGTAATTTAAATGGAGAACCCTTGAACCTGTTACGTAATTTTTCAACAACAGGTGCGAACTACGAAGAGGCATGGACACTATTAGTTCGTCGCTACAATAATAAGCGCTATAATACGAATACAGTTATGTTTTTATTAATATATTTTTGTATTTGTATTTGTATTTGTATTTGTATAGAATTTTGTTCACACAAAAAAAAGTACAGTCGGAATCAGCGAGTGCTATTAAGCAATTACTAGATACAACATCTACATGTCTTAAATCGCTGCAGAATATGGAAATAAACATTACAAATTGGGATCCAGTTATAACTTATCTGGTGGCTTCAAAGTTAGATGTGGAATCCATTAAACAGTGGGAGAACCAACTTAATATGGTTAACGATACATTACCTACCTGGTCAGAGATGCGTGATTATTTAGAGTATAGGTTCCGATCCCTTGAAATGATTGACAGTAACGTGACACGTTCAGCACCCACGCCAAAGCCGGTACTACCTAAGCCAAAGGTATTTCATTCGGCAGTCGAGACGGGCAGACTTAAGCAGAAAGCAAGCAAATGTGCCATGTGTCATGAACCGCATTATGTACAGCATTGCAAGAAGTTTGAGCAACTGAGTGCAAGAGACAGACAAGAGTTTGTACAACATAACCATCTCTGTTTCAATTGCTTATCGTCTACGCATGCAGTGATAAATTGCCGCCTGTCAACTAGTTGTAAGAAATGTGGCAAACGACACAACACTCTTCTTCATTTTGAGAAAGAAGATAAACAAGAGTCACCGAGCGAGGTAACAACGAGTACATCGGCACCCAGTGAGTCTGGGATAGCGAAACCCATCCCGAGTACTTCACGAGGTAATCCTACCATTACAGCTGCCTTTTCAAGAGAGGAGATTCATCCCGCTGGCGTTCTGCTGGCGACGGCGGTAGTCAAGGTAACGAAGAATAATGGTTATAAACTAAATATTCGATCTCTGCTAGATCAGGGATCCCAAGCCTCCTTTATTACGGAGGCTTCAGTTCAGTTATTAGGACTAACACGTAAACCAGTAAGTGGTTGGGTGTCGGGATTGGGAGACGGTCGTACCAAAATTAAACATATGGTTACATTCGACATCGAATCGCGTAGTAAGCCTGATGTTAAGGTTAGAGTCAATGCGTACGTGCTACATTCGTTAACGTCGCTGCTCCCATCTACTCGTATTAGTTGCCCTGAGTGGATTGAAATAAAAAATCTGCCTTTAGCAGATCCCTCATACGCGTCGCCGGGAAAAATTGATGTATTACTAGGAGCTGAAGTATATGGTGAAATATTATTAGAAGGTATTATAAAGTCGTCACAATGTAATTTAATAGCACAAAATACAGCGTTAGGCTGGATATTGTCGGGAAGAGTGTCAGAAGAAACGGAAGTTGTATTAAATGAGAATATCGTTAGTATGCACGTGCAAATGAGAGAAGATGAGTTACTAAAACAATTTTGGGAGTTAGAAAATGAGCCAAACATGATACAAAAGGAGTTAACAAAAAATGAGAAAACATGCGACGAGTTGTTCGATGCAACTACAGTTCGAGATAGAGAAGGAAGGTTTATAGTGAGGTTGCCTTTCGCGACAGAGAATCCACAGTGCCTACAAGGTCATTCACGAGAAATTGCCATTAAACGATTAGAAATATTAGAACGGAAACTTGCAAAAAATCCGAACCTGAGAAGAGAATATAACTTAGTTATGAGAAAATACTTAGATTTAAACCATATGGTGTTAGTCGAAGATGCAGATATAAATGATTCAAAATCATTATACTTACCATTTCATGCAATAGTGAGGGAGGATAAAAATACCACCAAGGTGCGTATTGTATATGATGCTTCGTGTAAGGGAGACAACAACGTTTCTCTAAATGACGAGTTGTTGGTTGGTCCGAAATTACAGCAGGACCTGAGGCACATCCTAATGAGGTGGAGGAGACATGAGATAGGTATAGTCGCAGACATCGTTAAGATGTACCGAATGGTGAAAGTTGCTGAAGATGACACCAATTTTCAGAGAATCGTATATAGGTTTGATGTAACTGAACCAATCATGCATTACAAACTTTTGAGGTTGACGTTTGGCACGGCTTGTGCGCCATACTTGGCGGTTAAATCACTGCAGAGGTTGGCTGAATTAGAAGAGCATAAGTATCCAATAGCCGCAAAGATAACTAAAGAAGATTATTATATGGATGATCTTATGACTGGAGCTGCTACTCATACCGAAGCGTTAGAAATTTATAATCAAATGACGGGATTAATGCATGAGGGTGGATTTCAGATGCAGAAGTGGAACAGTAATAGCGATGTATTTTTACAGCAAATTAAGAAAGAGGATCAAATTGAGACAAAATCTAAGCCTATTGCAACCAACAACCTAATAAAAGTATTAGGTATTAGTTGGAACAGAGAGACGGATAACTTTGAGTACATGCTTAACTTACCAGAGCCAAAGAAACCTGTTACCAATAGACAAGTCCTATCAGATGTAGCTAAGTTATACGATCCCCTAGGGTGGATCGCTCCAGTTATTATTACAGCCAAGGTTTTCATGCAAAAACTATGGAAATCGGGTCTCAGTTGGGATGACCAGTTGACAGAGGAGCTACTTCAGCAATGGTTAGAATACAGAGATAATCTAGTTCAATTGAAGGAGTTTCAATTGCCAAGATGGATGAATATGACTCGTTCTTCTCAAATTGAACTACACGGATTTTCAGACGCCTCGCGAATTGCCTGGGCAGGTGCTATATATATTCGCATCATAGATGAGTTTAGCAATGTGTATGTGCGTTTAGTTACAGCAAAAACGAAGGTTGCGCCGATTGATAAAGAGATTTCGATTCCCAGACTTGAACTCTGTGGAGCAGCCTTAGCGGCTAAGTTGTTGTTTGAAGTATCGCAAGTTCTAAATGTGCCCAAGAGGAATTTGTACGGTTGGTCCGATTCCACGATTGTATTGGCGTGGATTAAAGGTGGCTCCAGCCGTTGGAGTACATTCGTAAGCAATAGGGTGTCCACAATCACAAACATAATAGAATTTGAGCAATGGGGACACGTGAATACACATGAGAATCCCGCTGATTGTGCGTCGAGAGGTTTACAGCCTAACGAATTAGTGAACTACAACCTGTGGTGGCATGGGCCGCAATGGCTGTCAAATCGCACAGTCCACATCGATACGTCGTCGGTGGAAGACACACAGGAAGAGCAAAGAGTACAGTCTTTAACTGTTTTATCTGACGTAAACGATGAAAGTGTTTGGTCGAAATATTCGTCGTTAACAAAAATGTTAAGAGTCTTGTCGTACTGTAGGAGAGTATTACACTTGAGGACACCAAAAGGTGAACGTCCTCAATTACCAAATTATATAACTCTTGAGGAATTCAATAAAGCTTTACTGACTTGTATTAAACAAGTACAGAATCAAGAATATTCGTGTGAAATAAAACAGTTAAAGCACGCGGGTTGCGTTCAAAAGAAGAGTAATTTACGCACTCTTTGTCCCATTTTAGACACAAATGGGATCATAAGAGTAGGAGGACGTATTGCCCAATCAAACGTTAATTACGACACGAAACATCCGATAATTATGCCCGGTAAAAATTACCTTACCAGGCTCTTAGTTTTGGATGCTCACGAGAGAACCTTGCATGGAGGCCCAGGATTAATGTTAAACTGCCTGAGGAGCAAGTATTGGATCATACGTGTAAAAAATCTCGTTAAAATGATTTATAGACAGTGTGTTGTTTGCGCGAGATATTCAAATAAGAAATCTACTCAAATAATGGGCCTTTTACCGGAAGCGCGGCTAAAGCCTAGCAAGCCCTTCAAGGCCACTGGAGTAGATTACTGTGGACCGATTAATGTCAGATTCTCTCCAGGCAGAGGATCCAAAGCATTCAAAGGATATATATGCCTATTTATCTGTATGGTGACCCGCGCGGTGCACCTCGAAGTAGTCACTGACTTAACAGCTAAGGGATTCATTGCTGCTTTCCGGAGATTCACTTCTCGAAAAGGGCACTGTCAGGATTTGTACAGTGATAACCAGACCTCGGACAGAGTGAGCCATTTTTACGTCATTAATGTCAAGTGTAGATGTTAATATAGATATGCCTCAAGATGAAATATTAAAAAGAATTCATGAATAATAATTAAACAAAAATGACAGTGCATTATGTACAAAACGAGTAAGTATTATTTATTTATTCAAAATTTTCTTTGTTATTGGTTATTGTAATAAAGAACTATATTTTTTTCTAGATTTTCAATTTTCAACGCACTTCTTCTTGAGTTTATTATCCACTTATAGATGGAAAAAGACCTTTCTACTTCCACTGAAGTGAGCGGAGTGAAGTTGTACATTAAAATACCGTCCACATCTGTTCCTTCCGAAATTTTTTCAGCATAGTCCCTAAACAGATCTAAGTCTGGGTTTCTAGCTATGACGTCTTCTAATTTCTGACTGACAGAAGCAGACGAAGACCAGCTTATAACAGCTCTCACTTGGTCCAACGTTAAAAATGTATCTACGACGGATATTTTAGATTCCTGTAATTTTTTTAAGGCATATTCAATTACATGGAAATTCTTAACAATATATTTTAGATTATTTCGTAAATTTTCAGTTTGTATAATTCTTTTCGCCACTCTTATCGACATTGCGTCTGACGATCTCAATGCCCATAGGACTACTTTTATTTCGTCAAAATATTAATAATTAATAATTTAATATTCGTTATTCAATTACATCACATCTGCCATTGAATGACTACGTAGGTATGTCCATATTATGCAAACTCTTAAAACAGCTCACCCTGTCCGAGGTCTGGTGATAACGGTACGAACTTTGTTGGGGCCGATAGACAATTGAGAGAGATGTTCGACAACGCCAAGTCATCAATTCCAGCGGAAATTGCAGAGTTACTTACCCTTGAAATCACAAAGTGGCATTTCATACCTCCCCATTCACCCAATTTCGGAGGGTTGTGGGAAGCGGGCGTTCGCAGTACTAAAACGCATCTAAGAAAAGTAGTTGGGAGTAGCACCCTTACGTACGAAGAGTTGTCGACGGTTTTAACACAAGTGGAAGCGTGCTTAAATTCACGGCCAATATCCTTACTTAGTGACGACCCTATCGACCCCCTCCCTTTGACACCTGGTCATTTTCTTATAGGAGAACCTCTTTTAAATGTTACTGATGAGGATTATACGAAGTACAATGTAACGGGATTAGATAGATGGAGGTTAACTCAAAAAATGGTTAGTGACTTTTGGAATAGATGGTATAAAGAATATTTGGTAACATTAAATAATAGATATGTGGAATAAAAAGACTGCTGAGCCGGAAATAAATGATATTGTGATTGTAAAGGATGATAACATCCCGGCAGCAAAGTGGATTCTTGGAAGAATAATTAAGAAACATCCCGGTCCTGACAATGTAACGCGTGTTGTTACAGTTAAATGTAAAAATGGTGAATTTAAACGTCCATTAAGTAAACTTTGTTTAATTACCAAATAAGTAGGTAAGCCTATTTAGTTTTTTGTTATATTTTGCCAGTGTATATGTCTGAAAGGTTAAGTACTAAGTACCGATTACTGCTCATTCTTATTTACTAGAATGTTAACATGTAATTCCGACGTAGTGATTACTATATATTGTAGGTTTAATTGTTATTAAGGTACTTGCTTATGTATTGCGATGTATAAATCCACGGTGGGCAGTTGCAATCCTTATTTCAAACCATAATATCCAACAGGTTCGAGTTGAGTAATATGTTGTTGTTAGATAAATTGAAAATTGTGGTTGTCAATAAAAAGTAAAAAAACCCGTCCACACGGTACATTGATTTAAGTACATTTTAGTAATAGATAGTCGAGTAGACTTGGTAGTTTAATTTAAAATGTCGGTTAAGTAGATATGTTATATGTACATTTTTGAAGGTTATTATAAAAGAACCTTGTTCTTTGGTGGGCGGAATGTCCAGATTCTTATGAGTGTACGTCCTATGCCTAATTATTTATAGGTATACGTACGTGTCAATACAGTCCACTCTTGTGAAGTCAGTAGTGAATAGATCTTTAAGAGAAATACACGCATTTTTATTCAAATATTCCAAATCAACGAAACGCAATCTTAAACCATTAAACACACACTTTGTTAAGTATACTCATATTATAGCGCTATCTGTGACATCCTGTAATTGGCTTTTTGGTTTATATTCATGTTATTATTAAGTTTTATAGCTGTTGGTTCTCCTAAAAAAAAAAGACCGGGTTGCACTCCGGGAGTGCCGGCAGAAGTGAAAACTCAATAACATTGTAACAGTTTTTCGATCAGGTCACGTGACATCTTACGGTGTCACCCTAAAAATGATTTTGACGCAAATTTATAAACAATTATCAATTATTTAGGTGGACGGGCGGCGGCAAACACAATTCCAATTTGTTTTTGCCATTGCCAAATATTTTTCAAAGCTTTATCTCTTTAGGAATAACGTCTAAATTCGAACTATTCGAATTTGCAAGAACAGCATACGGCGGTGGCGACCAAAATATCAATTTGTTTTTGCCGTTGGTAAATATTTTTCTAAGCTTTATCTCTTTAGGAATAACGCCCAAATTCGAACTATTCGAATTTTCTCAATAGCAAAACGGTGAAGGACACGTTGGTATTATTACAAATTTATTTGCGGAATATGCTATTGCAAAAAGTGTTTAACGGCTTTATACTCTACGATTAGCGTTCAGTTTTGAATTAAGTCGAATCGGCTAGCAGCAAAAAGTGACCTTCACATCTGACGTCACAAAACTCTGTCACGTATTTAACAATTTTTCCCCATCCCAAAAACTGCTCAGCGCCGCTAAAGAAGTTTTCACTTCAATAAATAAATAAATAAATAAATGTGAATTGGGTAACGTTAACAAGCCCTGCAATGTAAAGTAAAATTACCGATAAAAGTAACGTTAATTGGGTAACGTTATTATAATGATTTGTTAGCAAGTACTACCGGTACTAAGGTATTTTTATGATATTACCATTACCTCATAATGGGAATCGTCACTTATAATGGGAATTTGGTAACGTTAATAAGCCCTGCTTTCAAATTTGGATCACATAGAAAATAATTAACGCTGAACATACATAAAAAACATGCAGACGAACTGAGAACCTCCTTCCATCTATTAAAGTCGATTAAAAAGATATTTACATGGGCAAAGAAGGCACTCTAACGCGATAGCTTTGACAACAAGGCCTCTCGGTACAATGCCCGTCATGGACATAAATGCATTCTGAAAAACCCTAATAAGCATCCATAGATGTACCTCCATGGCGCGGTTCCGCACTGAGGAGAAAGGCGTGCGGCACACGGGGCACGTGTCGAGCCGCTTGCGGCACGTGCCGCACACGAGGTGCACGCACCGGCACTGCGCGATCGGCGGCTCCATCCACTCCATGCACACTGGACACTCCAGCAGGCACAGGATGCTCTACAGACTGACACGACTGATTTTAAGCATGAGTACCTCCATGGCGCGGTTCCGCACGGAGGAGAAGGGCGTGCGGCACACGGGGCACGTGTCGAGCCGCTTGCGGCATGTGCCGCACACGAGGTGCCCGCGCCGGCACTGCGCGATCGGCGGCTCCATCCACTCCATGCACACTGGGCACTCTAGCAGACGTAGGATGCTCTACAAAGAAAGACGTATCTGTCACTAACATGTGTTGAGAGAAAGGGATAAAACACATTGTATTTATCAGAGGTTTGTTAACTAGGTAGTTTAACACATTTAACTCACTTGGTTGAGAGCCATGGGCGAGTCAGGCACGTCCCCTGGAATTAAACAGATACATATGTATATCATATTAGCACAGAATAAATAACAGCAGTAAAAGTGAGAGTTTACACTAAACTTAAAAATGTATCTTTAAATGCACACATTTTTTTGTCACATTTTTGCATTTTTTGGTGGAACTATTTTTCGCGCTCTATACTTACAGTACAACAGAGACTTGACGCACGATTTTTTCAATTTTTTTTCTAAGTTTAGGGTTAACAAAAATTGCAAAAAACTTACACAAACCATTACCAGAAAATATCGGCTAGCTATTTGTTAAAATAACCTAGTACCTATTACCTTCTCTTTTTCTTTTGGTCCCTCGCTGTTGGCTTGGTTCCGCACACGTCTCTGCGGGTTCCTATTGTATAAAAACATAAAAGTGGTATTTATAAAGCTTTCGGAAATAGGACTACATTGCAGGAAAAACAGTAATACAATTCTGTACCATAAGAAAGCCCATGGCCTGTTTACGAAGCTACAAGTTACAATTTTAGCTCCTGATCTCTCTGAATCGCTTCAAGGTTAACTGGAAGACATCCCTTTCAGGGGCAAGTTCGCCTTTGCACCAACTTAATCTATTTTGTACAATAAAGTATTTAAATACTGTAAGGATGGGCGTAATAATACAACTGATTAGTGTGCGATTAAGATGTATTCTGACTGAATATGGCCTGGCCTATATACTTATGGCTATACTGTGACACAGAACACACTACACTACCCCCCTTGAAGAAAAAAAAATAATGAATCTAGTTTTTAATCATAAATCGACAATAACTTAACATAGGCGTATATAATAGTACTGAACATACGCCTTATAACACTTAAAATTCAGAAAAAAAGCTAGAAGTAAACAATAATAAAAAAAATGTGGCAGTCAAGCTTATAAACATATATATATATATATATATATATATATATATATATATATATATATATATATATATATATATATATATATGTTCCTGTATGTGACAAATAAGTAAACAGGACCAAAGCTTAAGCTTAATGTAAACAAACAAAAATTTCAAAGTAAACAAATAACTATAATAAAGAAGTATTAAATGCACATTCAAACTCTATCTAATAGGTATATCAACATATTAATATCCTATGTATCATATAAATAGTATCAAATATTTAGGTAAACGCTTTATTAACAAAATATGTATGACGAAACAATTACAAGTATATGTATCTTATCTAAAAAATAAATTTAATACGAAATCAAACCTAATGCTACTATCTTATATCTAGCAAATGAAAATTCGCCATGAATCAATCTCATTAGATACCTATATACATATACGTACGTATTTATATTTTTATTTACTTTGTGCTTGAATCATTTTCTTTAGTGTTTTCATATTTTTCCTTCACAACTCTGTTGTCATATATTTAAGACGTCATTACATTATTACACAATTATATTTGAAGTGTGCACCTTATATGCATCACTTGTAGCCATTATACGAATTATTTATTTGCTCAGGATACAAGGAAATTATTTAATTATAAGCGCACACATATACCATTTATTATACCTTTCAGGCTGTCATTTAACACCTCATTAGTCTCATTACAATGTTACTTAACATGTGCCCAAGGACCTTCGCGATTGATACTCGACCGAATCATGATCAGGTTCCAAGGATTCCCTGTCTGCCTTGTATCCTGGTGAACCCTGCAACACCTATATACCTATTCGCTCAACGGTGCATCGCGGGCGACCGTTAACGATAGGCTTATTGTCATAATATATTTCCCCATCATCTCAATAAAATTACATTCAGAATGCCTCTCAGATTACTCGTTCAAAATGAAAACATAAACATACAAACATTTTAGCAGCTATTAGGTGATCACGCTAATCAATCTGTGAATAACTTATTTGCTTAGTTTTCCCAATCACTATGCTTAAAGCACTTTCCCAACAATCGAACTAATACCATCTCCTAACTTGTCCACTTATTCGATTTAACTGTATTATTTTACACCTCATATTACGCCTGTCAAAACTGTTCGATACACACCCCATTGCAAACATACTCGTATTGACGAACTACAACTATAGTCTAACCAAAACATCCCTATACCTACTCAATACCTATAAAACTTTTCAAAACATACACCAGTTTTTTTCAAATTTACGCCACTTTTTATTGATTTATCATATCTATTTGTTTACTCCCCAAATACTTACTACGATCCCTCTTCTCAAGTATTTTCCTCATCAATCAATGTCACGTTAATGTCAAATCAAGTCATTCAATTCTTCAACAAAAATCACTCACCTAAAATTAAGTCGTTAAAAAGTTACGATCGTATTCTAGACAGTGGGCCCTTCCTAAAATAAGTAAGTACCTATCCAACTATTTTTGATTTCCGTAAACAAGGATCATATCCACAAGTTCCTCCGCAGAAAAGTTCAAATGCATTATCAGTATTTTTAACTTAAATTTATAAGGCATAACTTACAGATTAATATTAATAAAACCAACTATGTACAGTTCAACTCAAAAAGAGGTAAAAAATGTAAGACTAAATGTACAATATAGGAATAACAAAATAAAATAAATGCAAATTGTTATTTTTTTGGGACTTACTTTAGATAATCATTTGGACTGGCAAGCTCAAATAGAAAAGATCCGATGTAAACTTAATATATTTGTCTATGTATTACGTAAGCTAAGACGTACTTCAGGGTTGCAAGCCACTTTAGCTGCATATCATGGATATGTAGGCTCAATTTTAAGATACGGGCTTATTTTATGGGGAAACTGTACACATTTTAGCACTGCATTCATAGCACAAAAAATGTATACGTGCTATTTGCGGTAAAGCCCCTTATATATCATGTAAACCACTTTTCAAAAAGCTTAATATACTACCCCTACCTTGCTTATATACACGGTGAAATTTAATCGTTGAACAGGAACCCATTTTTCTAATTCAGTAATCGATGGCGGTCACGTTTATGTAGTACTTAAGTGGAACCAAGTTTTTTTTTATCATAACTAATTTTTAAGTTGAAATTAAATTTTAATTAATATTTATTGTCACCCTACTAATGGTTTAGTCTGAAAAGTTTAATACCTCTTTTCAAACTATCAGCCATAGAAACTTAAAACATAAATGAGCAATAAGCTGTCAATTTGTCATTGTCAAATTCATAAGTTATGAATTTGACTTGTTTTGATTTGTTATGAATCATAACAAATTGCTTGCTTCTTCTTCATTGCTTGACGTATGTACACTTACGAGTAACTTCCCTTCAGTAAAAGTAGGGTGTCCATTTATTCAGTCAGTGTACATTTTACCGATGTTAATTAAGTGTGATTAATTAGATTGTGAGCTATATTGCACGAGATCTCACGTATTGGTTTCTGTGTAGATTGATAATTAAGATTTTTGGATTCCTGATCACCGATTAAATTCCACCGTGTATATTAGAAATCTGCATGTTTGTAAAGAGACATGTATTTATTTACAACAGCTGCAACCAATTCTACTAGAATTCAACGAAATCCTGGACGGTTGGTTCATAATTGCGTTCCAAGGACAAAATTGTACTCAAACCACTGCTTTGCAATGTGCATGAAAGTTTTCAACAAGTTACCAAAATGTATACAAGAGCTACCTCTAAATAGATTTAAAAATAAATTAGGTAAGCTCGTAACTGAAAAGAATTATTATAGTGTAAAGGACTATATTGAACAATAAGATTTCAAAAGATATTTGCATGCAGTACAAATAGCAGAATAAGCTACCTCTTGTCACCTACCGCCTAATGACACTGATGTACAGTCAGCATCACATATTTAGTTGCAGCCAAATATATCGTAACACTTCCTTACTCCTATAGTAATAAAGACGTGTTCCGATATATTTGGCTACTTTGGCTGCTACTAACTATATGATGCTGACTGTACCTACTTATTCTATGCAAATAAATTCTATTCTATTCTATATCTAGATTTTATCTGACACGAACGTCAAATCTCGACTTGAAGTTTAAAGAAAAAAGTCCAATAAGTGATTTAACCTGACCTCTTTCAAAATAACAATAACAAGGTGACAAATCTAAAATGTCAAAGGAACTGCAATGTCATGCGAAAATCCTGTAATAATAACATCAATAGTTATTTTTACCTTAAATGATTATTACAGAAAGTGGTTAGTATTTCGTACTATGTTGGTAACTAGTGCGGTCATAGTTGTAATAGCAGTAATCTGATATGTGGATTGGTTTTGATTAGTTTGTTTACCTTAATAAACTGACGTCTTACTGTTACTACAGGATGTTACAAGAATCTTTAACCGATAGTCCAGTCAATGAACTGACAACTTGTATTGAAAAAAAGTCAAATTTGGAAATAATTTATAATAGGCTTACTTTTAATGTGTAAGGGATATATTATCAATTAAATAGTTACCCAGCGACAAAATCCGACAATATTTCAGACATCAAAAAAACGATAAACTAACTAGCTTCTGAAAAGTCAGAAAAAATATTAATAAATATTTTTGTCTTTATTTTGGTTCATTTACATTTGCCCTATAATATTCAAGATAAATCGTACAAAAAAAGACGATGCATGCTTCATTTAAATCTACATAATTCCTTCCGGGTGGAAAGTTTGTCGGATTCTTGAATTAATCATCTTAGAATAACATTTTAAAATGAAATCAACAAAAAAAACGCTATTATAAATTTATGATTTTCAAAACCGTATTTTGCTTGGAGTACGACTGCAAATAAGAGTGCCTAAAGTCATGTTGAGATTGAGCAAATTAAAAAAAAGCAACTGAAAGTTAATAAAAAGTATGCTATTACAACATGGAGTATGTTGTAATAGCATACTTTACCTTCAACCAGGTATCAGCTTTGCCTTTCGTTCTGTTACATACTGTACTCGTATAATTCAAATGTAATTCACTAGTTATTGATATAACTATCTATAACATATTTCACTATATCATTATTATATTTCACTAAAGTATCATACGTTTATATAAATTATAAACCTATGATACATTTTTAAATAAACGAAAAATTGAAAAATTTAATGCTCCGAGCCGGATTTGAACCGGCGACCACAGGCATTCATGGCCCATCGCTACTAACCAACTGAGCTATTCGTTTATTTCGTTCAGCCACCAAATTTTTCAATCAGTTCCTTCCTACAACGCCTGTATTACAACAATAAAGTATTTACATACATACATACTATTATCAATATCACATAATATCATATTAAACTCTATTATTCCAAAGAGTTACAACGCAAAAACAAAAAATAAATATACGTCATACCTCATACGCAAAGAATAATCTAAAATAATTAAAACAAAAATATGACCACCTGTAATCACTTTCCCAGTTTAATTTCACAAAGATGTTGAGCCGATAAAGTTTTCACAATAATCACTTGGTCGCATAGGCCGGGACTCCTGAGCACAGACCCTGAATACTATCATTGACTCCATCTCCCTGCAGCTATTTTATCTCAGTAGACATCACTCGGGACGGGGACCAAGGCAGAGCTTTTTTTTTTAGAGAGTTGTTTGTTATTAGTTTGTTATGTTTTGTAAAAATAAATGTCCTTGGAAAATGTAGTTAGTCTATAATTTAGTAATATAATAGGCTCCGGTAGCGCAGAAAGTCTATGTAGTCATATGTCGGTTTTTAATTGTTCACGAAAAGCAATTGTCAGGCATTTTTTATATGCACACTGTTTTTATCTCTTTTTCACTTCAAAATTCACTTTGTAGCGGATCAACACGCGACTGAAATCGCTACCGCATATGAGCTTGGGCAACCGCAAATCACGCCACCACCTCGGCAGATCTATTGTTCGGCGGCCGGCCTGCACTCGCGCCGCGCCCGCGCCCCTCACCGAAGCCACATGGATTTCGCCCGGCGCGGCCCTGTCAATGCGATTTTAACCCCTGCCTAGCTAACACGCGCTTTGCATTATATAGCTGTATTCGCTTACGCTCCGCTTAATTTTGAGTAGTATTTAGTTTCTTTGTTTCGGCTGTGCTTTTCGTTTGTGTTAGTTTAGACCGTTTCCAAATTTCGTCTAACTATCTATTACGTAACGTTTAAATCTTTATGTGTCTGTGTGTAAATTTCCTGTGTTCAGTAGAATTAAATTGAAGTTAAATTGTGCTGCGCATTTTTGCTGTCTAACATAATCGCATTCATACCTACAACTTCAAGGTTCTTTCTTGTGAAACTGGGTGTCGCAGCGCGCCACAGCACGACCCAAGGCCGCACTGGCAAAGTCGCCATGTAAGGACGGGCGTAATCATACAACTGATTAGTATGCGCATATTATATGTATGTATATATTAAGATGTATTCTGACTAAATATGGTCTAGCTTATATACAGCATGGCCATAGTCCATACTGTCAGAGTGTGCGTGTGTGGCGCAGCACACACTACAATACATTATGCAAGTCTATACAATTTGACAAGTGTAAACAGGCGAAACAGGTCAAATGCCCGTTCGTTATTATAGTCAAACAGCTATTAGTATACGAGTTATATGAAAAACAATAGGTTTAGATTTTTTTAAACAGGGTTTGATTTTTTTACTTCTTCGTTTGTATACTGTAGTTTGACAACGCAAAAATTGAATCGGACGAGTCAAATTTGACACAAAATGATGACATTATTAAATGCAATAGCACAGATCCAGTAAATAACGAAGTCCCCAAGGAGAATGATGACATTATTAAATACAATAGCACAGATCCAGTGAATAACGAAGTCCCTGAGGAGACCTCCGATAGCCAGATGGATGATCAGGGCTGGGAACCACCACGTAGTCGACACCAACGTCGCCGCAATATCAAGAGTACGTTAAATCTAAAAGGATCCGCTGAAAATACTGAGATCCGAGGAGTTGAAGTCATGAAATACCTCCATGGATGTTTTTTCAAAAAGGAATCAACACCTGAGGGAATCATAAAACACTTAAAAACCGTACGAGATGACGCTAGGTACACAGCTGAACTCATACCATCAAAGAGAGACACCTATACATCTTTTAAAATAGGCATCCCATCCGCCACTTACGATAACTTCCTTGTCGCTTCAGCATGGCCCCTCAACACCTGTATATCGGAATGGCGGCCCTTTCTCCGACCCAGGGAGCCTAAGTCTCCCAATACCCAGGAAGCAGGACAGACCAGCACCCAGAAAAAGTAACCCTACGACTGCAACAAAAACAAATAAAGTACATATTTTACATCAAAATATAAACAGGCTTGAAAATAAAACTTATAGACTTGAAAGTGAACTTCAAACACAAACACCTGCCGATATAATCTGCCTTACAGAGCACTGGATGCAGTGTAATCAAATATCTCTAATCAATATACTTAACTACAATCTAAGAGCCCAGTACTCAAGACAAACAAAGAAAGGAGGAGGAGCATGCATATACGCCAAGTCGGACATGATTACGATAGAACGCAAGGAGATCGCAGACATGTCAGTGGAAGCACAGTTCGAAGCCTGTGCAATTGAGTGTGTTGGATTAGACCTCGTGATTGTGTGTATTTATCGACCCCCCAACGGTGATGTACCCCTATACTTTTCAAAATTACACGAGATGCTAAGTTTACAGGTAATTCAAAACTATAATGTTGTAATTGTAGGTGACATCAACATTGATTTGATGGCTAAATGCTCAAACTGTAAGTACCTTATTAACACTATCAAACAATATAACTTTAGGCAGCTTATCTTTACACCTACAAGGATAACAAACACATCAAAAACATGTATAGATCACATATATACAAACTTACATATAAACGATATGATACAGAGAAAGAATATAATGGAAAAATAAACCATCTTCGTCTGTAGCCCCCGACAGGATTCGAACCTGCGACCTTTCTATTAACGCTAGACTGCTCTACCAACTGAGCTACGAGGACAGTGACGCAAGTTGTATATTTTTCCACTATATTCCCGCTAAGACTAGCGCCCTCTCTGTATCGAGTTATAGACTTGTTTCACAGTCTTGGCACCACTCTAATGGGCGAGCTATGGGCTCGCTCCATTCTAATCGAACCACATCAGGTAGTTTCGGACTTAGCGAGAGAGATGGCGCTGGTGTACATTATACCCTTTTTCACGAAACAAATTATTTAATTAAATATTTTTGTTTCGTGTTATTTTTTAACGAGGAAGTTACCCCGATCATTTTATAAACGATATGATACAGAGAAAGAATATAATGGAAAAATAAACCATCTTCGTCTGTAGCCCCCGACAGGATTCGAACCTGCGACCTTTCTATTAACGCTAGACTGCTCTACCAACTGAATAATCGTTAATAGAAAGGTCGCAGGTTCGAATCCTGTCGGGGGCTACAGACGAAGATGGTTTATTTTTCCATTATATTCTTTCTCTGTATCATATCGTTTATAAAATGATCGGGGTAACTTCCTCGTTAAAAAATAACACGAAACAAAAATATTTAATTAAATAATTTGTTTCGTGAAAAAGGGTATAACTTACATATAAGTAGAATTAAAAACGTATTCTGTGAAGATTTTAACCTATCCGATCATATGAGTATTAATGTCATCATAAACATGCAAAACCGTGTATCGCCTGTGATGCATACATTAAAAAGATCATTTACAAAAAATAATATTTCTAGTTTTATATTAAGTCTTGAGTCGTACGACTGGGACAATATACTTGCAAAAAATCAATGTCCAAACAATAGAACTTCATCAGTAATAAACGTTATCAAACACTTTTATGATGTTAATTTTCCTGTTAAAAGACACCTGATTAAAAACACTGTTAGCACTTGGGTCAGTGACCGTGTACGTCAGTTGCGTCACAATATACGAGGAATCAAAGTGAAATTATTGAAACAACCAAATGACAGCGAGCTACTTTCGAGCCTGACTAGACTTGAAATAACATTCTGGGCAACATTACGAAGCGAGCGTAAAGACTACATTAATAACAAAATAGCGTGCTGTGCTGAAAGCAATGTGAGTCGAGCGATATGGAATGTTATTTCCATTGAGACATGCAAGCGCGGCAACAGTAGAAACGGCCCGATCAATGTACTCGTTAGCCGGTCGGCTGGCGACTGCGAGCGCTCCCGTGCCGCGGCCGCCGCCGATCAGCTGAACCACTACTACATTCAAGCAAATAACATTGCTACACAACCGTGCGCCGATGACGCGCTTGCATACTTAGAACAATACTTGACTATTTTTCCACCTACATTTGTTTTTGAACGATTTACGTTAAATGATATGATCAGTGCATGCAAAAATGTAAAACGCAAACAAGCAAAGGACATAAATGATATGTCAACGCATATCTTAGACCTTTTTCCGCCTATAGTAATATCATTGCTCCTGTACCTGTTGAATGAGTGTATTAGCGCTGGCGTGTACCCAGACGTCCTTAAGTTGGTGAAAGTGCAGCCTATTTACAAGGGAAAGTGAGAAATGCATTTACCTAAATTCTATAGACCAATATCGCTTATTCCTGTAGTATCTAAAGTTTTTGAGCGCTTGTTGAGTACAAGACTGATGCAGCATCTCACCTCAAATAACCTTCTAAATGGGCAGCAATACGCCTACCAGGCGGGCCGGTCAACGAGGGATGCGGCCTGCGATGTGCTCACCCGGGTGATGACGCACCTCGAGGGCGGGCGGCAGGTCGCAGCGATATTCTGCGACCTGTCGCGTGCCTTCGAAATGATCGATCATGCTCTGCTCTTAAAAAAACTAAATCGCTACGGCTTTGAAGGACACTTTTTGAACACAATCGCGTCATTCTTGTCTAATCGACAGCAGAGTACTTCCGTTCTTGGTGTAAAATCAATCCTTGAGCCCATCGGGGGTTGTTCTGTCCCCCAGGGATCTATAATGGGGAATAACCTTTTTTTAACGTTAGTTAATGACATAACGACTGCATGTTCGGAACCTGAATACATTATGTTTGCTGACGATACATGCATAATAATTAATGCAGATAACTTTAATAATTTAAAAATAAAAGCCAACAAGGTCATGCATAAGATTGCCCAATGGTTCTCAACTAATGGCATGCAACTGAACATTGACAAAACTAACATTATGCACTTCCAACTGCGTAAAAGTAGCGAATGTCAATTTAATATTGTTATAAATAACATTAACTTACCGCAAGTCGATCAGGTGAAATATCTTGGCTTCACGATGGATTCAGGTTTAACATGGTCCCCCCACATAGACGCAGTTTGCGACAAGTTAGCGTCTGCCTGCTTTGCTCTATCCAGACTTGCACCCACCCTGACACCTGACAATCTCAGAACCGCCTATTTTGGGTACTTCCACTCAATCTTAAGCCACGGTGTTGAGCTATGGGGTACGTCAGCAGACTGCGATAGACCGTTTAAACTGCAAAAGCGAGCCCTCAGAATTATATCTGGTAAGCCCTACGATCATCCAGCCCGAGCACTATTTAAGCAGCATAAAATACTCACTCTGCCCTGTATCTTCATACTGATGGCTTGCCAACATGTAAGGTCTAATCTGGACCAATACACAACGCGCCGTCAGTGTCATGGTAGAAATACCCGGGGTGCACACCTGCTACTCATCCCGCACCGCAGACTCGCTAAAGCTCGAAAGTCACTCGCTGTCCTAGGTGTCAAGATTTATAACACCCTACCTAGTGACATAATTACCTCGGCGAACAATAACATATTTTATAACAGAATTAAAAAAATGTTAATTGACCTGTGTTGTTACAGTGTGAATGAATTTGTTTTTAGAGAAATTGTGAATAAGCCCTAACCTAAGCCTAAAATACTAGATAATCCTGTTAACAAATTGACTTGTAAAATGTACCAGTATTTTTACCAATAAATGATCTGTATCTGTATCTGTATCTATCTTTTTGACATACTAGAAGTGAAAAAAAATTACAAGCTAAATGTCTGGGAGCGTAAAAACCATAGAAGTCTAAGTAGCGTCGCAAAATGGCCCCACAGAATGGGTGCCGGCCCCTCTAGAAATTTGTAAGGAGCTCGCATTCTCCGTCGCCAACACAGTTGACTGACCATTGTTGTAATAAAGGTCACGAATGGTCAATCAACTGTGTTGGCGTTTGTACCTTGTCACTTCCATCCGTTTGACACTTCGTAATTCGTATGTCAGTTTGAGCATGACGTTAAACCGACACGGGAGTCGACGGCGCGTGAAAAAAACATAGGCCCTTAAAGTCGCGTCGAGTCGCGGTAGTGGATCAAAATTATTGAGTTTTTGTTAAATAATAAGATTTGTCATGGGACGCAAATGCTTTCGGGGGTCCTGTTAAGGACGTTAATGTCCAATAATCTATATCCACTATACCTGTCACCTTTCAACCTATGCATAAAGAGAGAGAGATAAGTGGACACGGATTATTGGGCCGTACATTAACTGGACCCGCTTTTATTTTTATTTATTTATTTAAATCAGGCAACAAGGCCCATATTACAAATACCTTAAAGACTAACATACATATCAATATAAACTTATTAATAACTACGAAACACAAAGTTACTGCGATGTGTTGCGCAATTTCGTGGTGTCAGGTAACCGACCGCGAAAACGTCGGAACTTGACTCCCTTCGGCCAAAATTCTTCCTTAGTGAAGGTCGACAGATGGTCTGTTGGAACTCTGACCACAAAGGAATTGAAATTCACGTCATGGCGAGACTCCAACCTCACGACCCTCAGGATGAATCCGGTCTCCACGCGCACATACTCCACTACTTCCTCTGCCTTCGTAGTGTAGTGCACCCGGGACACGTACAGCTGCGTCGAAGGTGTAGCAGGACGCAGCAGGTGCGGTACCGCACAGATTCCGACAAGTACGAGGGCTGCCTTTTAAGTTGTGTCGTTTGGAAAAACTAAAGACAATTTAAGTGTTAAATGGTATTTATTGTTTTTCAAAGTGATTACCGTGATATGTAATACACTTTTTCATTCGATCGAACCAGTTTTCGAAACACTTATTCCAGTCCGAAGTCGGGGTCTCCAAAATGGCCGTTTTGTATGCCTCAACCGCTTCTTCAGGCGTCTGGTACCGTTGACCACGAAGTCGTTGCTTGATTTTTGGAAAAGTAAAAAAATCGTTAGGGCTTCAGTCTGGACTGTACGGCGGGTGTTCCAGAATTTCGACGTTTTGCTCTTTTAAAAACGCAATAGTTTGCCGGGCGGTGTGCGAGCTCGCATTATCGTGGTGCAGTCTTATACGACGTCTTGGGTTATTTTTTCGAAACTCGCCGATGACTTCTGGTAAACAGACAGTGGTATACCAGTCAGCATTAACCGTTTTACGATCCTCGAGCACGATGGTGGCAACGTGGCCACTTTTCGCCACAAACGTGGCGACCATTTTTTTCGAAGTGCTCCGTGAGCGTATTACTTTGGTCGGTTTTGGCTCATCTTGGAACACCCAAACAGTCGACTGCTGTTTAGAATCGGGATCGTAGGCATATATCCAAGATTCGTCACCACTGATAATGTCGTAAACATGTTTCGAGTTTCCTCGGTTGAATTGCCGCAGAGTTTTGCGACACCATCGAACGCGAGCCGTTTTTTGGTCTTCACTGATTAAATGTGGTATCCAGCGTGAGATCAACTTTTTTACGCCTAAGTGATCATGCAAAATACTGTGAACACTGGTCCCTGAAATACTTAAGGAAGCTTCTATCTCACGGTATGTCGCATGGCGATCTTCGATGATCAGTTGTCGTACAGCATCAATGTTCTCCTGGGTTACGGCTGTTTTTGGTCGACCTTCACGATGTCTATCACCAAGACTAGAGCAACCACGTTGAAATTCTAAATACCAGCGTTCCACAGTCCGAAGGCATGGTGCTTTATCATTGAAAACCGTAGTCAACTCTTCGAAGCACTGAAGTCGCGTTAAGCCCCTTTTGAAGTTGTAAAAAATTATCGCACGTAAATTTTCCTTCGAAATTTCCATTTTCACAACTGACTTGTCAACTTTGAACGAACGCTGTACTAAAACGGTTGGGCCGATTTCGAGTCATTCTTTTGTTTTCGAATTCTAAATTCAAATATTTTAACGTGACACTAGTTCTTTTTTATGCAATCACGGGAGGTTTGCAAACGACAGAACTTAAAAGGCAGCCCTCGTAGGCTTCTTCTTTTCCTCCACCTTGACGCGTCGCGACTTCTTGCTCTGGAGTCTCGTCTCAGCCAGAATGTTTGTGGCCAGCACCGTTACCCTAAGGCGCGCGAGCTATATCGTGGCCAGTAAAACAATCCATCACTTTCTAATTAGGACACTAAGAAGAGACGAATAGAATATATCTATATCTTTTACAACGGTGTCGAGGAAGCGCAAGCCGCGCAAGAGTCAGTGTGGTACTGCAGAACCGGTTGGTTCCGGTCTGCGGGTTGCCACACCGAGCAAGGCGCTATATGTATCGCGCCTGCATTACACCGCCACGGCTGATGACGTGGTGGAGTACGTTCGTCAGAAGACCGGCTTCTCGCTGAGGGTGTTCCAGCTGCGTTCGCGCCACTAAGTGCACTTCAGCTCGTTTGTGGTGCGCGTGCCGCGGCCGCTGCAGGAGACCATCGCATGTGCTGACTTCTGGCCGAAGGGTGTCGTGTTTCGACGGTTCCGGGGCAACCTGCCGAATCCTACACCGGAGATGACGATGCAACGGGGCCACGCCGTTTCGTCGCCTAAATAGTATTATTTGTTGTTTTTAGTTTCGTGACGCATTGGTTTTTACTGTAATGTCACGTAAATGTATTTGTCAATAAATAAATAAATAAATAAAATATCTCGCCGCGACACAGCTCGCGCCCGATAACCGTGATCTTATGATAACCGTGATGAGGCCCTAACGCGAAACGAAAACGAATTTCGTCCGTGTATCTCCCTCTCCGTTGCACTTGCAGTTCGAGCGACAGAGAGGTAGATACTCGAACGAAGTTCGTATTCGTTTCGCGGCAGCCCCTCTGTACCGAACTTCATGCATTAATAGCTTGCTATCCGCTAGAGGCAGCCTCGAGCCGAGCGGCTGTCTCGGCCCGTGGCAGCGCAAGTGGAGACGCTGCCTCAACCTCATGCCTCAGGTTTACACGGCTAATGAGAGAGTCAATGGATACACGGCTAATGAGAGAGTCAATGGATACACGGCTAATGAGAGAGTCAGTGGATACACGGCTAATAAGAGATTCAGTGGATACACGGCTAATGGGAGAGAGAAATTTGCTTTGGCCTCGGCTCAGCCAGATTGTCTGTACCGTTTGTATGTCGGCGCTGACGCGCGACGCCCGCGCTGCCTCCGGATCTTCCACCTCCAGGACCTCCTCCTCCAGCAGGCCCGTCGACATGTTGAGCGGCTCCTCCGCTGTCCAAACACACACATGTCGCTCTTGTCACACACAAGTCACTTAGGGGCTGTCCATATATTACGTCATTTCAAAAGAGGGGGGAGGGTCTGGCCATTGGATGACGATAGTCATTTTATTAGGCGGGGATTTCAAGGAATAACAGGATGATGATAGGGGGGTCAAAAATCGACAAAAAACGATGACGTAATTTATGGACAAGCCCTTATCACTAAATTGAATCGAAATGCAATGACAAAAACTGAGGAGATCATTAGAATAATTGACATTTCTTTTCAATGATCTGTCAAAGAGAAAAGCTATCAAATCAACAAGACATTTGGTGCGGAGTTAAACCTTATGTCAATGCATGAAGGTTGCAATCGCGCTGGGCTCCTTGAAGCATGTATCGGTCGGTCGTTGGCGTTGAACCTGATGTGCGGGTATAAGTATGCGCCGTTGGCGTCTAAAAGGTTAAGAAGGCTTAGCCATTAGGCATAGCAGTAGTTTCGGTGCCTGTTGTATGAGAAATCAAGTAAATTGCTGTTCCGGTCGTGTAATATTGCATAAGGATCCTATTTCTAAGTTTTAATTTAGTCTCCTACGATAAAAAGGTGCAAACATTTCGAAATTTTCAAGCAGTGTACACTTTTTTCTAATAATTTGATGGTTTACTTATTTGACTATCCATTTGACATCCAATAATATTATATATGAGAAAGTTGGGATGTTTAGATGTTGGGATGTTTGTTACTCAATCACGCTTAAACGGCTTAACCGATTGGGATGAAATTATGCAGGAAGATAGCCTGGATTAAAATATTGGTAGTTTTTATCCCGGGTCCACGCAGAATTCGCGGGCGGAAGCTAGTTATAAATAAATTCGAATAAATTTATTTGAATCTAATATGATTTTTTTTCATGTTTAATGTATTTGTTGCATTATATATAAATGAGTATGAGTATGAATATGAGCATATAGCAACAATACCTAATACACTTTACACGACCATTAAAACCCGTTAATAGCAGAAACCACGCAATTTACGCGACATGCCTACGCCTTAAGGAAACTGTCTGTGAGTGTACGTAAATAATGTATCGTGACGTACCTTGCTCGGGCTCGTCGGCGAAGAAGTCGGCGTCGGCGTCGGCGCGCGGCGAGAACGGCGGCGCAGGCCTCGGCGTCGGCTCCGAAACGTTTTCTGCCGGTCAGAATAGATTCTTTTAAGCTATATAGTAACTCGCCTCGTCGTTCGTTCGTTAGCAGGTACGAGTATGTGCGGGTCAAATATTGCAAGTCAAAGACCAACTTCGCGATGTCCAATCGGGTTCAAATTGTGAACAATTATACAGGGTGTATCAAAAATGGGGTGTGAACCGATCAAGGGCATGTTCTATAGCGTATTGCGATTCCACAAACCAACAAATGCTGTTTATGTTTTTTATTATTTTTGTTAAATTGATATTTTCGTTTTTTGTTTAAATTAAAGTGTTTGTTTTTGTTGGCCCATTCCCATGGCCACCTTCTGTCTCCATCAGATCAGCTCGATGGTACCATAATATTGAATTATCATCCAAACTATACTTATACCCAAAATTTCAGCTTAATCGGTCACCGGGAAGTCAAGTTTAACTTGCAAGATTTGATGACAAACAGGATGAAAGAAAACTAAATAAAAGCTTGTAAAAAAAATACGATGTGATGAACTGATCATACCAACGTCATCAATGATGAGAGGCTCATCGTGATGCGCGTCGCGTTCCCGGGTAGCGCTGCGATCACTGCGGTCACTGCGGTCACCGGGATCACCGCGGTCGACGCGGGCAGCGCGGTCGCCGCGGCCACTGCGGTCCCCGCGCTCACTGCGGTCCCTGTGGTCGACGCGGTCCCCGCGGTCCCCGTGGTCGCTGTCCACCGGGTCGCGGCCAGAGCCAGCTGCGCGCAGCACCAGCACCGGCCGCGCGCTCGGGCCCGTCACTGACACACACAACGTTAAGACCCCGCGTACAAAATTTTGTACAAATTTCAAAATTGACTTTGAACTTTTACTGAATTAGGAACTTTTTGACATTCAGTAAAAGTTAAAAGTCAATGTACAAAATTTTGTACGCGGGGTCTGGAGTTTGGCGACGTAGGTTCAGAAAACGGATTTTTAAAAAGTCGTAGCGCTTTTTGGATGTTAATACGGCTGCACTACATTTAATTAGCAATCTTGAGGCCTTTCTCGAGGGACTATAGCTATTCCGAATCCTGAGTTTTTGACTTTCGCTTAATAGAAAAAAATCACGAACATAGGTCTAAAATACACTTAAAACATTCGTAACAAATTATGCACAGAAACTAAAAATATTAAAATAGAGTCTAAAAATCGGCAATATCTTGTTTGAGGGAACTTAGCTATTACTTTTTTATTTATTTAAACGCACAAAGAATCAACGTTAAAAAACATGATATCCGCGCTTCCGAGCATGCACTTCCATCTCGCTCACGCTTATGCTCAGTGAGAGGGAGTGAAGACCATGAACCTACGGCGCCTTAAGTTATACTAGATGGCCGCGCGGCGCCGCCCGCGTGTTAAAGAGATCCCAGGCAGAGCCGCGTGAAAAAATATCGACTATGTCCCCCAGAAATATTTTTTGAACCCGGATAAGTGGTTTCGGAAATTAACAAACGTAGAATGTCACAGAGGGAGGGAGTCCGCTGGTCACTTTGGCACTCTTTGGGGGAGGCGTATGTCCAGCAGTGGACGTCTTTCGGCTGATACGATGATGTCTGATGACGACGTGAACCCAGGTGGAGTTACGGGATAAAACAAATCCTTGCAGTAATTCCATCCTATGTACAGGGTGAATGTATTTTTTTTTCCAATGTACTCATTGTAAAAAAAAACGGATTTCTCCTCTGTAGGCGACCGGGCCGCCGATGGTAAAATGATACACGCAGGATAGTCTTTTTACAGTTTATATACAGAATATCAGGAACAACACATATACAGACCCCGTATCATGGTCAGCCTTATCACGCGATAAGTGACAAGATAGGAGCGTCGTCTCGTTCTATCGAACGCTGTCAGCCAGTGACAGACACTCTATCTTGTCACGTATCGTGTTATAAGGCCGACCATGATACGGGGTCAGTAACGGCACAGAAAATTCACAAGAAACTATTTACACGTAATACAGGGTGTTTGCTTCATCGTTTTCCAAATTAAAACGGCAGGTAGGTTAGGTCATTAACTATCTTTTCTAAGTGCGTAAATAATTAACAGAAAGCGTATTGACAGATTTTTTATCTGCCAGAACGAAGAAAAAACAATACTTATAAACAAAAGAGGCGCACCGCGGAGGTTGCCGTGTGCGTCGATTAAACCCTCTACATACAAATTTACAACGTCACAAACTTTTCCTCATTCTAATATTAGTATAGATGAAAACGCTGGTAAAAAAAAATGCCTGCACCAAATGTTTCTGTTTTGCCCAGTGGTTGACTGGTAGAGAATGCCTTATGGCATTAAGTCCGCCATTTGTACTTTATCTTGTATTGTGCAATAAAGTTTAAAGTAAAGAAATATAAATATCAACGTTCTCTCAGACAACATCAAGTGTATACAGTTACCGTTTCCGGAGGGGCTGGATGGCGGTCGCTTGCGCAGCAGGTTGCGCAGCGAGTAGTGCAGACTTGAGAACGCCGCGCTGGTAGGTGGGTAACTGCCGCCTGCCGCACAAATGGTAACAAACATCAAACATAAATGCCAAAAACAAAGAAAGATTAGTGCAAATAATCCAGTTTATTGTTTTGTATTTTATTACATGTGTGATCCATGATTTCTCTTGGAATATTCTCGTGCACACGTTAAAAACGTAAAAATTAAGAGATACAATTCAAATAAATCAAAATAAGTATTAAGGGACATTCTTACACAAATCGTACTAGCCCCATTATAAGCTCAATATAGCTTGTGACCTAAGGGAGCAGGGTTGAAGTGTGTTGTGGGCGATGGGCTAGCAACCTATCACTGCAATATCACATTTATGCTAAAAGTGGCGCCGGAACATAAGTTGCATGTGCTCTGCCTACCCCTTTTGGGAATAAAGGCGTAAATGTCCGTATAATGTATGTATGTATGTATTCAGGCTGGAGGTATACCTGAGGAGGGGTGTGGCAGGTCGCCGCGCGGGCGCCGGTCGGGCTCCAGCAGGTCGGCGAAGGCCGTCGGCCGCGGCGCGCGGGAGCCGCTCGCGCCGCCGCGGCTCCTGCGCACACTCAAAAGTAGAATTAAAATTAAGAATAAGAATAATGCATTTTATTGATGGACTGAAGTATGTATTGTACGTTTAGGGCAATATCTCACCGGGACACCACACCAACAAATTGTATGCAGCTGGTTGCGCCGCCATATTGCCCATAGAGCTTTAGCCTTTGCCGAGTATCGGGAGTGGGACGAACATCGGGACCTTACCGGGCGTTGATCATGCTGTTGGAGTTGCCGAGCAGCGTCCAGAACATGCGGTCGCGCTCGCGCGGAGTGCGGCGCGGCGCCGGCGCACCGCCCGCGCCTGCAATGCATACCGTTATTACTGCTATACTCATAGGAAAAGTACAAGTAAGACGCTCTCACCCATGTGGGTGTGTGTATGGATACACATGACATGAGTGTCAAAGATGTCAGCATAAACAATAACACAAGTGGAAACGAGATAGCTTACCTATAGGCAGGGAGCGTACATTTCATGCCGGTTTCGTCATAATGACGTATTCATATAAACACACAGGATGATTCAAATAACGAAGTAACACGACTTAGTAACCGTAAACGTATTTAGTAACTAATATTTTATTTTATTTTCAATTACTTATAGGCCACAACAACGTATCTATATCTATCGATGCTATCATGAAATTGGTCAAGTCCATGTTAAAATCAAACTGTGTTTCTTTATGTTCCTCATGTTCTTTGTGTTTTATTGTTTGCAAATGTAATTTGATGTTGCTTGCTTTTGGTGGCAAACTTTGCTGACAGCAGGAACAATAAATTTGTTTATTATCTATAACTAAACATGGATTTATTTGGCACAATAATTTTATAGCCTCCATGGCGACCTAGGCCACTAGCAAAGCATTAAGTTTCCTGATCTTATTAAATTTAACTGAAATGTTGTTTCCGCATGTCTCCTATTTGTGACAAAGAGTAAACTTTGATGTGACAATGTCAGATAAAGTTCTTTCAATGTCCGTCTCAAGTGTCAATATATTAGATCTAGGTACTTAAACGGAAGAGGTTGATTAGATAACAGTGATTAATCATTGATTAATCACATTTTCCATTATTGGGTACGGATAAATAAACGTTCGTTATGCCGTTGCCCTTTTCAAACATTTTCCATCCTGTATGTAGCTTGACGTCATATGCCTGTCATCGGCATGAAATGTACGCTCCCTGCCTATAGGGCTTTTTTGTTTGTCACCAGCTATGTTTGAAAAACTGACGTCATAATACGATGAAAGTACCTAGGATATGAGATGTCAGAATCATGTTAAAGGATGTACCTATTTAGTCTTCTATAATCTATACTGCCTAATTTTCCCTTTCGGGGATTCGCTAGTACTTAATCTATGGATTCCTCTATCTGCGGCGATACTATTATCATCGCGCGGTGCCATGACATTCATGCTCTCTGTCGCACCAATCATACCTAGCAGGTAAGAGAAACAGAGTGTCTCGTTCCCACATTTCATATCACGGCGCGCAGCAAGCGATTGATAATAGTAGTATAAGTAGCACAAGACCGTACGGTTTCGTGCTAGCACTGCACATTATGAACCCAGCACGGTTAGCACAAGACTCTCGATTTTTCTCGCACTATCCGTCTCTCTCTTATTAGAAAACTTAGAAAGAGACGTATAGTGCGAGAAAAATCGAGAGAGCTCGCGCGCCGTCTTGTGATAGCCGTGAGGCACCGGAAACAAAACGAAATTCGTTCGTGTATGGCTGCTTACAGGTGAGCGACAGTACGCGACACACTGTCGGCGACGGTCGCCGACGGTCGCTGACGACCGCCTGTGACGGCTATCGGCGACGGTCGGTGATTGTCGGCGACGGTCGGTGATACGCGCGATCGCGGTCGTGTCGCAGCGCGCACTCGTCGATGTGTGTGTGAGAAAATACGTGCTCTTCACACACACACATCGTATTTTATAAATGTAAACAAATGAAACCACGTGACTCAGCTAACCAAAGCACTCTATGGTATCACGCAGCCAATGGCATAACACTATGGTCACATGTTTGGGATTGTTTAGATTCTCTTAACACATTTACTACCAAAATTCATAACCATTCAATAAACGTATTTTATCTTAAATGCCGTTAAAATTCCTTTGTCTTTATCTGTCACATTTACATGTATGATACATTAGAAAGGGACAAAACACATATTATTAATCAGAGGCATTTTAAGTTGTATGAATAAGGGGCTTAAGCGATAACATGTGAGTAACTGGGTGTGCAGGCGCCGGGCTTTTCCTCCCGCACGCAAACGGTATGCCTAAGCACTGAATATGTTATAAAAAATCAAGCATAGAATAAATTACCACTAGTTCCCGGCATGGATGCAACACTGGCCCGGTGCACCCCGAAGATCCGAGACAGGATACGGACTTCCGGATTTATTGGAGTCTCTTCATCTGTCACATGATTTCATGATATTATCCTACTAAAATTATTAATGCGAAAGTTTGGATGTTTGGATGTTTAGATGTTTGTTACTCAATCACACCTAAACGGCTCAACCGTTTTGGATAAAATTTTGCATGCAGATAGTTTATAGCTTGGATTAAAATATAGGATAGTTTTTATCCCGGGTCCACACAGACGAAGTCGCGGGTGGAAGCTAGTAAATTATAAAATGGTAGACAGGTAAATCAGCAACTCTTTATGAAACATCAAAAACGCTCTAAGTACAGACTAATGATGTCTCCATTTTGTAAGGTCAAACAGTTTACTTTTTATGATCTTTATATAACTTACTTTTGATATCTTTAAAATATAAAAAAATTGTTTTAACTACCACTGACAAAAATAGTGCAAATTAAATATAATGGCAAAGAAATTAAGTATTTTTTCAAAGCAATTTCCTCATTCAAAGTTACTTAGGGATGAGCCAACGCAACCATAAACACAAGATATTCTTGAGTGTATTAGAATTGGTTTTTACACAGTTTTTTCCATCATCATAATCATCATATATTTAAGGGCTGGAGTATACCATAGGCTTTTCTATTTCTATTAAGTTCACTTTTAAAGTATTTGTAAAAAATATATAAGTTACTACTGTTTGATCTGATAAAGCCCAAACCTACTCTGTTGAAGGATGCCTAAGCTAAAGGGCAGACAGACACTAAATTGCTGCAGCTAAAATCAAACTATGATTTTGGGTCTAAAGGAGGTTTATAGGACATGTACTAGTAATCTCAGGGACTATGGGGTTAGAAATGAATGAATTTAGTTTTGAAGCAACAGGACCCACCATGCTATTCATAGACATCAGAAAAATATTTTAAAATTGAGGGTACTTGACCAGAATGGTGTTAAGACATTTTAAGGTGATCCTTATTCAGATGAATCGTCATGAGTCTCAAGTTACATTATCATATATACACTGTAAATACAAGTCTTCAATAAACATTGAGAAATACCTGAACTATCGACTTCTCTCGTTTCATTGTTAGTAGCTTCATTTCTGCTACCCATAACTACGTAGTTAAGTGAGATTGTAGATCGTAATACACAGGTTTTATTGTGATACACCGCAACACTGACAGTACTCGCAAATTACATATATTACTGATACAAACTTATTTTTCACAAATGCGTTTGGTCGTGGCACGCCGACCAACGCAAAAGAGTTGAACAGTCCGACAATATTGCATGGAATAACGATATTACGAAATATTTCGGCACACGAAACCCTAAGAAAAGTTTGCGATCTTCTGTTCTGTCTATAGGTTCTATATATTTGTAATTGTAATAGTCTGTAATGGTCCACCTCCACCTATACAATACAATACATACAACATACATACAATTAATACAATACGTCAATGTCACGTTTTGACAAACGTGATGGGGTATACAGATTAAGTGATTTTACCCCAATTTGTCAGGACATGTCGAAGTCATAATTGGGTGTAGCGTACAGACGTAACAATTGCAACTACAATTTCATTCAGTGTGGCCAGTTAACAGTAAGAAAGCAAAATTGCCGCATTCAAACGGTCCTGCGAAGCGGACTGCAAGATTGTTACTAAACTAACCGATGAGATAGAGCAAGACAGTACGTCTATCATGGGACGGCCGCGACATACTCTCTATTTTTCTCGCACTATACCTCATGTTCTAAGAAGAGAGAGACGGATAGTGCGAGAAAAATCGAGAGAGCTCGCGCGCCGTCACGTGATAGCCATGCAGCACATAAAAATCGAGATTATGTCACGGCCGTCTCATGATAGACGTGCTGTCTCGCCCTATCTCATCGGTTAGTAACAATCTTGCAGTCTGCTTCGTAGGACCGTTTGAATGCGGCAATTTTCGCTTTCTTACTGTTAACTGGCCACACTGAATGAAATTGTAGTTGTAAAACACCGGTTTAAAAAAAAATACAATATTACAGTGTAAAATATTAAAACAATATTCTTTAGTATATATTTTTTAATTTTCGTTTGAATTTATTTGAATAAAATTTGTAAGAAAAAAAAAATTGCCAGATCATGCCAATTCCATGGTCACAATTGTGATTTTCATGCAATTAGTCGGACAACTCGTTTGACGGTTGGATTGCAGCGCAACATGCATCCACACGATAGCAATTAGTCAGATTCTGATGAATTGGGGCTGACTAATCATATAATGTATATGCCCCATAAAGATTCATTGTTGGTCCGAAATGGGTGTTTGTTATAGTGGCTTAAATAGCTCAGAACTTGTACCAACTTGAATATAATCCACGCTTTGTAAGTGTTGCCGTATTTGTTGGAATTTCATTTAAAATTGGGTTTTAAAAATAGTGCCATATCGGGAATCCAACGCGGTGTATGTGGAATACTATAAGCAAAGCGTATTACGTATTATACAGGGTGATTGCTAATTCGACCTATTCCTACTAAACATAATTTGTAACTATTTTAGTCCAATTAACAACCGGATTTCAAAAATTAAGTTTCCGAGTTACACAATTTTTAAGTTCTGGTAAACTATAATCACATCACCTTCCATTAATAGCTGTAAAGCACAGCGCCCCAGTACTTTTCCGGGTACCTCCATTGGACTTGAGATGGAAAAATGTTCCTACCAGAAGTGACCAAGATTCAGGAAAATCCTAGCCTCCCAATTAATTTGGAGTTCATGACCCCTACTGTCGTCCCTCCTATACTATGTAGGGTCATTTCGCTGGTTACGCGACCACCTGAAGGAGAAGGTTTTTTCTATTGAAGATAACATCAATTCTACACACCCTATTGAGACAATTACTTGTGCATGTTTTTTTTTGTTGTTTTAGAATAGAAATCTACTAAAATACCGAGAAAATATCCTTTCAGTTCACCAAATCAGCTTAAGTGGTCACCCTCCGGCACATTAAATTAGGTGGTCGCTAACCGGCGAAATTACCCTATGTGAAGTTCTTGCGGCACATATATGTAACTCAGGTATATAATGACGACATAAGGTTCATAAAATACACATTTATCATCATGAGAGTGGAAAGATGAGTCGACCAGTTATTCTACTCATGTTACTTGTATGTGTATACGGATAAGGTGAGGTCTAGCCTCTCTCATGTGGCTGTGCCACTCACAATGCATTATTCGGTTTTACCGAGTGCCTTGCCGTACTCTAATTCCCTCTTTCGTGGTTGCACTCCCACGTATGCTATAGAGGGACCTCATGAATATTACTTTCTTATGGCTATGCACCTCTAATATCTCATTGGGCATCGGTCGACTTGCTCCGGTCTTGACAGGGTATGGTGACTCTGTTCATGTTTGCTTGTTAGTCACTAAGCCGGATAGGGGGCCTATGGCCCCCCAGAGGTCTCCGCCATCTCCATAACCTCGCCACGGTTGGTCTAGTTCAGTCGACCGTGCCAGTGTTTCCGGACCACACTACCAATATATGGGAGCTCCAGGCTTCCCTGTCCAATTCTAAGTGTGCACTGCATGATTGGACTACTACAGTAATGGAAAGAATGTCATATTACAACAGTCCTCACATCTTTCCACTGATCATACAAGTCAACATAAAGATATTGCAAAGTAAACGTCTTGCAGATGGACCTCCTAGGAGCTCGGGGCTCCTAACTCTTTTTTCACCCACCTTGCCCATGGTGAGTCCGGCCTCCATATTCTTTCCCGCCATCTTTCTATTGCACAGTACCAACATAAAGGTTAGTCAAATCCAAGCACCTACCAACCACCGCCTAAAGTCCAAGAACGCTTCGTATAGCATCGCCAGGAACCTGCTTGACAATAATTTTAACCTGAAGCAGTAATGGTCGCAGTTATGGGAATCGGAAATGGCGGGAAAGCTAGGCTCCGGGATCATTCCAGGTTCTCCAATAGACGGGTCAGATCTCCATAGACGACACTGGCGCAATATACGTACGTTGCCGATTAGGCCGTTGCGCTCAATACCAACATCTTTGCGGTTGGTTGGAGCCACCAGCTTGCCCCTGCGCGGTGCCGATATACAGACCATCCAGCATATAATCGAGGACTGCCCCTTAACGCGCTACGCCGGTGGCCCTCCAGAAGACCTTTTGCCATACGATTTAAAACAAAAATAGTAGGCAAGTAGAGACCCGTACACACTTTTTTTTGCCTTATTTTGTGACTTTTTGCCAATGTCAAGTGGAGTCACCTTACACATTTACTTTTCGTTATTAATACTCATCAACTATTAGCGCCATTTTCGACAAAAAACTTTCTTGCCCGAATAATTGAGTTTTTCTAAACCGTTAGAATAGTGAAGAATTGGAGAATTTTAGATAAGATCTGAAGATCTGAGAAATTTATAGTTTTTTTTATTGTGCCATAAAGTTGGCCTTGTCGATTTTTACTGTCGGTTTACACTTTGGCGGCTCATATTTTATCATTCAATATTTTAATAAAATCAAGTTTACAGTCCACTTTTTACACATGTATACTCGTATAAGGTGAAATTAGAATAATAGCTACTTTACCAGCACAAGTAATAAAAAAAAAAGACTGGGTTGCACTCCGGGAGTGCCGGCAAAAGTGAAAACTCAATAACATTCTAACAGTTTTTCGATCAGGTCACGGGACATCTTACGGTGTCACCCTAAAAATGAATTTGACGCAAATTTATAAACAATTATCAATTATTTAGGCAGACGGCCCGCGGGCGCGTTGGGTGCGACGGGCCCAACGCGCCGCCGCGGCGCAACGGTGCCGGGGTCCGGCGCGCCGACGGGTGGCGGCAAACACCATACCAATTTGTTTATGCCATTGCCAAATATTTTTCATAGCTTTATCTCTTTAGGAATAACGTCTAAATTTGAACTAATCGAATTTGCAAGAACAGCAGATGGCGGTGCACGGCGGCGACCAAAATATCAATTTGTTTTTGCCGTTGATAAATATTTTTCTAAGCTTTATCTCTTTAGGAGTAACGCCCAAATTCGAACTATTCGAATTTTCTCAATAGCAAAACGGTGAAGGACGCGTTGGTATTATTACAAATTTATTTGCAGAATATGCTATTGCAAAAAGTCTTTAACGGTTTTATACTCTTACGAATAGCGTTCAGTTTTTAATGAAGTCGAATCAGCTAGCAGCAAAAAGTGACCTCCTTCATATCGACTTCACAAAACTCTGTCGCGTATTTAACATTTTTTCCCCATCCCAAAAAGTGCTCAGCGCCGCTAAAGAAGTTTTCACTTCAAAAATATATAGGTTAAGGATATAGTAAGATTTTGAAAATTGCTGAAATAGTATTAATAAAAAAAACCGTGGGCGGGAAAGATTCGAGTTTATTTACCCAAAATTTGTTGTAACTAGTAAGGATCTGTGCCTTCAGTACTAGAGTCTGGCAAACGAAAGTTGAACCCATAAACTCGATTACGCGGCAACACTGTTGATCAAAATGTATGCGTATGACGTTTAGGGTTGCCGTGTAATTGTGTTTAGTGGGTTCAACTTTCGTTTGTCAGACTCTATCGACCAACAACACAGCTAACTGACCAACGGTGCACCTTAAATGCATTGTAATAAGGTTCTATACAAACACAGGATGGTCAGTTAACAGTGTTGTCGTTTGTACATCCTGTATACTACTCCACCACTGTTGCGCTCGGTATGCTGCTGAATTGAAAGACAATAAGTCTTTCAAGAACGATTTCAAGTTTATCACATAAGAGTACAAAGCTAAAATTCAGTAAGTGGACCCGATTCAACGTGCTCATGCACATGGCTTAACTAGCCTAAAACTAAATTGACAAATTTTAAGACATAATTTAGGCGGCAGATTAAAATAGAATCGGGTCCATTGACTGGTATAGTACCTATAGATGTAATAATAATAAATTGTGCATAAGGTAGTATATACACAAATGAGGCTTAGACTATTAGGGTTTGTACAAACAGGTCAGTATATCTTGACAAAAACTTCCAATCCCTAAACTAGGTATGAACACTTATCTTACTTGGTATGAACCTGTCGGTCCACTAAAGATCGTCAAACGAAGACGCTTGCGATTTTTTAATTTATTGTAATGGTAACACAGTGCTTGGAGCCGGCGCGCCGTACATTTGGAACTTCGGATTTTTTTGGGTTGTCAAAGTTCGTTAAGATTCCGATTTTCCTGTCGTCGTCCTTTTGTCTTGTCTTGTCCTTTGAGTTTAAAAAAATAGGCATATAAACTAAACTAATAATTAACCAAAAATGGCAGAACTACCTTATCAAGCGGAATACGCTAAGTCCGGGCGCGCCGGTTGCAAAGGATGTAAACAAAAGATTGATCAGGGATCGTTACGAATTGCTGTTATGGTCCAGGTTAGTAAGCAGTTTACATTTTTCTTCACACGTTGTACTTGTTTACTTACCGGTTTTTGTGGTTTCAAACGTATGTTAACTTGCAGTCCGCGTTTCACGACGGAAAACAACCTAACTGGCATCATGAAGAGTGTTTCTTCAAAAAGCAACGTCCAAAAATTGCGAGCGACATCGGCAATTTTAACAAACTGCGGCATGCCGATCAGAAGAGGATCAAGGAAGCAATGGGTAAGTATATGAAGAACGTAACGTATGATCTCTGCCTACCCCTTCAGGAAACGGGATTATATCTATACTAACATTCTAGAAAAAGTCTATCAAGTTATAGCTTTGTAAGTATGTATGTAGGGGGTAATCTGCGAAATTACTCACCCAATTAAAAAAAACCTTTCACCAGTCTTCCAAATAGACCTTGAGGATGGACATAGTCTATATTTTGTTAACATAGGCCTTTTACCAAATTTCAATTTATTTAAAACTGCTCTGCTCGCAGTTTGCAAAGAACAAAGACAACCCGGTATGCTAAAAAATTGCCTGTCCATCCAGAAAGGTCATTCTATACATATACGGGTGAAAGATTTTTTAAATTTTAAATGTGTTATGGAGCTTACCCCCTACATCAGGGGTCACCAATTAGTTGCGCTCATGGTCCGTTTTAATAAATGAAATAACCATCGCGAAAAAAAATGCGGGGGGATACATTTTTATTTAATTACGTAGGTACTCTGTAGTGCAAGTTGCTTTGTTCTCGCGGTCCGCACAAAACGGGTCGGCGGTCCGGAGGCGGACCGCGGTCCGCCATTTGGCGACCCCTGCCCTACATACATATATACTTATGAAGCTAAGCTAAGCTTCCTCTTTACTATGTTACTTTAATATGATTATTTGCATCTTCTTTTACTATTCTCGTATAGTTAAGTTACATTCAATAGGCATGCGGCCTCATGTTGAAATTGATAACGTAGTGATGCTAAATGGATAGTAAACCATCAAATTATCGTAATAAAGTATGAATTATAAAATGTAATTAAAATCATAAAAAGATGAATGAACCTTGAAAGTTTAGAAAAATGATGCATTTTTTTTTATTGTCCAAGAGTAAATTTAAAGTTGCCAATAGAATCCTTACGCTTTTATAGAAACAAAATTGTATGACAACTATGTACTTAAACGCAGTATTTCGCGACCGAAACAACAATTTACCGGATTTTCCATACAACGATACAACTACTTTGTACAAATGACGTCATACGTGGGTGTCTATCAGTATGAAGCGTTTTGCGCTGCCGCCAGCGACGTCAATCTTTGTCTCAAATTTTTGGGTATTTATGTTCTTTAATTGTAGTTGCTCCTCTCCATTTGAATGAACATTTGTTCATTCATTTGTTCCTCAAACACAAACATTTGTTCCTCTCCAAAAACTGGTTTGAATGGCATCATATAAAAATCTTAGTTGGCATCCCTATTATAGAATAGAACATAATAGAATAGAATAGAACATAATAGAATAGAATAGAACATAATAGAATTACAGAAATTAACAGAATAGAATAGAAATATTTATTTGTAAAACATGGGTGAAAAAATAAGGTCTTAGTCTAATATCATAAGTTACAATTTAATGTAGAAAAATGCGCCTCCATCACCTTCACCCGGGCAAAAACGCCACTCAGCTACAACTATGGGGTAGCAGGAGCGCAGTTAGCTAGAGTGGACTCCGTGAAAGACCTAGGGGTACTCTTAAATAGGGACTTGAACTTCAGGGACCATATAGTTGGCATTTGTAAAAAAGCATTTAGAATCCTCGGTTTCGTACTTCGGCGGGCAGCGTGCTTTAAAAACATTCAAGCCGTTTCAGCGCTGTATAATGCTCTTGTGAGAAGCCAACTAGAGTGCAATGCTGCAGTATGGGGACCACACGAGAAAAAGTATATCCTCATGGTAGAAAGGATACAGAATAAGTTTACCAGGTATCTGTACTGGAAACGGTATGGAGTCTACCCTTTCTATCCTTTGATGTATCCTACAGACTTCGTCATAGGCATGGTAGGGTACAATAGATTGGAAACGCGTAGGGATATGTCACTAGCATGCTACCTAGTCTGAGTTCTACGGGGTCTTATCTGCAACCCGGGTATATTGCAGCAGTTAGGTTTGGGTGTGCCGGACGGGTACGCGGGGCGGCGGCGGCGGCCGCGGCTGCTGGTGGAGCCGAGCGGCAGAACCAACTTGCTTCGTAAAGCGCCTCTCAGTCGAGCCGTACACACACTAAACCTAGTTGCTGACCAAACTGATATTTTTCATTGTTCAATGTCCGAATTTGTTAAAGTGTGTCTCTGTGTCTTGTGCAAGTATAATAATTAGGTTAAATCAATTAAGTATTTAAGGCGCTATTGCATTAGGTTAACCTGTAAAAATAGTTGCTATATTGAAATAAAATAAATAAATAAATAAATAAATCATGGACTCCATGTTTTTGCCTATTGGGCGTACAAATTTTTACTTCAGAAGAAACATTTCTTTTACCAAATGTATATTTTTTTATAAAATAGTAACTAACCACAAACAAATAATACATTACATTAAATTTTACAAATTCAAATTATTAACGAGTAAAATTAATAACAATAAAACAATTAAAAGTAGCAAATAAATAATTAATAACAATAATATTGTGTTAAATGTCATCAAAAAAATCATTAAGAGAATAAAAGCACTTATTTACTAGATACAATTTCAATTGCTTTTTAAAATTAGCCATTTCCTGTGCTTTTATACAGTTTGGTATCTTATTGTAGATTTTGGGAGCCATTCCCAGTACACTTTTGCGCAGGAAAGCAGTTTTTTGTTCATTGTTCCAAATGTCATATTGGTATTGTGGTCGCACAGGAAGTTTACGCCGCTGAGATATCATCTCGAATAAATGCGGATTTCCTTTGTCAAAATTTGCAATTTCAAATATGAGTGCTGGGAATGTTAAGATATTCAGCGACCCAAAAAACGAGACGCAGCTTTCGCGTGAATTAATACCGCAAATAGCCCGTATGCATCTTTTTTGGGCTTTAAAAACAGCGTCTCTGTGGACTGAGTTCCCCCAGAATATGACACCATATCTTAATACTGAGGCAACAAGGCCATGGTATGCGGTTAATACTGCTTTCTTGTCAGCTATCTTTGTTAGTTTGCGTAAGGCAAATATAAATTTTACAATACACTTTTCAGAAAGTGTGCCTTTTTATGGGTCAACATAAACACAGGTAGTCCTATATGATCGCACAGCTATGCAGGAATGAAATCGGGCGCGGGAATACACGCCCGATTTTCATTTCATTCTTATAATTAATAATAAATAATTTTAAATAATTAAAATACAATACATAGCCTAGTGGTAAAGGCATGCGGCTGTCAATCAGCGGTCGTGGGTTCGAATCCCGGCTCGTACCAATGAGTTTCTCGGGACTTATGTACGTCATTTAAATCATCGTGAGGAAACCGGTCTAATCCCAATAAGGTCTAGTTTTCCCTCTGGGTGGGAAGGTCAGATGGCAGTAGCTTTCGTAAAACTAGTGCCTATGCCAAATCTCGGGATTAGGTGTCAAAGCGGACCCTGGGCTCCTTTAGGGGCGTTACCGGGAATAACGCTGGAAGGATGATGATGAATTAAAATATAATACCTATATTCTTTATTGCATACCTTATCCTACAAATACTTTAAATTGTTATGAAAAGAATACTTACAGAAGAACAACAACTAAAATTTTACGTTTTTGTAATTTGTTTTATTTTTTCACCTGATGCTTTTTAAAATGTTGTATGACGCATTCCCAACTCGTGATCCCTGCCACTCGTCCGGAATTACCTACTTTCCGCACTTGTATCATTAGTAACTACATGTTTCCGCCCGCGACTTTGTCTACCTGGACCCGGGATAAAAACTATCCTATATTTTATCCAGGCTATAAACTATGTTCATGCAAAATTTCATCTGAATCGGTTAAGCCGTTTAAGCGTGATTGAGTAACAAACATCCAAAGCTTCACATTTATAATATTAGTAGGATTCTCTTTTACTTAACAAGTTTGCCAGAACAGGTCACTTATCCGTTCATTTAATTCACATAAACAGAGAACCTTACTGGCATTGTGATGCCGGTAGAAAAAGGCAAGAAGGGTAAGAAGCGAGCGAATGGAGATGCCAGTGCTGCGGCGGCCACTCTAGCAGCCCTCAAAGATTTCTTCATTGAGTACTCCAAGTCCAGCCGAGCTACCTGCAAGCATTGTGATATTAAGATTTGTAAGGTAAAAATCATTTTCTCAAACATGCAATTAAATATTGACGTTGTGTTCTTCATAACGGTCTTCGAAGTGTCACGTTTCGGGCGCACCGAGACGAGAGACCCGTAATGGCATGGCCTGCAAGATGGTCTTTTTTAATTTCCATTCCACAATTTGTGGCACAGCATCACGGCGTTCAGCCATTAAAATTAAAGTTTGATGTCTTGGAGTTTTTTTTAATTTATGTCATTGTATGTTTGAGAAAAACACTATACATACCTCAAGGGTTTGCCGGCCTCATAACTATCCGGCAACCCCTTACTTCCCGGCCTCTGTAGTAATGTCCTATTACAGCCTCTGCAAGCTTTATTGAAATTCTTGTTTTGTATATAAATAGCTGCCCGCGTTTTGCTAATAACGCAGGAAAACCCGCATGGCTAAATTTTGCCAATAACCATCCAGATAATCCATTCTCCACATAGGTGAAATAATTTTTGAAATTGCATATCGGTTCTGGAGATGACCCATACACACTAACAAAGTAACAATCTCACAAACTTTCTTCTTTATTTATCACTTTAGTATGCGGCCAAATTCATCTTTCAGATACAAAGACTCATAGGAAGCACAGAAATATGAAAAACAAAATGAATAAGAAAGTATTAACATAATAGGGGCTTAGACACTAAATAAATTAACAATAATGTCATATTTTCTCGAAAAAGGATAAAAAAGTAGTCAAATGGTGAAAAAAATCAACGCAAAATGTAAATAATCACGAAGTTATAAGTGTCCAAAGTTTTAAGAAGGGGTATGTTCTGCCCCTTTTTCGCAACACGCAACTTCATATGACACGATGACGCTGGAAGAATGTGACGTCACAGAAGACGGCAACACGTGCCGCGCCGCATCGCGGTCGGCGGGGCCGGCGACGCTGCCCTCCGGCAGCATCCTGTAATGTGACGTCACATACCGCTTGCGTTTTCTCTCTCTAACAAGCAATATTAAAACGGTTGTAGCTTCGTAATTCTTTGAGATATCTGAATGAGATTTTCGTCACTAGGCACGTCACTTTTTTCTTTTGGAGTAATAGTAATTATGCTATTACTTTAACCCGTATTATGCTATTATTTTATTTATTTATTTGAGTCAGGCAACAAGGCCCATATTTACAAATACAAATACCTACCTTACAGACTAACACTTTTTTTTTTTGTTTTTTTTATTTATTTGAACACAAAGACGCTCGGCGCAAGTTCTGGGTGACAAATAGCCGACCTCGAAATGGCCGGAAAACTACACCCTTCGGCCAGACCTCCTTCATGAAGGTCGACAGCTTGTCAGTTTGTACTCTCACCACAAATTAATTGAAACTCGCTTTGGTCTTTCGTCGGGGATGCGGTCAGCGGTGGACGCCTTGCTTCTCAAGCGGAGCTTCTGACGCTGATTGCATTATTGACGACTGACCAAACTACCGAACAACGTCGCTTTATAAGCAAACTTGACATTGGCGAAATCATCTTAACTTAGATGGAAGCCATTTTTTAAAAATTGAATTTGATTTGAATTGAAACTCGCTTTGTGGCGGGACTTCAACCTCTCAACCCTCAGGATGAGCTTGGTCTTCAAGCGCAAGTACTCGACGATACCCTGCACCACTGGTTCAACACCAACGATAGATTAGCTCATAAGGGCATTAGGGCATTCTGCTTGTCATGTAAGGTCCAAATTCAAATCATAATGGTGTTGGTGTGGTGTCATCATCATCATCATATCAGCCGAAAGACGTCCACTGCTGGACATAGGCCTCCCCCAAAGTGACTGGTCCTGCGCCACCTGCATCCAGCGGACTCCAGCAACCTTTACCAGGTCCAGTCCACCTTGCGGGGGGCCTACCTATGCCGCGCCTTCCGGCACGTGGTCGCCACTCAAGAACCTTTCCGCCCCAACGGCCATCGGTTCTACGTGCTATGGTGTGGTGTCATATTTAAAGGAGCGCCAGCTCGATGGGTGGACGATATTAGGAAGATCGCGGGTCACTTCTGGATATGATTAGCTAAGGATAGGGATGGGTAGCTTACTCAAAGAGAGGCCTATGCTCAGCGGTGGGCGATTACGCCTAAAAATGATGACGACATTCATGATATTTAATTTGCATTAACAGGACGAAGTCCGTATTTCGAAAACTGTGTATGACACAGAGATTGGACAGAAGTACGGTGGGCAGCCCCTGTGGCACCATGTGAAGTGCTTTGCGGAAGCCCGGGGTGAGCTGCTGTACATGGCTGGCGGGGAGGACCTTCCGGGCTTCAATATACTTAAGAAGGATGATCAGAAAATAGTTAAGGAAGCTATAAAGTGAGTGTACTGTAAATATCAAAATGGAATGATGTTATGGAAATATAAGACATTAAAAAACAAGTCTTAAATTTTTGAAGATAAGCAATATTGGAACTTAGCATTATTATCTTATTAACAATACTGAAATAATGAATTCACATTAATTATTATTTTTCTCTTATTAGGGTTCCATACCCAAAGGGTAAAACGGGACCCTATTACTAAGACTCCGCTGTCCGTCCGTTTGTCTGTCTGTCCATCTGTCAGTCTGTCACCAGGCTGTTTCTCATGAACCGTGATAGTTAGACAGTTGAAATTTTCTCAACATAACATCAAATACTAAAAAACAGAATAAAATAAATATTTAAGGGGCTCCCATACAACAAACGTGTTTTCTTTTGCCGTTTTTACAGATAATGGTACGGAACCCTTTGTGCGCGAGTCCGACTCGCTTTTGTTTATTATTGTTTTGTGTCCAAGCAAACTCCAGCCATGTTTATCAGTTTTTTTTATAATTCTGGTCCGGTCTGATCCCAACAAGGTCTAGTTTTCATCTGGGTTGGAACTAGGAAGGTCAAATGGCTCCTTCGTAAAACTAGAGCCTACGCAAAATCTTGGGATTTCGTGCCAAAGCCGACTGAATGCAGTGCTTCGAAGCACGCGCCATCATGTTACGATCTGTTGCCTTAGGTATTACCTGTCTCATGCGCTCACGTTCGAATTCAGGAAGGCTCCTAACTCTGACTCTGATTGATTCCGGTTCCGACTCTGATAAATCAAATTTAAAAACTCCGGTAACATCCCTGAAGCGAACCCCACGGTCCTTCAGGATACAACCGGGAAAAGCTAGCAGAATGGACTTATTGCTTTATTTATTTCAGACCATTGAAAGGTGAAGAAGTACCAATAAAGAAATTGAAAGCTGAGCCAAAGGATGAGAAAGAGTTAGAAGAAGAGAAGGAACTAGAGAAGAAAATGGAAGCACAGAACAAGCTGTTCTTCAAGTACAGGGACTCCTTGCAGGATTACAGCAAGAAGGACATCCATGAACTTTTGGAAGCTAACTCTCAAGATATTCCGGCAGGCAATGATGAGGTATGGGTACTTTAGATACTCAACATAACTTTCTTACAAAATTGTTGACATACGTAAATTGGGTATGGGTTGTGTATAATTGTATGCGGGTCTACTTTTGTACGTTCCAAAGTACTTCCTGAGCCCCAGCACTCTAGCACTGACAATATGACTAATAAATATTTATATGCAAGTTTGATGTGTCCCGAAATATGTTGAATGTCTGGTTGTCCTGTATATCTGCTGGAATAATATCTTCCCTAGTGAGTATTCACTAGCATCTGCCCTTAGCAACAACTCAAGTGGTCTCACCGCCCTACCTCCTAAATGTTTATATATCTGTTTTTTGTCATTTGTATTGTATTTCTGCTCAAACTCAACTTGTCTCCCCACCCTACCTCTTAAATGTTTATATCTGTTTCCGTGCAGTGTCGTGATCTGCTGGCAGACATCATGGCTTTCGGAGCCCTGCAGCCCTGTCCAGAGTGCAAGGGACAGCTAGTGCTTGACACCTTCGGGTACAAGTGTACAGGTAACTAAGTTTCAAATAATGTAAGGCAGGGTTAAGGGTGTTCGTAGATATCTCTTACGAGGCTTCTGAACGGGCCACGTTATCCTGCAATTTCTGGCCGGCAACTATTGCTGTCCTATGCTGACTTTGTACGCTAGAGCAAGATGCACATACTTGCCGGCAACACTTTGCCGTAAAAATGTTGCCCGTTTAGAAGCCCTATTACGGAATTGTCGTTTTATCTAACAGAGTATAGGTACAGTTTCTTCTTCTACCTAGCGTTATCCCGGTCTTTGCCGCCCAGGGTCCGCTTTCCTTCACTTTGCACGATCCAGGGCGTCATCTTTTGTGAGTCCATATTAGCTCATGTTGGCCTTCACGACATCCAGCCATCGCTTGTTAGGTCTGCCGCGGGTCGAGGACTAGGCCAAGGCATTTGTTCCCTAAGTAGTGCCTGGGCCTATGGCCTGCGAGAGACGTGACCGAACCAGCGAAGGCGACATTCCTGGACCTTATCCGCTACGTCACGAACTCTGAGGCTGCCACGGATGTACTCGTTACGAATGCGATCCGCACGCGTAACGTCGCACATCCACCGCAACATTTCAGTAACGCGTAGCTCCAGAGCTGAACTGCCTTCTGATCGTGCCTTCCTAGAACTGAGGCTCTAGTATAAGTTTTACCGAAACAAAACGTTAAGACCGCGTTTGCGTTTAGCTGTCAAATCCCATACAAATTGAGGGTAAAACGCAAACGCGATCGTAAAGTTTTGTTTCGGTAAAACTTATACTAGAGCCTCTGGCCACGTCTCGCTGTCATATAATAGGACTGGACGTAAGACGGACTTGTACACTAGCCCTTTGAGTCGAAGTGGTGTTCTGCTATCGCAGATGACTCCTGTGACCCCTCGCCATTTACGAGTAGATCATGCCGCGCTAATTCGGGCTCGGATGTCGTGATCAATGGTCCCTGACTCATGCAGCACTGATCCTAGAGTAGGTACAGTTTATTGACAGACAATCAGAAGGCTTCTGCTACGTTGCGGCTACATTAGGGATAACTGTATAAATATAAAACACCTCCATGCTTCAAACATAGCTAAGAACGATCTCAACAGACAGATTGTTTGAGAGATACGATACCACAGACAGACACCTAGATACACATGTTAAACTTATATGTAGTTATAACACCCCTTGTTTGTGTTGGGAGTTGAAAATGTCAAAAACGATAATTTCCGTATATCGTCGTCTAGTACCCATAACACAAGCTTTATTGAGCTTACTGTGGGGCTAGTCCGATTTGTGTAAGATTGTCCCTTATTATCCTTACTAATATTATAAATGCGAAAGTGTGTGTGTTTGTTTGTCCTTCTTTCACGTCGCAACGGAGCGTCGTTTTGATGTGATTTTTTGTATGGAGATAGTTTAGAAGCTGGAGAGTGACATTTTTCCAGCGGGAAAACATCTAATTCCAACGGGAAAATTCAATATGTTACATTTTCTTATAACCTTCTTATACCAACTCCGTTAACACAACCATGCTGCCCCGAAAATGCTAGACCAGTTACGACGTTGTGATGTGGCATAGCGTGCTTTTTAGCTTAATTCCTATTAGGTGCTATACATCGTTGGCAAACGTGGAGTAAGGCGCACTGTAGCTAGGAGCGATGATATTCGTAAAGCAGCGGTTGTAAGAGAAAAACTGTTAATCGAGCTCAGAGGCGTGCCATGTCCAGCTGTGGACTGATTATTTATTTATCGTATGGCCAATCAGTATTTAGAACCATGACTGACGGACTGATGATGATAAGTATAACCCGGTTACAATATCTGTGGACCTGGCGTCGATGACGTCACGTCGGCGCTTTGGTACGGTGCGGGGCGAGCGCGGGTAGGTAAAAGAGAAGGGGGAGGGGCTTCACATTCCAGCGAGGTCCACAGATATAGTAACCGAGTTTGTAACTCTGACGTATTCCCAGGCAACATAACGGAGTGGACGACGTGCAGCTACGTGACGAAGGAGCCGAAGCGCAAGGCGATGAAAGTGCCCGCCGCGTTCAAGGACGGGCCGGCCTTCAAGCGGCTCAAGCCGAAGAAGGGCGTGAGGCTGTTCGAGAACGCGCCGCCGCCGCAGATCATCGTTAAGAAGGAGGAGTCTGCTTCCGAGTAAGATCTATCTTTCTATTTTTACATTAGCAATAAGTTTTTTTTATTCTTATCCTCTTTATTCAATTTTCATCTTAGGCTAGGTTTTTACAATAGTTATATGAAAAGTAAAATTAGTGTAGTCATCAATTATACTGCAAATATCCTCTAGGTTGTATAATGTAAGTACTACTAAATAATGTTCGGTTCTGGCGCTTCGCCGGCCGCTACCGCGGCACGCTCGCGTCGCTCGCTCGGCTGGCGCGCTTATGATTATTATTATTATCTATTCAGCCCGTATCCACCCACTGTTGAGTATAGGCCTCTTTGGTGTACTGGCGTTTGGGCAAAATATTTTTCGCCAAATTTTACTTCCCAGAAAACTTATTGCAATAGTTTCATTTCCCAAGCGAACCTTCAGCACATTTACGTATCGCATTTTATTCATTTGGTCAAATTATCATTTGGCATAATTTTACTCTGTCAAGTTTTATAAATATTGTTTTCCTTTGGCTAATATTATATGCCAAAAAGATGTTAGTTCAAATAGTCACTTCGCACTTTCAACATATAGCATAGTCTACTACCTTTAGGAAGGTCGCAATTAGGTACGACGACGAGCGAAGCGAGGAGAAGTTTTAGGTAGAACTGCGTCCATACAGCGCGCCAGCCGAGCGAGCGAAGCGAGCGTGCCGAGGCAGCGGCTGGCGAAGCGCCAGAACGGAAATTTTTTAGTAATACTTACGTATTTGCAGTATGATTGACGACTAAGTAAAAAATAATACACTAATTATACTTATACAGTCAGTAAGTTAAACATTGCGATAAGTTGTTTTCACTAATGATTCTTTGCCAAATGATAATTTGAGAAAAATAGTTTGGGATTTGATACTTTGGGAAAAGTTGTTTGCCCATACATTAGTAATCCGTCTTCTTTACTACGCCACTCTCCTCGATCCTGTGCTGATCTCATACACTGTTGGCCTCCTGTTCAGGCTTCTAGTTTTATCCACAACGAAGTTATAGGGGGGGTCAAAAATGGCCTGAACTGCTTCGAGAAGAGGATGGTATGGTACGGCCGTGCCGTTGTTTTGCTCGACTTGGCGTAAGAGCCGAATAAGATACTCCCACATAAAACGAAAAACGAGATGCCTCTGTTCAATAAAATGTTTGGTCCGTTTCTTAGGATCACAAATGTCAAAGTGGCATAAAGACAAATACACTTTACCCAGGCCTATCCCACTGTCATTTTGGCGCGAAACACTGTTTGTCTATGGTAACCTCATGTGGAGGTCTAGCTAGGACGGTACAGCGTATCGCACACAATGACGTTTCATATTTACGTAGTAACAACATCATTTCATTGATCGCACACCGTTATACGAATTTAAATATTACAACATCTTGCTAACATGACGAGAGAAGTAATCCCATTGCAATATATGAACTGTTTTGTGTAAACATAATGTGTGTTAATGTATTTATTACTTAATCCTGACTATCCAGTTTATTTTATTTTATTATCATATATTATTATTTCCTAAATAGATGATTATTTCGATAACAAACGTAGAAACTAAAACGATTATAATTTTGGTTGTTCAGGTGTGTGGTACGTCGACAACCCTATCCCACTCTATGATTGTCTATTGCCAAAAAATGACAGCTTACGTCATGACTTAGGCAGTGGACCTTCTGTACCTCTAGGTTCTATTAATTATTGTGCCTTAACGGAATTTTAGCTAAAATAGATTTGATGGACGTTTATTAATAAGGCCATAATTCAGTACGACCCGGTGCATGTGCTACGTATGTATGTGTGTGTGTGTACTGCTTATGTCTGGTGATTCCTTATGGATTGATTTCCGCTTTCATGCGCTAGCTTCATTGACTTTCAAGAGTCCCAATAGCACCGTGAATACATTCAGTTCAAATACTTTTCGCACCACTGGTCGGAATCTGGCAAAAGATGGCCAGAATTCAGGCTTCAAACTGTGGTTAGGGTGGTATTCCACTTGTCCACGATCTTTGTCCTACTGGACGTCGCACGAACAATAAATTCAAACTGTCCAACAACTTTATTTTGATGAATAAGTTCCTCGCAGAAGGCGTGAAATGCATTATGTAATGACCGAAAAGTAGATGGACTCGTTTCCTTCGAAGTCCTCATCTTTGAATGGACCTCGAACCCAACTCGTGCATCTATTGCCTACTTTCTAGTTTCTACAACAATGTACTATAGTATGCACACTTACAGCGTAAGAATCAAACTAGTGGGTGCTGCTGGGGTCGGCAAAATAGCTAGCTGAATATATTATTTTCTTTTTTATTACGATCTACCTATATCTATAATAAAATCCACGAATAATGATGATAATTGGTGGTATTGGTGTCAAAAAGACCTCTCGCCACAGTGCTACCAGCCGGTGGCATAATCCATTAAAAAAAAACCCATATTAATTCAAGCGTGATGTGTCAATCGAAGAACGTACTCCTGACCCATCTGATGAACCTACCAACTACCAATTAAAGATTTAGATTTTTCTGGAACAATATATTTCTTTGCTATTTTGCTAAACAGATGCAAACTTATCATGGAATTCCGCAATCTAACGCCTGATTCCATCAATTACTTCAAGATTTTAATATGAACTCGACAGGATCAAAAAGGACATCCCAATCCCACCGCTGAAGAACCTGCAGTTCTTCATGTACGGCAGAATGAAGGGCGACAAGGAGGCGCTGAAGCACCGCATCCTGAAGCTGGGCGGGCTGGTGGTGGGCAGGCTCACCGACACGCTGGCCGCCGTCGTCTCCTCGAAGCACGAGCTGGACAAGATGAACGCCAAGATGGAGGAAGTGTGCACCAAGGATATTGAGGTTGGTGGTGCTTGTCTACTGTCAGAGATTAACAATATTTTTACAGTACATAACTATTATGTACTGTAAATAACTATTACAGTACATATGGTGCTACTTTTCCGCACTAGTGCGCAAAGAGCACTTTCCATGCATATGTCGAAACTTTAAAGAGCCATATGTACAGTAAAACGTTGTACGATACACGAGCGAATAGGTAATTCCCAACTCGTGTCGATTTAAAACACTCCCTTCGGTCGTGTTTTAATTTATCATCGCTCGTTGCGAATTTCCTATTTTCGGCACTTGTATCGTAAATGACTAATATTGCTTGCTGCCACGGTTATCTCCTTGAAAAGACCTTTAAAACTATGATTTTATAAGGCTTTAACTCATTAACAAATTAACTGCCAGGAATCGCTACGTGCTACGCTTGTAGCCGATCCGTTGGTTTTTCCCGAGGTAGCGGAACCCGGCTACGGTGTAGGAGCCCGCTAGGCGGGTTCCTGGCAGTGAAAATGTTAAACATGTGAAATATATACATCTATTTGATGGTGGGGTATCGTCTAAGTATGCCAGGTGTCCATGTTATAATCGATTTGCTAAGAAAATATGTCACTGTTGTCTACTGGCTCACCGGAACAGAATCACAACAAGACTATACGTCGACCGCTTAACTCTGTCCTCGCCTGCTTGTGCGAGGACTATAAAGTTGATTGACGCTCAATGAAACAACTTCATCGCTAACAGTATGATATCTCTCGCTAGCGTGTCTCGTCTGCCGCTAGAAAACCTCGCCGTGCCACATTAGGGAGCGGTACTCAGGTTTTCGTTGGGACTTTCTCAACCTGCATGGTCGACTTCAATGATATGTTGACACTTTTTTGTAATAAGACGGAAACTTCTTGTTTTTAATGCAATCCGCACTGCAAGCAAGTCCATCCAATCATTACTTTTTTGGTTACAGGTAGTGGAAGCGGGCTTCTTCGATCTGATTGACCCGGAGAAGGGGTCCATAGCCAAGACATTGGAGTTGATTAAGGAACACAACATTGCTGACTGGGGATCAGATGTGAGTAGCATCTCAAGTATCACTGTTCCTCTGCTCAGTCTAGTCAAAGTTCTGTTGAACACATATCACTCAGTGGCAATCAAAAACCTGACAGGAATAGTGTTTATTCCAAGATTCCTCTACAATTTTACGTTTAACCTCAGACTAACTCATTCTAGGCCAATGATTCACATAAGAGCCTCTAAGGGCGATTTCCGCTACAAAGTGAGTTACGGGTTTAGTCCTTTTCATTTCATTAAATAAGGCCTAAGTAGTATGTACATGACATGAGACAGTTATTTTAATTTTAAATATGCAACTGCGAAATAATTTTATATTTTTTTAAATACTTTCTTTTTTATATTTTTTATTTATCTATGCAGCCAGCAAAGCGAGTGCCACAAGATGTTATTGACGGAAAATCGATACCTAAGTCTGGTAGTACGTACAAGTCCTCGAAATCTGGCCCCACCAAGCTGAAACTTAAAGGTAGGTTTATTCTTTAGAGTCAAACCAACCTAACATAAAAAGGTTTGTTCTTAATCGCCTCTAATAACTTCTGAGCTCTCATAATAGCCTCTAATGAAGAACACGGACCTAGTCTACGCATTACGCAGTCTACGGGAGCCAAGAACAACTAGAGTAGTGCGTATTGTCGAGTCCACGGCGCCAATAACTGCTACTATGCGACCAAAATAACATTAGGAATGAACGATGTGATACAAAGAGTAAGAATATAATGGAAAAATAAACCATCTTCATCTGTAGCCCTCGACAGGACACGAACCTGCAATCTCTCTATTAACGCGAGTGTTTTGACCACTATGCTACAAGGACAGTGACTGAAGTCGCGCATCTCTCGCCTATCTCTCTTTATTTTCTTGAAAGGCTTTAGGACCACTCTAATGGGCGAGCTATGCGCTCGCTCCATCCTACTCGAACTATAAAAGAAGAAGAAGAATAGAATTAAGAAGTTATAAATGAATGAGGAATGAATTTGTAAACAGCTTCACTGGCTACCGGTGTGCCGGTCAACTTTAGAAAGACCCAGCTAATGATGAAAAATGTTCTGACTCATGAATTCATAATCTATGAAATAATAGTAGCGGTTTATTACATTTGGTGCTCAAGTGGCGGTGGGCGGGGCACGTAGCACGTAGAACCGATGGCCGTTGGGGCGGAAAGGTTCTCGAGTGGCGACCACGTACCGGTAGGCGCGGCGTGGATAGGCCCCTCACAAGGTGGACTGGCGACTTGGTAAAGGTTGCCGGAGGATGCGGGTTGCGCAGGACCGGTCACTTAAACACTCTTTGGGGGAGGCCTATGTCCAGCAGTAGACGTCTTTCGGCTGATATGACGATGTTGATGACATTTGTGTTTAATATTAACTTAAAACTAATATTAGATACTTAAAAAAAAAATTAACAAACAGAAGGAAACTCAGTTTGTAGGCAGGGTCACTATCCACGGGTTTAACTTAGTCGCCAAATCGGTTATAGCATTCGCGAATTCTCCATGTATCTGCGATAGTCTATATAAACCGGGTCCTATACTGAGCAATAAAATATGTGTTCTACAGGCGGTACAGCAGTAGACCCGGAGAGCGGGCTAGAGGACGTGGCGCACGTGTACCGCGACCACAGCGGCACCAAGTACACGGTCGTGCTCGGCAGGACCGACGTCGTCGCGCAGAAGAACTCCTACTACAAGATGCAGGTGCTCGAGGCGGACAACAGGAAAAAGTAAGAAAGTTCTGGCCTGATGTCTGTATCATGTAGTCAACAATGTCATTTGACACTGATCATGACACATGACAATGATACATGGTACAGCAACACTGATCGTGACACCTGACACTGATCATGTGACCTAACACTGATCATGTGGCGTGACACGGACGGTAATGTAAGAAAGTTCTGGCCTGATGTCTGTATCATGTAGTCAACAATGTCATTTGAAACTGATCATGTAACCTGACACTGATACATGGTACAGAAACACTGATCGTGACACCTGACACTGATCATGTGACCTAACACTGATCATGTGACGTGACACGGACGGTAATGTAAGAAAGTTCTGGCCTCATGTCTATATCACGTAGTCAACAATGACATTGGCCACTGGCTATACAATTTGACACTGATCATGTAACCTGACACTGGTCATGTGAACTAACACTGATCATGTAACGTGACACGGACGGTAATGTAAGAAAATTCTGGCCTGATGTCTGTATCACGTAGTCAACAATGACATTGGCCACTGGCTATACAATTTAACATTGATCATGTCACCTGACACTAATCATAAGTATCATAACACTGACAGTACAGCTTAACACTGATTGTGTCACCAGACATTGATCATGTGATCTGACACTGGCGATATAACTTGATACTGATCATGTGACCTGTCACTGACGATATAACTTGACACAGATCCTGGCAGTCTTATCTGACATTGGCAGAATTGTCGCTCACTCGGTACGTTCCGCCCGCCTACCTCAGTCGTCGCCTGCGCGGCGCGCGGGTGCAAGGGTGTGAAGATAACGGGGCGTGGGCGACCTATATATTTCTTATAGTTTTTAGCCGACTTGAGCCTCTCAGAGAGTAACGGAGGTACAATTTTATTCATAATATATATTGTTTGCAGGTACTGGTTCTTCCGCGCATGGGGCAGGATCGGAACAACGATCGGTAGCAACAAGCTGGAGGACTGCCGCTCCGTCGAAGAGGCCATTCTAAAGTTTGAGGAGTTGTTTGAGGAGAAGACCCAGAACTATTGGGATCCAGACAGGAAACACTTTTCAAAAGTATATTATGCCGGGTGATAAAAAAGTTTTCTTTCTCCATGATTCTTAACCAGGGTTCTTCAGGGGTTGATTCTTAACTTAAAAATACCGGTATGTTTTAAAACCGTTATGACGTCATATTGGTTTTCAAATAGCGGTTTCGGTAGCGGAACCTTTATATTTCGCTATCGAAATATAACGGTAACCTTAATTTTTTTCGGTACCGTAACCGCTTTTTAAAGGTTACCGATTCTTCGATTTTGGCATCGTTGCCAAACCGCCGGCGCTGCCGTTTTGTCTTTCAGATTTGTCGGCTCTGTTCTGATACTTTTCTGATTCGTTCGTTCGTTCCTATTGGAAGAAGTTGTCTGTGTTAAGTTCGCTTTTTTTTCGATAACCTTTATAATACCGGTTTCGAACCGTTATTACAAAGATTTCGGTTAAGTACTTTTAAAACAAATACCGGTAACCGATATTTCAAAACGGTTACGGTACCGTTATGTTGGCGCGGCGCGCGTAACCTTTACACCATTTCGGTATCGTAGTGGAATACCGATTTCATACCGGTAAAACCGTAACCGAAGTCAGTACCTTTTCTTAACATCTTTTACTAATAAATCTAGTCTAATAATTTCATACAGTTTACTGAGTCGATTTGACCCTTCCTATTAACCAGCATTTTTCTTACCTCCATAACCTTCTCGTTTTAAACGTAAGTTTCAAGCAGTACTGGACGGATCCAGAACCAGGCATACTAAAGTTTAAGCTAACTCAAAGTATACATAGTATAAAAGAAAGTCGCTTCCCGCTGTCTGTCCCTATGTATGCTTAGATCTTTAAAACTACGCAACGGATTTTGATGCGGTTTTTTTTAATAGAGACAGAGTGATTCAAGAGGAAGGTTTTTATGTATAATATAGTACCCGTGCATATAAACTGAAATAAATAAAATTTGGTTTGTCAGGTACCAGGAGCGTACTACCCAGTGGAGGTGGACTATGAAGATGACGAGGCGCGTGCAGCACCTCTAGCGACGGACTCTAAATGCAAGCTCGCTATGCCCGTGCAGAAGCTTATCACTCAGATCTTCGATATCAACGTCATGAAGAAAACGCTGCTCGAGTTTGAGGTGAGTTTCCTCCATCCACGAGCTTTTAACAACTTTCCTGTCAAATAAAATATTACTAGAACGTAAAGAGTTTACCCTTTGGACGCTAAGAGCACCTAAAGTGGTTGCGCGCCGGCGTGCCAACAGCGTGAAGCTGATTTTCCACTGGAGCGAGACGAGACAAGGCGAGGCGAGAATTGAAATTTGTATGGCACTTACTATTTCCACCGAAGATGCGCAGGAGAGAATTGAAAATTTGCCATACGAATTTCAATTCTCGCCTCGCCTCGTTTCGTCTCGCCCCTCCGGTGGAAATTCAGCTTCAAGAACGAATTATAAGTGGCCACAGACTCTTTACTCACCAACACACACACCAATCACACAACTACACTCCTACACCAACACGCTTACACAATGACAAAGATGCAACATGTTAACATTCCATACAATTTCAGCTTGACACGGAAAAGATGCCGCTTGGTAAACTTTCCAAGAAGCAAATAAAATCTGGATACAAGGTGCTATCAGAGCTACTCGACCTGCTCAACAAGGGACAAGCCAGCCAGAACAAGATCATAGACGCCACCAATAGGTAAACTGTATTTTCCATTTTGACAAAATAGGTTTTCCTATGTTTTTTTTTACTTAAGGCGGATTACAAAAATATTTTATTCGATGTTGAAATTATAAAAGTATCTTTTAGAATTAATCTATTTTGCTGGGAATACGTAAAATAGAATCTGTTAGCGCTATGCCGAGAACTCTAAGCCAATGCAATGTGAAAGAAGACCAAGTTACAATTAACTTGGTCTTCTTTCACACATGCCCGAAATCTGTTTCTAATTCACCAATTCATCATTTCATATTCAATGTTCTTACTTACCTGCCTCCACTACATACAATATTGTATTGTAGATGGGGGGAAGTTAGGCACGAGTGGCGAGTCCGGAGCTCGAGGGGCGAGGCTTTGAGGTTTGAGGGATAAATGAAGCGCGAGGTGATGACTGAGCGAATGAGGAGCGAGTCGGTGCCTCGTGAGGAATGAAGTAGTACATTTTTCAAGCGTGAAGTGATGCGACAGTGTAATGAAATGAGTATGAAAAATGAGGTGCCTCACGAGTGAGTAATCCAATTACCAGGTAATAACTATGATAATCCATCAAGAGTTCGGAGTCAATGATGGACCTAACTGGAATTTTGATAAATGCTATTTAAAAAAAATCTTGATCTAACTGTTTCAATTGGATCGTGCGTTTGGGTCACTTCCAGATTCAACAGTGGTATACCATGGCTGTCATTTCGACTGGGCACGTCATAACAAGTTGAATCTAGTAGTCTTTCGAACACCTATGACCCGTCAACCCGTCATGACGTCAGTTTCCAAGGTACAATGTGTTTTATGTATGTATGTATGTAAGCACTTTATTGTACACAATAACAGGTTAAAGAATATACATGTCACACAATAGATCAAAGTACAAAGGCGAACTTATCCCTATAAGGGATGTTTTCACTGTAGATTCTTCACACTGGTGCCGCACGATTTCGGGGTGAACAACCCGCCGCTGCTGGACAACGCCGAGGTCATCCGCTCCAAGACAGAGATGCTCGACAACCTGCTCGAGATCGAGATCGCGTACAGCCTGCTCAAGTCAGGTACTATCTTTTCTTCTTTTTCTTTAGCATCGGTCTTTAGCATTGAAGGCATTGGGCATTAGAGCCGCCGCACATTGAGCCACTCACTAGTCGCGGCCACAAGCTGCGGGTGAGTTTATTCTTTCACTTTGTATTGCATCGGAGCACACCGATTAGTCGCCGCGACCGAGCCAGAAGGCCCAGAAGCTGCGGTAACGGCTCGCGGTCGCTACTAGAGGCGGCGTCTAGTGGCTTAATGTGCGGCAGAGTGGTCGCGCTTAGTGGCGGACAAGTGGCTGTAATGTGCGGGCGCTCTTAAATAAATATTAGGGGACAATCTTACACAAATCGACCTAATCCCAAACTAAGCAAAGCTTGTACTATGGGTACTAGACGACGATAAACATACTATACTATACTATACATATAGATAAATGAATACTTAAATACATAGAAAACATCCATGACTCAGGAACAAATATTCGTGCTCATCACACAAATAAATGCCCTTACCGGGAATCGAACCCAGGACCTCTTGCTTCATAGGCAGGTTCACTACCAACTAGGCTAAAGCGGTCGTCAAACGCGGGTGGCGTTAGTCACCTAACTAAGAAAAAAAAAATCTATGTTAATTTTCAGACACGGACGACACGACGAGCCCAATCGAATCGCACTACCTGAAGCTGAAGGCGGAGATAGTGCCCGTGGACGCGGGCTCGCCCGAGTTCCAGATGATCGCCACCTACACCGCCAACACACACGCGGCGACACACTCCAACTACACACTCGAGATACAGCAGGTCGGTGATATACTTCAGACACTACCTGTAGCTGAAGGCGGAGATAGTGCCCGTGGACGCGGGCTCGCCCGAGTTCCAGATGATCGCCACCTACACCGCCAACACACACGCGGCGACACACTCCAACTACACACTCGAGATACAGCAGGTCGGTGATATACTTCAGACACTACCTGTAGCTGAAGGCGGAGATAGTGCCCGTGGACGCGGGCTCGCCCGAGTTCCAGATGATCGCCACCTACACCGCCAACACACACGCGGCGACACACTCCAACTACACACTCGAGATACAGCAGGTCGGTGATATACTTCAGACACTACCTGTAGCTGAAGGCGGAGATAGTGCCCGTGGACGCGGGCTCGCCCGAGTTCCAGATGATCGCCACCTACACCGCCAACACACACGCGGCGACACACTCCAACTACACACTCGAGATACAGCAGGTCGGTGATATACTTCAGACACTACCTGTAGCTGAAGGCGGAGATAGTGCCCGTGGACGCGGGCTCGCCCGAGTTCCAGATGATCGCCACCTACACCGCCAACACACACGCGGCGACACACTCCAACTACACACTCGAGATACAGCAGGTCGGTGATATACTTCAGACACTGTATGACCTAAGATACAAAGATACATAATAATATGATAAACTTCTTGTTAATTCTGATACAGACCCTATATGTTTTTTGCAATCTTGAAATGATTATTGTGTAAGATTGTTATTATTATTATTTTATTGTAAATTACCGTTTGACATGTAAAAGTTCCCTTGTCACAATATTTGCAGAATAAATAGTTGATTTTGATCGTTTATCCATACAGGTGTTCAAAGTGGTTCGCGAAGGCGAGGAGAAGCGTTTCAAGCCGTTCCGGAAGCTGCACAACCGCCGGCTGCTGTGGCACGGCTCGCGCGTCACCAACTTCGCCGGCATACTGTCGCAGGGTCAGTACAAACATTACGAAAACACTCGAAAAGTAATGTTTGCTATATTAAGATTTTTAAATTCATAAAAACTAACAATAAGGACGTCGTTTGATTGTGACGCCACAAGCAAGTAATTCCTACAAATTACATACCACGGAATAAAGAATCAATTGGAAGTGGCATTCAACCGATTTTCATAGAGAACCACTGTCGCCGCACGCACACAACCACACTTCAATAATACGCGAACAAACAATTGCAATACGCTTTCGATTTGTTAAAACGTACTGTGACAATATGTTGATAACGGTAGCAAATTTTATATGCAAAATCTACTTTAACTGGTACTATTTACTGTCTCATTTAGAGTGTCAAGTAAATATTTCTTACGTCCGTTACCATATATGCGTTGCAAGACTTGCAAGAGACGTGGTCGTTCGGCTACTCGACGCAAGATGGCGGTGTTTTCAAAACATGGAGATGCGACCGCTTGAAACCAAAAAGTTGCATGTACTGCAAAATGTGTATGATGATACGACTATTTGGCTTTAACGGAATAGGGATGTGGGTATGGTATGAGTTTGACTATCGATATTTTTATGATATTCATACGGTAAATATTAAGCTTAGACTTAGTTACAAATTGTTTTTAATAAAATCTTGTTTATTATATAATCAGAACATTTATACTAAAAAACTTTTGTTATAAATGTACCTAGTAGCAATTAAACATGGATTTCTAATAAACAAAGAATATAATATGTTTAATTTAATACAAGCACATCTCAAATACTATATATAATTATTTTACCTGCAATCTACACTGCCGACGTTGTGCGAGTGCGGTCAAGTGACAATTTACCGTCTGTTCGTTGTGCGGGATAACAGGACACTAAATGTCAGTAGTTAGCCGTGCGTATTGCGAATTGAATCAATGTTTCGTACTTACGCTACATACAATACTCTGCGTGGGAATTGAATCTTCATGAATGAAGCGATTTCCTTTTGGCGAAACTCAAATATCAGTTGCATCAAAATGTTTCGAACAAATGGTGTTGAATCGTTGCGGAAACCAAACCTGTCTCCCCGTGGCATCAATCCATTTTTCCTTTGTATTTGTGTCCTTAGGAAAACTATAAGATTATAATAGTTATTTCATTTTTTATTACATAATATTATAGTAGCCCTTTTGAGCTGTCATACCCCTATGACAGCTCAAAAGGGCTTCTCGTTTATCGACTTCCGATTATACATATGTATTTCGATAAATACAGAATACAATATGTAAAATATGATGACGGGTGGAAGTAACAACACGCAGTCTTATCGCGAATGAGCGATCTCTTCGAGACAACCTTTGGATACCAACTTTTAGGAAATTATAAATAGAAATTAAAATAATAATATTTTATTCTTTGTTATACACAATGTTTTTCATCACATTTGCGAGGAAACAAATACATTTTAGATGAAATGAATACAAATCGTAATAAAAACTGCAACATGCCAGTCGTCCATTTTGTTGAATTTGACGTGAGGCGCGTATGGCAATCGGTATACAGCCACGATTTGAAAACACTTAAAAACATTTTACATAGACACTAAATAACTACATATTAAATCTGTAAATAATTCAGATAAACATGTTTAAGTAGTTTTTTAAGTTTACATTTATTTACAAATACGTTTTCAGACATCGTATTTAATATAAAACCTCTTTGCTTTGTAACTGCCGCATGAGTGACAGATACAATTTAAGAAAAACACCATTACGCCCGTGGGCGTAAAACAGGCTATTACAGCTCTATATGTCTGCGCATTATGAAGCCCTTTTCGAGCAAGTGTGATGAAAACAAATATTCACTCATGTCATACGCCGCGTGCCGTCGCTAGGTGACTGACAATAATCTGTGCCAGAAGTATGCTTATTATTGCTCATGTTCGGCGACACGGGAACGCCCACTCACCACTTCCAATGGATTCTTTATTCCGTGTTACATACTAACGAACGGAGCTGATTTGATGTGTGAGGGCCGACCGATCGATTCCTGCTCAAATATTTACTTTTGTCTGCGATGCGAGATAAGGAACCGCGTCTTTTCTTGCTAGTTCTAATGTTACCCGTGCAGGGCTACCACAGCTTGCTGCTATGGCGCATGGCACGTTGGCACGCCACTCAGCAATCGTAATTTTAATACAGCATTTAGTGTAAAGGTTTTTTCTCAAAAATTATCGGCCAAGTTGACTTTATTTGTAAAAAATCAGGATAGTGAAAAGTGCATAGTTTATGGTTAGTCAAAAATTTTTAAATTTAAAACCTTGCTGGCTCGATTTTGCTCGACAACAATGTTGCATACAAATTCCATTATTTATCGTGGTACAAACTTTTTAAAAAGTTAAAATGGCCATATAAATAAAAGGCATAGGTCCTAAACAGCCAAAACGGAAGATCAGTAGCTGTGACTTATCGCGACTTTTTAGTTGTCTCAAATAACTTATGGCGTTTTCGGAAGAATTCTTGTCTGTGTGTGTTGGAAGTCTTTTTTTACACTAAGTTGGACGTTCCAACTAAGTGTAAAAAAATTAAAAGACGGCAATGCAAAAAATATTCTGTTTTTACATACAGTGGCTAGTTGATTTTCGGAAAATAAAGAAAATTGTCGTGAAAATGATTCCAGATTTAAAAGAAGCTGCAAGCTCAGTTATAGATAATTTGTTCCCTTCATAGCCAAAAGACAAATATCTAAAGGCGTACGACAATTTCATGAAGTGGCGAGAAAAAAAGCATGCCTTATCATTTTCAGAAAGTATATATATTTTTGTTTTCTTGCACATTTTTTGAGAAAAGCACTATTGTCTCAGCCGGAAGGGCAATTGCTGGCTTCGTATTAAATTAAACGGACTCCCAAGGTCGTCCGTTTAAAATGAATACTCAGCCAGCAATTGCCTACTTTCCTTGCTTCGACAATAATGTACTATTACGTCACACCTGGCCATAATGTGAGTTTTACCGCACGCTGTGCGTACGGTAAAACTCGCATTGTGGCCAGATGAAGACGTAAAATTGTGTACTCACCACGGGCAGTAAACTTTCTTTTACAGCCCTTGGTAAGTAATGTACTAATTGTATTCCATACATGTAATCTGATGTAGATTATAGACGTGTACCGTGTGCTTGCAGGTCTGCGCATCGCGCCGCCGGAGGCGCCGGCGACGGGCTACATGTTCGGCAAGGGCATCTACTTCGCGGACATGGTCTCCAAGTCGGCCAACTACTGCGCCACCAGCAGGAGCTGCCCCGACGGCGTCATGCTGCTGTGCGAGGTCGCGCTCGGGAACATGTGAGTCCGGGAACAATGCCAGGGCACTTGCCACTCAACACTCGACACTCGACACTCGCCACCGCTGTATTCCGTCACGCAGCACCTGATCGTCACCAGGGATGCCGCAGACGCGATTTTTTTGACATCCGCGCATGCGGATATTTGGGATTTGCGGATGCGGATGCGAATGTCTGCAACATCCCTGATCGTCACAGCACCAGCTCGTGTGGGTCAGTATTATGTGTAAGAGACTCCATATTGCAACGCACACTTATTAACTCTGTAATAGTATCGCTCCAGCTCGCGATAAGCTCACGGCGGGCGGGCACCGCGCGTGCAACCGCCGGCGAGGCGGCCTACTTCAAATGTAAAATAAAATGCTTCTCTATTCCAGTTGAATATAATTAAAATTCGTTCGACAGAGTAAGTCCTATGAGTAGGCCCGTGGGCCTTAGGAGGATAGCTAGTTTTGTAGCCAAGGTTATGTAGTGGTGGGTAATTTTTTTAATCCGTTTTTTATGAGGTAAATCCTATAAACTTCCTTTTTTTGATGGATCGATCATTGTATGGCTTATCTCCTACGCAGTTCTAAAGTTCATAACATAGTCATTTTCTAAAAAAAACTCATTTACCGTTGGAGGCATTATGTTAGGTATAGGTAGACCTTGCAACTCAGTCATCGCCCGCTTGCGCGTGGACGGTCGGACTATAGTTATTTTGAGACCTAGAAGTCCTAACGAAATTAGGTTGTAATGACACCAAAAAAGGACCGGGTTGCACTCCGGGAGTGCCGGCAGAAGTGAAACCTCAATAACATTGTAACAGTTTTTCGATCAGGTCACGTGACATCCTACGGTGTCACCCTAAAAATGAATTTCGTGCAAATTTATAAACAATTATCAATTATTTAGGCGGAAGGGCCGCGGGCGCGTTGTGTGCGACGGGCCGGCGACGAACAAAATACCAATTTGTTTTTGCCATTGCCAAATATTTTTCAAAGCTCTTTAGGAATAACGTCCAAATTCGAACTATTCGAATTTGCAAGAACAGCGGACGGCGGCGGCGGTGAACAAAATATCAATTTGTTTTTGCCGTTGGTAAATATTTTTCAAAGCTTTATTTCTTTAGGAATAACGTCCAAATTCGAACTATTCGAATTTGCTCTATAGCAAAACGGTGAAGGACGCATGAACAAAATTAAAAATTTATTTGCAGAATATGCTATTGCAAAAAGTGTTTAACGGCTTTATACTCTTACGAATAGCGTTCAGTTTTGAATTAAGACGAATCGGCTAGCAGCAAAATATAAAAGTTTGTGACCTCCTTCACATCTGACGTCACAAAAATCTGTCGCGTATTTAACAATTTTTCCCCATCCCAAAAAGTGTTCAGCGCCGCTAAATAAGTTTTCACTTCAAAAAACACGTTAATCACCTGACCCCGATCACCCAGGGGAATTAGCGGCAATTATTTTATATTCAACTAGGAAAAAAATGATAATGTTCAGTTATGGCGCTACGCCGGACGCTACCGCGTCACGCTCGCTTCGCTCGCTCGGCTCGCGCGCTGTAGGGTTGCAGTTCACCTAACAACCTAACCGTTTTTTAAGCCCCGACGCAAAGAGAGGGGTTATAAGTTTAACGTGTCTGTCTGTGTATCTGTGTATCTGCCGTGTATATGATGGACCGATTTGAATGCGGTTTTTTTTGTGTCATAGATAATTTTACCCCGAGTGTTCTTAGCCATTTTTCATGAAAATCTGTTCAGCCGTTTTTGAGATATTGGACTTTGAAATGAAAATGTCGGGGCTTTGTCAAGTTTTGTAAGTTGTAGTTATTTCGTGTTGTTGTGCAGGAAGGAGTGCCTCGCGGCGACGTACGTGGAGAAGCTCCCGGCCGGCACGCACAGCACGTGGGGCCGCGGCCGCACGGAGCCCGACCCGGCGCAGGCGCGCACGCTCGACACAGGAACCCTCGTGCCGCTCGGCAAGCCCGTCAACAAGGACATCAACACGTCGCTGCTCTACAACGAGTATCCTTTGTATTACCACAGCACTGGGATACGGGCTGGCTCTCGAAGCTCCAGCGGCGCTACAGTACTCGCAATACTGCCGTCCTAAGCAAAAAGGCCGGGTCTCTCACTATTGAGAAGTCAGATGCGTCCTTTTTGCTTAAGACGGCAGAATCCCTCTGTCGCTTGAATTTGCAAGTGCGACAGACATAGACGAACGAACGAGCGAAGCGTTTCATAGTAGCCGCTCAGTTAATGTACGACGGTATGATAATCCGCGTCCACTTATTTTTGTGTCTTTATGCATGGGTTAAAATGAGACAAATATATAGTGGACGCAGATTATCGGGCCGTATGCACCCGTTGTCTTCGACCACGACTTCGAACGACAGAGTGGTCTGCGGCGCTACCCCGAAAATCTAATCTCGCAATTTGTGTCTCCATCTCGCCCGCTCGAGTATAATAGGTACGATAAAGACGGATATATACGAACTTCGAAATTCAATTTCATGGTTATAGCGGGCAGCGGGTGTTGACAAATTGAACTCGATGAAATGTGTAAAAGGCTGCTTGCCGCTCCGCTGCTCGCTTCCATGAGATCGAGCTATAATTTGATTTATTTATAATATTTTTCTATTTTACGCAGTTTGTTTCCTTAGCACATCGTCAGATTCATCGTGTACGACGTCGCGCAAGTCAACGTCAAATATCTGCTCCAGATGAAGTTCAACTACAAGTACTGAGGCGTCGGTTCTTTGTATACTTTATCATACATCACATACTATACAACCGCAGCTACAGGACGGAAGCATCTGATTATTGCATACTCTATGGCGACATCACATAACGGTCTGTGAGCTCTTAGAACGACCATCGGGTTCCGGTGATCTTTGATTTTGAAATAAGAACGTGTAAGATTAAGCGAGAGAGAGAATACAGACCCGAAGTTTCATTTAAGTGCTAAATGGATCATAAACGATGTTGAAAACGTAGTCATCCCTTTTTTGGGTAAAACAGATCTAACATTAGAATGAGATGGGATTATGCAGCTACTCTCCAGTAACATTAGTATTCGATAGGTTCCTGTTTAAATTTAATTTAGTCCAGGAAACAGTGAGTTCAAAGTTCATTTGAAGTACTATGTATGTTAAGAATATTGTATGTGTATGAATATGTTGTAATGTTATTTTTTTTTAATTGTGATTGTACGATTTATATGAGAAACGAATTCTCCATAGTGCAGGCTGTGCCCAGAAATCAGAGCTGGGCATTTGGTAATGTTTTAAATTGCTTGTTTGTTGGCAGCGGGTTCTTAAAATGTTATTACATTATGTGCCACTCGGAACCGCTCATTATATCACGTAAGTCGTTGTTTTTTTTTTAAATCTTGTTTGTCTCTCTTTCATACATTTCATGGAAAGAGCTGATTACTTAAAATATTAATATAGTGTATTACCAGCGATCTGTATTGTTGCTACAATAACTAGCCATAAGATTTTTAATTTGATTTCATTCCATGTTAATTATTGATGATAATAAATATTTTTCTGCCAATTTAATTGTTTGTTTTTATTCTGAGTTCCAGCGTCCATTCGTCTTGAGACGAACAAAAATGAATTACGCACACGGATTACTGAATATTTTTGAACCCCCACTTTAGGTGTAGGGGAGGTACTTTAAAACATTTTTTTTTTTCAAGATTTTGTTATAAGTACTGTTTGTTCAGCGTGATTGATTTATATACCCATGCAGGGCCATGCATTACCGCTTTCTAGTAGTAAAGGGTAACTGAGCTAAGCCGCAGACGGACAGACCGACATGGCGAAACAAAAAAATAATTCAAAAATCGAAGCTGGCCACGCTGGTCCTGCGAGTTGGGGAATTCACATACTAACAGCCCTCAACGCTCACCTTCTAATATATCTTGACACCGCGATGCGTAGTAACTATACTCCAGGCAAAATACGGTTTTGAAAAACATTAATTTATAATAGCGTTTTTTTTGTTGATTTCATTTGAAAATGTTATTCTAAGATGATTTAGTCAAGAATCGGACAAACTTTCCACCCGGAAGTAATTATGTAGATTTAAATGAAGCATGCATTATCTTTTTTTGTACGATTTATCTTGAATATTATAGAGCAAATGTAAATGAACCCAAATAAAGACAAAAACATTTATTAATATTTTTACTGACTTTTTAGAAGCCAGTTAACTTATAATTTTTTCGATGTGTGAAATTTTGTCGGATTTTGTCACTGGGTAACTATTTAATTGATAATATATCCGTTATACATAAAAAATAAGCTATTATAAATTATTTCCAAAATTGACATTTTTCCATACAAGTTGTCAGTTCATTGCCTGGACTACTAAGCGTAGCTAGAGTTCTAGTTTCGTGACGGGTGAGCCGCATTGGCGCGTAGCGCATAAGAGCCCAGGGATGTTGCGGATGCGATTTTTTTGACATCCGCGGATCTCGATGCTCACATCCGTGAATGCCGATTTTGAGTCAAACCCCCCAAAAAATAAATCCGTCCATATGATATCGAGTAGGGATAAAGCAAGTTACTTACAACCTGAATTTTAATGATTGCGAACAAAATAGAATAAACGCGGCATCGTTCTTGTCACGTTCGCGATACGCCAGTCAGTAGAGGTTCAAAAGCGGAGCAGCAGCAAAATTGTGAGGGTTTGTAGCTGCCAAAAGTAGTCCCGATATATCACGTGTTACCATTTTTGATATTTACTCGGTTGCATCCATATAGATACACAATGTAAAATTTATTGCACCACCATATGTTATAACATAGTATAATTACTCTACTGACTGGGGCGCGGGCGTAACGAGTGAATGCGGCGAATCGGCAGATTACAGAAACGAAATGAAACCGTGATGAAACCTGACACGCGCCTCGTTTTTATCCCGCCTTGCACTACATCCACATCCGCTAAAATTCCGCATCTATTTTCGCGGATGCGGATGTCGAAATTGAGGGCAACTGTCGCGGTTGCGAATGTCTAAAACTTCCCTGCTTTATATTAAAAATCAACCTATCAGGAAACAGAATAAATTTCAAATATTAGGCGTTTTTAGGGTTCCGTATCCATAGGGTAAAAACTGGACCCTATTACTAAGACTTCGCTGTCCGGCTGTCTGTCTGTCACCGGGCTGTATCTCAAGAACCGCGATAGCTAGATAGTTGAAATTTTCACAGATGATGTATTCTGTTGCCGCTATAACAACAAATACTAAAAACAAAATAAAATAAATATTTAAGGGGTCTCCCATACAACAAACGTTTTTTTTTTTCAGGCTGTATCTCAAGAACCGCGATAGACAGTTGAAATTTTCACAAATTATGTATTTCTGTTGCCGCTATAATAACAAATACTAAAAACAAAATAAAATAAACATTTAAGGGGCCCTCCCATACAACCACCTTTTTTTTTAACTGTTTTTATAGATAATGGTACGGAACCCTTCGAGCGCGAGTTCGACTTGCACTTGGCCGGTTTTTTATTCCCGAATTCACAATCATTAAAAAAATAAACGCCTTTGGCCGTCTATAGCCTCGTCCAAACGTTCAAGCGGGGTGGCCTGCAAACATGACATAAGCTATTAGATTGAGCGGGATAGACTGCTGTCTATCTCGCTTTATGTCATGCAGCGTATGCGTCTGCCGCGCTAGGCCGTTTGGACCCGGCATATAATATACGGTAAGTAGCGTTTATTCGTGGTGTCAATATTTTATATCTGTGTCAAACAGTTTATTAAAAAAACCATGCTGCCAAATTGAACAATCTTCGCTGTGGAATTTATTATTGATTGTGGATGGATAATGTTTGTTTTCACTATTTTCTCACAGTCTAAGTGAAAAGTAGAGTGTATAACTCTGGTCTAAAAGCCATATTACCACTCGAACAATTTTCCCTCACTTCACTCGGGAAAATAACCATCTCGTGTTAATATGGCTTATTTTAGCCCGTTGTCATACAATCTACTATTATTCTGTAAGTACACCGCAGCAATGGCACTTTTATTTTACCATGCATTAAGTCTCGTCCGCTGCACCAATGTTTTTGATGTTTTTAAACATCTCACATGTTATCCGTCAGCTTTGGCAAACAAATAGGGTATCGTTTTGATTGGCTTAAAGTCTCGGTCGTTAACACTTTCGCAACCGGACTTAAAATTGAACAATACACCAGAACCCGACAGAACTCGCTAGGCGTGTAGATTTATAGCTACTGCCCGCCTAGCGGGCTGAGCCGCTATCTGACCAAACATTACGAGTGCCTACCAGGCGGGTTCTTGGTTGCGAACGTGTTAACATCTGCACATCAATTCTTTTACATCCCTATATTTAGCACAACATCGATAGTTCGGCTAATCTAAACCAATAATTACATGGCAACACCGATGATTTTCAAATAGAGCGTATTTAACTTTATTTCATGGTATAATTATGAGACCGCCACATTTATAACCCATGTTATCATGATATTGGAGTGCATAATTACACAACGCAATTTAAGTACATACGTGCGTGGTATGTACACAAAGAAAAACAGTGCATGCTATCCAACTTTAAATGTGACAGATTCGACAGGGGTACGTTTGAACAAAAATAATAAACGTAACGAAATAAAATACATCGTTTATTGATTGCATTCGATTAAATTTTTCCGCATAAAATAAAATAAAATTTGTGTTCACGACGTCATATCGCGAACACAAACAACCTAATCGAACAAAATGTGTGGCAACACTGTTTGGGCTGTGCGAGCCGTCATCATAGAATCTTCGATTTTGGTTTCCTTGTATTTTGTCAAAGTGGATTTAGTACGGATATTTGGGCATCCTTAGCGCAATAGTTTTGTAAATAAATGGCGGATTCGAGAGAAATTCTCGACATGAAGTCATGTCGAATATGCTTGACCAACAAGAAGCCTTTATGTCCGCTGTTTCGATACAAATTGTCTGGTAATTACGCTGAAATGCTTACCGCCATTGCGGACGTAAAGGTAGGTTGTGTTGTTCAATCCCTAAACTAGTGATGTACTGAGGCTACTCTTGTTTGTTATTGTAAAAGATTGACGTAAAATTGTTTACTTCTTATTTCTTCGCTTGAGAATACAATGCTATATTCTTATTCCCATAGGTATCATCAAACGATGGTTTGCCAGATAAGATTTGTAGCAAATGCTGCACTTCCTTGGAAAAAGCATATCTGCTTAGAACTATTGCTGAGAGGTGAGCACTTCTCTGTTTAATATTTTTAAATCGAATAAAGTGATATTTACAGGCTATATATTATGTAAGTGATATTTGAAAACACATGGCCATGCTGATTTACCCATGATCTTGCATGGGCAGCTAACAAAACCTTGTAGTATAGTCTGTTGTACTTAGATTTTGGTGTTACACAGAACAGTGCCCAAAACAGTGATCGTTTTTTATTTCAGGTCTGATAAAATACTGAGGAAAGCTGTAACTAAACTTAACGTACCAACAAAAAAGATAGCTTTTGATTCTTTTACTGATATAAAGAGTGAGATTGCTCCGCTAACTGTGAAATCCGAGCCAAAATGGGAAATGGAAATAGAAGTCCTAGATACCTTCAATGTACCTAAACCCTTAGATCCCATCGAGGGTCAGGATATAGTCATTGCAAACACTGTAATCAGGAAAGTGGAGCCCAACTCGGAAGAACCTAAAAAGGAAACCTCTGATGATGTTGATTTGACATGGACTAAGACTAAATCTAAGCCACAAACTAACAATTATGATGTGAGTCCATTATTTTAACACACCTAGTGAAGTAACCTTGTAGTATTTTTTAAAATTCTTAAGCATTTGTTCAGAATATTGTGACAAATTGGGGTCCCGTCACTTGACCTTCTAATGGTTCACTAGATTTCATTTCAATAGATCTAATGTTTCACTATAGAATAGACCAAATCCATTTTTTTCAAAACGGGGAACTTTTCGGGTTTTCTTTGAATATTGTCAAATAGAAGTCATTAAGTTAGCTTTGGTTTGTTTTGCAATAATCATATCAGTTAATATTTAAGAAAAAAATGCATTAGGTCTAATGAAGCATTTCTTCCGTTTGACCTAAATAATAAACATAACGAAATAAAATACATCGTTTATGGCTACAGTATTTAGGTCTAACAAGGGTGAACCTGTTAAATTATATTGTATTGTATAAATTCAATATTTTTTTGTGATTTTGTACTTCAGCAACTTGTTTCACAGCAATTCATATTTAATTAATCTTTTGTTTCATTTCAGGCAGAATATTTGGATGATGACTTCTTCCAAGATGATGATGATGATGACTATGTGCCACCCAAAGAGAAACAGAAAACGAAATTCAAAAAACCCAAGTTGTCAGACATCAAAGTTTTCAAGGAGAAGAAAAAAACAGTTGTGAGGAAACTGAAAGTGCTCTCTAAGTCCGACAGTTTCGAGTCCCTGAGCTCCAGTGATGACGGAAAACCAAAAGCAGCAACCACAATTACATGCTGTAAGTAGAATGTATTAATACATAATACATGTCATCTTAATATTACATTACTAATATAAGATTGTAGAACTGACCTGACATGCCACAGAATAAATTATTAAGTACCTAAAGGTACAGAAGGTCCACTGTCTAAGAGATAATGTTAGCTGTAATTTTCTTGCAATAGACAATCGTACAGTGAGATAGGGCTGTTGATGTACCACTACTATAACTATTTTAGTTCCTATGTTTTTAATCGAATTTTGGAAATAATAATATGATATGATAATAACAAGTAAAATAGCCGGGCAGTCAGGATTAAGTAAAAAAATACAATAATACAGTAAGTTTTTTACTAAAGAATTCCTATTTTGCAATGGGATTACTTCTTTCGTCATGTTAGCAAAATATTATTATTATCATTATTAGGAGCCTATGGTGTCCCACTGCTGGGCAAGGCCTCCCCCCTCCGTTTCCAGGCATCCCGATCCGGAGCAGCCTCTGGTCAATCCTTTAAAAAGGAGTCTATCTCGTCCCGTCATCGCCGGCGAGGTCTGCCGCGTCTCCGTCTTGAGTTGTCGGGCTGCCATTCAGCGGCGGTCTTGGCCCACAGCTCACTTGGCATGCGGCAGATATGACCAGCCTGGTCCCACTTCAACTTAGCCGCTCTCCGAGCTACGTCGATTATTTGCGTCTTAGAGCGCAGCGTGGTGTTCTGGATATGGTCCATTCATTTTACACCTAATATGCTGCGCTCCATGGCCCGCTGGTAAACCCCGAGTTTGGACTTCTGAGATAACGTCAAAGACCAAGTCTGTGCACCGTAGGTGAGAGTCGGTAGTATGCACATGTCCATGAGTCTCCACTTTTGACACCTGTTATCACCAGAAATATTCTCATATTAGCTATGCTGATGCTAATTTATAATAGCTGTATTAAAGTGCGATACCACTGGTATCTGAATGCTATATTCCAACATTACCTATAATGTTGAGATAACTCAATGGATTAAGTCATGTGCTCTAGGCTCAGCTGCCTAGAACGACAGAGGTTCGAATCCCAGCTAACGGGAGGTTTATATTTTTGTATTTTTTTATATTTGTTGTATTTCTATAGATGGAAGTTCTTTATATACAAATATTAGTCATAAAGAAAATTATATTTTCATAACTTAAATAATTTAAACAGGTTTTTATGTTTAAATATGTTTATTTTGTTCACTACAGTTCTGTTAAAGCAATTTTATAATACTACTTAGTAATAGTTACCTAGCAACTTTTTTGTTGTTTTTATTGAGGTAATTGCTTAAGTTTCATTTCCATAATTGGAAAAAGATTGAAGCTTCACCCCAATAAATATAATATTGACAATATTAACTTACAACCGGGTTATCTAACATTCAAATCAGCAGAACGCATTAAGGTGTTAATTGCCATAATATATGTGCGTTCAAACCATGAATTATTGTGTTATTGATTTGAAAATAACGATAATAATTTTATTTGGGCTTTCACCGTTACTTACACTTGTTTGATCCTATAAAACATCACATTTTAAATAGTAAAGGAATATATAAAAGAATGCAAACGGCATATTAATACCTACCTACTGAAACAATATATATTTTTAAAATTTATTTAGGATAACCCGGTTTATAGAATAGGTATATCTTAACATAATCCATACTCTTTGGGCGACAGCATCTGCACTCTTTCTATGTTAGGAACTACGCGACCATTATCACAGCGCGTATTATTATATATAACATCATAAACTTAAATGGCCGAGTTGACTCGATTGAATACACTTCACTTTTTCACTCTGATTCACTTCAGACAGCCATCATAGGCCAAATTACAACCTTGTTTTCTGGGCTTCCGTTAGCGACGACGAACTGGGCCTTCGCTTGTGTGGAATGTGGGTTATCCGCTTGAACAAATTTTCTTCGTATTTAGTTAGGTCATCTTCACAGCTTCATAATGCGCGGCATCAATGAGACCTGGTCTACGAGATCCTTCCTCTTGTGCCCATAAAACAACCGTTTTTCACTGTAACAACTGTATTCGTAAATACACAATAAGAACAATGTAAGATACGAGTATGTAGTAAGGTATAACATATATTACAAAACATATGTAAACACTACTTACGTTTACATTATATTTTACCAATTAATTGTGATCTTTTAACTAGATCAATCGAGAACTCATTGTTATGTTTGTATAGAAGGAAATCGAATCGTAAATGGCCGACAAACGAACAAGAAATAAGTGCCATAAGAAATTGGATGGTAGTTATATATTACAATACAGTCTACCCTCCTCAATTATTCGTAGTTGTGATGTGACGAATATTTGCATACAAAATTAAACTGTAGACGAATTTCAACCTATCTGTCGACTGTCATAATGGCCCAACGGTAACTAGGCAGGTTTAAGTCGACCTAAGTTATCATCACTGGAAGGTTTCGAATTCAAATCTGCGCCCAGCCAAGTTATGGTGGGAATCAGTTTTTGTAATTTATTCGATGTTTGGATATTTCCTCGTAGCGCAAACATAAGAAAAAGATGAATAAATCTACAAAAAGGTGAGTGACAACCAAAAAATTGGCAACGCGCTGGAGTTGACTTGATAAATATAATGTAAAAAATAATAGGTGGTAACCCACAAAAAGACAAGGAAAACATCAATTTTATTTTTGCCAAAAAATTGCTTACAACGCCATCTAGTGAAATCTCGCTAATCCTCTGAGGTTTAAATTAACATCCATAACTATATTACACGTCGTGCTCATAGATGGCGTAGGATTCAGCTGACAAGCGAATCTGTTTCTGGAATGACCATGCACTTATGCTGTCTGCTGTACGTTTGTTCCTTTGTGGCACTCTAGGGATCAAACGCGTGGGTCGATTTTAATGAATTAAACTCTTGCGAGTGTCACTGAAGACAAGACAGTAATCAAAATTCAAAATGGCTGGCAGCGGACAGCATATTGTAAAAAAAATAAGTTGACGAAGTATGTCATGTGTATCGTTGAATACCTATTACAACAGGTTGCTTTAGTAACTTTTTAGTTGAATTTACCGTTTAGGATTTATAACGATTTAAAGTTGGCTTAACAAAAATGTAATATCTAAAATCTTACAGTAGTACCACAAATATAAGTTACATCGGCAATCTCCGTCCGCGCTTACGAGTGCTGACAAGTACCGAATGAAATCGAACGTATGACCATTTCAATAAAGACCTTGTTTCACTATATGTAAGGTACAATATGCAACCCGTGCTTTCCCGCTCATGGCGGCAGACAAAATGGCGGGTGCCGAAGCTGCCTGCGTCGCTTCGTAAAATTTCGGCCAATGGGCGTTGAAGATTTTACCCGCGCAAATGCGCTGCCTTATGATTGGTTAAAATATTTTCAAAAAATGCTTTCTGCGCAGGTACATACGTCGTTGTAACTTATATTTGTGGTACTACTGTACAGTCCATACGTCTTTATGGATTTTGCCATAATCGTGGGAGTGATATAGGCTCTTAAATTAAAAAAAAACAACTGGGTTTTTTTAAATCTTTTGATTTCACTTGTTATAGTCGATAGCGTTATAATGAAAGTCCTGTTTCAGATCCAATAATGAAGAACGGCTCCCGCGGGCCCCCGATCCTGCTGAAGCGGCCCAAGGACGCCACCATCCTCAAGGTGCACCCCGCGTACAAGGCGCGCGCGGACGCGGCGCGCGCGCACCGCCGCGACAAGCCCACGCCCGTGCGCATGCTGCGCGCCGCCAAGCCCGTGGTGAAGCAGAGAGAGAAGATGGTCTGCCCTGTGTGCGGCATACTCACTTACACGCTCGGGAACCACATCGCCACGCACCAGGGTACGTTTTGCATTTTCCAGGGGCAAGTAAAAGCTAATATGGCTTAATTTTTCTTTAATAACTTTAGGAAAAGATGTTCAATATTGTATTTGCAACTTTTTTATGAAACGTCAAAATGCTCTGTTCGTAGTAACGAAATACAGACTAATAAAGTTACAATTTTCTAACACAGCGTTATTTTTTAATCTGAATGTTAAGGAATGGGAGTCGAGTCCTATAAACACCTCGCCCCTACACTATTCTCCTTCGATATTTATAGTATGCTTTTTCCAGTTCCCAGACATCATCATTACCAGCCTATATACCACCCCCACTGCTGGGCACAGACATGGGAAGTGAAAACCTCTTATTCTGTTACAGAAAAAAAACGATACTCGTGCAGCCAGTGCACCCGGTCATTCGCGCAGAAGGCGAACCTGCAGGTGCACCAGAAACAGCACACGGGCGTGAAGGACCACATCTGCGAGGTCTGCGGCGCCGGCTTCTACAGCCAGAAGTCTCTAGTCAGGTACCTATATATCTACATCTACATTATAAAGAGGAAAGATTTGATTGTTTGCTTGTGTGTTTGTGTTGAATAGGCTCCGTAACTACTGGGCCGATTTGAAAAATTCTTTTACCATTAGAAGCCGACATTATCCCTGATGAACATAGGCTACTTTTTACCGCGGGAAAATGCTTCATTCCTACGGGAACTCCTGTTCCTGCTAGTTTATTTATATTGTAACTAAAGTTTTGGTAAAAATCGTTTTGTCTTCTTGTGTCACTTGGACATTCTTGGTGGTAAGAAAGGGACAAAACACATTTTTATTTAAAAAGTAATTACTACGCTGCACCGAAAATGCTACAATTTTTACGATGTCTTGGAGACGTTTAGCCATAGTGTTTGAGCTCATAGTTATACAGGGTGTATCAAAAATGGGGTGTGAACCGATCAAGGGCATGTTCGGTAGCGTATTGCGAATCCAAAAATGCATTTTTTTTTCTAATTTTTGATATGTTAGGGCAACCGATTAGGGTGGGACTACGATATTTTCTGACTAAATAAATAGATGTGCAGGTGTATCAAAAATGGGGTGTGAACCGCGCAAGGGCGTATTCGGTAGTGCATTGCGATTCTAAATATGCATTTGTTTGTTTTTTTTTTGTTTACATTGAAATGTTTGTTTTTGTTTACATTACAGTCATTGTTTTTGTTGACATTGCTTGTGTATGACATCAAAAACGTAAAAGCTGTCACCTGCGTGTCAAAAAAACATACACAAAACATTAGTTTTCATAACACAGCTGTGCGCGCAGCGGTTGAAAATGAAATATACCCTCCCACCCTTCAACCTCGCGGGGGAATGTTGTCATACACAAGCAATGTCAACAAAAACAACGACTGTAATGTATACAAAAACAAAAATATCAATGTAAACAAAAAAGAACAAACAAATGCATATTTAGAATCGCAATGCACTACCGAATACGCGCTTGCGCGGTTCACACCCCATTTTTGATACACCTGCACATCTATTTATTTAGTCAGAAAATATCGTAGTCCCACCCTAATCGGTTGTCTCATTATTCTCATTAACTTTCCCTTTACCGAAACAAAACGTTACGACCGCGTTCGCGTTTAGCTGTCAAATCCCATACAAATTGAGGGTAAAACGCAAACGCGATCGTAAAGTTTTGTTTCGGTAAAACTTATACTAAAGCCTCAGTTTGAGGATTATAGAATATACATTTCATCATTTCTTTGTTCGTTGCAGGCACAATTTAATCCATAAAGGCGAGCGACCTTACCCTTGTACTTTGTGCAATAAGAGGTTCATTGCAGTAAGTATATTTTAGATTTTTTTGCCTTAGAGTATTACATATTATTAATCTTCATATACTAAATTAAATCGAACGAGCGAGCGAAGCGTACGAAGTTCTATGCTTGGGCCTAAATTCCAATTTCTGGATGTCCGGCTGTGCTCTACAGGTCGCAGTTCTCAACCGACTCTCGTGAAATTTTGGGAGCACGTTCAATCATTTTATAGATTTATGTGTCGATTAAATTGTCGAAGTAAGGTTCATTTTCAGTTTTTTGCTACAAAGACTGTGAGACGCAACTTGCGGAATTTACTGTGGCGAAAAGGTTAATTCGTTACATATTTACTGTTAAATGTCCGCGTTAAACAAATCGACTCACAATCATTATCGACTACAATGAAGTGAGGAGCAACAGTGAAAACACATTTCAGGTCGGGTTTATCAAATAATCCCCTTATTCATAGCCGTTGAACAAACCTACGTCGTCTTTATCTGGCACTTTGACATAACGGGTGTAGACTCAAACAATATTACACCAAAAGAAAGAAGACAAAAAAAATATGCCTAGTGACGAAAATCCCATTCAGATATCTCAAAGAATTGCGAAGCTACAACCGTTTTAATATTGCCTGGTAGAGAGAGAAAACGCTCGCAGATCGTGACGTCACGATTTGCGAGCGTCATAGTAATCGTTTCATATCAAGTTGCGTTTTGCGGGAAAGGGACGGAATATACCCCCTCTTAAAACTTTGGGCACTTATAACTTTGTGTTTTTTTTCTCCATTTGACAATATGTTTAGAATAGAATAGAATAGAATCTTTATTTGCTTAGAATAAGTAGGTACATAAGTGTCCTTAGTTGTTATATGACAATAAGTATCTTATTCTGCTATTTGTATTGTGTAATACTAGCATGCAAATATTTATCTTATATAATATCGCTAAATGTCCTGAGACAGGAAATCTTTTACATTGTAATAGTTATTTACAGTTAAGAGCTTGATTAATTGGCTTTTAAATCTATTTAGGGGTAGCTCTTTCAAACATTTCGGTAACTTATTAAATATTGTCATGCACATAACAAAGCAGTGACTAGAGTATAATGCTGTCCTAGGCACGCAATCATGCACCAACCGTCCAGGATTTCGTTGGGTTCGAGTGGAAATGCTTGCAGCTGTTTTAAATAAATACATATGCCTCTTAACGAACATGCAGATTTCCAAAATATATAGACAGGGTAGAGGTAATATTTTAAGTTTTCTGAAGAGCGGTTTGCAAGACTTGTAGTTAGCGAGTCCGCAGATAGCCCGCACACATTTTTTCTGCGCCACAAATGCATTGCTGGAATAATTACAATTTCCCCACAAAATTAGTCCATATCTCAATACCGAATTAACATATCCATGATATGCAGCTAGAGTGGCCTGCAATCCTGAAGTGCGCCTTAATTTATGTAGAACATAAACAAATCTATTCAATTTGCATCGGACCTTATCAATGTGAGCTTGCCAGTCTAAATGTTTATCTAAAGTGACCCCCAAAAAAGTTACGTCTTGCAATTCTTGTATTTTCTTATTTCTAAAATGAACATTAATACTAAGATTTTCACCTCGTTTTGATTTAAACTGTACATAGTGGGTTTTATTAATATTAACCTGTAAATTATGTATTTCTAACCATTTTATAACAGTTTCCATCGTTTGGTTTACTTTACATTCATGTTCTTGTAGATTTTGTTTATTTTCCGATGTAACAATAAACGATATATCATCAGCAATCATAACTGATTTGTACGGAATGATATTAGGTAGTTCATTTATATAAACAATGAATAATAAAGGCCCAAGTACACTGCCTTGAGGAACACCAAAATAATTACATTTTAATTCTGATTTATAGTCAGTTTCTATTTTATGTTCATCTAGTTGAACAATTTTTTAAACCTTTGTCGGGAAAATTCAACATTATTGGTTATTTTATTTAGTGTCTACACCACTTTTGTGTTGGTGAGAAAGAGACAAAACACATAGTAATAATAATGTTTATTATAGTAAAACATGGTAAGTGCATAGTTATGCTTACATGGTTTTTGTAGTACTACAAGGTGAACTAAGTAAGCTTCAACTGATCCCCGTACTAGTGTGAACATATTTTAGTTATCTGAGGTTTGTTCAATTTTATGAATACGGAAGCATATTCGTGGCAGGGACCGTATACCGGTATTACGAAAATGTATTTTATCAAACATGCATTGAAATATTGACGTTGGGTTCTTCGAAGTGTCACGTTTCAGGCGCAGCGAGACGAGAGACCCGTAATGGCATTTCATACAAAATTGGAGGCCTAGGCCTGCAAGATGGTCTTTTTTAATTTCCATTCCACAATTTGTGGCACAGGATCACGGCGTTCAGCCATGAAAATTAAAGTTTGATTTATTGGAGTTTTTTTAATTTATTTCATTGCGTGTTTGAGACAAGTACTATACATACCTCGGCGTGAAAAGGGGTTGCCAGCCTCATACCCCTTACTTCCCGGCCTCTGTAGTAATGTACTACTTTATAAAAATGTGTTTTTCTAATTTGTCATTGAATTGGTTAAAATACCGGTATTATATTAATATTCCATGTATCGCATTTTCGTTGTTTCGCATTTCTGTATCCTAGCCGACTCATGTAACTTCAGTATCATTATAGTTTTGAATACCGAAAAAATATCTCTAAATGGGTAAGATATTTTGATTTTTATGAATACCGGTATAAGGGTAACTATCCACCCGAGCTGTGCGAGGTTGCGAGGCGGTGAGCGAGGAAAAATCCACCAATAGCATTGCTTGGCGCGCACGCGCATCGCTCTCTATGGGTGCATTCTTCTCGCTCACCGCCTCGCAACCTCGCACAGCTCTGAGGCTCTAGTATAAGTTTTACCGAAACAAAACTTTACGATCGCGTTTGCGTTTGACCCTCAATTTGTATGGGATTTGACAGCTAAACGCGAACGAGGTCGTAACGTTTTGTTTCGGTAAAACTTATACTAGAGCCTCTGGTAACCCTAAGGGTGGGTTGCACCAAACCGTCTATAATGGTAAGCGGTGTTCGTTAATATCTGAATGTATGGAAGGTTTGACAAGTCCCTATGCAAAGACAGCTGCCGGCGCCATATTTAACGTTGATCGGTCTGTACTCGTAAGTTGGCCTTGGCTCTGATTGGTCAGGTCCGTGCTGTTCGTAGGCCCGAGTGCATGCCCAGTGCACGCATAAACTCAACAAACCAACCCGCTGGAAAAGCGTCGAATAACCGCCAATACGGTATTTGACTGATAAATGACGTCACGATTTTCAGTGGTCAAACAGCGTAATTACATCTTTTATGTATTTTCAATACGCGCCACATAACTTTGTGTCTCTGAAGTTAACCTCAAGCCGCCTCTCGTAAACCCGTCGGACCCCTCTGACACATAGAGCATTGATAGAATAGAGGGACTCACACATCTTTGTCGCACTTGTGTCACTAAGATGTAAGCATAGGTACAATACCACAAGTGGGAACGAGATACAAATCTGCTCAGCGCGTATAGGCCTTTTTCTTTGCCATCTGTCAAAATATTGTACAGAAACTGACGTCATGGGGTATACATATCATGATTTGTCAGCCCCAATTTAACAGAAGCTGACTAATCGCTATCGTCTGGAGGCATGTTGCGCTGCTGATCCAACTCAAACGAGTTGTACTGAGAAATTGCATGCACATGTGGTCGGATTGTTACATCTGTACGCTACACCCAATTATTACTTCGACATGTTGTACTGACAAATTGGGGTAAAATCATATCTGTATACCCCATCACGGATATACGACTAAAGTAGATAGACATGAGATGTCGAGCATGTATTAGTTTTCTGATCCTTCTAAATTAAGGGCTGATTTTGTAATCTCTAGATAAATATATCCGTCAGTTAAAATTATCACCATTTTTTTCTTAAGTCATATTAAAGAAAAGGACAGAGCTAACATTTATCTGACATATAGTTTTATCTGGGAATTGAAAAATCGGCCCTAAGTCAAGTTATTTTACCTCTATCTCTTTTCGGCATTCACTAGGACTCCATCTATTAAATCCTCTATATATATGCTCTGACACCTTTGCGGCGCTACTAAAATCAGAGACGCAAACTTATGTAGCACTTGAAAAACGTGTTTAATGAAACAAAAATACATAAAACCGTGATGTTTTCCGAGTATTGCGCGAGCTATATAAACTGGTAATCTTACCTAACAATAAAGGTGGCATTCCACTTGTCTAAGATCTTTGTCCAATGTGCATTGCATCTCAGTCATTCTTTAACACTCGCAACCGGATTAAAAATGGAACAATGCACCAGAAACCGACAGAACTCGCTAGGCCTGTAGGTTTATACTACTGCCCGCCTAGCGGGCTGAGCCGGCATCTGAGCAAACATTACGAGTGCCTACCAGGCCGGTTCTTGTTTGCGAACGTGTTAAGCAAAATGTGAGACGCAATTACACATTGGACAAAGATCATGGACAAGTGGAATACCACCCTAATATATTTCCACTCCTGTCAAATACCGTATTGTTGCAGCGTTGCGACCTCAACCGCCACCTGCGCATTCACTCCGGCTACAAGCCGTTCAAATGCGCGACCTGCACCATGTCTTTCAACGCGAAACACCAGCTACAGAACCACGAGCGCATGCATACTGGGGAACGCCCATACACTTGCGAGGTATGTAAGTGTAGCTCCATACATTTCCCTTGCAGGGCTCCGGGCTACGGCGGCATATGCGCATACACACGGGCGACAAGCGGTTCAGCTGCGACATGTGCAGCCGCGTGTTCACGCAGAGCCACCATCTGAGGAACCACAAGCTGTCGCATACTGGGGACAAGCCGTTTGTGTGCGAGGTTGGTGCGATTGAAGTTATATGTGCACCCCGATTAGGTAGGTTAGGGTCGGCCGGGTCCCCTGGGGTTCGTCCGTGGGCTTCGGTAACCGGCCATCAGGACCGTACACTTGTCACAGACACACTGAGGAACGCCCCTAATCGTGCGAGGTACGTTCGTTCCAAGATACTAATATTTATCATCATCATCATCGTCATATCCCCCAATGAGAGCCACCATGACCGGTCCTGGGCCACCCGCAACCAGCGGACTACCGCAACCTTTAATTGTTATCTGAAGAGGCAAAGTTTGTGAGTGTGTTTGCAAGTTTGTAGATAGGTGGTAAACTCCACAACAACTCATCCCATGTCACAAATTAAATTTTCACCAGTGTATAGAAATGAACCTTCGGGGTGGACCTGGACATAGTCTATATTTTATTCCGTGGTTTCGCTTGCGATGTGTCATACGCGGGTGGAGCGGCGTGGGCGGCTATTTGTAAAACTCGTTGCGGTCAATATCATTTTCATTTCTCATGCTCTAAAAGTTCGTCTTTATGCTGTGCGTAGGCGACATAAAGTAGCTTTTTATGCTCTAGTGCATAAAGTAAAATCTTCGTCGAAGACCAAGGCAATCGGTCCAACAGCCACACGAGCAACTTTAACTTCATAGAATAAACTCTTTATTTTTATTTTATTATGTTTCGTTAGTATTCTAAGGCCGATATTAGACTATCATATACTTATCATAGAAATATGAGTTCATATAATGTCAAAGTCTAGGATCATTTTTTTATATGATAGTGGTCTATGTTTGCATATTACACCTAAGATCATACAAGTGTCATAGCCGTCATAGGTAAACACGATGGATACCGATTTAGCCGCGTTTTCCGTTGCTATGAGTGCAATTTTGTTAATTGCTCTAAGGATGAGGAAAAAAAGGAAAATAAGGAGAATATAATATTTGGGTTAGACCATGGATTGCAAGGCGATCAGAGAGGAGTTACACAGGCACATTAAGTATTAGAAAAACTTAGAATTAAACACTCATTTTCCTCGTACAGATTTATTAATAATTTAGTCCTTTAGATATTCCACTCGAAATTCTTACTTCTTGGCGACGCTATCTTTGAGGTTAGACCGCATATGATCATAATTGTATGCTTGCTGTCAAATAGGATCAAACTTCTATGACCATAGACTATATGAATCATAGGTTGTTATTACACTGTCATAGGTTTATCGAATGATGAGTCCTATGTCTATGATCTTGTTTCTATGATAGTCTAATATCGGCCTAAGACCAAGGCAAGGATACCAACAGCCAAAGTACACAATAAAACTTCATGAAATAAACTTATAGTTTTTATTTCGTCATATTTATTATTTTTTTTAATTTTCTTTTTGTATTAGTAAATCAATATATTTGAACCATAACAATAAGTTATCATAGATATACCAAACAAAATATTTTTATAACGACCTAAGTCAGGTGTCACATACCTACTGAAAAAAAAAAGATTTTCATTTCATTGCCTCGCAATCGATGTGAAAAGTAGATTGTACAATTCGTTCATAAAACCCGTTTTTCACTCGATTTTATATCCATCCGAGCGAGCTTGCGAGTGAGAAACGTCTCGCGTAAAATGGTGCGTTTTATGCACTTGTTGTACAATCTACTATTTCGAGGGTGCAGATCTATATTATTTAATTACTACTACTACTAATACTAACACATCTGTGCAGGTATGCAACGTGTGCTTCAGCTACAAGGTGAACCTGAACAACCACGTATACAAGGTGCACGGGATAAACCTCAAGTTCAAGTCCATCCACGTGGTGACGGAGGAGGTGTTGCGCCGAGAGTTGGGGCTGGCCGGCGAGGCGCGCGACGCCATCGCGCACATACTGCCCACTTTGGACCAACAGCAACAGGTGCAGGTCGAATACTCGCACTAGTGCACCTGGACATGACTGAAGGGCTGGGCCGCGTTTATACTGCCCACATTCGTCCAGCAGATGCAGTAGGTGCAGGTCGAACATTCGCACTAGTGCACCTGGACATAACTGAAGGGCTGGGCCGCGTATATTATACTGCCCACGTTCGTCCAGCAGAAGCAGTAGGTGCAGGTCGAACATTCGCACAAGTGCACCTGGAGAATCCACTTGGTGGAGGTGCTGAGGCTGACCGGCCTGCACACACTGAACTAATCAGTAGAAACAAGTATTTCGACTGCAATCCGTTAATCGGTGCTGAATGTTGGAGGCCCCAATTGATAAAACAACAAGTTAAAATTGTATTCGGCCAGTTATGAGATGAGGGCGTTTTTGACTAGTATTGCGAGTTTAGACGCAACGTCGATGGAACACGATTTTTAAAGTCTACACAGACAGTTTAAAATACTATTTGTGTCGGTGGTCAACCTTCAGGTCTTGACTTTAAGAAGGAAAGAGATCATAATGACAATGACGGTCCTCTCTGGCGACACAGAATTATGTACTTTTTTCTGCTTTGTTGAGCGTATGCTTCGACGACAGTACAGTAAAGTACCCAGCAGGGCATCACAAGACGGCGCGCGAGCTCTCTCGATTTTTCTCACACTATCCGTCTCTCTCTTATTAGAGAACTTAAAAAGAGACGTACAGTGCGAGAAAAATCGAGGGGCCTCGCGCGCCGTCTTGTGATAGCCGTGCTGAACACAGAATAAATAAAAGTACATACTTACGTACAGAAGGTATACTGTCTAACAAAACCTATTTGACAGCTAGAAAACCCAAATCATGTCATGCCACTACCGCATATCATGTGCCCTTTCGTCCAGTTAGTGTTGTCACGTAGCAGCATCACCATCGAAGCACAATGCCGCCCACTCGATGAATTGTTGGCTCCAAGGTGCGCGAGAACCGACTTTAGCTGAAGTGGCGAGTGCGACAAGCTTGCCCTGATAAACCTAGTCTAGTTTCACTAGGTTGAGGTTTACCTACAGTCTGTGTAGTCTCCCACTATTAATAATTTCTGTGAAATATGGCATGAACACTGATCGGTGATGATTTAAAGTTTCAGTGTGGACCAGAATAAAATGGGGAAGTGTGTTTATAGTTACGAATTGTATTAAAGTTGACTGTCATTTTTAAATGTGTGCTTAATTGTCGTGTCAATTGTTCCTTCCTGCATATAGTTAAAGCAGTGACGCGTAGTTTCAGTGTCCGAGATGCAACCGGATGGCTCGCGGTATTTCAGCTCCCGAAGCGTTGTGGAACCGCCGTGACTGAGCTAACTTTCACTTGCGGAAGATGGAGGGAAGCGAAAAAAATGTCGCCAGGTATTCGATTGAAAAATATATATCGTCGTCTAGTACCCATAACACAAGCCTTAATGAGCTTACTATGGGACTAGGTCGATTTGTGTAAGATTGTCCCCTAATATTTATCATCAAAAAAAAAAAAGCATTTCATTATATAAACAGCGTACACGCTTTCAGGCAACCGCTGTTTCAATCGGCTGCCTAGCGACAATTTTTGTTCATGCATTTTTTATATTTCCTTGTCCGCTTATGTGCTTGTGTTGTGCTCCGTTCGGGTTGCACAGGGCGGTCCACAACACTTCGGGAGCTCAAATACCGCGAGCCATCTGGTTGGCTCATGGACACTGCAACTATGCGTCATTGCTCTGAATAATAGACCTGCGATTGATCTGAGGCTCTAGTATAAGTTTTACCGAAACAAAACGTTACGACCGCGTTCGCGTTTAGCTGTCAAATCCCATACAAATTGAGGGTAAAACGCAAACGCGATCGTGAAGTTTTGTTTCGGTAAAACTTATACTAGAGCCTCTGAGAGCGGTGACATGGCGTCTTGACAGCGTTACAAACGCGCGACCGTGTCGCAGCGCTAGCCTTATATCACTTGTTATATGTATTCACCCATACTGTACAAAAGTCGCCTTGTGGTCTTTGACGTTCAAATTCTTTTGTCTTAATCTGTCACTTTTTGCTTATTTGCGTGGCGCTCAGCTATCGATCGACATGACAAAGCGAACCTCGCTTTCGCCAAGAAACAAAGAATGTAACTACTGTATACTTAATGTTATAGGAGAGAAAAAATACAATGTTTTACGTTTGACCTTAGTCAGCTGCCGGCATGCCTACGTAACCTAGGCACTCAAAATATCTTGAGTGCGTTTGTGCACACCAAAAATATCTGTAAAGGTCCGTGTTATCATGTTTGTACAGATAAAATCAGAAGTATTTCCCTCTCATTGAAATAAGTTTGAATTTAGTTTGGCATGTTTTTGCACTATACTGTGCCCACCCTCGCCTCAAAAAATACTAACAACAGGACCCATTTCTTTATTTTCTAAACCTGCAACCACAATGCTTCAGACACTTTCAGATCAGAGCATACAATACTATGCATTCTAAAATTGCGAAAGGTTGCCAAAGAAAACGCCCAGTCAATTGGATTCAGTTTTATTATCAGCGGGGCTAGGTCAATTGACAGCTAAACCCAGGATCCGACGACAAAAATCTGCTTTCTTACTAATATGCAGTGCAAATGAGACAGGATCACGGAGCTAGGAGAGGAGAACCTACTGTGACCGAAAAAGACTCAATGATCCATCATAGCCGCAGGACATGATGCAGTTATGCGATGGAATGAGATGGATGTATGTCTTTCTCCCTCTAACGCATAGTTACCTCCTGTATGATGGACCATGATGGAGTGTAGGCCAGCCTTTACACAAAGTTAAGTCTCTTTCGAGTTTGTTTTTCAAACTTATCTATGATTAATTTAAAAATACTTTTGTGACTGACAACATAAAGCTCAATTTTATTTGTCAAGGTCTTGGAATGTCCCTCAAGATATTTATTTGTTTAAATTTTATTGCACAAAACAGTTGTGCAAATGAAGGAGTTAATGCCATTGGGCTAAACAGAAACATTTGGTGCAGCCATTTAGATTATAATATAATAAATAATATATGGAATGTTGGACTGGATTCGCTGTGTTGCTAGTCAAGTATTGCTAGCCCACCAGTAGTCCGAGTCAGCGCGCGCGTCAGTTGGTGAGGTAGGTGTTGGTGCAGACGCAGGCGGCGACCACGGGCACCTCCCGCGGGACCCACTTATACTGCAACTCGCTAGTCATGTTGACGTACAGCTGGCCCGCGTTTAGGCGGTCTTCTTTAGTGCTGGTTCGCTTCAAAACGGACAACTGAAACACGCAGAATTGTTTATAGGTACTAAGAATACATAGACGAAAAGTTTGAGCCTGAGGTCATAATTTTGTATCTTAGGTAATCTCCAGAACGAGTCAGCCGTTTTCGAAAATTCTTTCAACAGTAGATATATGGAATGGATAAATAAATAAATCAGCCTATATGCGTCCCACTGCTCGGCACAGGCCTCCTCTCATGGTTGAGAGGGAACGGGCAATAGCCTCCACGCCACGCTGGCCCAGTGTGGGTTGGGGACTTCTCATACACCTTTGAATTTCTTTGCAGATGTATGCAGGTTTCCTCACGATGTTTTTCCTTCACCGAAAAACTAAAGAAAACAAATTCAGCGTTTTTTTATTTATCTCCTAAGAGGGTTAAAAGGGGGTTCGAACTTTGTATAGAGAGCAAGACAGTGTTCTTTGAAATGAATCCCTTAAGGGGTTATAAGTCTGTATGATGAGCAAGACATTTTTAAAGTAAGAGATTTTTAACTTCGGTTTTAGACTGTTGAAGAAAAGAAAAAAATATTGGGTGTTAAACGAGATTCACCCCTAAAGGGGCTAAAAGCTTTCGTCAACCGTGCAATACCGAATACTGAAGTTCTTTGGTCACATCTCGAGAAATGATCTTGATGGAGAGACAGCTGATCCAAGGCCAGGTCGAAGGCAAGACAGCACGCGGTTGATTACCAAACTCGCTGGACTACACTTATTAAAAGAGCCACTGTGTCAGACAGATATGGAAGCATGTCGCTAAGGGAGCTGTCCTCGGATTTTGGACGACCCACTGAAGATCTCCGTGTACCTCGACTGCGCAACGACTACTCTTTATTTATTTAATCGTATGGCGATCTGTAGAATAGGCGCGCCCATTTTATAGGAGCGCCTATTTCGCCGAAAGTGTTTTTGCTCATTAACCCAGGGGACACGTGCAGGGTTGTGTTAGGTAAATCCTGCGGACGCGAGCAACAGATGGTCCGCTGCGTTTAGTTCCGTAATGTGCGGCAGAGTTGACACGTTTAGTGACTGTAATGAGCCAGGGCTCTCTAGTCCATTTCCCGCCAAGCTGCCCCACTTACATTATATATTATTTTCTGGCATCTATACGGCTTGGTGCATTTGTTCTCGTCGCAAGTTAAGTTCTGTACCTTCGGCGGGTACCACAAGGCCTCGCCCAGTGCATCGCGCAAGTCCACAGTGTTACCGCTGTAGTCGGGCTCGTGCTGAAATCATACACATCATATTTAACTTCTTTCGCGTCCCGCTGGTGGCGTCGCGCAGCAGTGTGACCAAGCCTTTATACTCTAGTCTATTTCTATTTTATAAGATTCGACAGTGACATACCTAACCATACGATATCATATCACAAACACGGTTCAATGGAAGTCTGTCACCGATCGTACCTTTTTACCGTCACTGCACATTAGAGTAACAGTGAAATCCACCATGCAACTTTTGGATGAATGAAGATGTTGTGAGTATAAGGGGCTTCTTCGAAGTTCGGCGGTTGAATAAAATATTCGTACAATGAGGTCCCCATTAAGAAAATACATAGGTACAATTGATATATGATTTTATTTTGTCGCGAGGCAGCCGATTGAAACAGCGGTTGCCATGTGAAAAGTGTGTGCGCTGTTTATATAATGAAAGGCTGTTTCAATCGAATACCTGGCGACAATTTTTTTCACCCCCAGTGCAAGTTGGCTCAGTTCGGGTTGCACAGGGCGGTTCCACAACGCTCCGGGAGCTCAAAGACAGCGAGCCATCCGGTTGCCTCTCGGTCACTGAAACTACGCGTCATTGCTTAACTAAATTAAGTTATACTTACGGAACGTTCACAGTCACATGGAACATTTGATGTCGCTTGCTGAAAAATATACATTAACATAAGTCTTGTGTAGAGATGCAACGAACCAACCAAGTTGCCAATCGCAACCGGGACGAGCCCAACTGTGATTGGTTGATTTATTTGTCTCGCTGGTCTCGGCCATGTTTATGGATAAGCAAATTCAAGATTCTACTAAGGTCACAAGGGCGTAGCTAGGATTTTGCTAAGGGGGGGCAAGCGTAGACAAACCAAGAATATACCTAAGGTAAATGCTGCATGAGCAATGAGAGATCTGCCTCTTCTAGAGAGAGGGGGGGGGGGGGGGATCAACCGCGTGCTGTCTCCCCTTCGACCCTGGCCTTGGACCAGCTGCCCCCCCTGCCCGTACCTCGCTACGCCCTTGACTAAAGAAGCAGTACCTAGTACTTATGTAACACCAAGTGAGTTTAGTTTGTTTTGTATAACTGACTTATGGACAGTATATAACAGAAGTATTTATATTTATTAATGCCTAACCTACAGACTGCCCCCACAGTCAAACTGTTACTACAGTTTTGTGTGGCTATGTTTTCATTTTTAGTACTTATTAAATAAATAAAGGCGTGGCGACAGGTGGCGCGGCATTCGCCCGAACATAAATATGCCACACGAGTTGCCCATGGTATCTATCTGTGGAATGGAAGCCATATACTGACATTTGCGTGTTTTTTAACTTTAATGTTGCCTCTCTTCCTAGTCCTGGTTTCAACGGAGTTGTCGAGCAGGATGATATCGTTTCGGATCATGTTGGCGTAGTCGAGAATGAACTCGGGCAGCGGCGCGGGCGGCGCGTCAGGCGGGGCCTCCTCGTAATCGAGTCCCACCACGTAGTTGCGCAGGTCAGTGCGCGCGTCGACCATATACGCGTCCATGTTGGGCGGTCGCTTCAGCGCGCACGCGCGTGGGATCCATGCTTGGATCGCGAGGAACAGCCCGACGCACACCACCACGCACACGCAACTGGACACCTGGACATTGACGACATGTTACCTTTGCTTCCAAACTAAAGAGACACATCCAGTAATTGAGTGGGTAAGCTGTAGGTGGACTGATGACCGGTAAATACTCCAGGCGAAATACAGTTTTGAAAAGCATTAATTTATGATAGCGTTTTTGAAGTGAAAACTTCTTTAGCGGCGCTGAGCACTTTTTGGGATGGGGAAAAATTGTTAAATACGCGACAGAGTTTTGTGACGTCAGATGTGAATGTTTGCTGCTAGCCGATTCAACTTCATTCAAAACTGAACGCTATTCGTAAGAGTATAAAGCCGTTAAACACTTTCTGCAATAGCATATTCTGCAAATATTTTTTTAATGATACCAATACGCGTACTTCACCGTTTTGCTATTGAGAAAATTCGAATAGTTCGAATTTAGACGTTATTCCTAAAGAGATAAAGCTTTGAAAAATATTTGGCAATGGCAAAAACAAATGGTATTCTGTTTGCCGCCGCCCGGAGCCGGCGGCCCCCGTCGCACCCAACGCGCCCGCGGCCCGTCCGACTAAATAATTGATAATTGTTTATAAATTTGCGTCAAATTCATTTTTACGGTGACACCGTAAGATGTCACGTGACCTGATCGAAAAACTGTTACAATGTTATTGAGTTTTCACTTCTGCCGGCACTCCCGGAGTGCAACCCGGTCTTTTTTTTTTCCATACAAGTTGTCAGTTCATTGACTGAACTAAAACGTCGCGGAAGTCCGCTGGATGCGGGCGGCACAGAACCGGTCACTTTGGCACTCTTCGGGGGAGGCCTATGTGCGAGCAGTGGACGTCTTTCGGCTGATATGATGATGATGAAGCTGTAGTGTTGTTTAATCGGCAAATGGTGGACGTTATATCAATTTTATTAGATTGATGTCTTTATTATTTAGGTATAATATTTGTTTCTTTAATTTCTTCTGTTGTAATTTTTTATAGAAAAAGATATGTATATCTTCGGTATTTTTATCGATTTTTATATTAGTTTAATTTGTTTTTTAGGGTTCCGTAGTCAACAAGGAACCCTTATAGTTTTGCCATGTCCGTCCGTCTGTCCGTCTTTGGCTTAGCTCAGTAACCCTTACTACTAGAAAACTGTAATTCGGCATAGGTATATAAATCAACCAGCCCGACCAAACAGTAGAATAAAAACATGAAAAAAAAATGATTTAGGGTATATCCCTTACACCTAAAGGGGGTAAGGGGTTGTAAGTTTTTTTTAAACCCATGGTGTGGGGTATCGTTGGATAACTTGTTCAAAAATATTATGTTTCAATTGTGATTCGTTTGCGTTTTTCGAGCCCTGCCGGCTATAAATGGCTACTACTGGGGATGTGAGAAAATTCGTGACAGCAGTACATATGCAAACGCAAACGAAACAAACAAACAAACAAACGCAAAAACAAACGCAAATGTGCAAACGGTTTTGCGGGACCCTGTACTTGTTTATGTTGTATTATTGTTTCTTTCTTATTAAATAAATAAATAATAATAATAATATAATTATTAATGAATTTAAAAGAAAAACTATCACGGCTAAGTAGACATAACTAAGTTACAGAGTAATAGTCGACCAACTTAAAATGTACTTAGTTAGAAAGGCCAACTTTCCTACAAATTCGGCCGACGCAACCGCACCATGTACCATTACTCCAGGCAAAATACGGTTTTGAAAAACATTAAGTTATAATAGCGTTTTTTTTGTTGATTTCATTTGAAAATGTTATTCTAAGATGATTTAGTCAAGAATCCGACAAACTTTCCACTCGGAAGTAATTATGTAGATTTAAATGAAGCATGCATTATCTTTTTTTGTACGATTTATCTTGAATATTATAGAGCAAATGTAAATGAACCAAAATAAAGACAAAAACATTTATTAATATTTTTACTGACTTTTTAGAAGCCAGTTAACTTATCATTTTCTCGATGTCTGAAATTTTGTCGGATTTTGTCTCTGGGTAACTATTTAATTGATAATATATCCGTTATACATAAAAAATAAGCTATTATAAATTATTTCCAAAATTGACATTTTTTCCATACAAGTTGTCAGTTCATTGCCTGGACTACATGTTGGAGCGCGCGTGTCGATGTATTTAACTAAGACAGACAGGCAACTACGGAACCCTACACTGCGCGTGGTCCGACACGCAGTTGGCCGATTTTTTTATAATTTTATCGGTGGACTTTATTCGTCTATCCGTCCCGAATTCTATCCGTCTCTTTCTTATTAGAACAAGAGGTATAGTGCGAGAAAAATCGAGAGTATGTCGCGGCCGTCTCATGATAGACGTGCTGTTGCGTGGTAGCGGAGCGGAAAAAATCCTCCAATAGAAAGAGATGCACGACCAAAGACTAGCAATGCTATTGGTGGAATATTTTTCGCACATCGCACACCGCTCCGATACCACGCACACTTCTGGTGGATATTCACCCATCATTTAGGCCTTTAGTTTTTAATTGCAATTTTGAAGTAAACGAATAATGAGAAAGCCGATCTCAAATACTAATCAGTTCTGAGTCTGACGAATAGGGGAACACGGGCTATCGCAAAGTATTAATTATACTTATTTAAGGAGCGAGCACACCGGTGCTTAACGCTGCGTATACGCGTTGACGTGTCGTATGCGTCACGTATTCTTCATTCATCTTGCTGCGTTTACGGTGCGTTAGCGTATTTTGAGCAGCGGTGTGGTCGCTCCCTTAAGAGTCCGCAGTAAGCTCGGCCGAATTTCACCTCCCCATACCACAGAATCCCATACAATGGAATCTTATTCTACTAAACAAGTTAAATCCTTTTTGTTAATTAATTGACTACTTATTTCTTTTTGGATATTATAGGTATTTTGACAAATATTTGTAATCATTGTTAATGCGTGTTTGGTTAATATCAAAAACTCGTGGTGAATAGAAAAGTGATAAATATAATTGACGGCACTGTTAATTGTTGGTGATGTACAATATGTGAGTAAAAACCTGTTGCCATCAATAACCAAAGAAAATAACTTAGGAACCCCATACATTTTTTAGCTAATGAAAAGGATCTTTTCCTCGCAAATGTGTTGAAACACGTCGTATGAAACGCGTGTATAAAGCTTTGATAATGACATCCTCAGCTCTGTTATCACACATCACTGTTATCCCGCGGCCGCCTCTGATGTAATTATCAACATAGCTCACTTGTATCACAATGTACTATTCATAATAATAATAATAATGGATGAACGGGCAGTAGTCCCCACGTTTGCCCAGTGCGGGTTGGGGTCACATACACCTTTGAATTTCTTCGTGGATGTATGTTTTCCCTTCACCGAAAAGCTAACGGTAAATATCAAATGATATTCCGTACATAAGTTCCGAAAAATCATCATTCTCATTGGTACGAGCCGGGATTCGAACCCACGACCGCCGTTTGACAGCCGCATGCCTGAACCGCTAGACTACCGTAGCTTGTAGCAATGTACTATTAATATCCTACTAATATCGTACTAATATTATAAATGCGAAAGTTTGGATGTATGGATGGATGGATGTACGTTCCAATTATAGTGTACACCCCGAAATTCAGTAAAAAGCTGCAAATGGTGTTAAAAACATGAAAATCGGAACGATTGATCTTTGGGCCATACTGATCAATTTGACCCATAGCACGTAAAAAAAACAAAAAAGGAGAGAAGTTATGACATCTTTTTTTTGTATGGGAAAAAATAAATTGCTCTGAAACTGTTATATGTAATAGCCTCAAATCCAACCCCAAGAAAACAATTTTGAAAATATTTACATTCAGTATTTTTTTATTATATTTTATTGTTACAAAAAGTGATAAAATCGTAATTAGTTGAAACATGTATAAGAAGTTCGATTTTAGACACTTGAGGATGATAAATACTAATGCGAGAGGAGTTTTCCATCATATTTATATTAGGTATTTATTAATATTAACATTTTTTTATTTTTATAAAATTAAAAAAAACTTCAATGTTCTGTAATGGTAAATAATAATAATTGCTAATAATGAGCAAAATAAAAAATTCAATAACACCAATGTTAAGTATATGCTTTCTTTTTAAATATTTAGTTGATCTTGTACCTACATGTTCCCACTAATTGTGGTTTTATCACATTTTATAATATTAAAAAATAATAAAAAAATACTAAAAGTAAATATTTTCAAAAATGTTTTCTTGGGGTTGGACATGAGGCTATTATATATAATTTTAGGTATATTTTACAAATAATAATTCAACCGTATCATATCTGGAGGAGCCCAAACTTGGTATGTCTTGAAAATGTTTTTTATTTTTATTTAAAACAAGTGACTTAAATATAATGATGCGATATATTTTTAGAATCGGCTTAGTAAGTTTTTTTCATTAGATACCACACACGATAGGTTTCAGAACAAAATATTTTTTTTCCCATAGAAAAAAAAGGTATCGTCATAACACTTCTCTCCTTTTTTGTTTTTTTTTATCGTGCTACAAAAGGTCAAATTGATTCGTATGGCCTAAAGATCAATCGTTCCGATTTTCATGTAACACCCTTTGCAGCTTTTTTGGCGTACCGCTTGGACTTTTAATCTCAAAAACGATTGGACGATTTGTTATGAAACTTTCCAGTTATGTACCTTGTATACGACATAGGCAGTAATTTATGTCAAATTTCATCCCTTTTAGAGACGAAAAAGGGGATGAAACTTTGTATGGAGACCAACAAACAGCGTGAAATGAGCGTTGCCAAATGTAATATATCTATTAGTCACTAGATGGCGCTAGGTGTACTTCCTAATTCGTTCTTTATACGTAATGCCTTCCATTATTTCAATTGATTTACCACGTTCACTGCATTACGGGGTTCATTAGGTCGATTTGTGTAAGATTGTCCACTAATATTTATTTATTATTATTTATTATACTCTTTATTTTAATGTATTTATTATACTACTCTTTTTATTATACTCTTTATTATTTATTATTATTATTATTATAAATGCGAAAGTTTGGATGTTTAGATGTTTGTTACTCAATCACGCTTAAACGGCTCAACCGCTATGGATGAAATTTTGCACGAAGATAGTTCATAGCCTGGATTAAAATATAGGATGGTATTTGTCCCGGGTACACGCACACGAAGTCGCGGGCGAAAGCTAGTTATTAATAAATGAGAGTAGTAGACCTCGGGTGACCGCGGTAGAAACAGGGAGATACAGTCGACTACAAAGAGCCTTAGTTACTGCTTGTACTAGCGTACAGCCGAGTTCATAAATATATGTACACTTTTTTACCTAATCGAACGCGTTTGCATACTAATTGTTAGCGGCCGCATTCGAGTTGGTAAAAAAGTGTACATATATTGGAGAACTCGACTGTACATAATTGCTTTAACATTAAGGTCGTGTAACATACATATTAAATAAGTAACTTTGGACCGTATATCGATCTCTTTGTAGTCGACTGTACAAATAAAAATCTATGCACTGCACTACTTTGCTGACTCAACAAACAAATGAAGGTGTACTCACCATTGTAACTACCCTGTTCCCACGGACTTCGGGCGTAGACTGAGAGCGAGTAATAAATCCACCAAACTTATATACAGCCAGATGATTGACACTATTGACAGGTATATAAAGGATCCATTAGCCGGGAGCTAAAATTGCTCTAGGATATTTCTCCCCTGTCTCTAACAACAATAAGTTTGCGGGTCACTGAAGCACTAACAAAAGAGGGCGTTAGAAAAACTTTCTGTTAACTGTGTGTGTGTGTGGGTAGCGACCGATGCACCCCTGGATGACACACCAAAACTCTAGCTGCTGGTATTTGATTAAAAAAATTGAAGCCGCACAATAGAGGGATATATTACGAAAAGGTATCTCATTGAGGGAGACAAACAAAGCATATTATATTCTGATGTTGGGTGGAATTGTGGGGGAGTAAACAAAAGGGGACAGTATCCATTATCCCGCGCTCGTGACGTCAACATATATCTACTTACAGAAAATAGACCCCTTATAAATAGTAGGTACCAGTCAAGTGCAAAAATATCTATCGATTTAATCCTCTCATAAATATGTACCGAAACCTCAATCCGCTGACATGAGAGCGGCGGGTATAATCTATATTTTTAACCCCCGACACAAACAGTGGGTTATTATAAGTTTGACGTGTCTGTGTATCTGTGCGTCTGTCTGTGGCATCGTAGATCCTAAACGAATGGACCGATTTTATTGCGGTTTTTGTCCGAAAGCTGAGGTGATCCCGATGGTAGGTTCAGCCGATTTTTAGATATTGAACTTTGAAATGAAAATGTTGGTATTTTTTCAACTTTTCCAAGTTGTTAATTATTACACTTGACTGTAGAGATATACTTGCTCGTATTTCACCAACTATCTATACTATCATCGTAGTGAAGTTGGCCGCTTTCGACGTCATTGACGGCCGGCTTCCCGTCAGTAAATCACAGAGAAGCTACATGCGCGACCATGTCAGTTATCATGATTTTCAACTTTTTGCAAATTTGATGATCTTTGTTGGTATATTTTGTACTATTATTATGGCTTTTATTACACCCGCTTATTATTATCGGAACCCATATTTTAGTGGGGTGACGAAGTCCAAAAATACTCGTATATAATAACGTCACTACTTACTCTATAGGTACCTACCTATATGCGATGTTGTGTTCCTGGTGGAACTAACAGATTTATAAGGTCACCAGAGCTCCCGAGGATGTGTTTTGTTGAGAGTGAGGGACCCAAGTTCGTCTCTAGTTATCAACACAACAAATCCTCAAATCAATACAGGGTCCGCAACGCGGTTCTGATTATTTTGGAATCGCAAGCGCCCAGAGGCTACAGAGAACGGTGTCCACATATCATCAGGCAGATTGCATGGTTTATTTCTGACTAGCTTCCGCCCGCGACATCGCCTGCGTGGACCCGAGGTAAAAACTATTCTATATTGTAATCCAGGCTTCGTGCAAAATTTCACCCAAATCGGTTTAGCCGTTTAAGCGTGATTGAGTAACAAACATCCAAACTTACGGATTTATAATATAAGTAGGATGTCGCAGAATAAAAAAAAACCGGGCAATTGAGAGTCAGACTCGCCCAACGAGGGTTCCGTACTTAATTACAAATATATAGTTTTCAGATTTAACCCGTACTTGTAGTATAAATAAGACGATATTACTTGCCAAATTTCATAGTTCTCAGTCGAAGAAAAGTACCCTTTAAACTTCGATTATATAAACGGTCGTAGCGGAGTCTTGTAACTGCAACTATCTGGTAATTGCAACTAAATTCAATAATGCCCTCTAGGATCACTATCCTAGAGGGCATTATTAGATTTCGTTGCAATTACCAGATAGTTGCAGTTACAAGACTCCACCTTAGTTTTTTTTACGATAACTTAGTACTCGTAGTTTGGTTTTTTACAGCTTCATGGGACTCGAGTCCTGTGTACACTAGTGTAGACCTGAGTTTTAATTTCAACTCGATACCACGTGTTCCCCAGATAAAAGGTCTTGACAGAGAGACGGACAACAGAGTGATCCTATAAGGGTTCCAATTTTTCCTTTTGAGGTTGGCACGGAACCCTAAAAAGAAAAAAAGACATTTGTGTTTCTTGAAAAATCTTTTAATTTCACTGATCGACTTATTATATTCGCCATTACTCATCAGGAATGCTGTGTGAGCAACATAGGGTTGTTTCGGAAAGTGCGTATAGCGAGCTCGTACGCGAGGGCGCCCTGGCGGCCGGCGAACAGCGCGGGCGGCGGGCCGGGGCCGGGCGCCGGCGCGCGCGCCGCCGCCTGCAGCGTGGCCGTCACCGCCCTCTCGCGCGCCAGCACCTAGGAAGATCGTCAGATCACTGCGAGCCTTACCCCCTTATTCATAAAACTTAAAATGCCTCCGCTAAATAAAATGTGCTTTGTCCCTTTCTTATGAACACAAATGTCAAAGTGACAGATAAAAACAATAGTACTTTATGCAATCGTTATATAATGTATGCTTTTTCAGTCGAGTACCACGTTTAGGCCACGAAGCTTGCTGAGTGGCCTGATTAAGGTACGAGACGTAAATAGTACATTACTACAGAGGCCAGGAAGTAAGGGGTTACCGGCCGAGTACATATAGACGGCCGAGCGTAGCGAGGTCGGATAGTTATGAGGCTGGCAACCCCTTTTCACGCCGAGGTATGTATAGTGCTTTTCTCAAACATGCAATGAAATAAATTTAAAAAACTCCTAGAAATACATCTTTAATTTTCATGGCTGAACGCCGTGATCTTGTGCCACAAATTGTGGAATGGAAATTAAAAAAGACCATCTTGCAGGCTTAGGCCTCCAATTTTGTATGAAATGCCATTACGGGTCTCTCGTCTCGCTGCGCCCGGAACGTGACATTTCGAAGCCCACTATGAAGAACACAACGTCAATATTTCATTGCATGTTTGAGAAAATAGTACTATTGTATAAAATACTAATACGTTACACAATGAGGGCCTTGCGGCCCAAATACGGCACTCGAATTTAAGAGCTAATTGTGTAACCACTTTTTCTACGAGTCAACTGAAATAATTAAACAAACTTGGTATCTATTGAAAATGTAAGCTCTGCTGAAACGAAGCGCAGCCCAACTCAGCGTTTCGTTGATATCTTTTCTTGTATAAGCAAGGCGACGTTCTATTGGTCAAATTCATTATAGTTGTCTAAACAGTTGTTTAATACATTATTTTAGTTGAGTTGGGAGCTCCATAGAAAAAAGTATGTCATTATAGTTATGTGTAAGAATTCTTAATCCAATCAAACATTAAAGTCAACGAGTATAAAAACGAATAATAACGTAATTATAGTTAAAATCGGCTTGAAGAACGTTTAAGCCCGCATCACACTGGCGCGGCATGGCCGCGGCCGGTGCCATTCAGCCCTATCATCAATCAATTGAACATGATGCTTTATAATATAAGTTAGTATGACGTTGCGGCAAATAAACCATTACCCGCCTAAATTAAGTAGATTGTTTATGGTAAGCCACCAGCCAGATTTAGCTGCATTGTCCAGCTGATTTAGACCAGTTCTTAATTTAGCTGCATATCAGCCCTTCTGTCCCTCATTGTGGCAACTCGTATAGATTGTCTGACTATCATAGGTCTAGGTATAAGATAATAAATAACAGTTTAATTAACGTACGTTTTAAATATTACATTACTACAGAGGCCGGGAAGGAAGAGGTTGCCGGCCGAGTACATATAGACGGCCGAGCGTAGCGAGTTGCCAGCCTCATAGACATAACCTTTTCACGCTGAGGTATGTATAGTGCTTTTGTCAAACATGCAATGAAATAAATAAAAAAACTCCAAGAAATCAAACTTTAATTTTCATGGCTGAACTCCGTGATGCTGTGCCACAAATTGTGGAATGGAAATTAAAAAAGACCATCTTGCCGGCCTAGGCCTCCAATTTTGTATGAAATGCCATTACGGATCTCGTCTCGCTGCGCCCGAAACGTGACACTTCGAAGCCCATTATGAAGAACACAACATCAATATTTCATTGCATGTTTGAGAAAAATTACTTAATCAATGGTTTTTAAAGGAACGCAGGTGTAAAAAGGTGTTATGAAACTCTAGTTGCGATTAGTTAAGGGGCTCCACGCGCTTTTTGGCCGTCAAAAATTTAGATATATTTATGGCACAAACACTTATCGGTTCTTCAATCCTTTATCTACATTTGCACAAAAGATTTTTTGAAAATAATTAATATTTAGTTTTTTATGATTTGTTCAAACATGGTCCAAAAAGCTCCGTTTTCGATATTAGTATGTTTTTTATGCACTTCTATATATAAAATCTACATATAACTGTTCCTTATTGACGTCTCCAAACCCACGAGACATTTTTATTTTTAACTCGTTTTCACAAAAGTTACGTCCAAAAACGGTTTTGTGGCCTGAAATTGCCTAAGTTTGGTGCTATGTATCCCGAAAACTGTGAGTTTTGATGTAAATATGGGATACTATTTCGGTAAACCACGTTGTTGTTAATACGATAAGCAAAAAAAACACGATATAACCGACAGTTACAGATCGAAGGTCATTGGGAGCTAGGAGCCCCTTAATATACAGTAATTGCTCACCTCGGCATCCATGACGCTGACGGTGCGTCGCTTGAGAAACACGCCGTGCTTCTTAATATATTTACAGTAACTACTCACCTCGGCATCCATGACGCTGACGGTGCGTCGCTTGAGAAATACGCCGTGCCTCTTAATATATTTACAGTAACTACTCACCTCGGCATCCATGACGCTGACGGTGCGTCGCTTGAGAAACACGCCGTGCTTCTTGAGGCAGTGTCGGTTGAAGTCGTGCTTGTAGCTGTACGGCTGCGAGCAAAGCTGCGGGTGAACATACTGTTCAGTTACAAGTTACAATGGTGTTCATATTCCAAGACCGAAAAATGACTGGACTGCGCTCAGATTGCACAGTATTGTCTGGTTCCCAACGGGACAAATACGATACTAAGATAGTCATTAACGGAGTTCACTTTAACACTTTCGCAACCGGACTAAAAATGGAACAATACACCAGAAACCGACAGAACTCGCTAGGCGTGTAGGTTTATAGCTACGCCCGCCTAGCGGGCTGAGCCGCTATCTGAGCAAACATTACGAGTGCGTACCAGGCGGGTTCTTAGTTGCGAACGTGTTAATATACAAGTGGCCTATATTTATAACTAGCTTCTGTCCAGGACTTCGTCTGCGTGGACCCGGGATAAAAACTACGAGTATATTAAAATATCTTCGTGCCTTTCATCCAAATCGGTTGAGCCGTTTAAGCATGTTGAGTAACAAACATCAACACCCAAATTTTCGCATTTATATTATTATAGAAAATTGTCACCGTAAGCACTGAACATAAAATAGGACATATAATAATATAGTCTATGCTTAAAATATTATTTGTAGACGGGAGGTTTCCCCCGACACCTCATCACTACATAGTATAAAACAAAGTCGCTTCCCGCTGCCTGTCCCTAAGTATGCTTAGGTCTTTAAAACTACGCAACGGATTTTGATGCGGTTTTTTTACACTAATAGATAGAGTGATTCAAGAGGAAGGTTTATATGTATGATATTGTATCCGTGCGAAGCCAGGGCGGGTCGCTAGTAGTTCATAACAATTTCAATGTGTAAGATTATAACTCATGTAGTTTAGAATAAAGTGTTTTTTTATTGCAATAAACAGTTAACATTTTTTTTACCTGACAATGATAATTCGCCGTATAGGTATTGCTTGCTCGATAAGTAGACTCGAAAATTATTATTACTCCAAAAGGAAGAAGGCAAAAAAATATGCCTAGTGACGAAAATCCCATTCGGATATCTCAAAGAATTACGAAGCTACAACCGTTTTCATATTGCTTGTTAGAGAGAGAAAACGCAAACAGTGTGTGACGTCACGTTACGCGTCGCCCGACGGGGGGCCGCGTCGACGGCGGCGTCGAACACGACGGGGCGCGGCACATTGCCGTCTATTAGTAACGTCACAATCTTCAAGCGTCATCGTTTCATATGAAATTGCGTTTTGCGAAAGAGGGACAGAACATACCCCTTCTTAAAACAATGGACACTTATAACTTAGTGATTATTTAACCTTTTGCGTTGATTTTTTCTCCAATTGACTACATTTTTAATCCTTTTTCGAGAAAAGATGACATTATTGATTGTTTTATTTACTGTCTACACCCCTATTAGTCGAGCAACCATTTTTTGGCGATCAACAAAAGTATGACAACTTATTGTCAGGTGACAGTCGTCACGATCAGGATGTTGAACAGGGGTCTGATGTACCTGGCAGTTGTAGGGCCGCTCGCCCGTGTGCACGCGCATGTGGTGCCGCAGCCCGTACGTGGAGAAGAAGGACATGTTGCACTGCTCGCACGCGAACGACTTGTTCGCGGAGTTGTGCGTGCGCACGTGCCTCGACAGCTGGTGCGACTGTTTAAAGAGTACTATGAATAATACTGTTCACACTCGTCGTTAAGAGCCATGGTCGACTTCTTTACAATTTTGCATGCAAATTGACAACATTTCAAAATATGCAATGATGACTAAATGTAATGATTATGTTATTTGGATTTAACGACGTATTCAGTATTTTTTTAACGCGAATATGTATAACGTCATTACTGATTCTGTAAAATGAAAGGTGTGCAAAGGTGGCAGGCCACTTTGTTACACACAACCCTTTTGGAATTCGCTACTTTTACATTTTATACCCTTGAATGCAAAATTACAATTTAGGGAGAAATAAATCACGTGTATACATTAGAATTTCATTGTCAAGAAAGTCATTAAAAAAAACTTCCTACTCGAAAAAAAATCATTTTGTCAATTATCCCCAATTAGTAATTTTAGTAAGTCTTTGAAAGAAGTAGCAAATCTCGAATATTCAAATATTGAATACTAAAAACGATGATCTGGAGTACTTCAGTGTTTATTTGTTATGGTGATATAAATAGCGCACTGTCCACTTCAACAAACAAGTGTACGTACCAATACTTACAGTAAAATAAAATAATAACTTACCCTCTTGTACGATTTGCTGCAAGTTTCACATACAAATCTCCTCGTCTGATCGTGACATTTCTTATGTCTGGAAATGAAGTGAAACTAATCAGACAATTTTGTATCACCTGTCGCCATGTTCATCTGAATATAAGTATCTCATCATCATCATCATCATATCATCCGAAAGACGTCCACTGCTGGACATAGGCCACCAAAGAGTGCCAGTGACCGATCCTGCGCCACCCGCATCCCGCGGACTGCCGCAACCTTTACCAGGTCATCAGTCCACCTTGTCGGGGGCCTACCCACGCCGCGCCTTCCGGTACGTGGTCGCCACTCGAGAACCTAAACCCAACGGCCATCGGTTCTACGTGCTATGTGCAGTGCACTCCGCCAATCGTGGCGATCATGGCATATACCCCCCAATGAGTTGTACAACTAAACCACGGCCCCGAGGTTCCGGCGACCCCCGGTACACTGGTTGTGGTAGCGGCCATGGCACTGAAACGTGGTCGCTTACTCTAGTACATAGTAGGCATACTATTGAGGCCCACAGTAGGGTGACTTTGGGCCTCATAGAAGGCTCAAAGTCACCCAAAGGGCAATGGAGAGGGCCATGTTGGGAGTTTCTCTGCGTGATCGCATCAGAAATGAGGCTATCCGCAGCAGAACCAAGGTAACCGATATAGCCCTCCGGATCGCTAAACTTAAGTGGCAGTGGGCGGGGCACATAGCACGTATAAGTATCTATTCATATTAAAATGGATTAAATGAATATGAATATGAATATTACCACGATTTGCATGCAGAGGTGACATGTTTGCCACGTACGCAGCAAGCGCGGGCCGAGCGAGAGACAGCTACGATTAGAGACGTCTTTTACGTATTGCAATCAATAGCGCTTAGCCGTTCTGACTAGATTACGAAACAATAAGATCTGATTTCAGATATATTATTCATGAATATATGATTGTTTATCTGATTTAATCGATACATGATTGCCTAAAAATTCCTCTATAGAAAAATAATCCCAAGTTGGGTCTTTATTTTCCTGTTTTTACTCAGACTAATCCAACAATAAATTATTTTACGACACAATCAAGTTGATACTATAGTATTTTATCTCATCTAAAATCTCACTTAATTTAATATAAATAAAACTTCACAAGTTAGTTAGTTCAATTGACGAACATGGTAGAAATTCTTGTAATCTTGACATTTATGCAAATTTATATCGTGCAGTAAATAAATCTAAATCTAGGTATTTATCGAAATATGCCCAAAAAAGCCAAGCGAAGACTGTTGCATCTCTTTTTCTCGTGCGCGGAAGGCATAAGCGTGTTTCTGTCAAGGGGGCGTGGTCGACTCGAATCAAGGCATCCCCTTAAAGGTGCGTACGCATTTGAGGCAGCCACGGGTAGCGTAGAAGCCTAACGCGGCAAGCGGCAAAACAACCAGTCTTGATGTGTCTTTTGATCGCGCCTAAAGGCGCCTCAGTGTGCATTGTGCAAGCATTTCGTGTTACCAGCACGGCTAGATGGCGACGGCGCGCGAGCTCTCTCGATTTTTCTCGCACTATCCGTCTCTCTCTTATTAGAACACTTAGAACAATCGGTATAGTGCGAGAACAATCGAGAGTATGTCGCGGCCGTCCCATGATAGACGTGCAGCATGCCTTTTTTTTCGAATATGTCGCATTATTTTTGACACGTCTCGCTAGTCAGACTACTTAAAATTTCCTCTAAGAAACTATACCATATTATACATTTTTTTAAATAATTAATACGTAATTTGAGACATCGGTGCCGTTAAGAAGCCTTCTGGTAGATGTCGCTACACGCCTCCCTAAGGCGTAGCAGGAAGGAACTGATTGAGGAATTTGGTGCCCGAACCGGATTGTTCCGATAGCTCAGTTGGTTAGTAGCGACGGGCCATGAATGCCTGTGGTCGCCGGTTCGAATCCGGCTCGGAGCATTAAAATTTTTCAATTTTTTCTTTATTTAAAAAAAATTATAATTTCGTTAGCAGCGTAACTGCTTAATACAAAATTAATCTATACCATATTGTCTCCTGCCTAACGAGAGAGAATAACTAATTATCCTTACGAGTTGAGCGACTGCAGGCAGTAGAAGGCGGCCACGCACTGGTCGCAGCGGTAGTCGCGCGCGGCGGTGTGCGCTCTTTCGTGCTGGAGTAACACGGCGCGGTGGTGGAACGCCTTGCCGCAGCCCTGCGTCACGCAACACTTTGTGATCAACCTGTTAGCTTTCCCCGGGTCGTAAAGTTGAACTCGTAACATAAGTACAATACAAACATCGTTTATATCTTGAAATATAGTGTAAGCTAAAATGAAAGTATTCAAAGTTTAATTCCTTGACCCCAACCCCAAATATGTATATTTAGGGCCGTAGTTATTCATAAACGTACTACAAGCCTGTTTTAACTAAAATGACGTTAAAATTAGTTTGTCCTTATCTGTCACTTTGACATTTGTGTTCGTAAGAAAGGGACAAAGCACATTTTATTTAGCAGAGGCATTTTAAGTTTTATGAATAAGGGGGTTTGACACTAAGTTTGCGATTCTACGTTATTTAGAACTCGAGATATTAATGATATTCTTACGTATAATTCGAAATGGACGCCATAAAATTAAAGATGGCCGACGGAGGAGTTGGTTCCTATCAAAAACTTAAAGCTTTGGACCTAACAAGTACCTGAAAAAAAATTGGTGCTTTTGTCCAGCGTGTCCACATTATCACCTTAAACTGCCCTACTACGAGGGAAAAGTAGACCCTGTTTCCCCACAATGCTTTCCTTCACCGAAAATCATATTTCGTGCTTATTTTTTTTTTAAAGTTTGCTCGGCTACAGTGGCTTTATCTCACAACACGTCAGTATCGTCATTTTTACGACTTGTTCGACTCGTCGAACCCTTATAGTCTCGCCATGTCCGTCCGTCCGTCTGCGGCTTAGCTCAGTTACCCTTACTACTAAAAAGCTGTAATTCGGCATAGGTAGGTATATAAATCAATCACGCCGACAAAATAGTAGAATGAAATTAAACTTTTTTTAAAGTATCTCTCCTACACGTAAAGTGGGTATATAATTTTGTTTTCTCGAAGGTTCAAATCATTTTACAAGGTTTTATTTAGTTTCACCTGTCCCGTTGTCTGTCTGTAATCAAATCTTGCAAGTTAAATTTGACCCACTTGAGCTGAAATTTTGGGTATGAGTATAGTTTTTTCAACTCGGCAGTCAATTTGTGTGATATTGGGCTTTAAAGCCCAAATTTTTGTTCAAGTCAATGTCCCCATTCCCTGCCGGTTAAATGATTGCTACTGGGAATGTGAAAAAAATCGTGGTAGTAGCCATTAGGTACTAGTTACCGAGTAATAGTCGACCAACTTAAAATGTACTTGAAAAGGCCAAGTTTCGTACAAATTCGGCCGACGCAATCGGACCATTTACATGACGCATGCGTGTCGACAGACAGACAGGCGACTACGGGACCCTAAACTACGTGTGGCCCGACACGCACTAGGCCGGTTTTTTACAGTATTTGGTATACATTTATTACGTGCGTTGGACGCTGTGGCTAAATCGAGAGACCCAGTACTGGCATACTTAACATTATCATCAAGTTGCTATCATATCAATGGGTTAATTAAGATAACATTAGAGTCTAGAATGTCAAAGAGGCAGGCAGGGGTTATAAACATTATCTGTAAAATGCACATGATATGAGTTACTCACGACATTGACTCACGTGCATTTTAATTGCGAAAATGTGTGATGGAATTAGGAATAGTCTTTAATTAGCAGTGGCGATGGCGGAGCGCCCACACATGCCGATTCCTTCTGGCTTGCCTAAAATACTATAGTTATATCATCAATCATCATCATCATCATATCAGCCGAAAGACGTCCACTGCTGGACATAGGCCTCCCCCAAAGAGTGCCACAATGACCGGTCCTGCGCCACCCGCATCCAGTAGACTCCCGCGACCTTTACCAGGTTTTTTTTTTTTAATATATTTTTTTTATAGTTATATACCTACTCTAAACCCTTTCATATTTTTTTTTGCTTCAGGTTGCCCAGCGAACATTTCCACGCGCCGTCATTGTTAATTAGGGAACGTTGTGGAGTGAAACATACATTACTAGGATTGGTTTAGATATATTGTAATGACGAGTGAATAGTACATTACGTACCTATCATTACGTAGCGTAGCTGCTGTGTGACGTAATAGTACATTATACATACCTATCATTACGTAGCGTAGCTGCTGTGTGACGTAATAGTACATTACGTACCTATCATTACGTAGCCTAGCTGCTGTGTGACGTAATAGTACATTGTTTAACGAGGGGCGTAAGTGGAATATTGCGAACAAGAATCAATCAGAAGCCCGACGCCGAAGGCGGAGGGCTTTTGATGACTCGAGTTTGCAATATTCTTACGCCCGTGTTATACACAATGTTTTTCATCACATTTGCGAGGAAACAAATACATTTTAGATGAAATTAATACAAATCGTAATAAAAACTGCAACATGTCAGTCGTCCATTTTGTTGAATTTGACGTGTGGCGCGTATGGCAAAGACCCTTCGGTATACAGCCACGATTTGAAAACACTTAAAAAGATTCTACATAGACACTTTAAATTTATTAAAAAGTTAAAGCAATAAAGTCGGTGTTACCTCGTAGTCGCACTTGTACCGCGGCTCGCTGTGCAGCACGAGGTGGCTGGTCAGGTTCTTGGTGATCTTCCCGCAGTACGGACACATCCCTTTTTGTCCTTTGACTTGTATTTCTTAAAGCAATAAAGTCGGTGTTACCTCGTAGTCGCACTTGTACCGCGGCTCGCTGTGCAGCACGAGATGGCTGGTCAGGTTCTTGGTGATCTTCCCGCAGTACGCGCACTTCTCTTCTTTGGCCTTCGACTTGTATTTCTTAAAGCAATAAAGTCGGTGTTACCTCGTAGTCGCACTTGTACCGCGGCTCGCTGTGCAGCACGAGGTGGCTCGTCAGGTTCTTGGTGATCTTCCCGCAGTACGGGCACATCCCTTCTTTGGCCTTCGACTTGTATTTCTTAAAGCAATAAAGTCGGTGTTACCTCGTAGTCGCACTTGTACCGCGGCTCGCTGTGCAGCACGAGGTGGCTCGTCAGGTTCTTGGTGATCTTCCCGCAGTACGGGCACATCCCTTCTTTGGTCCTCGACTTGTACTTCTTCTTCTCTCTCGGCGGCCGCGGCTCGTACGTGGCCACCAGCCGCAGGTCTTCTATCCATGTCGGCTTTATGAGCACCCTCTTGGAAGCCGGTTTTTCGGTTTTGGTGGCCCCGTTTTTGATCGGTTTTAGCACTAGAATAATCATTGCGTTAAGAATGATACAAGGTTTTTTTTGTAGATGCATTTGTGGCACTCTTAGGGGGAGGCCTATGTCCAGCAGTGTACGTCTTTAAGCTGATATGATGATGATGAAATGCATTTCTGCATCTTATCCTGTTCGGGGAAGACGGACTAACCGCTTGGTACTACGAAATATCTCACAACTTTTTACGGTGGAAGAGTTTCGAGACTTGGCCTCTTTTTTACATGGAATGTTTTTTTATGGGATCTCACTTCTTTTTGCAGGTTATTGGTTATATCCCATCCCATTCTTGATTTTAATTTTTTTGTTGTATTTTTGTGTTTGTTTGTATTCTATTCTATTCTATTCTAAATTTGAAGCTTCTATGTCTGCTAGAAGTGCCTTAGACTTTTGATGATCGGTGAGTCAGTCAGTGATTGAAAAAATTAAGAAACTTTGATTAGTTATAAATCTTAAACCGCTGGTTCAAATTGAATGAAATTTGAAATATATCGTGTTTATACAATGCGTGCTTGGTTAATGAAAATGCAGGCTTCTAGTTTTATCCACAACGAAGTTATAGGGGGGTCGAAAATGGCCTGAACTGCTTCGAGAAAAGGATGGTACGGCCGTGCCGCTGTTTTGCTCGACTTGGCGGGGGCACTGCCGTGTCCCCAGATATAATCCAGCAAGTCAACAGCCGTGGCGGTGTACACGTACAACGCCTTTCTCGGTGTGGCAACCCTCAGACCAGAACCAACCGGCTCTGCTGCACCACACTGGCTCCTTAATAATACTTTCTTGAGAATTTATGGACGACAACGCTCGCCCACACAGCGTTGATTCTTCGGGACTACCTGCATGCTGCTGGTATCACCGATGAGTGGCCAGCAAGGAGCCCTGACCTGAATCCCATTGACTACCTTTGGAATCAGCTGAACGACCACTCCTGCCACTCGACAGTGGAACAACATCCCTCAAGAACGCATCTTGATGGTCATCAGGTCCATGAGTGATCGCATGGCAATGTTCGGAGGGCTAGAGAAGGCAACACTAGGTTCTAAGTTTAGTTAAACCATTATTTATGCTGTACCTATGTTATGTATTTGTTGTTTTTCATTTTTGTAATTTTAACTTGAATAAACGTTGTTTCCTTTTTCCTGAAAATTTTCTTTTTAACGACTTCAAAAAATAGGTGGAGGTTCTCAATTCGGTTAGATGATGGGATCCATGAGGAATTGAGGGAACTCCTCAATGATATTAGTCACGCATGTAGTGATTTTGGTATTTTCTATTATATCTCGTGTATTTACAAACGAAAATCATAAATTTGGTGGAGTGGAATTGATGATGAAGACCACAGATGACTTATGGAATTCCTCAATTATGTACTTAAAAGTACAAAAGTACGAGTATAATAAAAGTAAGATTCTGATAAGATTCCGTTGAAATTGCAGCTAATGAAGTGCCAAAGGTGATCCTTGTCAATCCTGGTGTCCTGGTGTCCTTGGAATCGACGAAGTCCTCAAATATTATCGGCCCACAGACAGCGATTGGGTTTTTTTCTCTAATAATCAACGCATTTGCGCTCGGAAATCAGTTCATGTGGTAAATTGGAAAATAAATGTGGAAATGTTCTCGTAGCTTGGCGGAGTACTAAATCGAAGTCGGTTAAAACTTTGTTTTTAAAGTAAATTATTTTCTTACCTATTTGATTCTATTTTACATTTTCCAATGGAGGGTTGAGTTACCTTTCAAATGCGGCCATACAGTCATACCTTGCCGTATATAATACTAGCTTTCTGCCCGCGACTCCGTCCGCGTGAAACTCGTTTATATCGTAGCTCCATACAGACTTTCACTCCTCATTTCACCCCCTTAGGGGATGATTTCCGGGACTCAAACTATCTCTATATCAAATTTCATCTAAATCGGTTCAGCGGTTTAAGCGGGAAGAGGACGCACACACAGACAGACACACTTTCGGATTTATAATATTAGTATGAATACGGTTTAAGATCGCCTGAAGGAAGGATTTGAAGATGTGCGTTTTTTCGACGTGTATAATTGAGAATAATTGATTGAGCCAGTTACTTACATTTAGCCTTTTTCTTCTTTTTGTGTTTCTTTCCGTATTTCTTCTGTATGCCGCGGGGCGGCAAATACTCGTCGGAGTCCGAGTCCGGCCCATGCTGAGTCGCATCGAAATCCTGTAATTATAGCTGGAGTTATAATATTGTTTGTTTCTTTTTTTTTTTTTTTTTCGGAATATTAACTACGCCTTTATAATACTGATATACCATCATATATCTACTCATTTTATAAAAGTTCTCAGTTGAATATTTAAAAAGAAAGAATCATCAATATCAATTCATAATTGGTGGAATAATCGAGTAACAAACATACAAAAACATAATACTCCAGGCATAATACGGTTTTGAAAAAAAAAATATAATAGCGTTTATTTTTTGGTTTCATTTTAAAATGTTATTCTAAGATGATTTATTCAAGAATCCGACAAACTTTTCACCCGGAAGTAATTATGTAGATTTAAATGAAGCATGCATTGTCCTTTTTTGTACGATTTATTTTGAATATTATAGAGCAAATGTAAATGAACGAGAATAAAGGCAAAAATATTTATTAACATTTTTCTGACTTTTCAGAAATTAGTTAATTTATCATTGTTTTCTTGTCTGAAATTTTGTCGGATTTTGTCGCTGGGTAATATTGAATCCATACTAATATTATAAATGCGAAAGTGTGTCTGTCTGTCAGTCTGTCTGTCTGTTACCTCTTCACGCTTAAACCGCTGAACCGATTGCGATGAAATTTGGTATCGAGATAGTTTGAGTCCCGGGGACATAGGATAGTTTTAATCCCCGAAATCATCCCCTAAGGGGGTGAAATGGGGGGGTGAACGTTCGTATGGAGCTGCGATATAAACGAGTTACACGCGGACGGTGTCGCGGGCAGAAGCTAGTTGATAATATATCCGTTACACATTTCCTAAAATATTTTTTTCCATACAAGTTGTCAGTTCATTGAGTGGACTATAAGTCGAATAGTAGTCTTCTCCTTTTATTAAAGCCATTTATAAAAATGCATTAATCATGCTATGAACTAGCATGATTAAAGTTTTACATTTAGTAACACAAGTGTCTCCAAAAAAGTTGAATGGTAAACAAACATGGTCATAATCATCATCTAGGTCCTCCTTGATGGTGTCGAGGAAGTCCATCACTGACATGGGCTGCTTCTCAATCTCCACCTCCACGCAGGGCTCCAGCTTTTTGATGGTTGTCTCCTTGTAACACACGGAGTCTTCATTACGCAGATTCAGCTTGATGTCTTCACACTCTTTGAGAAGGTATTTATCATCCATTGGTGCAGCAGCGATCTCTAGTTTGACATCAGCTATGTCGTCAAAATGGATTCTCTTGAAATTAGAATTGTTCTTCTGATGTAATTGAGTGTTGGAACTGCAATACAAGTAAGGAAACATTTAGGTTTGTAATCCCGGTTTTAATTACGTTTAAATCTAGTCTTTGCAATGAAGTATTTAACTTTTTGACTTTACTTTTTAAAAATGTAAGCTAACTTACAATACATGTTCTTTTGACATGGTTACCTATTATAAACTCGAAAAAGAATTCCGATTATTAAAATCCCGAAAACGTTTCCCTTTTTTATAGTTGGCCTAAATTTTATTTACCCGAAGTTACATTTCCCATATTGTTATTTTCCCAATTTTCAGTCCGTTGCAATTTTATTTCGCTTATGATTCGAATAGACACTTATAAAAATTCCGAAGTATCATTTGTCAACTAATTTTTGTGCCGAAAAGTATTAAGTCTGAACTATTATTCCATGTTAAAATAGGTTCCCACACCAAAAACACAAGGTTACTAACGAATCTATCCAAGTAAAAAAGGGGGGCTTCGCTAAAATTTAACCTACACCCAAAGTGGGGATGTAATTTTTTTTTCTCATTAATCCAATAGTGTGGGATATCGTTGGATAGCTTGTGCAAAGATATTATGGGTTTAATAAAACTATTTTTCAACCCAGTGATTCGTTTGCGACATATTGGGCTTTAAATAATAAAGTTGGTAATTGTTCTTCTGGTTATTGAGTTTCGGGAAAACGTTAATAATAATATATTCGTTTGGCCAAAAGCCCGCGAATATGGAAGTAAAATTACCTCCACTAGGAGAGAAAAAGCAAAGCAAACCAATAATAATAATAATAATAATATATTCTTTATTGCACCACAACATAAGAAAAGCATGTTACAAAAGTATAGACGATAAATAAAGGTAACAACAGGCGGTCTTATCGCTTTAGAGCGATCTCTTCCAGACAACCTTTGGGTAGCAGGAAATTTTCAAGAAGAGTATGTGTGATAACAAAAGTTCGAAACTTCAATAGTTACCCCTTGACATATTGGTTTCTAAATTATAATACAATAAAAAAGGTAGCCTACATTATGAATCTATTTTTAACTTACTGAATAGGTAACTTATTGTGTGTGCACACAAGTAGAAATTCTTATAATCCATATACTTTGTTTACCATACTTTTGAAATGTTGCTGGTTTGTTTTCACACATTAACGTTTCCCCGAAACTCAATAACCAGGAGAACAATTACCAAGTTTATTATTTAAACCCCAATATGTCGCAAATAAGACTTTTGACACTTCAAAGGTCCAACAATAATAGAGGACTGACCCCCTAGCACACTAAGTTTTATGTCGGACATAAAGCATTCATCCCTTTCTGGCAAATATGTGAGTGCAAGAGGGACGATTATGTCCGACATAAAACTTAGTGTGCTAGGGGGTCTGATCTAGGCAAAATATCTAGGTTCAATGGCCCAGAAATGTGGATGTGTTCTTAAAATCTTCACTTACCTCAAAATGAGTAGTTTAAAGTCATATAGATCTCGAAGTCTTTTTCGACACGAAAGACATATTTGGTCTGTGATCCCGTCTTCTCTAGTGATCTGAAGCAAAATCATAGTGGTACTCTTGGTATCAGCAAGTTCTTATATATTGAAATATTTATTGTAAAATAGCTACTATATAATAATATGGAAGTCTATGTTGCAATTATGTTTAAAATAAAATTAAAAAAAAACCTTTTATTAACAAACTTTAATATTAGGCATTGAAGAGTTCTACCTACTAGCATACTAATTAATCATCAGATCAACTAGATGTTACCAAATCATTTTGGTTATTTTAGGTAGGTATATAATTATTATGCATAGCTATTTTCAAAGTTTCAAATCAATATTTATTACATACAACCAATTAAAGAAACCTAACTTGCAAGATATGATTTAATTTTTACATAATACAAACGGGGCATTATTCATTTTATAATATGAATATCGGAAATCAATAAATAAGAAGTCCCTAATGACAGCTCACAAGTATTCTGGCCTCTGATGATAACTAACATTAACTAAATTAAATTAAAACTAAGTTAAATCTAAAAAAGGCCCTCGAGGCATTGTACCGAGCATACTGGCGGCATTAGTCGAGAAAAGTTTCCCTCTGTCTGTTGTTATGACATTGACATAAGAGTGTATTTCACCTGGTTTGTGGTGAAGTTAACATGGGCAGAGACTAGTCTATACTAAAATTATAAAGAGGAAAAGTATGTGAGATTATAGCTTTGTAAGTTTGTGTCTGATTGAGAAAGTTGGAGGTTACCTTTACACTAGCAACGTAAGTTATCATGTCAGCGTATGTGGTGTTCAAGCTTTGGTCCGAGGCCTCAAATATGCACCGGACATTCTTCCGCGCGGACAAACATATCCTACATTCAGTCATATTTACACTTAACCACAGAATAATTAATAGTACCTAAAACTTAACTTGCAACTGTTAGAATCAAATTAGAAATGAGACTTTCATTATTGTAAGACACTTGGTTTTAGCAGTAAAATATAACATTATCTTGTTATTGTTTGGAAGTAAGGTTTAGGAAACGGATTCCCAAGTAGATTAAATTGTTTTGTATACAAAATACGACACCGTAAAATAGAATCGGCAATGTCAATGTCAGCTGAGATAGAAGTGTCAATGTCAAAATACTAAAAGGCGCTTATGGTTGCGCTTATGCAATGACGTCGGGCATTCATTGTCCATCGCGACGTTTGTGCGTATACCTTTACCGCTCGTGACTTGTGAAGCGATTTTTTGTACAGGACAGCCGGGCTAGTACACTAGCACTTTGACAGCTTCTATCGTCATGTTTCACGTCCAAGACAGACGTAATTTTTTTTAACGTCATGGGCTAATATGGTAGACCGTCAGCTACGTAAAATGTAACCATTCATACGTCTTGTACATACGAAAATTTAAACGTCAAGTGCTAATATGCTCTTGATTTAGACATATAAAATTGCCGGTATAAACCGATGACGGGCGTAAATTTATGTAGGTCGTTCGAGACCCCAGGTAAAATTTAACACTATGAAAACATCTGTCACAAGTTCACAATACATACGGTTCAGTTTCAAAACTTAGTTCGTTTGCTGTTTTGTCTATCTACATGCTCGGATTGATTTAGTTTTTTACGACATTTCGCTTGATCATTGGACTTCGATATTACCGCATATCACGACGACCCTCGCTTACGTATATTGGATAAGGTTTCGCACCGGGACTTACAAGGTGATTTACTATTATTTATCATCATCGTCAGGCCTTTACATCTATTACAGACGATTTAACCATTGCTGTGTAGACATCGTTTTTCGTGACTGTGAAGACCGATACGAGACCGGCATTACAAATATTATGATAAATGGACTCATCAAAAACTTACATTTGCTCTGCATTCATCAGTATTCAGTCAAAACTCGCGCAAGGAGAAAAGTAAATAGATACACTAGCTTTCACAATAATCTAGAGACACAGCTATAAGACGGAAAGAGACAGAAAAGACAGGGTTTTATCCATAGGTAGACTATAATTGAACGAATGAAATTAATGTAATACTTAGTAGAATTACAGTTTTACACATTGGCAACACCATAGTTTTTTGGGTACATATATTTTATGCTACGCCATAAATATACGTCACGTCATTAGTGTGGTAGCTAAGTAACGTAAAAATTGACAGATACATAAGGTTATACGGCGGAACGTAAATATATGGCCGATTAGTGTACTAGGCGGGCAGGTGGTTATATTCTCTTTGCAGGACGGCAAGGCGGGCGACCGCGGAATAAGTAAGCGCTACAATTCCAACGCTTGGTGACTCGAGTCGCGAACAAACCGGGAAACATTAGGCTTCTAGTGGGAGTGTTCTGTGGTTGAGTTGAGAGTGAGCGACCCGCGCTCGTCACTATACAACGTGTTCCCGCCAATTTCCGTTAATTGAAAGGGGGCATAGCTTAGGTCAAATAAAGGTAATTTCTCCAAGACACCAGTATCTTAACTCTTACTGTTATCAAGATATTCAACATTTTAATTTAATCAGTTATGCAACTTTAACCAGTGTAAACGGTTTTTTGACGTGCATGTCATGTGATGTCATTTGAACATTATCACATTTGACACTAACTTTTCATTAACTCTTAAGACCCTTGTACAATAACCGTTAATGCTAAATTTAATTATTTTGTATGAAAATCGAAAAAAAAACTTTTTTTTTTTGAAAAACGAATTATGCTACTTTGTTTCGGTGAATGGACTCTGCAATATGCCGAAGTTCAAGGAAATTTAGAAAAACATCCCGTATATATACGTTTATAGCTATAAACACAGCGAATCCTCAAAATCAAAGGGGGTGAAATGGGGGGTGAAAGTTTGTATGGAGTGTAGTGATTATAAAAAATAAAAGATTCACTCACAAGACACATGTAATTTATTTAAACATCATTCAAACATTTGTAACAAAAAATTAACTGAACCCGTAATTCGGACAAGGTGTCCAGGTCGGAAAATTAAACCAGATAAGGAGGTCACAAACGGAGCTCGTCTACGTTTCAAAAGAACACGGCCTTTGTCAAATTTTCGTAACGTGCTTTATTAACGCGGAAAACACTTTGACCAGGACGCGTGACGTGAAAATTGAATGATTATATGAGGAGGTTATGTTTGTATGTATGTAAATACTTTATTGTACACAAGACACAGGTAAAAATACAGACAAAAAAAAGTTAATTCGGTACAAAGGCGAACTTATCCCTGTAAGGGATCTCTTCCAGTTAACCTTTGAGCAATTGAGTTGAGATCAGGAACAACAAGATAGACAAACTAACACGTGTACAGACGTATTTACCTTGACGCGGACGCCTTGGTTATGTTGTGCGTATGGAATGAATGATGGCGAAGGGTTATATGGATGGATGATTGCAAAATAAGTATGCCGAAAAGGACTTGTACGGTGGCGTTTTAATGCCTTTGGGAATTTAGAGAATAATGTACAGACGATATATTATAATCCCGTTCAGAGATTGCTCCCAACGTCTGGCCTTTGACTGCAGAAAAAGTTGAGGTTGAGGAGAAATAGTTAAATAAATAAAATTAAAAAAAAAAAGTTACCAAACGTTTGCGTTGACATCAATTCTCGACGACGAGGATAGGCCGTGACTCCTGTAGCCACAACCTCCGTACGAGGGCTGCCTTTTAAGTTCTGTCGTTTGCAAACCTCCCGTGATTTCATAAAAAAGAACTATTGTCACGTTAAAATATTTGAATTTAGAATTCGAAAACAAAAGAATGACTCGAAATCGGCCCAACCGTTTTAGTACAGCGTTCGTTCAAAGTTGACAAGTCAGTTGTGAAAATGGAAATTTTGAAGGAAAATTTACGTGCGATAATTTTTTACAACTTCAAAAGGGGCTTAACGCGACTTCTGTGCTTCGAAGAGTTGACTACGGTTTTCAATGATAAAGCACCATGCCTTCGGACTGTGGAACGCTGGTATTTAGAATTTCAACGTGGTTGCTCTAGTCTTGGTGATAGACATCGTGAAGGTCGACCAAAAACAGCCGTAACCCAGGAGAACATTGATGCTGTACGGCAACTGATCATCGAAGATCGCCATGCGACATACCGTGAGATAGAAGCTTCCTTAAGTATTTCAGGGACCAGTGTTCACAGTATTTTGCATGATCACTTAGGCGTAAAAAAGTTGATCTCACGCTGGATACCACATTTACTCAGTGAAGACCAAAAATCGGCTCGCGTTCGATGGTGTCGCAAAACTCTGCGGCAATTCAACCGAGGAAACTCGAAACATGTTTACGACATTATCAGTGGTGACGAATCTTGGATATATGCCTATGATCCCGATTCTAAACAGCAGTCGACTGTTTGGGTGTTCCAAGATGAGCCAAAACCGACCAAAGTAATACGCTCACGGAGCACTTCGAAAAAAATGGTCGCCACGTTTGTGGCGAAAAGTGGCCACGTTGCCACCATCGTGCTCGAGGATCGTAAAACGGTTAATGCTGACTGGTATACCACTGTCTGTTTACCAGAAGTCATCGGCGAGTTTCGAAAAAATAACCCAAGACGTCGTATAAGACTGCACCACGATAATGCGAGCTCGCACACCGCCCGGCAAACTATTGCGTTTTTAAAAGAGCAAAACGTCGAAATTCTGGAACACCCGCCGTACAGTCCAGACTTAAGCCCTAACGATTTTTTTACTTTTCCAAAAATCAAGCAACGACTTCGTGGTCAACGGTACCAGACGCCTGAAGAAGCGGTTGAGGCATTTTGGAGACCCCGACTTCGGACTGGAATAAGTGTTTCGAAAACTGGTTCGATCGAATGAAAAAGTGTATTACATATCACGGTGATTACTTTGAAAAACAATAAATACCATTTAACACTTAAATTGTCTTTAGTTTTTCCAAACGACACAACTTAAAAGGCAGCCCTCGTAAAACCGCCCCACAACTGAGGGACTACTGGGTACTATTATCTATTCTGTGCTACTGGGTAACTCTTATCTAACGTGAATAACTCCGACTCAACCCTGGTTAAATCAAGGCTCAACTATACCCGTAGCCTAACAACACTGATACTGTAGAATTATTTGGGGTTTACCACTGACAGATAGTTTGTCTTCATTTAATTTTCAACTTTAACCTCATTCAAATTAAGTAGTTATTTCTAAATCGGTAGACGTGGGTAACAGTATTCTGAAAATTGCTTTATTTGTATGATTTTAAAGTTGAAAATTAAATGAAGACAACCTATCTGTCAGTGGTTAACTAACAGTAATCGTACAGGTACTGTATTGAAAGCAAAAATGAATTGCCAAAGAGTATAATAAGTATATTGAATTGCAAAAAGCTGTTGACTCCAACTAGCTTTTCCCACAGACTAATAAGAGATGGCTTTTCCCATGAATGATTTTTCTCAGTCCTCTCAAAACTGACAACTCCCAATAAGAATCTAGAATAATTCATGTTTGAAATTTCGAATATAGACTTCTAAAATACCTACCAACCAGTATCGCATTGACCATACAAACCAGCTAGAAAAAGTAGCACAGAACACTCCCACTAGAAGCCTAATGTTTGTAATTTCGTTCGCGACGCGAGTCACCAAATTATGAGGAAGAGGTGAGGGGAAGGGCGGGTGCTAACAGCGTTGCGATTGGTCGATGCGCTGGCGCAACATGAAACTAAAACTCAATCGCTCTATCTGCGTATTTTGTGATAAATCTGCATGATAAAATTTTGGAGATTTATTTGGTAAATATTTTAGGTTACGAGAACAAAATGGTGGAAATGAAATACGGCTATGTGAACTGTTATAACTCAAACTTCAAAGTGATGAAAAGTGACAGACAGTGTGTCTGTACCGAAGTATTCACAGCGGCCAGTATAAAATGGCCTCCGCTGGCTATAAATATTTTTAATGAAATATTGAATTTGACTCAACTGTGGAAGGAATGTAATTCCATATTTTTTGTAATTAGAAGTCTTTGACGACTTTCCGCACCACCTCACACTACAAGATCCCATAATTAGCCACGAAAATCCTATTATTTTAATTTATTTATGAGAGACATGCACGCTCCGCACATGTACCTAGTTAACTTGGACGCAACTGGGCAATTTGGTCAGCCAGCCGTCTCTCTGTCGCTCGAATATCCAAGTGCGATAGAGATACACAAACGAAATTAAATGAAGACAAACTATCTGTCAGTGGTTAACTAACAGTAATCGTACAGGTACTGTATTGAAAGCAAAAATGAATTGCCAAAGAGTATAATAAGTATATTGAATTGCAAAAAGCTGTTGACTCCAACTAGCTTTTCCCACAGACTAATAAGAGATGGCTTTTCCCATGAATGATTTTTCTCAGTCCTCTCAAAACTGACAACTCCCAATAAGAATCTAGAATAATTCATGTTTGAAATTTCGAATATAGACTTCTAAAATACCTACCAACCAGTATCGCATTGACCATACAAACCAGCTAGAAAAAGTAATGAACACACGAGCATATATTATGAATAATGTACGCCATCTACAGGAGAAACCTAAAAGTTTTAGGCGCGCCTGTCAAGGATAACAGAAAGCACAAGCGACTACGAACCCTAAAGGAAAAAGGTTCATGTAAAATACTTCAGAGGGGCTAAGCTTTATGTCGGACATAAAGCATTCGTCCCATTCTGGCCAATATGCTTTAACAGAGGTTTGTGCAGGGAGACTTGGCTGGAGACTTGTAGGTAGTTTAGTGAAACTCTGTTGTTAATTGTAGAATACTGGAAACTGGAATAATTTTATTTACAAATACGGCTAACTATATACAATAAAAAAGCTTACAACTAGTGACAGTTTTAAGCCGCAACAATAACATGATTAGAGCGGGACGGATGCGCACGAGCGAGAGGGAGGTAGGCGGCGCGTGGCAACGCGCGCGGCTCGCTCGCCTATAAAAGATTTTGGCGCGCAAATTCCGATCCTTTTCTGCGCCGGCCGTCGAGACGAACACATCGCTGCCCTGTCGCTCCGTGCTCGAAGATCGAAGCTGAAGAACCTCGACGATAGTGATGCTGCATTGCCGGCGTCTTCACAATTATAAAATGTCCTTCTCGGGACAATCGAAAACTGCTCTTGTCAGAGCAATCAGCTGTTCTTATCAGAACAGCTGTTTCGTGAGGTCAATCACGTGTCTCCGTTTCTTGCTGAGACAAACCACACGTCAATCTTCTCTATACCTACAGGGCTCCCCTTCAAGTGAAACGTACCGGCAGGCGGATAGTGCGGCCTCGGCGAGTTTGGTTCCCAGCTGTAGGTATTTGATTGTTGGTCGTGTGTGGTCCATTTTGTTTCAGGTTGTCCGTTGTCGTTTGTTTCTGGCTCTGGCTATTGTTTTTTTTCTGGTTGTCTTGTTGCAATGTTGTACTCGATGAACTCGGTGTTGTAGTTAAAGGTGTGCACGTAGTTGTAGGTATACTCGTAGTTGTAGGTATGTCTTCCTCGATGATCGTGTAGGCAGGCTTGAGTCGGTCGATTGAGACGTTCGTTTGACGGTTAGGTAGTTGCAGTGTGAAAACTTTGTCGTCTCTTTTCAGCACGCGGTATGGTCCGTCGTAAGGTGCTTGTAGCGGCTTTCTTACGGCGTCGACTCGTACAAACACTTGTTCGCAGGTCATGAGGTCACGATGTACGAATATCGGTCTCGTGTTGCTATGCGGCTGGCTCGGTGTAGGTTTCAAGCGTCGTATTGTGTCTCTCAGCTGATCGACGAAAGCGGAGTCCATAATGACGTCATCGTTCGTAGGTACAGCTGATAAGAAATCACCGGGTAATCGTACACTGCAGCCGTAAGTGAGTTGGGCTGCACTTACATCGGTGTCACTTCTTAGCGCGGCGCGTAGACCAAGTAGGACAGTAGGTATTTGCTCGATCCACGATGTTGTTGTTTGTAGTCTTGCCTTGAGTGCGGCCTTGAGACTTCGATGCCATCTCTCCAGAATCCCATTAGCGATCGGATGGTACGGTGTTGTACGGGTTCTTTCGATGCCGAGTAAGCGTGTGAGAGATGCAAATACTCGACTCTCGAATTGCCGTCCTTGGTCCGTAGTGATAGTAGCGGGGCAGCCGAAGCGGGAAATCCAACCGTCGTAAACAGTCTTGGCGACTTCTTCGGCGGTGATCTCGGTGAGTGGGATTGCTTCGGGCCATCGTGTTGCTCTGTCGATCATTGTGAGTAGGTATCGATGTCCACTTGCGGCGGTAGGTAGAGGTCCAACGATGTCGATGTGGATGTGATCGAATCGTTGAGTTGGCGGGAAACTTGATATCGGACTTGCGGTGTGGCGTTGAATCTTCGCGCGTTGGCAGTGTACGCATACTTTTGACCATGTACCTACGTCGGTATTTAACGAAGGCCAAAAGTAGCGTTGAGCGACTAGTTTTCTTGTTGTTCGAATTCCAGGATGACTGATGTTATGTACGGAGTCGAATGCGGCACGGCGGTATTGTTCGGGTACATAAGGGCGTAAATTGTCTGTCGTTGTTTCGCAGTACAATTTGACGTTGGTTCCGGGAATAGCGACTTGCTTCATAGATAGTGTCGCATATAGCTTAGTCATGTATAATTAAGTATAAGATTTTATCATAATAATAATAATTGTTGCATATAGTTTAGTCATGTATAATTAAGTATAAGATTTTATCATAATAATAATATTGTTGCATATAGTTTAGTCATGTATAATTAAGTATAAAAATGTTATGAATGTTATTTGGATTAAATAAAGATACACTCCACTGGCTCGCGCCTACACTCTTACCGGTCGAGCACCCGAGCGATAGTATAAAGACCGCGGTCGCGGGCCGATAAAGTCACTCTGCTGCTCACTGCGACGACGCGCACACCTCAATGCGCGCTCTACTCTTCACAAAGTCAAAAGTATAAATAAGTGTTTTACTTAAATGAACCTCAACATACAGTCTGCACCCCACAATTGGACCTTCTGAGACCGGAACAAGAAAGAAAAAAGTTCGCGCTGATTGTAGGGCACCCAATGCCCTATAACTCAGACCTCAAGAAAGAAAAAAGTACGCGCTGATTGTAGGGCACCCAATGCCCTATAACTCAGACCTCAAGAAAGAAACAAGTACGCGCTGAATGTAGGGCACGTTATACCCTATTATTCAGACCTCAAGAAAGAAACAAGTACGCGCTGAATGTAGGGCACGTTATACCCTATTATTCAGACCTCAAGAAAGAAACAAGTACGCGCTGAATGTAGGGCACGTTATACCCTATTATTCAGACCTCAAGAAAGAAACAAGTACGCGCTGAGTTTGGGTAACCGCTACCCAATACTCAGAGACCCGGACGCCGTAGGACGTTCATGTCACACTAGGTGGCATTTTACGTTAGGCTGTTAGGTAGGTAGTGGTTAGGGACCCCGCGTGCGTCACAAAGATGTCAGAACGTGCAAGATCACTTCGGCCGCGCAAGCCGCGCGCCGGAGAACCCGTCACAAGAAGAGATCGTAGCACGTCGTCACAGCCATCGCAAACAGGAAGCGAAGGCACCAGCAGCAGTCAGAACGCTTTAGCGAAAGCGCGCACGCGCGTAAATTCACCGGCTAAATTAGATAGGACCTTAGTTAACGAACCTAAAAACGCGAGTGTACGAAATGCAGAACGGATTTCTGCCCGCGACGCCGTCAGTGTACGTTTAGGTAGGGAAGTCGACGACGACCTTCCCAGATTATTAGCAGAATTGGAAGTTCGTAAAGCCGAACTCGAGCTGGCTCAGAAGGAAGCCGCCACCGCCAAATGTCGGCTGGAGGTCGCGCAGTGTAAAGCGCGATCTGTCAGCGGTGGTGCGGCCTCTGTTATTGATAAGAATGAGCGAGTTCGAGATTGGGTAGAACGCCAGTCTAAGGGAAAGTCTGTCGCCGACGTCGATTACGTCCCTCGAACAAACGATAAACCGCGGCCACATTTAGTGCAAGTTAATAAAGTAGAGGTTCCGCCGCCTGTGTACGCTCCCTTTATGCAACGTCCTCCGCCAGAACTACCCCCATTCGACGGCAATATTACCGAATGGATTGCTTTCCGGGCCGAGTTCGAAGATTCCGCGCCGAGTTTTAGTCCGATTAATAACGTTAGTCGCATTCGCCGGGCGTTAAAAGGAGAAGCGCGTACTGCGGTCAAGTCAATAATGTACACCGTTCAGGATCCCACCGAATTAATGGAGGCCTTGGAAAGGTTATTCGGGGATCCTGAAGAGATAGTATTAAACGAGATTTACAACGTCAAGCGCATGCCCCGGTTGGCAGAAGATAATAGTAACATTATCACCTTTACCGCTCACGTCGCGAACGCGGTAGCCACGATTAAATCGCTGCGTATGGATAGGTACTTATACGCGCCCGAGCTACTTAACAAAATAATAGACAAACTAAACGTCATTATGAAATACGAATGGTCCAAATATAGAAAAACTAATATGGATCTACCCGATCTACTTGCCATTTCTAAGTTTCTGAATGAAGTAAGCTCGGCCGCGAGACGTACCACGCGTTCAAAACCCGTCAAAACTCGCGGAAGCGCGAATACGGCGAATAGCGATAGGAATCGTAGTAATAACCACGTAGCAACGGTATATTGCAGCGATTCAGATAGCGACCTGGAAGACCGACCTCGCAATTTAATAAAACATGACACGGTCGCACAGCTCAAGGCACAAAATAATAAAAAAAAGCCTAGCTTTCCTAAGCCACGCCCACCGTATTCCCCGCCTCGACCCGCGGAAATTCCGACACGCACTAAGTGCGCCGTATGCGCAAGTGTTAACGAGCATAAAGTAAATGCGTGTTCGAAGTTTCTAAACGCGACGATCGCGGAGAGATGGGAAATGGCGAAAAACGCGAAATTATGCTTCCGATGTCTAAACGCGTCTCATAAGAGAACGTCTAAATGTAAATACATACCATGCGGTATTAATCAATGCGAGGCCGGACATCACAAGTTGCTGCACGGGTTGAGCTCAACGGCAAAACCGGTCGAAACATGCGGTAACATCAGCGGTGTCAATTCTATTAGAAGAGCAAATACATTCCTAAAAATAATACCAGTAGAAGTTTCAGGCCCTTCAGGCACCGTTCAAACGTACGCCATTCTGGACGACGGGAGCACGATGACTCTAATAGAGCGAGACACCGCGGATAAAATCGCACCGCGGACCAACCCCGAACCCCTCGCGATCGAGGGGGTAGGAGGCCACGTGATTAACGACGCGGAATCATGCGCGTTGAAGCTTAAGATCCGAGGATTATGTAGTAGAAACCTAGAATCCATTAACGCGTATACTATTAAAAAACTTAATATCGCCGCGCAAGAGATATCCCGCGATCTGGTAAAACAGTGCGAGCACTTAACGGATATTCTAGACGAACTGCATTACGAAAATGCAACGCCAACCATCCTAATCGGGCAGGATAATTGGCACCTCATAGTTTCGCTACAAATTCTACACGGTAAAAAATCATTGCCGGCGGCAAGCCGCACTAAACTCGGGTGGGTGCTGCACGGGCAGTACCTATCGTCCAGACCGGTTTTAGCATTAGTAAACCACGTCAGACCCGCCACATCCGAAGACGAAGCGTTAGCAATAATGAAAAAACACTTCGCCATAGAATCGTTAGGGATAGCGAGCAAAGTACCACGCGATGATCCAGATAAACGCGCGCTAGATATGCTAGACGCAACCTGCGAAAAAATATCGGGCGAAAACAGATACCGCGCAGGCTTATTATGGCGATCAGATGACGAGACACTACCGGATAACCGCGCGTTAGCAATGCGACGCCTATTCAGTCTGGAAAAAAAACTGGACAAAGATCCTGAACTAAAGACGGAATACGCATCGCAAGTCAATAACCTAATCGAAAAAGGTTACGCGGAAAAAGTAGACGCGCCACCGCCATCAAACGCCCCGCGAACGTGGTACTTACCTCACTTCCCTACAAAACATCCGCAAAAACAAAAAATGCGTTTGGTCTTCGACGCGGCCGCCACCATGAACGGAAAATCGCTTAACAACGCGATGCTGACAGGTCCGGACCTATTAGAGTCTCTGTTCGGCGTTTTAGTCAGATTCCGGGAAGGTAGAACGGCGGTAATCGCGGACGTGAAGGAAATGTTCCTCCAAATAGAAATCATACAATCCGATCGGGATAGTTTACGTTTTGTTTGGCGGGGGGAGGACCGTACATCGCCACCCCAAGAATATAGAATGAAAAGGCTGATATTCGGGTCAGCAGCGTCACCGACTACGGCGCTATACGTTAAAAATAGGAACGCAAAACAACACGCAAACGAATTCCCCACAGCCGCGGAGAAAACAATTAAAAACGCGTATATGGACGACATATTAATCGCAACAGACGAAAATGACGAAAACACGAGACGTTTAGTTAACGATATTTACGAGTTAAACACGCGCGCGTCATTTGAACTTAAAGGATTCGCGTCCAATAATCCCGCGGTCATTAGCGACGTCATTCAAGGCGAAGGGGAATCATCTCAGTTAGGCGGAGACGAAAGCGAGCGTACACTAGGCCTTAAATGGAACCATAGGCGCGACACTATCGGTTTTAATGTAAACTTGAGAAACACGCCGAGCGACGTCATAAATGGTAAAAGCCTGCCGACCAAGCGACAGGTTACCAGCAGCGCAATGTCCATATTCGATCCGATAGGATACGTTAGTCCGATTTCAGTGCTAGGAAAAGCTCTCATGCAGGAAGTATGGCGTACCGGCATAGAATGGGATACGGTCATCCCCGATTCCTTAGCACCCGCGTGGAAATCGTTTATGGATAACATACAACAATTAAAAGAGCTAGAAATACCGCGACACGTACCCGCAACTAATAGGGAGGCGGATATTCATATTTTCTGCGACGCAAGTGAGAAAATATACGCTTGCGCTATATATCTTGTTAACTCGAATACCGAGGGACACAAGTCGGCTCACTTAGTAACCGCGAAGGCACGCGTAGCGCCGCTCAAAATAGTTAGCATACCCAGATTAGAATTGCAAGCCTGCGTGTTAGGAACCAGGCTAGCCGAGTCATTTGTTAGGCAATCCGACTACGTTATCTCGAATAAATTCTATTGGAGCGATTCGCGTACAGTACTGGCGTGGATAAAATCCGACCCGCGCGCGTTTAAGAGCTTCGTGGCTCATAGACTAGCAGAGATAGAAGAATCAACCAGTCCGGCAGACTGGAACTGGGTCCCCAGCGCCTTAAACGTGGCCGACGACGCCACCAAAGGGGTACCCAGTCAGTTTAATACGGACCACCGGTGGTTCACAGGGCCGGAGTTTATAATACACGAACGCGATAGTTGGCCAAAAGAAAAAGTAACCGAACCCGTCAGCCCCTCCGGCGAAGAGAGGGTACACACAGTAGGGTCGGTACGAGCCGCAAATAGTAAATTCGATTATTTACCGGAAACTAATAGATTTTCCAAATTCATACGTTTAATACGCGCCACCGCTAGAGTTCTGATTGCTGCCGAGGTATTAAAAGCCATATCGCTACATAGAATACCAGAAAAAGAAATGAAAAACGGGCATATCAAGCTGGCTGAAGTGCTATTAATAAGAAGGAGCCAAAACGTATCATTTCATGAAGAAATACAGCACCTGGAGGCTGGACGAGCGCTGCCGAAGAAATCTCCACTACACAAGATCGCCGTCAAGCTAGAAAAGGGAGGAATCGTCGTGCTAGATAACAGAGTCGGCAGAGACAACGAGAAAGTTCCGGTACTCCACGCTAAAGAAGACTTCACGAAATTGCTGATCAACCACTTTCACGAGCAATTCAACCACGGCAACCACGCGACGGTCATAAATGAACTGAAGCAAAGATACTTTATCCTCGGGCTTAGAGGTTGCATTCGCTATATCACAAACAAGTGCCAATGGTGTCGGACCTATAAGGGGACCACCCTCAAGGTCCCCGTAGGCGACTTACCGCTAGAGAGGCTCCAAGCGAACCAACCCGCCTTCACAGCCACCGGCGTCGATCTATTCGGACCGATAAACATAACTATCGGGAGAAGACACGAAAAGAGGTGGGGAGTCCTATTCACGTGCCTCACCACTCGAGCCGTCCATCTGGAGCTTGCCGCATCTCTATCGGCATCCTCTATGATCTTATCATTACGAAGAATGATGGCTCGAAGGGGCGTACCTACCACAATATTCTCCGACAACGCTACTAACTTCTACGGAGCGGAACGCGAATTATCTGAAGCTGTGAACGCGCTGCCCGCTACCCTGAAGCAGTTCATCAGCGATCGAGGCATCACATGGAAGAAAATACCACCTGGCAACCCCTCAGCCGGTGGAGCATGGGAACGACTCGTGGGCAGCGTCAAAACCGCCCTTAAAGTCACATTGCGAGATAAGGCACCCCACGAAGAAGTACTGCATACCCTACTTCTAGAAGTCGAACACATCGTCAATTCCCGACCTCTGACCCCTGTGAACCCCGATTTGGAAGCAGAAGCGCTGACGCCGAACCACTTCTTAATCGGCCGATCGAACGCTATGTCCCCGCTGGGTTCATTCTCCGACCACCAGCTTACTCCAAGCAGCTGGAAAACCTCTCAAAATCTGGCCGATCACTTCTGGTCTAGATGGATGAAAGAGTACCGTCCGAACCTGCTCGTACGCTCCAGCCGAAACTCCACAGCGAAAAACCTGCAAGAAGGAGACGTCGTCATCATCGCCGACAGCTCGATGCCGCGTGGTACTTGGCCTAGAGGTATCATTACAAAACTCTATCCCGGCCCTGATGGCCACGTTAGAGTAGCCGACGTACACACGCGAGCAGGAATCATCCGCCGTCCAGCCTCCCGCATCATTCTTATATGCTCCACATCAGGAGACGGTGCTGACGCACGTGGGGGAGATTGTCGCATATAGCTTAGTCATGTATAATTAAGTATAAGATTTTATCATAATAATAATAATTGTTGCATATAGTTTAGTCATGTATAATTAAGTATAAGATTTTATCATAATAATAATATTGTTGCATATAGTTTAGTCATGTATAATTAAGTATAAAAATGTTATGAATGTTATTTGGATTAAATAAAGATACACTCCACTGGCTCGCGCCTACACTCTTACCGGTCGAGCACCCGAGCGATAGTATAAAGACCGCGGTCGCGGGCCGATAAAGTCACTCTGCTGCTCACTGCGACGACGCGCACACCTCAATGCGCGCTCTACTCTTCACAAAGTCAAAAGTATAAATAAGTGTTTTACTTAAATGAACCTCAACATACAGTCTGCACCCCACAGATAGGTTGGTTTGCTGTGCGAGTGTTCGAATGGTGTTGCTGTCTCGTTCTTGCGCGTCGGCTAGTTCTTTGTAGTCAATCGGCGACGGGCAGGATATCGTTTCTATGCGGGATAGCGCGTCGGCGGCGGCGTTTTGTGACCCACTAACGTGACGTATATCGGTTGTAAATTCACTGATATACAACAGCTGACGGGTGCGGCGCGGCGACTCGTTGTTGGTGCTTGTTTTGGTGAACGCGAAGGTCAAGGGCTTGTGATCGGTGAATAAGATGAGTTCTCGTCCCTCGAACATCTTGCGGAAGTGTTTGGTACTCATGTACAATGCGAGTAGCTCTCGATCGTAAACACTGTAGCGAGTCTGTGCGTCGGAGAATTTCTTCGAAAAGTAGCCGAGTGGTTGCCAAGCGTTGTTTACAAACTGATTTAGCGATGCGCCTGCGGCCTTGTCACTAGCGTCCGAGAATATCGCGAGCGTCGACTGGTGACATGGATGAGCGAGTAAGGCGGCGTTTTTGATGCTGTCCTTACACGCGTCGAATGCGAGCGTTGCTTCGTCGTTCCAGCTGATTGGTGTCTTGTCCTTCTTCCGCGCGTTGTGTAGGTATTTACAGAGTGGAGCTTGAAGTATTGCGGCGTTCTTGATATTTTCGCGGTAAAAGTTTATCATTCCGAGAAATCGTCGTAACTCATCTATTGTTTGCGGTTTAGGGTAATCGACGATTGCTTCAACTTTTTCCTTAGGCGGCTGGATTCCGTCTTGGTTTACTTCGTAGCCGAGAAACTTCACCGATGGCTGGCCGAAGACACATTTGGCGGGGTTTATTGTGATGCCATACTCGTCGAGTCGTTGGAAGATGGTGTGCAGATGTCTTCGGTGCTCTTCTTCGGTCGTTGATGCGACTAGTAAGTCGTCGACGAATGGAAATACGTAGTCCAGGCCTCTTAGTACTTCGTGGATGAATCGTTGGAATGTTTGACCGGCATTCTTCAGTCCAGGACACATACGCGGGAATTCGTATAATCCGAAGGGAGTTATTATCGCTGATTTTTCGATGTCTTGCTCGCTGATGGGTAATTGCTGATAAGCACGGTTCAAATCGAGTGTCGAAAAAAATTTCTTGTCGGCGAGTTGGTAGGTAAAATCGCGTATCCGTGGTATGGGATAGCGATCGGGCTTGGTGATGGCATTGAGTCTTCGGTAATCGCCACATACACGCAGGTCTCCATTCTTCTTAGGTACTACGTGTAACGGTGAGGACCATGGACTCTTGCTGGGACGACATAAGCCTTGCTCCATCATGTTGGCAAATTCTTTCTTCACGAGCTCGTATCGATGTGGTGCGATGGGGCGTGGCCTGCAGTGAAGGGGCGGGCCAGTTGTTTCTATGAAGTGTTCGACGTTATGCTTCGGGCTAAGCTTCATAGATGTAAGTCGCGTAGTTCCAGGGTAATCGGCTAGTATATCGTGATACGACTGCTGCACGTCTATGCTGCGCACGGTAGGTATGTTAGCGGCGCAGAGTTGAGCGTTAGTCGTGAGTAGCGTCTTTCCGTCGATCAGTCGTCGATTCTTGATGTCCACAATGATGTGGTGGAACTTGAGAAAGTCGGCTCCCAGGATAGGCTTCGATACGGCTGCGATGATGAATTTCCACTTGAATGCTCGTCGTAGGTTGAGATCGAGTTCGAGCGTTTTTTCACCGTAGGTAGGTATGACGGTGTTGTTAGCGGCGTAAAGTTGAAACGGGAGGGGCTGCTCTTGCGTGCCTTTTCTTCGTGGCAGCACGGATATGTTCGCTCCAGTGTCGACCAGGAAGGTAAGTTTGGATGTCTTGTCGGTCACGAAAAGGCGGTGAGATGTTTCGGTAACGCCGGTTTCCGCCGCTGCCAGCGTTACTTTTAGTTTTCCGACGGCGAGTTGATCGGCTTGAAATTGCACGGTGGCGTGCATTTATTCGCGTCCATGCCGAAGCGACGGTGGTAGTAGCAATATGGCATGGGCGAGTTGTTGCGGCTTCGGTCTTGCGATTGCGATGCGCTGCGAGGACGGGAACGTGACGGGAAACGGCGGTGAAATCGGCTGTTGCGACGATCGTTGTTTTCACGCGGCCTTGATCGTAGTTCGGCGACTTCGAGCGACAATCTTCTTATCTCGCCGATGAGATATTGTGTGTCGAGATGCGGATGTTGCTGGTAGGTAGCTTGTGACGGAGGTAGCAGCGGTGGCGGCTGTGTTGATGTTGACGGAATCGGAATGGGCGACGAAATGGCGGCGACGTGGGATGACGGCGTGTGCTCCATCATTTTGTCGGCGAGGAGAGCGAGGTCGTCGAGCGTAGTCTTGATTTTGAATGCTTCGCTGACGGTGAGTACGGATCTGACGTGTGGCGGTAAATGATCGAGCCACATCATTTGCATTGTGCTCTCGGGGAACTTCTCGCGGTTAAGATTCTGCATCTTGCGAAGTAACTGGCTAGGTTTCTGTTCGCCGAGCTCGACCTGTGACAGCAGTTTCTTTGCCTGGGCGCTGTTTGATTCCTCGTACAGCGAGATGAGACGATCCTTGATGGCCTGGTAGTAATTTTGTTCCGGCGGCGAGTAGATGAGATCTGCGATATTCTGGATGTCTTGCTTCTCGAGCTGTGCGATGACCATTTGTGCGAGCTGAGCTTGGCTTCTTTTCAGATCGGTGGTGGCGGCTTCGAAACTGCAGAACCATAATAGCGGCTGGTCGCGCCAAAACGGTGGTACACGGAGTGAGAGAGATATCGCGGACACGTCGTGGCTTGCTGCTAAATGTTGAGCTTCATGTTGATCGCCAGCGTTGGGTTGCGGAACGGGTATACCTCCCGAGTTGGCTCCATTTTCTCCGGCCATGCTTGAAATCTTGATGCTGGTTGCTTCTGTGCTCTTGAGTCGGCAGGTCACCACTTTAACAGAGGTTTGTGCAGGGAGACTTGGCTGGAGACTTGTAGGTAGTTTAGTGAAACTCTGTTGTTAATTGTAGAATACTGGAAACTGGAATAATTTTATTTACAAATACGGCTAACTATATACAATAAAAAAGCTTACAACTAGTGACAGTTTTAAGCCGCAACAATAACATGATTAGAGCGGGACGGATGCGCACGAGCGAGAGGGAGGTAGGCGGCGCGTGGCAACGCGCGCGGCTCGCTCGCCTATAAAAGATTTTGGCGCGCAAATTCCGATCCTTTTCTGCGCCGGCCGTCGAGACGAACACATCGCTGCCCTGTCGCTCCGTGCTCGAAGATCGAAGCTGAAGAACCTCGACGATAGTGATGCTGCATTGCCGGCGTCTTCACAATTATAAAATGTCCTTCTCGGGACAATCGAAAACTGCTCTTGTCAGAGCAATCAGCTGTTCTTATCAGAACAGCTGTTTCGTGAGGTCAATCACGTGTCTCCGTTTCTTGCTGAGACAAACCACACGTCAATCTTCTCTATACCTACAATGCAATAAATAATCTAATAATAAAAACGGAGTCGGTAGACTACCTGCAGTATTCGCTGCAGGAAGTGCAGGAGCTACGATTTAAACCAGTTCCACGTGGACGGAGTCGCGTGCAGAAGCTAGTACTAGGTACATATGTTGTACATATAATAGCAAAAATGATAAGTATCAGCCTTCCCACATCGCTCGAAAGTCAAAAATCGGTCCCCTGCATCGATTCTTTTCCCCTTTTTCGTTTCCTAAAGTAAGAATTCTGGTATTAAAAACTATCCCATGTCCTTCCCAGTCTCTTTACTATCTCCGTAGCTACCTACCAAACTTCATCAACATCGGTTCAGACGTTTAGGCGTGAAAAGGTAACAGACGGACAGACGTATTACTTTCGCATTTGTAAGATTCGTATGAGTGGAACTTAAACCAAGAAAAAAATATAGACGGAGCATGACGAACAACCATGTGAAGCCGGTTTTCAATCAAGCCAAATAAGTTTAGCACACGATCACGTTAAGTATGTCCTCTAACTAAGCTTATGTCGTATTAACACCCAGCAATTTATTACAACAACTTTCTATACTTAGTTGCAATGAGACCGCAATACTAAACCTTTCATTCTAACTATAGCAAGTTGGCGTGGCAAATTGCCTCGTTTGTTGTATGATTTAGAATGTAAAAGAAGAGTTGGGTCAGCATGGCTATCACAGGATGACCCACGAGCTGTGTCGTGGAAAATACTAAAAATAAACTATCCGTCTCTTTCTAACTAGAACGCTAAGAATCTTCAATCGACGAAAGGTTGGCAATGCGCTTAATACTTCTCTGAATTCGTAAGCCCCCGAAGACTTCGGTCTCTGCTTACCATCAGGCAAAGCCGGCGCGGCGCTACCGCGAAAACGCAAACTTCGTTTGTGTATCTCTATCGCACTTGGATATTCGAGCGACAGAGAGACGGCTGGCTGACCAAATTGCCCAGTTGCGTCCAAGTTAACTAGGTACCTGTGCGGAGCGTGCATGTCTCTCATAAAAAAATTAAAATAATAGGATTTTCGTGGCTAATTATGGGATCTTGTAGTGTGAGGTGGTGCGGAAAGTCGTCAAAGACTTCTAATTACAAAAAATATGGAATTACATTCCTTCCACAGTTGAGTCAAATTCAATATTTCATTAAAAATATTTATAGCCAGCGGAGGCCATTTTATACTGGCCGCTGCGAATACTTCGGTACAGACACACTGTCTGTCACTTTTCATCACTTTGAAGTTTGAGTTATAACAGTTCACATAGCCGTATTTCATTTCCACCATTTTGTTCTCGTAACCTAAAATATTTACCAAATAAATCTCCAAAATTATCATGCAGATTTATCACAAAATACGCAGATAGAGCGATTGAGTTTTAGTTTCATGTTGCGCCAGCGCATCGACCAATCGCAACGCTGTTAGCACCCGCCCTTCCCCTCACCTCTTCCTCATAATTTGGTGACTCGCGTCGCGAACGAAATTACAAACATTAGGCTTCTAGTGGGAGTGTTCTGTGCTCTCAACACCGGGAAGACAACATAAATAAAAATAAAATAGCGTTATTATGGCTGCGTTGTTTTGTTAGATTGTAAGTTGGTCAAATATGAGCAATATGACCTTCTGCTGTAGGTGCCATACCAATTTAAAAAAAAAGCTTCTGCCCGCGACTCCGTCCGCGTGGAACTCGTTTATATCCTAGCTAGATTACTTAAAAACTTTCACCCCACATTTCACCCCTTTTATTTCGATAATTTCTGTGATAAAAACTATTCTATGTCTTGCCAAATTTCATCTGAATCGGTTCAGCGGTTTAAGCGTGAAGAGGCAACAGACAGACAGACAGACATTTTCGCATTTCTAATATTACTTAAGTAGTATGAATTCTATTTCTCAACACCCGTACACACTAATTGATGTGATGTGGGCGAACATAAATCTGTAACCTGTCTAACTGTTTACAGTTTACTTGTAAATGAACCAGCCGCCTGTTCTGATGTAAATAGTGTTTATGTAAACTTTGCCTTGCAGTTTATGATTCGGCGGTTCTATAATTTAGGATCTGTAAAAACAGATGTGGAATTTAAACTGTACCTACTGTAGAACTCTCTTCATCGAGGTCAGAAATTTGGATTTTTTTTCATGACCCTAATATAAAACTAACCACTTTTCTCTCCATATTTTGCAAGACAAACTCCCCTATTGGCTGGATTTAAGTAATATACAAAGCTAATAACTGAAAAAAATATGAATATCACCCCAAATTACGGCTGGAGCGGAAAGGGGGTTAAATAGTTGACAAGGGTAAAGACAATATATGAAAGCAGTGAGTAGTATGTAGTACCTATATCACTTTTTGCCTTCCCCAAAAATACAATTTTCACCTCAGCAGCTCGATCGAGCATATATTGTTGCGTGAAAACCGTGTGCAAACTGCAAAATCCGATTTTGCTCACTCCGTGAGACAAAGTAGCTTTTTAATTTTGATGCTGAGCACTGACATTTTATAGTATGTGGTCTATTACAAAATCAGAATATTTGAACTTTATTAGCTTTGTCCCTTTCATTGAATTAGGGAAAAAGTAGACCCCCTAAAAAGCGCGATATAAGTAACACGTTCGAAAACGATCATATTAACTTATGAGTACGTAAAAATCATTTAAAATAAGTGTTATAATGACACCACTTTGGCAAAAAAATTACCAAGTGCTGAAGTTAGTAAACTGGAACGCTATACGTCGGCCATTTTTAAATTTCGAGAGAAGATTTTCAAGTAAAAGATGCTTATTTTGACGTTTTCTATACGTAACAATCATTTTAAATAGGTGTTATAATGACACCACTTTGGCACAAAAATTACTAGGTACCTAAGTGCTGAAATGTCCCTGATGCCTGCTCCACCCAATAATGAACTTTGAACCGTTCTAGTTCGTAAATGGTCAAGTTAATAAAAAAAAAATGCTTATTTTTAAGTAAGTAGGTGGTATTCTTAAAAGTTTTTATCAAAAAAACTAGTAAAAATGCAAAAAATATGTCGTCTTGTCCTAAAATCCTTAAAAGTTTACTAATAAGTTATTGAATAACTTAATTACCAATTAATTTAATTTCAATTACAAATTACGAATTCATTCAAATTCAAATGCAATGGGCGTAATGCATTACATTCGTAATCGCATTACATTTGTAATCGCATTACATTTAATGCCATTACGAGTAATGCAATTACTACATGTGAAATGCATTACTCTTAATTGCAATGAAATTTATGTAATGCAATTACACGTGTAATGCATTACTCGTAATTACATTACATGTAATGTAGTTACGCCCAACACTGGTCTTGGTAACCGGGGGCACTTAAAATGCTACAATATTAACGTTCATCACACAATACAATGTTATTATATCAACTGTTGATCAAACTTAATGTTAATAATACACAATAACACATGTTTCCCCTCACTGCCTCAGAAAGCCGTCTTTTATTTATCCTTTAAAACCAGGGGGCAAAAACGCATTTTATCCACTAGTGAGGAAAGTAATTTTATCTTGGCGTGTTTAAGTAGCTTTTGACAGATAACAAAACGTAAAACGCTCATAATACAAAAAAATCACAGATGATGTATTTCTGTTGCCGCTATAACAACAAATACCTACTAAAAACAGAATAAAATAAATATTTAAGAACTTTTAAAGAATTGCTTGTTGCCTTCATCAGGCGCTGGGTCTCAAAATGTATGGGAAAATTAAAATCAGACTCGCACTTGACCATCATTCTACTTGATATTACTTAACGTTATTTTTACAGTTAAAAATAAAAAAATATTATTATTTAAATTATACAAAGTTGTTTTGCATGTTGCACTTTCCTCGCTACAGTGAGGTGAAAAGTTTTGTGTTACACACGGGTGCAAATGTATTTTACTTCTTGTGTTGAAACACTCGCTACGCTCAGGATTCTATTTTAGAACCAGTCTCTTCGCTCGTGGTTCACCTATAGCATCCTTTCGCTTGCTCGTGTTTCAATTCCACACTCGCGGGTAAAATACAACTTTGCACCCTTGTGTAACAAATAACTATTTCAGGGCTCGTGAACAGGAAATTAATTTGAATTGACTTTTCGCTTTCCATTGTGATCGAAATTGATTTCTGCTCATCGCCTCGGTTTGAGTCTCAGACGTCGACTTAATACTAAAATAGCTTCTTTTGAGACTAAGCAGAACCCACTTCAGTATAAAGACGAATTTAACAAGCATGAAAAATTACATTGGTATTTAGATTGAATTTTCATCAATTTAACGAAAATCTTTGAACAAACTTAGAAATATCATATAAGTAAGTGAGAATTTTGATATCTAAAGCTAGGTTTAGACATGGTTTAGACGAAGCCAGTGCTGGCTGGCTCACTAGCTTGAAAAATAGGCCGGCGCGCTATCCCCGCCAGTGCTTTACATACAATAACAAGCCAACACTGGCTCTTCGTCTAAACCTGGCTTAATGAAGGATTAGACTCTGTACGTCTTAATGAAAAATGAAGCGATCGCAACAACCACCGTAGCAGCTGTGTGGTAGGCGCGCGGGTGTCGGGAGGGCGGCAAGGGCGGGCGGGCGGCGGGGTGCGCGGGCGCTGCGCAAGTGCGCGCGCGCGCCCGGCGCAGTGTCGCACGCGCCCGCGCCTACCGCGGCCGACTCGCTCTCGCGCACGCCGCCGCTCCCCGCTCTGCCGCACCACGCGTCCGCTGGGCGCGTCGCGCGGGCCGCGGGCCAGGCCCGCGCGCCTGCTACTGCTGGCCGCCTGGCTGGCGGCCGCTGCCGCCGACCCTCCCTGCCCGCAGGAGCAACCTCCGTGCGCCGCCTGCCGTCCCTACGGCGACGTGCGCGAGCACAGCCTGCGCGTGATCCGCGAGAGCCTGCTGGCGAAGCTGGGCTTCTCGCAGGCGCCGAACACGACGGGTCGCGAGCTGCCACACGTGCCGGACGACGTGATGCGCCGGTTTCTGGAGCGCGGGCCCGCCACGGGCGTGCAGAGCGACGCGCCGCGCCAGCCGCCGCGCACCGTCGTCACCCACACCGAGCGGGACGACTTCCTCGCCCGCACCGACGACGTGCTCGTCTTCGCCCGTTAGTATTTAGTATACACACTCAGATCACGTTCCTACTCGGTTAGACAGTGTAGGTACATCGTTGTAGAGCTAAGTTCAACGAACCTATAGGAATAGTTCATATAGGTACCGAAAATGTTCGTTGTGTTTGATCTTTGTTCCAATAATTAGTCACCAAATATCCAGTTGCAATGTTGCAATAAGACTCGCTCTGTAACCTTTCCGCGGCGCATAGTCTATCAGTCGCCGCCGCGCTAATGTGGTCGGGTCGGCCTCCATCGGCGAGGACCAGGAGGCTCCACGTGCGAGACTCGCATGGTCTGCAAAGTTCATTGACTGGCACGTGCATATGAGTAGGAGCCGGTGAAACAGCCGTGCCGTAGTCGCTCACGCACAAAATTTTAATTAGCGGATGATTGCCCCGACGCATACAATTGTTCGCGAATAGGCATGCGAACACGCCGAGCTATCGGCTGACGGTGGTCTGTGAATAATAATCTGCAACGGTTAGTGTCCGCAGTATAGCCTACGACGCATGCATATTAATCTGCTCGAGTTATTAGTTTATGGGTAAACTTTGCGTAGGCGCCTACGGCAGTTAATCAAACTTTACCCATAAACGCACAATCGCACTTCATTTCGCGAGGTTGATTCAGTTGGGCAAAATTTTTGTCTTTTACATTCAGAAGCATAAGGGTCCTTATTCTAGCTAATCATTTCTATTCTGTTTTAACTCTAGCTGTACTTTTAAGGTAGTGGAGGGTAACTCGGGGGTGTTCCCTAATTTCCCACAGGTTTCTAATCCGTTCTCGTCCACCTAGCGTTTCGTGGTCCGCCCGTGGTCCGCATTGGCGCCCAATCCCCAGATTCAGCGTAGGCACTACTTTTACGAGACCGTCCAATTCAACCCAGAGGGAAAACTAGACTGTTTTGGGATTAGACCGGTTTCTTAAACAAATGATATTTCGTACAGGTTTCTATAAACCCATATTACCAGCTAAGGCTGATAATTTTCACCCTCCTGTTCAAGTGTTCATTCCTTGATGGACCTCCCCGCCTCATAAAATGACCGTTATCCAAAATGACGTACCTAATATATGGAGAGCCCCCAGTAGCTTTTTATTACGAGTCGTTAACTTCTGTCAGCTCTGAACTTTCTTTGTTTGCTCCTTTCTTAGTAAGCTTAAATCACTCTGGTGAGTCATTCTGTAAATCCCTTCTGTATAATCTGGAAGTTGAACGACCAAGAGGGTAGGTTAGTATGCGTTGTATGTTAATTATGTTATCTGAAACACTAATGCAAAATGTAAACACATATAACATATATTTCTACTTACTTATCACTATTATACGTTCCAATTATCCTCCGATGTTCAGCTTAATACGAGTAACTACGACCAGAATATGTCGACACTGCAAAACTAGCGAAGGAACCCTGAAAACAAGGCTATCAAAGTTCAAACATGAATGTAATCTGGACTCGGGTTAGGGGCTTCGACCGTGCGCAGGCGCAGACATACTTACCCAACGAAACGGCAGCTGCTGATGGTCTACTAATTGACAATGTTAGCACAAAAAACAGTTAAAGGATCACTTGAAGCAATTAGTCTCGTCTCGGCCAAGATCCTACAATCACTATGCAATGTCTAGCGAGTGATTCGGATTTAGCAATGCGACTGGCCAAAGGCTGATAACGCAACCAGTCCTGCCTGTTTCGGAGCCGTAATGATAACCGCTTAATGTTACGAAGTTATAATTATAACAAGCTCGCAACGTGCACTGACAAATCGATCAATTGTCAGATGTGTACTTGTGTACGCAATTACTTATAAGTTATAAATAAGCCTTCAAACAAAGCTTAGTACCGTAAAATAGGGTGAGTTGGATCAAAATAAAAAATTACACGATAAAAAAAAAATTACATGTGGGACGTTCGTTTTTATATATAAAAAGTGTTCCGGTCGTATGAATTAGATAAACACAAAAATAAATCCCACCTAACCCCTTAATGGAGTTAGAGGGGATAGCAATGAGGGTGAGCTGGAAAAATGTATAAGGAGAACTTTTCTGATTCTGAATTTCGGATTAGCTTCCCTCGATCCGCGTTCTGTTCCACTCTCCGCTCATATTTATCGCTCCTCTTCTGCATTATCGCTTCCCACAGCCCTGGTTCCAAATCCAGGCCACATCTTTCACTTTTTCATGTTATAATTATGCTTTTGCGCTAGTTTTTAATCACTTGCCAGTTTTTACAGATTTTGTTTATATGTTCATTGTCCGACGTTACGCTGCTGAACTGCAAAGCAAAGCCTAAATTGTAAACTATAAGTCACTGCAAACCGCCCACAAGCATCAGAACTCCTGCGTTTTAATAAATGTAATCGTGTGAGTAAGCGAGAATCCCACGAATAAACGTAATTGTTATCGAGAAGTATTTTTAGCGTTATCATAGCCGATAATATTCGCTGGTCGACTCCAGTAAAGAAGGTGCATGCAGCTAGCTATCAGTTCCCTCACTTGTTTGTCCACTATACAATCAATGTTAGCACTGTCTTCGTTACCTATTTGTTCTCATTGGCCACTTTCTGATATAACGTACCCAATAAATGCTTGTCTACAGTTTTTATAACAGTTTAAACTCTTGCGCTTTGTACAGTCACCAGCATCAATATCTGCCACAACAAAGCCGGCATAAATATCTGACACAACTCTATTTCTAAGGCCGTAAGGACGTGTCAGATATTTATGCGCACTTTGTTACGGTAGATATTAATGCTGGTGACTGTTTATCTACTAACAACTTAGAAGAGTTGTAAAACCCCCGACATTTTCATTTCAAAGTCTAATATCTCACAAACGGCTGAACAGATTTTCATGAAACATGGCTACGAACACTCGGGATAAAATTATCTATGACACAAAAAAAACCTCATTCAAATCGGTCCATCCGTTTGGGAGCTACGATACCACAGACAGAAACACAGATACACACGTTAAACTTATAACACCCCTCTCTTTGCGTCGGGGGTTAAAAAAGATTACCCTACACGGATGTAACCAGCGAACGAAAAAGCATAGAAGTCGCAAAATGTCCCCACAGAATGGGCGCCATTGCCATAATGCGGGCATGGGGCGGGGTGTCAAAACGATGCCAGGCAGTTTAGTTCGAACATGCGCATACCGGGTTTTAGGCACGTGTTTGGGTAGAAATTTGTAAGGAGCTCGCATTCCATGATTTTTCCGTTCGCTGGATAACAAGAGATATTTATTTCCGTTTGGCTTGGACCAAGTCTGGCTAACTGGCGATGATGATGATTTAACCCGTATCACAACGTCAGATATACAGGCAAATAAATATCGCGTTAGATCCGTCCGTGTAATCTTTTAAATAAGTTTATTGTCTCAAGAAAATACCATTTGTGATAATTTGATAAAGACAAATATCATCCCTGTAATTCTTCTTACATAGTAGTAATGTTTATAATTAGCCAATGTTTACTGTCGCTATGTCAAGCTTATTTTTATTATTGTTTGGTATCATTGAGTCTCTTCGGTATGGAAATGACTTCATTAGGTTTATCAATTTTATCATATAATATAACTAACTCTTTTCAACTTTGGTATAACGGTTATCGCAAGATGCGAAAATATCTAGGACAACGACTCTACTTATAAAAAGAAATGTAAAAAATCGCACGTAAAAAATAGGCGATTAGACACCTCCATCATTCCAAAAGGAGGTAATTTTAAAACACGAGGAGTCTAAGCTCTCAATGTCGAGTTCGAAAATATCTGGGCGGACATAGTGAACAAAAAATATACGCACACAACTATGGCAAATGGTTAACTCACATATTTTTGAACCTTCGGGAATGTATATATGTGTATGTGTATATTTAGGATTGCGACTCGTCTATAAAGCCACAAAAAAAATTAGGTAAGACAAAAATTGCAAGTGCAAAAATACGGCAACAAGGCTGTCGCATGCCTCTTATGTCGGCGAATTAAGATTTCTGTATCAGTGTCTATGAGAGGATTAATTCGTAACATATTTCTGCACTTGACTGTACCTCTATGGCCAGTAGGAAAGGTTACACTGCGTATCATTAAGGTCTTTGTTTATACAACGTTCATTTGTCGCCATGCAACTAATTGCTACAATTTAAACATGTTCGTTGGCGCTGCGGTATTTTTGCGCTCGCTGCACTGCCCTGCTAGATGCACGCTAGTTATCTGGGCCCATCAAGTCACAGATTTTTGTAACTAGTAAATAGTAGCCGAAGCCGCGTTACAGAGCAATTCCAGAATAATTTGTACCAAATAAGCACCGTAAACTTACATTGACCCGATGGAGGGATACGTACTTACTTGAGCCCGCATAATGACCACACATAGCAATGTCAGATTAAAAAGAGTAACAACTTGAGCAGTTAGCCGAAACTAACAATAAGGTGATCAGACTCTGTTCAAATAAATAAAAAAACCGTGGACAGAGTAATTATCGAAAGCCAAAGTTACCCACCAGGGACCCTCCCCTCTTTCTTCGTTACCATTAAAAAAAAGTTATATGTACTCTCTTAATGTTTTCTATTAAGGTCCAAAAGTGCTAAACATTCAATGTCCTCGACGGTAATTAATTACTATTTTTGATGAGGTTCTGTTATACTTCTACGTTTTCAAGTGTCTTAAAACATTTGTATAGAACATTGTGTAGAAGTAGGTAACCAAAAAAATGGTAACAAAAAGGAAAGTTGAAAGTATGCTTTAATTGACGTACTTAATTGGTGCATACTTTTCAGAAAATGCTCTCCAGCTATTGTTAGAAAAGGTCTTCCGTTTGTATTGCAAGTTAGTACAGGTTACAAGTATTAGTGAAATGGACATGGGCTGTTATTCGCTACGCGCTAATGCGGCTCGCCCCGCCGGTCACCCTACACTAAGACCTCTGCCTACGCTTAGTTACTACGCATCGCGGTGTCAAGATATATTTGTGGGTGAGCGTTGAGGAAGTTACAGAATAGGGGGGCTGAAGTGGCTGACGCTGTCCTCGCGACGGGCCGAGGGTCGAGCTCGTCGAGTACTTGAGTGAGATTGGGACAATCGCACGGCCGAGCTGCCCCTGACCCGTTCCCGGCGGATCCACACCTCTCCCTCACTAGAATCTAGCCAATGCTCTAGTAGGTTCTATGACGATGCATTTCCGCTTTGTCATGGTCATTATCATCAATTCATCATCATCATCATATCAGCGAAAGAGGTCCACTGCTGGACATAGGCCTCCGAAATTCTTGTGATGGTCATTAAGTAAAACGTAGGTGCCAAACGTAACGTTATTTTAGTATCTATTTATTTATTAAAATTCTGACATCACCCTAAAAGTCTTGACATTTCTTGTCACAGAGTTATTATGGTTTCATTCATAAAATTTTTATTTATTTAATCAGATCATTTCTATAAATCCTGACACTTGCCAAATCCGACCGCAATCCTGGCAAAGGGTCAACAATCCTGACATGTCAGGATAAATCCTGACGATGGCAACCCTATGCACGACCCGCCACGTACTTTACTCGAATTTCAGTATGTAAACTTTAATAAACTTTATAGCTAGTCTACTCTACTCTAAACAAAGTAAAAATCGCGTCTGATCCAAGGTTTTCGGAGTTTATAGGGAACATAATACAACGGAGTCGGAGTTTGCTTTAAAATATACACCTTGTCCTGGATGAACATTTCTGTTGTAAAATGATTTTAGCGTGTAATTCAACTAGGGTATCAGTGTGTTTACTTGTGTGGGTCGACACAAGTTTGTCACTATTAGATCATAACCACGTAACCGAAAACGTTACTTAAGTGTCGTCGTAGCAACATTAGCAACGCACTCGTAGTTACAGTACCACTTCAGAGGTCTATGAACAATATTTTACTGTTTACTTAGCCACAGAGCTCACGGCTTCTATGATTCTGTCTCTGTCAGTGATCAAATGTACCGTGTACTGTATAAGTAGATATGTACTAAAATGTTAGGTAAATGGATGCATGGTATGTTGCAGCAGGGATGAGCAAGAGGGATGGCAGCTTAGCCGCCGAACCAGGGTGCGTGGCTGCCACCACAAGCCCGTTCGTTCTGCGGTATAAGTTTGCATTTTGAGTCGTGTCATTTGTATGGAAATGGAGACGTAGCTTAACGGAGCTGCCGTGCAAAGGCAGCTAGAGTAGTTACGTGTAAAATAAACATAGATTCAGTCATTGTAATAGTTTATCACGTTCGTTTAACTTTTGTTCGAAGGTCAGTATCAATATTTTAGTCTAAGACAGTTTCACCTATTGATCATAATTGCAATAGGAAGCGCAGAGCGCACGTTGCTACGCGAGTACAATTGGAGCCGTGACCCAGAGCTCCACTCCGGCTGGGAGTAATCTGAAAATCTGTTAAGTGCCTTCCTTGTATGTGTAGGTAATGTAGTAAATTCCGGATACGGGAGAGGATAACAATCAAGGTACGGTGGCATGCTGTAGGCGGGCGCCGCGCCGGCCGGTCTGGAGGGAGCCATGTCCTCGTGGCCGCCTAGTCCGCCTCCAGCGGGTGACCTAATTCCTGGCTCATTACCTAATACTTACGGCACGAGTTCGTCCCATCGGCCCGCTCGCAGAGGACTAGGCCTACAGGGGACACCTCTTTAAAAAAAACGCACCTGCGGCTCCTACCTCTTGGGTGGTGTGGAAATGGACCGTTTTACTGATTGATGTGTCCACATGACAACTATCGTTGTAGTCGAACATTGTACCCAAATACCTATAAAGTTATTAGGTAACTAAAGAGATAGTAACTGCCTGTGACAGACGGAAAGACACCGAGTGATAGCATAAGTCTACTGATCTGTGAGTAATTCGGTACAAAATACAAAACAAAATCATATTTAAGCGGCAGTGAATATATCAATGTTCGATGCCATAGTTTTTGAGTGACTCATACACTCATACCATACAAGGTTTTAGGTACGAGATAGGCACTGTTTAATTCCCTATATTTCAAAGCTAATGTTCGGAGCTTTATTTGCGGATAGAAATATTATAAAAGTGAAAGATTAAACTAACACTGCCCTTAAATTTGGGTAACCATAGGGTATTTTTTTATTTCATAGAAAGCGGTTGTTGTCCTGGCATTGGAAAGCATTTATTTTAATAAAATTATATTATTGATCCTATGACAATTCTCCCACTACCAGCATAAATTGGAGATTGTTATCAAACAAAACGCATCCTGCTAAAATGTTAACTTAATTGGGTAACTTGCTCATCGCGAGATAGTATCTCCTAACTTAATTGAAATTTATGATGGGGCTTATCTAATATTGTAAATGAGAAAGTGTGTTTGGCTGTATGTCAGTCTGTCTGTTACGGTATAATAAGTTCCATGCGGACGGAGTCGCGGGCAGAAGCTAGTATTATTTATAACTTGCATAATTCATGATTTGAATACTTAGTTAGATATTTAACAGTGATTTAATCTCGACTATCTGTATGATGCCGGCATTGCCGACTGTACATATTCTCATTGCCTAAATTCATAAGCACCTCACGTACACAGTCAACTAAAAACAGTAAAGTTTCTTGACCAACAGTGAATGGCCTATCTTCCACTTACACGTGTTGCATATAATGTTTATATGCAATGGGACTTGGAACAGGACTTATTAGTAATATAAATAAAAGACTCTCTTAAGGTGATGTTATGTATTCCTTGGACGCCATGTGCAATGGCCGTCTTGCGACCGCTGCCACAGAGTGTATAACATATGTCACATCCCCCGCTTAAGAAATAAAATTATTATAACATATTAAAGTTATTATTATTTATTTATTTATATTCTAGCTTAAATCAAAATCTCTTAAATAGGCAGGTTTCCTCACCAACCTCCCTGTCCTGGTTACCATGGGTACATCAACTGGCTCTGGATTAGTTACAGGTGCAGGAGAGCTTGGTGCTAGACATACTGGTGCATCCTGCCTTAAATAATTCCCTATTCTATCCCTGGTTTGGTTCGACTCAGAGGAGTCCAGCATATTATCTCTTTGAATCATAAACTTATTTTTACTAGGTCTAATATGTCTTTCATTTCTTCTAACTAAATTACCTTTATCATTTTTAACAATGAATGATCTAGGTCCCCTGGCCTCTTCCACAATTTTACCGGAATACCAACATTTGCTCTTATTTACATCTTGAATAATTACCTCCTCCCCTTTCTGAAATGACTTTTTAAGTTTGGAGGTTTTATTATAATTGATCCTAGATTTTTCATTGTTAATTGACATTTGTTCCTTGACATTTACACATAACTTGGGTTTCAACATTTCTTTTGAACAAGGTAAATTTGTTCTTAATAATCTACTCATTAACAACTCTGAAGGACTATACTCCAAATTTGCTACCGGAGTTGTTCTGTAATGTAACATCGCTAAGTCAAAGTTTTCACCACTTTCTTTACATTTTTTCATCATATTTTTAACAATTCCCACAGCTTTTTCTGCTAAACCATTTGATTGTGCATAATGTGGACTTGACTTAACCAATTCTATTCCATGCTGTCTGGCAAATTGCTCAAATGCATAGCTGCCAAATGGCATATTGTCACTGACTATTTGTCTAGGAATTCCATGGGTACTAAACATTTTTACCAACTCAAACATGATGTTGGCGGCAGATTTGTTCTTTAACTTTGCAACTTCAATCCATTTTGAAAAATAGTCTACAACCACTAAGAAATCTTCACCTGCATAATGTCCCACATCCATACCTACTTTACTATAAGGCAGTTCAGGAATGTCATGAGATATGATAGGCTGCTTGCAATTTGATACTCTGTATTTTTCACACGCTTTACAAGCTAAGACATGATTCTCTATATCTCTTGACATTCCCGGCCAATACAGTATTTTTCTTGCTCTCTTTTTACATTTTACCACACCTGCATGCCCCGAGTGCAGTATATCCAGCATTTCCTGTCTTAAAGCTCTAGGCACAAGTACCATATTTCCAAAGTATACAATATTATCTTTAACCATTAACTCATTTCTCAACTTGTATAACTTTTTCAATTCTCTACCCAGTATATTTCTGTCATTTTTTGGCCACTCTGAATTATACCATAACTTTATTTGCTGCAAATTACCATCTTTATTAGTTTCATCCTGAAAATGTTTCAGCTTTTTTTCTGATATGTGTAAGTCATTATCTAACCCATGCACTGTTTCTACTTCCACACAATGCACTAACTCTTTAAGTGTTGGCTCCACTTTCCCATTTGTTGAATTATAATGTCTAGACAAATAGTCAGCGACATACATTTGAGATCCTGGTATGTACCTAATATCAAACTCATATTTTAAGAGTTTAAGAACCATTCTTTGCAGTCGGGCCGAAATTTTATTTATGTCTTTATTAACTATCGCCACTAACGGCTTATGGTCCGTTTCAACTATAATTTTGCGACCATACACAAATTGATGATATTTTTCCATGGCTAAACAGACTGCAAAGAGCTCTTTTTCGATCGGAGCCCATCTCTGTTGACATTCTGTATAACATCTTGAGTAAAATGATATTGGTTTGCCATTTTGTAACAAACAAGCACCCATTCCACTTTTTGAACTATCTGTTTGTAATGTTACTAATCCTTCTTTTTTTAGAATATCCAAAGTTGGGGAACTACTAATTTTCATTTTTATTTCTTCAAATGCTTGTTTTTGTGGTACATCCCAGTTCCACAATACATCTTTTTTTAAGAGATCCCTAAGTTTTTCTGTTGTTTTTGAGTATTGTGGTACAAACTTACTCAAATAGTTACACATACCAAGAAACTTTTGTAGTTCTTTGACATTTTTTGGCTCCTTCAAGTCCACAATAGCCTTTACATGTTCAGGATCAGGTTTGATGCCTGATTTAGATACCAACAAGCCCACATATTTGACAAAATCACTCCTGTACTGAACCTTATTTGGATTAAACTTTACATTGAATTTTCTTGCCCTGTCTATTACTTTACTTAAAATTTTATCATGATCTGCTAAGTTGTCCCCGGCAACAATTATGTCATCATAGTAGACGTTAACCCCTTGTATATCACTAAATATAGCTGTGTTTATTCTTTGCATTACCTCTGGGGCCGAGCAGATTCCAAACGGCAAACGCTTGAAAAAATATCTTCCGTAAGGGCTACCGAAGGTGCAGAGCTTTTGTTCATCTTCCATACTAACTTGAAAAAATCCATCTTTCAAGTCTAGTACTGTGAAGACACTTTTACCTGCAAGTGAATTATATATTTCTTCAGGTGATGGGATTTGATAATTTTCTCTAAGAATTGCTTTATTTAATTCTTTGGGATCTAAGCACAACCTAAGCGACTTGTCTGGTTTCTCTACAATAACCAGATTATTACACCATGCTGTAGGGCCCTCTATTTTTTCTATTATACCTCTACTCTCATAATTATTCAATGTATCTTTCAGTCTCTCCTTAATAGTCTGTGGTACTCTTCTAATAGGTTTAACTACTGGCTCTGAATTTTCTTTCAACTTTATTCTATATGTGCCTATGTTACCTAACCCAGTGAAAACATCCTGATTGATTTGTATAAATTTATTCTTATCTTCAATCACTAAGACATCTACTTTCTTGATTAAATCAAAATTGACACAATCTGGTAAGCCTAACACTGGTTGAATGGGCATATCCACAACACAAAATCGAATACAGCCCTTTTTCCCTCTTACCATACAATTCAAATCAATACTTCCTACGGTTTTGAATTTTTGTCCATTATACACTACCAACACCGTAGGTTCACCTAGTTTGCCTTTATCCAGCCTGAGCTTATCAAATAGGTTGAGTGGTAATGTATTACAGTCCGCACCTGAATCTAGTTTGAAATTGATTTCCACCCCTTCAACATTAATTACTTGATACCATTGTAATCTATTGCAACTACTTACGGAGTCCACCACAAATTCTTCTGAACTGTCACTGTCATTTGTACACTCCTTCATGCCATCCACTTTTTTGTGATGCTGCTGTGGTCTCTCTTCTTTCTTTTTGTGCCTACACATAACTGCGAAATGATTATAAATGTTGCATACTGCACATCTTCTTCCATAAGCTGGGCATCTTCTTGGATCATGCTTTTTTCCACATTTATTGCAACTGTAACTCGTATTTTCTTTTCTGTAACGCGGACTTTCCTTGACAAGATCCACCGTCTGTATTTTTTCTTCCAACTCCCGCATATTTTTCTTACTATACTCAGCAGCTTTGCATAAGTCCACTGCTACGTCTAAGGTCAAATCACGTTCTCTTAACAACCTCTCTTTTATGCCTCCGTCTCTCAACCCAATTACCAGCATGTCTCGTACCATCCGGTCTTCCTCCTTAAAACTGCACACTTTAGCTGCATTTTTCAATCTCAATACGAACCGTTCTACTGGTTCATCGTGTTCCTGTTTTATACTGTAAAATCTGTAACTATTTACTACCGTGTTTGTTTGGTTACTAAAATGGCCATCAATCTTTTCCAACAACTCTGACCATTTTAATGTAGAACTGTCGTTCATTCCATTATAAATGTCTAAAATCTCTTCTCCCGCGCACGTTAAGAAAATGGCCACCTTTTTCTCATCCTTTTCTTCTTCTAGATCCGTCGCCTGTACATACAAATTGAATAGTTGCTTATATTTTCTCCACGCCTCTGCGTCTTCTATTTTAAAGCCCTTAGGTGGCTGTAACCCCAAGTTACTTTTGTCTGACATTTTATATTTAATTCCTCAATGTCCTCAACTCAATCCACAAAGGTATTTTCTTGACTGAAACTAGGCTGCCACTTAAGGTTTTATCTTCTTTTCACCTGACACCATGTTGCATATAATGTTTATATGCAATGGGACTTGGAACAGGACTTATTAGTAATATAAATAAAAGACTCTCTTAAGGTGATGTTATGTATTCCTTGGACGCCATGTGCAATGGCCGTCTTGCGACCGCTGCCACAGAGTGTATAACATATGTCACAACACGTGTATCTATTTGGAATAATACAACAAATGACGAGGTCGTATGAACATTGCTTGTTTTAAACCAAGTGCGGGATATCTTAAATGAAATTAATAACGATGCAAGGACGCGATTCTGATAAGACTCATAATTGACGACTTTAAGTGCAGATTATTTCAGTAACTCTTGTTTTTTCTATATACCTATATTTTAACAATATTGACGTATAAGTAATGAAAGTTAAAAAGCCTATTCAGTTTTAGGAATCCTACTAATATTATAAATGCGAAAGTTTGGATGTATGGACGTTTGGATGTTTGTAACCAAATAACGCTTTAACGGATTTGGATGAAATTTTGCACGAAGATAGTTCACAGCCTGGATTGAAATATAGGATTTTCGATCACGGGTCCATACAGACGAAGTCGCGGGTGGAAGCTAGTATTTAATAAAACTGTAATTTTACGATATTTGTCAACAGTAGCAAATCAATTATTATGCAATGACCAATAAATAAAACTCACGGGGATAGGTACTAGGACATCCTCAAGTTTTGTTATATTTTAACTATATTATGTATATTTTCAAATTAATTAATTTTTTGGCCTGAATTGCTTTGAAGTAATCCATTCAAAAAGCAACTCTATCGTCCTTATATGTGATTCCAATTGCAATGGCAGTTTTATAAGAAGTCGACCAAATTAAATTAAACAATCTCAAATCTCAACCACAACATTTGCATTTCACTTTAACTCATGTGATAATACATATAAAACATTCCTTGTAAAAAGACGAATCGCTTCTACCTAGGTACCGTAAAAAGTTGTGAGATATTTCGTAGAGCCAAGTCTCAGCCATTCTTATTAATATTTATTTGCTTGCTAAATAAAATTCTGCAACTTGGCAATCACACAACTTTATAACTGCTTTTATGGATTTTTGCATACCTAAACCTATGTAGTAATTTGCACACAAAGTTGGTCCCATAGTAAAAGTTGTTCAGAATCATACTGATTCACATTTTGCTATTTTGTATCACCAATCAAAATACACCCTGTATACCTTCAAACCTGAGAGACATACAGACAGAGTACTTTCAATTATTTATTAGTATAAGGATACCCTACCTAGAGTACCTAGGCTTCACTAAAAAAGTGAATACAAATTAAGGTTTTTGTTACTAACAGCTTATATGGATTTTATTACTGTTTTTTACTATCTCAATCTTCGGTCGAAAAAACAATGGTTACAAATTAGGAAAATGGAAAATATGCCTTAATTGCTGTCATTAATTTGCACACACTTTTTAGGGTTCCGTAGTTGACTAGGAACCCTTATAGTTTCGCTTTGTCTGTCCGTCCGTACGCGGATAATCTCAGTAACCGTTAGCACTAGAAAGCTGAAATTTGGTACTAACATGTATATCAATATTATCAATCACGCCGACAAAGTGGTCTATACTATACCCTATACGTAACGTGAGGAGTGTTTTTTTTTTCATTTCAACCGTAGCGTGTGATATATTGTTGGATAGGTATTTAAAAATGAATAGGGGTTTGCTAAAATCATTTTTTGATAATGTTAATATTTTCGGAGATAATCGCTCCAGAAGTTAAAAAAAAAATGTCCTCTAACTTTTGAACCATAAGTTTTAAAAATATGAAAAAAATCTCAAAAGTAGAACTTTATAAAAACTTTGTAGGAAAATTATTTTGAACTTGATAGGTTGAATCGTTTTTGAAAAAAATTACAAAAACTACGGAACCCTACACTGAGCGTGGCCCGACACGCTCTTGGCCGGTTTTTTAGAAATGCTCACGATGACTAACCATATTCCATACTAATAATATCAATGCGAAAGTGTGTTTGTCTATCTGTTACCTCTTCACGCTTAATCCGCTGAACCAATTTCGATGAAATTTGGTATAGAGATAATTTGAGTCTCGGGGAACGATATAGGATAGTTTTTATCCCGGAAATAATCCTCTAGCGGGGTGAAAAATTGTATGGAGCTACGTTATAAACGAGTTCCCCGCGAACAGGGTCGCGGGGAAAAGCTAGTTACATAATAATTTGCGGCAAAGTGCTGCTAGGTAGGAAAGCCGTATCAAAAGTTACTCGTAACACAAAGGTCTAACCGTGGCAATGGCAGTAATTCCGAGCGGCGCGCGCGCATGTGGCTGTGTGCGCGCCGGACATTTACAACGATCGATTGTTTTGGCTGCCGCGGCCGCCTTAATTGTTGAATCAAGAAGCTCGCCCGCTTCTGAGCTGACATCTTTATTAACCTACTTCCAGAAATGGCAGACTACCGCGGATTTGTCTTGTTTAATTTTTTTTTATTTTATACAACGACGGTGGCAAACAAGCGTACGGCCCGCCTGATGGTAAGCGGACACCGCAGCCTATAGACGCATGCAACTCCAAAGGGGTAACATAGCCGTTGCCGACCCTTGATATGTTTGAGGATTCGCTGAGTTGAGAGCTGAAGGAACAAATTCCCTCGCTCTCAACACAACGCATCCTCGGGAGCTCTGGCGACCTTGCTCACCTCCAGGAACGCAACACTACTACAGAGCAAGTAGTAGTGCTATTATGGCTGTGGTCTTCTGCAAGGCGGAGGTACTTCCCCAGTTGGGCTGCTCCAAATTTGAGCGGGATGACATTTTGCTGTGCCCTACCTCACAACTAACTTTGTAAGACTAGCACAGGACTGATACGAGTGACTTAAAAGTGGGGAGGCCTTTGCCCAGCAGTGGGATCCAATACCCATACTAATATTATAAATGCGAAAGTGTCTGCCTACCTCTTCACGCTTAAACCGCTGAAACAATTTAGACGAAATTTGGTGTAGAGATCGTTTGAGTTCCGAGGAAGGGCATAGGATAGTTTTTATCCCGGAAATCATCCCCTAAGAGGTTGACTTTTTGTATGGAGCTACGATATAAACGAGTTCCACGCGGACGGAGTCACGGGAAGAAGCTAGTAGGCTAATAAATTAAATTAAAAACATTTCGTTGGGTAGAGTAAGAAAATATGTATTAGTTCTGTAATAGTATACCTAGTAAGTATAGTAAGCTTTATTTTCCTTAATCATATAAGGGCATGTATTTCTTAATATAATATCAATTACCTGTAAGGACCGCCTATTGCGGTAAAAGCCTCCTCCAATTGCTTCCATTTTCCCTGTCTCTTGGGACTCTAGACCATGTTTTACCTATATTAGGACAATATCATCACTTTTGAATGGTCTGCGCGGTAGGTAGAGTTTAAGTAGGTAGTTGAGAATTATGTAGGTATCTAATGTTGTTTTTAGAGTACGGCCAAAGGGTAAACACGGGAATTACGAAGACTTCGCTGTCCGTCTGTCTGTCTGCCACCAGGCTGTATCTCAAGAACCGCGATGGCTAGACAGTTGAAATTTTCACAGATTATGTATTTCTGTTGCCGCTATAACAACAAATACTAAAAACAAAATAAATATTTAAGGGCGTATCTCATACAACAAACGCGTTTTTTTCTGTCCGTCTGTCTGTCACCAGGCTGTATCTCAAGAACCGAGATAGCTAGACAGTTGAAATTTTCACAAATTATGTATTTCTGTTGCGTTATAACAGCAAATACTAAATACAATATAAAATAAATATTTAAGGGGGGCTCCTATACAACAGAGTTTTTTTTTTGCTGTTTATATAGATAATGGTGGCACGGAACCCTTCGTGCGCGAGTCCGACTCGCACTTGGCCTCTTTTTTCTCTTTGAGGGTCTCGACGTTTCGGACATGTCTCAACATCCTTGGTTGGAAGCTTTTGCCGTCCCGTCTAGTAAAAGTAACAGTGCTACATTCCTGTAACATGATACATACGAGTATTAGAGCTGAGGAAAATCTTTGGATTTTTAAGTTTTATTGTCTTTCAGGTCATTCTCAGTTTATCTGTCGCAGCCGTGGATGTAATTTTACGATTCATTTAGAATTTTACTCTTTGCTTAAATAATTGACAATCGTTATTTTATATTCTTATTTAGATGCTAAATAAACCGTATTAATTAGCGTATTGTGTAGCCATGACGGTGTACAAAAATGAGCATAGTTTTTGCAAGCAAGGTATCCGTTTTTGCACTTTGTACAAAGCCGTCGGCCGTATGAATGGCACGACAGGAAAGCGTGCAGAATCTCCGCTCGGGCGGCGCGGGCGCAGCGGATACGCCGAGAGCAGCTGAGCCCGCATGGACCCCCCGCGACACACCGTCAATGGAGCCCTCCCCAATATGCAGTTTTTTTACTCCTTACGCATTTCGCATTATCGGCCAAGTGCGAATCATTTTAGCACTCTGCGCAAACCTAAGGCTTGAATTACACTGGCGCACGGCCTGCGGTAACGGTCAAGAGTACATTTGACAGCTAATAGGCCAGTCATATCGAACATTAAAATCGCAAGCTAACGGCTAGTTCTGATTTTTTGAGTACCGTAAATCCAATTTTGTAGCTTCAAAAGACCTGTGCTAACTTTGCAGCACTCGAAAATCCGCGATATTTTCACACTTTTTTTGGCATTCTCAATATAAGGCCTAAACAATGCGGTTTAAAAAAAAAAGTTCATTTATGTTTTTAAGTAGACTAAAATTTCTCTAATTTGAGATCAGAACTAGCTCTGTAAGTTTACCGAGATACAGCTCTCCAAAAAAGGTATTTTTTTTCCAAAAATCTGAAATTTTATGATTTGGTAAATTTCGATCTAGATATCGGGAAAAATACTAATATTACGGGTACAATCTTAAATTGATGATGTAGGAAATTTCATTAGCTTTAATTAAAGCTAAGAACGACGTCTGTCTGTAGGCCGATTACTCACCAATCTTAAAAGTACAAAAATAGGAAGACTGCCTTTTTGCTCTGTTTAGTTCTCACAATGGTTTGATGGTAGTTTGAAAGAAAACACCATGTACAGTCAGCATCACATAGTTAGTAGCAGCCAAAGTAGTCAAATATATCTTAACACTTCCTTACTCCTATAGTAATAAAGACGTGTTCCGATATATTTGGCTACTTTGGCTGCTACTAACTATATGATGCTGACTGTACATCCACAAGAAATATATATTTAAACTATTAATATTGTAAATATTTATCAAGCATATTTACAAGGCATAGCAAGGACATTAATTTTTGGTTAGAATTATTGTTCATTTTGAACGCTTCGTGGGTGGTTCGTAAACATTTTCTGATTCAGCCTGAAAAATCGGCATGTTGACGTCGTCTTCTATTACTTCGGCAATTTAAAGCTTGGCGACGTTATGGCACGAGACACCGGAGCAAAATTTGCAGAGAGCCGAGCATTTGAGGCTTGCTTTTACACAGGTACAGCCCGCCTCCGCTACAGCCTTTCTTGCACCCGCGTGATAAAAATTTCAGAGGGGAGTGTGGTGCCACTTCGTTCATCATACTTTTTTGAAGCGGTCATAGCCTAGCGGCGCCTGCGAGTCGGAAACGATAACGCAGGTTAAGCAAAGATAGCAGCGGTCAGTTTTTGGATGCGTGACGGTTGCACCACTACAAGAGAGAAACATCTTACAAAAAAATTTACTTAATAAATAATGGTAACAACAGGCGGTCTTATCGCTTTAAAGCGATCTCTAAAAAATAAAATGCTTAATAATAATGAAATATACTTGATCAATATTTAAAATATTAATAGTTTAAATATATATTTCTTGTGGATGTACATGGTGTTTTCTTTCAAACTCCCATCAAACCATTGTGAGAACTAAACAGAGCAAAAAAGCAGTTTTCCTATTTTTGTAATACTTTTAAGATTGGTGAGTAATCGGCCTACAGACGTCGTTCTTAGCTTTAATTAAAGCTAATTGAATTTCCTACAACATCAATTTAAGATTTTACCCGTAATATTAGTACTTTTCCCGATATAGGTCGAAAATTTATCAAATCATAAAATTTCTGATGTTTGGAAAAAAATACCATTTTTGGAGAGCTGTATCTCGGTAAGTATCAAACTTACAGAGCTAGTTCTGATCTCAAATTAGAGAAATTTTAGTCTACTTAAAAACATTAAGAACTTTTTTTTTAAAACCGCATAGTTTATGCCTTATATTGAGAATGCCAAAAAAAGTGCGAAAAAATCGCGGTTTTTCGAGTGCTGCAAAGTTAGCACAGGTCTTTCGAAGCTGCAAAATTGTATTTACGGTACTGGTAGTGGTCCTAACCCTAACAACATATCAAAAAATCAGAACTAGCCGTTAGCTTGCGATTTTAGCGATTTTTCTGGTCAAATATGACTGGCCTATAATGCCGGGTTTAAAATTGACCCCCGTGGCCAGACAGCGCCAGTCTGTGAGAAGCTTTACAGCTGGTAGATTACGTAACGCTTCGTACAGTCAGCATCAACAGTAACTGCGCAAACGAAGATGTCAAGTCTTTATTAAAAGGGAAAAAGAGCTTTTGACGTCTTCGATTGCGCAGTTACTACTGATGCTGACTGTACGTCAAGGCAGCTCATGATAGGTTTTATGCCCTAAATGTTAACGTAAAACATGACAATAAAACCTATCATGCTAGCTGCCCTAGCCTAGATCTAGGTAAGTAGGTACATATGATTTATTGTACCTATGCTATCTATAATAAAGCGATAACATATAAGTAAATTTTATATATTTTTAATTGAAACCACTTATCAATCAAAGAACCTTTTAAAACATGCACTTTTTTGTAAAAAAATAAAAATCGGCATGACTGTTCCTCTTGCCCCATGACTGGGGTAAGGTAAGAGTATCGTACGTACCTAACTTGAACTAGGTTAGCTCCAGTGGATTTACGTATTTAGTAACACAGTTGGTAGACGCTGTCAAGATAATGAATACCTTAATAAGTTGAAAAACTCTTCAAAATTCTGAGAAACTGCGTTTATACATATTCTGGGGCAAGAGTGTCATAGTAAGTGTTATCAGGGGTGACAAACCACCTCACACTTAAATAAAAAAAATAATGCTTTGCGTTTTTTAATTCACTTTGAAGTACTTAACTATACTATTTACGAGTACCTATAGGTATTACAGTAGTATTTAGTATTAATGCCACTCGTGATTACTTTCGTCTTTAACCAATAAAAATCTTTATTTTGTTTTTGTTATACATATACCAATTTACCGCATTTTATCAGGTGACAAGAACTGAGGCGATTTTTTTGTTTTGTACGTAATTGTAATTGTGTCACGATATGGTTGATTATTTATGTTTTTGAGTGCTTGAACCCAACATCCGCATCCTCAAATGTCGAAAAACCGCATACGCAGTACGCACACGCCTGAATTAAACAGTGCCAATTTGTAATAAAAATGACAATTTATAAAAGGTTTGACCGCCCTGACATGGGGTAAGAGTAGCTTATGACTCTCTTCCCCCGGACTGAACTGGCACTCTTGCCCCACTTAAATAATTTGAGGTTAAAAATTTATTGGCTTGATAAATACTATGGCGTTATTTTCTGTAATTCCAGAAAATAACGATGTAACATAAGAAATAAACTATAAATATTCGACTCACCAACAAACAAATCCGAATGAACAGCCATAAATCACACAAAACCGCTTTTGAATTATACACGTGCACTTCCACTTATCACAAGTCGTAACCAGTCAAAATAAACCGCGTTTTGATTCAATATGGCGTGTAAAAGAGACATCTATGATACGATGATGGAACGAATACACGCCTGTCTGTTTTACCGACGGTACAAAAAGGCGCTCAATTCAATAGAATTTGCTGGAGAAGCTTTTGACCCTCTTCCCCCGATGTTACTCTTGCCCCGACTCACCTTATCTGAAAAGTCAAGTAATTACCAATTTAATAAGTGAGTTTAACCGTGGATTTATTAGTAGTATGTTCCGGAGTTCTTCTTCAGGATGAGTGTTTTGAAGTAGACTCCCATATCGCCGATAATGGCGATTGACGTGAGTTTAACCGTGGATTTATTATTTTATTCATTTATTTATTTCGACTTATCGTATTATTAGTAGTGTTTAAGACGAATAGTATAATTATTTCCGTTTCAATAATTCTGAACGAGCGAGGGTTGTACTTAGGTACCTAATTGCGCTGCACGTTGGTGTTAGAATATCATTGCAATTACCGCAACTTTTTAGCCAAGTGTACTATTATTTATTCTGTGCCAAGATGTAGAATTTGTAGAACGGGGCCGGTAGAGATAGGTCGTGTGGAGCAGAAAGCTTGGCGCTAGGTACTTGCCATCCAATAACTTTTTATTGCTGAAAGTTGTATGAGCTAGGGAGTCTTGGCAATTACATTACATGAAAAGTTTTTGTTATACGTTATTATCATCAGTCCATATGCATCAGTGCACTGCTGACCATAGGCCTCCTATTATGAACATCAGGAACAACGATCTTGAAGCAAATTACCTCCTCTCACCAAACCAGTTTGCTTACAGACAAAACATATGAACAACTGCAGCGGGGTCGTCCATTTTTGGTTATTTGGTAGTGGCAAATAACCTCTACCAAATAACCAAAAATGAACCGAGAAGCTACAGCGACTTTGTCAAAAATTCTGACATTGAGGGGAGCGGAGGTTGAAACGCTTTGAGAATGACCCGCGCAAAAGATGGATTGCATTATGACGGGGTTGGACAACAGGTACAAGATGGCCGATATTATGTGGGACCTATAAAAAGTTTTTGACGTAATCAGTCATACGCTCCTATTAAATAAATTAAAATATTATGGCGTTAGAGATAGGCTCACGATTTATTTAGTTATCTTATGTTAAAGCGAAGGCAGGCGGTCAATCTATCCATAAATGGAACACCTCTTGAGTCTGACTATGGCTACATCAACCAAGGCATCCCTCAAGGATCAGCCCTTGGCAACACATTGTTCTTGGCGTATGTAAATGATCTCCCGTCTGCTATCACCACAGGCTTGCCCGTGCTGTTTGCAGATGACACTACGGTCATAGTTAGTGCGCAAACGTACGAAAAGCTTGGTGCGAAGATAAGTGACGTATGTCGGCAGACGCAGCAGTGGGTTTGTACAAATGGGTTACTTTTAAACGTCACTAAATCGAACATAATGATTTTTTCAGGACGGAATATAACAGTGCCCCTCTGTATATCTAACTGTCCAGTGCCACTATGCAATGAAACTAGGTTCCTTGGCTTTATATTAGACTTCAGATCTAAACTGGAAGTGCCATGTCGATAAGCTGTGTGCTGGGTTGAGTAGCGCGGTATTTGCACTGAGAAATTGAAAACCCCTAATTTCGAATGTTTAATTAAAATCGGTGTAATATGCTCATTTCAGTTCATTAATGACATATGGAATACTCATCTGGGGAAACAACGGATGCCAATCGAGTCTTTATAATGCAAAAACGGGCGTTACGAACGCTTCTATAAGTGATTTTTTTGACATAACCGCATAATTTCTAACACATAATCTAGTTTTATCTCTTTCTCCGATACCCAAAGGTTGTCTGGAAGAGATCGCTCTTCAGCGATAAGACCGCCTGTTGTCTACCTCTACCTACATGTTATTGTATTGTTTCTCTTTTTAACTGCTTTGTTTGTGTGAGGTGTGCAATAAAGAGTATTTGTATTGTATTGTATTGTAATTTTTATTTATTGTTTTTGATAAGATCTGTTTAAGATCTCTGTAAGATCTGTTTAAGATCTGTATGCGGTATTAAACCGATCGATTCATGCAAACCCCACTTCATACAACTTAAAATATTGACTCTACCTTGTGTACGAAATATCACTGTATGTCAAATATAACATAGACCAATATACTAGATTTAAGAGCTTGCGGCATCATGAGAAAATTAATTATAATGCTTCAAAAACAGCTTTTCTATCAAAAAGCATAATAGGTATGTCACCCCGAATATACAATAAACTGCCAGCAAATATTTTGAAATTAGAAAGCGATAAAGAATTTAAGACTGCGTTATATAACTTTTTAGCATCCAAAGCCTATTACTCCGTTCAAGAATACCTTAATGACCTAAATTCTTAGTATTAGCAACTTATGCATGCGATACACACGACATTCATATATATTTGCATGTCCTTGTGACCAAACATGTAGCTCTGTATATTATTGAACCACCTATTTGTACCATGTTTAAGCGAATAAATGACTGATTACTGATTACTGATATAGTTAAATTATTGTTATATTATGTACTGAACTGACGATCCTTTTAGGTGAACTTTGATAACTATGACATAAATTTAAATTAAGTGGACATAGTTATATATATTTCAATTGTTAGTTATTATTCTTTTAATTATTTTTATTGAATGGTATTGTATGTTATTGACGATCCCAATAGGGATTCTTTTAAATTGACATGTAATTTATAATGTAATCTTATATTGTGAATAAATGAATCTGAATCTGAATCATCAGAAAGAATCCTCAAGAAGTCAGGAAGCATGTTAGTCAGCAAAAGCAAATAATTTGCGATCACATCGACAGAGTAAACACAAAAGCTGTCAGCTATGAGTATCGGCATAGATCTCCTTGACACGGGTCGAGAGGTTGATAACCGGTGCATTAGTTAAAGTACAATTGAGGCCAGTGTGCGCTTGTTCAAGAGCAATTTAGGTTCCGTAGGTCAGTTCGCCGAAGGTAACCTTGACTTTGCGACAATAGACGCACGCAGCTGCACTCTGCCCCGCGGCTGGTAACACTCGAGCACACTCGCCGTTTGCGATGGGGACATTATTTTGTTTTAAGGCCTTTACAAACGTTGCAAATTATCATCCGATAAAGTTATGTATTGCTGGCTCATTCGACGCCAAAGATATGTTTACTATACACTATTGCATTGGCCTATTCCTTAGTAACAAAGCGAAAACTGCCTAGGGACGAATGTCCGATCGTCGTCGTGGTACCCCACATAAAGGGGAGTGAAGAAGAGAGCAGGCGGAATATCCATTTTCGGAGTAAGTAAAGTGCCTTCAGCAGGGCCGACCTGAACCAGGGCCGACCTGAACCAGGGCCGCTGCATCCAGATCAGATTGAAAGTCCATGGAAGAGGCATAAATTAAATAAATAAATGAATTTTATTGTGCAAGTAGGCCGTAAAGGCACTTTTACAGGTCAAAATTCTACCAGCGTTTCTGAAAAAGAAGACCACTGTTAAGAGGGGGCGCTCCGCGAAATCGGGGTTCTTAGATTGAATATTTACCTATGACAAACTAAAGCGAATGCCAGGAAAAAGAACATACCAAAACTACATCATATTTGCAATTGAATCGTCTGAACAAAACCATACAAAACCAAAATTGCCTCGATAGAAAAGAACCGCCAAAACATGTCTTATTTTTACTCAATTTCAATAGTGTGAGGTTCCCGTACAAAAAAAAGTAAGTAAAAGTTGAGTGTATAATAGCTTTTCACATTACCTAATGAAAGTACTAGCGGGGTATTTTTATGTAGTCCCTTTTCAGACTTATTGAGGTGAAACGTATTTGGCGTATAGGCCTTTTTTATTTAGCGCGATACCCTTTCTCCCGTCGCGTGTTTAGTGCGGTTCTGTATATCTTTTGTTGCCGTTCGCGGGCGGAGTCAGTCGTAATCGCTCCGCTGAGACGAGAGGACTACGTTCTGTGCTCTCACGACAGCACGATGAACATAATTATTTCAATAATATTGTGACCCAGTATATTCGTCCAGTGAATGAACGTATCATTACATTCCAGTAGATAATTTGCTACATTTTGAAATAATATATTTAAAAGTCGACCTTAACATATAGATCTTAAAGTTCAAAATACAACTATAAGATTACGCAGCGATCGGCGGGTGACCGGCTTCTTAGAATAATTTGTGCAGTACATGCAAAACTAGACGAACATTTTTCTGTCGATCGTGTATTTACTTTATGAAAGATTATCACTACGAGTATCACTATCACTACATAGTATAAAACAAAGTCGCTTCCCGCTGTCTGTCCCTATGTATGCTTAGATCTTTAAAACTACGCAACGGATTTTGATGCGGTTTTTTTTAATAGATAGAGTGATTCAAGAAGAAGGTTTATATGTATAATATAGTATCCGTGCGAAGCCGGAGCGGATCGCTAGTTGAGAATAAATCCGGTTAAGTTCAAAATCGATGTCTGAGAGGTCTAAATACGAATTCATAGTCAGAAATATTTCTAAAAGTGGTCGCATTATTTAAAATTTTTGAAACATTCGTTGTAAATTAATATGCGCGTTTTTATAAAGAACAACATACATTGGCAGGCTTCTCGAGGGTGAAGATTCTAGAAATGATGTCCATTTTGAATTCCAAGATGGCGGACATTGCTTTTCGAATTTAAACTTTCGTGTGACGTGTTGAAACAGTACTAATAATTACACGGTTCAACTCACGTATTAAATGTCACTACGGGGGACATGTTTCGAACTCTTCGGGAATTATTCTTAAGGATGAGTGTTTTCGCGGCGGTGTCGCTTGAATCTGGTCGTGATTCAAGCGACACCGCCGCGAAAACACTCATCCTGAAGAAGAACTTCCGAAGAGTTCGGAACATGTCGCCCGTAGTGACATTATTGACATTGTTTTTCTTTAAAGTCATCACGGGTGTCGCTTTTAGGGTTATCGAGAGTGCAGATTCCAACAATTATTGCCTGCGAACTTGGACATTTTGATATTAAAAAAGTGAACATAATTATGCACTTTTTCTTTAATATGTTCAAAATTGATAACTAAAGGGCCAAAGCGTCTCCATTGTCTCCAAGTACGAATCCGAGATCAGAATTGAAAAATTTGGCCGCCACACAGTAGTGGCCTGAAAATCTGACTGTCATAGACATGATCGAAGTTTTCATAATATATTATAGTTTTTTTTTAATGCTACTAATAAATTCACGGTTAAATTCACGTATTAAACGACACGACAGAAAGGTTCTTCTTCAAAACAAACATCGAAAACACTCAATCCTGAATAAGAACTCCCGAAGAGTTCGAAACATGTCGCCCGTAGTGACGTTTAATACGTGGGTGAACCGTGTAATTATTGTCATTTTTTTTCTTTAAAGTCATCACGGGTGACGCTTTTAGATTCCAACAATAGACACTAAATAAAATAATGTGATATTTTCTCGAAGAAGGATAAAAAAAATGTCAAATGGAGAAAAAATCAACGCAAAAGGTTAAATAATCACGAAGTTATAAGTGTCCAAAGTTTTAAGAAGGGATGTGTTCTGTCCCTTTTTCGCAAAACGCAACTTCATATGAAACAATGAATCTGGAAGAATGTGACGTCACAGAAGACGGCAACGTGCCGCGCGCATCGTGGTCGGCGACGCCGTCGACGCGGCCTGCCGGCAGCATCCTGTAATGTGACGTCACACACCGTTTGCGTTTTCTCTCTCTAACAAGCAATATTAAAACGGTTGTAGCTTCGTAATTCTTTGAGATATCTGAATGGGATTTTCATCACTATGCATATTTTTTTGCCTTCTTTCTTTTGGAGTAATAATAATTTTCGAGTCTGCACCCGAATGATTGCCTGCGAAGTTGGACATTTTTATATTAAAAAAAGTGAACACAATTTTGCAGTTTTTCTTTAATACGAGTATGTTCAAAATTGATAACTAAAGGGCCAAAGCGTCTCCATTGTCTCCAAGTACGAATCCGAGATTCTGATCGGGGTCTGCCCCGTATCATGGTCGGCCTTATCACTCGATAAGTGACAAGATAGGGGCATCGTCTCGTTCTATCAAACGGTGTCAGCCAGTGACGGACGCTCTATCCTGTCACTTATCGCGTGATAAGGCCGACCATGACACGGGGTCAGAATTGAAAAATTTGGCCGCCACACAGTGGCCTGAAAATCTGGCTTTCATAAACATGATCGAAGTTTTCATAATAAATTACAGTTTTTTTTAATGCTACTAATAAATTCACGTATTAAATGACGCGACAGGCGACATGTTTCGAACTCTTCGGGAGTTCTTCTTCAGGATTAGTGTTTTCGATGTTTGTTTTGAAGAAGAACTCCCGAAGAGTTCGAAACATGTCGCCTGCCGTGACATTTACGTTAATTTTTTAACCGTGGATTTATTAGTAGTATTTTAGATATGTCTCACAAAAGTTTAAATTCGATTATATAGCTGTTTTTTTGCTTTAGCCTTTTACGAGACATTATTATGCTAAATTACAACCCTTACGTGATTTAGTAAAAAAACGGAAGGTCATTTCAGTTATAGCTCTCGAAACTGACTTAGCTACTAGCGAAAATTATATCTTCAAATATAGGTACTTACAGATTTTGTCTTTCTTTCCACTTATTATAATTATCTATAGGTATTCATCATGTTTCATCTGACTGTCGGGGCATATACTATGCGAGAAGGAGCGGGGCAGCAATAGACGCATCAGCGCGGCAGGTACGGGGCGCGCGGGTGATTTCTGATTTTTCCCTGGCGATACGCCCCCTCTTAAGAAGAAACGCCGATACAAACTCAACAGTCAGTATTTTTTTTGCCGAAAGAAGCGTATTACAATGATAGTTCTTAACCTACTTAAAATAAGTCAAACTGAATATGAATACAAAGAAAAAAAAACATCATAATGCGTTGTTCTACAATAACACATGTTCGCATAAGCTATATGAATAATTAAGCTATTTTGGGCTCTGGTTTGGGCCATGCATTTCTGTCAGTTAAGTAGATAGTCCTCAACCCTGTAATAAGCCTTCGACATCAATGTTTGTTTCAAGTAATTTTTAAGAGCTGGAAAGGGTAGAGCCAATATTTCATTATGTAATTTATTATAAAAATGGATACATTGACCCGAAAAAGACTTATATACTTTACGAACACGAAACTTATAGGTTGCTATTTTATTTTTATTTCGTGTATTAAAATCTATATGAATCTCTATGAATCTATCTAATCTGAATCTATATGTTCTTAAGATATTTTAATAAACAATATTCTCAAAGATTGTCTGTATGTCAGCTGCTTTACCCCAAACCAGAATACATATGCCTAGCAGTGGACGCAATTATTCTTAAGAAGAGCACGGAATAGAAAGCACCTTCAACTTACAGAAGATGACAGCTATTATAACACCACATTGCTAGTGTCCTGTCCGTAACCGTTCTGCCGCCTCAAGGAGAAAAACCATAAGTGACAAAAAGTAAGTTTGGAGATACATAAATCCAAAAACTTTACGCTTCCGTTCAATTGGTTTTAATTCAAAGTACAAAGCTAAACTTGTGTTCATAATTAAAGATAAATTTTAAAATATTAATGCTACTCCATTTTGTTGATAATCTTTTTATTTGAATTAGTTATTTAGAAAAAAAGGTACTGCGGCAAGAATAAAACAAGAAATTATCGTTTCGAAGAAAGAAGAACACAAGTGCGCTGCACTTATGTTTTTTGTGTTAGCATTGCACTATAGCATCTAAGAAAACTCCTATATCTCAAAAACGGCTCAACAAATTTTCATGAAACATAGCTAAGAACACTCGGGATAAAATTATCTATATGACACAAAAAAAAACGCATTCAAATCGGTCCATCTCTTTGGGAGCTACGATACCATCAGACAGATACACAGACACACAGTTAAACACGTTAAACTTATAACACCCCTCTCTTTACGTCGGGGGTTAACAACACAAGCACTCAAAAATGCTTCTACGAGTAATTGGTCTGGGAACTTGAAAAAGCACAAATGGGAACTTGTGGTTATAAATGGTCAAAGGTTCAATATTGTTAAAAATCACGAAGTAAAAAGATGTAGCACATGTTTCATCTTAAGTGTTATATTATAACTAAGTTATTTGAAACAAATTATAGTTTTTAACCCCCGACGCAAAGAGAGGGGTGATAAGTTTAACGTGTCTGTGTATCTGTGTGTCTGTGTATCTGTCTGTGGTAACGTAGCGCCCAAACGGATGGACCGATTTGAATGCGGTTTTTTTTGTATCATAGATAATTTTAACCCAAGTGTTCTTAGCCATGTTTCATGAAAATCTGTTCAGCCGTTTTTCTTGATGAAGTCGGTTAAAGTAAATTATGTTTAAATAAAGCGGGGTCGTGCGTGACGAGTATGTGTATAAACGTTTGAACGCGGATCAGACTCGCGCTTGGCCGGTTTTTTGACTATGTTACCTGTACCTACTTCTGAGTCCGATTGTACCACTCACATTTCGAACATAGGTAGTTCGTACAACAAGGAGATCATATACCGACTAACAGATTGAACCTAATAACCAATAAGTACCAATAAGTTTACGTTTACAGTTAACATCCACAGTTCCTACACACTAGTCTACCACCAAATATTAAGATTGATTTAGGGGAGACTGGGGTCAATTGGAACGATTTTGACATAAAAGGCTATTATGTCCTCATCTTTAATAGAATCTGTTCGGCAAATGTGTTCAGCCCTAGCCAGGATATTTGACTACGTAACAACAATGGTTAAACGACCTCATTGTGGTATGGTTTTGTAATAATAAGCATTTTACAAAACATCGGAAAACGTTTCAAATAACCCTGAGCCTGGGTTGGATGAAACTAAGTTTGGGGTCAGTTGAAACAACTAAGATTAAAATATTTATTAAATTATTATAATCATCAATAATTGATTTCCTGCCAAATATATTACCTGATATCGTACTTACGAATGTAACAGAACTTTTTTTTGATCGACACTGTTTATTACCAGGGACGGTTTTCCTGCTCCGGTTTAAAATAGAGCACCATAAGTTCGAAGGTAGATAAGTTGTTGTATAGTATCTTGTCACTTATCGCGTGATAAGGCCGACCATGATACAGGGTCTGGACGGTGGACCTTGGGTGTAGAGACAGGCGTCGCGTCATCGTCTGGTCGGTGCCCGCGCCGCGAGCAATAACTTGTTACTTAAGTACTACTTACGCGGATTTTACGACCCGTAGTGGTCGAAAATAGAACGTCTGCGGCCTGTCGTGCCCGGGTGCCAGGGCTGTTATTCGCTAAGCGCTAATGCGGCTCACCCCGCCGGTCACCCGTCAAGAAACTAGACCTCTGCCTACGCTTAGTTACTACGCATTGCGGTGTCCAGATATATTTGTGGGTGAGCGTTGAGGTGAGCTTAAAACAAGTTACAGAATAGGGGGGCAGGAGACAGACAAAAAAGGTCTGTATATTTAGCGGCGCGGGCGGCGAGATGTCCTCATTGCTTTTCATTCAGGGCTACTTCTGTTTTACGGCGATGCTTTACTGCCGTGTGCCGTACGGTCGGCCGAGAAAGTTGCTGTTTACGCACGTTTGTGACTTGAGGTATTGACTTGCTATACTTAGCTAGGCATATGGGTACTGCTGACTTTCAAAAAATGCAGAAGCGACTCCGAATGCGGGTACTGCCCGCAGACAAGACAGCGACTAATGGTAATGACAGGCTAGGCGTTTTCGGCGAAAGTAACCTTGTGTGTCCGTCTGTTATCTTTTCACACTTATACCGAGATGCTTGAGTCCCGGGGAAGGAGATAGTGTAGTTTTTATCCCGGAAAGGATACAATTAAAGGGGTTAAATGGGGGCGTAAGTTTGTATGAAGGTACGATTTAAATGAGTTCCGCGTGGACCAAAGGGGTGTAGACTGTAGACACTAAATAAAATTATCAATAATGATGTATTTTTTTGAAAAACTATTAGTAATGTAGTCAAATGGAGAAAAAAACAGCGCAAGAGATTAAATATTAACTAAGTTATTTCCGCAAAACGCACCTTCATATGAAACGATTGTCATTTACTATGACGCACGAGGATCGTGACTATTCGTGACGTCACGATCTGCTAGCCTTAATTCTCACTCTAACAAGCAACAATTAAAACGGTTGTGGCTTCGTATTTTTTTGAGATATTTGAATGGGATTTTCGTTCATAAGGCATATTTTTTTGCTTCTTTCTTTGAAGTAAGTAATACCTAATCAATTTGGAGTCTACGAGTACACCTATTCCTGAGTCGTGGGCACCTTTTGCATAATGGAAATGGCGTGTGATGCTCGCGCGGCCAGCCCTGGCTGTCAAGAAAAAGGATGCCACGATAATGTGCTGATTGCAACATGCACTTATTTTGCATCCATTCAGAGGACGTCGATTTCAATTTCACCGCTTCCTGCGACCGACAATTTTGTCATTACGTTCGTTTTTCCAAATCGCCTACTTATTTACTTATCATTTTATCGCCGTGTTTATTCACTTTATATGACAACTGCCCGTATTATTGTGTTTTGATTCAATTTAATATATTATTATTTATTCGTTTAGTAAAGTCCAGTCCTTTTAAAATAAGTACCTAGGTATAATATTTGACTTTTACTTGAAACTTTAATTAGGGTTCCGTAGCCAAATGGCAAAAAAAGGAACCCTTATAGATTCGTCATGTCTGTCTGTCTGTCTGTCTGTCTGTCTGTCCGTCCGTATGTCACAGGCATTTTACTCGAAAACTATAAGGTGTATTTGAATAAAATTTTGAGGATGAAATTACAAAAAAAAACATTTTTTAGGGGTGCACTCCATACTTACATAAAACTGAAAATCCAATTTTTTTTTTTCATTGCAAGCCCACGTGTGACACATCAATCGATAGGCCTTTCAAAATAAATATAAGGTTCTATATAAAATATAAAAACTCTTTCAGCGAAAATTGTTTTGAACAATTTTGGTTCAAAGGTTTTTGAGATATTCCTAAAAAACAGCCTTCCTTAAAGAAAAGGGCGTAAGTGCCATAAGATTTCAGTAACGATACGACCTTTTTAATAGGCACGGAACCCTCGTTGTGCGTAGTCCGACACGCACTTGGCCGCTTTTGTAAGATAGTAGCTACAGCTAGAATCTGGCGAACACATTTAGTTATAGGACTTAGAGGAGATACTATCGAGGGAGATATATATATCATATCCATACTAATCCATACTATACTATAATTATAAATGCGAGAGTGTGTCTGTCTGTCTGTCTGTTACCTCTTCACGCTTAAACCGGTGAACCGATTGAGATGAAATTTAGTATGAAGATAGTTTGGATCCCGGGGAAGGACTTAGGATAGTTTTTATCCCGGAAACCATCCCCGGAGGGGGTGAAACTGGGGATGAAAGTTTGTATGGTGCTACGATATAAACGAGTTCCACGCGGACGGAGTCGCGGGCAAAAGCTAGTAAATATATATATCTGGAGAATCACTGTGGCCGAAAATGCGAGTGGAAAGAGACTTACTTTATACTTGAAAATATAATTAGATTCGAGAGACGTAGCTAGTTTTTACTTACGTCCATCATTTGGAAGTGTAAGTCTGCCAGTGTCGGTTACTTTTTCATTTTAATGGCAATTTTGAGGTTATTTTTGTGGAATCTAATTATATTTTCAAGTATAGCTTATGTAGTGCCACTCTCTGAGAAACCCATCTCAAATAAGTGTTCCCTAGGACCATTGGTTACGGAACACTAAAAACGACCAACTTAAAGAAACTCTGAGAACTCGCAATCTAAATTGTTATTTACGACCATGTGTCCGTCATTTTACAGAGGGTGAATTGTACCGATTCCCTGAATGAGGTTAAATTAGAGTTCATTTGCAACTATTAAGTCCCTTTAACTGGGGCTGGGGCCAATAATAAAGGGGAAACCCAGATAACGGATAGTATAGGTAATTTACTTTATAAACAAAGTTTTAATTTAACCGACTTCAATTCAGTACTCCGCCAAGCGACATGAACATTTCCACATTTCCTTTCCACTTTACCACAAGAACATTGATCATTACAGAAAAAAACCAAGTCGCTGTATCATCATCATCATCATCATCATCATATCAGCCGAAAGACGTCCACTGCTGGACATAGGCCTCCCCCAAAGAGTGCCACAATGACCGGTCCTGCGCCACCCGCATCCAGCGGACTCCCCCGACCTTTACCAGGTCATCAGTCCACCTTGTGGGGGGCCATCCACGCTGCGCCTTCCGGTACGTGGTCGCCACTCGAGAACTTTTTCGCCTCAACGGTCATCGGTTCTACGTGCAATCGCTGTATGTGGGCCGAAAAATGATTTTTAAGTTGGCACCGACTTCAAAACCCAAGTAAAAACCTTTTTTTTTTTTTTTATGATATAGGAGGCAAACGAGCAGACGGATCACTTGATGGTAAGCGATTACCGCCGCCCATGGACACTTGCAACACCACACCACACACACCTAGATAATAGAGAGAGGATAGTAACTGGATAAGGATAGGGATGGGGTATACTCGTATAATAGCTATTTGTGCAACAAGAGAGCAGTTTTTTTTTTGCTGCGAGTGCTGGTTTGAGTCCTGAGGAAGCGAAAGATTCTAAAATTGAATCACTAGCGTAGCGAGTGATTCATAGTTTGAATCTTGAGCGCAGCGAGGGACCCAAAAGCACGAGATGCAAATACTTTGCCCTCGAGTAAGTAACACATATACACATACCTACAACTCTTCACCTCAGCAGTGAGAACATATGCACATTACAAAATATATAATAGTAGGTATCACGTACCAATTCGTCTCGTGATTATTCAGAAAGAAAAATTAATTAGGCGTTCGTTAAGTTACTGCGCCGCGCCGTTAGTAAGTATACTAAGAATGGCGAGACAAGGCCCGAGAAACCAAAGGATATTTTAGTGTAGTACCGTATTATTGTAAAAATTCACAGATTTCACTCATATTTTCGGGTTTTATTTCAAAAATATCTATATGTCAAATAAATTTTAAAATTTCATGTTTATCTATTTGTTATGAAAAACGGAGTTTATTCTGAGATGTTTTCATTTAAATATTCTTCAAATAGAAATTACTTTGTATACTTAAGTATTTCTTTGGTAATTTAATCTAGTTAATTTGATTGTTTTTCGAACGTGTTACTTGTTTGGCGCTTTTTTGGGGATCTACTTTGTAATTCAATGGTCGAACTATAGATCGACCTATCTGCCATTTTCTTTTTTCGTAATTAAATGAAAGGGACAGTGCTTTTTTTCATATTACATCATTGATAATGATAATAGGTCCATGGTTGACTACATACCTAATGTCTCCTGCTGTAACATAGACATAGCGAATCCTCCAATCACTAAAGAGTTGGCAACGCGCATATTTATACATGCAACGTTCATAGGCTGACACCGCGACGTTTAAATTTTAGGATGTTGATTAAGGTGGCCAATTTTTTATGGTCTGGAATTTCAATCTTCTACTCTGGGTGGTAGAGTCTCTTTTTGAAGGGACTACTTGCATTTAAAACGAGAGGCTAAGTCAAATAATCTCTAGTATACTACAAATAGTAGTATAGTATATACTGAAATTTTGTATGTTCTGAAATGAATTAAACTACAGAATATTTTTTTGATGATTACTGAGGTGTCATTCAAAAATAAATCGTTTTTCCAGTGCCTCAAACTGGAACCAAAATGGGTCCGAATTGTATTTACTAGTACCACATGGCCAACTATTCGTGTCACTGAACGTAACTATGAAACTCATCCTTATATTCATAAATCATAATCTTTCTATCTCTGAGACTATAATATACTATGTATAATACCAAGACCAGCCCCCCTAGCACACTAGGTTTTATGTCCGACATAAAGCATTTGTCCCTCTTGCACTCGCATATTGGACAGAATGAGACGAATGCTTTATGTACGACATAAAACTTAGCGTACTAGCCCCTCAGGGATAAGTTCATGTTTTCAACTTTACTATTATTTAAAAACATGCGTTACCAAAAGTTTAATACGGCTCTCGAACTACTAGTATTTATATTCACTCTGTTAAGCGGTGTCACAGATTAAAGAATACAAGTAGTAGTCGGCGGTGTCGCGTCGCGGGTCGGTTAAGCTTCAAAATTTGTATTTCGGAACGTATAATTTACGATAAACAATAATATTTTTTTCAGTTGAAAATAAATGAGCTGTCCTTAGTTTTATTTGGAACAAATTGCTTTTTTTTTACAGTCAGCTGACGTTGACGTTGACACATGACATTGACATTTGACGCTTCTTGACTTGAAAATGTCCCAGTCGTATCTATCATACGATTTTATAAATTAAAAAAGAGAAATAGTATGCTATTAGGTTCAATTCGAGTAGCTAGTAAATGTAGTCATCAAACAATGTTATTTTATTAGTTGTCTCGTGCGATCACAATGTCATGGTCGTGCACCGTGATTCAGCTATGCAATAAATCTCGTGCCTTATATAATGTCACAGAGTTTTCCTCATACCGCTCAGGCAGGTGACGACGGCGAACATGTTTAGGGGGAGTCGGTCTATTTTTGTTGCTGCTGTGAAGCAGCACTGGAAACAATGCGGTCAGTGTGTGAGGTTGTCGACCGAAGCACAAGTGCTGGCGGCTGGAGGAGATGGCCCGTGGGGTGTGTACGAGGCGCGAGTAGCGAGTGGCGCGCTGAACCGAGACGCACACCAAGAGACCGTCGTAAAACACCTACAGCAGCTCTACCAAGAAGTCACTCCCTACCAGCGGCCCGCTCCGCACACAAAAAGCTCCTTATTCAGCTTTTTTAGAAAGAGTGAACCGGAAAAAATTATAGCTCCCCAAGGACTATACATATACGGAAGTGTCGGTGGTGGCAAGACCATGCTCATGGATTTGTTCTATGAGACTGTGCCCGTAAGAATTGTTCCAATCATTTGCAACAATCAGCTCTATTATAGTGTAATCATTAATCATCATCCATACAACCTACGTCAGAAGGAGTCCAGTAAGTTCCAGAGTCATGTCCCGACTTCCCGTGTGTCATGTCCCGACTTGCCATGAACACTTGTAATGCCTTTTGATTTTAGCATATCAGTAATTTCGGCTGTATAAGGCTTTGAGGGTGAAGTCTAAGTAAGATTTGATAACTACTTCTACTTATCAAATCTTGGTTTGACTAAACAAAATTGCCATTTCAAGAAAATAAATAAATGTGTAAAAGCATTGATGTAATAAAAATAAGAAGTAAAATAATATAAATTGACCTCTACGACTTTGTGCCAGTGGCGGTGGAGACTGCAGGACCTTGGGGTATGGAGGGCAAAGATTTTATACGGGATTTGGGTCGGCGGCTTAGGGATAGGGGCTGTGATCCTCGTTCCGGATCGTTCCTGGCTCAACAGATTTCTTTGGTGATTCAGCGTGGCAACACCGCCAGTGTTATGGGAACTTTCGGGCCACCAACGATCCGGGGCGGTATTTTTCTTAGTTTTGGTTATATAACGTGTTATTGACGAAGCCTGTTGCGGATTCTATTTGTATTTGTACCTAGGGGGATGTTTGTTTGTACGCAATTGACGAGGCCTGCGTTGCGGATATTTTTATGTACCTAATCATTCTTGTTTATATATAGTAATTGACCTGTGATTGGAACTGTGACCTTTCTTAAGGGGCTCCCGTCAAAAATCAACGAAATTTAGTAGTTTTCATTTCGACACTCGTCCTCGGTTTATTGAAGCTAGGTTTCCAGGTGCAGATATGGGAAAGTTTGATTCCTGTTTAACATTTTTGATATTGAATAACTTGAAAAATGTTAATACAGAATTAATTATCCATTTTTAAAGAGAGGTCTGTAAAACTAAAAAAAAAAAAAAAAAAACAACAAAACCCGACACTTCATCCTCATTCAAACTTTTATACACCCGAAACTCATACCTACTCATACATACTAAACTTACGTATAAATTTGATATGCGTTTTTATAATCTTATTAATTAACACAAAAGTTATGGCCAGAAAACCAGTTTTTTGGCCTAAAATTGTTCAACTTTGATGCCAAATATCTCGAAAACAATGAAGTTTGAAGTAAATATGGGATAATATATTGCTTAAAGCCGTTGTTGTTAATATAATAAGCTACAAAAAACATTAGAAAACTAAGGGATTCAGATCGAAGGTCATTGGCGTATGGGAGCCCCTTAACTGAAGTAACTTCTAACGCAACTGTTGATATTAGGAGTCTTTGTGCCAGCTTCTGCTCTGAATTGCTAGCATAATCGCATTTATATTGGACATAAAGCCTTGTTCTTACATACTTACTGATTACTGATAGCCATTTTACTCAGACATTGTCTGCTTGGTTTTGGCATAGGCCTCCCCCAGTGTCCTCCACCTGACTCTATCCAGAGCTTCTCTTGTCCACATGGCTTTGGCTATAACTTTGAGTTCATCTTCCCATCTTTTCTTCTGTCTCTCTTGCATACTTGCTACAAGTCTGTTAATATCTGACATAAACAATAACATGCTAGCTAGGTTGATTTTATTAACGTACTGTGTGAGAAGACGCTGATGAAGTTGTGAGCAAACACTACTTTAAAAAAAGCAAGTAAACCAGTCGGTATTGCAGATAGAAAGCAAGCTACGCGTGCACTTCAACTCTTTCATGCTGAACGTGCACGCGCGTATCCACGAGCTGAAGATCCGCTCCGGGCGGGGCGCGAGCTCGTTCCGCGACGGCGTGCCATTCGACCCCATCCCGCCACTCGCCGCCGACATCACACAGGAGTCCTGGCTCATCTGCTTCGACGAGTTCCAGGTAATTAACTAACTCGTGCTGAGCGTATCCACGAGCTGAAGATCCGTTCCGGGCGGGGCGCGAGTTCGTTCCGCGACGGCGCGCCCTTGGACCCCATCCCGCCGCTCGCCGCCGACATCACGCAGGAGTCGTGGCTCATCTGCTTCGACTAATTCCAGGTAATTATTGACCGTTTGAACGCCACAAGTAGCGAGTGCGAGCTACTCCCGCAGCTTGTGGCTCGTACGTGGCCACTAAACGCCTCGTGTGCGCCGATGCTATACAAAATGTATGCAAGAACTCGTCCGCAGCTGGTGGCCTCATCTAGTGGCAGCAGGTTAAGTGCGGCGACCCTAAAGGTGTCGTGTATAGGTGTTACGTCCGCCCGCTGTCAAAGCAACCTTCAGTCTTTCTTATAAGGTTTGTATTTGCTCTCTTGTAACAAAGCTTTTGGCATGACATGTGCACACTGAAAGTACACGTTCTGTACGTATAAATATTTGTTCTGTAGCTTTGTAACAGCTTAGGTAAGAACGCTCCGAGTAAGTGATGGGTTTAGGGAGCAAAGGAAACAGTAATTTGCTATGTATGTATGTATTCGGGATCAGGAAAAGACAATGCTGTTGACATAAACAGCTACCATAGAGTAAGGATGTATTGCGTTTACAGAGTATCCAACAGTAAGTACATTTTTTTCTCAGGTGACCGACATAGGCGACGCCATGATCCTGAAGCGGTTGTTCACGCAGCTCTTCGACAACGGCTGCGTGGTCGTGGCGACGAGCAACCGCCGCCCCGACGACCTGTACAAGAACGGGCTGCAGCGCTGCAACTTCCTGCCGTTCATACCGGTGCTGAAGGCGCACTGTCGCGTGGCGCAGCTTGACTCCGGCATCGACTACAGGCTTAGAGGGAGCTCGGAGTACGGGAAATATTTTATGTGAGTACCTACTTATTAAGGGGATGCCTTGAACGAGTCGACCACACCCCCTTGACAGATACACGCTTTTGCCTTCCGCGCACTAGAAAAAGATATGCAGCACTCTTCGGAAATGGCTTTTTTGGACAAAGGATCATGAGCACTATTGTATGGCAATTGGTTGTAGCACCAACAGTCTTGAAACCAGTATCATTGAAAAGGTATAAAATTGTACATGATTTCTTACTATGACCACAAATACCTAGCTCACCGGAGAACGAAAATATGGGCATATGTATGAAAACAAAATGATATCACCGCAAAATGCTTATCACCCTATTTAACAACATGTTTCTGTAGGTAGGTACAGTTACGATGCCAACATAATTCTAATAAGGTACCATCATGAGCACTTTTGTATTGGGTGTACAAACAACAGACTTGAAATGATTGTTGATAGGTATTACATATTGGACCATATATAGTTATTGTTATATTAAATAAATAAAAGATATTTTTATACAAACTGGGCTCTCCTTAATTCGCTCCAAAAGAAGACATGACATTGACAGCCGTCATAGATTATATAAAAACAATATAAGGTGCATTCACAAACAGAGCTATAACCACGAACTTCGAATGTCGAAGTTCGGGTATCTCTATCTCTATCGCACTTACTAAACTCGAGTGACAGGGATGCAAGCACACGAACTTCGAGAATCGATTTTCGTGGTAGCGCCGCTGTTATCGTACAAATAGAAATAAATGGATACATTTCGGAGAGTGTGCGCTAGGATTACACGAATTAATCCCGCCCTCACCATTTCGCCATCTTGGGACTAGGCGCGGTCGCGGGTTCTACCCTTATGTTGTTGACTTACCACTGATTCGCACGAAGCGCTTTGCTTCCAGTTTTCTCGCGAGGACAGCCAAAGAGTGGAACTCGCTTCCGGCAAACCTTTTCCCAGTTACATATAACTTGGATCTTTTCAAGACGAGAGTGAATAGGCACTATCTAGGTATGCATGTAACACCCTCGACCTCATCATCACTTACCATCAGGCGAGATAGGGGTCAAATGCGTACCTATACTTAATAAAAAAAAAAAAAAACAACTCTCACTTACGTACGCAGAATTAAATGAAACAAAATGTCTAATCTACTTGTTTATTTGTAAACTAACTATTTAAAAGTATCATTCATCAATAACAAAAGATACTTTATACTCTGTGTGCCGGTGGATTAAAAGGCTCTTGTGGACCTAACCCCAACTTCCGACAGCGCGTTTGCCTGTTAAACAGGGTGGGTACAATAATGGTGCCTTTTATGGCATATTTTCGTGGTGGCTCGGGGTCGATAATAGCAAAATAAACGACAAAAAATACACTTTTTTTTCTTAGATGGACTAGGTATGTACATACCTCAAATAATTATATTGGCATCGAAACTAGCTACCTCCAGAAAAATAGGGCGATAAGCATTTTGCGGTGATATCATTTTGTTTTCATACATAAGCCCATATTTTTGTTCTCCGGTGAGCTAGGTATTTGTGGTGATACTAAGAAATTATATACAATTTTATACCTTTTTAGGGTTCCGTACCCAAAGGGTAAAAACGGGATCCTATTACTAAGACTTCGCTGTCCGTCCGTCTGTCTGTCACCAGGCTGTATCTCAAGAACCGCTATAGCTAGACAGTTGAAATCTTCACAAATGATGTATTTCTGTTGCCACTATAACAAAAAATACTAAAAACAAAATAAAATAAATATTTAAGGTGGGCTCCCATACAACAAACGTGTTTTTTTTTTGCCGTTTGTCTGTCACCAGGCTGCTCACGGCGATGGCTAGACACTTGTAATTTTCACAGATGATGTATTTTTGTTGCCACAATAAATACTAAAAACAACATAAAATAAATATTTAGGGCTCCCATACAACAAACGTGTTTTTTTTTGCTTTTTTTATACGGCTATGGCTCCGTGCGCGAGTCCGACTCGCACTTGGCCGGTTTTTTATGATACTGGTTTCAAAACTGTTGATGCAACACCCAATTTGCCCATGATCCTTTTGATGAATACATAACTTAGTGAAGTTTTATTTATATTTCATTAGGTGAGATTTTAGATGAGATAAACTACTATAGTATTAACTTGATTTTTGTCGTAAAATAATGTATTGTTTGAGTAGGCTGAGTAAAAAAAGGGAAATAAAGACCCAACTTTGTTTTTTTTTCTATCAAGTAAATTTTAGGCAATCATGTATCGATTAAAATAGATAAACAATCATATAGTCAAGAATCATATATCTGAAAATCAGACCTTATTATTTATTAATCTAGTCACAACTCACAACGCCGATTTAAAGCACGCGATAATTTCCAATGCACCCCCTTAACGTCTGGTCGTACGAGTATATGTCACTTGAAACTGTGTTACAATTTCATTTCTATAAGTACTAAAGGCTCTGTGAGCTGCAGAACTCGCGTGACTGCCTTTAAAATAGTACATTGTAGTGAAGGCTAGAAAGTAGGCAATAGATGGGCGAGTGGGTTCGAGGTCCGAGCCGCTAGGTGAGGACCTCGAAGGAGACGAGTCCGTGTATTGCACTTTTGGCCGAGACATTACATAGTGCTTTTCACGCCTACTGCGAGGAAATTGCAAATAATTATAATTATTAGTCAAAATTAAGTTCCAGATTAAAGATCATAATATGAAACACTAGCGCGGTCGCTCGCGTGTGGGGGGTGGGGGGCAGCGCGCGCGACGGGCCGGCGGCGGGGGCGGGGAGAGCTGTGATTGGTGAATCTCTGTTCAAACTGTCCAACAATAACAACCACTACTACAATGAAACATTGTAGTAGTGGTGGTTCAGGTGCTACAACTTTTGCTTACTTTCCAGCTAGACCATCAATTGCCACATTTCCGAACAGTGGCGTGAAAAATTTTTGAATTCGGAAGAGTTTGAAATCCAAAAGAAATCTATATAATTAACGAACCTGCTCACAAAATGTCGAAATGCGACCTGTATAGGAGAACAGCGGGAAACCGGGACATTCGGACATCCGGACATACATACGATTTTTGGCCCAAGCTGAAGCATGGAACTTCGTTCGCTTTGCTCCCTCGTTCGATAAATAAATAATCAAAACATCGCGTGACGGGTTGCTTTCTTTAGCCCGCGACTTTTTTGCGACCGATTACTAGCTTTAGGGCCTGTTTCACAATCTCCAGTTAAAACATATCCGCCAGATAAATGTTGGCTGTCGCTTTTCTTTTATATGACGGGAGAAAAGGATAGCAATCATTTTAACTGGCAGATAACTTTATCCGGCGATTGTGAAACAGGCCCTTAGCCTCCCAATTGCGCTTGTACAAAATGCAATAGCAAATGTGCTACTAGACTTCCCATTGGCGCAGCATGGATTATCGCACTTCCATAGAACCTTCCACTCCCATTTTTACCCCTTTAAGGCAGGGGTTCTTAAACTTTTGTTAGGGATGCACCTTTTTCAGAAATAATTTTTAAAAAAATAATACGTATTCGCGGCAGTGAATCGGTCGCTGTCTCAGCATTATGCCGAGGTGTCAGACAGACACCTACCCACGGAACGCAACACAACATACTATACTACCGACAGTAAACATATAGTTTACTATCGGTATGTGTATACTACCGATAAAAACGTATACACATAATAAGTAAATAATTATTTTTATTTCTTTACATAACATTTTCAAATAAAAGGTAAGTATTTAAAAAAAAATCTTCCTTTTCAGAAATAGCGAGTTGACACCTAAGGACAACGCAGTAGACAATTTATTTAAATTCCTGATATCCAAGGAGAATGACACGGTCAGGCCTAGAGTGATCAACATCATGGGCAGAAATGTGAAGTTCGCAAAGTCGTGCGGCGGCGTGCTCGACTCTACGTTCGAAGAGCTCTGTGACAGGGTAAGTTTATGGTGAATATCATGGAGTTACAAGCGTCCATAGGCTAAGGTGAACGCTTTCCATCAGGTGAACCCATTGTTTGCCACCGACGTGGTATAAAAAAACCGGCCAAGTGCGAGTCGGACTCGCGCACGAAGGATCCCGTACGCGAGTCCGACTCGTCGTCGACGCGTCCCGTAAGTTTTGTTGTATGGGAGCCCCATTAAATATTTATTTTATTCTATTTTTTAGTATTTGTTGTTATAGCGGCAACAGAAATACATCATCTGTGAAAATTTCAACTGTAACTATCACGGTTCATGAGATACAGCCTGGTGACAGACGGACAGACAGACGGACGGACAGCGGAGTCATAGTAATAGGGTTCCGTTTTTACCCCTTGGGTATGGAGCCCTAAAAAAAGGCCACTTGCTTGATAGCGCAGTGTCAAATATACTCATACTCATACTCATTTATTTATAATGCACAAATACATTAAACGTCAAAAAGTTAATATTAGATTAAATTTAATTAATTCTAATTTATTTATGTTGACAAAGCCAGTCAAAGAGTTAAATTATTTCAAAAATGTATACACATGTCAAATGAAAATAAAATTGGTAATAAAGTCATATTTAGAATTCCATAATGAGGAAGAATATATTAAAATGTTAGAATGTATATTAACACATAGCTTCAGATCAGCACCCTTATAGGGTTGTTGAAATATTCTTATTTGAAATATTCTTTTGGAGAAATGATTCTTCGGCATTATGTCATCGTCATCACATCAGCGGACATCAGCAACCCTTGCCAGGTCTACACACCTATTGGGGGTTCTAGCCGCACTGCTCGGAATAGGGGTGTAGTAGACACTATATAAATAAAACAATCAATAATGTCATATTTCTCGAAAAAGGTTTACTCCTAAATGTAGTCAAATAGAGAAAAAATCAACGCAAATGGTTAAATAATCACAAAGTTATAAGTGTCCAAAGTTTTAAGAAGGGGGTATGTTCTGTCCCTTTTTCGCACAACGCAATTTCATATGAAACGATGACGCTGCAATGTGCCGTGCCCATCGTGTTCGGCACCGCCGTTGACGCGGCTCCAAGGCAGCCTCGCGTAACGTGACGTCACACACTGTTTGCGTTTTCTCTCTAACAAGCAATATTAAAACGGTTGTAGCTTCGTAATTCTTTGAGACATCTGAATGGGATTTTCGTCACTAGGCATGTTTTTTTGCCTTCTTTCTTTTGGAGTAATAATAATTTTCGAGTCTACACCCGTATTATGTAGTGTCAGGGCCGGCTCACTCCATGATTTCGTCGTGCCGCCTCAAGTACATGATGCCCCGGCCGGTAATTTCGCGCTGCTAGGGCTCGCACGCGTTCTGTCGCAGCACGTCGCATGCGATAGAAAGAGATGGCCACGTTTAGGCTCGTTCGGCGTACCTAACAGGAGATTTGTTAACAGAGAACCTTCTGTACGTAGTAGCACATTGTAAAGAGTAACAGTGGACCGACGCCTGCGATGTTTGCGTAAATGCCGACTCCGCACAATGCCACAGTATAGGTACTTACCTAGGGTTGTCCCGAGCAATTCGAGCAACTAACAATGGCGACGTATGCAGCTCGGACTCGCCCCACCCGCCCCTCGCCCCTCACCCCCCCGCACGATTGCCCGCTAGACGACAGCTTCGTCGACTGACTGTATCTGGGGGCCCCCGCCAAGACGAGCCAAGCGAAGCGCAACGCAAGGGCACTACCTACCTTTTCTCGAAGCGGTTCGTCGTTTTTTTGAACCCTCGTAACTTGGGTTTGGATTATACCAGATGAACAAAATTCTCGGGATATGATATCAATAGTGGACTTATTAAACATATAAAGTTTCAGTAACATAGCTCTACTTAAGATTTTATTGATATCTAAAAAACGCCGATTTCGTCACTGACTCACTCACTGATGTTGATCATCAAAACCTTTTTAGCCAAGATGTAAAATTTGTAGAGCGTGGCTGGTAGTGGTAGAGTTACGCCGTGTGGAGTAGGAAGCTTGGCGCTAATTGCGATCTGATATCTTTTTCACGCTGAAAGCTGTATGAGCTATGGAGTCTTGGCATCACTTTACATGTAATGTTTTTGGTGGGATTGGTTTATAGACTGTGGTAGTATTATTTATTCTGTGGTAGTGTGCCCAAAATGAATTAATTGGTGTTTCCAGCCGATCGGCGCGAGCGACTACCTGGTGCTATCGAAGACGTTCCACACGATATTCGTGCGACAACTGCCGCAGCTGTCGCTGGCGCGGCACCGCTCGCAGCTGCGACGCTTCATCACGTTCATCGACACGCTCTACGACAACAGGGTTCGGGTACGTGCCAAAAATACAATACAACTCGGTTACAGTATCTGTGGACCTCGCTGGAATTTGAAGCGCCTCCCCCTTCTCTTTTACCTACTCGCGCTCGCCCCGCACCGTATAGGTAGCGGCACGTAAGTCTAGCGCTGACCTTCATGCGCAGAAATCGAAAATAAGGTATATCGGGGGAGTGAAGGGGACGCGCGGGGTCGTGCGTAAGCGCTTATTGGCTCTCCAGTCAAGTCCAGTCGTACTCTGTCCCGCGCACCGATACGACGCCCCACTCACTTCTGGCGTACAGTTGCGTTTCCCGTCCTCGATTAGTTCACCGCTAGACTTACGTGCCTCTACCTATACCAGAGCGCCGGCGTGACGTCATCGCCGCCAGGTCCACAGATATTGTAACCGGGTTATACAAATACTCTCTCACTCATACAGATAAAGCAGGTAAAGGATACACAGAGATACAGATGGAAACACACTTCCCAACCGAATCGGGTTAGGTTCATAAAGACTAAGTAAACAAACGCCGTTTTGAACGAAATCTGGGGGCACGGGAGTGCCCCCGCCAAGACGAGCCATTCTTATTGACAAATTACTTTTATCACAAATTACCTGTTGAGCAGAATGTCTTGCACGATTGTCAGTTAAATCAGAATGCCGTAGTTGCACGATGACTAGGTAGATTTATGACCAGATTTTATTATGCTTATATCGACTAACCCCCTTGATAACCCCCCTCATAAAACTTATAATGCCTCTGCAATTAAAATATGCTTTGTCCCTTTCATAAGAACACAAATGTCAAATTGACAGATAAAGACAAACGAATTTTAACGCCATTTTAGTTATAATAGGCTTGTAGAACGTTTATGAACACGTCGTTAAGTGACTAACTGACGATGATTTCATATCCAAATCAAAATCGAATGTTAATTCTGCGAGTAGGAAACAATTAAGAGCTCTTTTATTGTCCTTAAGAACAAAAAAAAGGGCCCCTATTTATGTTGAAATGTTCAGATATAATAGGTTTATTGTCTCATGTCTGTCAAATCAAATGTTGAAAATATGAGCTATATATTAATTATGAGAATATAGCTAATATATTAAATTACCTTTGTTGCTAAATATGTATCATCAGGAGCTTCATTAATAAAACTTTCGACGTTCTCTCCTGTTAGTATTTTGGACTTCCCCCCAACATATCCATCAGACTGTCGTTTTAAAAACACTTTGAGCTTCATGTATTTCTCTATATCGATGCAATTTTTGGCCTTGAGAGTACTTTTCAGCATTGAATACATGGCCCACAATATCGACGGTTTATTTTTTGTAGCGATCTCCCCAAAATACGCCAGTAGGACATTTTCTGAAAACGAATTTGTGTTTTTCTCCATTTTCCATTTTATGAAATGGTCATAAACTGCATTGTACTTGTCTTTAGACTTCACCGGTAATAAGTTTTCATTCAGTAATTTCGCAGCATTTACAATATCCGGCGGTGTTGTGACGATTTCAGCCTCTGACTCCGACGAAGATGACATTGTTATTGTTACTTTTTGAAACTTTAATTGAGGTTTTTGTCTAATTAGGGACTAGTTAAGTTAAGTACAGTTCTAGATCTACAAAACAAAACGGAACGAAACAGAATAAAATAATGGCGCCGTTCGATGATCGGCAACGGGAGCCAATAATGCACGGCCCAATAATGTACAGCCTGATAATCCATGTACAGTATGGACGCGGATTATTGGGCTGTACATTATTATGGCTGTACATTAACCGGCACCATCGGCAACTTCACTTCAATACCATGTTCCACAAATAATAGAAGGATAAGTACGTTCAGAAACCTAGGGACACTTCAAGCGGTGCAATTTGTCACACCAACTTGCTCTAGTAAAAACGAAAGTAATTTATTGCTGTCTCATTCTAACCGTAGCAAGTTGTTGTCACAAATTGTTAAATGTGTAATGGTTTTAAATCTAATCATCCATCACGTAGAAGTTTCAAGTACCGGTTTATAAAACAGCTCCGCGCCGACGTGTTCCGCGCGGATCGTCCGCGCAAGTCGGTTAAGTATCGCGCTGACCGCTTCGGAGTACAGACGCGAACAATGCATCCAATGTGGAGTGTTACTAATTATTGCCCTGTATTACAAAAGGAAAATAAAAATACGTAGAAGGAGACTAGATGTTCACCGTTTAATCGAGCAGAGAGGCGTCGCGGGAAAATTTGTTACATTATACGGCGATTTGAGGGCTGACGAAACAAAGTTCTTCAACTACTTTCGGATGTCGACCAGAAGTTTAGACGAACTTCTCTCAAATACACGAAATAAACTGGCCTGTTGAAGTTTACGACGTGTGCCTATACCACCTATTGAATTTACTCGCCCTGTGTCCATATCGCGAGTCGCCATGATTGTACTATTTTGTACTGCGCGGACGCGTGCGCTCCGCGCGAAACTAAAACGCTCACTGTAGTGCTCGGCGCGCGGATGGCCGTCCGCGCGGACGGACACCTCCGCGCCACTCTAAAACGCTCCTAAGCTTTAATACATATTGCTCCGCGCGGAGCGATCCGCGCCGACGGTCTGCGTGACACTAAAACCAGCCTCAGCGTTGGTTTTAAGGGGCGACCTGTACTACACTGCGTACTGTTTCCTCGCGCAGGTGGTGATAGCTGCGGACGCGGCGCCGGCGCAGCTGGTGGCGCCCGAGCCCGCCGACGCCGACGCCGCGCCCGGCGACGCCGACCGCGCGCTCATGGACGACCTCAAGATCACCAAAGATTCTGTGAGCATGCTGCATTACGCTAGTTTGTGAATACGGTTTCTTAGGGTTCCGTACCCAAAGGGTAAAACGGGACCCTATTACTAAGACTCCGCTGTCCGTCTGTCACCAGGCTGTATCTCGTGAACCGTGATAGTTAGACAGTTGACATTTTCACAGATGATGTATTTCTGTTGCTGCCATAACAACAAATACTAAAAAACAGAATAAAATAAATATTTAAGAGTTGGCCATACAAAAAATGTGTGTAGTGATTTTGACCCATGGCTGCTACTGGGAATGTGAAAAAAATCGTCGCAGTAGTATATATAATGAATTTAAAAGGAAAACTATCACGGCTAAGTAGCATAACTATATAGTTACCGAGTAATAGTCGACCAACTTAAAATGTACTTAGAAAGGCCAACTTTCGCACAAATTCGGCCGACGCAGTTGGCGCGCGCGTGTCGATGTAACTAAGAAAGACCTAGGAATGAAGCATTTTCCCGCGGTAAAAAGTAGCTCATCGGGGATAATGTAGGCTTCTAATTGTAAAATAATTTTTCAAATCTGTCCAGTAGTTTCGGAGCCTATTCAATGCGAACAAACAAACAATCAAATCTTTCCTCTTTATAATATTAGTGTAGATTTGTAGATAGTGTGGATCAGTTGATGCATGTGATGTGTTGTAGGAGGACGCGAAGGCGGCCATCTTCACGGGGGAGGAGGAGATGTTCGCGGTGGGCCGGTGCCTCTCGCGGCTCATGGAGATGCAGACGGACGAGTACTGGGACAAGTGGGGCTCCCATCTTGGGTAGCCGGGCCTGTGGGGCTCCTACACGCGGTGCCCAGCTAGGTTGTTGCAGGGCGGTTATACACGGGGGCTTACACACGACAACTTATTGATACAAACGCGCGACACTAATCATACGTCATCTGTAACGATACATAGCGCTGCAATAAGTCGCCGTATTATTCAGAGCAATGGCGCTTAGTTTCAGTGTCCGAGAGGCAACCGGATGGCTCGCGGTATTTGAGCTGAGAACTCCCGCGACATATATTTTTTCATACATATATTATACTAGCTTCTGCCCGCGACTCCGTCCACGTGGAACTCGTTTATATCGCAGCTCCATGCAAACTTTTACCCCCTTAGGGGATGATTACGGGGATAAAAACTATCCTATGTTACTCTCCGTCCCTTCAACTATCTCCACTTAAAAAATCACGTCAATTCGTCGCTCCGTTTTGCCGTGAAAGACGGACAAACATACAAACAAACACACATACACTTTCGCATTTATAATATTAGTATGGATTTCCGCCACACTTTGCACAGGGCGGGTCCACAACACTTCGGGAGCTCAAATGCCGCGAGCCACCCGGTTGCCTCTCGGACACTGAAACTAAGCGTCATTGCTTTAGAGCCTGTCCAGACGAAGCGTTTTTCGCGCGTAGACACTCGCGCGTACCCGAGGTTCTAGAGCTACAGCACCCCGTCCAAATGCTCTCGCGCGTAAAACGCGTGCAACGCGCCAGACTCTCGACTGACACAAGCCTTCGTCCTCAAACGGCATTCAACAGCATGATGAGGTAGGCTTGTGTCAGTCACGTGGTTCGCGAGTCTCGGAAGAGAGTACCTGTGTTGTTATACCATGCTCTGGCGCCATTGGAGCGTTCAGTAGTATGCGCGAGTCCGTGGCGAGTGGACGTATTTGGTTCAAAATGGAGCGCGATAAATTCGATACGGAATATTTTATGTGGCTAAGTCCCTCCCCTGTAGAAACGCGCGTAAAACGCGGCATCTGCACGCAATATAAATTGAAGCGCGCGTAAATCGTGTCATCTGGACAGGCTCTAAAAGAACGTCCAGATGACGCGTTTCTACAGGGCGAGGGACTTAGCTAAATAAAGAGTTCCTATCGAAATTATCGCGCTTTGAACCAAATACTTTCACTCGCAACGGACTCGCGCGTACTATTGGACGCAGCCAAATAGCGCCTGAGTATCTCAACTCGCGCGGCGCTCGCGTGTAAAACGAGCGAGTCCAGATATATACCAAAATATATCGTAATATATCAAGCTATAACATATATTAATATATATATATTATAGCTGAGTGCGTGGAGTCTGTCAACTAGTCCGCCAAATATATCGTAATTATACGTAAGATGCCTTGCTATAATACATACATTGTAGTACATTGTTTAACGAGGGGCGTAAGTGGAATATTGCGAACAAGAGTCTATCAGAAGCCCGACGCCGAAGGCGGAGGGCTTTTGATGACTCAAGTTTGCAATATTCTTACGCCCGTGTTATACACAATGTTTTTCATCACATTTGCGAGGAAACAAATACATTTTAGATGAAATGAATACAAATCGTAATAAAAACTGCAACATGTCAGTCGTCCATTTTGTTCAATTTGACGTGAGGCGCGTATGGCAAAGACCCTTCGGTATACAGCCACGATTTGAAAACACTTAAAAACATTTTACATAGACACTAAATAGTGTGTAGTTAATAAACTACATATTAAATCTGTAAATAATTCAGTTAAACATGTTTAAGTAGTTTTTTAAGTTTAAAGTTATTTATAAATACGATTTCAGACATCGTATTTGATACAAAATCTCTTTGCTTTGTAACTGCCGCATGAGTGACAGATACAATTTAAGAAAAAAACCATTACGCCCGTGGGCATGAAACAGGCTGTTACAGCTCTGTATGTCTGTGCATTATGAAGCCCTTTTTGAGCAAGTGTGATGAAAATATATATTTCGGTATCTTACGGCATATTATAGCTAAGTCTGTGACGGGCTTTAGGGTATTGAAGAGTGCTGCGTCGAGAAGCTTCACTAAAATCTACAACCAGTAGATGCGATTCCGAAAGCTTTCTTATTAGTTGAATTTACTGTCTTGAGTCTCCTTTACATACGATTTCAGGTAAATTGTCACTATGGGCGACATTTTTCGAACATTCAAAATTTCTTCGTTAGGATGAGCGCTATCGCGGCGACGTCACGTAGTGCTTGAACAGTCGGAAACATGTCGCCTGTAGTGACAATGAAATGAACAGTCTTACCATTTGATATCCATCCATACTAATATTATAAATGCGAAAGTGTATGTGTTTGTATGTTTGTCCGTCTTTCACGGCAAAACGGAGCGACGAATTGACGTGATTTTTTAAGGTCAGTTAGTTAGTTTAGTTATCTTAAAGGCCGGCAACGCACTCACAACACCTCTGGTGTTGCAAGTGTCCATGGGCGGCGGTAATCGCTTACCATCAGGTGATCCGTCTGCTCGTTTGCCTCCTACATCATAAAAAAAAAAAAAAAAAGTTATTGAGTGGGATGGAGAGTAACATAGGATAGTTTTTATCCCCGTAATCATCCCCTAAGGGGGTGAAATGGGGGGGTAAAAGTTTGTATGGAGCTGCGATATAAACGAGTTCCAGTCGGACGGAGTCGCGGGCAGAAGCTAGTTTAGTATATTTCCCTTTTAGTTCTTAACTTGTTTCATTCGGTATTGACCTTTATTTACATTCTGTTAAGGTTTAATATTGATAAATCCGTTCGATATAACAATTCTTTTGCCATTTTATAATAACGATGACATTCAACTTAAGTTACCTGAACTTATTCATGTTGTGTCATGTTCAGTATTAGTTCACATTCAGTCGACGACATTCGAGTATTTTGTACGCCAAGTGTACTTACTTAGTAATAGTTGATAATAGAATATAATTTATTTTTGTTATCTTTTATTTATTTTTGTGTCATAAAAGAGTTATTTTATATTTGGACTTTTATTTAATGCACTGCCTGCCTATTACAAAGAATGCAAGTGAAATAGTGGATGTCCGTTATATACAGGGCGTCCCAAGACTATGCGACATGAAGGGAAAGTACCTTAAATATCGTAGATAGGATATTTTGCTGAAAGAAAAAGCTTTTATCACGTTCGCAACCAAGAACCCGCCTGGTAGGCACTCGTAATGTTTGCTCAGATGCCGGCTCAGCGGGCAGTAGTAAGAACCTACACGCCTAGCGAGTTCTGTCGGTTTCTGGGGTATTGTTCCATTTTTAGGCTGGTTGCGAAAGTGTTAAAAGTTATACTGCATTCAAAGATTTTCTAAAAATTACTTGCTTCGTCTGGGAATCGGACCGACTTAAATGTGAAAAAAAAATCGTATTTTTATGATGCCAATCGAAAGAATGGACAAAAAAGAATAATTCTTGAGTAACATACTGTCTTAAGAAAGGAATAACATAAAATGTATTATTGTTTTATTATTAGCGTGTTAGTTTTAATTTTAGTTCGATTCCCACTCTACGTTTGCGTTCTTTTCCCATTTACTGTATTTCGGTGGACATCTGTAACTGGCTTTGTTATTAGCTATTAAGCTTTGTATCGTTTTCCTGTAATGCTGTTGATGCCCCCAAAAAAAAAGACCGGGTTGCACTCCGGGAGTGCCGGCAGAAGTGAAAATTCAATAACATTGTAACAGTTTTTCGATCAGGTCACGTGACATGTTACGGTGTCACCCTAAAAATTAATTTGACGCGAATTTATAAACAATTATCAATTATTTAGGCGGACGGGCCGCGGGCGCGTTGGGTGCGACGGGCCGGTTCGCCCGTCGGCGGCGGCAAACAAAATACCAATTTGTTTTTGCCATTGCCAAATATTTTTCAAAGGTTTATCTCTTTAGGAATAACGTCCAAATTCGAACTATTCGAATTTGCCAGAACAGCAGACGGCGGCGGCGAACAAAATATCAATTTGTTTTTGCCATTGGTAAATATTTTTCAAAGCTTTATCTCTTTAGGAATAACGTCCAAATTCGAACTATTCGAATTTGCTCAATAGCAAAACGGTGAAGGACGCTTGGACAAAATTAAAAATTTATTTGCAGAATATGCTATTGCAAAAAGTGTTTAATGGCTTTATACTCTTACGAACAGCGTTCAGTTTTGAATGAAGTCGAATCGGTTAGCAGAAAAATATAAAAGTTTGTGACCTCCTTCACATCATCATCATCATATCAGCCGAAAGACGTCCACTGCTGGACATAGGCCTCCCCCAAAGGGTGCCAAAGTGACCGGTCCTGCGCCACCCGCATCCAGCGAACTCCAGCAACCTTTACCAGGTCATCAGTCCACCTTGCGGGGGGCCTACCCACGCCGCGCCTTCCGGTACGTGGTCGCCACTCGAGAACCTTTCCGCCCCAACGGCCATCGGTTCTACGTGCTATGTGCCCCGCCCACTGCCACTTAAGTTTAGCGATTCGGAGGGCTATATCTGTTATGCCTTCACATCAGACGTCACAAAAATCTGTCGCGCATTTAACAATTTTTCCCCATCCCAAAAAGTGCTCAGCGCCGCTAAAGAAGTTTTCACTACAAAAAAATAGGTTTTTGTTCAAATGAAACCACAGTATCAATGCAACAGTGTATTCTAGTCATATATATGGCTGTAGTACTCCTGGTAGAGCTGTATGTAGGCCTCCTTCTCTTGTGGCGTCATGCGCGCGATGGCGGCGTCGTCCACCGCGCTGAGCGCCATGCGCACGCCGCCTGCTTGAACCGTGGGCGCGCCATCTTCGCTCTCGGATGACGAAGACTCCATCTCCGCTGCAAGGTCAATCGTAAGCTAAATATTTACTCTGCAAATAGGCTACAAGGGCACTTTACAAGTCAAATAGTATAATATTGTGGGGTAATTTGAGACAAGTATGTGGTCCTGTGTGAAGTAGGTTTAGAGTAGCTGTGGGGTAATTTGAGATAACTATGAGGTCTTGTGTGAGACAGGCGTAGAGTAGCTGTGGGGTAATTTGAGATAACTATGAGCTATTGTGTGAGACAGGCGTAGAGTAGCTGTGGGGTAATTTGAGATAACTATGAGCTATTGTGTGAGACAGGCGTAGAGTAGCTGTGGGGTAATTTGAGACAAATATGTGGTCCTGTGTGAAGTAGGTTTAGAGTAGCTGTGGGGTAATTTGAGATAACTATGAGGTCTTGTTTGAAACAGGCGTAGAGTAGCTGTGGGGTAATTTGAGACAAATATGTGGTTCTGTGTGAAGTAGGTGTAGAGTAGCTGTGGGTTAATTTGAGATAACTATGAGGTTTTGTGTGAAACAGCCGTAGAGTAGCTGTGGGGTAAGGTGTGGGGTAATTTGAGACAAGTATGTGGTCTTGTTTGAAGTAGGTGTTAGAGTGGCTGTGAGATTAGGTGAGGGTAATTTGAGATAATCCGTAAATGACTTTTCCCCAACTTAAAAACGCGTAGGGTAATTTGAGACAAGTATGAGGTTCTGTAAAAAAACACGTGTTTAGTAGCTATAGCAAACAGGGGCAGGTGTGGGCCAGGCCAGGCGTGACACTCACCGACGGTAATCGGGTCGCTCTTGAGCCGGAAGGGGTCGCGGGTCTCGGCCTCGCTGTCATCCGAGCTGTCGGGCTCCGCCTTTAGCGCGTTCACTGCAGTGTTGTCTGCAAGTACGACTAATATTTTAGTACATCATCATTATCATCACATCAGCCGAAGGACGTCCACTGCTGGACATAGGCTTCCCCCAAAGATTGCCACAACGACCGGTCCTATGCCACCCCCATCAGGCGGACTCCTGCTACCTTTACCAGGCCATCAGACCACCTTGTGGGGGGCCTACTCCGGCTGCGCTTTCAGTACGTGGTCGCCACTCGAGAACCTTTCCGCCCCAACGGCTAGGGCAACGGCATTTTAGTACACTCTATCCAAAACTGTAAGAGCAAACGACTTTGTGCTCTTGACTATAAAGTACTCGTAGTTTTTAAGTAAATACTATAAATAAATAAATAAATATTAGTGGACAATCTTACACAAATCGACCTAGTCCCATAGTAAGTTCATTAAGGCTTGTGTTATGGGTACTAGACGACGATATATATAACAGATAGAAATTCGTACCTAAATACATAGAAAACATCCATGACTCAGAAACAAAATATTCATGCCTATCACACAAATATTTGCCCTTACCGGGATTCGATCCCAGGACCTTCAGCTTCGTAGGCAGCGTCACTACCCACTAGACTAACCGGTAGTCGGTCGTCACTATACACGCGATAATCTAAACTAGACAAAAGTGCGCGTATTAAGGCGTTAGAGTGGGGTGGCATGATTAGTTTTCTAGTTGTCAAACATCAGCTATGTTAGATAGAGTTTCTGTACTATTATTTATTCTTTGGGAGTGCGGACGACGAATGATGTTAGACGCGGGTGTAGAGGTGTGTAACTCAGGAGTGAGAGATTCAAATGAACTGCATCTTTTCGTTTATATCACTCGCTCACTCGTTCACTGAAGGATGAAACAACTCACTTACTCACTATGTCAGTTCAGTATGCGTCCTTCCCCCGCTCTACCGCTCTCAACTCAACCGAGCAGAACTGATGTACGAGTGGCTTGCGCTCTTCGCACTTACGAGTCGAAGCCATAAACCTATCTCACACTCACGTGTGCACGCAACTTACGTTACTGATAGAAAAACATGTCAATGTGTGAGTCACTAATTTATACTCGTGTGTTGGAGTGATTTGGTTGATCCATTCATTTCACATGTTCTTCTCCAAAAAAATGAGTTAGTAATATAGCCTGACCAAGTATGAAGGAAAATCTGTGCAAGTATCAGCCGTTATTAATTCATTCATTATTCTTTTCGGTTATCGCGATTTAGAGCTGATAGGAGTCCACAGATCAACTGAGCGAGAGCTGTTAGGAGTCTATAGATGAACTGAGCAAAGTGAACGAAATGAACGAAAAGAGTGATACATATCTTTACGACATGAAGATATGAATCGCTCCTTTCACTTCAGTGACACGTTTTGCGCATCTCTACGCGGGTGAGTCCAGCTGCATTGCTATCATACTATACAAGGGCACCGGTGTCGCACTCGCACCTGTGTTCTGCTTCTCGTGCGCGAGCAGGACGGACATGATGTCGTCGGCTGCGCGCGCCGCGCCCTTAGCCGCCGCCGCGGTGGCCGCCTTCTCCAGCGCCGCGTCCGCCGCCGATGTCTCGCTCTAACACAAACAAATAAGTTATTACTGTCTGCATATTAATAAAACGCTTCTCTGCCTTTCCGGTTCTTTTATCTTCGTCTGCTAACAACATTTATAATACTGGGTGATTTCGGGGCCATAATCCGGATTCCGGATTATAATCATTCCGGAATGATTATAATTTACTTTAAAAACAAAGTTTTAACCGACTTCAATTTAGTACTCCGCCAAGCCACGAGAACATTTCCACATTTATTTTCCAATTTACCACATGAACTGATTTCCGAGAGCAAATGCCTTGATTATTAGAGAAAAAAACCCAATCGCTGTATGTGGCCCGATAATATTTGAGGACTTCCGTAGATTCCACAAGGATCACCTTTGGTACTTCATTAGTTGCTATTTCAACGGAATCTTATCAGAATCTGTGACGTGCTTTTGTACTTTAAGTATGTACATAATTGAGGAATTCCATAAGTCATCTGTGGTCTTCATCATCAGTTCCACTCCACCAAATTTATGATTTCCGGATGTAAATATACGAGATATAATAGAAAATACCAAAATCACTACACGCGTGCCTAATAGAATTGAGGAGTTCTCTCAATTCCTCATGGATCCCATCATCCAACTAAATTAAAAAGAAAATGGGACCCACCTGGATGCATATACTGCCAAACAAAAAAAATAATTTCGAATCGGTTCATCAAGGACGGAGTTCTGAGGTAACAAACATTGAAAAAAAAATATATATATATGTCGGGGTGTGGGCGTATCCTGGGTTCTCGGGCATTGATAGGAAACAATGTTACTATGATTACAAACTTTACTAAGGACTTCTCCACAGCATAATTACAAAATTCATGTGAAATACAGTGAACTGGCAATTTCGGTTCTCATATTCCGTCACACCATTCTCTCTAAACGATTAATTCTCCATCCAAGAGAGCAACCACCTCCTGTCAGGCTTTTTCCTCCATGACAGCGAAAACCGTCCGTTGTTCTGTTTCTAATTCAAAATAATACTCGTCATAGCCCTCTGTTGGCGCGCGGCGGAACTAATGAGCTCCCGAGTTTGCCCAGACAAATATGTCCTCGTTCGCATGTATTTCAATGATGACATTTGTAGATTGACAGTGGAGCACATTACGACCGAAGTCACGATGAATGTAATAGAGGGCGCTGCATGAAACTTCTCCTCTCCGACACGGCCAACTTGACAATGTACGCGTCCCTGCGTACACCTGTAAAAACAAAGGTTTGGAGTATCTAAAGCCATCGCTCGGCCTACCTGACATAAAAAAAGCTGTATACGTCAAAAAGGGCCCTTTCTCTGACCAATTTAATTACGCCTAACAGTTGCATTGTTGAACAATAACATCCATATACGTTCGTAAAACTTTAATAAAATTAATTTATAACAGTAAATCACTTAGACGCACGCTCAGAACCATCTAAACGAAAGTAAGTACAGCTGTCAAGTAACTAATCAAAATTATGTCTAACAGTACTTGCTGTAGTTTTCAATATCCACCCAGGCGAGGCTTCAGTCATTTCAATCATGTTTTGCTCTAATTGTAAATTGAGCGTTTGATTTTTGTAAATAATAGTCTACGACAATAAATACTATCCCGTGTTTCACCTACTCAACATTGCTACACTATAAATGCCAATCCGTTCAAATTAAACGTGCTTGTTTTTAAAGAACCACGACAGAAAATCAACATCATCACCATGAGTACATCACCGAGAGTCATACAGACTCATTCTCCAACCAGACCAAGTCTGTCAACACCAAGGCCCCACTACATAATCAGTCTCATCGCCCAGTCCACAACCCCTCCGAGTTGCGGTTACGACCACTGATTCATGTAGCGCCTCCAACGCAAATATCACTCCAACGTCACCGACATCAAATGCAATTTAATTTGTACGGAAAAGCATCCCTTATTTTCGAACAGAAAATGAACTTCACATTACTATCAAGCACGTCGGCGTCAAGAGCTCAAACACTTGATTTCCAACCGTCAAACTTGTCTGCCTTTTAATAAGTCAGTTAATATAGTACCCAGATAAGTTACGAGCACCTCCATTCTGCCAATTTGGAAAATGTCACCTAATCTCTCTTACTTATTATAACCCTGGACCAGCGTAGCGTCTTTAATTCTTAGAAACCCTTTGGCGGGATATCTTGAATCCGATTTAAAGTTATGGATTCCCAATTGATTAACTAATTAATTATCGTTAGTAACTCTGAATGCCACGCAAAACAAAATTCTCTGTTCACATAAACCCTCCGTGATCGCTCAATTCGCTAGAAAATAAAGATTTACCAACTCAATACTTGCAATTTTGGAGCGCAAATGAAACATCAACCATTACAAGTTTAGGAATCATCATATTTGCTAAATAAAAATATTGATTAATAAACCGCTGACTTTCAAAGGTATAAATACCAGTCAACACAACTGACATAATCATACTCGAATCGATTTGTACGGTAGTGTAGGTAGGTATATTTATGTCAAAAGTGCCCAAAGTAGGTAGCTAACTATATCAAAACTTATTGCACCAACTTATCATTAAGTTGCCTGTCCCTCGCAAGATCACGATTGTGCCAAATTACCATTTAATTAGGTATGTTCTTCCACTTTATGAAAGTCAATAGGGTAGCTATACAATAGAACGCAAAGTAAAAAAAAAATCCTGGCCGAGTAAAACAAATATAGAGAAACTGACGACTATGGTATGATTTTTTCTGATGAAAACGTACTCGTCTAAGACCGACAATAACAAATTTAAATTGCATTAACTTATTTTGCGTAGTTAAAGTAGGTATGCAGTAACGCGTATTCTTGCTCTCATGAAATGTCCACATATAAGTACAATTAAATAAGCCAAACTCAGCTCTCGCACAACTCCGAGGTGTAAATTGACACGAACGCGGCTCACACCGCCGGACAGTGACTCGTTCGGGCATAATCGCATGGCCGGCATTCCACTATCATTGTTACACAAAACGCACCAACGGCCTTAACTAAATGAAAAAGCACGTGCTAGGCGGCAGAACAGGGCGGCACTATTTGAGTTTTCTAGCTGACAAACATCGGTTCCTTTAATTAGAGGATTCTCCGTACATTCTTTGTTCGGTCCCGGGGGTCATATGAGATATTCGTACTGCTACTAAGACAAACCACCGTCACCAAACAGTTTAAACGTGAAAATGACTTTTTCTTTACAAATTTGACTTGTCTAGCGTAAGTTACTGCAGTTTTGTTTCGGAGGCGTTAGACCAACCATATACAACGTGTTTCATAATTCCCCATGAAAAAGAAACCCGTTATTTAACCGAAAAAAAGTACCAACTCCAACCACCTGTACGTCGATCAAACCAAATTTTCATAGATTACTTCAACAAAAGACCAATTGCTTATCATATGTACCCGTTTTAAAAGCAAATAAACCACTATACCTATTACAAAAATAGGTTTGCAATCTCAATAAAAGGAAATCAAACCGCTTTAAGTACTTATAACATAAGAAAAAAAAAAAGGTATCATTTACAAGCCATCTCACTAAATCTTCATCAACTTTTACATTTCACAACTAAAAGACTACTTCGTGTTCATGTTGCCGATTCGTCATAAATTGAGAAACATGAACATGTACCCTAATTCGGTCATGGTTGTTGTCATGTACCTCTCTGATGACAGTAGGCAAAAAATGCAAACCACTTTACTAGCTACATACTCTTCTATGATTCATCCAAATTGCCTCCTTTTGTCAATCACTTTATGTGGACTACGGTTCTCAAATACTGCTAACAGACTCCCCACAAGGGACCCCTCAACCCCCTTGCGGCTTTAGGGGTATTTTGTAGCAGCCTGTATAAACTGTAGATCTATACACTATTCTTTATAATGTGTAATGAAAAGACTTCACCAATCATACATACGTCATAAATAGACTACTGAAAAGGCTCGTGTTTACTCTTAAATGATCATGTTCCAAAATCATACTTATTTTCCGACAAACGTTTTAGGTAGACACACATAGTTAATGTGCTCACTTGCTCAGGCACTAGGATCACTAGGTAAGACTAATCGTACAATTTCTGAACGGATAAAATACTCTTGGCACGTACACAATTTTGTTAAATATTCAGATTGAAGTCCCAGTTTTTTGTTTACATTACTAGACAGGTTGTCACGTTTCTTGAAACACTTACACGAAAACCCTGGCAAGTATGTACTTTCCTAGGCAATGTTATTTTTACTACGCTTAATATTTTTCTATACCCAAAAGAACAGGCGAATAGTAAACAATTTACTTACGAAAAATGTTACAATATGGAATATATTTTCCATCGGCTGAAATCTCAAGCCGTCGATTACACGTAAAATACCTCAACTGAACATTTAACTATGTAAGCATTTATCGCATTCTTGTATTTTATTCGGTAAATATTTTGATATTCGACTTAACACTTTTGTCATATGCCACAGATATTGACGTTGCTTATTCGTCTAATCAGCTGACGTTTAAAAATAGGTTTTAATAATAAGGGTGAAACGATAATCTTTGAAAACTTATTGAATGCGCAATTTTCGACTACAATTATTTCAAAAATACACCTTATAAACAACATTGCGAGCATTTACTGCGAACTCGACAGAGAACATAGATACGGATCTCAAGCACTGTTTATATCTACACGTTAAAATCTTATTATTCCAATTTAATTGAATAACTCACTCAGGAAATATAACACTTATTTCCAAATTGAAACTGGCTCAAATAAAATGAGTGTCGAAGTCATCCTAAACTGTGGATAATGTTATAAAAGCTTCTAAGGGACACAAAGAAAAAAAACATCAGTTACTCAACGGAGATTGGCTTATAGGCAGTATATTTTACTGTAAATTGTCAGATATTATCTGATGGCAAGTCTAATGTCTAAGTCACTCATTGATGAAAGCAGCTCACGACCAGTATAGGTATAATTGTCCCTCTGGACAGGAGCCATTAAAACAAAAATCGATCGACCTGTATAGGTGTCGTTGGCATTCAAACTGTCACGCGTATGTTGTATTTGACACAATAAACTATTTTTTGTTGTTCGTTGCCATGGTTACGTCTCCTGGTTCACTAATCAAAACTATGATTTCATTGAGTTTTAATCACAAACACGTGTTTTGTTATATTCTGTTATATCTCCTCAGCATAGAAACTCTGTCACTGCTGTCTCCCGGCTCACTGGCCCAGAACAAGAACAAGAAAAAGCTGATTGACCCATTTCATTTCTATATCCCATAATTAAAAAATAAAAAAAAATATCTGGCCAAAGCGTACGCCATTCCCACATTTTTTACCAAAATAGCAACAGAACTGTGCTGTTTCATTAGATTTTACTTCATCGTATCACGGACGAATTAATTATTCTTACGCTTATGGTGTGGTATTTTAGAGACATACCAGTATCAACTTGAAGTTTTCATATGCAAATTGAATTAAATTACTTATCAGTCAACTATGATATAAATGACTTCGATAACTGCACATCTTATATTAGAATTGTACCCAACTTTAAAATTTACTTGTGGTCTTTCTTAACTCTCTATAGATTTGCCTGTACATTTTCCTCAACAACGTTATTTTCAAAAGACTCAGAACCAACAAAATGAAAACGACTCACTCGATTAACGACAGACTCTCGCCCATGGGAACCTCATGTCCTCTCGACGCTCCAAAATAGCTCGCATTTCAACCGCGTCACGAACTATGATCTTGTGGGCCTGGTGGTTCCTGCCTCGGCAGTAGGTAAATGCCGCTTTATTCCAATAGTTCCCAGCAGACATGTAGACAAATTATTTCCAGTTGTTCCTTCAAATCTTTTCTGACATCTGTCAATATTTCCATGGATCAAATTACAATTTCTTCAAAGATATTTTCTCTCAAGTTTCTTCCTTAGCCCGATTTGGCACCACTTCTGATGTCGGGGTGTGGGCGTATCCTGGGTTCTCGGGCATTGATAGGAAACAATGTTACTATGATTACAAACTTTACTAAGGACTTCTCCACAGCATAATTACAAAATTCATGTGAAATACAGTGAACTGGCAATTTCGGTTCTCATATTCCGTCACACCATTCTCTCTAAACGATTAATTCTCCATCCAAGAGAGCAACCACCTCCTGTCAGGCTTTTTCCTCCATGACAGCGAAAACCGTCCGTTGTTCTGTTTCTAATTCAAAATAATACTCGTCATAGCCCTCTGTTGGCGCGCGGCGGAACTAATGAGCTCCCGAGTTTGCCCAGACAAATATGTCCTCGTTCGCATGTATTTCAATGATGACATTTGTAGATTGACAGTGGAGCACATTACGACCGAAGTCACGATGAATGTAATAGAGGGCGCTGCATGAAACTTCTCCTCTCCGACATATACATATATATATATATGAAACCGAATTGAGAACCTCCTCCTTTTTTTTTGAAGTCGGTTAAAAAGCGAATAAGATAATACTGAACAACTTTTCCCATGGGAAAAGCTACATGCATTTCCAGTTTAGACTTTAGTGTGAAGTGGTTTACCTCATCTATTTCCTCATTCTTAGACGTTATGTTAATTTCAAGGGGTTTTTAGGGTTCCGTAGCCAAATGGCAAAAAACGGAACCCTTATAGATTCGTCATGTCTGTCTGTCTGTCCGTCCGTATGTCACAGGCATTTTACTCGAAAACTATAAGGTCTATTTCAATAAAAAATGTGTATTTTGTTAACCGCTACATAGTTTTGTAATTAAATTACTAAAAAAAATTGTTTTAGGGGTGCACTCCATACATAAAATATGAAAGTCAAAATTTTTTTTTTCATTGCAAGCCCACGTGTGGCACATTAATCGATAGGCCTTTCAAAATAAATATAAGGTTTCTCAGTATTTTTTTTCAGTAAGTGAATAGAGTCGGAGATAATCGCCTCGAAAGTCACCAAAATTGTGTGTCCCTCCTCTAATTTTTGAACCGTGTATTTTAAAAATATGAAAAAAATCAGGCTCATAGGGCTTATTAAATTCTTTCAGCGAAAATTGTTTTGAACTACTAGATCGGTTCAAAGGTTTTTGAGATATTTCTAAAAAACTGCCTTCCTTAAAGAAAAGGATGCAAGATTTAAGATTTCAGCAACGATACGACCTTTTTAATAGGCACGGAACCCTCGTTGTGAGTGGTCCGACACGCACTTGGCCGCTTTTCCTGATGTGGTTTAAAATGAATTATTTTCGTTTTCTTGTAATTTATTTCTAAGATATGATTAGCTAGCCAGTCGCCTACTTTTTCTAGATCTGCTTTCGTGTATAAGTTACAGATATCGTTACTGGGTGACGTTAAACAATAAGGATACGTCATCGGCAAACATTATACACGATTAAGCATTTTCGGTAGGTCGTTTACATATACTAAAAAAAGTACACATCCCAAGACGCTCCCATCTGGTATCGAAGCCAACACAACAGATATCCGAACCTATATTTTTTATTACTATTTTCGTTGCAATATTCTATTAGTACAAATTGCCTTGAAAGTAGGACTTGAACCAATTTTGCACTTTTCCTCGGATAAGTACCTAGCTTATTTAGAAGAATGTTTCGGCGAACTTTGTATGCTTTGGACATATCGAGCAGGAGACCGACGGCGTAGTTCTTCTTATTTAAGTGATCTAGTATTTCCTGAATGTATGTATATATACTGCTAAAGTTGTCGAATGATTTTTCCTAAAGCCATATTGATTTTTGTCTAATATATTATGCTTTTCTAAAAACGTGTGCAATCGGTCTGACATCGACTTCTCAAACATCGAGGTCTACACAGGGGACGGTTGACCTGTTCGCCTGTGACGGTGCTCTCGACCATCCACACGGGCGCTCCTTGAACGCGGGCTGCGCGCGCGTCGCCTCGCCGATGACGACACGCGAGGCTCCTGGGGTGACTGACCTGTTCGCCTGTGACGGTGCTCTCGACCATCCAGACAGGCCGCAACTTGCGCGCGGGCTGCGCGCGCGCCGCCTCGCCGATGACGTCACGCCAGGCTCCGGGAGTGACTGACCTGTTCGCCTGTGACGGTGCTCTCGACCATCCAGACGGGGCGCTCCTTGCCCGCGGGCTGCGCGCGCGCCGCCTCGCCGATGACGTCACGCCAGGCTCCGGGGGTGACTGACCTGTTCGCCTGTGACGGTGCTCTCGACCATCCAGACAGGGCGCTCCTTGCGCGCGGGCTGCGCGCGCGCCGCCTCGCCGATGGTGATGTCGACGCGGGTCTCCTCGACGGCGAGGCCGCCGCCGCGCGTGGCCTCGCCCGACCACTGCTCGCCGCTCGGCCGTAGTAGTGACTGCTTCGTGTTTAGTCTGCGAATTCAAATATGTCTATGATCAGGAAATGGACAGGGAAACCTGGCGGTCTTTAGTGTCGGAGGCTAAGATGCACTTTGGGTCGTTGCACCACAGCAGAAAGTATGTATTATCAGGATATAATAGCGATGCATACCGCCAAACAGTGGTTAATAGGTCCTCACCCTCAATGCAACCACAACTGACCCGTCATGCAACCGACAGCGTGCGTGTTGAGATTGAACCGATTAAGAAGAATAATGTAAGTACTGAATATGCATAATTTTAGCAACTGAGTAGCATTATACGTGTTTGATCAAGTGCTTTGGTATCATGAAACCGTCCAGCTGGTCCGCCTGGAACAGAAATACGCACCCTCTGATGGTGTTGATGTCAACCGGCTCAGGCTCCAAGATCTCAGGCGCCAGCTTGATGCCTTCAACAGCTCGCAGCAGCTCATACAGCGGTTCCAGCTGCTCGTTATACTTGGCCAGCAGCAGGCGGGAGTCCTTCTTCGGGAGCGCTGATTGGTCCTCCTCGACGACTTGGCTGCAGAATGTGCAGCGGAACTCTTGCGTCATCATGTCGTATAGCTGGTCTGCCTGGGATACAAATCAATAGCTGTACTTTAATCTTAAGGCCGAGGCTGGGTGGGGCGTCATTAATTTGGGCCCTTTACTTTGAATTACGATTCTTATCTGAATGAAACTATGTCAGCCGGAAGGCACTGCTGGAAATCGGCCTCCCCCAAAGAGTGCCACAATCATTGGAAACTATGTCAGCCGGAAGACACTGCTGGACATCGGCCTCCCCCAAAGAGTGCCACAATGATCGGTTCTGCGCGCCCAGCAACCTTAACCAGATCATCAGACAACCTTGTGGAAGGTCTACCCATGCCACGTATCAGGGGATCGCTTAGCCTCTTGAAGGAGGTCGCAGATGCTTATATTTAAAAAAGAAAAAGTGTTGTAAGGTTTTGATATTTGTCGCGCCAGGGCCCGCGCCATGATAAAGGTGAAATACTGCCATACCTCGAGGTCGGTGAAAGTCTTCCCGCAGGAGGGGCACTTGAAGCTGGCGCGACTGGTGGCGTCGCGCTCCTCCGTCTCCATGCGTTTGCGCATCAGATCCAGTTTGTACTTGACCACGTTCACGAATGTTTTGTAGTTTATGAAGTAGTAGTTCACTTTCTGCGCTTTGCCGTCGAGGCCTAGAATATAAAAAGCGGATATTTTTGGGATTCAACATCATTTATATCATATGTCGGCTCGCGACTAAGGATGTTGTGACACATCCGAAACGACGAGAAACCTCAATAAGCTTAACACTTTCGCAACCGGACTAAAAATGGAACAATTCACCAGAAACCGACAGAATTCGCTAGGCGTCTAAATTCATACTACTGCCCGCCTAGCGGGCTCACCCGGCATCTAAGCAAACATTACGAGTGCCCGCTAGGCGGGTTCTTGGTTGCGAACGTGTTAAAGATACAAATTGAGACCCGACCACAGACAGCAGCAGACGACGTGTCGCGGCAACACTACTGGCTTGACACACACGGGTTCCAACGTGTACCTTTATTTTATACCTTATCTTAATGCGACATGGAGTGAGACACACTTATTTATTGTGATGAGCACGAATATTTGTGGCCGAGTCATGGATGTTTTCTATGTATTTAAGTATTTGTTGATATAGATAAATAAATACTTATACTTACTTACATATTAATACTTGTAAAGTGGCTGTCAATAGAATTTGCTAACTATGTAAACAAACCGCCATATTGAGATTGTCTTTCACTATGGCGGTTTGTTTACATAGTTAGCAAATTCCATTGACGATGACTTTATAGACAAGTAGGTACGTATATTGTCGTTTAGTACCAGTTTTGCTTAGTTTGGGACTAGGTTGAGTTATGTTAGATTGGCGGTGGATTGATGGATAAAATTACAGTTTTAAAAAGCGACCCAGCCCAGCCAGCACAATAGCTTTTCTCGTCACGCTTTACGGCGAAAATGTATTGAAAAGTCACGTAAAACGTGACGATAAAACCTATCGTACTGTGGCCTCAGGAGATGTAACCATGGCAACTACTTATTGACAAAAAACGTTGATCCGCCCAATTTTATGGTGTAATGGCGTGGCCACAGAGTGCGGCGCAAGCGAGCGGGACGTCCTCTCGACGCGACCGCTGCATACCGACATACTGTACGGTACCAGCACAGTTAGAACAAGGCGGCACGCAAGCTCTCTCGCACTATCCGTCTCTTTCTAAGTTTTCTAATAAGAGAGAGACGGATAGTGCGAGAGAGCTCGACAGAGCTCGCGCGCCGTCTTGTGCTAACCGCGCAGGTTATACCTAGCAACGCCACAAAGGCTGCGCGATGCGTTCTGTGTGACCGCGCGCCCTGCTCGCATCACTCATCGCGTCTCGCTGGCGTCACGCAGTTGTGTGACCATTAAGCCTTAATATTTACCTGTTTCCATTTTAAGTCTAACTTGGATGAACTTGTCGTTTTTAAGGGTTGATATCCGGGCCCTCAGCATTTTCCTCTCGAATTTTAACAGCTCGCATATGTCATCTTCTTTCATACCTGAACAACATAATTTTAATATAGGCTTTCCCAAAAGTCAAGGTTGAGAGAAACACAGTTTTCTCCATACCACCGAAGTCAACCGGCAACACTGGTCGAATCATGAAGCGCCTCAGTGTTGTCAATTAAGCCTTGTAAAATTGCAACTAGTACGTAGGTCTTTTCGTGATTTTTTTTTACACAGTATAAAAAAAAATGTTCCCAGCTGAAAAATTAACACAGTAGGTATAGGGTTATTTATGTAACGAGTAGCACATCCATACTAATATTATAAATGCGAAAGTGTGTCTGTCTGACTGTCTGTTACCTCTTCGCGCCTAAACCGCTGAACCGATTTGGCTGAAATTTGGTATAGAGATAGTTTCAGTCCCGGGGAAGGGCAGAGGTTAGTTTTATCCCGGAAATCATTATCTGAGGGGTTGAAATGGGGGATGAAAGATTGTATGGTACTACAATATAAACGAGTTCCACGCGTACAGTCGCGGGCAGAAGCTTGTGAGACTATTCGGAAAAGGAATGCCTCAAAAGTTAATTCATCGAATAAACTCTCCTGACTCCATCCGTCTTGCCCCCGACGCAAAGAGTGGGGTGTTATAAGTTTAACGTGTCTGTCTGTGTATCTGTCTGTGGTATCGTAGCTCCCAAACGGATGAACCGATTTTAGTTTAGTTTTTTTAGTGTCACAGATAATTTTATTCCAAGTGTTCTTAGCCATGTTTCATGATAATCCGTTCAGCCCTTTTAGAGATATTGGACTTTGAAAAGAAAATGTCGGGTGTTTCTCAACTTTTCTAAATTGTAGTTATTTTAGGAAAGCTTTGTTTGCCATTTTATTGTTTTTGAAACTCACAGGGGTTGCGAACGAGCATGTCTACGATGAGAGCGTCTTCGATGGTGTAGAACCCGCGCACAACCAGTCGCGCCAGCTGCTTCAGGCTGCTGGGCACCTCCGTTACCAGCCGCTCTTCCGTCATGCCTGCAACCATATCATCATCATCATCTCCATCATTGGCCTTTCACATCTACAACTGAGTCACTAGTGATAGACACCGCGATTGAAAAAAAAATAGACCGGGTTGCACTCCGGGAGTGCCGGCAGAAGTGAAAACTCAATAACATTGTAACAGTTTTTCGATCAGGTCACGTGACATCTTACGGTGTCACCCTAAAAATGAATTTGGCGCAAATTTGTAAACCATTGTTAATTATTTAGGCGGACGGGCCGCGGGCGCGTTGGGTGCGACGGACCGGGTCGCCCGCCGCCGGCGGCCAACAAAATACCATTTTTTTTTTGCCATTGCCAAATATTTTTCAAAGCCCTTTCCCTTTTTAGGAATAACGTCCAAATTCGAACTATTCGAATTTGCCAGAACAGCAGACGGCGGCGGCGAACAAAATATCAATTTGTTTTTGCCATTGGTAAATATTTTTCAAAGCTTTATCTCTTTAGGAATAACGTCCAAATTCGAACTATTCGAATTTGCTCAATAGCAAAACGGTGAAGGACGCTTGGACAAAATTACTTTATTTGCAGAATATGCTATTGCAAAAAGTGTTTAACGGCTTTATACTCTTACGAACAGCGTTCAGTTTTGAATGAAGTCGAATCGGCTAGCAGCAAAATATAAAAGTTTGTGACCTCCTTCACATCTGATGTCACAAAAATCTGTCGCGTGTTTAACAATTTTTCCCCATCCCAAAAAGTGCTCAGCGCCGCTAAAGAAGTTTTCACTTCAAAAACTATATAATTAACAAAAACCGGCTAACAAAATCTCAGAAAAGTCGGACACATGGACAGACATATGGAAAACAAGTCGCTGAAACTCAAATCAAAAAGAGAGTTGGTGTTAGGTCGAGATGTCAAAGAGGTTGCCTGGGATCGGAGTAGATGGAGGGCCTACTTTGAGCTACACCGACAAGAGCTTAGCTCTTAAATAAGAAGAAGCTGAAACGGAGAAATTCAGTCGCTTCGCTTGCTTGTGCAAAAAAAGACCAGGTTGCACCGTTTTTCGATCAGGTCACGTCTTACGAATTTTCAATCTGTCGAATCTTACGGTCACAAAAAGTGCACTTTATGGAAATAAGGTAGGGCCTGGGCCAAAAACACAGTATGGGTACCTTACTTAATTACTCAGTTAAAACTGAACTATAGTCAGTGAGACAATGCCTCTTTCCGAGTCACGGGCTTTGACCTAGTTCGGAAGACAGAGGCTCAACCTTGGCAAATCTATTACAAACCTAATGTATCATGATCTGCGAGCTGTAGACATCGCGAGCCTGTATTTAAAAAGTGACTGCTTCACAATTCTATATAATTAACGAACCTGCGGCGCTACCACGAACTTCGAAAGTCTGAACTTCGAAAACCCTGTCACTCGAGTAAGGGAGTGCGATAGAGATGGAAATACCCGAACTTCGACTTTCGAAGTTCGTGGTAGCGCCGCTGCTAACAAAAAATCACGAGAGTCGGTTGAGCATTACGACCTGTACGTCTAGGTCAACTTGCTGCTCTGTCGCTTCGCGCGCAACTAAGCGTCTCCTGTCTCACGCGCACCCTGCAAATTAGAAAGAGGAGGGTAGATCTTTCTCGACTCGCGTCGCGGCGCGGCGTCAGTTGTGCAGCACAACTTGTGCTAGCCCCGCTGTAAAGGAGAACAGCGTATCAGCACGGCTAGCACGCGACGGCGCGCGAGCTCTCTCGATTTTTCTCGCACTATCCGTCTCTCACTTATTAGACCACTTAGAACAAGAGGTATAGTGCGATAAAAATCGAGAGTATGTCGCGGCGGTCGTGTGCTAGACGTGCTGGTGGACAGCGAGACAGACACCGGACATACGAACGACTCTCGGCCCAAGCTGAAGCATGGAACCTCGTTCGCTTCGCTCACTCGATTATTTAATGGTTAAGGCGATGTAAAATGTTGGTTTTTATTCGAGCGCTGACAAAGAGCCTAGCCTATCAACTATAATTATAACATTAGCGACAAAAGCCGTACTATACACGTTTTCAATCTCGTTGCCGACAAGACAGATCTTTTTTATTGCCCTATGTGGGAATTGTCAAAAACGTGTTTACCTATATGTATTATGCTATGTAACGGATTGACATTTAATTTGTATTATTGTGTAATGACATATTGAAATCTAAATTGACTATTAATGCATTGTAATACATTGAATTTCTAATTTAAATTATTTAGTTAAGTAGTAATAAGGATTATTTTTGATTTAAGGTTAAGGCACTATTGTATTAGGGTTACCTGTAAGGATAGTTGCTGTATTTAATAAGAAATAAATAAATAAATAAAATGTTGAAGGTTACAGCCATAATACCTATTGGTTTACTTGGAATTAGGTAACGCAGTTGAACCGTCTCGCTCTCGCGCCCAGCGGGGCACAACACAACTGACGCGGCGCCGAGACGAGAGTCGAAAAAATCTACCCTCCTCTTTCTATTTTGCACGGTGTGAGTGAGACAAGACACGCTCAGTCGCGAGCGAAGCGACTAACCAGCAAGTTGTGCTAGACGTACCTAAAATCTTACCGTATCTGCTTTTAAGCCCTGGGCACACCAGATGCGTGTGCAGGACGTGCACCACTGCGCTTGTAAAATATAAGTCCCCATAAGACATGTCACACATGCCTATGTGTAGACGTGCACGTCTTATCGGGATTGCACGTGCTGCACACGTATGAAAGAAGAAAGAAAGACAGAAATAATTTATTTAATTTATAATTTAAATATTTATTTATGCGTTGCCGCTCTGCCTTTAACCCTTTGTACATTCGCCATCAGATATATCGGAGCGGCCAAAGCGCTCACAAATATCTGAAAACGTCTCTAATGCCTCGACAATAGAGCCATATTTATTTAGGTAGCGCCTTGACGACCGCTTTAGCCTAGTTGGCAGTGACCCTGCCTACGAAGCAAGAGGTCCTGGGTTCGAATCCCGGTAAGGGCATTTATTTGTGTGATGAGCACGATTATTTGTTCCTGAGTCATGGATGTTTTCTATGTTTAAGTATTTATTTATCTATATAATTATGTTTATCGTCGTCTAGTACCCATAGTACAAGCTTTGCTTAGTTTGGGACTAGGTCGATTTGTGTAAGATTGTCCCCTAATATTTATTTATTTATTTGTGTGCACCTTGGCCGCTCCTATATATATGATGGCGACTGTACGCCAACGATGTGTTACATAATTGACTGGCGACTATAACCAGTTGGCATAAATATGTAGCATTGGAATTAAGGGGTGAAATAATTTACACTCTCATATGATTTCGTTACATTTATTTCACTGTAACAACAAAATTAATTAAAATAATTTAAAGAGAAATAAGTCTTGTAAAGTGTATACCGAATAAGTAGGTTGGTATATAATATAACATCCAAACATAAATATAATCCAAAACATTTGCTTGAGAGTTATAGCCTTAAATTAAATTGTACAAGACAAGTCTTATATCATTTGGCAGTGACATATAATACGAGTTTCGTTAATTGGGGCTACTAAGAATTATTGTAAAATCAACATTTATTATTAGCTACCAAGGTGTATTTTTGCTGCCACAAAATATCTGTGAATACGACAAGAAAACGTTCAAAGTCACCCCATATCAACGTTAACTAAAACGTCCACATCAATATAGATTTTAAATGTTTGGAAATGCTTAAAATAGATGATCAAACTGGATAAGCATTTCTGTATAGTGGAATAATCATACATACTTTACCCATTTCATTCTTAAAAAATATGGGGACATGTCTTTGCTAAATCATACTGGCGGCTATTTACTTAAGACATATATAACAACAAACATAATATAGGTCCATATGGGTAACATTTGCAAAATAGTTGCCTACAAAAATACTTTTAGCATTGTTACGAATTTTTAGGAGGTAGGTTTGTAACTCATTATCATGACATTATTTTAAAAGGGGTGGCTCATAGCTTATAAGGTAGATGCCCGACACTGGCTTAATACATGACACTTTCAATCTTATGTCAAAACAATAGGTGTCAACGAAGATGCATAAAGGTGTCAAGCAATGGAACGTTTACCTAAGGAGATTTAGTAGGTTTACCTCAACATTTCTAATGTGTTGGAAAGTCTATGATTCAGAAAGAATTTGTACCACCATTGGATACCACAATGCGACAATCAATAGCTGGATACTCACAGGGCGAGCGTTTACCCAACGACGCAGCCATTAACTCAAAGGGATCACTCAGTGTGAACCCTCGGCCGCGACAATTACTCGCCCAGTGTGCACCCAGCTTATCAATTAGTATGATTACAATTATTAGTTTGAGCTCCGTTTATGCTATGGGTAAGTTCAGTCAAGTTTTGGGTTTATTTGATGAAGATGTTGCTAATGCCTCTTCAACACAAACATACCAATGAAAGTCCACATTAAAACCAAACTTCCACACAAATACAAATAAGTAAATGCATGAGATCAACGTTCAGTTGAAACATGGCTAGTTTTAAATTACAATTACTACTTATAATAGAAATTGACATAAACAATAAATAGCTGCTTAATTTAAATTACTTAAAGCCCGCTGTACACACTGGGGCAACGTTGGCGCGCGAGCAGAAGGCAGCTATGTGTTAGTTAGGGTTAGGAAGACGGCTATAACTCGATCTCTTTCGTTTACATAGCTGCCTCCTGCTCACGCGCCAACGTTGGCCCAATGTGTACAGCCGGCATAATAATGACGTACGTAAAATACAAGATACCTATTTATTTACATCTATGGGCAAGAGTCCTTTACACAAACGGGTAAACAATACAAACTCAATCCTTACATGTAAAAATTGATACACAGAACACTGAAATTAGTCCGAATGAGTTCGTTCAAGAATCATCTGTATGTTGTCTAAGGTTTGGTAGATGAGGCGAAAGTTGGGGCGGTCGGTGGGGTGCGCGCTCCAGCATAGGCGCATGAGGTCGTACACGCACCGCGGCGTGCTGTCCGGGCACGCCAGTACGTTCCCGTCCTTCAGGAAGCGCACCACTTCCTCGTGAGTCATACCGAAGTATGGCTGCAGCGCAAATGAGAATATCTCCCACAGACATACACCATACGCCCACACATCGGACTCCAACGTATACTTATTATACAATATGCTCTCTAAAGGCATCCATCTCACTGGGATAGCGTCATGCTCATCACCTTTATAATAATCTTGTAAATATATTTTATGTGAAAGACCAAAGTCAGCAATCTTCACTACCATGTCGTCATTGATGAGACAGTTCCTCGTGGCAAGGTCGCGATGTACGAATTTTCGATCAGATAAGTAAACCATGCCTGAGGCGATCTGCCTCGCAACATGCAACAAGTCTAGATGGCTCAGTGGTGTCGCCAGTAATCTTAAGTCATCCCTGTATTCCGACACAGGCGGGTAGTTAGCAGCAGTGCTGCAGGCCCTTAAATATTCATTCAAGTCACCTTTACCCATAAACTCAAATAGTAAGCACATGGGACGGCCTATAGCACACACTCCTAACAACTTTACAATGTTGGGATGGTCAAAGTCTGCCAACAGACAGGCTTCCCTTTCAAAATCCAACTGCAAGTCATGGGAAGCCTCATCCTTGAGCATTTTAACAGCGACTAGAGTGAATTCTTCTTCGGGGACTAGCCCGGGAGCTCTTGCTTGAAACACTCGGCCAAAAGCACCTTGACCTAAATCACGTATGTAAATGATGTTATTCCTTGGAAACTCTAGTTTCTCAAGCTTGGGGTTCAGTTGGGCCCCGGTGGTGTGGTATGCTAGATTACTGGGAAGCTTGTCTAGATCAATATCCATATTTGGGCCATTTCTGCGGTTTGGCATGTTGCACTTAGAATAATGATTTTTCAAAAAGTAATGGCACAAGAGAGCAATGGACGCTATCCCTAAAACGCACCCCAGGCCACCAACTGAAAGCAATAACACAAAAGTGGGTGTAAAATAGTTTTCCATCTCTATACTTGGTCCTATAATATTGTCATCTTCTAGGGTAGAGTTGGCACAAAGTGGTATGTCGCAGAGTTCCCATCGGACGTCAGGATCCATGGTGTAGCACCACGGCTGACGCTCCTCGCCGCCTGCATTCCTGCAATAGTTGCTGGAGTTCTGAACCTCTGGGAACACAAGTGGGGGTCTGGTGTGCTGGTGTGGGTACTGGGACTCCCAGGCCTGGCAGGCCTTGCCACTCTCCGTGACGTTCGTGGTGCCCTGGTAGTAGCGGCCGTTGCCGCGCACGCAGCTCGTCGTCACCTCGCTGTAGTCCATGTTTGTGATGCCCACAAAGTTGCATGTGACCTGGGAACCCTTTCCTGTAAACTGAGGCAGTTTCTCGCATTCAGGAAACCGGAAATGGCCTCTCGACTCGAAGTAAACGCCTCGATGTTTTTGCTCCTCGAAAACGATCCAGTCGTTGTAACAAAACTGCATTTTAACCGCGATGCAGTCTTCGTAGCACAGAGGCAGCGCGGAGTCCCCCACCCCGTCTTTGTTGACGCACTTCGGGAACGCATAGGCACATATCAACTTCTCCGCGCGACTCCTGCACGGCTCCTTGAGGGTCGATATCATTTCTCTCCAAAGGCCCGTCGTAATTTTCTCGTTCTCCAGACCGCCCGTATTGTTGTACCAGACGTAACCAGTTGAATATTTCTTGCATATTTGGCCATTGTATGGTCCACAATAAGGATGCACGGAGTTTACGATATAAAGGAGCACGGTTATCACTTTATAGCACATATCCATTGTGACTATTGGACAGATAGTAATTCGATGTATGTAATGCCGGATCGTTGCATTTTATTCTATAACTTTATAGTATAATACAGAAAAAATATGACACTGACTATACAATGGCGGACGCATTATTATTGATTTTAGTTGTTTCGTACTTCATTATGGAACGGTCCTAGCCACAAAGCAATGCAATGCAACCAAAACGACATGAGCGTGACCAATCTGACAGTTTACAGTGTTGACATTTCTCGAATAGTCGCCACATGTGCATAATCGAATGCATTGAAATCGATAGGTTGACTTTGAGTTAAAAACTAAACTCATTAAATAAGCTTACATGTTTGAGGCGAGTTTCTTTAGATAGTCACTAAAGAAACATTTGCAATAAGGGGTCACAGTGAGGTAAAAGCGTGAAAATAGTTAATTCAAGATGAAATTCTTCATATAGTTCCATATCGATTTTACGTGTAATGGCAACATTTCAATATTTTCCACAAATTTTATATATTGGCACTGCTGCACGCATTCTGAACGTCAAAAGTGGTCAAAATAATGAGAACTTACTGCTTTTTATGTCGATATGGCTGCAATTGAGAAAGTAAAAGTCGTCGTCCTTGGTGATTCTGGTAAATCAGTTCCTTATTTTTACTATTCCGTAAAATAACACCACTTTATTTCGTATGTTCGTAGTACACAAAATAAACATTACTCAATAACCTTACACTTGCTTTTGGTTGAGTTTGCTATGATGACATCTTTGTAGGTTAGGCAACATTGCGGATTAGCGGAGTTTGGCGCCTATTTTGAGTTAGTTGAGAGTTGGGACAAAGTTATTGCCATTCCATTTCGGTGGATAAACTGGATAATAATTGATTGAAAGTATTTTATTCGTTGTAATTTTTAGATAATGCGATAAGATATATTATATACCTACACTTTTGACTATTTTTATTAGCCTGATCATTCAAGTAAATTTCATGAGACTGGGTGTTTGCAATGCGACTGAAAGAAAAGACGAGGTAATAAATCATAAAAATATGATTGAGCTGTAGAACTCGCGAGCCTGCTTTTAAAATTTTGTATAAGTATTATTTTGTTTCGTAAATCTGAATCGGAAAAATAAACTATAAGTACCTACTATAGTTATTGGTCCCTCTCGAAATTTCACGAGAATCGGTAGAGAAATGCGACCTGTTGGATATCCGGACATAGGTATTAGATTAGAAATTTTGGCCCAAGCTGAAACAGAGAACTTCGTTCGCTTCGCTCGCTCGTTCAATAGGGTTGTGGACCCTTATTTTATTATAACTCCAAAATAAAGAAAGCAAAATATATGCCTAATGATGAAAATCCTATTAATTCAAATAAATTAAAAATTGAAATTTTCGAGATAGGTAGGTATTTGCCCGTCTTGTCTACACCCGAATTGTCGCAGTTGCTCTCGCCCGAAGTTTATAACTCCAAAGTAAAGAAAAAAAAAATGCCTAATGACGAAAATCCCATTCGGATATCTCAAAGCATTACGAAGCTACAACCGTTTTAATATTGCGTGTTAGAGAGAGAAAACGCTGCACACGATCTTCGTGCGTCATAGTAAATGACAATCGTTTCATATGAAGGTGCGTTTTGCGGAAAAGGGACATAATATACCCCCTCTTAAAACTTTGGACACTTATAATTAATCCCCAGCTTTACTTTTTTCTCTATTTCACAATATTTTAAATCCTTTTTCGGAAAAATCAAAATTATTGTTTATTTTATTTGGTGTCTACACCCCCCACCCGTATATTGTGCGCCACACGTGGGAGGGAGAGGTCGCACTCAGGTCTCTCGCTTACAATATTATGGTACACTGCTGCCGTTCGAAGTCTTATTTAAGCTGTCTCCGCCTCTCAATCGTGCCAGTAGTAAAGAAGGTGAAAACATTTCAAACATGCGTACGGCGTTGGCCTTAGGCGGTGTTGCGAATCGGGAAATGTAAGTTGTCGTTGGTATTGATACCTAACCGTCTCTATTGCGAGGTTCTCGTTATGAGGGAGCTGAGGTTATTGGCGACCACGTTCCGCCGCAGTGTGGGTAGACCCCCACAAGGTGGCCTGATCAAGGCTGGCGGATGCAGGAGGCGCAAACCTGGTTTTTATGGGGCTCTTTATTAGGGGAGCCCTTTGTCCAGCAGTGGACGTCTTTCGACTGATATGTTGACGATGATGATGATTCCTATTGCGCAGGTGTGGGTAAGACGTCGCTGACGCACCTGATCGCGCACGGGCGTGCGCTGCCGGCGCCCGCGTGGACGGTGGGGTGCGCCGCCGAAGTGAAGCTGCACGAGTACCGCCAGGGTACGCACGCGCAGAACACCTTCTTCGTCGAGTTCTGGGACGTCGGCGGCTCTCAGGGGCACAGGAACACTAGAAATGTGTTCTATCAGCCAACGCATGGTATATTTTTTTTCACTTCTCATGCTTGAAACTTGACATATTAGGCTTACTAGATACCGGGGCTAAAGTAGTACATTTAGCCCCTAGGGAAAATATGTAAACATATTTATGATTTTAAAACATTTTAATTTGACCAATCAACGTATTAAATCCACCAATCACAACTGTTTAAAAAGCCATTTGTATTTGCTATCAACTAATCAGAATACAGCTATATATTAAAATCAACCAATCAGGCGACAGAATAAATTTCAAATATTAGGCGTGTTTTATTCCCGAATTAACAATCATAAAAAAAAAACGCCTTTGGCCGTCTATAGCCTCGTCCAAACGTTCAAGTGGGGTGGCCTACAAACATGACTAGAAGCTATTAGATTGAGCATGATAGACTGCTGTCTTTCTCGCTTTATCTTATGCAGCGTATGCTGTCCGCCGCGCTCGGCCGTTTGGATCCGGCTATATACGTTAAATAGAGTTTATTCGTGGTGTCAATATTTTGTATCTGTGTCAAACAGTTTATTAAAAAAAACATGCCGCGAAATTGAACAATCTTTTCGCTGTGGAATTTATTATTGATTGTGGATGGATAATCTTTGTTTTCACTATTTTCCCGCAGTCTAAGTGAAAAGTAGAGTGTATAACTCTGGTCTAAAAGCCATATTACCACTCAAACAAATAAATAACCATCTCGTGGTATAATAATATGGCTTATTTTAGCGCCTTGTCACTACTGTACTATTATTCTACGTATTGCGTACGTTCCAGAAACTCCATTCTATGGACAGGTTAAAGATTTTTTAAATCGGATTAGTGGTACCGGAAATGACTCATTACATACAAAGCTAGAATCACACAGACTTTTCCTATTTACGATACTACGTGTTTCATAATGTCCCACAAAAAAAAGAAAATATTTATTTAACCGGGAAAAGTGCCAACCCTAATAACCTGTCACGTCAACAACTGAACGTTCATAGATTATTTTAACAGAAGACATTGTTTATCATGTGTGTGTACCTAGTTTAAAAATAATTAGACAATTTGATTCTAAGCAGGTTTACAATTTCAATAAAAGGAAATCAATCCGTTTTTTGTACAAAAAAAACAAAATAATCATTATGGTGTCAATTACAAGTCATCTCGATAAATCTTCAACATATTTCAAAACTAAAGGCAATTTCGTGATCTTGGTGCCGATTCGTCATAAATTGAGAAACATTGGTTGTTGTCATTTACCTCTCAGAGGAAATTAGGTAAAAATGTAACTAACTTTCTGCGTAGTCTACTCTTTAGTTTTACGTTTTCAGGGTTGCGTTTCAATGATGATTATTTTATGTTTTATCATTTTTTTTTGTGGACAAACATTGCCAATAGACTCTTTACAAGGGACCCCCCCTAACCCCTTTCGGATTTAGGGGTATTTTTGTAACACCTGTATAAGTTATAGTATTTATTATTATATTGGTATGGATAAGAAAAAAGAACACGATCAAAGCAGCAGAAGATCATCTTCGACATCAATTTTGGGCCTTAGCCTTAATTACGAAGAACTATTATTTACGTAATTAATTAATTACGAATAACAAGTTGTGGATCATAATTGAAAGGGAGACTGCTATCATTTATACCCTGTCATCCAAACATAAATAAATAAATAAATATTAGGGGACAATCTTATACAAATCGACCTAATCCCATAGTAAGCTCAGAAAGGCTTGTGTTCTGGGTACTAGATGACGATATATATAATAAACTAGCTTCTGCCTGCGACTCCGTCCGCGTGGAACTCGTTTATATCGTAGCTCCATACAAACGTTCACCCCCCCACTTCATCCCCTTGGGGGATGATTTCCGGGATAAAAACTATCCTATGTCCTTTCCCAGGACTCAAACTATCTCTATACCAAATTTCATGCAAATCGGTTCAGCGGTTTAGGCGTGAAAAGGTAACAGACAGACACACTTTCGCATTTATAATATTAGTATGGAGTATGGAATATGGATATGGATGGATATAAATACTTCAATACATAGAAAACTTCCATGACTCAGAAACAAATATTCATGCTCATCACACAAATATTTGCCTTTACCGGGGTACGAACCCAGGACCTTCAGCTTCGTAGGCAGCGTCACTACCCACTAGGCTAACCGGTCGTCAAACATGGACTTGTAATTGGAAAAGTCTGGCTGTTGGTGTCTGACAAAAGACAAAATGAAAAATATGACTACTAGAATAAGTATGTACCATGAAAAATATCGCATGATTATATTTTTTTTTTGACATTAACATTATTTTAGAAACAAAATGTAAATCATTATTATTTAAGTTGACATGTAAAATACAATATTTTATCAAGAAATAAATGAAATGAAATGAAAATACACTCTCACTTACAGGCATCATCCTAGTCCATGACTTGACCAACAGGAAGAGCCAAGCGAACCTGCAGAAGTGGCTCTCCGAGATCCTCAACTCTGACAACCCTGCGCTGCAGCATGTGGACATTGACCCTGAACAGTTCCTTGGATCCACACAGGTGAGACGAGGGAACATCGGATGAGATCCTCAAAATGATATTTATTCATGTAGGCTAGTAACAAGCACTTTCAAATCGTCAGGTAGAAACATAATCTTAGCTAATTACTTAGAGTAATTCTTTAAACATAAAAAGTTAAAATTATATAAACAGAATTAAAAAAAAAATACTAGTCTAGAATGTTTCTCGAAAAACAATCTAATGACAAAAAATATATAAAACGAGAATAATACATTAAAAACACAATGTCATAAATTTCCAAACGTAATAAATAAATTATAAATTCAATCAAAATTAGTCCCATGGAGTTTTATCATTCATGTAGTCTTATGTGCTATAATAAGCTTTCGAGAGGATCCGGAGATATCCCCTACATACAAACATACTCGGCTACACCCTCACAAACTCCTCTTTATAATATTTCATTAATTGCCGACTGTCACTGTACTTTTTTGCTCGGTCTACAACAACATCAAGTACCTCCTCATTAAGTGGATCCTAATGATCCCAAACACGTTTATTCTGTGTAATACGGATGTAGACTCAAAATTTATTATTACTCCAAAAGAAAGTAGGCAAAAAATATGCCTAGGGCCGAAAATCCCATTTAGATATCTCTAAGAATTACGAAGCTACAACCGTTTTAATATTGCTTCTTAGAGAGAGAAAACGCTCGCAGATCGTGGCGTCACTACGACGTAAAACTTTAAAAAAACCAAAATAATATATGCATTTTGGCCTTTTTAAAGTTTGTCACTCTTTAGTACCACCCAGGGGACACGTTCTACCCCCTTTTGTTAAGTGAGTGGGCAATTCGACTGCTAGAAGTTCTTAAGCCGCCCGAAGGCCTCTATCTCGGCTTAACGACTACTGTCATAGACAGCAGCCGGGATCAACTGCTTAGCGTGCCTTCCAAGGCACGGAAGCGCCCATTTATTAACCACTCAACAATCAGGCGGTCACCCGTCTAAAGACTGACCGCTGCCATCTTTGCTTAACCTGCGTTATCGTTTCCGACTCGCAGTAGCCGCTTGGCTATGAACGCTTCAAAGCTTGTAATAATGAGCGAATAGGCATGATGCCTCATGTTCAAATTGATAACGTAGTGACGCTAAATGGATAGTAAACCATCAAATTATCGTAATAAAGTATAAATTATAATATATAATTAAAATCATAAAAAGATATGAACCTTGAAAGTTTAGAAAATCTTTGCATTTTTTATTGTCCAAGAGTAAATTTAAAGCAGTCAATAGAATCCTTACGCTTTTATAGAAACAAAATTGTATAACAACTTAAACGAAGTATTTTGCGACCGAAACAACAATTTACCAGATTTTCTATACAACGAATACAACTACTTTGTACAATTGTGACGTCAAACTTGTGTGTCTATCAGTATGAAGCGTTTTGCGCTGCCGCCAGCGACGTCAATCTTTGTCTCAAATTATTGGGTATTTATGTTCTTTATGGCGGTGAATTGGAAATTATCGCGTGCTTTGAAACGCGGTTCTGACTAGATTAAGAAACAATAAGGTCTGATTTTCAGATATATGATTCTTGCCTATATGATTGTTCATCTGATTTTATTTGGGTCTGTATTTTCCTTTTTTTACTCAGCCTACTCAAACGATACATTATTTTACGGCACAATCAAGTTAATATTATAGTATTTTATTTCATCTAAAATCTCACTTTATGAAATTTTAATAAAACTTCACTAAGTTAGGTATTTATCGAAATTTGTCCAAAACAGCGATTCCCGAAGAGTGTTACATCTCTTTTTCTCGTGGGCGGAAGGCATCAGCGTGTTTCTGTCTAGGGGGCGTGTACGACTCAAATCAAGGCATCCCCTTAATTGTAGTTGCTCCCATACAAACATTTGTTCCTCTCCAAAAACTGTTTCGAATGACATCATAAAACAATCTTAGTCATCATCCCTATTTCCTCAGATACCCATCCTGGTGATCGGCACGAAGTTCGACTTGGCAGAGGAAACGCAGCGGCGCGGCCAGTACCGCCGCCTCGGCAGCAGCATCGCCGAGCAGTGCGGCGCCGACGAGCTCTTCCTCAACTGCCACCAAGCCAGGTCAGATCAGATCTAACCGACCTGTTAGCTTAGTCGGTGACTACACCTCCAACGGCAATGTACGGCCACTATGTCTCTCTTTTAACCCTTTAATTCGCAAAAAATAGCTAAGGTCCATATTTCAAGTCCTGGTGTCGCTAGATAGCCCAAACGATACTGGTCAGGAAAAAAATAAAAAAAGACAGTCAACGGATATGTCTAGCCGGCTGGACAATGCGAATTAAAGGAGGGGCTCCCATGCCCCAATGACCTTCGATCTGAATCCCGTAGTTATCTAATGGTTTTTGTAGCTTATATTATATTAACAACAACGGCTTTAAGCAATATAGTATCCCATATTTACTTCAAAATTCATTGTTTTCGAGATATTTGGCTTCAAAGTTGAACAATTTTAGGCCAAGAAACTGGTTTTCTGGTAAATGAATACCTAGCTAGTCACGTTTTTAGAGACGTCATAGATGAACCCAAATATGTAGATTTCGTATATGTTAGATCTTTTACGTCAATAGAGATACAAAATAAGTGTTTTTTTAGACAGCAACTCGAATTGTCGACTGCCAGCATATTTCGGATCGGCTTGACTCCTTGGCGCTGCGTAGAGATGTGGCCTCGCTCTGCATTTTCTATCGCATGTATAACGGGGAGTGCTCCGAGGAATTGTTCGGATTAATCCCTGCCGCTTCTTTTCGCCATCGTCCAACGCGACAACATTACCATCCTCACCACTTAGATGGTTGGCAGTCCTCAACTGTGCGCTTCTCCAGAAAATTCCTGCCTCGCACAGCTAAACTGTGGAATGGATTGTCGCCTGCGGTATTTCCGGACCGATGCGACCTTCAAACCTTCAAGAAAAGAGCGTACTCCCATCTTAAAGGCCGGCAACGCACTCACAACACCCCTGGTGTTGTGAGTGTCCATGGGCGGCGGTAATCGCTTACCATCAGGTGATCCGTCTGCTCGTTTGCCTCCTATATCATAATCTATAAAAAAGACAATGTTTAAAAAAAACATACAAAATGAAGTATTCATTTCTTTCAAAATCCGGTAGACAAAAATGGAGATATAAGATTGAAGAAACGATAGCCGTTTGACTTATAATTCTATCTGTAGTGCACAAGTAGGAGATATACGATTCAAAACTTGTCAAAAATCGATGAAAACCTCGGGTAGCCCCTTAAAGAGAGACAGAGAAAATTACGTGGCCGCGGATTATTGGGCCATACATTGACCGGACCCTTCGAGGCCCGGGTTCGATTCCCGGTAAATCGTTCAATTCACGAAGAACCAATACAATGTATAGATTGAACTAGTGGCGGGTCAAGTGTGCTCCCTCGAAGGAGCTCATGCACCCTCCAAAATAATCCTTTATATCCTCACTGAAATCTAACCTCGTTGGGGTCAAACTCCCTCAAAACCAAAATCATGCATGCGTCACGGATTTAACTGGGCCATTTTCAGAAAGTTGTCACATTTCCCTTTTTTTAAAATTTTGATAAAATTTGTTTTTTTTTATTCAGAATCGAAAGTAATAAATAGGAGAAACAAAGTGTCCCCCGATTTTTAATTCATTCCGTTACCGTTTCCATACTAGCTTGTACGATGTTAACGGAACGGAAAACCGAACATTTTAGACACCTTTCTTCTGGTTAGATTCGAAAGGGCTTTAGAGTCTGAGTAGAAAAACCCTGATTTTATCAAAATTAAATAAAAAGGCGAGTGTTCCTACAACTTTCCGTGAAATGGCCTAACTATGTAGGACATTTATTTGTGTGGCGAGTTATGAAATTTGGCTCCAGTCTTGGATATTTTCTACTTTGTATATTTATCTGTTGAACTCGCAGCTTAGTGGTTTTAGATAATATAATGACATCAACGTATAATTTAATTCCAGATCACTCGGCCCCGGGACGAGCAACTCCGTTAAATTAACACGATTTTTCGACAAGGTTAGTTAAAAATGTCATCGTCATCATATCGGCCGAGAGACGTCCACTGCTGGACATAGGCCTCCCCCAAAGAGTGCCACAACGACCGGTCCTGCGATTTATTGCCAAATTTTATTATTCTTACTATTAGTTTACTAGCTTCCGCCCGCGACTTCGACTGCGTGGACCCGGAATAAAAACTATCCTACATATTAATCGAGTCCATAAAATATCTTTGTGCAAAAATTAATCCAAATCGGTTGAGCCGTTTAAGCGTGATTGAGTAACAAACATCTAAAAATCCAAACTCTCGCATTTACAATATTAAGGAGCGACCACACCGCTGTTAAAAATACGCTAACGCACCGTAAACGCAGCAAAATGTATGAAGAATACGTGACGCATTCGACTCGTCAACGCGTATACGCAGCGTTACGCACCGGTGTGGTCGCTCCTTGAGTAGGATTATAAGTCCGTAAGCCCACTCCCAACCCAATACACCTGCGTCTCATGACTACACGATAAAAGTTGTGCCGAGCAAGAATCAGATGATTATCGCACCTAAAGTTGGCCGAAATTTTGTAAGAGCATTTTAAAGCACGAAACATGTGGCATCATTTAGCCCTTGAATCGTAGTGATAGTAAACCTAAGTCTCATCATCATCATCATATCAGCCGAAAGACGTCCACTGCTGGACATAGGCCTCCCCCAAAGAGTGCCAGTGACCGATCCTGCGCCACCCGCATCCAGCGGACTCCCGCGACCTTTACCAGGTCATCAGTCCACCTTGTCTTGGCCTACCCACGCCGCGCCTTCCGGTACGTGGTCGCCACTCGAGAACCTAAGTCTGTCAGTCCTGAAATGGACGGAAGTACTTAGTAGACGGTTCCAAAGATGGCCTCCTTTGGCACCGTCTGCCAAGTACTTCCGGCCATTTCAGGACTGACAGACTTAGGCCGGGGCCGCACTGGTTAAGGCGATTGGCGACGCGACGGCGATTTCAGTACAACTTGGGCGACTTGAGGCGACTTGATGTATGAAGATCGCCGTCGCGTCGCTAATCGCTCTACCAGTGCGGCCCCGGCCTTAGGTTTACTCTCTCTAGCGACTTTGAATCTGGATTTCGCGGGTTCGAACGGGGCTCTTCAAAAACCTTATGTACCATCACCAACACAGTTAACTGAACATCCGTGCACTTATGTGCATTGTAATAAGGTCCAATATAAAAACAGGATGGTCAGTTGTTAACTGTGTTGGCGTTTGTACGAATTCTCATTTGATATTTGACAGTGGCTTTTCGGTGAAGGAAAACACCGCGAGAAAACCGGGCTAAGCCCAATAAGGTCTAGTTATCCCTCTGGGTTGGAAGGTCAGACAGCAGTCGCTTTCGTAAAACTACTAAAAGAAATCGTAAAAGAATACCTACTTACAAAAGATTTCAGAAAAGGTCTCAACTTTCCTATATTACTATATCCTATTACAAATTCATGTAAATTATACCGTTCCGTACCCAAATGGCAAAAACCGGAACCCTTATAGATTCGTCATGTCTGTCTGTCTGTCTGTCTGTCCGTCCCGGGCATTTTACTCGAAAACTATAAGGTGTAGTTCATGTATATCATAGGGCCGTAATTTTGTTGAAAATGCTCGAGGGCAAACCATCACGGTAGACGGCAATTCATATCGGCGTGTGATTGAAGAATATTTTATGCCAGCACTGAGAGCACGTCCTTCCTTACTTCACTTCGCACATGTGGTTTCAGCAAGACGGCGCCACGCCGCACACTGCTAGAGCCTCCATGACTCTACTGCGAGATTTTTTCCCCTATAAATTGATTAGCCGATTCGGAGACTTCGCCTGGCTGCCAAGATAGTCCGATCTCACTCCAATGGTTATTTTGGAAGTGAAAACTTCTTTAGCGGCGCTGAGCACTTTTTGGGATGGGGAAAAATTGTTAAATACGCGACAGAGTTTTGTGACGTCAGATGTGAAGGAGGTCACTTTTTGCTGCTAGCCGATTCGACTTCATTCAAAACTGAACGCTATTCGTAAGAGTATAAAGCCGTTAAACACTTTTTGCAATAGCATATTCTGCAAATAAATTTGTAATAATACCAACGCGTCCTTCACCGTTTTGCTATTGAGAAAATTCTAATAGTTCGAATTTGGGCGTTATTCCTAAAGAGATAAAGCTTAGAAAAATATTTACCAACGGCAAAAACAAATTGATATTTTGGTCGCCAACTCGCCACCGCCGTCTGCTGTTCTTGCAAATTCGAATAGTTCGAATTTAGACGTTATTCCTAAAGAGATAAAGCTTTGAAAAATATTTGGCAATGGCAAAAACAAATTGGTATTGTGTCCGCCTAAGTAATTGATAATTGTTTATAAATTTGCGTCAAATTCATTTTTAGGGTGACACCGTAAGATGTCACGTGACCTGATCGAAAAACTGTTACAATGTTATTGAGTTTTCACTTCTGCCGGCACTCCCGGAGTGCAACCCGGTCTTTTTTTATTATTCCGTGTTTGCAGGTGATCGAGCGACGTTACTACTCGCGCAGCTCGCCGTTCCCCGAGGGGCGCCGGCTGGGCGCGCACATGACGCACATGACGCACATGACGCAAATGACGCACGCGCCCGGCACGCCGGCGCAGGCGCCGCGCGCGCAGCAGTACCTCAGCCCGAGGTTCTACCGCATGGATTAAACGAGAGGCGCTAGTTAGTGCGTCACATCGGACGTTACGGCTCGGCCACGACTTCGAGCGGCGGCGGTAGCGGCAGCGGTTTTTCTAATTCATTGCGTGTGACCAACTAACCACAGTGCGATGCGCGTCTCGACCAAGCAATGAACAGATAAAACGCTTATCGCGCTGTTAGTCTGGATTTGTATCTACATCAACCATGACCGATGTGTGTCGCACTCTCATGGGCACGCGTCGCTACAATAAACTTAAGCGCAAGTCGGGGTAGTCGTTAGTACCTCCATCGGTCCCCATGACAAAGTCCAGTTGTGATACTGCGTTAGATGATATTCATACTTGTTTAATATTTACCGTGTCTATGCAATCATGCTATGTATTAGGCTGGTCGTGCTCGTACATATACAGGGTGGAAAGATCGAATGCCACATGGATGGCAACTACCTTAAATATTGGAAATAGCACATTCTGTGTAAAGGAGACTTTCCTTTATTTTAAATAACATGCCGTATTTTATGATGCTTATTCATGGTATGTGTTGTAAACGATCAATATGAAAGACCCTTTCGATCTGCATCATAAAATATGGCAAGTTATTTTTTGTCGCATTTGACCAGTTCGAGTCCCGACTAAAGCGATTTTTCATAAATCCATAAATGCAGAATTTATTGTTTTTAAAAATAAAGGAAAGTCTCCTTTACACAGAATGTGCTATTTCCAGTATTTAAGGTATTTGTCATCCATGTGGCATTCGATCTTTCCACTCTGTATACAATAGGCATGATGAAACATTTTGAAAAACTGTTCTAAAATGTTGAGAGACATTTATTATGTACAACGAATAAGATTTTTCTAGAGAAAATAACAGTTAAGTAGGAAAAAAATGCATTTTAGTTTTTAAATTTAAAATTGGCGCTTAAACGCTTGTCAGTGTCATGGCGTCCCGAGCGACGTCACATTTGTATAAACCACGAACTTATAGACATACTGGACTTTGCCATTCAAAAATGTTTTGAAACCAGAAAAAAATGACCTACCTTGAATAACGTCACGTCTTTCCGTCATCTCTTTCTAGTTTGGTGATGTGTTGCTATAACTTGAAACACAAACAGTGCGACATTTTTATAAAGACTTACTCTACGCTATACGGTTATCATTCATTTCGTTATAATTTCACTAAATTAAATGCAAATGAAAATTAATTTACTGAAATTAAAATGTATTGACTTTTCTAAATATCACTCCAAAAATACCAACGCAGTCAAAATCCTAACTTTGACGGTATGCTTGTACTGCTTGTTATGGCAATACTAATTAAAAAATATGGCTGTTATGTCAAAACAGATTTTACCATATCGAAAGTTTATTTCGTGAAATAAACCCTTTGCTACAATTTAATCGCAAAATGGTTATTGTCTTGTATAATGACGCTCTGAGGAAGTACTTAGAGACCGAATTCAGCTATCAAACTTTACAGGTAAGTGGCCATTTCACGAAAATATCGGCGGTTCTACTAGCAATCAATTTGGATCTAAAATCAGAGTGAAACTTGTTAGATTCTATGCATTTTTGAACTTTATATTTTAAAAATATGAAAATATCATGCTCATAGGGCTTATTAAATTCTCTCAGCGAAAATTGTTTTGAACAAGATCGGTTCAAAGGTTTTTGAGATATTTAAGGACATAATAATTAATTTTAATTTAAAGGACATAAGTGCCGTAAGGTTTCAGTAACGATACGACCTTTTTAATAGGCACGGAACCTTCGTTGTGCGTGATCCGACACGCACTTGGCCGCTTTTTTTCTTGTTTCAAAACATTGTCTGAATGGCAAAGTCCAGTATGTACTTATATAAGTTCGTGGGTATTTGTTTATACGAGTGTGACGTCATGCGCTCTGATTGGTGTTTAACATATCATGGCGGGCGTCCGTATTTTTCAGTTTAATTTTATCAAAATAAATAATAATCCCTTACTTAATAAAAAAATATAAGCATTTTTCGAATTCTATGATTAAAATTTCACTAAGAAAATACCATATTTTAGTGATTTTCAATTACTGTCATCATGCCTACTCTAGCTTCTGCCCGCGACTCCGTCCGCGTGGAACTCGTTTATATCGTTGCTCCATACAAACTTTCACCCCCTTAGGGGATGCTTTCCGGGATAAAAAGTATCTTATGTCCTTCCCCGGGATTATAACTATCTCCATACCAAATTTCATTTCAATCCGTTCAGCGGTTTAAGTGAGCTCTAAATGGCTCAACAATTAAAGTCTCAGGGACTGTACATTGTTCATGTTTCTCAATTTATGACGAATCGGCATCAAGGACACGAAATAGTATTTTTGTTGTGAAATGTAATATGTTGACGAAGATACCTTGAACAGTTCATGCGGATGACGTCAAACCACTCAAAGGATGATTTCAAATAGTATTTTCATAAACAATGACCACTTATAATTTATCAACCTATTTAATTACTTAAACCATATCGTCACATGAAATGAGCCGAGTACAGTCGGCGTCATATAGTTAGTAGCAGCCAAGGTAGCCAAATATTTCGGTACACGTCTTTATTACTGTAAGATTAAGGGTGTGTTAAGAAATATTTGGCTACTCTGGCTGCTGCTAACTATATGACGCTGACTGTACATATATGGTAAAGTGTATGTGTGTGTTTGTTTATCCGTCTTTCACGGCAAAACGGAGCGACGAATTGACGTGATTTTTTAAGTGGAGATAGTTGAAGGGATGGAGAGTGACATAGGCTACGTTTTGTCTCTTTCTAACCCTCCAGTTCCCTAAAATGGGGGGTGAAAGTTTGTATGCAGCTACGATATAAATGAGTTCCACGCGGACGGAGTCGCGGGCAGAAGCTAGTAAATAATAACATAAAAATGTCTTATTTGTTTTTTAATAATATATTTAGTTTTATTATAAATAATCTTACAATAGCAATTTTCATAACATTTATTTCATTCACGACATCATCCCGTCACCTGTATAAATTTCATGGAGTTAATCAATATTATTTTGTTACTTCGTGTGAAATGTCACACGGAAGATTAAATACAACATCATCCTGTGTGCAAAATTACGTAATTTTTACGTCATTGGCATGAATTGTTCGAAAGTCAAAGTCAAAAGTTATTTGCCAGAATACAGTAGGTACAGGAAGGTCTTACATAAATTGAACATGACAGTGTATAGCCTATAGTATATTTTACTGAGAGGCGATTAATTTAGTAAATATACAAATTAAATTGCAATAATATATTTAAAATAATAATATAAATGTATGTCACTTATACTCTAAATAACTCTTAACACTATAAAAACATCGAGCCCTGTTGATGAAGATTTATTGAGATGATTTGTAATTGACACCATATTTTTTCTTCTTTTTAGGGTTCCGTAGTCGACTAGGAACCCTTATAGTTTCGCTTTGTCTGCCCGTCCGTCCGTGGATAATCTCAGTAACCGTTAGCACTAGAAAGCTGAAATTGTATACTAATATGTATATCAATCACGCCGACAAAGTGGTAAAATAAAAAGTGTTTTATTTTATTTTATTAGGGTTCCTCCCCTATACGTAACGTGGGGAGTGTTTTTTTTTCATTTCAACCCTAACGTGTGATATATTGTTGGATGGGTATTTAAAAATGAATAGGGGTTTGCTAAAATAATTTTTTGATAATGTTAATATTTTCGGAGATGATCGCTCCAGAAGTAAAAAAAAATATGTCCCCCCCCCTAACCCCTCTAACTTTTGAACCATAAGTTTTAAAAATATGAAAAAAACCTCAAAAATAGAACTTAATAAAAACATTCTAGGAAAATTATTTTGAACTTGACAGGTTGAATAGTTTTTGAAAATAATTACAAAAACTACGGAACCCTACACTGAGCGTGGCCCGACACGCTCTTGGCCGCTTTTTTTTTTGTAGGCACTTGAAGCGGTTTGATTTCCTTCTATTGAGATTGCAAATCTTTTTAAAATAAAATGGTTTACTTAATTATTTTTAAACTAGGTACACACGATAAACAGTTAGTCATCTGTTAAAATTATCTATGAGCATTCAATTCGATTGACGTGTCAGATTATTTGGGTTGGCACTTTTATAAATATTTTCTTTTTCATGGAACATTATGAAACACGTAATAGTACATTACTTCGGTTCGGGCCACAAACACCTACACACACTGTGAGTACACAATTTTACGTCTTCACCTGGCCACAATGCGAGTTTAACCGTACGCGTAGCGTGCGGTATAACTCGCATTATGGCCAGGTGTGACGTAAAGATTTTTTTTGTCGAGTAACTTTTTTGAAAAAAAAAAAACCGGCTCTCAAGTTCTACCGCTCACAGAGTCACAAAGTGTTAAAATCTAGACTAAAATGGTGTCTGCAACATCAAGATCAAATAAAAATGGACAGGTTGGCATCATATCACGGTAAAAATGATTTTTGGAAAGCCACGGACAGCCTGAACCACAAGCCGGGCGGGCCTCTCTGTGAGCATTGAAAATGAGGGGTGTGTAATGATTGGTATAACAACTTTGATATATTTGCAATGGATATAACAACTTTTAATATAATTTCATTGGATATAATCACTCAAAGGACATAATAAACTTTTGGTATAACAACAATCAGTATAATTTCATGGCGTATAATGTTCAAATAGTATAATACATTTTTGATATAACTTTCAATGGACATAATGTATATTGGATATAAGTATTAGTGGCATAATGTTTTGTAAGATATAATTAATTATATTAACCTAACGTCACCTTCGCTTCGCGGGGTGCCTATTTCCGCTCTAAGGGCTACAAGCTAACCCTAACCTAACCTACAAATAATACCACTGTTACAATTATTTGTCGTTTTTTTACTTACTTGCCTTTGCCTTTGCTTTGCCCCCCCGACCCCTCTTTTTATAGCTGCCCTAACCTATTATTCTATATTAAAATCCTTATACGAAATTATACTATGTGTTACCAGTTTATCAGTGGCTATTAACGATACTGTTGCGTGTCAGTGGTTACTCGTCGTCGTACCTACACCAACCAGCCTTAGAGTAAAATAGGTATGAAATAATAGTAGTAAGTATTCCAGATTATGCCAATAGTACATTATACCAACTGAGTTTTATATCGAACAAAGTTATATCCCATGTATGTTGTACGTTATGACTGTTAGATTAATAGTTGCTATATTACAAGTTTATTATATCTGTTGATAATTATATTACATGAGAATATATCAAATGTTGTTATATCAAAAGTGCATTATATCCTTTAATCGTTATATCTAGTGAAAATCAAAAGTTTTTATATCGATCGTTACGCACCCAAAGTGGGTAATAAACCCGATCCCGTAAAAATTGCAATAATTTGACGTCTCTTGATACGGTACCCAGTACCGGGGATGTGTCATCCTGGTGCTGCTAAGTCCCTCGCCGGGGGGTCTCGAGATATTGTTAAATCCTTGTGGGAAATACGCAAGTAAACACGGACTTAGATATATAACACCCTTAAAAGCGAGTAAGTCGGGGACGAAGAGTCGTTTCTACCTCCATTATATTTCTTAAACAAGTTACATTTGTTAAATATCTGGGTCACTTAGTAACTGATAATAAGCGCGACGACGCGGATATTGAACGGGAACGTAGGAACTGGCGATAACGGCGAATATGATAGCACATAGGTTCAGAGGTTGTACGTACAGCGCAGGTTAAGGTTACTCTTTAGAGCGTACTGTACACCTCTGTATACTTGCAGCCTGTGGGCTAACTATTCGAAGAAATCGTTCAGCGCCCTACGGGTACGGGTCCAATATAATAACGCCTTCTCGGTTATGTTGCGTCTGCCGCGCGCCTGGCATGTTTCCGGACGCCCAAGTAGACGGTTTCCACGCCACAGTGAGGAGGCGCGACAGTACGACCAGCATCCTGTACGTCTAGCACAACTTGCTGACAAGTCGCTTTGCGCGCGACTGAGCGTCTCCTTTCTCACTCGCACCGTGCAAATTAGATAGAGGAGGGTAGCTCTTTGTCGACTCGCGTCGCGGCGCGGCGTCAGTTGTGCTAGCCCCGCTGCGAGTGATAGCGGACAAACTTGACAGTCGCTATTGTCAAAACTGGGCAAGCCTGCACCGCTCCTTAACAACTTTTGAAATATAAGGTAAATCGAATATAACCTAACATACTTACTTACCTACATAGTTATAAATGAATACCTACCTACTAAAATAATATGGATTTTAAGCTTGCGCGCGGACGGTATAACGGGGGAGCCGGACTTCGTGCGGAAGGCGATAACGGACGATACCGCAAGCAGGCGTGGACCGAGTGAAACGCGAGGGTCATAGTATTAGTCATCATCATCATCATATCGGCTGAAAGACGTCCACTGCTGGACATAGGCCTCCCCCAAAGAGTGCCAGTGACCGGTCCTGCGCCACCCGCATCCAGCGGACTCGCGACCTTTACCAGGTCATCAGTCTACCTTGTCTTGGCCTACCCACGCCGCGCCTTCCGGACCTTCCGGTAGTTCCGGTACGTGTTCGCCACACGAGAACATTTCCGCTCCAACGGCCATCGGTTCTACGTGCTGTGTGCCCCGCCCACTGCCACTTAAGTTTAGCGATTATTAGGATGGATCAGATTTATCACAGAACACAACTACACTACACTTTTGTCAAAGTGCATGTTCTTTGAGCACCCTGAAGAGTACCTGCAGATATACAGGAACTTTTGTAACCTTGAAATGAATATTAATTTCAAGGTTACAAAAGTTGATTCATCTTAAAACTAGACGTCGAAAAGTTGGGGACGGCTAGTGCGTTACTTAATGTTATTATGTAACAAATATATTTATTATAAAATTATCACGACTTAAACTTGGCCCAATAATCTGATTGAACTGGGTAGGTGTGGCTTAGTAAACAAATATGGAATATTTATACAATTTTAGATAATGTGAGACATCGGAAATCAGGAAGTTGTTAAAAAGTTAATCCACCAATTTGGATCGACTTTCGTTGGAAGAACTTCGATATAAATTTTGTAATCAAGTTATTGTTATGAATAAAGGCTGATGAGCATTCCAATGTTGAGTTTTTTTTAATTACCACCGAGAGATTTTTTATTGACAGAGGATCGCAGCCATAATAACAACACTACTTGCTGTGGGTACTTGGTGTGGTGTTCCTGGTGCTGAGTAAGGTCGCCAGAGCTGCCGAGGATGTGTCGTGTTGAGAGTGTGTCCTGCACTTATTTGTTGTTTCCACAATTATGTACTTAAAAGTACAAAAGTACGTCACGGATTCTGATAAGATTCCGTTGAAATAGCAGTAAAGAAGTGCCAAAGGTGATCCTTGTGGAATCGACGGAAGTCCTCAAATATTATCGGGCCACATACAGCGATTGGGTTTTTTTCTCTAATAATCAACGCATCTGCTCTCGGAAATCAGTTCATGTGGTAAATTGGAAAATAAATGTGGAAATGTTCTCGTGGTGGAGTACTAAATTGAAGTCGGTTAATAGTTATTTACGATACAAGTGCCGAAAATAGGAAATTCGTAACGAGTGGTGATAAATTAAAACACGACCGAAGGGAGTGTTTTAAATCGACACGAGTTGCGAATTACCTATTCGCACGTGTATCGTACAACGTTTTACTGTACATATATGACTCTTTAAAGTTTCGACATATGCACGGAAAGTGCTCTTTCCGAACTAGTGCGGGAAAGTAGCACCATATGTACAATAAAACATTGTTTTTAAAGTAAATTAAGTATAAGTACATAATTCAGGAATTCCATAAATCATCTGTGGTCTTCATCATCAATTCCACTCCATCAAATTTATGATTTCCGGGTGTCCCTAAATACACGAGTTATAATAGAAAATACCAAAATCACTACACGCGTGCCTAATGTAATTGAGGAGAGCACATCATCCAACTGGATTAAAAAAAAATGGGACCAACCTGGAAGCATATAGGTACTTATAAACAAAAAAAATAATTGTACGAATTGGGCAAAGTAGGCATGTTTCAACGAACCTACTTATAGTTTGTTTTGTTTACCGTACAAAAAAACCGACCAAGTGCGAGTCGGACTCCCGCACGAAGGATTCCGTACGATTACGTTTGTTGTCTTGTATGGGAGCCCTTAAATATTTCTTTTATTCGGTTTTTTAGGATTTGTTGTATAAGTAAGTACATCAATTCAACAACAATTTCAACTGTAACTATCACGGTTCATGACTCATGAGATACAGCCTGGTGACAGACAGACAGACGGACGGACAGCGGACTCTCAGTAATAGGGTCCCGTTTTTACCCTTTGGGTACGGAACCCTAAAATATTGATGGAAGAGAAAACATACATGTAACTAAATTACAAAAACATGTATTTTTCCAAAAGGCAAAAAAATATTTTCCCCATACGTACTTTGCACCCCTATTTAGCTTCTTCCCGCGACTCCGTCCGCGTGGAACTCGTTTATATCGTAGCGCCATACAACATGGAAGCACTCCCATAGGGGATGATTTCCGGGATAAAAACTATCCTATGTCCTTCCCCGGGACAGAAACTATCTCTATACCAAATTTCACCTAAATCGATTCATACAAAATTTGCACCCATATTTAACCCACTTAGGGGTGGGTTTTTCCAAAACCCTAAATTTACTTTTTCTTGTATGGAATATAAGGAGTCCGATACACAAAGTTCCACGTTCTCACTTAAAATCTTACTCCATCCTCATACAAACTGTCAACCCCTTTTTTTCCCCCTTGAGGGTCGAATTTTCAAAAATTCCTTCTTAGTGGGTCCCTGCGTTATATAACCTACCTATTGTGAAAAAAACAGCTTTCTAGGTGCAACGGTTTGCGCTGGGCGTTGATTTAAGTGAGTGAGTCAGTCCGTCAGGACTTTTACGATTATATATATAGAAATAGAAGATAGAGATAGATGGATTAGGTAAGAAAATATTATTACTTTCATTTAAAAAAATGCGGCATTGTGTTCAGTTACATGAGTACGACTACTATATCTTCCAGTATGTCTATCACAACTTAGTCGCTTCGGGCGCGACTGAGCGTCTCCTGTTTCACTCGCACCGTGCAAATTAGACTGAGGAGGGTAGATCTTTCTCGACTCGCTTCGCGGCGCGGCGTCAGTTGTGCTAGCTCGCAGAAGGGCCCGCTGCCCACTTGTCTCTGCCACGTGCACACAAAGGCGAGCACCGCCGCCTATATACGGAGGGGTCAATCTGTGGAGGTCACGCGCACGTTACATCGACTATCGTATGTAAATGTGACATAATTAAACTTAAGAAGTAGGTACTTTTTATTGAATGTAGACAATATACAGGTCAAAGTGTCTGGCCATAGTTGCCATACAATTAGAACAGCTTAACTTCTACACTTGAACCTAAAATAAGTAGGGATAAGCTGTCACAAAAAACAAATTCTGTTAAAAACCTTAGCAGAAGACGGTTTTTCTAAGATTGTGGGTATTTTGTATAGATTTGAATAAGTGAGGAACCTGTGATAAAAATGTTATCTTAAGGCGCCGTAGGTTCAGCGAAGTTAAGCGAACAGAGTTTTTGAAACAATATAATGCGTCTGTTTATAAAAATATGGTTCCAAAAAATACGAATAGTAATCTTGAAGCTTTTCTGCAGCGAGATCAGTGATTCAAAACATGATTAAGCAATTTTCGCTCGATAGAAATAAATCACGAACATAGGTCTAAAATACACTTAAAATATTCGTAACCAATTATGCACAAAAGCTAAAAATATTAAAATTGCTTCTGAAAATCGGCAATATCATATTTGAGAGAACTCAGTGATTACTTTTTTATTTATTTAAACGCCCAAAAAATTAAAATTAAATAACATGATATCCGCGCTTCCGAGCACGCACCTTCATCTCGCTCACGCTTATGCTCAGTGAGAGGGAGAGAAGACCATGAACCTACGGCGCCTTAATAAATCGAAGTGTGAAAGGTTAGACTTTATTTTCAGTCTCTTTTAGCTAAGAATCTCCGTACCTGTAGACTCCTCTTATAATATTTTACAGTCAATTATTGAAACTTGTAAATCCTGTTGGTCCTTTTTAATTTCCTCTTGAAAGAAAAAAACATTACGTATTTTTACGTATTATTGAAGTCTCATTTTTAGGTGAAATTTGGTATAGAGAGAGACAGAAAACGACATAAAATAGTTTTTATCCCGAAAATCATCCTCTAAAAAAATGAAATAGAGGATGAAAATTTGTATGGAGCTACGATACAAACGAGTTCCACGCGGACGGAGTCGCGGGCAGAAGCTAGTATTAATCGAAGGAGCGAGCGAAGCGTTGTTGATTACGTGAAAATACTTAGTTCTACCCATATAATAAGATTAATATAGGCAATATTAACTATTGATGCAAACGCTAGTTACGTGGTTCTTCTTACTATACCTACGAAGCGTAGTGGTTAGCAGGCCAATGGCCGTGGCCGCGTCTACGTCACGTCCACGCGAACGTCATCGTCTCACCGACGCACGCGACACGTGCAGGTAATTTACTTTGGGATATTATTAAGTACACATCTATATAATTTTTCAGCACACTAGGTAACTCCACTAATTATTGACACATTTTCTACGGGTAATCTGTCAAAATGTAACTGCCGGTAAGGAAAACTATCGGTGGATTGATTATTGCAACCGGCCATAAGACTGTAAAACCACGGTCTGTGATTAAAGAAATGGATTAAAGGGGCGCTCCGTCTACTTCGCACAAGAGCAATACGGAGCTATAAGTTCCGATCTGCTATTGAAGGACTGCATGTAGGTTAAGGCAGGCAGCACATGTCTGATATTGTCGTTTGGATTCCGGAACCGGTTTTCGAATTACAGCGCTCGAAGGCGATAATTATCGATCTGTGACGCATTTGAGTGCTCCGATTATACTGCCGTATCAGGAAACCGGACGCGGAAACCTGACGTGTGCTGCCTGTCTAAATTGGTTCGTCTGGGACAGGTTTTATTATGTTCTCTGTGGAAGGAACAGTGGCTCTTCTCTGTGGCTTTTCAAACACTTTCGCCTTTCGGACGCATCGTTTCATAGTTTGCTCTACTCAATCAGATATTCGATTTGTATGAGAATTTTAAAATGCTAAAATAAAGTATTATTTATCTCTTTTTCATGATTTTTATTAGTTTTGCGATAATTAGGTGATGATATTGACAAAATAAAACAATAATAACATATGAATGTTTTGTAATTATGTAATGTAGTCCGACAATCATTTGTATGAAAAGTTCACGCTGACGTAGCACCTTAAAAAGTTGTACCTATGCATATTCTTTAGCTTTGAGTCACGTTTGCTATGACCGTAATTAGAACACAAGGACAATCGCTTCAATTTTGTGGTCTGTATTACATGAAGGAAATAAGATAAGGAGTGGCTTCCATACTTCGACGCGTTCTCCAGCCGCTTTATAAATACAAAGTCGCCATCTAGCGTCCACTGGCTGAACTATCAGAATCGCTATTCGACGATAGATGTTGGGCCGATTGCAAACCATACTTATTAAACAATAGTAATATTTTGACATGTAATATTTTTCAGTATTATCAATAAATGAGTATGAGTATGAGTATTGCTTAACAATTTACAACTAATATTACAAGCCGAAGTCTCTTTCTAATACGAGGAATTGAAAATAGAGTTCGTTATAATATTCGTTGTAAATTGTTAAGCAATATGGTTTGCGATAGGCAAAAAATGTGATGCAGTTTTTGCCAATAATGTGATTTACACTGAGATATGTAGTATGTAAGTACCTAATTAATATAAAATCTGACTTAAAACGTTGTATCTCCAATAACTGGCCACCCTTCAATAAATGCCTGGCCAGTTATTGAAGGGTGTGTTTATTTTATACTAAAGCGGGAATCGCGTACACTAAACTATGTAATGTCGGGAAACCTTTAATTAGGTAAATACATAGTTTAGTGACTTTATTGTACGCGATTAAGTCCCGCTTTAGTATAAAAATATGTGTGAGAAACGAGAAAATTTAAATCAATATATTGAAGGGTGGCCCGTAATTAACACTTTATATCAAAAATGAATTATATTATAAGTAAATAAAATTCATTTTTAGTATGAGGTGGCCAGTTATTGAACGGTGGCCTATTCACGAGTTATCCTGTGCATATTCTTTAGATTTCTTAATTTTTAGGGTTCCGTAGACAACAAGGAACCCTTATAGTTTCGCCATGTCCGTCCGTCTGTCTGTCTGTCTGTCTGTCTGTCCGTCTTCGGCTTAGCTCAGTAACCATTACAACTAGAAAACTGTAATTCGGCATGGGTATATAAATCAATCACGCCGACAAAACAGTACAATAAAATCTTGAAAAAAAAAATCTTTTAGGGTACCTCCCCTACACCTAAAGCGGGAATGTAATGTTTTTTTCCCGTTAAACCCATGGTGTGGGGTATCGTTCTAAAACTATTATGGGTTTCCTAAAACCATTTTTGAAATCAGGGATTCGTTTGCGAGATATTGGGCTTTAAAGCCCTAATTTTTGTTCGAGTCATGTGTCCCCTCCTCTTGCCGGCTAAATGGCTACTACTGGGGATGCGAAAAAATTTAATGTGTACTTGGAAAGGCCAATTGTACAAATTCGGCCGACGCAACCACACCGCACGTCGATGTAACTAAGACAAGCAACTACGGAACCCTACACTGCGCGTGGCCCGACACGCACTTGGTCGGTTTTTTTTCGTATGAGGTGGCCAGTTATGGAACGGTGGCCACAGAATACAAGAGGTTTTAATTACTTATACTGAGATTCATGTTGACATTTTAATTATATATGAAAATATATACCTAATCTTTTTTATTCCCATACCGTTACATTTTTTTTTTTTTATTATTTATTTATTTCCAAATACAAGTTACATGTTAAAATTGATAAATTACAAATATACACTCGCCAAACTATTAATTATTATTATTTCTGAGCAGGGCTCATGAACATAATACAATTGTGACAAATACATTCATACATATAATTCATTCACGCGGGTGGAGCCCGAGTGCCCGCGCACGTCTAGTGATTTATAAAACAAAAATACTAACTTGCACTCTAAATTGTACAATCTTCCTACGGAATTTCTAAAACTGATATCTAAAGGTGCACCACACTAATCGTGCAACTAAAATACAGTAAACCTAACTTTATTTGGTTTTTGTTTCTCTGTTTTACTGAAAAACATGTTTGCGCCTGCACATCTAACGCCGCGCTCGCTCCTTCGCGCTCGCTCTTTAGCATCTAACGCTTAGTGCAGTGTTGCCAGACCCAATTTTCAAAAGTTACCCTGGTGTGATAAAAAAGTAACCTTTTGCCAAGTAAAGTTACCTAATACTATGGACCGTTTTATATCAAGTTGCATACTAACTAAGCTATCAAAAATTACAATCGGAAGCTCGTTTGCGTGTCATCTCTTTTACTCCCATATCAAAAGAGTGAGCGCGTGCATGTAGTTCGAAAGTTCGAATTGCATTTCCTTCCGACTTCCGATCGGAATTAATTTAATTACCCCTCCAGCCGGAGCGAATATAGCCCCGAATCGAATGACTGTTGCTACACTGAAGTCCCTTTCACTCTTCTGTATTACATCATATGAGTGAAAGAGTCGGCACGATAGGAACGTGCTTCGCGGTAGCTGAGCTATTTTTACGTCAAAGCACGTTCCGTTTTACGTAGTAAAAGCGTCAGCCGGATACATTTATTCAACAGCGCTTAAATTAATATTTGAAAATAAACAAAGTTCTAAAGTAACCTAAAAGTAACCTTTTGGGCTGGGTAACCTGGCAGTAACCTGACCGAGCTAAAAGTAACCTAAAAGGTTACAAAAGTTACCTTCTGGCAACACTGGCTTAGTGGCAAAACCGACTCGGATCGTGGATAGGTTAGAAGCTTGTCGAGGCATTAGAGACGTGTCCAGATATTTATGAGCACTTCCGATATATCTGATGGCGGCTGTACAACTACTTACTGACAGAGTCGTAGCTATAGTTAGAACGAAATATATGATTCCATTCCAACTGCGTCTCTACGTTGTTGTAACAAATTCTATGAAATGCTGCGATTGGTCAATCTGTCAGATCGGCTCGTGCCAGCTGACAGGCATGTTCCTCTCGCCGCTACGGCTCACCTCGGTTCTCGCACACCTCCAATGTCTCAATACGCCCGATCACGGTAGGAGTCAATGATGTAATATAAAAAAAGAGTTAGATACGTTGTCTATATGAAATTCCGTGTTTAAAAATGGCCACAAAATCTGACAGCTGAGACACGTTTATGCGTGTCCATTGACGACGCGACATTGAGGCAAGGTCATACAATTGGCTGAGTTTTAGTGTGCCACTTTTGGAGTGCTTATAAACCTATCTACCTCTTTTTTATATTACATCATTGGTATATTAGGAGTAAAACAGCACGTGCTATGTGGCGGCATGATTTGAATTCTACGTGCAGGTAACATAGATTGTATCTACGTAAGGGCTATTATTTATTCTGTGCCAGCCCAGTCGAACTGATACGATAACATAGATCGATTGGTAGTGAAATCATATTGGTATCATATGGCGTCTTAGCATACCGATCGATAGTTATGTCAATAACAAACATGATAACGAACTTGGACCTGTTGGGCTTGGGTGCTAGGGGTAGTTACTAGTTAGTCGGGTGCTGTCGGGTGCTGGCGTGTCAGTCGGCGGTGTCAGTGTCAGGTCAGGACGGCATTAGAAGCCCTGCGTACGAGGGCCGGAGAACCCACACCGTGAGTAGGTACCTACCTTCCTTTAACACCATATCTTTATTTATACACACACGACAAAAAAAGGCTATTATACTTAGTTTTTTTTTGTAAAAACTACTGAAACGACATTTATTGAATTTTACAAGAGAGCGTTTTATAGTATTTTTTTTAACTAAAAAAAAACATATTTTTTTTTCTAGTTAACTTAGAGATGAGTTCTATTCACGTGTTTTTTCAATTTTGTATAGCTATTAAATAAAAATAATGTTATATTATATCCCAAAACACGGCCGATTCGAAAATAAATGTCGCGTCAGTGAAAAAGCCCCCAAAGGAAGCTTCCTGGGAGAACCATAGAAGCGACACCGTTATGCTGTATACAGACCCTAAAAAAACGAATGAAGCAACTACCTATGTTTAATTTCTTCCTGCACAATCATTTAACCAACTATAGTAAGGGTAACTATATGGAATAAATAAACAAAAAACCCACCCTACGACTTTTTGTAATATTTTTTTTTTTTTTTTTCAAAAAAACATCTTAGCGGTAAGTATACATTTCAAGATCGCCAAACTGAGGGCAGTTTGTCGGCGAATGTGCGCTTTTTTCTTAACTTTAAACAGGGTTGTGTTATACCTACCTACCTATTTACTACTAAATTATCAATTTTAATGGCAATGAACTTAGTGTACCATCGACAGCACACTCAACCGTTCAGTGTGTTGCCGCTAGTAATTGTCGTACGTGCAAGTACAAAATATTAATATGAATATTTTTATATAGGTACTACTAATTTTATATATCTTTTTTTATATACTACTATCTAAATTGGTCTTATCTAAAAGTATTGTTTTCAGCCTTTGTTTAAATACCTGTTTGCTAGTACTTTGTTCCACTGCTAGGCTTAATTGGTTAAAAATCTTAGGTATCATGTATTTACGAGTTCTTTGGCCGAAGTAATTATTAGATTTATACTCTAAATATCTTCTTTGTGCCCACCCTAAAGTTACCGATAAAATAGGGTTCAAACAAAAGTGATTTTGGTGAACTAGAAACTACAAGATAAATAGTCAAGATAATAATGAATTTTGTATATTCCTCAATGTTCCAAATTAGGTAACCCCACTCTACAGACACTGGTCGGTATTCAAAATGAACCTACTTTTACTCATATTTCGATATTATGATAATATATTAAATTATGTTACCTACTATCCTAGATAACTCTCCCGTAATTTGCTTTCAGTTTCAGAAATAACTAAACATGGTGGTCAAGTTATATTCGATGGTAATGAGGTTGAGATCAAAAGCAATGGTCAGATCATAAAAGGAACTCATGAATGGACAGGTCTGTTTACACTAGAGCTACCTAAGAATTTTACTGGAGAAGCTCTTCTCAGTAAGAAGAATGAAGACAACTCGGCTATTTCATGGCATAAAAAAATGGGTCATCCTGGTCAAGGTGCACTGCGAAACCTTAATAAAGCAGCTGATGGCATAAAAATGAAGAACACAACGGAAGATAAAATATTGGCAAGTTGTGAGGTGTGCATTAAAGCTAAGCAAACGAGATTTCCGTTTAACACTCAAATAAAACGAGCAAAGCGACCTCTCGAAATACTCCATACAGAATGTGTGTGTCCATGTGGAAGTGGAAACTTGGGATAAAAAACGATTCTTTCTAACAGTGATCGATGACTTCAGCAATTACACAAAAGTGTATCCCTTAAGAAACAAAAGTGGAGTTCCTCATCACATAAAACATTATATAGAAGAAACAGAAAGAGAAAATAAGGAAAACGTGTCTTCTATAAGGTGCGACAACGGAGGAGAGTACTCCTATAAAGAATTCCAGGATTGGTGTGAAGAAAAAGGCATAAAATTGGATTATACACATACATATACACACCACAGTTAAATGGAAAAGCAGAACATTTTAATCGCTCACTGACAGAAAAAGTAAGATGTCTCCTTTTTAACACGAATGTTGCAAAAGAAACTTGGGGAGAAGCCCTGTATTGTGGAGTATATCTACTAAACCGATTACCAAGTGAATCCATCAACAATCAAACTCCTTTCGAACTATGGAATAAACAGAAACCGAACCTTGCTAACATCAGAGAATTTGGAACAGAAGCATATGCCAAGGTTCTGACACCCATCAAAAAGTTAGATTCTAGGTCTCGTAAATATATAATGGTTGGTTATACTAACAATAAATATCGGCTGTGGGATGAAACAAGAAGGAAGATAATCGTGGCGCGCGATGTAATATTCATTGGCAATGTCGCAAATAACGATGGTAAGAAGTTTGGCGATTCTATCGAAATAAGCATCTTTGCAGAAGAAAATGAGAAACAAGAGAACTTGGAGGCACAGATTACTGAAAATCGGCAAGGTGTTATTGAGACCCAATCAGATGAAGAGATGAACGTAAACGAAAATATTGAAACAATGGATTCTGAACAGGAAAGTAGCTATGAGAGTACTTTTACTGATTCTGAAGACAATCAGAATATAGAAGTCCAAACAGACGTACCAGAAATAACAACAAGAAGCGGAAGAAGTATAAATAATTCAGTAAGATACGATGATTATGTTCTTCTGACTTTCAATGAAGTCATGAAAGCCCCTGATAAAGATAATAAATAAATAAAATTAAATAAATATTAGGGGACAATCTTACACAAATCGACCTAGTCCCATACTAAGCTCATTAAAGCTTGTGTTATGGGTACTAGACGACGATATATATAAAAGATATAAATACTTAAATACATAGAAAACTTCCATGACTCAGAAACAAATATTCATGCTCATCACACAAATATTTGCCCTTACCGGGATTCGAACCCAGGACCTTCAGCTTCGCAGGCAGCGTCACTACCCACTAGGCTAACCGGTCGTCAAAGATAAATGGAAGAAAGCAATTGAAGATGATCTAAAATCCTTGAAAGACAATGGTGTCTGGAATATAGTTGATAAAGAAAAAGGTGCTAACAAAAATATACTGTTTAATAGATGGTAATTCAGAGTAAAGGAAAATGGAACATATAAAGCAAGATTGGTTGTAAGAGGCAATGAACAAATGGAGACAGATTCGACAAGATAGAAATGTCCTGTTGCATCGCAGTCTGCCATAAGATCACTGTTTGCCATCGTAGCTTCTAAGAATTACAATTTTATGACGTTTGACGTTAAAACAGCGTTTCTCAATGGCGTTCTTAGAGAAGATGAAGAGATCTTTATGAAAATACCCCTTGGCGTTACTCAAGAAAGCGGAAAAAATTGTCAGCTTGTAAAATCATTATATGGCCTTCGACAATCTCCGAAAAGATGGAACGAAAAATTCCTTAAAACTATGTCAGAAGTTGGTTTTACACAAGCGAAGAACGAACCCTGCATTTTGAAGAACAAACACTCGTCAATTATTATTTGGACATCGGAATAATAATAATAGGCCCTGATAAATAAGAAATAAAACAAACTAAAGAAAATCAATTCGAAATTTGAGATAAAGATATATGAAAGACCAACGTCTTTTTTGGGAATGGAAATAACCCAAAGTAGCATGGGTATATTATTATGTCTGACGCAAACGGCATATGCAAAACAAATTCTCAAGAAGTATAACATGGACGATTGCAAACATGTGGCTACACCTTGTAGACAAGAAGAAGTATCTATGGATAAGCTAGAAAAACTGGATCAGAACTTTCCTTATCGAGAAGTAGTAGGCAGTCTTCTCTATCTATTCACTAAAACGCGTCCAGATTTGGCCTATGCAGTCGGAATGCCCAGTAGAAATATGGAAAACCCTGATCGTAAAGACATAATTGCCATAAAAAGAGTATTAAGGTACCTGGCAGGCACCTTAGGAGAGGGTGTATGCTATAAAAACAATAAGAAACTAGAATTATCCGTTTTCTGCGATTCTGACTATGCCGGCGACGTTAAAACGAGACGCAGCACTACGGGCTACATTATCATGTTAGGTGGTGGACCAGTGGCATGGTGTTCTCGCAGACAGCCCATCGTGGCAATGTCTTCGACGGAGGCTGAATTTATTGCAGCTGCAGAGTGTTGTAAGGAGTCCATGTTCCTCAAATCTATGCTAACTGATCTCAACCTCAATATCCCCGTCATTTTTAAAATTGACAATCAGAGCGCTATTCAGCTCATAAAAACTCGTATATTTAACAAACGGTCGAAGCACATTGACATGCGCTATCATTACATCCAAGCTAATAATAATGCAAATGCGGTGTAAGCTAATAATGGTTTCAAAATAGAATATTGTTCTTCTGAAAATCAAACCGCAGACATCTTAACCAAAGCTCTAGATAAAATTAAGTTTTTGAGACATAAAGGTAGCATAATTAAATATTATTTATGTTAAGACTTTTGGTGAAGTAGAAGCCTTTCTTTGCTCTGGTTAAGGGAACCAAATAATATGCTGTGTCATGTCATATCTCTGTTTAACAGTTTGTTATTATTGTTTTTTACTGTGTAATTTGATTTGGTTTGGAATGACGTTTCTTATAACTTTAGACAAAGAATAAACAACCACAGAATGCTAAGTTTGACACAGTCAATCTGTCAATAAAACAAAGATTATATAGCGTAACCAGGCCCCGTAGCATGGATGGCGTTATCATGCGATAAGTGACAGGATAGGCGCGTCGTCTCGTTCTATCGAACGGTGTCAGCCAGGGACGGAAGCTCTATCCTGTCACTTATCGCGTGATAACGCCATCCATGCTACGGGGCCAGATGTGACAAGTGTTAAAGGTTAAATATTTTGTAGTTTTTTTATATGTAATTTTATATTTGTACTTATTTCATTTATAAATATACAATTTGGAGAGAGTGTTAAATATACGACCTCCGTACTGTAATTTGTAATTGACGTTTATAATGAAAATAAATATATGTCACTCGCTCAAAAGTCGTTTCAGAGTTGATTAAGAGAGCGAACGGCGAAATGGCCACCTCCCTCCAATGCTTGTCGCTGAATAAAGCGACAGTCTCCGTTACACTGCGTTTATAATAACACCATTCGCGGGTATGCGACGCTAAAAAGATTCACTTAGATGAAGTTGGACCACACTTCAATCGCCATAACGCCTCTTACAATTTTCACTTAACCGACCTATTGTGGTTTTTAGAAAATACTTGAAGCGACAACTTCGGCACAGTTATGGACTGTCGCTTCAAGGAATGACATAAGTATAATGTAAATTAACGGTTATTCCCAATAATCAATCCACGGCTAGTTTTCCTTACCAGCAGTTACATTTTGACACATTTTCTATGGGTACCTAACCTGTCAAAATGTAACTGCTGGTAAGGAAAACTTTCCGTGGATTAATTATTGGGAATGGCCGTAAGCACAGAAAAGATAATAGTACAAATAAGTAACGTTCATTTAACCGACAGTAACTTATTTTCAACATTTCCGAAAAAACACTTAAGTTACCTTGCAACTCCTAGCGTTATTCGCGGTTGTGCCCTAAAGCAGCCCGAGGTCCGGTTTGACACCTGATCCCAAGATTTGGCATAGGCACTAGTTTTACGAAAGCGATTGCCATCTGACCTTTCAACCCAGAGGGAAAACTAGACCTTATTGACTTATTGGGATTAGACCGGTTTCCTCACGGTGTTATTTCCTTCACCGGAAAGCTAACGGTAAATATCCCGTACATAAGTTCCGAAAAACCCATTGGTACGAGCCGGTGCCCGGGATTCGAATCCACGACGGCCGCTTAACAGCCGCATGCTCAAACCACTAGACTACCGTAGCTCACACAATTAAGTACCTTATGAAGAAAACAGCAATTTATATTAGTAAATATCCTAGTTTATTTTAAGAGAAACTGTCACAACAACAAACAGGACGATAGTCAAGTTTTTACACAGTTTGAACGACACATGTCACGAGCGGCATAGACACGTTAAGATGAGGTTTGATGACTATATTGCTACACCTTATCTTATAAAATGTGTAGGTAGGTACTGTACCTGGAATAAACACTTTAGTGACATAACATCGAAAATGAACTATTTTTAAAAATACTGTATGCGACCATGGTTATGAATTATGATTTAAATGACACAGATTTTACTCAAATTGTGCGTCGCATGAGTAGGGTCATTTCGTTGGTTACGCGACCACCTTCGGTTACCGACCACCTGAAGGAGAAGGTTTTTTCTATTGAAGATAACATCAATTCTACACACCCTATTGAGACAATTACTTGTACATACATTTTTGTTGTTGTTTTAGAATATAAATCTACTAAAAAACCGAGAAAATATCCTTTCAGTTCACCAACTCAGCTTAAGTGGTCGCCCACCGGCACATGAAATTAGGTGGTCGCTAACCGGCGAAATGACTACCTAAGGTATTTTTAATATTTGGCGCTTATTTTTGTATTACTTTAAGCGACATGAAAGTCGTCAGATCGCTGTGAAACCCGGCTCAAACGGAGGAGAAAAAAACGCTGATTTCAGCGATATATATTTTTAATTATATCTAACTCTATTTTCACTAAAATGTCGCTTCAGTGGTTTTGCCTTCCCACCGTCGATATAATCATCGATCCGTCACAAAGTTTCACGAGATTCGGTTGAGAAATATGACTTGTAGATGAGAGAACAGCATCGCTACCACAAACTTCGAAAGTCGAAGTTCGGGTATTTCCATCTCTATCGCACTCCCTTACTCGAGTAACAGGGATGCATGTATTACGAACTTCGACTTTCGAAGTTCGTGGTAGCGCCGCAGAGGGGCTACCACGAAACGAAAACGAACTTCGTGCGTGTATCTCCCTCTCTGTCGCACTTGCTAGTTCGAGCGTCAGAGACGGATATACTCGAACGAAGTTCCTTTTCGTTTCGCGGCAGTCCCTCAGCCGGAGAGCCGGACGTAAGAACGCATTTACTATCCTACGCACTTTAGACCTAAATAGTCTTAATCAAAATGAGCCCACAGCTTGTTTGTTTACCTTTCCTAACGAATTAAATTCTTGTGTCCGATAGTGGACGACTTTCCGAGAATTAATTTAAACGGCAGGGCAGATACATATTATACACTAGCTGTACCTGCGACTTCGTTCGCATGATAATGTGGTGGGAGTTCTAATTTAACCTATCAAGTAAAACGTTGAACAAACTTATTGTAGCTAAAACGCCGTTAAAATTAGTTTGTCTTTATCTGTCACTCTACTCACTCTGATATTTAAATTAGTAAGAAAGGGACAAAACTCGTTTAATTTAACAGAGGTATTTTAAGTTTTATAAATAAGGGGGTAAAAGTTTAGTAGATGTTTGAGGCAATAGATCCAACAGGTAGGACACAGGCTGCAGCATTCAATGTTTATTGATCTTCTTCTCTACATATTTTTAACACTGTTTTATATTAAACTAGCTGTTGCCCGCGACTTCGTCCGCGTAGAACTTGTTACCGTCTTAGAAAAATGATTGCTATTTAATTATTGTAAGCGGAACCTTAATTATCGCCGACCCTAACAAAGTTCTACCATTTTAAGGGAAGATTTCCAACATAAAAATTATCCTATATCCTTCCAAGGGTCTCAAATTATCTGTACGAAAAATTTCACCTAAATCCGTTCAGGGATTAAGCGTAAAGGCAACAGCCAATCCACCCCTAAGATTTGATGCTGATGATGATTTGATTTTGATGTGCGTAGGATTTTTCAAGATTTGATTTGATTTGGTGACACCACCATGACATTGAATGATATGACTAACTAATCAGATGACTACCAATGATTATGACTTGCGAAAAAAGACCTTAGAACAATTATTATAAACTAGATTATTGCTCAATTAATTTTGTATTAAGCAGTTACGCTGCTAACGAAATTATACATTTTTAAATAAGGAACTGATTGAAAGATTTGGTGGCCGAACCGGATTGTTCTGACTATTCCTTGGACGCGTAACCAATTTTGTTCAAAATGTATAATTTATTGCGGAAAACAACCCTCTGAATGGTAGTCGCAGTTCCGCATGTATCAAGCAAAGTGCGATGAGTTCATTAGTTTAAATTGCTAAATTTAAATTAAGAACTCGTTTTAACAAATATAGATATGTCCACAGACGTTTCTGCTTAAATTGTATATTTTTTCATAATGTATCGAAAGCTACATTATTGGAAGTTTTTGCCTCCAGCAGTTTTACTCACGTTAGTCCGGGCGACCTGTATAGTTTTGAAAGCAAACTTATTTAATGCTAAAATACGTAGAACTTTCCATCTCCATCCGCCGTCCCCATTTGACGGTGTTAGAAAAGAAATTGTTTGATTCTCCAAAATGAACTTTATAAATAAACATAATAATCCGCAGGTTAAATGAAACATTACCTTCTTTTCGGTTCTGGGAGCATCGCAGTTCTAACTTAACCTAACCTAAATTTCTTGTAGCGGTTCGGTTCTGTAAGGGTCGTGGTTCTAACTTAACCTAACCTATTTTTAGTATTTTGACTAATACATGGCTGACCTGATCCTAAAATGCGAAAGTTTGGATGTTTCGATGTTTGTTACTCAATCACGCTTAAACGGCTCAACCGAATTGGATGAAATTTTTCACGAAGACAAATTATAGCCTGGATTAAAATAAAAGATAGTTTTTATCCCGGGTCCAAGCAGACGAAGTTGCGGGCGGAAGCTATTATACCTAGTATGTATGACCTAAAAATTCATTCGATTCAAAATTTACTTGTTCCTCAGACATACTTCTAACACTTTCTAACCTCCTTAGAGTTTCCTACGGTCGCGGTCGTATTCATAAATGTCCTATAAGCCTGTTTTAACTATATTGGCGTTCAAATTCGTTTGTCCTTATATGTCACTTTGATATTTGTGTTCGTAAGAAAGGGACAAAGCACATTCTATTAAGCAGAGGCATTTTAAGTTTTATGAATAAGGGGGCTAGTCTTTAACCGAAGTTACAGATCCCTTACTTTAAAATTGTCTTGTTCCTCGTACAAACATCCAACTCCTTTTAGCCCATTTAGAGATGAACGTTTTTAACCCCTTATGGAATCAATTTCAAACAACCTAAGTTACATATCTCTTACTTTAAAATGATCTTGCTCTCCATACAAACTTTTAACCCCTAATGAATTTCAAAAAACTCTGAATGCAGTTTTGTAGTCTTTTAACATACAGGCTAAGACCGAAGTTACAAATCTCTTACTAAAACATTTTTTTGATCTCCATATAAACCTTGAATCCTGCTTTAACCCCCTTAGCCCTTTTCTTGACATTGTATCATATATGATACACAATTTTTGTTCTTTTTGTATTTTTGTAACAGACATTTTTTTTGGCTCTACAAGGCGCAAACGAGGCTCGTACATTTTTTTTGTTATTTGCCAAGAAAAGGGTTAAGGGTGGAACTTTTCCAAAATGCTGAAAGAACTTTTTTTTTATTCTGATAAGAAATCTTTATACAACGTTTTAGATCTCAAACTCAAAAAAGGGTGTTTCCCACCCAAACGTTGCCCCCGGATAGACGTTTCTAAAACGCTGGAAGTACTCTTTTATATTTTTATTAGTAATCTTTCTACAAAATTGGATGTCTCTAGCTAAAAAACAAAGTTTCCCCCATACAAACTTTTCACCCCTTTTTAACCCCCTTAAGAGTGTTTTTTTTTAAAACGCAGCAAGTTATTTTATTGTATTTTAATAAGTAATCTTTCTACAAAATTTAATGTCTCTGCTCTCTCTAGTTCAAAAAATAATGTTCCCCCTTACAAACATTGCACCCCTATTTAACCTCTTTAGGGATGGAATTTCCAAAAATCCCGTCTTATCCCTTGCCTACGTCATAAAAGGAAGTTCTGGTGTAAATTTCAAGTTTCTTGTCCTAGTAGTTTCGGCTGTGCGGTGATGAATCAGTAAGGAAGTCTTCTTTTATATATATTATTATATAGATAAATAAAAAACGTGATAACTGAACTTCAGACACACTTAAGTGTTTACGCGGAGCAAAAGATCTCTTTTTAATTAGACCATTGACTTACTATTACTACGGTGTATAGACTGGCAAACCAGAACATTTTTCTAGGTGTCTTTCTTCCAATCAGCACGGCTATCACGCGACAGCTCTCTCGATTTTTCTCGCACTATCCGTCTCTCTCTTATTAGAACACTTAGAACAAGAGGTATAGTGCGAGAAAAATCGAGAGTATGTCGCGGCCGTCCCATGATAGACGTGCAGGCCGCCATCTGGGAAAATCAAAGAGCAAGTGAACGTGCAGTAGATGCGACAATTTTCTGAGTTCGGATTCAGTTATGGCCATAGCATGTTTTAATACACTCGTATAAAAAAAAAACTACTTATTGATTTAATCACCGACATTTGGTTTATGTAAATTTTTGAGACTGGATATCTTTATAGTTCCCGAGCATGCACTGTGTTGATGCAATTTGTCTCAGCGATTTGTGTCAGATTTGATGACAAAGTTCTATTTAAGGTCCATGCGGATCGTCAGATATCGATTTTGATAGAAATCGCAGCAAGACAAAAACACTAGATTACTTACGACCATTTTGAGTTTCAGTCAGATCCATACACATTTAAGGTCCCACGGGATCCTCAGATATATATTTGAAAGCAATTAGAAATTAATATAATAATTATAGTCTCCTAAATTGCTAATGGGCTCATATTCGGAGACCATACTCGCGTCGCGTACATTATTTATATAAGAGAACTGACCTAGGATTTAAATAAGTAGAGCTTAAGATCTAAATAGCAACTAAACGTTGCCAATAAAAATATTAATAAAAACGATTAAATAAAAAAAAGCAAATGGTTGCTGCTATTTTGGCGCAAAAATCAAGATCTTTAAAGCTTCAAATCAGCAAGTCTAGTAAGTTTAATGTTCTACTAATAAGGCAAAATAGTCTTAAGAAATTGTCACTTCTACATTTTTAATCTTTGAAATAATGGCCGCCATCGGCGCGTATTTTATAAATTACAGAAAAAATCATGTCATTTATAAAATCTGTGAATTTGCCGATGAAAAGTCATCCCCGTACTTTTACTATTGTTGAGTTTGTTGTTGGTGGAATAGCGCAATGCAAAAGAAGGCATTTTTTAAAGTTTTGAGTCAAAATTGCACTCGAACCGACCGCCATCACTGCCCGCCACAGACTAAACTAAGATACTCTCATGAGAGTATGTTGACATGCGCAAACTTATGCTAGGTTATGTCTACTCTAATAACATAACTCAATGCAGACAACAGACGGCCAATTTATATTTTCCAAACTATACCTAACCACTAGGCAAGTTCTACAACCATAACGCCAGTGCGAGTCCCTTTCTATTAAAGGTAATTTAAAAATATTAAAGTAATATGTTTATTTTTTTAGTAATATGTTTCAGATCGCACTATCAGATTCTGCCAAATCGTGTGTATGTTCCCGCCACTGCCAACTTAATGAATGTGTGTCGCAGGCTTTATGATAAAAGTATTTTTCTGTATGTTGGCCAATTTCTGTGTCTCTATACTCGTATATATTGGCTGAATGTCAACTTGAAGGCGCGAAGTACGAAGTTATAATACCGCCTTAATACTGACGCGCTTAATAATTAATGTTTATAAAAGGCCCGTTCTATACTGATTTAATACATACTGTTTATTGCTGATAAAAATAAATACTGACAAACCAGCACGGCTATCACAAGACGGCGCGCGAGCTCTCTCGATTTCTCGAACTATCCGTCTCTCCCTTATTAGACAACTTAGAAAGAGACGTATAGTGCGAGAAAGATCGAGAGAGCTCGCGCACCGTCTTGTGATAGCCGTGCATTATCGTGACAAATACTCAGCGTGTAATCTTGCAGAAACTCAAATAGACTTTATGGCTGAACGCGTGAACAGCGCTATGCCATGCCATTAAAAATAAAGGACCGCTCAGACTTTTGACGTTTGACATTATTTTGTTGAAATTTGTTGATACATTTATTGAAATTACGCCTCAATACGAATTTAGCGCATATATGTTTCCATATCAGAATCGATAATTTTCTTATGCTTTAGAATTTAATATGCGTTTTGTGAAGGTCTATCACCACCGGATCGAAATCATTACTGTTGGATAGATATGGCAAGCCCGCCATTTTAACGTCACTGACAGTTGACAGATATGGCGGCTACGATTTCAAGCAGAAGAAATGAATAATTTAATGAGGTCAAATATTTCCGAAAATTAATTAATCGTCGCAGTCGGTTAAAACTGTCCTAAACGGAAGCCAGAGTACCTAATAATGAACTTATAAAAAAAGTTACATGTTTTTCCGTTCATGGGAAGCTGAGATCACGCGGGCACACCAATGCCACGGTATAATAAAGAGTACTACCGTACAGTATGGCCACTCCCTGCCTCCCGTTGAAAGTGCCGCCCACCCGCTCTCAGTTACCTCACAGTTACCGGCTGGCAAGTACGCGACGACGCGGTGCGCAGAGCGGAGGCCACGTAAAATATTTAAATATCAAACAAATATTTACAAACCCTTTTGTAATTGGGCGTGTGTTGTGCTGTGTCCGGTTGTTTAAGCTCTATAGACGACAAAACTAGTTTTAGTGGAAAACCAACTTACAATAGGTAGGTACTTATGTTTAGTATTTATTCTACCCTATCGGTTTTAGACCTAAACCTATCAGATCACACTGAAAACAACACAATATCTATATGAACAAAAAATCATGTTTTCAATTTACGTATTTTCTTACAAAAATTTTGTTACCTACTTCGTTTATACTGATTCAAAATAGGAAACTATTGTATAAATCGAGCTTAAATACCGGTGGGTATTTAAGCTCGATTACAGCATAATATGATTCTTATTTCTTCCTAATTCGCGCAATGAGTTTTGAGTCATTGAGGTCATCGAACTTGAACGAGAGCGGCGCGGCGCGCGGCGGTTTCTGCGCATGCTTATGCTGTAACCTTGTGCGAAAGAATATTCAAAAACTGGATCGACAAAAAAAATCTATTTCATCATAGAATCTGGTCACAAAATTTCATGAGAATCGGTTAAGAATTGCGACCTGTAGAGGAAAACATACATACAAAAGCAAATTGCTCAAGTCAAAACATAGACCTTCGCTAACGCTTCGGTCAATAATAATCTCAGAAAATAGAGTTAAAAAGTTATTGATTATAATTAGTTACAAGCACACAAAATAATTCGACGCCGCTATTACAAGGTCATCTCATATTGCCGATTGCGTTCCCGATTCGCGAACGCACTAAAATGGCGGCAACCCTAGCATGTCTTATCGCACTCACACAAGCATGGTACGCGTTCACCTACACGAGCTTAGACTGTGAGAGTAGGAACGCATTTGTTTCATACATTTGATCGCCAGTGTCCAAGGTGTGGTGCCAATGCTTAGTTTGATACTGGCTGATTCTTCTTTTAATTTAGAGATTTATAATAAGTGAGAGATTTACATGCTACTGTGGCTCAGGGTCAAAGTCAACTTGTGTACTGTATAGGAACATTTACTAGTAGATATATATAGTATAGATATATAGTAATAAGAACAGCTTGTTTTCAATTATTTTTTTCTAAACAAACTGACAGAAAACGCGTTTTGAACATTCTGTAAGTGTGTTACAAAATTTAGTTGGATTAGGATGTCCTGAGATTATTGATATCGCTTCGTCGACGGTTGTACTTTTAACATCGCTTTTTGTTCGTGCATAATTATGTCATACAGTTAACAAGCGACCGGCCCCGGCTTCGCACGGTTACTATACCTATTATACATATAAACCTTCCTCTTGAATCACTCTATCTAATATAAAAAAACCGCATCAAAATTCGTTGCGTAGTTTTAATGATCTAAGCATACATAGGGACAGACAGCGGGAAGCGACTTTGTGTTATACTATGTAGTGATTGTAATTACTTATAGACATTTATATAATATACTTAAAGCGGACCCCGGGCTCCTCTAGGGCACATCCGGGAATAACGCTAGTTACTACTTAAATGTTTGTTTTGTTAGGGACTGGCTTTTGGTAAACGTCCAATTATAAGATTGACTCAAGGTGGACGTTTCTGCTTGTCACAAATGGCTGCATCCGAATGCACGTAATAATTTGACTAGGTACATCTTCACGATCGCACTACGTCGCACTTGGTCGTGCTTGCTGTTTCGGCATTCACTGGCGCGCCATTTCTCTTGGTTTATAACATTTATAACCAGCAACCTTTCCATTCGTTTGGATATTCAACGTGAGACGGCCGCGACATACTCTCGATTTTTCTCGCACTATACCTCTTGTTTTAAGTGTTATAAGAGGGAGACGGATAGTGCGAGAAAAATCGAGAGTATGTCGCGGCCGCCTCATGATAAACGTGCTGAGGATCGTGACTCTTTTTGATCTTGTGAATCAGTTGTATCCAATGGTTGGTTGAGGATAATATACTGTGATGAAGGACACATTATGTTGATTGCCTAGATCACGTACTGTGGAGTGTGGAGTTCATACAGGGCAGGGTTCAAGCCGCGCACAATGAATGGCACCTCCGAAACAAACGCAAGCGAAAAAGTTTGTTTAGCTTGCCCAAACTCTACACATGATAATTTACGAATACAAAGTACACATATAATTTATTTCTGTCTAAGTAATAAGACGTGTAACACTGTTTAGTGCACCGACGCCTCAAGCTAACCTTTGTCGATCACACTTACGTACCATGGACATTCACTTAGAATAGGAATGAATGAATGAATTATTTATTTGCTAGAATACGTTACTACTCGTATTGGTAGTTTTATTACCCACGACGGAACGGAGAAGGTATATGCGTTTAGGGTGAGAGGCTGTCTGTTTGTTTGTTTGTTTGTTTGTTTGTTTGTTTGTTTGTTTGTTTGTTTGTTTGTTTGTTTGTTTGTTTGTTTGTTTGTTTGTTTGTTTGTTTGTTTGTTTGTTTGTTTGTTTGTTTGTTTGTTTGTTTGTTTGTTTGTTTGTTTGTTTGTTTGTTTGTTTGTTTGTTTGTTTGTTTGTTTGTTTGTTTGTTTGTTTGTTTGTTTGTCTGTCTGTGTCTGTCTGTCTGTCTGTCTGTCTGTCTGTCTGTCTGTCTGTCTGTCTGTCTGTCTGTCTGTCTGTCTGTCTGTCTGTCTGTCTGTCTGTCTGTCTGTCTGTCTGTCTGTTTGTTTGTTTGTTTGTTTGTTTGTTTGTTTGTTTGTTTGTTTGTTTGTTTGTTTGTTTGTTTGTTTGTGTACACCATTGTTCCCATTTATTTCCAGAACGGCTTGACCGATTTAGATGCGGTTTTCAGAAATAGATGCGTGGTTCATCAGGGGTGGTTTTTAGATAGGTGTATTGATGTTTAGTCACCAGGGGGCGCTGTAGTAAACTATTTCCACCGAGCGCGCGAGCATTTGCTTCCGCTTTCGTCTTCTAACCTGGATATACTGGCTAGTCGCTCACTTATGGCCGGTTCCAATAATCAATCCACCGATAGTTTTCCTTACCGGCAGTTACATTTTGACAGATTACCCTTAGAAAATGTGTCAAAATGTAACTGTTACACATGGTCCACGGGAACACTAAATAATGTGATAACTATGACGCCTGTATTTGGTTTATTAACCTTTGGTCTATGTATCAGCTTTAAATATGGAACACTAAGGGCCGATTTTTCAATTCCCAGATAAAATTATCTGTCAGATAAATGATAGCTCTGTCCTTTTCTTTCATATGACTTAAGAAAAAGATGGTGATAAATTTAACTGACGGATAACTTTATCTAGAGAATGATAAATCGGCCCTTAGTGTTCCATTTTTAAAGCTGATACATAGACCAAAGGTTAATAAACCAAATAAAGGTGTCATAGTTATCACATTATTTAGTGTTCCCGTGCATTTTTTTGTTTTTATAAGTGCGCGTGAGCTTGTGCTAAACTTATTTGGCTTGGTTGAAAACCGGCTTCACTAGGTTTTTCGTAATGCTCTGTCTATTTTTGTTCTTGGTCTGAGGTTATCGCTCGCAGATTCGACAAATTTAAAATTATTAACACAACACAGTAAAGTAAAGTAAGTAACTAGCCCTTACACAACACACAACAATAAGTGGCAGTGGGCGGGGCACGTATTGCACGTAGAACCGATGATGGCCATTGGGGCGGAAAGGTTCTCAAGTGGCGACCACGTACCGGAAGGCGCAGCGTGGGTAGACCCCCTACAAGGTGGACCGATGACCTGGCCCCCGTATCATGGTCGACCTTATCTCAATAAGTGACAAGATAAGAGCGTCGTCTCGTTCTATCGAACGGTGTCAGCCAGTGACGGACGCTTTATCTTGTCACTTATCGCGTGATAAGGCAGACCATGATACGGGGCCTGGTAAAGGTCGCGGGAGTCCGCAGGATGCGGGTGGCGCAGAACTGGTCATTGTGGCACTCTTTGGGGGAGGCCTATGTCCTGCGGTGGAAGTCTTTCGGGGGATATAATGATGACGCATCAATATCGATGAATATTTTGGATTTTGTAATTAAGGCACCGTAGGTCATGGTCGTCTCTCCCTCTCACTGAGCATAAGCGTGAGCGAGATGGAAGTGCGTGCTCGGAAGCGCGGATATCTAGTTTTTTAATTTTAATTTTTTCACCGTTTAAATAAATAAAAATGTAAACACTGATTTCCTTCAAACATGATATTGCTGATTTTTAGAAGCAATTTTAATATTTATAGCTTTTGTGCATAATTTGTTACGAATATTTTAAATGTATTTTTGTGTGTTTTAGACCTATGTTCGTGATTTTTTTCTATCGAGCGAAATTTACTTAATCATGTTTCGAAGCACTGATTTCCCTACAGAAAAGCCTTAAGATTACTATTCGTATTTTTTTGAAACCATATTATTATAAACAGACGCATTATATTGTTTCAAAAACTCTGTTCGCTTAACTTCGCTGAACCTACGGCGCCTTAAACGATTCAGTTGAGAACTTAAAAAAAACTCATATTGAATCTTCTTATATGCGGTTTTGTTTGGGTTACTAAAACACACAAATAATACTATGCTTAATAATGGCTTCAGATTTCAACACTACAAGCAGTTTTTGGTGTTCTATATTTTAACAGTTCTACATATTGTTGACTCTATTTGGTTACAATCTAGAAACAAAATAGCATCAGTACGAGGTTCTTTATTTGATTTAAAATTGGAATACCGAGCTGTAGTGGTGAATCGTATTGTTGCCTCATACCATTCAAGTTTGAGAGCTTGCTGCGAACATTTTGAACCCGACACCTAAAAGAAAGGCGAGGACCTAAAACATTAAAATTAAAAATTTACAAAAACCCCCCGACACAAAAAATGAACTCTAAAAACTAACAAATTATATTTTAAACCTGTGATGAGATGAGATGAGTGATGATCTTTGTGGTGTATAGCCACCACAAATATATATGCGAGGGCAGCAGCTGTGCTGTGGCGAACCGACAGCTCGAGTCAGTCGCCGGCTAGCTGTCGGTGAGCGAGGTCACGTCTGCGCGCCTGAGCTAATAGCACCCAATGGTTGTTTTATTTATACGAGTATACCCTGAGAGACCCAAGGTGAAACGTCACATTGGCGACGAGTCCTCGAGTAAGTGACAAACCATATTTAAAACATTCCTTGGGTTTCTTAAAAACGCTAAAACGAAAGGAAGAAGCAAATACGAACCCGTGTGTGTCAATAAAATAATAGTTATCGAGGCATAACAACTATTCAGTGTACCGTTCGTTGTGTTTATTCAGTGTTTCGTGTGTGTCGTTGTAACTTGTAACCTAGTTCTACATATATAATTAACGAGAATGATATTATTGGTTGATTTACTATATCAAAATGGTCATTTACAAAGTGGCAGACAACACAGAAATGAGAATACGAGTACTTTAGCATTGGTATCTATAGATAATATTGTGCACCTTGCAGGTGCAGTCTTTTACTTAATCTCGCAGTGAGATAGCAATAAAACCGAAAACTCAACTTATTTAGTGTTGTGTTGTTTATGTTTTCTTTAAGTATCTACTTGGATACTCGTAGTATTTTAACGACACAGCAGAAGGTATTTATTAAAGCATAGAGGTGAATCAACTTTTTAGTGTCCTCCCCGTCTTATTTGCTGTCTAAAAGGGGATTACGAGAAATACGATGTTGCTGTTGCTAACTGTCGTTGCATTCCTTACTCAATTAATTATAGCGTGAAACTAAATGACAACTGTATTAACAGATATTAATTTGCCCTCGACTGGTGCAATTGCACCAGTTGCCAGGAACGTAGAATGTCCCCGATTTGTATGAAAATTGTATTTGTCCCCTAGACAACCATGTTTCTGCTAAAATACGGTTTGCGGGATGCAACATTATATGTTCAAACAGACTGTTTATCTGGCTATAAGAAAATTTACCAAATACACATGTCGTGGTAACTGACCATGAAGAAAAGCTAAGGGACAAGAAAAGTTGATTGACCGATAAACATACAAGTACCTACCTTCTTTCAAAAAATAAAAAAATGAAATCGCACTAATTATAATAACAAGTGTGAGTTTGAATATATCTAAACCTGCGTTTAACTTATTCGAGTAGCGTATTTAATAGGTACACTGAATAGGTAAGCCCCAAACAACAACAAAGGTACCACGGTGGAGGAAAGTGTTTAGATGTAGATGCTAGGTGCCTGGGAGCACGCGCTCAGTGTAAAATATGCCATTGAGCATATGGTGTAAAATATTTCAAGGTTCATAAAGTGATATATATATATATAAAATATATGATGAGGTATACATGAATAATTTCCTGTACCGTGTCTGTGGGGAAATAATCCAAGACAGGACAAAAATATGGAATATAGGTATTACATTAACGTTACTATCATACTATAAAGAAATCATCTATACCTATGCAGTAGTAATTGTTATCTATAGTTTTGTGGATTGAAATTAAAGGCCAGAATAATAATTATCATAATTAGGATCGTGCCCATCAATGAGGCGTAGTACATGATCGTTTTAAATTATAATCACATTATACAAACGGCATTTATATAAATTGATAAAATCCTTATTTGGCTATAAGTATCTAAACGGTAAATTCTAGTCACGTCTAAAGAAAGCACAACCTTACCGGCTATCCGTGGTAGTACATTAATAATAACATATATCTAGTGGTTACGAATATATTTCGTAACTATGAAACATAAATTATTCGTGTATTCTAAATCAAAATTACCAAGGTTAAATCAAAAGCACCACACCCCCACCAAGTGCTAAAGAGCGAAATCTCCCCGAGTTCCACATAACTAGTGATATATGATGTATATCTGGTTATGCTATTAACATAAAGTGAAATAAACAGACCAAAATGTGGTTATGACATGGAATGCATGTCACATAAATAGCAAATAAATAGACCAAAATGTGGTTATGACATGGAATGCATGTCACATAAATAGTAAATAAATAGACCAAAATGTGGTTATGACATGGGATGCATGTCACAAATAGTAAATAAATAGACCAAAATGTGGTTATGACATGAAATGCATGTCACATAAATAGCAAATAAATAGACCAAAATGTGGTTATGACATGGAATGCATGTCACATAAATAGTAAATAAATAGACCAAAATGTGGTTATGACATGAAATGCATGTCACATAAATAGCAAATAAATAGACCAAAATGTGGTTATGACATGGGATGCATGTCACAAATATTATATAAATAGACCAAAATGTGGTTATGACATGAAATGCATTTCACATAAATAGCAAATAAATAGACCAAAATGTGGTTATGACATGGAATGCATGTCACATAAATACTTAGTAAATAAAAAGTTGATTTTGCTCATGATGTGAGTTAATACACAATTATGACATGGAATGCATGTCATATAAATAGTCAAAGAAAATGAATAAATAATTGATTCTGCTCATGATGTGAGTTAGTACAAGCGTCAGTTGCTAACCCATAATGTGGGTAAAATTTCAGAAGTTGTATGCTAGTTTATAAGCAAGTCCATAATGCGAAAAAAAAAAAAAAAAAAAAAAAAAAAAAAAGAAAAACAGGGCATGTGCTAATTTTACAAACCAATCCCATAAGGTGGGTATAGCAAAATAATTGCTGATTGAGATGAGGTCTCAAGAAAATAATGAAGTAAAATAAAAATATTCAGATACCTTTTTATTGATGGTTAGATTGCCAAGGGCAATCTGGAAAATATGTATTGGAGCAAGGACGGTAAAATTGGCTTTAAATATTTTTTATAAACATATTTATGTGCTAGCAGTCAACGTAATTAAATAATGCTATCCAAATCAAATTAGAAATACAGATAATATTTTTTGACTGTTACTGTTAGACAAGAGCAAATGTGTAAAAGTTCTTATCTTCAAATTTTAGTTCTTTAACTGAAAACCTCATCTTAATACGTCCCGGTCATTTGCCAAGTAATGCCGGGAATAATTTAATGAGAATAAGTTAATATTCTTATAATAAGTATTGCTTTAGCTACAGTTGTGCAATGTGGCTGGTAACTAGTTAGTAAATTGACAGCCGTCCCTGGTTTATAATATCATAGAATAATGTATATTTTTCGGAAAAATTACATAAACCGAAAATTGAAAACTGAGAACAGACTGGCGTTTCTTCTCATCAACTTGATGACATCAAGTACTAGTACTAAGTACTACCTACTTTTCCAAACGCTAAAAAGTGTATGTGTATGGAAAAAAGGTATTTAGTGCGCCTCTGTGGAATAAATATCGATCTCTACAAGTGCATGACACGAAGTAATGGATACTTACATAAAATAATAAAGGTTAAACGTGGCAGTGTAATAGGTACCAGAAAAAGGCCACCAAACTAATCATATTAATAGAAGTTGTATACTTCCATACCAAACTTTGTGACGATGTATGGAACTGAGATTAAAAAAATATATGAAATAGTTTTGCTTGTATTGCTATATTTCATCAGTTTTAATTTATCAGATCATCAGTTTAATAATGAATAATATAAACAGGAAATACAGCTTCATCTCATTTTAATCTGCGAATTTAGCAACTTAGTCTCACCCAACACTGAGGAAATAAACGAATGTGAGATAGATACTAAAACATAATACTTCAGGGTATACTATGACTATGATATCAAGTATGGGGTATTGTAACCCTAATGATGTTTCAAATTTTAAGTTATAAATAAGAAATAAACATCTTGCCAAAAAAAATCAGAGAACATATCTGAAACTAAAAAATAAAGTTGTATGAAAGTGACTGGATCGGATTTTAATCCGTCGGATCGCGTTGACTCTTCAAAACATGCCCCAAGATCAACCAATTACATGTCCAGCATACAATTGTGGGTAAAATGTAGTCATTTTAGATGAAATTAAGTAAATGTGATCATTATTGGTGTGTCATTGGATAGATTTAATAATGTACCTATGCTAATTAGTAAGACATTGGTAAATATGAGCCGTGTAGTGTGTATGCAAATAAATAAAATAAATATATAGGAGCTACCTTACAATACATGTGTGCGTGATTTACCAGAAAAGTTAAAAATAAATTGGGTTTCCAAACCGTAGTATGGTAAATTTAAAATACACTAATATTTTAATATTACAGATTCAGATTCATTTGCTCACAATATAAGATTAAATTATTAATTACATGTCAATTTAAAAGAATCCCTATTGTGATCGTCAATAACATACAATAACATTCAATCAAAATAATTAGAAGAATAATAACTAACAATTGAAATATAACTATGTCCACTTAATTTAAATGTATGTCATAGTTATCAAAGTTCACCTAAAAGGATCGTCAGTACATAATATAACAATAATTTAATTTAATCAAAAAAAACAAATAAAAATTATAAAAGCGGTTATGTCAAAAAATCCACTTATTATACAGTGGAATTTCCAATAGAAAGTTTCTTAATCGACGCTTGAATAAAGGTATTCAGAAGAATATAATCACATATCGTATGTATATACATATACTTGGTCGAGTTTTTACGCTGGTTCTGCCCGTGGCTTTCTTTCTAACTTTCCGAACGTGGTAGTTAGTTACTGACATTTATAGGTGCACAAGCATTAATGGAAAAAGTGCTATAAAATTAGCCATGAAATTTTATTATTCAATTTTACAATCGTATTAGCTAACATATTATTTTGCTAATTAAGACTTTATACTTCCACGAAATAAAATAAAAGCGAAGTATCAAAATCCAAGTTAAAAGTTATAACTAAACTAAATCTTAAAACAGCCTCTGGTGGCATTGTGATAAAGATGCTGCCCGCATTATCTCAATGAATAGCTAGGACAATAAATAAATAAATTATATCTTATGATGTTTCAAAAACCGCCTTATCCTATAGATTGCTAAAATGGCAAGTTTTAGTACATATGTTACCAATATTTGGGTAAGAAATACCCCTATTACTATAAGGTTGACAATTATTCACAATATAATTTTAGTAAAAAATATTGCAGGGATATTCAATTTCACTTGTTTACAAATCATAATCATAAGCGGTGTATAATTTATTCAGAGCTTATATGTTCGTGACATCCTCCTCCTAGAGGTAAATGTTATAAAGGTAATTTGTGTATTTGCAAAAATGAAATTTGAATTTGATTGAAAAAAAAGAGAGAGAGATACACTTAAGTTAAACTTAGTCACAAGGCTTTCGTAAATTTGATAAGGTATTCCTGAATTCTATTCTAGATAAATAAGGATATTTTTATGAATGTGTGGAATAAAAATGCACCATTTAATTATTAATTTCTCGGTGTAAACTTGTAGACTAAACCGTTAAAGTAAAAGTGTAATATTGTAAAATATTATGTAATTTGTAAAAAAAGGAGAGATGTGGTGTATAGCCACCACAAATATATATGCGAGGGCAGCAGCTGTGCTGTGGCGAACCGACAGCTCGAGTCAGTCGCCGGCTAGCTGTCGGTGAGCGAGGTCACGTCTGCGCGCCTGAGCTAATAGCACCCAATGGTTGTTTTATTTATACGAGTATACCCTGAGAGACCCAAGGTGAAACGTCACAATCTTCAAACGGCTGATCAGGTCATGATTACCTTACCATATACTTTCAATATCATTGAAGTAACACGGTACCAAAATTCGAAGCGATGGGACATATGGCTTTATGGGATGGAAGGTATTCAGATCCCCTCATCAACTATTAAAGAGCTGATGATCTTCAAACCGCGGATCAGATCATGGTTACCTTACCATATAATTTCAATGTCATTGAAATAACACGGTACCAAATTTCGAATCGATCGGACATAAGGAAGTTAGTCAGATCCCCTCATCAACTAGAAAAGAGCTGATGATCTTCAAACGGCTGAACAGATTTTCATTAAACATGGCTAAGAACACTAGGGTTCAAATTATCTATGATACAAAGAAAACCGCATTCAAATCGGTCCATCAGTTTGGGCCCTACGTTACCACAGACAGATACACAGACACGTTAAACTTATAACACCCCTCTCTTTGCGTCGGGGGTTAATGACTCGTTTTTCGTAGGTGTCACAAGCGACACCTAGTGGCGCGTCACAGAGCCACCAAGTCGAGATTTTCCAATACATTGTACTGCTCTCAGTGGTTCGGCTAGTCGCCACTAGGTGGCGCTAGGATCGATCTGCTTACCGACGGTGTGCTCCGCCGGTAAAGCGGGTCGATCGCTCTCTTTCCCTTCAACATGGCTGCAACAAGCATCTTATCATTGTAACGATAATTAATAAATTAATATGGTGAAGAATCTCCTATTTTATTTGGGAAAAACGATACAAATTCCTTCATGGTGACCCCGACGAAGTCAGGCGACACAAGATCTCGAAGAAACTCGACACTGTGAAAAAAGCCGACGAATCGAACACGTGCGCTGCGCGAGGTGCACTCGGAACTCGTACACCAAACTGGAAAGAAACCAATAAAAGAAGTTATCACACCAAGCAAGAACCAGGAAGAGAAGATCATACCAATTTCCATCAAAAGCGAACATTTACCAAACAAGAATCAAGAACAGAAAACCATACCAATAGCGAACAGAAACATATCTACCTATAACCTAAAGAGAAAAAAGAGAAGACTAAACAAGAAAATACACTAAAACGAAGAAAGAAGATCCTGTTAAGAAGATTATCCTTACCAACCTCAAGAAAGAAAATTATTTCGAACTCTGTGCCAAGATCCACCTACCTCAAGACCAAGGAAGAAGAACGAAGCGACAAGAAGATACAACATACCTAGTAGGAAGATCGAAAAATGAAGATAACACAACACGAATAACATCATCAACGAGCGACCACCACGCGGTACTAGGCGTCGACAACGGCCGATCCACGTGGCGTCGGGCAGACACGAGAGCACATGGGCTGGTAGCGCCGTGTTGCTGACTGGAACCTAGCAGGCAAGTGGGCTGGCGATTTTAAGTTATTTTACCAATTTTTTTATGTCGTGATTCGAATAAAAACCACGAGGTACTAGGTATTGCGCACATTGCATTGTCAGTACACTATCATTGTTAGTTGTTACCTATATTATATTACCCGAAATGTCCGGAAGTAATTCGGATAGCGATCACGCACAAGCTGCGGATGACGCTAAATTAAATACATACATAAAAATGAGGGGCACAGTAAAGGGAAAATTAACCCTATTCCAAAAGTACCTCAGGGGTGTCCCATCCAGTACCTTAACTGCAGATAAGTTAATCGAAATAGAGTTAAGATTGGAGAGAATCTTACTAGCATATGAAGACTTTGAGAATTACCAACGGAAAATCGAAACTTTAAGCGCTGATATAGACCAGCAGGTACTGGAAAGGGAGGCCTTTGAGAACTCTTACTTTGCAGCAGTAGCGCTTGCAAAAGACTACATTAACCAAGCGACAGAGGCAGCACCTCCACCCACACCTTCAGGAAACGCTCGCCCCACTGACGGCACTAACAGTGACTCTATTAAATATCCTGAAATCATCTTGCCATCCTTCACCGGACATATGACAGACTGGATAGAATTTAGAGACACCTTTGATGCCCTAATAAACCAAACTAATCTTAAACCAATACAAAAATTTAAATATTTAAGAGGTTGCCTGAAGGACGGTGCCTTAGAGGTTATAGGAGCAGTCGATTATTCAGAAGAAAACTATAGCTTAGCATGGCAGCTACTGTGTGAGCGGTATAACAATCCTAGACTTTTAGTTAACAACCATTTAAGGGCACTTTTATATGGAGACAATGTCTGCAGCACAGCACCGGCCCTCAGAGGCTTGACCGATACCATATCTAAACATATGAGATCATTGCGTACCTTGAAGGTCAACACTGAGAGCTGGGATGTGCTGCTGATTTTCATGCTAGTAAATAAATTGGAGAAAAATATTCAAAGAAAGTGGGAGGAACGAATGACTTCGCGTGACCTTCCCACATTACAGGATTTCAAGAGCTTCCTGAGGAAGCAAGCTGATGTTATGGAGGCAATGGGCAGTGCGGTGTCGGAGCAGCCAGCTGCTGGCGCAATGCTGACCCGGAAGTCCCTGGTAATCACGTCCCCTCCCATACAGCAAAATAAGGTAAAACCATTCCAACGTATTAACCAATGCCCGCACTGTAAAGGAACCCATTTTATAAATCAGTGTAAGACATTCTTGGCCCTGAATCCCCCGGCACGCATTAGAATAGTGAAACAACTAGGCCTATGTATAAATTGTCTTGGTGCAAACCATATCTTACCCAACTGCAGAGCAAGTAACTGCAGAACCTGCAAAGGAAAACACCACACGCTTTTGCATGTAGTACCCCGAGCTACAGAGACATTTTATCAGTCTTCATCCTCCAATACCAATGAGGTAAATGTTCCAACATCAACTCTTAATAACCTAACCCAATCTGTCAACCTAATGACTAAACAGTCAACCACAGTATCCAATGCAGGTGCAGTACCACAACCGAAGCACATTATATTATCAACTGCACAAGTTAAAGTGGTGGATAGTCAGAAAAACCCTCAAATATTGAGACTTTTGCTCGACAGCGGATCTCAATCTAATTTTATAACCAAACGGGCTTCTGAAATATTAAACCTACCAACTCAAAATATCAATTTTGAAGTATTGGGTTTCAATGACAATTCCACCACAGTAAAACAACAATGTCATGTAACTATAATTTCCAAAGATGAGACATATTCGACCGGGTTATCCTGTTTCATAGTACCAAATATATGTAGTTTACCTGCCTATCCAGTGCAAATGACTACATTAAATATTCCAAAAAGATTTCAACTGGCGGATGAGGCATTTGACCAAGGGGGCCCAGTTGACATGATTATAGGAGCCGAACACTTTTACCAACTTTTGTGCATTGGCCAACACAACTTAGGTGAAGGTTTACCAATTCTTCAAAGAACCCGGCTGGGATGGGTGGTATCGGGAGCTATTGTTGCTAAGTATGCTCCTAAACGCGTTCATTGTAATTTCATTCTTACCAATGACTTACAGGCTTTTTGGGATGTAAGAGACCAGCCCCCGGCAAGCAAAGTGCCACATGATGATGACATAAATTGTGAGAAAATATTCAATGAACATACTCGCACGTCTGATGGCAACTTTGTGGTAACCCTGCCTCTCAAGGAGCCTCCCACTGCACTCGGCGAATCGCGCCACATAGCATACAAAAGGTTCAAAAATTTAGAGTCCAAATTTGCACGTAATCCCGATTTTCAAAGAAAATATGTAGATTTTATGAAAGAATTTAGAGCAGCTGGGCACATGGTCAAGTGCACTCCCACCAAGACAAACAACTACTTAGCACACCATGCGGTAGTAAATCCATCCAAAATTACAACTCCGATTAGAGTTGTGATTGACCCATCCTGCCAAACTAGTACTGGCAAATCGTTAAACGATATTCAATTTAAAGGTGCAGTGATGCAGGATGATTTGTTCGATATTCTACTCAGATTTCGAATATATACCTATGTGATAAATGCGGACATTGAGAAGATGTACCGTATGATCTATATTAACCCAACACAGTGCCACCTGCAATGCATACTGTGGCGTGATAATCCATCACAGCCCTTGCTTTCTTACAAGTTGACAACCCTAAGCTTTGGACTAAAATGCTCTCCGCATGTAGCAACTCGATGTTTACTCCAGCTTTCCCATGACATCAAATCTCAATATCCAGAGGCGGCCCAGGCGATAGCAAATAGTTTCTATATGGACGATTTCATATTCGGCGGAGACAACGAAAAACAGGTCGCGCAAACAGCTATACAGGTCCAGCAGACGCTTGCCACCGCGAAATTTAACTTAAGAAAATGGAATTCTAATTCCAGTTATATTCTACAAACAGTGAGTACAACAAATACTCATGTTCAACAACCAACGACACTCTGTCAAGATACACATAAGGTACTGGGGCTTGCCTGGTGCAGTCAGACAGATAATTTGTTATACCAAATTAAAAGGCGACCAATGCCAAACCCACTAACCAAAAGAAAGGTTCTCTCACTAGCGTCGGAGATATTTGACCCATTAGGCCTACTTAGCCCGGTGTTAGTCATAGCAAAAAAATTTATACAGCAACTTTGGAAGAGCGGGGCTGGCTGGGACGAATCTCTCTCAGCTGAACTCTCAAATGAGTGGGAACCCTTCTACAACTCTCTAGACAATCTAAATTCATTACGCCTGCCTAGGCATGCTGCACTAGGTAATAGTACTACCCTAGAACTTCATGGATTTTCTGACAGCTCGTTGACAGCGTACGGAGCCGCCATTTACATAAGATCCATTGACCAGTCTGGCACCATATCAGTTAAATTGTTATGTGCAAAGTCAAGGGTAGCTCGTGATGAGACTATTCCAAAACTCGAGCTTCGGGCTGCATCGTTACTAGCAGCACTATATAGCAAGGTAACCGATATATTAAAATGTAAATTTACAGATAAATATTTTTGGGTGGACTCAAATGTGGCCCTAGCATGGATAAATTCACCAAACATCCATAAACTCAACTGCTTTATAAAAAATCAAGTAAATAAAATAAGGCAGGCAACTTCAATTACCGATTGGCACTGGATCCCATCCAGTGATAACCCAGCTGATTTAATATCTAGAGGATTACAGGCTAAAAAGATGGCAGGTTGTACCAAATGGTGGCAGGGGCCGACCTGGCTAAGCAAACCTACTACCGTCTGGCCCTCCCATCATGTAAACATTCCAACTGTAATATGCAATGTATGCACACATGACATTCCAAATCCATTCATAACCAATTTCATTGACAAATGGTCCAACGTAAATAAACCGGTTAACATATTAGCCTTTATTTTGAGATTTATTAACAATTGTAAAAATAACCAAAACAAAATAGTAGGTCCGTTAACTGTCAACGAGATGTCAGAGTCGAGAAATAAATTAATTAAATTTGCACAAAAAGAAACATACCCATTAGAGTATAAAATACTCAGTACAGGAAAATCAATACCAAATTCATCAAATTTATTTGATTTAAATCCATTTATGGAAAATGACCTCATAAAGGTTGGAGGTCGATTAGGACTCTCACAGTATTCACATAATAAAAAACACCCTACAATTCTGCCTCACAATCACACACTAACAAATCTCTTAATGCTCGCCGAGCATTTAAGACTTTTACACGCCGGCCCTCAGCTCCTCCTCGCATCTATGCGGGAGAGATACTGGCCAATAAAGGGTAAAACCCTAGCAAATAAAATAGTTAGAAAATGCGTGACGTGTTTCAGGGCCAAACCAAGATTAACTACTCCTATTATGGGAAATTTACCTATCGATCGAGTAACCCCAGCAACCCCCTTTTCGAATGTAACTTCTGTCGATTTTGCAGGTCCTTTCACAGTGCGGGACAGGAGGGGACGAGGTTACAAAACTTCAAAATGCTATATAGCTATGTTTGTGTGTTGCTCAACAAAGGCAGTCCATATTGAATTAGTTTCAAGTCTGGAAACTTCCGCATTCCTCGCGGCCTTCAGGCGCTTCATTGCACGAAGGGGAAGGCCGCGGGAAATGCGAAGCGATAACGGTTCTACCTTCCACCGTGCGAGTAAAGATATATCCGAATTATATGAATACCTAAATCTAACCGACAACCTAGATGCAATTACCACTGCTTGTGCGTCGGAAGGAGTAAGCTGGAAGTTTTTACCGCCATATACGCCACACATGGCGGGCCTACATGAGGCCGCCATCAAAAGTTGTAAGATACACCTAAAAAAGACAGTAGCAAATGCCTTGCTAACCTATGAGGAATTTTCCACTGTCTTAACTCAAATTGAGGGCATTCTAAATTCTAGACCAATGTGCCCAATACCTAGCTCAGATAGCGACGAATTATCATACTTGTCGCCGGCCCACTTCCTTTTAGGAAAACCTCTCACAATCCTACCTGATTATAATTATGAAAAAAGCCCTGTTAATGCAATTACTCTGTACCAGCAACTACAGCAGCTCCAGCAGCAGTTTTGGCGGCAGTGGTCCCGAGACTATATCAGTCTCCTTCAAGAGCGTACGCAGTGGAGAAGCTCGAAGGGTCCTGCTCTCCAGCCCGGGACAGTAGTGCTGGTGCGGGAAGACCGGCTACCTCCGTGCCAGTGGCGGCTGGGCCGAGTCGTTGCTGTCTGCCCCGGCCAGGACGGAGTTACCCGGGTCGCCGAACTACGGACCGTTCGAGGGAACATAAAACGTTCCTTTAATAACATATGTCCATTACCTATTCATGTCTAAATTTATGTTTAAGTTCATACCTAAATTATACTTATGCAACGATAAGATAGCATACTAGTACCTAAATAAAGTTCCTATTGTTTTTTGTTTCATTTAGCATGATAACAGACAGAATCTAGCTTAATGCCCCACATACCTAGATTCAATTAAAATAAAATAAAATTAATATACTTAGTACAAAGAGTCTGTCTGGTATCAAGTATCAAATGTAGAGGTCATCTGACCGGCCAGTGACCTTGCTGCAAGTGTGGAGCGTGTGCGATACAAACGCACAGGTTCCATGCTTAGCTCTTTTCAACGATCTGTCCTTCGTTGGCGTTGAAAGGGGTTAACACTGGCACAGCTCTGGTGGGAGCATGTCACAAGCGACACCTAGTGGCGCGTCACAGAGCCACCAAGTCGAGATTTTCCAATACATTGTACTGCTCTCAGTGGTTCGGCTAGTCGCCACTAGGTGGCGCTAGGATCGATCTGCTTACCGACGGTGTGCTCCGCCGGTAAAGCGGGTCGATCGCTCTCTTTCCCTTCAACATGGCTGCAACAAGCATCTTATCATTGTAACGATAATTAATAAATTAATATGGTGAAGAATCTCCTATTTTATTTGGGAAAAACGATACAAATTCCTTCAGTAGGTACTGGGAAATGAATATATTGAAGATGAATGCGCATATAAATGCTTCCATTGAGAACAATGGAAGCATTTATAAGTTTAATTGGTAATACTTTTACTAACAGTGACATTTTTTTTTCAGTGTTTGTCACCTCAGAACTCCGTCATTGGTGAGCGAGGTGAGTTTTTTTTCAAAAATTCAGTTGGATGATGGGATTCATGAGGAATTGAGGGAACCCCTCAATTATATTAGGCACGCGTGTAGTGCTTTTGGTATTTTCTATTATAACTCGTGTATTTACACCCGGTAATCATAAATTTGGTGGAGTGGAATTGATGATGAAAACCACAGATGACTTATGGAATTCCTCAATTATGTACTTAAAAGTAAAAAAGTATATCACAGATTCGGATAAGATTCCGTTGAAATAGCAACTAATGAAGTGCCAAAGGTGATCCTTGTGGAATCGACGGAAGTCCTCAAATATTATCGGCCCACATACAGCGATTCGGTTATTTTCTCTAATAATCAACGCATTTGCTGTCGGAAATGAGTTCATGTGGTAAATTGGAAAAGAAATGTGGAAATGTTCTCGTGGCTTGGCGGAGTACTAAATTGAAGTCGGTTAAAACTTTGTTTTTGAAAGTAAATTATTATTTACCAACCATGACCTAAGACTTGAACGGAACTAGCAATTACAAAATACAAGAGGAGTTTTACGTAGTGTAGTTTATGTTAACTGCATATTATGTTACTGCCGCTAATTAAAGTAACCTTTAATAATACTTATACCATTATGTTTTACAGTACTGACGGATTGATTGATTGACGACATTGGTAACCTTAAAATGTCACAACAGACTATTTAATTGTATGAGATAATAGGGATGCGGACTAATATTTTTTTTATGATGTCATTCGAACCAGTTTTTGGAGAGGAACAAATTTTTGTATGGGAGCAACTACAGTTAAAGAACATAAATACCCAAAAATTTGAGAAACAGATTGACCTCGCTGGCGGCAGCACAAAACGCTTCATACTGATAGACACCCACGTATGACGTCACAAGTGGCATTTTGTACTAATCGTCGTATGGAAAATCTTGTAAATTGTTGTTTCGGTCGCGAAATACTGCGTTTAAGTACATAGTTGTCATACAGTTTTGTTTCTATAAAAGCGTAAGGATTCTATTGGAAATTTTCAAGGTTCATATCTTTTTATGATTTTAATTATATTTTATTAAGATAATTTGATGGTTTAGCTATTTACTACGTTATGAATTTGAACATGAGGCCTATTGCCTATTGGTTTATGAGTCATTAACATAATTTATTCGTGGTCATTGGTCAATAAAATACGGTGAATGTTGTAAACCATAATTACTCCATTACCACGTGCTTTTTTCAAGAAGAACGCGATCCTTTTAATTAATTAGGTAAATACTTTTGATTGGTCATTATCCCCTTAGCGCTTTCCCGGTTGTGCCTTCAAGGAGTCCAGGGTCCGCGTTGGCACCTAATTCCAAGATTTAGCATAGGCACTGTTTTACGAAAGCGACTGCCATCTGATTTTCCAACCCAGAGGGAAAACTTCCCTTTAACCTTGGTTTAGACCAGTTTCCCTACGACGACTTCATCAAAAAGTCACTGTTAAATATGAAATGATATTTAGTCGAGACCAACATCGACTGCTCTAAGCAGTCTAAGCAGTCCGTCTATGGCCCGCGTTAGTATACCATTCTGAGAACTCCACTTAGATCACTCACATAAGACTTCACTTTCTAGACTCCACTTTGCAAAAATGACTAGTACCGCGAACGTTGTCCCTTTATAAAGCGTGTAATCGTTAAGTGTAGCCTGGCGATTATTCTGTATATTACAGATATCAGAAAACTTGAAACTGATATCGAAAGTACGTTACCCAATGAGTAAAATCACATCAATAACTGAAAATAAAACTAGAAATATCCAAAATATTAAGTTGAAACGTTCCTTTGTTTTTAGTGTTCCGTACCAAATTTGGTCCAACGGAACACTTATGCGATCACTCGGGGGCTGTCCGTCTGTCACAGCCAGTTTTCTCGAAGACCGTTTGACATAGGAAGCTGAAATTTGGTACAGATATAGAAATGTATGGCCTAATTACATAAATAAAGTCAAAAATGTGTAAACCCCAATAAAGGAGGCAGTTTGAGGGGTAATAAGGGGTTTCGCAATTTTTTTTTTGGATTGTAAGGAACGTGTGGGGTATCATTCGAAAGCTCGTAAAATTTTGAGACGGTATACACATTTTGAGTCCTTTTTAACACCCGACGCAAAGAGAGGGGTGTTATAAGTTTAACGTGTCTGTGTATCTGTGTATCTGTGTGTCTGTGTATCTGTGTATCTGTCTGTGGTATCGTAGCTCCCAAACGGATGGACCGATTAGAATGCGGTTTTTTTTGTGTCATAGATAACTTTATCCCGAGTGTTCTTAGCCATGCTTCATAAAAATCTGTTCAGCCGTTTTTGAGATATTGGACTATGAAATGAAAATGTCGGGGGTTTTTCAACTTTTCTAAGTTGTAGTTACGATAGCTCTTAATAGTGTAAAATATGACCAAAGTAACTTTTTTTCATACAGTGCTGTCCCCAGCTCTAATTCAAAAACTATAGCCAACTAAGACTTGGAAATACACATGCAAAATAAAATCGGTATAGCGTCTCATTTTACGCTGATTCTTCAGTATAGCCGTGCCTGGTGACGTACCTTGCACTTCGCAGTCTGATAAATGAATATTGATACAATGAAAACACAGCATTGTATTTCGTGTTGTTTCCTGTTTAATACCCGATGTCAAGTAATTAGACAACGCAGGTCTGGTGTTTTCAACAATTACCCACGATCCAGTTAAAGTCTGACCTTCGATTCGGTGTAGTTGTTGCGGATCTGGGAGTCAATATATACTAGAGGTGTAGTTTAGAGATAGATTGTGTATAGTTTATTATATTTCCGTATTTCCGAATGAATCCGACGAATAATTTGCATCAAGTAAAAATAAGATTTATTGTTGTCATAATCTATTCCAATTCCAATAAAGAACTCCGTACTTTATGAATGTTTGTTTTTAGTGTTCCATATTTAAAGCTGATACATAGACCAAAGGTTAATAAACCAAATAGAGGCGTCATAGTTATGACATTATTTAGTGTTCCCATATTATTCAGTTTTGTGCAATTGTTGTGTTTGTTTAAGTGCGCGTGAGCGTGTGCTAAACTTATTTGGCTTGGTTGAAAACCGGCTTCACTAGGTTTTTCGTAATGCTCTGTCTATCTTTTTTCTTGATCTGAGGTTATCGCTCGCGGATTCGACAAATTTAAAGTTATTAACACAACACAGTAAAGTAAAGTAAGTAACTAGCCCTCACACAACAATAAGTGGCAGTGGGCACATTGCGCGTAGAACCGATGATGGCCATTGGGGCGGAAAGGTTCTCGAGTGGCGACCACGTACCGGAAGGCGCAGCGTGGGTAGACCCCCTACAAGGTGGACTGATGACCTGGCTCCGTATCATGGTCGGCCTTATCACGCAATAAGTGACAAGATAAGAGCGTCGTCTCGTTCTACCGAACGGTGTTAGCCAGTGACGGACGCTCTATCTTGTCACTTATCGCGTGATAAGGCAGACCATGATACGGGGCCTGGTAAAGGTCGCGGGAGTCCGCTGGATGCGGGTGGCGCAGAACTGGGCACTCTTTGGGGGAGGCCTATGTCCTGCAGTGGACGTCTTTCGGCTGTCTATCAATTCGATGAATATTTTGGATTTTGTAATTAAACGATTCAGTTGAGAACTAAAGAAAAACACTCCTATTGAATCTTCTTATAAGCGATTTTGTTTGGGTTACTAAAACACACAAGTAATACTATGCTTAATAATGGCTTCAGATTTCAACACTACAAGCAGCTTTTGGTGTTCTATATTTTAACAGTTCTACATATTGTTGACTCTATTTGGTTAAAATCTACAAACAAAATAGCATCAAAGTACGAGGTTCTTTATTTGATTTAAAATTGGAATACCGAGCTGTAGTGGTGAATCGCCTTATACCATTCTAGTTTGAGAGCTTGCTGCAAAAATTTTGAACCCGACACCTAAAAAAAAGGCGAAGACCTAAAACATTAAATTTTTCGTATGTACTGGGAAATGAATATATTGAAGACGAATGCGTAACAGCATTTCACAGGATACTTTCAGAAAATTCAAGCTACCGTCCGCGAGGGGGCGCTCCGCGAAATCGGGGTTCTTAGATTGAATATTTACCTATGACAAACTAAAGCGAATGCCAGGAAAAAGAACATACCAAAACTACATCATATTTGCAATTGAATCGTCTGAACAAAACCATACAAAACCAAAATTGCCTCGATAGAAAAGAACCGCCAAAACATGTCTTATTTTTACTCAATTTCAATAGTGTGAGGTTCCCGTGCATATAAATTAAGTAAAAGTTGAGTGTATAATAGCTTTTCACATTACCTAATGAAAGTACTAGCGGGGTATTTTTATGTAGTCCCTTTTCAGACTTATTGAGGTGAAACGTATTTGGCGTATAGGCCTTTTTTATTTAGCGCGATACCCTTTCTCCCGTCGCGTGTTTCGTGCGGTTCTGTATATCTTTTGTTGCCGTTCGCGGGCGGAGTCAGTCGTAATCGCTCCGCTGAGACGAGAGGACTACGTTCTGTGCTCTCACGACAGCACGATGAACATAATTATTTCAATAATATTGTGACCCAGTATATTCGTCCAGTGAATGAACGTACTCGTATCATTACATTCCAGTAGATATTTTGCTACATTTTGAAATAATATATTTAAAAGTCGACCTTAACATATAGATCTTAAAGTTCAAAATACAACTATAAGATTACGCAGCGATCGGCGGGTGACCGGCTTCTTAGAATAATTTGTGCAGTACATGCAAAACTAGACGAACATTTTTCTGTCGATCGTGTATTTACTTTATGAAAGATTATCACTATCACTACATAGTATAAAACAAAGTCGCTTCCCGCTGTCTGTCCCTATGTATGCTTAGATCTTTAAAACTACGCAACGGATTTTGATGCGGTTCTTTTTAATAGATAGAGTGATTCAAGAAGAAGGTTTATATGTATAATATAGTATCCGTGCGAAGCCGGAGCGGATCGCTAGTTGAGAATAAATCCGGTTATGTTCAAAATCGATGTCTGAGAGGTCTAAATACGAATTCATAGTCAGTGATATTTCAAAAAGTGGTCGCATTATTTAAAATTTTTGAAACATTCGTTGTAAATTAATATGCGCGTTTTTTTAAAGAACAACATACATTGGCAGGCTTCTCGAGGGTGAAGATTCTAGAAATGATGTCCATTTTGAATTCCAATATGGCGGACATTGCTTTTCGAATTTAAACTTTCGTGAGACGTGTTGAAACAGTACTAATAATTACACGGTTCAACTCACGTATTAAATGTCACTACGGGCGACATGTTTCGAACTCTTCGGGAATTCTTCTAAGGATGAGTGTTTTCGCGGCGGTGTCGCTTGAATCTTGTCGTGATTCAAGTGACACCGCCGCGAAAACACTCATCCTGAAGAAGAACTTCCGAAGAGTTCGGAACATGTCGCCCGTAGTGACATTATTGACATTGTTTTTCTTTAAAGTCATCACGGTGTCGCTTTTAGGGTTATCGAGAGTGCAGATTCCAACAATTATTGCCTGCGAACTTGGACATTTTGATATTAAAAAAGTGAACATAATTATGCACTTTTTCTTTAATATGTTCAAAATTGATAACTAAAGGGCCAAAGCGTCTCCATTGTCTCCAAGTACGAATCCGAGATCAGAATTGAAAAATTTGGCCGCCACACAGTAGTGGCCTGAAAATCTGACTTTCAGACATGATCGAAGTTTTCATAATATATTATAGTTTTTTTTTAATGCTACTAATAAATTCACGGTTAAATTCACGTATTAAACGACACGACAGGCGACATGTTTTGAACACTACGGGAGTTCTTCTTCAGGATGAGTGTTTTCGATGTTTGTTTTGAAGAAGAACTCCCGAAAAGTTCGAAACATGCCGCCTGTTGTGACATTTAATGCGTGAATTTAACCGTGGATTTATTAGTAGTATTTTAGACATGTCTCACAAAAGTTTAAATTCGATTATAGCTTTTTTTTGCTTTAGGCTTTTACTAGCCATTATTGTGCTAGCTCACAACCCTTACGTGATTTAGTAAAAAAACGGAAGGCCATATTTCAGTTATAGCTCCGGTGGTTTTTTAAGCAACAAAATGTAGGTAGTGGTATTCCTTGGGTAATTAAAGTAATTTGTACTCTATAAAGTGAGTGTTTTCGCGGCGGTGTCGCTTGAATCTTGTCGTGATTCAAGCGACACCGCCGCGAAAACACTCAATCCTGAATAAGAACTCCCGAAGAGTTCGAAACATGTCGCCCGTAGTGACGTTTAATACGTGGGTGAACCGTGTAATTATTGACATTTTTTTCCTTTAAAGTCATCACGGGTGACGCTTTTAGATTCCAACAATAGGGGCGTAGACACTAAATAAAATAATGTGATATTTTCTCGAAGAAGGATAAAAAAAATTGTCAAATGGAGAAAAAATCAACGCAAAAGGTTAAATAATCACGAAGTTATAAGTGTCCAAAGTTTTAAGAAGGGATGTGTTCTGTCCCTTTTTCGCAAAACGCAACTTCATATGAAACGATGACGCTGGAAGAATGTGACGTCACAGAAGACGGCAACGTGCCGCGCGCATCGTGGTCGGCGACGCCGTCGACGCGGCCTGCCGGCAGCATCCTGTAATGTGACGTCACACACCGTTTGCGTTTTCTCTCTCTAACAAGCAATATTAAAACGGTTGTAGCTTCGTAATTCTTTGAGATATCTGAATGGGATTTTCATCACTATGCATATTTTTTTGCCTTCTTTCTTTTGGAGTAATAATAATTTTCGAGTCTGCACCCGAATTATTGCCTGCGAAGTTGGACATTTTTATATTAAAAAAAGTGAACACAATTTTGCAGTTTTTCTTTAATACGAGTATGTTCAAAATTGATAACTAAAGGGCCAAAGCGTCTCCATTGTCTCCAAGTACGAATCCGAGATCAGACCCCGTATCATGGTCGGCCTTATCACTCGATAAGTGACAAGATAGGGGCATCGTCTCGTTCTATCAAACGGTGTCAGCCAGTGACGGACGCTCTATCCTGTCACTTATCGCGTGATAAGGCCGACCATGACACGGGGTCAGAATTGAAAAATTTGGCCGCCACACAGTGGCCTGAAAATCTGGCTTTCATAAACATGATCGAAGTTTTCATAATAAATTACAGTTTTTTTTAATGCTACTAATAAATTCACGTATTAAATGACGCGACAGGCGACATGTTTCGAACTCTTCGGGAGTTCTTCTTCAGGATTAGTGTTTTCGATGTTTGTTTTGAAGAAGAACTCCCGAAGAGTTCGAAACATGTCGCCTGCCGTGACATTTACGTTAATTTTTTATCCGTTGATTTATTAGTAGTATTTTAGATGTCTCACAAAAGTTTAAATTCGATTATAGCTGTTTTTTTGCTTTAGCCTTTTACGAGACATTATTATGCTAAATTACAACCCTTACGTGATTTAGTAAAAAAACGGAAGGTCATATTTCAGTTATAGCTCTCGAAACTGACTTAGCTACTAGCGAAAATTATATCTTCAAATATAGGTACTTACAGATTTTGTCTTTCTTTCCACTTATTATAATTATCTATAGGTATTCATCATGTTTCATCTGACTGTCGGGGCATATACTATGCGAGAAGGAGCGGGGCAGCAATAGACGCATCAGCGCGGCAGGTACGGGGCGCGCGGGTGATTTCTGATTTTTCCCTGGCGATACGCCCCCTCTTAATCTGTACTTGATTAAGCTCTGCACTTGATTGAGCCTGTTCCTCGGGGAGAAGACCATTTCAAGTTATTTTCCGAGAAGCTCCCGGGAACAGTATGAATCATTTAAAATAACTGAATGTACGGAACACTAATTGCTGAGTTCCGACTCGCACTTGGCCGATTTTTTTAACTTTGTTTTTCAAGAAAATCATCATAATTTGTATTGAAAAAAAAAACGCTTTTGTGGTTGTATGCCACACAGCATTATACTTGTTGATACATATTTGGCAACTTCCGCGCTTGTTTTATTTCCTTATTTAAGTATGTTTTGTAATAAATTCCTTATTTACCTTAGGTTCATCAAACATAATAAATATAATAAATAAATCAGCCTATATATGTCCCACTGCTGGGCATAGACCTCCTGATGAGAGGGAACGGGCAGTAGTCCCCGCGCTGGCCCAGTGCGGGTTGGGGACTTCACATACACCTTTGAATTGATTCGTGGATGTATGCAGGTTTCCTCACGATGTTCTTCCTTCACCGAAAAGCTAACGGTAAATATCAAATCAAGTTCCGAAAAACTCATTGGTACGAGTCGGGATTCGAACCCACGACCGCCGCGCCTCCTGAACCGCTAGGCTACCGTAGCTCATCAAACATACGAGTATTATTTTATTTCTTTTTTAATAGACACCTTTTATTCCATTCTCAAATCATTTTTAGTTTAAAAAATACAATTCCGTAAATAAAAACAACAACAGATAATAAAGGCTTAACACCAAATAAAAATAACGATAATAACTAGGAAGTATAAACATGATCAAAGATAAAAAAAATGTAAAGATAAATAAAAGCCCCCCACCCCGCATCGCACCCGGCTCAAAGGTCCCCATGATCTGCGGGCATCATGGGGACCTTTGAGTATCTTTGAGTTTGAGTTGAGTTACCCCGCTGAACGGCGATGAAGACTTGTTGAACCAAGTACGTCGCGGGGCGGGGGTCACAGCCCCTCTCGTGTAAGGGCCGGCCTAACTCTTTAAAAAGTCGGCGGGCCTCCGAGCCCCAGGGTCCCACGGTTTCTATGGCCACCGGTACAAAGTCGTCATGAAGCATCCCATAAATGGCAGCGCCCCCTCCGCCATGCAAACAGCGTAAGGCCGTCCGGTCTTCCGAACAGCTGATGCTCGGTGGCTCCAACAGGCACGGCATATTGGCCGAAACCATGGCTCGCCGAATAGGTAATTAAGTTTATGGCGAGATGCCTCGGGAATCGTCCTGCACACCTTTGGCAACTTAGGTCGTGGTGATCATTTTCAACCCCCATTGCCCCGCAACGGCAACGGTGGGCCTCGCACACTTTAGCACCCAACCGTATTTTGCATAAATTTTAATGATTTGCGTCACGTTGAACTATGACTTTTATTTGTCAACAAAGAGCAGAAACTCATTAGATGGTAACATTATTATGTGTTTAGAATTATGTACTAGGTACCTAGGTACTACATCCAAAGATTAAAAAATTTGCCTCGGGGAAACGTAAAACCAGAAATCTTAGTCTGTCTATTTTAAGATATCATCTAAAGGTTTGCCATGGAGCCGATCACAATTCCGCGTAAAGGTGAGCATTGGGGCGTGCAGTACCGGGACCGGTTCCAAGATTTTCATTTCCCGGTTCTGGGTTGGGGCCGGTACCGGGAGTCCCGGTTCTCCCGGTTCGTTATGCTTAGCTGATTTATTTTCATAGTTTTTTTTCTTTATGACATAATTTAACTGACAATCGTGTAAGTAACTCTAATGACATTGAAAAAGAAATCGTTGGAATAATTTGGAAAATGTTATAGGAAAAAAAATAAAAAAAATGTTTTACACTTCACTTTCACTTTAATCAGTCTTCACCGTTAAGTAATAAATCAGGTAACAGGAGTCATCGGCCATTATCGTAATCATAACATCATAACATGTGTAGTTATAGTAAGTAATACTTACAAACACCATATTCTAAACATTCTTATAATTTTCACGCATCATCTTAAAATAATAATTAAAAAAAAAAACAATTTTTTCAAAGTTACACAAGTTTTAATATCTAAACACTAGTTATGTAAGTTTGTCAAATTATCTTGACGAGACGCTGATGATTACTTCAATTTTAAATGTGATTAACTTAAGATAATTGTAACATTTGCAGCAATATAATACTCTTAAGTACATAAAACAAATATCATTATTTGCTAACAAAAATCGAATCATCTTACAAATAAATCAACATCAAGGACTAACCCAACCCTGTACATAGCTGCATAGGTATTAAAAGTGAAAAAAAAAACGATATTACTTATTAAATAAATCAACTTTGCTTACCGTAACTGGACTCAGAATTATAATTCCACTTCACATTTTCTCTTTTTATTCCACTTCACAAGTTTCACCGTACCAGTGTCACCACTGGTTCACAAACGAAACTAAACGTTCCAAACAAGGTTCCCGTTAATTATCAGAATAAAATAATATGCGATGTGATGTAAAGCGATAACGTTGCTGTTCTGTTAAAATTACATTTGACGTTATGGAAGGAACCGGGAGAACCGGGACTCGGTGCTCGGTACCGGTTCTTTGGATTCCAAATAACGCCCTAGTGAGCATGCATCAGAGCTGGGCTGTTATTCACTACGCGCTAAAGCGGCTCACCCCGCCGGTCACTCGTCACGAAACTAGACCTCTACCTACGCTTGGTTACTACGCATCGCGGTGTCAAGATATATTTGTGGGTGAGCGTTGAGGTGAGCTTAAACAAGTTACAGAATAGGGGGGCTGTGCGAGGCTGCGAGGCGGCGACCGAGGAAACATTTACAAATAGCGTGGCCAACCGCGCTCGCGCATCGCTTCCTATTGGTCCATTGTCTTCACATGTCTTTGACGTCGGCGACAGCTCGGCTCATTTGTCAAAAGGAAAAATGGACCTCTTTTAGGATCACTTTATTGTCCGTCTGTCGAGACCCTTTATGCCAGGAACGCGTAGAGGTATTGAGTTGAAATTAAAACCAGGTCTTATCCAGGTCCAGGTCGGTCCAGGGGTTCTACTGAAGTCCCTTGTACAATCCCTTGCAGGTGCGAAAAAATCAACTTCATAAGTTAACGTAAAACAAAGAACACGGCCGTTTATGGCGCAAATAATGTATTATTTCAAAGTCAAAGTCAAAATCATTTATTCCATTGACATACAATATGCACTAGAATATGTCTTATAACTAGGTTTAGGTTGCGTTCAACGCTCGCTCGCAAGTAATATTGTCTTATACTACAAGTACAGGGAAAAACCGGAAAACTAGAATTTGTAATTTTGTACGGAACCCTCGGTGGGCGAGTCCGACTCGCACTTGTCCGGTATTTTTTGAACTTTACTTCTGAGCATCCTTTCGGGTTTCGCTAGCGGTCCTGTTTGCCTGTGGGTGGACCCCGCCATGGAGTCACCCGAAGAGTAGCTTGCCTATCGGTGTTTTATCGGATAAGTACATTTTGGAGAGTGTGCGCAGGAACTGCACAACTCAATTCCACCTTCCCCGTTCCATCACCGAACGACCTGGGGACCGATTTTTGACTTTCGAGCGCTCGACTCTTTCACTCGAAAACTGACAAAAATTATGAAATGCTATTTTGAAATAGCGATAGAAAATTTAAAAACGAGTGGTATTGACCACTCGTATTAAATTCTATTGGTAGAAAGTAAGTGCCTGCCATTTTGACTCTACAAACATATTTACTTTTATTTGATTTTCGAGCGTTCGAAAGTCAAAAATCGATCCCCAGGCGTGGGGAGCGAATACATCCTGTTGTCAACTTATCACTTATTCGCACGAAGCGATTTGCCTCGTCTTTCTTAATGCGAACTGCTAAGGAATGGAATTCGGTCCCTTCATCTGTATTTCCTGAGAACTACGATCTAGGTGCCTTCAAAACTAGAATGAATAGGCTATTACTGAGCCAGTAAGCTTTATAGTCCAGGCAATGAACTGACAACTTGTATGGAAAAAATGACAATTTTGGAAATAATTTATATGAGCTTATTTTTTATGTATAACGGATATATTATCAATTAAATAGTTACCCAGCGACAAAATCCGACAAAATTTCAGACATCGAAGAAATGATAAGTTAACTGGCTTCTGAAAAGTCAGTAAAAATATTAATAAATGTTTTTGTCTTTATTTTGGTTCATTCACATTTGCTCTTTAATATTCAAGATAAATCGTAAAAAAAAATATAATGCATGCTTCATTTAAATCTACATAATTACTTCTGGGTGGAAAGTTTTTGGATTCTTGACATAATAAAATCAACGTCATAACTAAATCATCTTAGAATAACATTTTCAAATGAAATCAACAAAAAAATGCTATTATAAATTAATGTTTTTCAAAACCGTATTTTGCCTGGAGTATTATCTTAGGCTCGTTGCTTACCATCGGGTGAGACTAGGGTCAATCATTGCACAGTCTTGTATAGAAAAAAGGTCGATTGTTAGTTACGTTAGGTATTGAGGTTTACTTATGTGTAATGAGGCCCAACACTAACTTTTATACCCTTTCTCAACATTTGATACAATAGGTCGCTTCTGCACTTGTACATGATCTGTGACGGCGCAAGCGCCGCGACGTATATCAGTGAGGTAACTCGTTTTCTTGGGTTTAGTTAGTAGTGTACCTTCTTACAGTTTAGTGAAAAAAATCAAGTTGTGTGCCAAAGTGATACCCTGTAAGTACTTATTCCCCTAGTCAGACTGGTTTGCAATATGGCCCAAAAACGCACTGCTTAGCGCGCTGTTATGGTTTATAAATTTTTAGGGTTCCGTAACTAATCTGGGAAAAACGGAACCCTTAAAGTTTCGACATGTCCGTATGTCCATCTGTCCGTGTGACACAGGCATGTTTATTCGAAAACTATAAGGTGTATTTAAATGATATTTGGAGTAAAGGTGTATTTACATAAAAACATCCTGACTTATAAACAAATATTCCAAGATTTTTTTGTCAAATTATGAGAACTACTAGTCATAATGTAACGTCCGACACGCACTTGACCGCTTTTTTATGACTAATTATTATAGTGTTTAGCCGCCTACCATCGGTTCACCGCTTCCTTATACCCTGTGGGGCTCCAGGTCCCCCTCCGATCTCGCGTCTCCCCGCGCCACAGATAAAGATCCGCGAGGGCCTTCACGTCCAGGTAGGGTCATTACGCTGGTTACGCGACCACCTTCGGTTAGCGACCACCTGAAAGGAGAAGGTTTTTTCTATTGAAGATAATATTAATTCTACAGACCCTATTGAGACAATTAGTTGTACATGCTTTTTTTTTTGGTGTTACAATAGAAATCTACTAAAAAACCTAGAAAATATCCTTTCAGTCCACCAACTCAGCTAAGTGGTCGCCAACCGGCACATTAAATTAGGTGGTCGCTAACCGGCGAAAGGACCCAAGACATGGTTCCGGCTAGAGTGTAGTGTGTCTGTGCGAACTGCACTCAACTCACGCTTGACACAACTTTTATCGACAGTGACACAATAATACGAACGTGTCACATCACTGGAGGCATGTGCCAGGATTGACTTCTTAGCGGCGGGGTACCGTAGTCTATCCTCTTTTCATTGCACTGTTGATTTTATTTATCGTATGGCGTATCTGTGTATTTAGAACCGTGTAGATAGACTAGTGACATCCTCCTCCAGCACGGCTATCACAGCACGGCCCGCGAGCTTTGTCCCGGGGCGAGAACTATCCTTCTCTTTCTAATTTAACGCTTAGGAGCCTGGTATAATACTCTTAAGCTGGGTTGAGCATTCACGATCACTCCAAAAACCCGATTGAGCGGCGCCGCGCCAAAATCGGTCCATGAATGTCAAAATTGTAGCGTTTAAACATGGCTGGCGCAGCCCGTTTGATATTCAAACGGATGGGTAGGCATAGAGCGACGCGGTAACGCGTTGTCCGAATGCAACGGTCGTAAATGTCAAAATCATTATATATTATGAAAGAAAGTGTACAATGTGCGTGCCGCTGCCGCTAAAACTCAGAAATGAGTCCCAGTACGATCAAGGGAGTTATATGATGTGGTAGCTCTCTATCTCCCGTCTATGAAGAAGGTTCCCGTTTTTACATGCAGGGCGTGCTTTTGAAGATATAAGGGCTGGAAATTTCGCCCTTTAGAAATTTCTAGAACAGTCCAGAACATACGAGAGTATTCGAGAGCATTCCACAACATTCTGGAATCATACCTCTCTGGCAACAAATACAAATACTGCGACTAACGAAAAAATTCAGAGTTGAACTATCCATAGAACATAGAACAGCAACTTTTGCTCAACAACTCTTACAAATAGGCGAAGGCCCAGCCTCATTTAAATCAACTGTGATTTCTGCAACATAGCCACTACTGAAAACGAACTCGTCGACCAATTTTATCCAAAGATTTTTCATAACTATACCAATCCGGAGTGGCTATTGCAGAGGGCAATTTTAGCAACTAAAATAATATTGTCGACCATATTATGGCCTGTAATTTTCAAAAGAAAATGCCTGGTGAAGAGAAAATAACTATAGTTACAAATCGATCGACACGACGGTAAACGTTGAAGAAAGTGTCAACTTCCCTACAGAATTTTTAAATTCGTTGCACGTAACCTACCAGGAATGCCACTATCTTGCCTTCGACTGAAAATTGGATCTCCAATCATACAACTCAGAAATCTCAACTCACCAAAATCATGTATCGGAACAAGGATGATCGTCAAACAGCTATCGAATAACATCATCGAAGCCGAACTTATGAAAGAATTAATGAATGAATATATTCATGTATTTATTTGTACTACTGCCCGTTCCCTCTCATCCATGAGAGGAGGCCTGTGCCCAGCAGTGGGACGTATATAGGCTGATTTATTTATATATATACATGTAAAGATCTTAAAACTCTTAAAAGTAAAGCATATATATAGCGAAACACTATGTTTTGCCGGTTGACGTACCAATATTTTATATTTTTTTATTTGTTCATGCACTGTCCCATTACCTATTATGATATCAAAATCTAAAATAAAATATTAATAACAAAATCAAAAATATAAATTACAGTGCAACACCTGCGATCTGGGGCATTCACGAATTCACCGCCCTAGGTACGTAATGTACTATTTTGTTTTAATAATAGTGTTAACTTTTTCTTAAGTGGTCCACTTTCTAAATCTTGTATGATGCTTGAAATTTTATTAAATATTACATCACATAGCAGTTTTACATGCTTTGTGACGCAACATACTTTCATACTGTAGTCTTGTAGAGAGCCTTCGTGTTTCGGCAACTTTATTATAAAGATTACATTTTACAAAAATAGCTACTTCTAAAATATACATACAAGGGAATGTCAAGATTTTTAGTTGTTTGTAATATGGAATGTAATTTTTAATCCACAGATAGCTCGGACGCAACTTTTTTGAGCCTTGAATACTGACTCCTTATCAACTAAATTGCCCCAAAAAATATTATAATTCGGAAAGCTTGTAAAGAGCAAAAGCAGTTTTTTTTACCCAGCTCTTGTACATGGTATTTCCACGTGAGCTGTCTGTCAATAAGTAAGCCCAAGAATTTAGCCACTCCGACCGTTGCTATATTATTCCCTTTATAATTAATACTACTATCTTTTAATTTAGTTCGTTGATTAAAGTGCATTACATTGGTTTTAGTCAAATTAATTACTAGATTATGATTGTTCAGCCACATTAGTTAGTCAGTTATTGTATTATTGATGTTATGTTCATAGTCAAAAAAGGTATTATATTTTAAAATAGTTGTGCTGTCATCTGCAAACAAAATCATCGGATGAGAAATGGCTTTTACGACGAAATATATCAAGAATAACAGAGGTCCTAGTACACTTCCCTGCGGTACACCATAACTGACATACTCGTATCTTGCATCTGATAAAAGCACTTTGTGGGTCAAGCTTTTAACAAAGGTTCTAGTTAATTCAGTATATTGCGACCGGTTGGAGAGGTAGGACTTTATGAGTTCTAGTATGTTTCCTCTGATACCATAAGATAAGCATTGAGTTTGACTGGGAGTATGACTGGGAAGGAAAAAGGACACACAGTATTTATCCCCAGAATACCACTGATCTCTACTGAATTGCCATTCCAATTTATAAGACTGCAATTTCCAATCAAATTAGCCTATAAAGATAGATTGTGAATAGTTTATATTTCCGTATTTCCGAATGAAACCGACGAATAATTTGCATCTAGTAAAAATAAGATTTATTGTTGTCATTATAATCTATACCAATTCAAATAAGGAACTCCGTACTTTATGAATGTTTGTTTTTAGTGTTCCATATTTAAAGCTGATACATTGACCAAAGGTTAATAAACCAAATAGAGGCGTCATAGTTATCACACTTATCCATTATTTATATAGTGTTCCCATATTCAGCTTTGTGCAATTGTTTTGTTTGTATAAGTGCGCGTGAGCGTGTGCTACACTTTTTTGGCTTGGTTGAAAACCGGCTTCACTAGGTTTTTCGTAATGCTCTGTCTATCTTTTTTCTTGGTCTGAGGTTATCGCTCGCGGATTCGAAAAATTTAAAGTTATTAACACAACACAGCAAAGTAAAGTCTAAGTAACTAGCCCTTACACAACACACAACAGTAAGTGGCAGTGGGCTAGGCACATTGCACGCAGAACCGATGATGGCCATTGGGGCGGAAAGGTTCTCGAGTGGCGACCACGTACCGGAAGGCGCAGCGTGGGTAGACTCCCTACAAGGTGGACCGATGACCTGGCCCCGTATCATGGTCGGCCTTATCACGCAATAAGTGACAAGATAAGAGCGTCGTCTCGTTCTATCGAACGGTGTCAGCCAGTAACGGACGCTCTATCTAGTCACTTATCGCGTGATAAGGCAGACCATGATACGGGGCCTGGTAAAGGTCGCGGGAGTCCGCTGGATGCGGGTGGCGCAGAACTCGTCATTGAGGCACTCTTTGGGGGAGGCCTATGTCCTGCAATGGACGTGTTTCGGCTGATATAATGATGACGCATCAATATCGATGAATATTTTGGATTTTGTAATTAAACGATTCAGTTGAGAACTAAAAAAAAAAGCGAATGAATCTTCTTATGATGCGGTTTTGTTTGGGTTACTACAACACACAAATAATACTATGCTTAAGATTTCATTTCAACACTACAAGCAGCTTTTGGTGTTCTATATTTTAACAGTTCTACATATTCTTGACTCTATTTGGTTAAAATCTAGAAACAAAATAGCATCAAAGTACGAGGTTGTTTATTTGATTTAAAATTGGAATACCGAGCAGAGTAGTGAATCGTATTGTTGCCTTGTACCATTCAAGTTTGAGTACTTGCTGCGAAAATGTTGAACCCGACACCTAAAAAATGAGATGAGCAGCAGTTTAGTTAGTAGTAGTTAGCTTCAATATCAGGAGATGAATCATTTAAAATAACGGAATGTACGGAACACTAATTGCTGAGTTCCGACTCGCACTTGGCCGATTTTTTATTTCAATGCCAATTTACGTTGTAAGGGTGTTATGACAGAAATCAATTCTTAGGGTGCGCCTGGTATACAATTTTAACTACTTACGCTGCTATACATCCCGGAAGCCCCCAAGCCGGAAGGGTGTAGCAACAATTTAAAATACTACTTGCACAGTTCGTTCAAATTAAAACTAGGCATATACATATCAGGAAAGACGTTTACTTACATCAAATAACTTAACAGTTAAAATTCTATAAACTAATATCTTCCATATAGGGTCATTTCGCCGGTTAGCGACCACCTAATTTAATGTGCCGGTGGGCGACCACTTAAGGCACCGTAGGTTCATGGTCTTATCTCCCTCTCACTGAGCATAAGCGTGAGCGAGATGGAAGTGCGTGCTCGGAAGCGCGGATATCATGTTTTTTAATTATAGTTTTTTGGCCGTTTAAATAAATAAAAATGTAAACACTGATTTCCCTCAATCATGATATTGCCGATTTTTAAAAGCAATTTTAATATTTATAGCTTTTGTGCATAATTTGTTACGAATATTTTAAGTGTATTTTTGTGTGTTTTAGACCTATGTTCGTGATTTTTTTCTATCGAGCGAAATTTGCTTAATCATGTTTCGAAGCACTGATTTCCCTGCAGAAAAGCCTCAAGATTACTATGCGTATTTTTTTGAAACCATATTATTATAAACAGACGCATTATATTGTTTCAAAAACTCTGTTCACTTAACTTCCCTGAACCTACGGCGCCTTAAGCCGAGTTAGTGAACTGTAAGGATATTTTCTCGGTTTTTTAGTAGATTTCTATTCTAAAACAACAAAAAAATGCATGTACAAGTAATTGTCTCAATAGGGTGTGTAGAATTGATGTTATCTTCAATAGAAAAAACCTTCTCCTTCAGGTGGTCGCTAACCGAAGGTGGTCGCGTAACCAGCGAAATGACCCTACTCTGCTATGGATTAGTAGCACTTCTATTAGCTTAACGTATAGTGCGTAACTAATAGTCCATTATCGCCTTTGACCTTGCAGCGGTGTCGATGTAGTCCAATATACGATGTTGCGTGGGTCATCATGAATTTGGTAATAAGTAGTCTCAATTAATCAATAATGCATGTCGAAGTTTCTGGATCGGTGACCACTTTGATTGGTCTCGAACTACTGTATTGAAATGGAATTGCGTTATGAATGCGATAAATAGAATTAAAGCTCTTTTTGCAAGACGCTTTGTCTCTCAAGCATGCATCATCACACGCTACCGAATTAGCATTCCATATTATTCTATGGCTTTGGAAGGTTAAGAATATTAGCAAATCTATTTAATGCGTACGTTAACGTAGCGTGTACGTCAAAGGTGACGGCTTGGCGTAGACTTTAAGAGGAAACATAAGGTCGAGACAATTGAGAAATAGGTATTTGTAAAATGTATTGCTGTCGCGCCAACCTGATAGTTTTTAAGTATTGTACGTTAGGCTTGTTTAAACTATTCCAAATTTCAAATTGGTAGCGTAGGTAGTTCCTGAGATAATTAAATCGTGACAGAACATTCAGCCGCACCATAACACCATAAGAGTTACTCTTTAAGTTTTTGGTACGGAACCCTAAAAACAGAGTTCTCATTTTATATTGCTCCGCTTCTTCTACTGTCCCTCAACTCAATCTTTATCGCACAAAAGAACAACTTATCGTACAAAAGTCGGCCTTAATGCCGCTTAATGTACATACATTGTACTTTTTCCTTTTCAAGGCGAGAATTAAGCCCTGATTCCCACTATGTAGGTATGTCGTCTGTCGGGACGATTTTTTATCGTGTGTCGTAGTGGCAGAACATTTCATATGAAGCTGTTCACACTTGTCGGACACCAATTTGTATGAGGCGACGACACACGATGAAAAATCGTCCCGACACGACAGACGACATAGTGGGAACGGGGGGTTAGTAGGGTAACTTGTCCATCGATGAAACACCAACATTTCTAAGCATCCTATCTTCGACATTTTTAAATTTACTAGTCTGATATTTTGCACTAAGATAGATACTTTCATTAGTAATCACGACGTATTAAAAAAGTACTTCACTTTTACAGCTTTTTTTGTAGAGAATGTAGATGTGTTTGATGTGACCTTGCCTTCCACGCGTCGCGTCCACACCAACACCGACCCCGTATCATGTTCGGCCTTATCACACGATAAGTGACAAGATAGAGCGTCCGTCACTGGCTGACACCGTTCGATGGAACGAGACGACGCTCCTATCTTGTCACTTATCGCATGATAAGGCCAACCATGATACGGGGTCTGAGCGTGTTCGAGGGTTTCCGCAATAGGTACGTCCTATGAGCTATACAGGCCCCGTAGCATGGATGGCGTTATCACGCGATAAGTGACAGGATAGGCGCGTCGTCTCGTTCTATCGAACGGTGTCAGCCAGGGACGGAAGCTCTATCCTGTCACTTATCGCGTGATAACGCCATCCATGCTACGGGGCCGGACTATTTAGCAACATCGGGTTTTGGAGATGTTCAGGTGCACCAAAGTTTCAATAATGGACAGGTGACCCTATGTAGGTAATGAAGATGATTATTGATTTCATTATGGTAGTTTAACCTCCTATTTATAATCTGAAGGGTTACATACCAACTATCTTTTTATTTTTAATTGAACAGCGAGGTAATTCACAATTAAAATTGAATAACTAACTTAATGGCTGGCGTAGAGGTTACAGCGTCATCGTCCCACGTTCAATTATGTTACTTCGAGATGTACCTAATATAGGTTCTGAGGTAAATCGACGTAGGTATTTATTCTGTATGAACACGCTTTTCGCTAGAGGTTAATGTTTTAAGTTTTGCTTAAACAATTTAAAAAAAAGATTACCGTTTACCAATTATAGTATAAATATTCAGTTAGATAATCGGTAATAAATTGTGTTATGATGTTTGCGGGTTTTTTATTCTTTAGCTTGCTATATGACAAGAACAATTGACTGTAACAAATTAACTAAAATAATTTAAATTTTCCTGTCAAATTAGAATTTGTAACAAAGTTATGTAGTGATTTTTCCAGAATATTTTACTATTTTATCCCGAAAAGGAGCAATGTATTGTGACTATTTGTGACGTCTATTAGAATACAAAAAATGAACATATTAACTTTTATATATTCGTTTCGAATCTGAAATAATTACAAGCGCGTTAACCCTGTATTGATTTGAGGATTCGTTGTGGTGGTAGCTAGAGATAATGTAAGTCATTCAATCTGAACACATCGCATCCATGCAAGGATTTACCCTTGTTTTACCGACAAACTTTTAATCGAATGAATGTTTCACCGAATTTTCATTTCATCGAAAACATTTTTTTTTTCATAAACATTAAACTTATCTGGATCTTTATACAATAAACCTAACCTAACCTAATGGGTTCTATACAATTACCTTTTATCTTTACCTAAAAAATAACGGCTTAATGAGAAAAAAAACTATGAAATAAAAAGACCGGGTTGCACTCCGGGAGTGCCGGCAGAAGTGAAAACTCAATAACATTGTAACAGTTTTTCGATCAGGTCACGTGACATCTTACGATGTCACCCTAAAAATGAATTTGACGCAAATTTATAAATAATTATCAATTATTTAGACGGACGGCCCGCGGGCGCGTTGGGTGCGACGGGCCGCCGGCTCCGGGCGGCGGCAAACACAATACCAATTTGTTTTTGCCATTGCCAAATATTTTTCAAAGCTTTATCTCTTTAGAAATAACGTCTAAATTCGAAGTATTCGAATTTGCACAGCAGACGGCGGTGGCGACCAAAATATCAATTTGTTTTTGCCGTTGGTAAATATTTTTCTAAGCTTTATCTCTTTAGGAATAACGCCCAAATTCGAACTATTAGAATTTTCTCAATAGCAAAACGGTGAAGGACGCGTTGGTATTATTACAAATTTATTTGCAGAATATGCTATTGCAAAAAGTGTTTAACGGCTTTATACTCTTACGAATAGCGTTCAGTTTTGAATGAAGTTGAATCGGCCAGCAGCAAAAAGTGACCTCCTTCACATTTGACGTCACAAAACTCAGTCAGTATTTAACAATTTTTCCCATCCCAAAAAGTGCTCAGCGCCGCTAAAGAAGTTTTCACTTCAAAAATCGATGAAACAAAGCATTCGGTGAAACGTTTGTCGGTAAAACGAGGGGATCCCGGAACTGCTACTTGTGTATCTCTCGTCACTTCAGATGATTTTGAATTTTAATGTTGTTTATTTTTTTATTTTTATTTATTTAATTATGAAACAAACGGTCATACAAAAAATATTGATACAATTTCTTCTCTTAATCTAGACTAGACATGCGCGCCGCCGCGACGCGCCGCCGCTATTAGGAGACAGCGCGCCGCCGCCGCCGCCGCTAGTTCGAATTTCGCGCCGAAGTTTTACACAGTGTGCTAGAAATGCTCGAAAGTATGGCGCATTGTTGGAAAGGAAAGAAGACTTGTATAAATAACATTTTACGTAGGATTGGGCAAGACGATCTCAAAATTACCCCACCAGAATGCAACTTGTTAGAGGATTTATGCAATTTTCTGAGCAAGTTCCGTCAAACTGTTGAAATTTTATCAGCATCAAAAACAAGCACAATTAATCTTGCTCTCGTCTTTAAAGCTGAAATAAAAGAGGTGCTTAATTAAATTGACGACGACGAGACGCTTTATATGCTTATAAAGGAATATGATGATTAAACTTGACACACGCTTCCCAGCCAGTAAGGCTGTTGTTGATGCCGCATTATTAGACTGTAGGTTTATGAGGCTTCAAGAAGTTGACCTCTACCTGACTGCGAATAAAATAACTCCAGCCAGTTTCTTGGCAGAATATGCAAAGGAAGTAAAATCTCAGTATCAACCTTTGCTAAACCAGGAAGACGAGAGCCCAAGTACAAGTAAACCTTCAATACTAACACGACTCTCGCGCAAGTATAGTATGCAACCGATTTCACATGCTGCTGATGGTGAAGTTGACCAAGAAGTGTGGAAATACCTTGCAACTGCTGATCTAGCAGAACTTGAAGATGGGACATTTTAGCATACTGGAACGCAAGAAAAACTGCCTACCCTCGTCTGTCATCCATGGCTCGGGCGTTATTATGCATTCCAGCAACTAGTACACCCAGTGAAAGGGTGTTTTCAGTTGCTGGATTGCTTTTAACGGCCAAAAGATGTAGACTTAGCCCGTTGAGGGTCAGCAAAATTATGTTTGTGCATAACAATTACAAAAGTTGCAAAAAGAGTCCTAAGAGTGTTTCATTAAATGTTTAATTACTGTTATTTTATTAAAGAGCAGTTTTTCATTATTATTTAACCCCATGAACGCGATATTTAAAAAGTTGAAAAATCTCACGCCGCCGGCGTTATGCCGCCGCCGAGGATTTTTTCGTAGCGCGCCGCCGCCCTGTTTTTTCCGACCGGCGCGCATCTCTAATCTAGACCTATAGTTTCCATTTTTATTAAACATATCTTTATATAAGCACGAAAAAGTACCTATCCTGGATCAGGTTAAGCTAATTAGTAAAAGGTTACACAGAATTTTTAGAAACAGTTTCACAGAAAACCTAGTGAACGGAAACATGTTCTACGTATTTAGCAACTTTTTGAATAAGTATCGACAATAAACATGATGAAATATATTAATACTTTTATATATTAATATACGTTAAGATTTACATACTACTAGTCCTGAATTTTTTTTTTATTGAGCTTATGGTACAATTAAATATATCAATTTTTTTTACAACGTTATTTTCATTATAAAGTGCACATGCCCGCTTAATAAACATATTTTTAGAATAGTTAGTTCTACTACATGGGATGGACAATAAATGTTTGTATTTGAGACGACATCGGCGTTCTTTATTACCTGGAACTCTTATACATATATCTTTTAACAAGCTAGGGGCATCGATATGACTATTATTATTTTATATAATAGAACCGAATCAACACAGTCTCTCCGACACTCAAGCGACTGCATTTTATGTCGGTTTAGGGATTCCACATAATCTTTGTATTCAATACCGCATTTGAAATCAAGGGCTTTTTGGAACTTTTTCTGCAACCTCTCTATCCTGTCAATATCTCTGTCCTGTGTAGTGGGGTTTCCAAACAGCACATGCAAACTCAAGCCGACTTCGTACATAACTGTTATAAAGAATTTTAAGTGTTAAGGTATTCCTGAAAGGTTTACCAATTCGCAGGATCATACCTAATTGTTTAAAAGACTTAGCTAGGATGGAATCGATATGAGGTATAAATGATAATTTGTTGTCCATGACTACTCCAAGATCACGAATCTCGTTTACTCTTACCAGGTCTTGGTTACATAATTTGTAATTAAAGTAGGACGGTGTTTTTTTTCTAGAAAAACTAATTGTATTACATTTGTCTATGTTTAAAAACAAATTATTCTCTCTACAAAAGCTCTCAAAATTACATAGATCATTTTGTAACAGTTCGCAATCAGAAGAATTCCGGATAACTTTGTAAATTTTTGCATCATCTGCATAAAGAAGAACATAGGAGTGGGAGATACATTTTACGATATCGTTAATATATAACGTAAACAAAAGAGGGCCCAAATGGGAGCCTTGAGGGACACCGGAGCTGATATATTTACTTTGAGAGGTAAAGCCTGATATTACCACCGACTGTGTGCGATTCTCTACATATGACTTAATCCAACGAAACAAATCACCATGTATACCGAGTTCCCATAGCTTGCATAATAAGGTATAGTGACATATTTTGTCAAATGCCTTGGAAAAATCGGTATACACGGCGTCCACAGAGAATCCATCATCCATAGCTAGTAATATATCATTCGTGAAAGTTAACAAATTCGTATCCACCGAACGGCCTCTGTAGAACCCATGTTGATTGGGTATTATATGGTGTCGCACAACAGCAGCTCAGTTGTCAGTAACATTTTTTTCTAGGAGTTTGCTAAACTGACATATTTAGATATTGGTCGATACTTTTCAATATTACGGCTTGCCGGACCCTTTGGCACAGGAGTTATCCATGCTTTTTTCCATATAGCTGGGACACAACCATCCTTGATAGATTTTTTGAAGATTATCGTAATTGGAGCTGTGAGGGAAGCATAACAATTTTTAATAAAAAGTGGGTGTATTCCGTCAGGTCCTGCGCCCTTATTAACATTAACAGATTTGAGATATCGTCTTACAATATCTTCACTCATTTCAATTGAATTTATATCTATCAAGGGATTAGTTGGTGCAGCCAAATTATCCGTATCAGTAGAACTCCTGTTATAAACTTCAAACACAGAATGGAAGTGGCTGTTAAATAAATTACAAATGTTTTCGCCGTTAGAGGTGACAATGTCTTTGTAAACCATAGTTTGCGGCAAACCGTTACTTGAAAAAATAGATTTAATATATGTCCAAAAGTATTTAGGATTATTTTTTATATTGTTTCCTGAGAAAGATATGAACTCACGGTAACATTTTTGTTCCATTTTTTCGGCACGTATTCGTAGGATTTTAAAACTGTCATAATCAAGTGGGTTCCCGTATAACTTCCAACGCTTGTGAAACATACATTTTTCATTAAGGATTTTTTTCAAAGATTTATTATACCAAGCTGGTGTTTTTGATAAAGACCGTAGCCTTCGCCGAGGAACATACTTGTCAATTAAGTGATTTAACAAATTATATAATTTTTCAACTGAAGCTTCGCAACTAATATTACAAAAATAAGTACCCCAATCTATATCCCTTAATTCTTTATTAATATCTTCGTAATTAGCCGAGTGAAAATTGTAAATCTCTTTCACAAGAGGCGTTAATTGTGGCACATAGCTAAGTTCAAAATGTATTGTTAATGCCTTATGGTACAATACATCCTCAGATACCAATGGTTTATCACACGTAGATACTATGCAACCCCTATTGCATAATACTAAGTCAAGTAAATTATTATACGAATTAATGATACAATTATATTGTTTTAGGTCAGAAAAGCATATAAAGTCTGCTAAGCATCGCGTTGCAAAGTCGTTACCCGACGAGAGCTCCATTAAGCCCGACGATGTCGGTACCCAATTAGCTTGAGATACATTAAGGTCACCCATTATAAGAAATACTTCATTACTATGGTCTACCGTTAATTGGCACACTATATATCCAAAAATGATATTAATGATTCCCTATATGTTATATGTCTTGCTCCTCAGATCGGCATTCACCCAGCATTTCTGCAAGTCCTTGGTATCCTGCGGCCCATCTTTGCACTGCAGCCCCTGCTTGCGCAGCGACGCGCCGGTGACGATGATCTGGCTTCTGCTCTTGACGGTGGCCGCCATCGCTATAGTTATCTACAGGCGAAAGCGCCTGGACATATACAAAGCGTACGATGCCATGCCATTGGGCATACAGAGATACCCGCTTATAGGACACGGGTATATGTTCACGGGCACCGACGAAGGTATATACGATACGCAACCTCGGCACTATTACGGCCCGGCTACGACTTCGAGCGGTGGCGGTAGCGGCAGCGGTTTTTCTAATTTGTTGCGTGTGATCCCAACTAACCACAGTGCGTTGCGCGTCTCGACCGCGTAACGAACATATAACTCTTGCCGCGCCGTAATTCGCGCAATGTCGTGACTGGGCCGCCGTTACGATAGCTCATATGGGAAATATGTAGCTCTGATCCGATTATTATACTATACTCTTCGATACTACATCAAACTGGACCAAAGATATGGGAACGAGAGCGGAACAGGCGTGTCCGTTCCCATATTTTATGACCCCGCACGTAGCGAGCGTTTGATAATATGTAGTATAAGAGCCTTATCACACTTGCGATTTGCGAGCGTGTTTTCTATACAATTATCAGTCGCGGCGAACACGCTGCGTGATCGCCTTCATACAAAATACGCTTGGAAATCGCAAGTGTTATAAGGCTCTAACTGTCGCACTTCAGGGTCAAGTTCTAAATAATTTGTTTAACCTGGTGTATGTCTTACTTTACAGATCGGATGAACTTCTTCATAAAGATAGGCCGGGTAGCACTACAGCAAAACGGCTTCAGTTCATTTTGGCTTGCTCACAAAATGTACGCCGGTAGGTATTAAAAAAAAGTATAAAAATAACAGGACAATCGATTTAGGCTAGTGGGAGTGACCATCGTAATCTCGAGCTGAGCATGAACTGTTGTTTCTGAGTCTTGGACGTTGTCTGTATATTTAGGTATTCATTTCTATTAAATATAGCGTAGTGTAGCAAGCCTTATTGAACTTTTTATGGGTTTAGTTTAGATTATATAAGATTGTCCCTAAAATGTATTTATCTTACCTTACAAGTATGCTAATGCTAAATGCAGATCCTAAAGACTTAAATGTTTAGGCCACTTCCGAATTTGGCGAGACAAGAATCGGATGCTGTATTTTGTATTTTACCTAAAGCGTACCGCGGTCTCCCAGCGGGCGTAGCACGGTTGCCATTTCATCACTTATCTTTGTGCAGATACTTGTGAGAACGCGACGGATGTCTTCTCCATAGCTCACTTATCTTTGTGCAGATACTTGTGAGAACGCGACGGATGTCTTCTCCATAGCTCACTTATCTTTGTGCAGATACTTGTGAGAACGCGACGGATGTCTTCTCCATATCTCACTTATCTTTGTGCAGATACTTGTGAGAACGCGACGGATGTCTTCTCCATAGCTCACTTATCTTTGTGCAGATACTTGTGAGAACGCGACGGATGTCTTCTCCATATCTCACTTATCTTTGTGCAGATACTTGTGAGAACGCGACGGATGTCTTCTCCATAGCGGTAAGTGATAAAATGGCAACCATGATACGCCCCTAGGTAGGCCTACATTACATCTCACCTGGTGTTTATATTTATTTCGCTCTCGTCTATCCCAATAGTATATTAGTATATTAGTTTATATATTAAATTGTATGACGTTTTCGTGAGTCACCAACGGTGCTGGCTGAAAATCAGCGCTGTAGGTGTCTGACACCTCAGCATAATGCTGAGCCAGTGTCCGGTTCACTGCCGCAGAGACACACTTTTTTCATGTTTTATGTGCTTTTCTTGTTTATTTTATTATTTAATATGTGTATCCTGTGTGTTTGTGAATAACTATATATTTCTTTCTTTCTTTCTAATACTTTGATCCGCTTCCGCGTGTCCCGCGTCCGTCAGGAAGTACCTACTCATTAAAATATTGGTACACAGTAAAGAATCTGTACTGCCTTGACTGACAACTGACAGGTTCCTGATACCGCACCGACTCCGCACCGCAAAATGCGGAAGTGGCCTAGAACACTGGTTACTGGTTGTCAATGAATATTGTTTTTTCTTGAAATTCTTGGTGAAGATCATTCGAATAACAGTTGTAGATATAAACTAATTTGCCGTCAGTTATCGCCGACCCTGAATCACTGGAGATACCGGCGAAGGTTTGTCTCGAGAAGGATGAAGGCACGATGAAGTACATACGAACGGTGCTCGGGAATGGGCTCATCTTTGCTCCAGGTACGCTGTATTTACAGATCATGATTGTACAATCTTATTTATTTGTGCATCTAATAAACAGTGTATGGTCTCACAAAACTGTCGGAACAGTTTTTCTGTGTCATCATACTAATAGTACCTACAGTACAGAGTTAACAAATTTTTAAATATACCTGGGTTATACTATGCTCACTTCCGTGGCAGTGGAGAGAGAAGTGGGCATGAAAGTGGGCAGCGCGAGTGATGTAAACACCAACTCGCGCTGCCCACTGCTCATGCCCTTGGCTCTTTTTATTGGCAGTTTTTGTGGTCGAAGTCAGCGGCAGCGCGAGCGAGTGTTTACATACTGTCGTCACACTCACACCTTCGTCAAAAGGCGCCGCGTTAGGACGTTTGGGTAGCCGAATGTGATCATGCCGTTTCAATGGACTAAATTTAGGTTAAATACATGTTGCATACAATTGCATACAGTTATGCTTTAGGTCCAGTTATGCTTTGGGTACTTAACTTACTTTATTTAAGTACACTATTCACATCAGCACAGTTTAACTACAGAATAATTAATAGTGTGTAAAGGTATAGAACTGCCTAACTGATGACGTTAGACATTCTTCTTAATCTAATGTTAGCAAAATTATGTAAAATTGAAATTCGAGTAACGGTGTGCGATCAATGAAATTATGTTGTATTATACCACGTACAACGGAACGTATATAAGAAGGTGACGCGCTAGAGGAGATCAGGAGGTTACCATAGATAATCTACATTTTCCGCCAAAATGACAGTGGGATAGGCCTGCTTTAGCAAATGGCACTACTTACTGGGTGTTTGTTTGAAAAAGGTTTGTTTTATAACGATCCGTTTCTTACTTGCAGTTAACATTTGGCGTACGCGTCGCAAAATCATAGCTCCTACGTTCAACATGAAGAATCTCCAGCAATTCGTGTCAATATTCGACAAACAAAGCAGCATCATGGTGGAGCTGCTGAGCGCGCGCGCCGGCCAGGGCGACTTCTCCCTCTGGAATTATGTCACCACATACACATTTGATTCCATCTGCGGTAAGGCATGAGAAAATAAGTTTCTATCAAAAAAAAATAGTACCTGCCAGCTTTGGTTGCTGACTGTAGGACTTTTTTTGCACAACCGTCAACAACGAGGCCAAAAACGGCTGGTTTATCTTGAGTAGTTCTGCCCAGTTAGCACGAGGCGATTTATCTTTATGTTTTACGTGACGTTTCAGTACATTTTCGCCGTAAAACGAGACAATAAAACCTATCGTGCTAGGGCCTCAGGAGTTGCCATGACCACCTTCTGTCTCTATCATCAGATCAGCTCGGTGGTACATAATAATGCATTGTCAGCGAACTTACATAATTATAACAAACTAGCTTCTGCCATACAAACTTTCAACCCCTCTTTTCACCCCCTTCAGGGTGGATTTGCAAAAATCCCTTCTAGTGGGTATTTACGTCATATAAACTACCTATTGTGAAAAAAATTCGCTTTCTAAGTTCAACGGTTTGGGTTTGGTGATTTAAGTCAGTCAGTCAGTCAGTCAGGACTTTTACGTTTATATTTATACCTACACATATAGATTTCAGCTGAAAATTCAGTTGCAAGATATGACCCGCACATACTTACTAACAAGGCTAGTCACGTAAAAGCTTGCAATAGTAAAAAAATCGGCCAATTTTTCATATACTACGACGGTGGCAAACAAGAACTCGGCCTGATTGATGGTAAGCAGACACCGTTGCCTATGGACGCTTGCAACTCCGGAATAATTTGTAGATACCAAGAGACAAAACACAACGCATTCACACTTACTCATCACCGCTATACCAAATAACCACCAACCAACAATTGGTGTTATTTGGCTGCGGTTGTCTCTAATAAAACCTAACTAGACCTAAAGTTGGTCTACCTCTTTAAATTGAAGACATTTGTTTAATTTCAGAGACGGTGGTGGGCATTGAATTGAACGCTCAAAAACATCTCCACCCGTTCATCACCTCGTTCGACATCCTGGTTAAGATTCTTTCGTATCGCATGTTGTCGCCCTGGCTCTACTGGGATTGGGTCTTCAGACTGACGCCACTCTACAAAACGTTTGTGGAGCATAAACAATATGTTTACAGTTTTTTTGACGAGGTAATCTACTGGTTTTTATCAAATAATTTCATACCCGTATAGTGAAAAAATATTTCTGCAGTCCAGGAAATTAAATCTTATGTTAATTGCATGAAGATTTTGACAGGAAAATAAAAACTTACTTTGGCGAGTTTACTTCCTGACCTGGCGGGGCGTGATCGGCATGCGGTATTTTGCACGCTGACGTGAGTGTACAGGTGTCGCACAGTTTTCTTTACTTGTCCGTGTAAGTACTGCCAGTAATACATTCGCTGTACCTACTGTCCCGCGCCGCTAAGAAGTCAATCCTGTCAGATGTCTTTAGTGATGTGACACGTTTGAATACTATGTCGATAAAAGTTGTGTCAAGAGTGAGTGGAGTGATGTTCGCTCAGACCTAGTTAGGTCACAATATTTAACGTAGTTACATTTAATATTGTGTATTGCGCACGCACGCACATAGCATTTATAGATTTGGAAAAGGCCTTTGATAAGGTTGACTGGAACAGAATGATGGCAGTTCTTAAGGAGGCAGACCTGGATTACCGAGACAGAAGAATAATAGATGAACTATACAAAGAACAGGAAACAATAATAGTAGTCGGAGAACAGAAAGGAAGCGCAAAGATTCGTCAAGGTGTTCGTCAAGGATGCCCACTTTCGCCGCTGATTTTTAATTTATTTATCGAAAATGAGATTAGGAAGATAACGGGGTCAAATACAGGAGGGGTCAAAATAAATGGAGACAAGTTAAGTTTATAAGGTTTGCAGACGATATAGCGGCAGTTGCTGAAAATGGAAAAGAACTTCAAGCAATGCTGAATGATATGGATGCTACTTTTTCAGAATCTGGTCTCAAAATCAACGTAAACAAAACAAAAACTCTAGTTGTGTCAAAAAGAACAGTTGTTAGTTCAATTTTCTTGGGTAATAAATTAATTGAGCAAGTCAAGTCATTCCGATATCTAGGCAGCGTTGTTACGGATGATTCTAGATGTACACCTGATATTATTTTCAGGATAGCCATGGCAAAGAAAGCTTTTAATTCGAAAAGGCATTTACTCACTGCCAGAATAGCAAGTCGCACTAGGAAGAAACTGGTTAAAGTGTACATCTGGAGAATAGCACTCTACGGCTGCGAAACGTGGATCATGACGCAACGGGACAGAGAAAGACTGGCGGCGTTTGAAATGTGGTGTTGGAGGAGGTTAGAAAGGGTCAGTTGGACGGAAAAGAAAACTAATGAGGAGGTTCTGGATTTAGTCAATGAAAAAAGAAATCTGATAGAAATGATTGAAAACAGGAGAGGGAAAATGATAGGACACATGTTACGTCACGACGACTGGATGAAAACAATAATAGAGGGAAAAATAGAAGGGAAAAGAAAAAGGGGAAGGCCGAGGATATCTTACATGGAGCAAATAAAAGAGAAAATAAACGCTTCATCGTACAGAGAAATAAAAAGAAAGGCAGAATGTAGAACAAGTTGGAAATTACTCCACCGACAAGAGCCTAGCTCTTAAATACGAAGAGAAGAGAGATTGTTATATGTACAATTGTGTAGCTATTTCATATAAAAATAATGCCTTTAACTACCTACGTAAATAAAATTCAACTGAGACACAAGTTCAAACTTTTGAAAATTGCAAATTTAATTTAATTTCACAAGTGTGTAGGTACCTAATATTTAGAACAAGAAAATAAGAACTTATAAACAATAATGTTGACACACACAATCGCTGGATATAAGAACTTTTTGTAACATACTTACTGTGTTTGTGATATTGTTGCCTCTCAGTATTCTGTCACACGCAACATAAAAACTATCGCATTGTTTTCCTACTGTCAACATTACTAATATTTAGAAGCTTTACTCGTATGGTTGTGCTCTAGATCTGAAAACTGTCAGGGATTTTATATATGTACCTAGTTACCTAGATGCGAATGTCAATAGTAGTGATCTTGTCAAAATAACAATTTTTAGGGTCCCCTAGTCAACAAGGTACCTTTATAGTTTCGCCACGTCCGTCTGTCCGCCTGTCCGTCTGCGGCTTAGCCCAGTGGCCCTTACTACGCTACGCTACTATAAAGCTGAAATTCGGCATCGTAGATATTGGTTGTACCTAATTGCAAAAAATATTTATAAACATTTTAATCTTTATTTTGGTTCATTGTTATATTTGTTCTATAAGAAAAATCATACAAAAACCACAATAAAAGCTATTTTAATACCTATCTGTACAATTTCCGGGTGGAATGTTTGTAGGATTCCTGAATAAACCACCTTATAGGATAACGTTTTAAAATTAAATAAACACAAATTCGCACACTCGCTCGCGCTGCCGCTGCCGCTCCTTTGACTTCCGCAACAAAAACCGCCAAGAGCGTAGGGCAGTGGCAGCGGCATCAGCAGTGGGCAGCGCGAGTTGGTGTTTACATCATTCGCGCTGCAACTTTATTATATGTATAGATTATTTGTGACATTGTGTTTTCTTTAAGTTTATTAATTTTTAATGATACTTTTGGGGGGTTCTCTTATCAAGCAACGGTACACTGCATGAGGTTAAAATAGAAAGTACCGTAAAATGGGGTGAGTAGGGATCGCGAGGAGAGTTGGGTTATAAATGGGAGAGAAGGGATGCAAGGGGGTGAGATGGGATTTTAAGGCTACTGCTACCTAAATAATGTATTCCAATTTAAATTGGAGCTATAGAATATATAGAATATATTATTCATAATAAAAAAAAATCGATCCAACAATCTTCCAAAATCACCTTTGTATGAAAACCCATCTCACCCCAACTACGAGGGACTACGGGGTGAGGTGGGCAAGGCCGTAAAATTGGCCTTATTCACATAAAAGCAGTATACTGTACTTATAAATGTATTATAAATGTAAGGTAAAGGTTTATGCATAAAGGAAGTGAAACTAATAAAAAATATATGTATATATTTATTGAAAAATTCTTAAAATATGTGATTTTAATTATTCGTTTGGCTCACGAATATTAATTAAGCATTAAGCATGGTATCTTCAATCACCCTATTTAACTTTTAAGCTTAGCCGAGTAATTATCTCGACAGAAAGTTATCATAATACAATTCAATAAAATTGATCTACATTTAACATACTAAACACAACAATAATACTTTTACAATTATATATCTCTCCTAAATTATTAACTTTCGAAATTGTTGAGCAATGATTTTAGATACCTACATTTATTTTTTATCTTTGAACATTTTGGTTTCAGAGTAATTATAGTATGGAGTTATATTAGTTATTGTGTTGAATTAACTAAATAGGTACTAATAAGTTTTATTTTAAAATTGCATTGAGATATATATATATGAGATAGATAGATATATATATATATACTGAGATAACATAAAAAACAAGTGCGGGTAGTTCGGAAAACCCGCGCAGTAAGAAGGTGTTGACACGCGCTCAAGCCAGTTGTGTCGTGACTAAGGATGTTGCGACACGTCCGAGCCGTCGGGAGACCTCACGCGATTATGTCCCGTTTAGTAAAAATAAATATTTAAATTATCTTTAATATACAAGTATTTTTTTTATGTTGGTTGTCAACCGTGGAATAGGCCTTATACCACTAATTAGTAACGTTACACCAGAAATCGGCAAGAAATGTTACGTAAGTTACATAAAAGGTTACATAAAACAGTTACATCGTTACATAATACCGACCCTAACGTCCTCAAAATCGTAATAAAACCTACAACAACAACAAAGAAACAACTTCGCACAGCGTTTTTGCATACGTTAAATATTAAACTATTAGGTCGTCTTTATTGACATACAATAACAATGCAAACTTACCTTTAAATCACTAAAAACCACATTACATTTTGGTGTTGAAGCGACGTGCACTAACTTTGAAGGTCCGTATGCGACTAAATATTTATTAATAGACTCTCTCTCCATCTCTATTAATAGACTTGGTAGTAAACTGTGTTGCCAATTTACTAAATCAATTTCTTCCACGTAATTCGTAGTTTTTAATGGGAAAAATGGTAATAAATGTCGTGTTATATAAAAGCTTAGTGAATCAGTAACGCGAAGTTTTTTGATGAAATAAGTAGTATTTTAATGACGTTGTCAATGTAATAAATAGCTTCTCAAACTAGGTGGCTTGCTGAAAAATACATTGAATATGCTCGAAAATACTATTAGCAATTTTTTTTAATATTTTTCTGTTTTTCGGCACCAAATTACATTTTAATTTTGTAGGGAACAGCTTCTGATATTGTCGACACCTACATTTCTAAAATTAAAAAATAAATGTCTTTGTTTTATCGTAATTTGAGGTGTTAAAATGCTACTCAAAATTCAATTCTATTAGATACCAAGATAGGCATCAAGCATGAATAGTTTTTTATGAAAACTCTGAGCAAAGTTCATTAAGTTTTGTATATGTAACGAAATAAGGCCAATTTTACGGCCTTGCGCGGGTGTGATTTCGTGTTTATCGTTAAAGTTATGAAATGGAACTACCCAAAATCATAAAAAAAAAACAAAATACAAACGTCCTTAACACTTATTATATACAACATTCAGTTTGCATATGTAAGAATATGTTATCGAAATGTTATCGAGGTTTGAATGTCAGTTTTGTCCCTACTCACTCCGTTTTACAAATCAACAAATCACCCACAGCTTTGGTAATTCTACCAGTTAAATTGTTTATTATTTGCCACATTTTTTTCGGGTTTTTATAATTGTTAATTTTTTTGTGAAGTTATTCTTAGCTTTGATCATTTCGCTATTTGTTTTGTTTCTATACTTCTTATATAGTAGCTCATTTTGCTTATTGGTAAGTAGTGTCATTTAATTATATTTGTAAAAGTCTATTTTTGGTGTAACACGACGGTTGTCAAGATAGCAATGTGTTTAGGCGTTATTCGCTACAACACCAGTGAGGGAGATGCCAGATATAAAATGGTCAGCGAGAGAATCTCGCACTACTCTGAGTAAGGATGTTAGATATCAAGTTGGCAATGGTTAGACTTGGGACAACGGACGGTAGCTTGAACCCTGGAAGAGGCATGGAGTTGGCGAGAGCGATTTTTATGCCAACGTCCACGATCACCGGTCTGTGCTGGCTGTTAGGAAAGTGTTGAAGGACTGCTCGGTTAGTTGCAAGGGTCTGCCAGTGGCACCCTTGGTGACAAAGGTGAGATCTGTGTTATAGTCCTTCTTCCAGCGAGCCGAATGAAAGGCACCCCTCCCCTCCCCTATATTTTGTGTCAAATAAGAGAAACATATTAAATGTTTCGGACCACTGTTCCAAAGTTATCCAATTTATGTCATCCGCTAAGTAGCGCCAGAACGTGTGGAAAGCGAGTTTCCCCAAAACACAATTTCAAAATCAACACCTACAAAGATATTACTAAAATTAGGTACTGTCCCAATATTAAACAAGTTCCTTTCTTCCTTTCAGATATTACGGGATAAAAGAAAGCAACTGGCAGCTGGACAGGTGCCTGGCAACGGTAAGCCAGTGTTATTAAAATAAAACAGTCGGGTGCAAGTCAAACTCGCGCACCGAACGGTTTCGTACTAATTTGTAGGTATATAAATAGTTCGTGCATCAATATTTTTTGTAGGGTTCGGTACCTCAACAGAAAAAAGGAACCCTTTGAGGATCACTTCGTTGTTTATCTGTTTTTGTCTGCCTGTCCGTCTGTCCAGACTAATTTTCTCAGATACGCGTGAAAGTATCAAGTTGAAATAAAATGTAATACTCGGGTCTACAATCATTTGGAGCTGTGAAAATATCAAACTTCTAAGTTCACGCAATCAAAATACTTATATGGCCGCTTATTGTTGCATATTTTGACAATCGCAATGCAATCAAAACCTATAGGGCTTGTCGTTGACCTAAGCAGCCGGGCTAGTACACTAGCACTTTGACAGCTTCTATCGTCATGTTTTACGTCCAAGACAGACGTAATTTTTTTTAACGTCATGGTCTAATATGGTAGATCGTCAGCTACGTAAAATATAAGCATTCATACGTCTTGCACATAAAACGAAAATTTAAACGTCAAGTGCTAATATGCTCTTGATTTAGACATAAAATTGCCGGTATAAACCGATGACGGGCGTAAATGTAGGTCGCTCGAGACCCCCGGTAAAATTTAACACCATGAAAACATCTTCTGTCACAAGTTCACAATACATACGGTTCAGTTTCAAAACTAAATTCGTTTGCTGTTTTGTCTATCTACATGCTCGGATTGATTTAGTTTTTTACACATTTCGCTTGATCATTGGACTTCGATATTACCGCATATCACGACGACCCTCGCTTACGTATATTGGACAAGGTTCCGCACCGGGACTTACAAGGTCATTTACTATTGTTTGTCATCATCGTCATAGGCCTTTACGTCTATTACAGACGATTTAAGCATTGCTGTGTAGACATCGTTTTTGGTGACTGTGAAGACCGATACGAGACCGGCATTACAAATATTATGATAAATGGACTCATCAAAAACTTACATTTGCTCTGAAAAGTAAATAGATACACTAGCTTTCACAATAATCTAGAGACACAGCTATAAGACGGAAAGAGACAGAAAACAGGCTTTTATCCATATATGTAATACTTGGTAGAATTACAGTTTTACACATTGGCAACACCACAGTTTTTTGGGTACGTATATTTTATGCAAGGGCATAAATATACGTCACGTCATTAGTGTGGTAGCTAAGTAACGTAAAAATGGACACATACATAAGGTTATACGGCGGAACGTAAATATATGGCCGATTAGTGTACTAGACTAGACGGGCAGGTCAATCACGTAACGCATTGTACGCGCGTCAGCCCCCACTAGGTTTTATGTCCGACATAAAACTTAGTGTGCTACGGGGTCTGGTACATCTAAACGTCACGTTTAGTATGGAAAAATGACATTTGAGTTGTCCTAACGTACGTTCGGAACGTTACCGTGATTACCCATCTTGACTCATGTGGAGTGCGGGAAAGAAATGTACCTACCTTCGATAACACCCAAGATCGCGTTTTTTTGTAGCAGGTTAGATATTGAGTACTACTGGTAAACAAAAAGATGGGTTAACACAATGTAGTCCACGACAATTGTAAGGTTACCTATCACAACCTCGAAAACTTGTTTCTCAGAATGAGTCATTTGCCAAAGTATCATTTGTCCGAATAGGTTTTTTTTTAACCGACTTCAAAAAAAAGGAGGAGGTTCTCAATTCGGTTGTAATTTTTTTTATCATATTTTTTTTTTCAATGTTTGTTACCTTAGAACTCCGTCATTGATGAGCCAATTCGTATTTTTTTTTGTTGTAAGTATATGCTTCCAGGTGGGTCCTATTTTTTTCAAATATTCAGTTGGATGATGGGATCCATGAGGAATTGAGGGAACTCCTCAGTTATATTAGGCACGCGTGTAGTGATTTTCGTTTTTTCTATTATAACTCGTGTATTTATTTACACCTCGGAAATCATACATTTAGTGGAGTGGAATTGATGATGAAGACCACAGATGACTTATGGAATTTCTCAATTATGTACTTAAAAGTACAAAAGCACGTCACAGATTCTGATAAGATTCCGTTGAAATAGCAACTAATGAAGTACCAAAGGTGATCCTTGTGGAATCGACGGAAGACATCAAATATTATCGGGCCACAGACAGCGATTCGGTTTTTTTCTCTAATCATCAACGCATTTGCTCTCGGAAATCAGTTCATGTGGTAAATTGGAAAAGAAATGTGGAAATTTTCTCGTGGCCTGGCGGAGTACTAAATTGAAGTCGGTTAAAACTTTGTTTTTAAAGTAAATTATTTCACAGACCGTTACCTTTTAGTATTTTTATAAAACAAACATAATCTAACCTAATGGGTTCTATACTATACTATTTTCAAAAGTTTAGAATTGTCAATTCAGGTACAGAAAAAAGTGCGAGTCGGACTCGCGCACGAAGGATTCCGTACCATTATCGATAAAACCGTAAAAAAAAAAAAAAACTTGTATGGGAGCCTCCCTTAAATATTTATTTTATTTTGTTTTTAGTATTTGTTGTTATAACGGCAAGAGAATACATCATCTGTGAAAACTTCAACTTTCTAGCTATTGCGGTTCTTGAGATACAGCCTGGTGACAGACAGACGGACGGACAGCGAAGTCTTAGTAATAGGGTCCCGTTTTTGGTTACGGAACCCTAAAAATACTTCGGACAAACGAAAAAAACAAAAAAAACTTTGTTGAATGACTCATTCGGAGAGACAAGTATTCAAGGTTGTAATAGGTTCCCCAATTGTAAATCTAAGGGAAGATTATACTTACAAGTCATATTTTTTTTCAAAAGAGTAGGTACCTACCGTGTTTAACTGTTGAAATATCCCCTTCTATTTCCTAACACTTTCATCAAGTGATAACGTCAGTGTAATACATGAGTAAAGACAATTCACCTATTAAATCAATACCTAACCAAAATCAAGAACCCTTAAAAAATGTGTTCGCTGTTAGTATTTAGTGTACTATGACTTGGGAATTGGGTATGCTGGGTAAAAAAAAAAAAATCTATTTAGTCCGTAAGTCCGATTATCAAAAAATATTGGACACGTATTTTTAGGGTTCCATTCCTCAAAAGGAAAAAGCCCTTATAGGATCACTTTGTTGTCTTTCTTTGTATCTGTCAAGACCCTTTATCACGCGAACGCCTGGAGGAGGTATCGAGTTGAAATTTGAACAATTTTTTCCTAATTGATTTTCGGATTAATTTCTGTACTTGTGCGAAAAACAGGTTTATTTGTCACTGCTTCAAGGGACCGCATACATTTTGGGGGATTTGGTATTATTTCAACTTCATACGCCGTTTTTGAGAAGAAGGGTCTTGATCTCTTGATTGACGGACAGACGCACAGCGAAGTAACCTCAATGAGTTTCTTTATTTATTTTAATTACGGAACCCTAACCAGCTGCGGGACTGACATGTTTTCTATCGATTACTTACTACAATCTAAAATTTAAAACAGGCAAAAAAACGTTCCTTGACATGATGATCGAGTCTTCTGGAGGAGTGAAGGGCTACTCGGACATCGAGCTGCGCGAGGAGGTGCTGTCGATCATGTCGGCCGGCACCGACACGTCGGCCGTCGGCACGTCTTTCACTGCGGTCATGTTGTCCCGGTATCCGCGCGTGCAGGACAAAGTCTACGAAGAGTATGTTTTATACACGAGCTTCTCAGTTTAATCATACTAAAACACTAGTGACTAATTACTAATTTATACTAATAATACTAATAGTGGACGCCCACTACACATGGCATGCTACACCCACGCTCGTCTGTTATGAGACTGTACACCCCGCTGAAGTGTGGCGGCTCGGCTTTATATGCCAAAATCCTCCACAACCGATAAAGTACCCTTTCGTAAACGTGCATTTCTGACCGAGTATTGAAATCCTACAATTCAGCGTTTTATTATTCTATTTAATTCCCTTGCACCATGTGAAATGCCCACTTAGTACTACCGCCCATTACCTATACGATAAATTTATAAAAACTGGAACGCTTTAAATTAGCAATCGATTGTATAAAATGATTTACCCGGATTATTATTTCATAATTAAATTGATATTTCGAAAAGGCTTTGAAAAAAAATGCATTAAGCGTGTTAGTGTAGTATATCAATTAAAAATGACGTGTGTTATACAATAGAAAAATGAAGATCAAAGAATTCGATGAATCGGTGTCGATGAAACAATAGTCCATGAACAGTATGTCGGCAAAACAAGGGAGGTGGATGATAATGTGTTAAACTAAAAAAACTAAAATTCATAAATGCTCGGGAAACAAACAAACTTCTGTATGTTATCTATATAGATATTCCCATTTGCATCGTCATACGTTGCCGAATGTTGAATTCATTTTGTAGGTCATCGTACTCGTAAGATTGTATCGTATCATATCATAATTATCAATTTTTGCCGGTGGCTAAAGTAATGGTTGCATTCACCGTTTAGGTACGTAAAGGTCAAAGACAGACGTTAGCATTATTCGGCGTGCAATTTTTCGCAAGCCAGCAAACTGCTAGACTGCATTACTACTATATAGTATAATTTTCGTTATATTAAGTTTGTATGCTAGTTATTGTTATACAGGGTGAAATAGTATTCATCGTTCAAATTTTGGGAGGTGATTCGGTGGGTAATCTCGATCAAAATTGGATAATAAGTTGTAACCAAATCGCAAAAAAAACAGCTGTTGCATACATTTTGGCGGCTGAGCTCATGCCGTTTGTATGGAACAGCTGTTTTTTTTTTCGCGATTCGGATACAACTTATTATTCAATTTTGATCGAGATGACCCACTGAATCATCTCCCAAAATTTGAACGGTGAATACTATTCCACCCTGTATTGTAGTGGTTCCTTTTAGAGATGGGCCGACTATGATGGGATTGGCCGACTAGCCGACTAGCCGACTAGTCGGCCGCCTAGAAGGCCGACTAGTCGGCCCACTAGTAGGCTAGGCCGATCGTGGACTTCGGCTAAGTTCGGGTGTAATCGGGAAACTTCGTTTCGCTATGCCGTCGCGCTGTCTGCATGCGCTCAAAGTGATAATAAATCTGTATTTGAGTAAATTATAAAACGAATGGTAAAAAATGGCAGTTTATTCGAATTTAACACATTAACACACATTTTTAACATGTCGCCCGTAGTGACAGTGAATACGTGAGTTGAACCGTGTATTTGTTAGTATTAATGCCAGTTTACTTATTCTATGTCTCGTTTTCCTGTGATCCATAAAGTGCCGACTAATCGGCACATTTAGCCGACTAGTCGCCGACTACAAATGAGGCCGGATAGTCGGCTTTCCCGACTAGTCGGCGACTAGTCGGTACATCTCTAGTTCCTTTTTTATTGTCTTTAGTGTTTTGTTTAATCCGTGATCATGGAACCGAAAAATATTAATAACCAGTCAAAACAAGTTGCAATGGATAAGGTATCATGCAATTACATCACTGTTTACTTAATTAATTAATTTTAATTAAGTTCAGTAGTTTGATTTAGACAATTTGGCATTTATTTGTGTTACGAGCACGAATATTTGTTCCTGAGTATATATATATTTAAGTATTTATTTATGTATATGACGGCGCAACGTCATCGTACCTATTATTACGAGCAAACACCTGCGATTGGCCGACAATCACGCCACGCCACGCCATCCCCTCCGCCCCACCACTAGACTTGTTTACCCTCCGATATGAAAGACAGGTAGCTGGCTTCGGTGGGGCATTCTTCTACTGACTGTGGCGTCGGCCAATCGCTGGTGCAGCGCAGTTTCATTAATCTTATAAAATTATTATTGTGAAATAAGACTGAATCAATAAAAATAGCGTTTCTATAAAGTATCTCCTAGTTTATTTCAACAACCCTCCTTCGACATATATAAGTATGTTTATCGTCGTCTAACACTTTGCACAAGCTTTGCCTAGTTGGGACTAGGTCGATTTGTGTAAGATTGTCCACACATATTTATTTATTATTAATATTATTATTTATCAATATATTTAAGTTTATCGTTATACATTTAAATGTATTATTTATTTAGTATGTGTGTGTAATCAGTGATTAATTACTTTTTTATATCGTTATGTACATGTGTCTCAGTTGGCCTATATCTCACCTCACTCAATTGCGATCAAAAAGGGATATCTTGCAGCTAACCTTTGACAGCTGGAAGAAATCCCTCCCGCAGATACATACAATAAGATTAGGGTTTAAGATTAACTATCTGTGTATTCACAAAGCCGTTTTTATTTCTACCTACAGATTGCGAGAAGTTTTTGGAGATTCTGATCGACCGGTGACTTGGGAAGATCTGCCAAAGCTTAATTATTTGGAAGCGGTCATCAAAGAAACTCTACGGTTGTATCCACCAGCGCCGGTCGTCGTGAGGGATGTTCACGAGACCGTTGTGCTACGTATGTGTGTCTCAGTATAAGGATACCAAATACATGTGCCTATTATTGTCACTAATACTATTTATTTAAGGCATCATCATCCTAGCATTTTCCGCGGGGTCCGCTCTGTCACCTTACCCAAGATTTGGCGTAGGCACTAGTTTGCGAAAGCGACTACCATCTAACCGTAACTTAGAGGGAAAAACTACTTAAACCTTGTTGTGAATAGACCGGTTTTCACACGATCCAGATTCAGATCTTTATTTTGCCTTAGAAAAAAATTGGCCAAGTGCGAGTCGAAACTCAGCAATTAGTGTTAGTACATTCAGTTATTTTAAATGATTCATACTTTATCTCCTGATTTTGAAGCTAACTACTACTTACTAACTAAACTGGTTGATTTATTGAATGGAGTTCAACAAAAAATATATTTCTATATCTTCGATTCTCATACGGTATAGATATATAAATGTATGGCCTAATTACATAAATAAAGACAAAAAGGTGTAAACCCCAATAAAGGGCGCAGTTTGAGGGGTAATGCATTGGTTTTTCGTAATGCTCTGTCTATATTTAAAATAACTTTTTTTTTTGTTGGCGATAACTGAATGTACGGAACACTAATTGCTGAGTTCCGACTCGCACTTGGCCGATTTTTTTACTAGATGCAATTATTCGTCGGATTCATTTCGAAATACGGAAATATAAACTATTCACAATCTATCTCTAAACTACCACACACCTCTAGTATACTGGGTGGAACAGATCGATGGACTTTTAAGCAAATGGGATATAGATCAGGTTTATTTACTTCTCACCTAGTAACCATATTAATATTTCTAACGGTTACCGAGATACAACTTGTTAAACTTTGGTGAAAAAAACTGTATGTTTCAACCCTATCCAGCAGATTCAATGAAGTCAGCAAGATTCTTGTGACTTGTGACATGTGTCAATTTCAAATGAAAATAATAACTATGTATAGTATTAGGGTTGTCACTAAGATAAAATATTTCGATTTTTATGTTTTTTTTTTTCTTTTAAATCCAGCTTAACATTTATAATAGATCGTTTGTACGTCACTTATATAACACTGTCCTTTCAGCTTAGTCCAAGGAAATGTTCCTCCCTGTATATTGACTCCCAGATCCGCAACAACTACACCGAATCGAAGGTCAGACTTTAACTGGATCGTAGGTAATTGTTGATAACACCAGACCTGCGTTGTCTAATTACTTGACATCGGGTATTTTTCGGTTTCGGTCGGAATAAATCGGAAACAGGAAACAACACGAAATACTATGCTGTGTTTTCATTATATCAATATTCATTTATCAGACTGCGAAGTGCAATGTACGTCACCAGGCACGGCTATACTGATTTTATGAACTTTAATTTGTAAATATAATTTAAACTATTAAAGCTAGCGTCATGTTGATAATTTTCCCGCCATCTACACACAATTTCCGTTTTACATGTGTATTTCCAAGTCTTAGTTGGCTATAGTTTTTGAAATAGAGCTGGGGACAGCACTGTATGAAAAAAAGTTACTTTGGTCATATTTTACACTAGTAAGAGCTATCGTAAAAAGAACTCAAAATGTGTTTACAGTACATATGGTGCTACTTTCCCGCACTAGTGCGGAAAAGAGCACTTTTCGTGCATATGTCGAAACTTTAAAGAGCCATATGTAATACCGTCTCAAAATTTTACGAGCTTTCGAATGATACCCCACACCTTCCTTACAATCCAAGAAAAATATTTCGAAACCCCTTATTACCCCTCAAACTACCCCCTTTATTGGGGTTTACACCTTTTTGACTTTATTTATGTAATTAGGCTATAAATTTCTATATCTATACCAAATTTCACCTTCCTATGTCAAACGGTCTTCGAGAAAACTGGCTGTGACAGACGGACAGCCCCCGAGTGATCGCATAAGTGTTCCGTTGGGCCAATTTTGGTACGGAACACTAAAAAACAAATAGGTACCACGCAAAAACGTACCTATGCCATGTCGAATTTGTGATGTTTATAGGTCCGCTCCTATTTATGCGTTTTTCAGTCCTCGACGGTTGTTTGGATGCCTGATACTATAAAATGTCTTTTAACACTACTTACATCTTCCCACCTAGTATTGGGTATGACCCTGGATCTTGCCAGGTGTGCAGGTGGTTCCTAACTCGTCCTGTGTGTTTGCAGCAAACGGCACGAAGCTTGTACCCGGGATGGCACTGATGTTCCACTTATGGGCGACGCACCGCAACACCAAGTACTGGGGCGAGGACGCGGAACAGTTCCGCCCGGAGCGCTTCCTGGAAGGGCCCCTGCGTCACCATGCGCAATTCATTCCGTTCAGCTACTCGCTCAGAAACTGCATTGGTTTGTATTTGGATTCCCTACTCTATGACCGTAAAATGCTAGCATATATGTTTATATAATTTAGCATTTTGGAATTTTGGGACTTTCGACCTCAGTAAAAAGGCCTCCGAGTGAGTAAGGATTTACATGTATAAGACGAAGATCATGTCAAATGCCCATGTGTGTCAAATGCCCATGTGCGTCAAATGCCAATGTACCAACTCCCATTACAATTGGATACTTTACGCTGTAGTACGCTTTGAAGTTGTAGACGATTATGTATACCTGGGAGAGGCTGTCCAGTTAGGTAGGTCCAACTTCGAGAAAGAGGCCCTCGGATCCGACTCGGCTTGGCATCATTCGTGAAGCTACGGCACATCTTTTCGTCAAATATTCTGCAGTGTCTCAAGAAGAGCGTCTTTGAACAGTGTGTGTTGCCATTGATAACATATTGCATAGAAACGTTGCTCACTATGGTACTCATCAAAAGGCTCTAAGTCACCCAAACGGCAATGGAGAGGGCTATGCTGGGAGTTTATCTTCGTGATCGCATCAGAAATTAGGCTATCTGCAGCAGAACCAAGGTAACCGATATAGTCCTCCGAATCGCTAAACTTAAGAGGCAGTGGGCGGGGCACAATGCACGTAGAACCGTAGAAAGAAGTGTGGGTAGAACCCGGAAAAGGTGGACTGATGACCTGGTTAAGACCGCGTCAGTCCGTTGGATGCAGGTGGCGCAGGATCTGTCATTGTGATACTCTTTGGGGGAGGCCTATGTATAGCAGTGGACGTCTTTCGGGTGATATGATGATGATGATGATGATTTTTGATGTGTCTAATACGATCCACTGTAGTACACGATACCGAGCCCGTTAATTATTTAATTTTTAGGTATTTTTTAACCGTTTAACCGTAATTTTAGGTAAAAACTACGCTATTATGTCGACAAAGACCAACTTGGCTAATCTCCTGCGGGCGTACACCGTGCTGCCACCGAAGAGCGTGCCGACGGACCAGCTGCTTCAACCGCTGAGGGTTGAATGGGATGTAATGATGAAGCACTGCGATAAGTTTGAAGTTAGACTAGAACACCGGAAGAAAACTGCAGACATAGATAATAATGCTATACTAAATTAATGTACTAATATTTACACTTAATGGCTCCAAAGCTAGCATCATGCTGCACACAAAAAAAAAACTTGAATCAAGAAATAAATTAGGAAGACAGTCAAAATCTTGAATTAAACAGATTTACAATGAAATCTGTTGAACCAACAGGAAAAAAATCTGAACTCAAGATAATTTTGCATCATTGTGAATTGACGGAGGACCGAATTGCCGCCATTGCTGTTACCATTTGTTTGTTGGTTTTTTGCTGTTACGAAAGTAGAATTGTGAGCCCATCTTAGAGTACTTATGATATGTGTGTAGATAAAGTAGTGTATGCAACTGTACATAATTAGGCCTTAAAACACTCGTGTGATCCTATTATCAGACTCGTGTTTTAAGGCCTCTCATTATGGATCAGTTGCATAAACTACTATTATCGCATTGACTCCAACGAAAAAAATTACATTGTAACCCATATTTTTGACATTGTAAACGAATGTTTGTATGACCAGTAAATACGTTTGAACCTAATGTGGTTGGTACCTACGACGTTATAAAATGTACTGAAATTGATTACATAATGGACGTCAATTTAGACATGACATGATCCTTGGCACATATGTGATCACATTTCAATACAACAAGTAACAAAAACTCGATATTGATTAATTATTTCATTATATCATGTGTTGAGAATAAAACTTAAGAACAAAAGATATTTATAGATTTATTTCACATTCGTTTCTCCTCAAATCCTCCTCATACTTGATCACATTCTCTCAATGCGTTGCGAGATGAAGGCGAAAATAAATATACTCATTAAGTATGACACAGCTTCAGTCGCACCAATTCTGTTTGATGGCACTGTTATTCCAATTTCTAGCCAGGTTAAGGATCCGGGCCTAGTTATAGATTCAACGCTTTCCTGGAACGGCCAAATTCTAGCAATATATCGGAAGCTCTCTGGAACGTTCCGTAGGTACTCTCGAGTTCTTCGAGTCAATTGCCAATGATTAATAACGCAGATGTGTGCCTTACAAATATCTCACAGGACTCTAAATAAGTTGGATATCGCATACTTAAAAATGGCATACGTTACATCTTCGGTCTTTGTAAATACAACCATGTGTCCTTTTACCGCCCTCACCTCAGTTGGCTCTCAATAAGTCGTCGTAGATCCCTGCGTACCCTCTGCACCTTATTTTCTGCGAAGCGCTCATCTAGCGGCGCCTGCGAGTCGGAAACGATAACGCAGGTTAAGCAAAGATGGCATCGGTCAGTCTTTGGATGGGTGACCGCCTGTTTGAGTGGTTACTATAAATGAGCGCTTCCGTGCTTTGGGAGGCACGCTAAGCAGTTGATCCCGGCTGCTGTCTATGACAGTAGTCGTTAAGCCGAGTTAGAGGCCTTCGGGCGGCTTAAAAACTTCAACAGTCGAGTTGCCCACTCACTTGACAAAGGGGGGAGAACCGTCACTCGCGTCCGCAGGAGCTACCTTTTTTTTTTTTTTTTTTTTTGTTTAGGGGGGGAAAATGCGTTACGCATAGCACCCGGGCGCAGGGGGTGACCTACCACAACCCTGCACGTGTCCCCTGGGTGGTACTAAAGAGTGACAAACTTTAAAAAAAGGCCAAATGATGCCATACGATTAAATAAAACCTTATTTTCTATCCTGTTTGAGCCTTCTGCTTCAGGTTAACTTGAACGCACATGAACGTAAATTCATTTTCGAGACTGCGCGCCCCGGAAGTGATCTGCGTTCTTCCCGGTTATTTAACCTTTCAATACCTTCTCACCGACCATAATGGTTTTATTTCAAATTCTTTCGCCGTTGAGGAAATCCGGCTCTGGAATGTGCTCCCTCTACCTTTAAGACAAGCCCCAAGAAAATTAGTTTTCAAGTGAATACTGCGACTACGAATGCATCTATCGTCCAATATGTATTAGTGTATCACATGGTATAACAACACAGGTACTCTCTTCCGAGACTCGCGAACCACGTGGCTGACACAAGCCTACGTCATCAAACGGCATTTAACAGCATGATGAAAGAAAGAAAGAAAGAACGAAAGAAAGAAAGAAAGATACATTTATTCGTGACAAACACAAGGCAATTGATGACGTGGGCTTGTTTCAGTCACGTGGTTCGCGAGTCTCGGAAGAGAGTACCTGTGTTGTTATACCATGAGTGTATCATATCTTTGTATATAAGTAATAATCCTCTTCTATTTGAACATCGAATCATGTACGACGCATACCCGTTAGCTCCGTAAACTAAATTCCATGTTAGTGGTAAAAAGTGACTATTTAACTTGAAATTTATATCCATTAGATGTGGAATTTTGTCCGAAAAAAAGTGGAATATGTGAATGCAGTGAAGGCGTGTGAGGCACAATCTGCATAAAGACTTTATTTTTTAATTTAAAACCACCGTCAACAACGACAAATGCACTGTACTCGTCTCAGTGGAGCGATTGCGACTGACTCCGCACGCGAACGGCAACAGAAGATATACCAAACCGCACGAAACACGCGACGGGAGAAAGAGTATCGCGCTAAATAAAAAAGGCCTATACGCCAAATACGTTTCACCTCAATAAGTCTGAAAAGGGACTACATAAAAATACCCCGCTAGTACTTTCATTAGGTAATGTAATAGTACATTATGATACAAGTGTGCTATGTTGGTCATTACACTCGAGTCGGTTTTTAAGCCTGAGCCGAAGGCGAAGGCTTAATGGAGACGAGAAGTGTAATGACCAATGCTCACGTGTTTCATACGACGTTTTTCAACACACTTGCGAGGAAAAGTAAATAAAAGTTCACATTTATTTAAAAACTTTAATTATTGAAACAGTTATTAAAAGTACAATTATTGAAATGATATGCTACCGCCTTATGAGGCATTTGTACTGTATGTTTAATTGTATTATTAATTATTATTTCATTGCTTTGTTCTTGGGTAACTGTAAATGTCGGTGATAATGCAACATTCTGAAAGGAGGTAGAAGAACATTGCGTTTCATCATTAGCAAACGTATGAAATCCCAAATCATCATTGGCATATGAGGTGGAAGGACGCGGTTCAGGGCAGAACTTCTTGGATTGTGGCTCCAAATGGATTGCTTGTGTTATTTTGGCACTTATGTCGGCTTTATTTTGGATGGAGTCCTCAATATATGACTCGGCGACATTATTAGATCGCCATCCCCCATGGCGTTTTAAAGTCAATATATCGGCTCCTGAATTAGCCAGCAATGTAGCTGAAGTCCGCCTAAAACTGTGTCCGGTGTAAGCGTCAGCCTGTGGTAAGCCTAAAAACTTGGCAATTTCTCTAGGCATCGATCCAAATTTGTTCACTCCGATAGGCTGACTCGTGCATTTACCGTTTTGAAAATTTTGGAAGAACCGGTCAGATTTTCCTTTTGTTGAACGTAAACTTTCATATTTTTTCACTATTTCATAAAATGGTCCGTGAATAGTAAATGACCGAGGAATTTTATTTTTAGTGTTCGGAATTTTGACAAGTAGCATCTCTCCGTGATTCTCTATATCTTTTGTCGTAATGTTGTTTAATTCCTGACGCCTACAGGCACCAGTAATTCCGAATATTACTGCGACCTGAAAATAAATAAAATCATAATTAAGTTATAATAATCGTACTTAGTTCCTATTATATCAACACTCACAATACCGCCTACAAATATTATAATAATGAATACAAAACTAAATAGTGGAACTGACCTTTGTCGCTAGATATTGATTATCCGGTGCTTCTTTAATGAACTTCTCCACTTCATTAGGTGTTAAAACCTTGGATTTTCGACTGTAAAAGCCGTCTGAACGTCTTTTCAAGAATGCAGTTAGATTGGTGTACGCTTTGATGTCAATTGCATTTTTATTCTGCACGGTACTCTTCAACATAGAATATATACACCAAAGCGAACTAGGTTTATACCTCTTCGCCAGTTCACTAAAGTAAGCCATGAACACGTTCTCTGAGAAAGAGCTTGCATTTTTGCTATTTTTCCATTGAATTAAATTTGCGTAGGCTTGCATGTATTTATCTTTTGATTTTGAGGGCAAAAGACTATCACTCGCATTTTGCGCTTCAACTATGATATCTGGCGGCGTACACTCGATAAGTAATTCTTCGTTATCTAAATTCGACATTTTACAAAACAACACTAACGAAATGCAATACTATGAATAAACTTAACAAACAGAAACCCATTTAAAAGATGGCGGCCGTAATTTTATTTTTTCGCGCGCTCAGCGCTGCATGCGCGCGCAAGTCTGAGATAAGGGCACCGGCAAAGTAGCTAATCAGCCACCTATTTATACATTTTGAAATTGGGTATTTATAGGTAAAAATACACCGTCAAAATATAAATACCAACAAGCTAACAAGCAGTTTCATGAAATTCTTTAATTATTTATCACATTTTGAATTGAATTTTATATTTACGCAAATAACTACTTAGCTGTTTTCGAAACATTAATAATTCTTGCTAATATTTAAAAAGATATGTAATGAAAAGGCACTAGTGCGATAATGTAATGTAAAAGGCACGGCATGGGTAATACGCTGTAATAAGACCTACTTTACGAGCAGGTGTGTTGAAAAAAGCTATTATACACTCAACTTTTACTTAATTTATATGCACGGCAACCTCACACTATTGAAATTGAGTAAAAATAAGACATGTTTTGGCGGTTCTTTTCTATCGAGGCATTTTTGGTTTTGTATGGTTTTTTTCAGACGATTCGATTGAAAATATGATGTAGTTTTGGTATGTTCTTTTTCCTGGCATTCGCTTTAGTTTGTCATAGGTAAATATTCAATCTAAGAACCCCGATTTCGCGGAGCGCCCCCTCTTAAGCATAGTATTATTTGTGTGTTTTAGTTACCCAAACAAAACCTCATCATAAGAAGATTCAATAGGAGTTTTTTTTTTTAGTTCTCAACTGAATCGTTTAATTACAAGATCCAAAATATTGATCGATATTGATGCGTCATCATTATATCAGCCGAAAGACGTCCATTGCAGGAGACGTGCATCGAGAATTCGAATTATTCGCCACAAATACATATTGTTACGAGCGTGGGGAGGGGGGGGGTAGGATAGAGTTAAACACCTTTTTAACACGACAATAGATTTATTCTGCGATTTACACAGGGTAAAGTCCTCTGAGTCCACATGTACTAACGCTGACAACTCAATTAACTCACACAAGTGACTGAGTTCGCGCCTACTAGTACTGGCACAGCTACACTTTACTGTTACGCACTAGACCACTTCACTAATCACAACTTTCCACTGTACTTCTTCAACCAGTTCTCACCCGATACTACTCCCTTAGTATCCCATCCTGAGAACTCCACTCTGAAGACTCCACTCAACCCTGACTCCTCTCAGGACTGACTCCAAGTCTTCTCTTCAAGAACTCACTTCAAGACTGCCTTCCAAACTGACTAGTACTGCGAACGTGGTCCCCTTATATACCCCTTACCGAAGATTGTAGTCCTTAATTTCGATCTTCATTTCGTTGTTCATTTCATTACTCACTTGTTTTGATTAGCATGGGCTTTTCCAGATAAACGTGCTACGTCCACGTTTCTCGAATATTCCAAGCCCATACATTCGTCTATAAATTTCCTTAAGCATCGAATGTTCTATTCGCTTACCCTTTCTAGAACATTCCATGCTGCTCAGCGTTTTGAAAATGTACTCACCATTAATTAAAAACATACAAAAAGTGCATGTCGGTCGCTGGACTCGAACCCGGGCACATTGGCTCTTCGACCGCCGTTTATACCGCTGGGCTACAGATGTCTTAGTCGACACAGCGAATTTTGAAACACCTTGACGGCGAGTCACTATGCCAACAAAACTGTTATTGACCCCGCCGTCGTAACATTGCCCTCCGCTAAGTCATGCTCGTCCCGAGCATTGTTCAAACTGTGATATCGTGCCAGGTTGTCGCAGTACGGTGGTTTCCTTATCACCGTACGTGGTCTCTTCCAAGGTGGCTTCTTTTTGCGTCGTACCGGGTGGTAAAGCCAGATCAATGTCCCTTTACGCCTGTCTCTATATCTCGTCTTCAACACTTCCGATAATTGGGCATATCCTGTACCGTGATTGACAGTTTCTATCAAAGCCAGGTCCCAGTGTCCAACAGTCAAGGTGGCTGCTGCCTGTTTGTTGCACCATCCATTGTCATCGGTGATCGTCCTGAACTGCATTCTATAGGCAGTCCAGAATAAACGACGGTTGGACTGCGGTACTCTGGGCTTCTCTACAGACGTTGAAATGATGGAAACACTGATAACAGCTCTGGACTCTGAAGCATCCCTTGCGACTTCATCCACAACAACAGCAGCATCTACGTTTTGCTCGACATCGTCCACCTTGCTAGCAGCGCCGTGCAACTGCTCTACAACACCGTCCACCATTTCTTCAACGTCGTCCATCGGTACCACAACTTCTTCCGCCTTTTCAGTTAAGACATCCACCTGGTCAACTTCACCGTGTCCGATATCATCGTTCACCTGTCCCTCAACGTCGTCCACCTGTTCAACAACTTCCTCTATCTTTTCTACAACGCCTTCCATTTCCACCTTGCAAGAATCACGTGCTTGTTTCCATTCTCGACACCAACTAAGCTGTCGATCCATGACTTCAGTAATACCCTTAACTAGTAACTCGGATAGCCGTTCTGCCTTTTCCGCCTGCTGTTCTAGGAGGCGGCGAGTCTCTTCCGCTTGCTCTTTCCGTGCCTCTTTAGCTTCCGCTGCTTGCCGCTCCCGGGTTTGTTCCACCTGCTGCTCTAGAAGGCGGCGAGTCTCTTCCGCTTGCTCTTTCCGGGCTCGTAGGAGGCGGCGAGTCTCTTCCGCTTGCTCTTTACGTGCCTCTTTAGCTTCCGCTGCTTGCCGCTCCCGGGTTTGTTCTGCCTGCTGTTCCATATGTGCTTGCCGCTCCATCATCAATTTCATAGCTGCTAATAACGCCGCAAATTCAGCTTGCCCTGATGCTGGGCTAGCTACTTGAGTCCCTTCCGACTCAGTAACAACTTGACTGGAAGTCGACGCGGCTGCCTGGCCACGCGTCATGACTCCTTCTCCACCGTCGTGTTCTATTAAAGGTGACATAATTGCTCTCTATCCCACTTCTGACACCAAATGTTACGAGCGTGGGGGGGGGGGTAGGATAGAGTTAAACACCTTTTTAACACGACAATAGATTTATTCTGCGATTTACACAGGGTAAAGTCCTCTGAGTCCACATGTACTAACGCTGACAACTCAATTAACTCACACAAGTGACTGAGTTCGCGCCTACTAGTACTGGCACAGCTACACTTTACTGTTACGCACTAGACCACTTCACTAATCACAACTTTCCACTGTACTTCTTCAACCAGTTCTCACCCGATACTACTCCCTTAGTATCCCATCCTGAGAACTCCACTCTGAAGACTCCACTCAACCCTGACTCCTCTCAGGACTGACTCCAAGTCTTCTCTTCAAGAACTCACTTCAAGACTGCCTTCCAAACTGACTAGTACTGCGAACGTGGTCCCCTTATATACCCCTTACCGAAGATTCTAGTCCTTAATTTCGATCTTCATTTCGTTGTTCATTTCATTACTCACTTGTTTTGAGTAGCATGGGCTTTTCCAGATAAACGTGCTACGTCCACGTTTCTCGAATATTCCAAGCCCATACATTCGTCTATAAATTTCCTTAAGCATCGAATGTTCTATTCGCTTACCCTTTCTAGAACATTCCATGCTGCTCAGCGTTTTGAAAATGTACTCACCATTAATTAAAAACATACAAAAAGTGCATGTCGGTCGCTGGACTCGAACCCGGGCACATTGGCTCTTCGACCGCCGTTTATACCGCTGGGCTACAGATGTCTTAGTCGACACAGCGAATTTTGAAACACCTTGACGGCGAGTCACTATGCCAACAAAACTGTTATTGACCCCGCCGTCGTAACAATATTATTCGAATTCGGCAACATTAATTATTCGAATAAACCGAATATTTCGAATAGTGCAGATTTTTTCTGACATTATTTACCTTTGCGAAAATCTTAAATAAAATGCTAGAAATATCCTCCATATTAACAATTCCGTGGAAATAGATTTAAATATTAAAAAAAAGCTTTAATCTGCCACATATAACATATTATTTTTTTACTCTTGCCAAAATCAAACTATAATAAGCGCTTATTAGGTAAGGCGTCAACAGAACTTACAGAGCCTAATTATTTCGTGAAATTTAAATAAGGCTGCTACGAACTGTTTTGTCTTATACCTGCATATTTGTTTATGTAAAAAAAGCAATATTTGATTAATTATTTTTATTTTAGAATCAGATTAAAGATACCATTTGGCATCTTCACCAGACCACCCCACCATTAGGTACCATAAGATTCAGTTATGATGAGTCTGTTTACTAATACTAAACCCATCATTAAAATTGTTGTGTTTGTACGTGATACGTTATATGCTAACCGTTTTTTTACACATGGAAAAAGTTTGTTTATTACTGATAATACTGATATAAGTTTTTTTTGTTAGGTATAGTTTAGGACCTGTTGATTTTTTAGAAAAAAATAATTTTGTTGCTCGCGGTTCTCGCGAAAAAGTTGATAGTCATATCATTATACGACCTACACACGGAAAAAGTGCTCCTTATTGATTTGATTTTATTGTAACTTATAATAAATAAAGTAAAATTGTATTTTAACAGCTGTGATTCATTTAGTAATTATTATTTTAGAAGTTTAATTGTTATAATCGACCATAAATGTTGACCGTGTATACCGACTTCTCTAAATGTTTCGACAAAATCAATCATTTTAAGTTAATTACAAAGCTCGAGAAGCTCGGTATTCACGGTGATCTCCTAAGATGGATTGAGTCTTATCTCAGAAACCGAAGCCAGGCTGTAGCGCTGAAGGGTTACACTTCCCGTTATCTCCCAATACCGTCAGGGGTGCCGCAAGGTTCGCACCTTGGTCCTCTCCTCTTCATCTTATATGTAAATGACATGGCAACCTGCTTCAGAAACTCAGAACATCTTGTTTATGCAGATGACACAAAAAATTACAAAGCTATATCTTCTGAAGCTGATTGTCATAGTCTACAACAAGATCTTGATAGTTTTTGCGAATATTGTTCAAATAATTATCTATACCTAAATCTAGACAAATGTTTTGTGATAAGTTTTTCCCGTAAACAAAATATAATCAATTTTACCTATCTTATTGCTGGGAAGCAGATAACTCGCGTTAGTTCTATTAGAGACCTAGGTATTACTATGGACTCGCAGCTTAATTTCAATAATCATATCGACAAAATTTGTAACAGGGCCTATAAAAGTCTAGGTATGATACTAAGGATGGGCAAACCATTTAGGCGCCCCTGCACCCTTAAGATATTATTCTATTCTTACGTCAGGAGTATTCTTGAGTTCGGGTCTGTGATCTGGTCTCCTCAATACCATGTCCATATTAATCGCCTTGAAAGAATACAAAATGTTTTCTTGAGGTCACTATGTTACAGGACCGGTACACCTCTGGAATCGTCGGCTAAGTCAGCCAAATATTTTAGCATGAATTCCCTCTGTAATAGAAGACTTTATTTGGACACAATTTTCTTCTTCAAGATTCTAAAAAACGAAATTAATTGCCCAAATTTGCTGCAAAATATAATGTTTCATGTACCGCATCGCTCCTTACGTCCACGTAATTTGTTTTATGTGAGTTCCGCACGTACTAATTATTCAAGACATACCTTTTCCAAACGAGTTTTAAAAAACTACAATGAGTATTTCTGTGACATCGATCCATTTATGCACTCTCTTGATGTTTTAAAAGAACGTACGAGATCTAAATTGATATCGATAAAAAATACTTAGTGTTCTACCTACTTATTTTCCTACTCGCTAAGACGCTTTTGTATATTTTACTTAATGTTTGTTCGAATATTGGAAATCGAAGTATTCGTATTATTCGAATACTATACTACCTAGTTCTGTGGTTCCCGCTCCAGCGGACTCCCGCGACCTTTACTAGGCCCGGTATCATGGCCTGCCTTATCACGCGATAAGTGACAAGATAGAGCGTCCGTTACTGGCTGACACCGTTCGATAGAACGAGACGACGCTCTTATCTTGTCAATGGCAATCATCGGTTCTACGTGCAATGTGCCTAGCCCACTGCCACTTATTGTTGTGTGTTGTGTAAGGGCTAGTTACTTACTTTACTTTACTATGTTGTGTTAATGACTTTACATTTCTGAATCCGCAAGCGATAACCTCAGACCAAGAAAAATGATACACAGAGCATTACGAAAAATAAGTTTAGCACACGCTCACGCGCACTTATACAAACATAACAATTGCACAAAACTGAATATGGGAACACCATATAAATAATGTAATAAGTGTGATAACTATGACGCCTCTATTTGGTTTATTAATGATCAGCTTTAAATATGGAATACTAAAAACATACATTCATAAAGTACGGAGTTCTTTATTTGAATTGTTATAGATTATGACAACAATAAATCTTATTTTTACTAGATGCAAATTATTCGTCGGTTTCATTCGGAAATACGGAAATATAAACTATTCACAATCTATCTTTAAACTACCACACACCTCTAGTATATATTGACTCCCAGATCCGCAACAACTACACCGAATCGAAGGTCAGACTTTAAATGGATCGTGGGTAATTGTTGAAAACACCAGACCTGCGTTGTCTAATTACTTGACATCGGGTATTTTTCGGTTTCGGTCGGAACACGAAATATAATGCTGTGTTTTCATTATATCAATATTCATTTATCAGACTGCGAAGTGCAATGTACGTCACCAGGCACGGCTATACTGAGAACCAGCGTAAAATGAGACGCTATGCCGATTTTATTTTCTTTAATTTGTAAATACAATTTAAACTATTATAGCTAGAGTCATGTTGATAATTTTCCCGCCATCTACACACAATTTCCGTTATGCATGTGTTTTTCCAAATCTTAGTTGGCTATAGGTAGTTTTTGAAATAGAGCTGGGGACAGCAGCGTATGAAAAAAAGTTACTTTGGTCATATTTTACACTAGTAAGAGCTATCGTAAAAAGAACTAAAAATGTGTATACCGCCTCAAAATTTTACGAGCTTTCGAATGATACCCGACACGTTCCTTACAATCCAAAAAAAATAATTGCGAAACCCCTTATAACCCCTCAAACTGCCCCCTCTATTGAAGTTTACACCTTTTTGACTTTATTTATGTAATAAGGCCATACATTTCTACATCTATACCAAATTTCAGCTTCCTATGTCAAACGTTCTTCGAGAAAACTGGCTGTGACAGACGGACAGCCTCCGAGTGATCGCATAAGTGTTCCGTTGGACCAATTTTGGTACGGAACACTAAAAATAAACAAAAAGCTTATACAAAATTACACCCGAATGCTACGCAGACAGACTTTCATATAGTTTTTTATAATGGATGATACGCTCTCGACAATATCTAGAAGATTTGGAAATAGCTCAATCAATGGAGTGTAAAACTGAAAATATCACACAACACATAATTTTCAACCACTCGGACTTTGTTAATTAAATAAGCACTATCATCACCCTTAGTACCCAGAAATAACCGCATACTAAAACCTTGGATTACACATTACACAGGGGCTCGTACGTTGTATTAGAAACTGAAACAACATGCAAAAAACTGTCGGTCTAATCCAGATAATATTGTTCTAAAAATTACTTACAAACGATATAGGAACCATTGTAACAACATAATTAGAAAGTTAAAACACAAATCGACAATACGGTTTCCGTAGAGGCAGTTCTAGTCTACCTGTCACATCGTTGGGCACAGGCGATCGAGACTAAGGGTGAAGCATTATAGCATTATAGCATCCAATAACTGGGAATGTTCCCATTGTTCCCGGGAATATTCCCATAGTTCCGGGGAATATTCCCAGGAACATTGGGAATTTACTTTTGTGGATAAATTACAATGGTTAATGTCTTGGTATTAAAATCAAGGGCCCAAGCTATCATGGAATCCCTGATAGCAGGATATATAAACGTACACAATTTCAATATTCCCGTATATTCCCTTGTGTGGGAATATTCCCGGGAATTGTCCACCTGGGGAATATTCCTGGGAACGGCATATCACTAGGTGTAGGGGAGGTACCCTAAAAAATATATTTTTCAAGATTTTATTATACTGTTTTGTCGGCGTGATTGATTTATATACCCATGCCGAATTACAGTTTTGTAGTCGTAATGGTTACTGAGCTAAGCCGAAGACGGACAGACAGACAGACAGACAGACGGACAGACAGACGGACGGATATGGTGAAACTATAAGGGTTCCTTGTTGACTACGGAACCCTAAAAAGTATTCGATACGGTCTCTGTTCCAATCCAACACATTGGAAACTATTGGTATAAGAGATACTCCTCTACGTCTCTTTACAAGCCACCTAGAATTCCGAACGTACAAGGTTAAATTAGGCAATTATATCAGCCACCAGCGCACTATATTCTACGGAGTACCACAAGGGAGTGTCCTAGGCCCTACCCTGTTCTTAATTTACATTAATCAGCTATGTTATATGCAAATAGAGGCTGGCACTATCTTCACGTACGCCGACGACACAGCCATTGTTTTTTCTGGGGTTACTTGGGATGACGTACGCTCAGCCGCCGAACGTGGACTCTCTAAAGTTGCTAGATGGCTAAATTAAAATTTACTTACTTTAAACACGGCAAAAACCAATTTCATTTGCTTCACCAACTACAGTCGTAAGCAACCAGACTCAAATTTCCCAACCAGGATCCATACTTGTGATAATAATACCCTGTTCCTGCTCAGTTATACAAAGTGTAACAAAAATGGCGTATGAACCGATCAAAGGCTTAACAGGTATCGTGTTCTGATAAGAAAAAACAGAAAAACAAGTTGTAGATAAAGTAGAAACTACAAGATACTTGGGTGTTATTCTTGACCAGCGCTTAACCTGGCATCATCACGCACAGAGTCTTATGTCCAGAGTGCGAAAGCTTAATATGGGTTTTCAAAAATCTTAGACACGTAGCCACTATGCCCACTTTCCACTGCGAGCGGAACGAGCTCCGTACGGAGTCCGGTTAACTCGCAATGGCGAATTGCATATAATTCTACTCTTATTCAGTGGAAGCACTTATATGCAATTCGCCATTGCGAGTTAAACGGACTCCGTACGGAGTTCGTTCCGCTCGCAGTGGAAAGTGGGCTTAAGGCTATGCTAAAGCAAGTCTATATCTTACTTGCGGAATCTATACTACGTACTGTATCCCCGTATGGGGCGGTGCCACGAAAACCAAATTCCTCGAACTAGAACTCCTCAAAGTCATTCACATGAAACCGTATAGATTTCCGGTAACTGAACTATACATGACTGCTGATGTATGTACTGTCTGTAAGAAAACTTTACATACTAAATTTAATCCTAAAAACGCACAAAAAAACTGTTTATTAACCAATTAGTATTCCTACTCGTACTCGTAACAAAGACAAGTCGAAAATGATTCATACCCCGATAGTGAAAACGGCTTTTGCGAGGAGACAGCAAACAGCACAATTTTTTTTCAAAAATTAAAATTTCTTCTTTTTTTCTTCATAGACATCTACCCCCTTACATGTTGCGAAGTCAAAACAAGATTGACAGATTGGCTAAAAACTAAAAATTATCATGAAACAGAAAACTTATTATTAAATATAGATATCTGGATGTTGAAAAATTCGTTTAAATTGTAGAAGTTTTTGTTATGAAGCTATTGGTGTACGAGTAGTTTCTTTTTAAATAACATAATATTCATAGACCGAAATCACCAGGCGTTTTGTTCTAAACTTGTATTATTCAGAACAATGACGCGTTGTTTCAGTGTCCGAGAGGATGGCGCGCGGAAATAGAAACACCCGAAAACAAACACCGGGGCGGAAATAGAAACACCAATGACTTCAAAAACTTCTACAATTCAAACAAATTTTTCGACATAAGTATAATATTCTAGATGTTTGTAAATCTTTAAGTTGAGCTAGTAAATAATGTTCATTTATGTTTGTACCTAATAGGTTAATAAGTTTAACCTTTTTTCCTATTTGCGTCACATCGAACTGTGACCTTTATTTCGTTAACAAGGAGTAAGAACTTTTTGTGTTTAGAATTATGCACTAGGTACCTACTGCATTCAAAGATTAAAAACAAACATTTTGCCTCGGGGAAACAATCTAATCCTTAACATGGCAAGACATGAAGGAATGTAGCCAGCTATCACTCGGAATGTTTTTTGTGATAGTTATTGGATAAACAGAACTATAGTTGAGAAAAAAAAAAAAACATTCTGCAAGTTAGTTTTTCAGGACGTACGGTAAAACGGCCATTGCCACGTATCGTAAGAAATGATCGCCTTTGACGTTATCCTAAAAACGGACAATGCTGTCATGCGTTCACGAAAATAAAATTAAAGAAGGTTGTAAACCAAAAATCAGCATCATCATCATATCAGCTGAAAGACGTCCAGTGCTGGACATAGGCCTCCCACGAAGAGTGCCAAAGTGACCGGTACTGCGCCACCCGCATCCAGAAGACTCCCGCAACCTTTACCAGATCATCAGTCCATCTTGTCGGTCTTGTCTACCCACGCTGCATCTTCCGGGACGTGGTTGCCACCCAAGACCCTATCCACCCCAACGGCCATCGGTTCTACGTGCAATGTGCCCTGCCCACTGCAACTTAGGTTTAGTGATTCAGAGGTATATTTTCGTTACCTTTAGTTCTTCTGCGGATAGCATTATTTCTGATGCGATCACGCAGAGAAACTACCAGCATAGAGCCCTCTCCATTGCCCTTTGGGGGACTTTGAGCCTAATTCTTATGAGGCCTATAGTAAGCGACTACGTTTCAGTGCCATAAGTCAGCCGTAAGGCAACACACACTGGGCAAGACTCTCATCTTGAGACAGTGCGAAATATTGGACGAAAAAGTGAAATGGGTCGGTAGTTCTTCAGCAGGGTGTTGTCACCTTTTTGAAGTAGGTACAGCACCACCGCACCTCTGTTCCATGCCTTTGGCATTTTCCCTTCCAGTAAGACGGAATTGAACAAATGCTGAAGAGCCGTAAGGACCGGGTTTCCACCCGCCATCAGCAGTTCGTCTGTTATTCCGTCTTCACCTGGTGCTTTGTTGTCCTTGAGCTGTTTAAGAGCCATTACATTACAATCTCGTACAGGCCGATTTCCGGGATGTCGTCGGAATAGAGTCGGGTTAGTCGAGCTCTAGGGTCCTCCGCCAGACTAACCTCAGGTCCGCCAGTTGATGTGTATAGCTGTCCGTAAAAGCGCTCTACCTCAACCAAAAGCTCAGGTTTAGAAGAAACGATTCTACCATCTTCAGTTTTCAACTTGGCGAGCTGGCTCTGCCCAATAGACAGAACTCTCCAAAAAACTTTAGCATCCTTATAACGCTGGATGGCCTTTTCAATAGCTTGTATTGAATTGGCGCAGATCGCGCTTAAAGGAATTGCAGAATCTCTTTATTGAGCTGCCGGTGTAAAGTCACATCGGCTGAAGACTTAAGGATCATTTCACTCCCTTCCTTCATGAGCTTCTGAGTGGAGCTGGAGAGCCTTTTAGTTATGTTGGTTCATTGGGCCTTGAAGAACAAGGCCAACAAGGCCAGACAAACCCGTCATTGAATTCGTCCAAATCGCCGTCTAGGCAATGGAAACGGTTTCGAAGTTCCAGTTGAAAGCTCTCGGGATTTTGAATTTGGATTGGTGCTAGACGGAGCAACTTCATCAATTGATGTGCCTCTTACCAGACGGTGATCGCTCCCGGTTTTAACTGTATTGATCACAGAGAGATCATTTAATGTATCCTTCCTCGTCGACAGGATGAAGTCATGAAGTCATTCTTGAAGAAATAATTCATCATCATCCTCCTCCACTCCACTCCAAAAAGCCAGCTAGTAGTTGGCCTCGGTGGTTCCGACTTACAAGTCCAAATTGCCACACTCAGTTCAACACCATCTCTCTTGCCCAGTTGTATTTGTTGTTGAGGATGAAAGTTACTTGTAGACGGGTTGCTAGAGGCCAGATCATGATAAGCAGGTCGATCACGTAACGCATTGTACGCACGTCAGGTAGATCTAAAATTCTAAATGTCATGTTTTATATGGAAAAATGACAGTCCAATGTTACGCGCGTTAGAAACGTTACGTGCGTACTCCTCTGGTTCAGTCATTTAATTTTGTGCAAGATTTTTCACTGAACTCTTCCAAGACAGATGGTGGAAGCATCGCCATTATTTATTGTGCGCGCTATGATTTTTTCGATGCCATTGTAAAACTAGGATAAAAATTATTTATATGTAATTTACAACTCCAAAGCAATAACGTCCTATAAAAGTGAGTAAATAAAAAAACAAATTTAAGGTAATAATAGCAATGTCCGTTTTCTGTCACAATGTAAAACAAACTATGTAGCCATATAAGTCGGCACTGTCCGTTTATTATGACATGCTTAATGGTACGTAGTTAGGTACCAATACAATCGCTAATGTCACAAAAACAGGACAGGCTTTAAATCATCCTTTTTGACTTAGAATTAATTGAATATTTAATGAAATTTATATTAAAAACTAAAGTTTAACTCACCTTGTTACTTCAATGTTGTTAATTCAACAAAAAAGCAAACAATTTTTTAAAATTCTTTTTTGTTTTATGGGGCCAGAAACAAAAGTCGAGTGAAATTTCGAAAATCCTTGATGCCGATCGCGTAAAAATTGAACGTTGCACACTATTCCTTTGGCGTATTTACTTTTCTAACCTGTAGGCGCGTTCATACTTTGCGCGGCATTTAGTAACAGTACTAAAAAAGTGGCGGGAAAGCTTTAAGGGTTAACCAAGAAAATTTAATCACAAATTTTAGTGTTTGTCTTTTTAGGGTTCCGTAGTCAACAAGGAACCCTTATAGTTTCGCCATGTTCGTCTGTCCATCTGTCCGTCAGTCCGTCTGTCCGTCCGTCCGTCTTCGGCTTAGCTCAGTAACTATTACTACTAGAAAACTTTAATTCGGCATGGGTATATAAATCAATCACGCCGACAAAACAGTACAATAAAATTTAGAAAAAATCTTTTCTTAGTGTACCTCCCCTACACCTAAAGCAGGGATGTATTTTATTTTTCTCGTTATTTCTATGGTGCGGGGTATCATTGGATAGCTCGTTCAAAAATACTGCCACGATTTTTTTCACATCCCCAGTAGTAACCATTTAGCCAGCCAGCAGGGGGGGACACATGACTCGAACAAAAATTAGGGCTGTAAAGTCGTTATATCTCGCCAACGAATCACTGAGTTGAAAAATGGTTATAAGAAAACCAAAAAAAATATTTAACAAGATATCCAACGAAACCCCGCACCATGGGTTTAACGAGAAAAAAAATTGAAATCCCCACTTTAGGTGCCATAAAAAATATTTTTTTTTCAAGATTTTATTCTGCTGTTATGTCGGCGTGATTGATTTATATACCCATGCCAAATTACAGTTTTCTAGTTGTAAGGGTTACTGAGCTAAGCCGAGGACGGACGGACGGACATGGCGAAACTATAAGGGTTCCTTTTTGACTACGGAACCCTAAAAAACGAAACCCTTATTAGGTCACTTTGTTATCTGTTGCGTTGTGTGTGTCTGTTTGTCAAGACCCTTTATGTCAGGAACGCGTAGAGGTATCGAGTTGAAATGAAAACCAGGTCTTATCCAGGTCCAGGTCGATCCAGGGGTTATACTCAGGTCCCCCTTAAAGGTGTGAACAAATCAACTTTCTAAGTTAACGTAAAAAAAGAATTTTGACACTCTCAAGGGAATCAAGTTCGATTGTTAGTTACGTTAGGTCCTCCGGCCCCTAGTGAGGTTTACTTATTTGTAATGAGGCCCAACACTAACTTTTACCCTTTTTCGACATTTAATACAAATGTCGCTTCTGCACTTGTGCAGCTTGTGCTGGTTGCATGATCTGTGACGTCGCAAACGCCGCGACGTATAAGTGAGGTTACTTGTTTTCTCGGGCTTAGTTAGTAGTGTACCTTCTTAAAGTTTAGTGAAAAAATCAAATTGTGTGCCAAAGTGATACCCTGTAAGTACTTATTCCCCTAGTCAGGCTGGTTGGCAATAAGGCGACATTTAACAAAATACGCTGTCCTAGTCACTCGTGAACAAATATTTGGAAGAATACAATATTTTATCAAATTAGTCGAGGCGTTCACAGTTTGGTGAGAACCACTAATCACAATACTCATAATGTAGTAGTAGGCACGGAAACCTTCGTTGTGCGTGGTCCGACACGCACTTGGCCGCTTTTTTATAACTAATTATTATAATTTTTAGCCGCCTACCACAATTTTTTCGGTTCCCCGCTTCCTTATACCCCGTGGGGTTAGCAGGTCCCCCACGGTCTCGCGCCTTCCCGCGCCACAGATTTACTGTACGTACTCGTACACTACACCCGTCGCATTCTAAGATTTGATTTCTTAAAGGCTCAAAATAACGCATTTAATAAGTAAAGTTGTAGAACGTAATCGTCCGTATATCGAATTTCAGTACGAAATATTTCACTTCATACGCTAGAAAATAACAAAGTATTAATTTAATCTATATATATAAAAGAAGACTTCCTGACTGATTCATCACCGTACAGCCGAAACTATTGGGGCTAGAAACTTGAAATTTACACCAGAACTTCTTTTTATAACGTAGGCAAGGGATAAGACGGGATTTATGGAAATTCCATCCCTAAGGGGGGTTAAATGGGGGTGCAAAGTTTGTATGGGAGAAACATTATTTTTTGAACTAGAGACTTAAAACTTTGTAGGAAGATTACTTATTAAGATACAAAAAAAGTATTTTCAGCGTTTTAGAAAATTCCACCCCTAATAGGGGTGCAATTTTTGTATGGGGGATACATTATTTTTTGAACTACAGACTTGAAACTTTATAGAAAGATAACTAATTAGAATAGAAACAAAGTACTTTCTGCGTTTTAGAAAATTCCACCTTTAAGGGGGTTAAATAGGGGTGCACAGTTTGTATGGAGGGAACTTAATTTTTTGAGCTAGAAACGTGAAATTTTGTAGAAAGATTACTCATTAGAATACAAAAAAAAATGTCAGCTTTTTAGAAAATTCCACCCCTAAGGGGTTAAATAGGGATGCAAAGTTTGTATGAGGGGAACTTTTCCTTTTGAGGTAGAAACTTGAAACTTAGTAGGCAGATTACTTATTTGAATACAAAAAAGAATATTAAGCGTTTTGGAAAAGTTCACCCCTAAGGGGGTTAAAAAGGTAGGAATAGTTTGTATGGAATAACTTTGTTTTTGAGCTAATTAAAATATTAACGAGTACTTCCAGTGTTTTAGAAACGTCTATCCCAAAGGGGGTTAAAATGGGGTGCAAGGTTTAGATGAGAAAAACTCTTTTTTGAGTTTGAGACTTAAAACGTTGTTTAAACATTTCTTATCAGACAAAAAAAAAGTTCTTTCAGCATTTTGGAAAAGTTCCATCCCCAAGGGGGTTAAAACGGGATTCAAGGTTTATATGGAGACCAAGAAAATGTTATAGTAAGAGATATGTAACTTCGGTCTTAGCCTGGATGTTAAAAGACTACAAAACTGATTTCAGAGTTTTTTGAAATTCGTCCCCCATAGGGGCTGAAGGGGGTTCAAAGTTTGTATGGAGAGCAAGACATTTTTAAAGTAATAGATTTTTAAGTTCTGTTTTAGACTGTTTGAAATTGATTCCATAAGGAGTTAAAAACGTTCATCCCCTAAATAGGGTAAAAGTAGTTGGATCTTTGTACGGAGAACAAGACAATTTTAAAGTATGGGTAACTGTAACTTCGGTTAAAGATTAGCCCCTTTATCCATAAAACTTAAAATGCCTCTGCTAAATAAAATGTGATTTGTCCCTTTCTTACGAACACAAATGTCAGTGACAGATAAGGACAAACGAATTTTAACGCCATTTTAGTTAAAACAGGCTTAGATATAGGTCGTTTATGAATACGGCCGTAGGAAACTAATTACAGCGTTTCTTAAAATTCATCCTCTAAGGAGGTTAGACAGGTTTGGAAGTATGTATGAAGAACAAGTAAATTTTGAAGTGAGGGAATTCTTAGGTCATACAAACTATAATAGCTTCCACCCGCAACTTCGTCTGCGTGGACCCGGGATAAAAACTATCCTCTATTTTAATCCAGGCTATATTTTATCTTCATGCAAAATTTCATCCAAATCGGTTGAGCTGTTTAAGCGTGATCGAGTAACGAACATCTAAACATCCAAACTCTCGCATTTATAATATTAGTAGGATGGTCAGCCATTTATTAGTCAAAATACATAATTCGACTGCTAGCAGAAAAGTAAGGTTAAGTTAGAACTGCGATGCTCCCAGAACCGAAAAGAAGGTAATGTTTCATTTAACCTGCGGATTATTTTGTTAGTTTAAAAAGTTCAATTTGGATGATCTAATAATTTATTATCTAACACTGTCAAATGGGGACGGCGGATGGAAATGGCAAGTTCTACGTCTTTTAGCATTAGAGAAGTTTGCTTTCAAAACTATACCTAGGTCGCCCGGACTAACGTGAGTAAAACTGCCGGACGGAGATAGGCAAAAACTTCCAGTAATGTAATGTAGCTTTCTTTTACGCATTATGAAAAATTATACAATTTAAGCAGAAATGTCTGTGGAGATATTTATTATTGTAAAACCGGAGTTGTCCATTTAAATTTAAACGAATAAACCCATCGCACTGTTGCCTTTGACTGGATTTAGATGAAATTTTTCGTACAGATAATTTGAGACCCTTGGAAGGATATAGGATAGTTTTATCACGGAAATCTTCCCTTAAAATAGTAGAACTTTGTTTGTGTCGACGATAATTAAGGTTCCGCCTACAATCATTTTTCTAAGACGCACACAAGTTCTACGCGGACAAAGTCGCGGGCAACAGTTAGTTAGTCATAATAAGCTTCTGTCAAAAAAATCACTTTTGGCTTTTATTGCCGACTGTATTTTTCTGTATACCATCATCAACTACTCTTTGGGACGATTCTAACGAGCCCAAACTCAACGGGGTTACGTCGGTTAAGTACTGAATTCCCATGGCCACCTTCTGTCTCCATCATCAGATCAGCTCAATGGTACCATAATATTGAATTTTCATCCAAACTATACTTATACCCAAAATTTCAGCTCAATCGGTTTCCGGGAAGTGGGTCAAATTTAACTTGCAAGATTTGATTACAGACAGACAGACAAACAGACAGACAACGGGACAGGTTAAACTAAATAAAAGCTTGTAAAAAAGAGGTGGCTTTTCGCAAATAGTTTTTTATTTCAATGCCAGTTTACTTTGTACGGGTGTTATGATCTGACTAAAATGTATTCTTACTGTCCCGGAATCCAGAGTCTTATCCATGTTATGTGCAATGTTTAAGGTCAAGGAAACTGTTCTAAGTTGGATTGAATTCTATCCCGATTTAATATACGAATCGACAAGACATTTAATATATTGTACATGTCAGGAAAAAAATCTGTGAAAAAATACGAGCCCCGGAATCCCGAGTCTTGTCCATGTTCTGTACAATGTTTAAGGTGATTCACCCGAAATGGCACTACCTAATTCGATCACTGACAATACTTACATCAAACAATTTAAGAGTTAATAATAATAATAATAAAATAAAAAGCCTTTTTATTTCCTTATCAACTACTTACAGACTTATCATTCCTATACATACAATTACTTAACTAACATTGTTGTTAATTTATCTTATCTAAAGGTATTTTAACTGTTGAGTATACTTTAAACTTTATTTATTTCATGTTTATGTATATAAAAATTAAAAGTTGATAAAAACCCCACTTTTATTGGGTAAAGGCCTCCTCCAATTTGTTCCATTCGTCTCTGTCTTTCGCCTTATTTAGCCATCCTTGACCGGCGGTGGCTACTATGTCGTCGCTCCATCGCTTTCGTGGTCGTCCTGGTTTTCTTTTTACTTTAGGGCCCTTCCATATAGTAACTTTTTTGGTCCACCTCTTATCTGTGTATCTTGCTACATAGCCGGCCCATCGCCATTTTATTTTAAGTACATATTTTAGTGCATCAGTTATATTCGTTTTGTTTCTTATGCGTTCACTTCTCACTTTATGTATTTTCCTTAGCTTTAGCATGCTCCGTTCCATCGCTCTTTGGGTAGTGGTTATTCTGGCTTTCGTTTTTAACGTGTGGCTTCAGGTTTGGCAGCGGTTCTGAGCGCATCAACTCCACGCTAGAGGGCACATTCGTCAAGTATGGAGAATTTAAGAGTTAACATTCTATAAACTAATATTTTCCATTTACTCTGCTATGGAATAGTAGCACTATATATTAGTTTTACGTTCTCGGGGGAGCCTCACCCGGGAGAGACCGCGTCTTCAGGTGGCGGATAGAGGGATGTCCGTCGGTAGCGTTAGCTGCAGAAGGCCGAAGACAGACACTTTGTTAACAAACTCTCTCCGGAAGGCTCGCTAAAGGTAGATGAGTAGGAGGCTACGTATGAAGTTACATTTGGAGTATCTGTAGTCCGGGCAGTAGAATATGGCTACGGTATTCCCTGCCTGTCGTAGAAGGCGACTAAATGGGACCCTCGGGGCAGCACACAGTTGCAGTTGGGGCCTGCGATCGTCTATAAAAATATAGAGGCAAAGAAGCGTGACGCTAGGCACTGGTGCGTTCCGTAGGTGATCCCAGAGCCATCCGAAATGCGTCCAGGAGGACCATCGTGGGTTTTTAGTCGGTGCGAGTCCGACATAACATAACGGATCTTCTTTCCAATAAAAAAAGGTTGGAGCATGTAATAGAGATGGCGGCCGAGGAACAACCTGATGGTCAACGGCGGCACTCACACCCTCGAAGAGGTTACAACCTTGGCGTCAGGCGGCAGCCGGCCGTAAATACCTATAGCCAATTCTTCCTCTCCTTGAGCAAATGAAGTGCACAAATATGGATAGAAAACTAAACACTAGGGCGTCCCCCGCAAGCGACGGTGATGTATTTCAGAAAAAAGTGCTAGGGTGTTCCCCATAACCGACGTAAATGACAAGAGCAAATCGCTACAAATAAACGATACCCTGAGATTTGCGACGTGGCATCTGCGCTCCCTTACAGGACGAAGCAATGAGCTGAGCGAAATCCTCAACAAGATACATATAGATGCATGCTACGTCCAGAAAACGAAGTGGAAGGGCTCCAAAGCTTGAGATATTGGACTGGGATATAAGCTGTTTTACCACGGCACGGATACCAAGCGCAATGGAATGGCCATAGTCTTGGATCGCAATAAATGACTATGAATAGATTACAACCTCAAAGATAGGATAGTCAATATAGACAGAAAATCGGATCGACTCATGGCAATCAAGCTGCTGGCCCTATGTAATCAACCACCTCTTACTATTATTTCAGCCTATGCACCTCAGATGGGTTGCTCCACGGAGGACAAGAGCCGTTTCTGGGAGGACTTCGACGACCTCTTAAGATCCATTCCAGATGAAAAGCAAAGATTAATTGGCAGTGATTTAAATGGCCACGTAGGACAAATCAATGTAGACTATACCCGAGAGCACGGCGGATCCATATCTACCGCCATACCTTGATGAAAATGAGCAAGGCAGAGATGTACTGAATTCACAATGAGACAAAATCTCAAATTAGTAAACAATTTTTTTAACAGAAGGAACATTTCAGAACAAAAGTGGAGAAAAACCGTCATAAAAATAGATTTAATTGTAACCGACAGTAGAATGATTAAACATTTTAAGGACTGCAAATTCATCCCCAGCAAATCCCTAACGTCACAGCATAGAATTCTGGTGAAAAATTAAAACAAATTAATTAACACACCTAAAATCAAATGTAAATAGTTCAAAAGGCGAAAGTTTAGTAGAGACACTCAAATAATACTTAGAAGATGACTTAGACGTGGGTCACTACAGTTCCCAGGATATGTGGTTGAAATTTGAAACGTGGAGAAAGCAAAGTGCATCCAAAATGCCAAGAACATACTCGGAGTGACAAAGGGTATCATCCAGGTACATGGTGTAATGACAAAGTGAGACAAGCCTTAAGCGACAACACTTAGAAATGGCAGAACACAAATACAGATGAAGACCGCATACTTTATATAAAAGGATAAAGACCGAAGTCAAAAGGCTAGTAGCGCTAGATGGAGCAGCATCGAGAAACGATTTTTAGAAAAACTCAAAAACGCTAAAAATTGCACAGATATCTTTAAGATTGCTTTGAGGAGCACTTTAGACTAGATAGATAAAGACCTAGATAAAGAACAAGTTCGGGCAACTGCTTACATCAGAAAATAACATTAACGCTAGATGGAAAGAGGACTTTGATGAACTTTCAAGTGAAGAGTTCCCAAGTGAAGAGCTACCTAACATAGAACCTACTGGTGGTCTTATTCTAGAGATATCAGTGAGTGAAGTATCAAAGGGCTGTAAAGAAGATGAAAAATCGGAAGGCAGTTGGTTCAGATGAAGTCCCAGCCGAGCTATGGAAAATGACAGGTGATTCTGGCATCATCTGGGTCATCATCATCATCATCATATCAGCCAAAAGACGTCCACTGCTGGACATAGGCCTCCCCCAAAAAGTGCCAAAGTGACCGGTCCTGCGCCACCTGCATCCAGCGGACTCCGGCAAACTTTAGCAGGTCATCAGTCCACTTGCGGGGAGCCTACCCACGCCACGCCTTCCGGTACGTGGTCGCCACTCGAGAATCTTTCCGCCCCAACGGCCATCGGTTCTACGTGCTATGTGCCCCTCCCACTGCCACTTAAGTTTAGCGATTCGGAGGGCCATATCGGTTACCTTGGTTCTGCTGCGGATAGCCTCATTTCTGATGCGATCACGCAAAGAAACTCCCAACATGGCCCTCTCCATTGCTCGCTGTACAATGATAAACCCATTAAGGGGCTCCCGTCAAAAATCAACGAAAATTAGTTTCCATTTCGACACTCGTCCTCGGTTTATTGAAGCTAGCTTTCCAGGTGCAGATATGGGAAAGTTTGATTCCTGTTTAACATTTTTGATATAGAATAACTTGAAAAATGTTAATACAGAATTAATTATCCATTTTTAAAGAAAGGTCTGTAGAAATACAAAACCCGACACCTCATCCTCATTAAAACTTTTATACACCCGAAACTCATACCTACTCATACATACTGAACTTACCTATAATTTTGATATGCGTTTTTATAATCTTTCTAATTAACAAAAAAGTTACGGCCAGAAAACCAGTTTTTTGGCCTAAAATTGTTCAACTTTGATGCCAAATATCTCGAATACAATGAACTTTGAAGTAAATATGGGATACTATATTGCTTAAAGCCGTTGTTGTTAATATAATAAGCTACAAAAAACATTAGAAAACTAAGGGATTCAGATCGAAGGTCATTGGCGTATGGGAGCCCCTTAACGGCTAGCGATGCCATTTAGCATCACCTATCAGACTTTTAAACTTGCGCGCCAAATTTCGCGTTTATTTGTGATTAGTTGAATTGTTATACGTCAAATCGGTTTAGAAGGAAGGCATCTTTTGATTAGCTGGGTAAATAGCCAATCACAGTGCACGGATGGCGAGTACGATCGCGATAAACATTATTCCACAAATTAGTGGCAAGAAATGGACGCCGTTTTCAAGTAAGTGTGATTTTTATTTAGTTATTTGTGATTAAATGCTATTGTTTTCGTGTTTTATGTAATCTATATACATCATAGAACCATATTAAGACAGAATATTGAAGTAGACACTATTTTTGTTGATTTTACAACTGAATCTTTATTGCTGATGCCGTGCGGCACCGGTAGCCCAATACCGTGTCTTTACAAGTTACTTATTATATCTGTGTTTTTTTACCTTTTGATTCGTGTTTTCTTAAGATATTTATTTAATTTTGTGTCTGTTTATCTAAAAATGGTTTGCTTTTGTTATTAGGAACTGCACGTTGCATGAGGCTTTAGCAGTTTTAGAAGAGGACTCTGATTATGAAGCGAATTAAATAAATATATATGGAACCTATATATATGGAACCTCCTGAGCCAAATATACATTCTGACGAAGACTCTGGCGATGAAGACGACGGGGCCTTGGTAAATAATCTTAGCGGTCGCCAGCTTAACGCAAGATGTGAAGTAGTATTGTCGTCTTCATCAGTAAGTACCTTGCGGAGATCTCGACGACTACAAGCCAAACACAGCACATTAGAAACCACGCCTTCGCCATTGAATGTTGTTCCTGACCGCACCAGCAATCCTACTACTTCTCGCTCGCGTTCACGTGGACGGGGACGCAGTGGCAGTCAACGTGGACGTCAAGGCAGGGCCTCCAACAAAAACACGGCCAGTAAACGTGTTCGGCCTGTCGAGTCTTCTTCAGATTCGTCTTCTTCAGACGAAGAAACGGAAGGAAATGGACCTCTAGTAAAGAAGCAAAAAATAGGGCGGTCATGGATTCATGAGGATTTAACGCGGGAATCTCCATTATTTCCTGAAGCGAATTTTGCTATGTATAGGCTAGCTTTCGCCAGTGCAAATGCTCCAACAATTTTTAGGGGACGATGTGTATACATTATTGCAAGGAGAGACACATAATATGCAGCATTTTTAAACTGCCCTGACCCAAAAATAAGTATAGACGAGTTAGTTGCTTTTATAGTCATAGTATATCAGGAAATACAATGACCCAACTTGACTTTCGGAGGCACATTGTCCAGACATATTTGCTGCGTTTCCGTAACCTACCCCGAGGTCCTGGCCGTCCTCAAGCGTCGCGACAATCTCAGACTGGATACCGATTTGCTGATGATATTCGCTGCGATGGTATAGGTCATTATTTGGTACCATGTGACGAGGGTGTACGTCGCAGATGTGCTTTGGAACAATGTAAAAGCCAATCCAGATTGCAATGTTGCAAATGCAACGTAGGACTCTGTGCCCAATGTAATTATAACTTTCATGTTCAATAAATGCTAACAAAAAATAATAACATGTTTTTTATTGACACGGTAGAGGGCTAGAGATGCCATGCGGCATCGGTATTTTTTTTCTAAACTACCGGTCGGATTTTCATTTTAATTTCATATTTCTGTTTCTGAGGTCTAATATAGTAATATATCTGAAAATCATCAAAATCGGCGACATGAAAAAAATTCAGCCGCTAATGGGTTAACAAAGATCAAAGATAAATAAAATTATTATGATTATTTTAAAATGAATAACACAATATTTCATTGTTTGAACGCTCACATTAGGTATATATATATTATAGCAATTAACACCTTAATGCGTTCGGCTTATTTGAATCTTAGATAACCCGGTTGTAAGTTAATATTTTCAATATTATATTAATTGGGGTGAAGTCAAAGTCAAAGTCAAAGTATTTATTTGCTAAACATAGGTTATGTAGATGTTATAAAATGCAGCTTGGTATCACTATGTCTTACCCGAAGGTGTAACAAAATATAGAATGAATAGGCTTAGGCTTAAATTAATATAATAGCACAGTTCAGATCATGCTTTTCCTAATACATAAATTATTTATTTATAACACAATTAGTGCGAATTTAACAATCATCTTTTCTATATTCGTCAATTGAGTAATATGCCTTTTCCACTAGAAGAGCAAACAATTTCTTTTTGAACACCATCAGATCTTCAGCATGTAAAATGTTTCTTGGCAACTTATTGAAGATTGTTGATGCCATCCCAAGAACACTTTTTGAGAGCATGGCTGTTTTACATGAAAAGGTATTGCAGATCTTACCCCGTTGACGCGAACTGTTAAAACTAGGGAACTGTTTTTGATTAAATTTAACATAACAAGCAATTTCGTAGATATACGAGTATAAGCATGGCAGAGTCGATATACTTAGTCTTATAAAATGTGGCTTACATGATTCCATTGGCGGGATACCACATATGGCACGAATACATTTTTTCTGACTTCTGAAAACTATCTCACGGTCAGTGCAATTACCCCAAAACATAATTCCATATCGTAAAGTCGAAGTTACGTATGCATGATATGCTACAAGAACCGCTGATTGACTTACTACTTTTCTTAAATTATACAAAGCATAAGAATATTGGTAAAGTTTTTTACAAATTGTTTCTATTTGGTTTTCCCATGTCAGCTTATTGTCTACACTTAAACCTAAAAATTTAGTTACATTTGTTTCCTCTATTACATGGTCATTATAAGCTACAGTCAAGTTGGATATTTTGTTAGTCCGTTGTTTAAAGTTCATTATCTTGGTTTTGTCAAGATTAATTTTCAAGTTATTGTTATTGAGCCATTCTATTACCATTTCTAAAGTCCTATTTATGTCATTTTGATAAGTATTTAAATCTGAAGCTTCAATATTTTTCTCATTTTGGAAACGAAACGCTACTACCTCAATAAAAAGGTTACAAACTTTCTAATGAACTATTACTACGAACTATTCTAAAACTGCTTTAGCAGTACTGTAGTGAATAAAATAATCATAATTTAAACATAAAAAAGCTGTTTTCAATTCTTTAAGTTATTATTAGGTATATCATTTTCTTAATTACTAATATTTATTTGAAAAAACTTTCATCTGTAGAAATACAACTAATATTAAAAAACCGGCCAAGTGCGAGTCGGACTCGCGCACCGAGGGTTCCGTACAAACCTATAACAAGCAAAAGTTGTAGTATGTTTATTACTAAATTAAAATGGAATCCGTAACATTACAATGTGGAAAGCTGGGGGAGGATAAATTTAAACAGGGTCACTTTATCAATTTAGAAATAATAATAAAAAAAAACATCATTTATTTTATAATATAACTGAAAAACACTAGATTTGCAGCAGCCTGGCAAAACTTCTTTCATCAAAGTTGTTTATTTACAAAGTTTTTAGTCACTATCTTTTTATAAATCCGGTTCAAAAATACTAATTAACTGTTCTGTTAAATTTGAAAAATTTGAACCAGATCTGTAAATGGTGACTGAAAAAGGTATGAATTGTATCGAGTAGTGCTAGTGCTTATTTACGGAAACATGTTTATGAATGAAAAATATGTGGAAATTCCATTTTGGGGATTCATTCTAAAATCGATATTGAAGTCTCCCACAACAATCAAACGGGAACACGGGGTTGGGGTTGCTGCCGTATATTGTTGTATTTATGCATTCAATTGCAACATTAATTTGACATTGTGGTGACCTAATACAGTTATCACACTGCCATCAAACATTTCAAAATGCAAGCATTCACAAAGGCCGTTTGCAGTACCTGGGTTATTTAAACATTTCATGTACATGATGCATCTGTGATGGCATCCTTTAGATTGCGACGTACAAAAGCGATAGATCCCCAACCTGGATTTGCATTAGATATACCTGGACCATCTACTCTGCACACCTTCTTAAGCGGATTACTTAAATGGCTGTTTTTTTTATTGCGTTGATATAAAATAAAACTGAGTTCATGGGAAGTCCCTCCCTTTAGGTTTTGATACCCTTAAGATCACCTACTCAGTTTTAAATTATGCGACTTATATTGCTATTTCTTATGATTGCATGGACATAAAAGTTTCATTGTGCTACAGCAGAAAGGTATTATAGACCTGAGTATTTGATATGAATTTGAATTTAATACCTCTACGCGTTTACGAGGAAAAAGGTAGTAGTAGTTTAAAATAAAAAAATAAAAAAAATTGTATGATTTTACTAAAAATGTCTACTTTTCGTAATTTTTCCTTTGTCTGTGCTATATGAAGTTTCTTCGTGCCAAGTTTCAAGTTTCTGTGTTAACGGGAAGTACCCTTTAGGTTTTGAGTTTCTTGCGAGTACTCAGTTTCAAAACATGCGACTAAAATTGCTATTTCTTTTGATTGCATTGACATAAAAGTTTGGTTTTGCTACATCTTAAAGGTTCTATAGCCCTGAGTATTTGACATGAATTTAATTTAATACCTGTACACGTTTACGAGAAAAAACGTATTAAGTTTAAAATTTAAAAAAATATTTTTTTGTATGATTTTACTAAAAATGTCTACTTTTCTTAATTTTCCCTTTGTTTGGGCTATATGACGTTGCTTCGTGCCAAATTTCAAGTTTCTGAGTTCACGGAAAGTACCCCGTAGGTTTTGCAAGTGTCGAAAAACTCTAAAATTTGCAGCATTATACGACTGTATCTTATGATTGCGTTGGCTTTTAAGTTTGATTTTTTCACAGCTTCAAGGGACAATAGACCTGAGTATTTGATAGGTACAAATTTTAGCTTGATACCTCTACGCGTTCCTGAGAAAAATGGTCTTGACAGACAGACAGACAGACAGACAGACGGACAACAAAGTGATCCTATAAGGGTTCCGTTTTTTTCCTTTTGAGGTACGGAACCCTAAAAACAAAACAGACACATAACCTTCCGTCAGCTGAGATTCGATCCTCACATGTCTTAACCCACTGAGCTATCTCAACATTATAATTACTGGTTGAAATAGCATTCAGATACCAGTGGTATCGCACTTAAATACAGCTATTATAAATTATCATTTGCTAGTCTTGTTAATAATTATACTAATAGGAGAATATTTAGTGATAATAGTGATAACAGGTTTCTTTTTTTTTCTCTCTTACTTTTTTGGAGATTCCTCCACTCTGTACGCTCTGGATGCGGTACCGGTAATAACAGGTGTCAATTTATAGGTAATGTAATGTGCTTTTGTTTCGCTGTATGTCCAAATAGTCTCGCCAACAACGCCATCTAGTTTAATTATTGCGCACGACGTGCAACTATGTTAGAACTTAGAAGACCTCAAACGATTCGAGCGAAATTGGGCCGTAAGGTGTCCATGTATTTTTGCAGCCGATAATACCTAAATATATTTATTTAATATTTATTGCACAAAAGAACAACTTAATGTATATTCATTGTACTTACTTTTACCATTGGAAGGCGAGAATTAAGTAGGGTAACATGTCCATCGATGAAACACCAACATTTCGAAGCATCCTATCTCCAATGTTTTTAAAGTTAATAGTCTGATATTTTGCAACAAGATAGATAATTTAATTAATAATCACGTCATATAAAAAAAAAAACCTAAAATTCCGCAACTCTTCTTCTTGTCCGACTCGTCAACTCGCTCATATTCGGAGCAGCCCAAATGGAAGAGTGTCTCCAACTGTAAGAACAGGAGACCGCAGCCATAATAACAGGTTACTTGTCACTTCAGATGATTTTGCTTGAAGAAGCGTGTAGCTGCTATGGATGACCATTTTTAATGTTAAGTATATGTCTTGCCCCTCAGATCAGCATTCACCCAAGATTTCTGCAAGTCCTTGGTCTCCTGCGACCTGTTCTTGCACTGCAGCATCTGCTTGCGCAGCGACGCGCCGGTGACGATGTTCTGGCTTCTACTCTTGACGGCAGCCACCTTCGCTATAGTTATCTACAGGCGAAAGCGCCGCCGCCGGGACATATACAAAGCGTACGATGCCATGCCATTGGGCATACCGAGATACCCGCTTATAGGACATGGGTATATGTTCACGGGCACCGACGAAGGTATACGCACCTCGGTACTATTACGGTCCAGCCACGACTTCGAGCGGTGGCGGTAGCGGCAGCGGTTTTTCCAATTCGTTGCGAGTGATCCCAACTAACCACAGTGCGCTGCGCGTCTCGACCGCGTAATCTTCTATATATATAAAAGAAGACTTCCTGACTGATTCCTCAACGCACAGCCGAAACTACTGGGACTAGGAACTTGAAATTTACACCAGAACTTCCTTTTATGACGTAGGCAAGGGATAAGATGGGATTTGGAAATTCCATCCCTAAGGCGGAAAATAGGCTTAAATAGGGGTTAAGTTTGTATAGGCGAAACTTTTTTTTAACTAGAGACTTGAATAAAAATAAGAATACAAAAAAGTACTTTCTGCGTTTTAGAAAATTCTATCCCTAAGGGGGTTAATACGGGATTCAAGGTTTATATGGAGACTAAGAAAATTTTATAGTAGGACATTTCTAACTTCGGTCTTAGCCTGTATGTTAAAAAAACTACAAAACTGAATTCAGAGTTTTTTGAAATTCATCCCCTATTAGGGGTTAAAGGAGGTTCAAAGTTTGTATGGAGAGCAAGAAATTTTTAAAGTAAGAGCTTTGTAACTTCTGTTTTACACTGTTTAAAATGGATTCCATAAGGGGGTTAAAAACATTCATCCCCTAAAAAGGAGTTGGATGTTTGTACGGGGAACAAGACAATTTTAAAGTAAGGAATCTGTAACTTCGGTTAAAGACTAGGAAACTTATTACAGCGTTTCTTGAAGTTCATCCTCTAAGGAGGTGAAAAAGGGTTGGAAAAATGGATGAGGAACAAGTAGTTTTTAAAGTAAGGGAACCTCAGGTCATCCTACTATATATACGAGTATATACACCGTGAAATTTTAGTGGTTGTTTTCCCACGGCAGGGCGATTTGCTATCGGTAGTACAGTCGCGGAATGAAAAGGTTGACCACTTTTGGACCTTAATAGCTTCGAAATAAGGCCGAAAAGTGGTCAAACTTTTCATTCCTCGACTATACTTTCGAATTATGATAGAAAAAGTTATAAATAACTGTTTTACAAAAAAAAATAAGTACAAAAAAATAACCTAAACTCGAGTAAGCGAAAAATAATAGTAACGCACTAAAACTGCAAGTCGATGACAGTCCTCGATATTTTAAACAGATAAACAAATAAACAAGCACATGTTACCTTTTTAAACTGTGTAACAGGCTAGAGTGCTTACTGTTTGACAACAAAATTAAAAACTTAGACTTATGTTCCTTCAGGATTAACAGTTGAACTAAAACCTTTTTTATTAGTTTGATCTTGCCATTACGTTGTGTCAACTTTGGTAAATCGAATAATTACATCCTCTTCGCTTATTAAACTAATGTGATAACAGATCCTGTCAATGTCATCAGTCATCACTGCTATTTCTAGTAAAATGGATCGACATTACGAATATTCTAATTTAGAGTACGTCGCGATGGTGCAGGTGTACGCTAGGGTTAACTACGACTCCCACGCCGCCCGGCGACTTTACGCGGAGCCGGACCATTTACAGTCGCTGCGTCTTCGGGGGATTTTAAACTCCCAAGTTCCACACGGACGAACAATTTACCATAGTTATGCAGAATGAGACCAATAATTAATTTTCGCTTTTGAGATACAGCCGTTTTAAGGTTCAATTATTTTTTCAAGGGTTTTAATACCACTTTCTCGAATAAAAAAAAAATGCAATTTGGTAGAATATTATATAAAATAATGTACTAAGGACTGGTTGTACAATATTCATAGTTTTTTTCGTGTCTTTTTTTTTAAACAAAGTAGTTGGTCGTTTTCTGTAAAATCAATATTTCACATGCTGCTTGTTATTCTTATTTCTATGAAAACGACCAAACTGTAGTCGAGTAATGCTGATTACGATATTCTGTAACAGTAATTTTCTGAAAAAAGCTAAGATGATCTTCGTAACCAACATCACGCTAGTCTACTTATGCTGATTATAAAATTTATAAGTAAATCTTACTAGTTTAACAAAAAGAGGAAGATTGAAAGTAGAGGTAAACAACAGGCGGTCTTATCGATAAATATATATGCAAGCAACCAAACGAAAATAAAGAAAAGTTAACATTGTCACATTTAATCAGTTCAGTTCAGTGTTTTATCAATTTCATGTTCCAAGTCTGTTTTAGTGCTAACAAGTGTTTCAACATTAGTTTCTCTATAAAAGAAATAGATAGTCATATTATTTTCCTAATTATCTGGTTTTAAATTACTTCTTTTACAGTCAAATGTATCGATATAATATGAATATCAGAAGTCGATAAATGAGAAGTCCCTATGACAGCTCGAAAGTGCCACGAGAATTCCGGCCTCTGTATATAAGGTACAGTTCCCGGCAAAAAAACTCGAGAGCTCGCACGTACAATTCGCCTTTGCGCAGGCAAGATCTTAAAATACATATGTAATCCGACTGCTAGCAGAAAAGTGATGTGTGATGCGGATGGAGATGGAAAGTTCTACGTCTTTTAGCATTAGATAAGTTTGCTTTCAAAACTATACAGGTCGCCCGGACTAACGTGATTAAATCTACTGGACGGATTTAGGCAAACATTTCCAGTAATGTAGCTTTCTTTAATACATTATGAAAAACATGCAATTTAAGCAGAAACGTCTGTTGATGATTCTTAAGATATTAATATTTGTAAATATAATAAAGAATAAAACGGAGTTTTAAATTTACATTTAGCAATTTAAACTAATGAACCCATCGCACTGTTACCTTTTACGATTAATCCCTGAACGGGACCCTTGGAAGGATATATGTTTTTTATCTCGGAAATCATCCCTTAGGATGGTAGAACTTTGTTTGGGTCGGCGATAATTAAGGTTTCGCCTACAATAATTTAATAGCAATCATTTCTCTGAGACGGTAACAAGTTCTACGCGGATGAAGTCGCGGGCAACGGCTTGTGAACATATAAAACGCTTGCCGCGCCGCAATTCGCGCAATGTTGTGGCTGGGCTGTTACCATTCACTCAAATGTGAAACATGTAGCTGCGATCCGATTATTATAGATAGATACTACATCAAACTGGACCATAGATATGGGAACGAGAGCGGAACAGGGGTGTCCGTTCCCACATTTTATGGCCCCGCACGTAGCGAGCGTTTGATAATATGTAGTATAACCGTCGCACTATTTCTCTCCAGGGTCAAATGCTCAATAATTTGTTTAACATTGTATGTGTTTCTTTACAGATCGGATGAACTTCTTCATAAACATAGGCCGTGTAGCACTACAGCAAAAAGGCTTCAGTTCAGTTTGGCTTGGTCACAAAATGTACGCCGGTAGGTATTAAAAAAAAGGTATGAACATACCAGGACAATCGATTTAGCCTAGTGGGAGTGACCATCGAGCTGACTGTCCTGGGTTCGAATCCCGGTAAGGGCATATATTTGTGTGAGCTCATGAGCATGAACTATTGTTTCTGAGTCTTGGACGTTGTCTGTATATTTAGGTATTAGTAATGTCTATTAAATATATCGTAGTGTAGTACAAGCCTTATTGAACTTTCTATTGGGCTAGTTCAGATTATATATGACTGTCCCTAAAATGTATTTCTCTTACCTTACAAGTAGGTATGCACATCCACAGATCCTAAATTAATTATATTTAGGCCACATCTTAATTTGGCTAGACAGTATCGGTATGGGGTATTATGTATTTTACCGGTTATACGCAGATAAAATCTTACCGTATCTGTGTAGTGTGTAGCACGCTGTTCTCATTAAAATATGGGTACGCAGTAAAGAATCTGTACTGCCTTAACTGACAGGTTTCTCCATGATACCGCACCTACTCATTTTGGACTTGTTGTTATTTTTTTATAGACATCTTAATAAAAATATGTAGGAAAAATAAAGGTAAAACAGGTCTGAAAGTGCATGTTTTACACTAATATCCTTGCATATGCGTATAGTAACAATTATTTATGTTTTTTTTTTCTTATTACTGGAATTTCTCCCCTGGGTGAACTTTTTTTTAAATCCAAGAAGAAAAAACATATTTTTTCATATTTTTTAATCTTTTATTTGTTCTGTGTTTAATTTTAACCTAGGAAAATCATTTTCAGTCAATTAGAAAGATAACCGGATAGTCTTTTCCTAATTTTTGTTTAATTTTCTACGGAGCCAATATGAAAAATTAGAAATATCAAGTAAACTACTGAAAAATACCTCCATTTCCTGTCAAGAAAGTAAGTTTAATTGGCAAATTTATGAAACAAATAAACAAACATTTTATGAGTACAATTGTTGCAATTATATACCTATAGTATAATAAAAAAATAAACAAACATAACAATAACACGGAACAAATAAACACAATTTTACGTCTTCATCTGGTCACAATGCGAGTTTTACCGTACGCGCAGCGTGCAGTAAAACTCGCATTATGGCCAGGTGTGACGTAAATGACTGTAATAACTCAGTTCACCTAGAGATTTCCAACTGCTAACATTTGTGACTTTTACCTAACCATGGACAGTTTAAGAATTAACTTGGATTTGTGGGTTAATTTGTAAAACCAGGATCCTTCGTGTGATTATGAGACATTATTTGGAAGAGTCATCACACACCTACCCAGCGAACTTTTTGAAGAAGAAGCGAAGCAATTCTGCCGAAGGTTTACCAGAGCTGATATGCATAGATGGCAGAAGTGTCGAAGAAGCTCAGAAAAGTTCAAAAATACTTATGAAAATTGGCTGGAGGCAAATGTTGACTGGCCAACTATGTGCTGCTTCACAGAGATTTGGTTGTTCAAGAAGCAGAGAATGTTCCACCGTGTTCCAGACCTTAGTTGTAATTATCACTAAGTTTGTACGTTGTTGTTACAATGCTTCGTTTGTTGATTGATTGTTATGTTTGTTTATTTTTTTATTATAATAGATTTACTAAAATTGTACTCGTAAAATGTTTGTTTATTTTTTTCATAAATTTGCCAATTAAACTTACTTTCTTGACAGGAAATGAAGGTATTTTTCAGTAGTTTACTTGATATTTCAAATTTTTCATATTGGCTCCGTAGAAAATTAAACAAAAATTAGGAATTGACTATCCGGTTATCTTTCTAATTGACTGAAAATGATTTTCCTAGGTTAAAATTAAACACAGAACTAAAAAAAAATATTAAAAAATATTTTTTTTCTTCTTGAATTAAAAAAAAAAGTTCACCCAGGGGACAAATTCCAGTAATAACAAAAAAAAACATAAATAATTGTTACTATACGCATATGCAAGGATATTAGTGTAAAACGTGCACTTTCAGACCTGTTTTCCTTTATTTTTCCTACATATTTTTATTAAGCTGTCTATAAAAAAATAACAACAAGTCCAAAATACCTCGGGCCCATTTTGTAGTATGATCATGACTACCTAATGCGATTTCAAGAAAAAATAAGAATATTTTCGACTTCGGCTTTCATAGAAATAGAAACCGAAGTCGAAAGTTCTGTGTTTAATTTTAACCTAGGAAAATCATTTTCAGTCAATTAGAAAGATAACCGGATAGTCAATTCCTAATTTTTGTTTAATTTTCTACGGAGCCAATATGAAAAATTTGAAATATCAAGTAAACTACTGAAAAATACCTCCATTTCCTGTCAAGAAAGTAAGTTTAATTGGCAAATTTATGAAAAAAATAAACAAACATTTTATGAGTACATTTGTTGCAATTATATACCTATAGTATAATAAAAAAATAAACAAACATAACAATAACACGGAACAAATAAACACAATTTTACGTCTTCATCTGGTCACAATGCGAGTTTTACCGTACGCGCAGCGTGCAGTAAAACTCGCATTATGGCCAGGTGTGACGTAAATGTAATAACAGTTCACCTAGCCGATGCCGCCGAAAGCCGATTTTCAGCCCACGGACTTCCCAGCGCAAAATGCGGAAGTGGCCTAGCACTGGTTAGTAACCAGTGCTAGGCCACTTCCGCAAGCCTTCCGTAACCAGTGGTTACGCTCATTTCGTTGTCACTTAATATTGTTTTTGCTTGAAATTCTTGGTGAAGATCATTCGAATAACAGTTGTAGATATAAACTAATTTGCCGTCAGTTATCGCCGACCCTGAATCACTGGAGATACCGGCGAAGGTTTGTCTCGAGAAGGATGATGGCACGATGAAGTACATACGAACGGTGCTCGGGAATGGGCTCATCTTTGCTCCAGGTACGCTGTATTTACAGATCATGATTGTGCAATCTTATTTATTTGTTCATTTAATAAACAGTGTATGGTCTCACAAAACTGTCGGAACAGTTTTTCTGTGTCATCATACTAATAGTACCTACAGTACAGAGTTAACAAATTTTTAAATATACCTGGGTTACACTATGCTCACTTCCGTAGCAGTGGAGAGAGAAGTGGGCATGAAAGTGGGCAGCGCGAGTGATGTAAGTAAACACGAACTCGCGCTGCCCACTGCTCATGCCCTTGGCTCTTTTTATTGGCGGTTTTTGTGGTGGAAGTCAGCGGCAGCGCGAGCGAGTGTTTACATATTGTCGTCACACTCACACCGTCGTCAACCGGCGCCGCGTTAGGACGTTTGGGTAGCAAGTGTCGTAGTGTAGATCATGCCGTTTCAATGAACTAAATTTAGGTTAAATACATGTTGCATACAATTGCATACAGTTATGCTTTAGGTACCTATACTTAACTTACTTTATTTAAGTACACTATTCACATCAGCACAGTTTAACTACAGAATAATTAATAGTATGTAAAGGTATAGAACTGCCTAACTGATGACGTTAGACATTCTTCTTACGTAATGTTAGCAAAATTATGTAAAATAGAAATTCGAGTAACGGTGTGCGATCAATGAAATTATGTTGTATTGTACCACGTACATCGTAACGTATATAAGAAGGTGACGCGCTAGAGGAGATCACGAGGTTACCATAGATAATCTACATTTTCCGCCTAAATGACAGTGGGATAGGCCTGCTTTAGCAAATGGCACTACTTACTGGGTTTTTGTTTGAAAAAGGTTTGTTTTATAACGAACCGTTTCTTACTTGCAGTTAACATTTGGCGTACGCGTCGCAAAATCATAGCTCCTACGTTTAACATGAAGAATCTCCAGCAATTCGTGTCGATATTCGACAAACAAAGCAGCATCATGGTGGAGCTGCTGAGCGCGCGCGCCGGCCAGGGCGACTTCTCCCTCTGGAATTATGTCACCACATACACATTTGATTCCATCTGCGGTAAGGCATGAGAAAATAAGTTTCTATCAAAAAAAAAAGTACCTACCAGCTTTGGTTGCTGACTGTAGGACTTTTTTTGCACAACCGTCAACAACGAGGCCAAAAACGGCTGGTTTATCTTGAGTAGTTCTGCCCAGTTAGCACGAGGCGATTTATCTTTATGTTTTACGTGACGTTTCAGTACATTTTCGCCGTAAAACGAGACAATAAAACCTATCGTGCTCGGGCCTCAGGAGTTGCCATGACCACCTTCTGTCTCTATCATCAGATCAGCTCGGTGGTACATAATAATGCATTGTCAGCGAACTTACATAATTATAACAAACTAGCTTCTGCCATACAAACTTTCAACCCCTCTTTTCACCTCCTTAAGGGTGGATTTGCAAAAATTCCTTCTAGTGGGACGTCATATAAACTACCTATTGTGAAAAAAATCAGCTTTCTAAGTTCAACGGTTTGGGTTTGGTGATTTAAGTCAGTCAGTCAGTCAGGACTTTTACGTTTATATATACAACGTGTCCCAAAACTCAACGATAAGCCGGCACCAGAGGATGAAGCTGCTTATGATTAGTCGAGAAAAAATAAGGAAAAAAATATATCTCAATTATTTTAGAAATTACAGAAAAAAAATGAAATTCATCGAAAATCGACATCCCTAATGGTATTTTTAACGACCATGTCTACAAATATTCAAATATTACTGTTGTTTTTTTGTTTTTGGAAACTTAAGTAGCCCTGCTATCTAACACAGTTCTTAAAAATACCAAAATACATGTAGTTTTTACACAAAAAATAATCAAAATTCATTTTGTCCCTACAATTTTGAAAGATTTTTTCTTACAGTCCAATTTCAATCATCATGATGTAAAAAAATAGTATCGACACCACTATGGCAATTATTTTCAAAAGTTGACGCAACTAACCAAGATTCCAAAATGGTATAATGGTGTAAATGGTATTTTTGGGAAACCTAGTCACAACAAAAAACAACGAATTTTTAAACAAGAATCGACATTATTTAATGTTGGCGGTAATCACTTTTACTGTACCCAAAAAAGGATTTTTGTTGTTGAAAAATGTTGAATAAATGCAAAGAAATGGTACAATTTTTTTTAATTTTTTTTAATTCATTTACTACATTATTAATACTACAGTAAATGTTCAAATTGCCTGCCACCGGCATTAATACAGACATGACATCGCCTTAGAAATGATCGTTTTATCCGTCGTGCATATCTTCTACCATTGATATGATCCGCAGCTTGTGTGATTTTTTGGCGAAGCTCGTCCAATGTTGCTATGGGTTTTGAGTAGACTTTGTCTTTAAGACAGCCCCAGTAGAAGAAGTCCAGGGGGTCAGGTCGGGCGAACGGGGTGGCCACAAGATAGGACCAAGTCGCCCGATCCAACGCCCTGGATTGGTTTAAGTATTCTCGCACTGCACGGGCATAGTGAGCTGGGCAACCATCATTTTGAAACCACATGTTTTGTAAATCACGTAAAGGCACGTCTTCTAATAATTCAGGCAAGTCGTTTTGTAAAAAGTTCAAATAGCCATCACCATTAAGGTTTCCTTGTAACTCAAAGGGTCCAATTACATTTCCATTTAAGATGCCCGTCCATAAGTTAACCTTGAATTGATACTGAGATTTGTCTTCTCTCATCAGGTGCGGATTTTCATTGCTCCAACTATGTAAGTTGTGTAGATTTGAATAGCCATCTTTCTTGCAGGTTGATTCATCCGACCATAGAACTTTGTCTAAGAATTGGGGATCTTCCCTGTGCTTTTGCAGCATCGCAAGGCAAAATGCGACCCAATTTGGATAGTCCCGCGGTAGTAACGTCTGCACACGCCTGTAGTGATATGGGTGAAGTCTGTGACGTTTTAGAATTCGATGTGCAGAACTTTTTGGTATTCCCGTAGCTAGTTCTATGGCACGTACCGAGGTAGTTGAATCGTTTTCTATTTCATTGAGAACTTCTTCATCGCGTTCCAATCTAGGTCTTCCAGTGTGTCTCCTGTCAAATGGTAAACGACCTTCCGCAAAGGCTTGATGTACATTAATAAACACTCGATAATCCGGATGTCTTTGAACATTTGGGTACCTTTCTCGCACAGACCACTTAACCTATAGACTCCACTTCATACAACTTTGTCTAGTATCTCATTATGCCAAATTGGCGGGGCGCGGGGGGCGACAAGTGAACTGTGATTGGCTAGCTCAAGGTCAACGATCAATCACACGATTGACACGTGACGCGCACCATTTTGGTTAGTGATGGGACACACTCGAAAATAATACTACAGAATATAAATGTAAATATTTTTAATTGGAATGAAATTTAACATTAAAGAGAATATCATATTTTATTGGTTTCGGATTTGAACAACAAGCGTCTGTTGTTATTCGTGTATTTGAAACACTGGTTTGAAGTGCCGCGAACAAATTACGCTGCTTGTAGCAGGAATCCATTTTTGTGACTGTTTTGTGGCGTCTATCCAAATTTGGTTTTGTGTAGAACATTATGGAAATCTGAAAAACGTTAAAAATATCATCGCATCATCTGTTGCACCTTTATTACTAGAAAAAAACAACTTATTATTAATTATTATTCAAAATTGGTTTTTGAATCCGCGACTTTTCCATTTTAAAATAATAATAAATATTAAGGGACAATCTTACACAACTTGACCTAGTCCCAAACTAAGCAAAGCTTGTACTATGGGTACTAGACGACGACAAACATACTTACGAGTATATAGATGAATACATACTTAAATACATAGAAAACATCCATGACTCAGGAACAAATATTCGTGCTCATCACACAAATAAATGCCCTTGCCGGGATTCGAACCCAGGACCTCTTGCTTCGTAGGCAGGGTCACTACCAACTAGGCTAAAGCGGTCGATTTTCTTTTAAACATCTTCAATGCATGTATAGAAATAAATATCACTATTAGAGTTTTGTAAAACAATATACTAAAAAACAAAACAAACGATTATTTACAAATACAATAAACCTCTCATAAATATATACAGTATTACTAGTATTTATTTCAATAATACAAGTTCGTTCTGTACGCTAGGTATTAACACTTCAATATTGTTTTACGGATATCGGTGACGTAAGTAATCGATCAGTCACATCACTAATTAAGACACTGCAATGGTGCGACAAAGACGGAATTACACAAAATTGTAAGCGAAAGAAAAAGACAGCCGTTGAAAGACATCAACGCGTCGCCACGTTAAGAAACTTTTACTTTATAAATTGAAATTTTAAATGATTATTGTTTTTTCGTTGTAAAAAGAAAAAACCTGCTTACCTGTGAAATGAAATCTCATCCTTTTGACGACTAGATGTCATGCTACACTTTCCACACAGTTTCACCATATAATAAGGCATAGTTTGTTTACTTTATAGCCAAGAAAGCAGTTGAATATTGCATGTTACTTCGTGAACGGTCGACCGCGTACTAAAATAATGTTTGGGGGCGTGGTAGCTGCTTGGTGCTTTTTATGCTTAAGCTTGGCTCACGCTGGCGCCTTAGTAAGCGGGGTCTATAGGTTAAGTGGTCTGTGTTTTCTCGATACAATCTGCTAGCAGCGTTAGCATTGCATCGGCATTCTCCATAAATGAGATGCATATTAGCGTATTCCAACGGTGTGTACGGTAGCGGCATGATAAACGCTAAACAATCCAGAATACGGAAAAAGTCCAATACACAAAACACAATCACAGTCCAAAATAGTGCCAGGTCAGTACAGTTTGCAGATCACCAGTCCAAAAAGCAAAGCCAAGAGTTATTAGTATGAGAGCCACATCAAATAATACGTTGATGGACAGTAGACGCCTATAGGCGTAATTCTATTGATATTTCTATTGTGTCTGGAGTAGTGTCCATCAAAGTGTTAATACGGAACGGTGCACAGCGAACAAAGGATCAGAGTGTACTGACTTGAAAATTGTATTAACTACCCACATTTTCCATTGAAATTTTAAAACTTGCAACAACAACCCTTTTCAAAAGTGATTAATATCAACATTTAAAAATGTCGGTTCTTGTTTAAAAATTCGTTGTTTTTTGTTGTGACTAGGTTTCCCAAAGTATTATACCATTTTGGAATCTTGGTTGCGTCAACTTTTGAAAATAATTGCCATAGTGGTGTCAATACTATTTTTTTACACCATGATGATTGAAAGTGGACTGTAAGAAAAAATCTTTCAAAATTATAGGGACAAAATGAATTTTGATTATTTTTTGTGTAAAAACTACATGTATTTTGGTATTTTTAAGAACTGTGTTAGATAGCAGGGCTACTTAAGTTTCCAAAAACAAAAACAAAACAGTAATATTTGAATATTTGTAGACATGGTCGTTAAAAATATCATTAGGGATGTCGATTTTCGAAGAATTTCATTTTTTTTCTGTAATTTCTAAAATAATTGAGATATATATAATGCGTTTGTAAATCGCATTACCCATTTATGATAGGAACATAAACAAAATTGCGTTGCTCTGAAAGAGGACATTTTTATTATTTACAATGTTACAAACATAACACATTACCTTACAAAATACTAACTAAACACTATACCTGAAAGAGAAACCACATTTAAAGCTAATATTCCGTATTCCTTTAGATATTGTATTTATTTAATTATCTTGACATAACATCTGTACATATCTGACAGCTCTCTCGACAACTATTATAGACTGACCATAAACACGCTAAATGAGGTGCAGTAAACCTCATTTACATCTCCCCCCCCCCTATATTATGTACATGGCACTAATTTTGTCACATGAAAAAGATTTGATTCGGGCTTCCTGTGCCCTGTGTTTATTCTGTAAATCGAGTTCGAAACTTTTTCTAGAACTTCATACGGCCCAATTTTTATTTCATCTAGTTTTTTTCTATTTAGACGATTTCCATTTTCGACATATACTAAATCTCCTACTTTCAATTCGCACCTTCGTCTATTTTTGTCAAATTGTTTTTTATTATAATTGTGAGATTTAATGCTGTTTTCTAACGCTATTCGCCTATCTCGCAATAAATCATTACGTGTATGTTCTTGTTTTAACTCGTCCGGTAAAAAGTCAACATTTTTCCCTTCTAGTAAATACAGTGGGGAAAATCCTGTCACTGTGTGCTCCGTTTCATTATATTTTTGGACACATTCGTGAGCAATAGTGGTCCAAGCAAATTTATATATTTTTTCATTTATCTTACACCGTATTTTATTAACTAACGTTTGATTCAACCTTTCGTTCAACCCGTTCGAAAATGGAGCATTTACTGCCGTGAAGATAATTGGAATATTTTCTTTTTCCAAAAAGGTTTTAAACTCTCGCGAATTTATACCTGGGTACTGATCGGAGAGAATCATGCCGATTTTATTTCCCTGTGTCACTTTTTGAACAAGCTTTATAAAATCGTTAGAACTCTGAGTCTTAGACGTCAAAATAAAAGCATATCTCGTAAAATGATCCACTAGTAAGTGTAAATATGTCTTCGTAGAACGAGATCCGCCAAATCCACCAACAGTATCTATGGATATTATTTCAAAAGGGTAAGTAGCAGGGCCTAGATGTGACATTAATCCATATTTATATTTTCCTCTAGATTTATTTTTTATGCATATTTCACAGTTTTCACAAATCTTTTTGATATTGTTTGTCAAATTTTTCGATGTATAGAATGGTTTAATTTTGTTTTCCAGCTGTTGTTTGCCAATATGGCAGAAGGAATAATGTATATTTTCTATGAGCTTTTTGCAGAATTCTTCCGATAAAACAATGTTTTCCTTTTTTCCTATGTTTTTATAGTATATGTTATTTTTAAATTTTAGTTTGTTTTTATCATGTTTTATGTCTTCGTTTTTTTCCTGATCGCTTATTATATCTCTAAGTTCTATTAAATTTAAAAAATTAAAACTTTCATCTTGATTTTCACCTGGTTCTAATACAGGGTTTCTACTCAAACAATCAGCTTCTAAATTGTATTTTCCTGGAGAATATATTACATCAAAGTTGAATTGAGACAGATAATAACTTAGGTCTCCTAATTCTTCATCAGTTCTGGCCTTAATGTTCATCTTTTCTAGTGGCTTATGATCAGAGAAAACCGTAAACTGTTTCCCTATAAGCCAGTGCTGCCAGTATTTCACTGCTTCCTTTATCGCTAAACACTCCAGATATATAGCTTTTTTCTTTTTCTGTGTATCGTTCAGTTTTCTCGAAAAATATGCGCACGGTTTTTCTTCTCCATTATGTTGCGGTTGTTTTAAAACCGCGCCGATACCTTGAATTGATGCATCGGTGTAAATACATATCGGTAGTTCCGGATCGTAGATTGCTAATATAGGTTTCAAATATAGAAGATTTTTTATCGTCTTAAAGGATTCTTGACATTCATCTGACCAAATAAATTTTTGTCCTTTTCTTAACAAATTATGTAAAGGATCTAATATAATTGATATATTTGACACATATTTTCCATAAAAATTAATTTTACCCAAAAACTGGCGGACATTTTTTACAGTTTTTGGTGCAGGAAAGTCTTTTATGGCAATTAAATTATCTTTCAATGGAGTAATTGTGTTATTTTTGATTATGTGACCTAAATATTTTACGGAGTCCTGAGCAAAGTGACATTTTGAGAATTTCAGTCTGAAACCTTCGTTCGAAATTGCTTCCAATAGTGACGACAAGTGTTTAATGTGCTCTGAGAATGTTTCAGAAAATACTAAGATATCATCTATGTAGTTGACAGTAAAACCGGATAAGCCATGTTTCCTTATAATACTACTTAGTATTCTCTGAAAAATAGCTGGCGATGTCTTTAAACCAAACGGTAAACACGTCCATTGAAAGTGGCCTTCTTGACTGACAAAAGCCGTTTTTTTCCTGTCTTCAATTTTCATAGGTATTGACCAGAATGCTGAATTTATATCCAGCGTCGAAAAGAATTTACAATTCCTCGTTTTAATCATTAGATCTTCAATAAATGGAAATGGTTGAGACTCAGGAACAACAATCTTATTTAAGTCGCGAAAGTCTATACACAGTCTTGATCTTCTTCCATCTTCGTTTTTGTAGGCTAATGTTACAGGTTTTTTTTTTTTTTTTTTTTTTTTTTATGATATAGGAGGCAAACGAGCAGACGGATCACCTGATGGTAAGCGATTACCGCCGCCCATGGACACTTGCAACACCAGAGGTGTTGTGAGTGCGTTGCCGGCCTTTAAGATGGGAGTACGCTCTTTTCTTGAAGGTTTGAAGGTCGTATCGGTCCGGAAATACCGCAGGCGATAATCCATTCCACAGTTTAGCTGTGCGAGGCAGGAAGTTTCTGGAGAAGCGCACAGTTGAGGACTGCCAACCATCTAAGTGGCAGGTGCGGCAAAGGGACTATAAGATTCTTCAATTAACTTTTTTTCTAATAATTTTGATATTTGCTGCTCTATTTCTTTTTTGTCCTCAAAAGTACACCTGTATGGTCTTTTACAACAATATTTATCTATTAATAAATCAATATGTGCCTCATAGTCTCTTACAGTGCCAATATCGTATTTGTCTTTCGCAAAAAGTGAATTATATTTGCTAATCAATTTATCTATTTCAGACTGCTGCTGCTGCTCAAGATGATTAATGAAAATATTAAAGTTTGCAATCTCTATGTGTTCATTAAAGTTTATTTTATATCTATTTTTTGTTTCATTTTCTGTTTTTTCTAGGATGCTCACATCCTCGTTATCTTTTTTATTATTTGGTTTTCCTCCCATTGTATTACCTGAATAGTCAGGAATTATTACAGTATTGGAACGTACTACCATTTCATTTTTTTTTAATATATCAATATTTTGTGTAATTTCCAATTTTTCGTTTTGATTGAGGTGAAATTTTTCTATACAATCTAATCCAATCAAGAAATCGTAATCAAAATTCTCCTCATCTATCACGAAAACATTAATAGTCTTTTCCATGTTTAAGATTTTTATCTTTAAAGTCACTATCCCTATAGATTTTTTTACACCATTAATCGTTTTTAGACTTGCATTTTTAGTATTATTACTAATTGCATTGTTATTCAAGGATAACAATTTGGAACTTATTAAAGACACGTTTGATCCTGAGTCATAAATTCCAAAAATGTCTAGGGTATCATTTATTAATAACTTAATTTTGATTAATGGTGGGATATCTAGTTTTTTGGGTCTATTTCATTTAATTCAGTCTCCAACTGAGAATTATTAACATATCTTATTTGATCTCGTTTTTGATCATCACTATTCTTGTTCCGGAACCAACACAGAGATTCAGGATGGTACCGGTTTGCTTTGTTTTCTTTTTCACAAATCCTACAAGGTCGGTATTTTAGATTTTTTTCTTTAATTTTATTTTCAAGGCCTACTGTTTTCTTCTCCGAAGCCTTTTTTTCCACCAAATGTTCTAAACCTCTGAGATTATTAAATAAATCCTCAGTTTCTTTTAAAATATTCCTGTCAATTTTGTCAGCTACAAAATTTGGCAACCCTGTAGCTATAAGATCTATCAGTGTTGGTTTGTCGATTGTCTTATTTATCTCCAATAAAAGACGTTCTTTTTTTAACGCGTATTCTAGTAACGAACCCTGTTTATATCTGAATGACATAGCATACCTGACCGGCGACCAACCTCTGTCCGCATACGTTTCGCAAAACAATTTTTTCCACATCGACCACTCCGAGTCGATTGTATATTTTATGAGCATGGAACTGTACCAGTCTAGACACGAGTCTTCCAAAAATAACCTAAGAGCTTCAATCCTTTTCATATCTTCGTCTATTCCTAACCGAGTACACTCAGTTTCAAAAGTCATCATCCATTGACATACATTTGACGTCTTCCTGCTGAATTTTTCCATTGCAAATTTCTCAGTCAAATTTCTTAAAATCTGCGGTTTATACACATCCTTTTTCATTTCAACAATATTTTCCAATAGTCTTGTTAAAGTCTCTCCTGAAATCCCAGCCGCCGGTGTCTGTAACTGAATTTCAGGTGTAACTTCCTCCAGCAGATATCCCTGGAATTGCATATTTCCATCTTCGTCCACATAATTCTTAGTTATTTCCGGAGTCAACGAAATCCACACTTGCCTTTTGTCGTGTCGCTTTTGCAAAGTATTTCTTACTTTTTGAAAAGCTTGTGTTGTTAAAATAGAATCATGCTGTTTTACCGGTTGAAAATTTTCCGGGATTAAAAAGACACGTTTATCATCATCCGCAATTGAAGTTATGCAGATTATGTTTGTTTTCGGATCTTCGATCGGTTTAACTACAAATTCAAACCTTAACTTCTCCATAGTTGTTAAAGGTTAGCCGTAGAAATGTGGTTTTATAATGCGTTTGTAAATCGCATTACCCATTTATGATAGGAACATAAACAAAATTGCGTTGCTCTGAAAGAGGACATTTTTATTATTTACAATGTTACAAACATAACACATTACCTTACAAAATACTAACTAAACACTATACCTGAAAGAGAAACCACATTTAAAGCTAATATTCCGTATTCCTTTAGATATTGTATTTATTTAATTATCTTGACATAACATCTGTACATATCTGACAGCTCTCTCGACAACTATTATAGACTGACCATAAACACGCTAAATGAGGTGCAGTAAACCTCATTTACATATATTTTTTTCCTTATTTTTTCTCGACTAATCATAAGCAGCTCCATCCTCTGGGGCCGGCTTATCGTTGAGTTTTGGGACACGTTGTATACCTACGCATATAGATTTCAGTTGAAAATTCGTATTGACTGAAAATTCAGTTGCAAGATATGACCCGCACATACTTACTAACAAGGCTAGTCGCGTAAAAGCTTGCAATAGTAAAAACATGGGCCAATTTTTCGTATACTACGACGATGGCAAACCTCGGCCTGATTGATGGTAAGCAGACACCGTTGCCTATGGACGCTTGCAACTCCGGAAGAATTTGTAGATACCAAGAGACAAAACACAACGCATTCTCAGGAGCTCTGACGACCTTACCACCGCTATACCAAATAACCACCAACCAACAATTGGTGTTATTTGGCTGCGGTTGTCTCTAATAAAACCTAACTAGACCTAAAGTTGGTCTACCTCTCGAAATTGAAGACATTTGTTTCATTTCAGAGACGGTGGTGGGCATTGAATTGAACGCTCAAAAACATCTCCACCCGTTCATCACCTCGTTCGACATCCTGGTTAAGATTCTTTCGTATCGCATGTTGACGCCCTGGCTCCACTGGGATTGGGTCTTCAGACTGACGCCACTCTACAAAACGTTTGTGGAGCATAAACAATATGTTTACAGTTTTTTTGACGAGGTAATCTACTGGTTTTTATCAAATAATTTCATACCCGTATAGTGAAAAAATATTTCTGCAGTACAGGAAATTTAATCTTATGTTAATTGCATGAAGATTTTCATAGGAAAATAAAAACTTACTTTGGCGAGTTTACTTCCTGACCTGGCGGGGCGTGATCGGCATGCGGTATTTTGCACGCTGACGTGAGTTTACAGGTGTCGCACAGTTTTCTTTACTTGTCCGTGTAAGTACTGCCAGTATTACATTCGCTGTACTGTCCCCCGCCGCTAAGAAGTCAATCCTGACAGATGTCTCTAGTGATGTGACACGTTTGAATACTATGTCGATTAAAGTTGTGTCAAGCGTGAGTGGAGTGATGTTCGCTCAGACCTAGTTAGGTCACAATATTTAATGTAGTTACATTTAATATTGTGTATTGTTATCTGTACAATTGTGTAGCTATTTCATAAAAATAAATTGGCCTGTAACCTACGTAAGTAAAATTCAACTGAGACACAAGTTCAAACTTGAAAATTTTATTTAATTTCACAAGTGTGTAGGTACCTAATATTTAGGACAAGAAAAGAAGAACTTATAAACAAGAATTTATAATAGACACACACAATCGCTGGATATAAGAACATTTTGTAACATATTTACTTACTGTGTTTGTGATATTGTTGCCTCTCAGTATTCTGTCACACGCAAAATAAAAACTATCGCATTGTTTTCCTACTCGTACTGTCAACATTACTAATATTTAGAATCTTTACTCGTATGGTTGTGCTCTAGATCTGAAAACTGTCAGAGATTTTATACAGAGTGTTTTTTTTAAATGGGACAGTATGGGGAAATCCGAATCTAAAGGAGATAGAGGAAAAGTGTCCAAGGAGACATTAGGTGTTTTTTTATGTAAACAAATTTGGCTCATTAAAATTTTTGGTCAAGCGTGAGTTGTTCTTAAAAAATTATAAAGTTGGTCAATTTTTTTTTTGACGCGGGTCGGCTCTGTTTCATGTAAGGAAGTGTGTAGGTACCTAATATTTAGAACAAGAAAAGAAAAACTTATAAACAAGAATTTATAATAGACACACACAATCGCTGGATATAAGAACATTTTGTAACATATTTACTTACTGTGTTTGTGATATTGTTGCCTCTCAGTATTCTGTCACACGCAAAATAAAAACTATCGCATTGTTTTCCTACTCGTACTGTCAACATTACTAATATTTAGAATCTTTACTCGTATGGTTGTGCTCTAGATCTGAAAACTGTCAGAGATTTTATACAGAGTGTTTTTTTTAAATGGGACAGTATGGGGAAATCCGAATCTAAAGGAGATAGAGGAAAAGTGTCCAAGGAGACATTAGGTGTTTTTTTATGTAAACAAATTTGGCTCATTAAAATTTTTGGTCAAGCGTGAGTTGTTCTTAAAAAATTATAAAGTTGGTCAATTTTTTTTTTGACGCGGGTCGGCTCTGTTTCATGTAAGGATTATATGGAAAGAAATCATTGTATGGAAAGAAAAAAATCTGAACAGCAGAAGTTGGTCAAATTTAATGAAAACTAATCTTCATACAATTGCAGTATTCACCTTTTAATATTGTTACAAGTGCCTAGGCGTGTAAAAAAACATTTAAAATTATTCCATTTTTAAATTTCGATAATCGATAAGAGCTCCAGATGATTCAAGAGAAGAACATTTTTTTAAGGAACTGGTAAGATAATCTACCAACAAGATGGTGCACCAGCCCACAACAGTAGGGCAAGTAAACTGTGTTTGGACGAGCAGTTTCCAAACCGTTGGATGGGTACGAGTACATATGGGCCGATAAAGTGGCCCCCACGATCGCCCGACTTAACGCCATTAGATCTTTTCTTATGGGGTTACCTTAAGGGTCGAATTTATGAATCCCGATACAACTCCGTACAAGAATTAAAAGATGCTGTTTACAACACTTTAAACACAATTCACCATAAGTCTCTGTTAAATGCAACTAGAAGTGTCTTGAAGCGTGCTCGTACCTGCATAAGACAAGACGGCGGCCACATCGAACATTTACTCAAGTAATAAACCAACTGTATGAAGATTAGTTTTCATTAAATTTGACCAACTTCTGCTGTTCAGATTTTTTTCTTTCCATACAATGAAATAATCCTTACATGAAACAGAGCCGACCCGCGTCAAAAAGAAAATTGACCTACTTTATAATTTTTTAAGAACAACTCACGCTTGACCAAAAATTTTAACGAGCCAAATTTGTTTACATCAAAAAACACCTAATGTCTCCTTGGACACTTTTCCTCTATCTCCTTTAGATTCGGATTTCCCCATACTGTCCCATTTAAAAAAAACACTGTATATGTAGATGCGAACGTCAATATAGTGATCTTGTCAAAATAACACTTTTTAGGGTCCCGTAGTCAACAAGGTACCTTTATAGTTTCGCCATGTCCGTCTGTCCGCCTGTCCGTCTGCGGCTTAGCCCAGTGACCCTTACTACGCTACGCTACTATTAGGGTGTAATTCGGCATCGTAGATGTTGGAGAACTCGACTGTGCCAAAAAATATTTATAAACATTTTAATCTTTATTTTGGTTCATTTATATTTGCTCTTTAAGAAAAATCATACAAAAAACGACCATAAAAGCTATTTTAATACCTATCTGTACAATTTCCGGGTGGAATGTTTGTAGGATTCCTGAATAAACCACCTTATAGGATAACGTTTTAAAATTAAATAAACACAAATTCGCACACTCGCTCGCGCTGCCGCTGCCGGTCCTTTGACTTCCGCAAAGGGAGCGTAGGGCAGTGGCAGCGGCATCAGCAGTGGGCAGCGCGAGTTGGTGTTTACATCACTCGCGCTGCAACTTTATTATATGTATAGATTATTTGTGACATAGGGTTTTCTTTAAGTTTATTAATTTTTGATGATACTTTTGGGGAGTTCTCTTATCAAGCAACGGCACACTGCATGAGGTTAAAACAGAAAGTATCGTAAAATGGGGTGAGTAGGGATCGCGAGGAGAGTTGGGTTATGAATGGGGAGAAAAGAGATGAAAGGGGGGTGAGATGGGATTTTAAGGCTACTGCTACCTAAATAACGTAATCCAATTTAAAATGGAGATAAAGAATATATAATATTCATAATAAAAAAAAAATCGATCCAACAATCTTCCAATATCACCTTTGCATGAAAACCCATCTCACCCCAACTACGAGGGACTACGGGGTGAGGTGGGATTTCGTGTTTATCGTTTAAGTTATGAAAGGTTTTTTATAATTGTTACATTTTTTTTGTGAAGTTATTTGAACATTTGTCTATTTGTTTTGTTTCTATACTTCTTATATAGTAGCTCATTTTGCTTATTGGTAAGTAGTGTCATTTAATTATATTTGTAAAAGTCTATTTTTGGTGTAACACGACGGTTGTCAAGATAGCAATGTGTTTAGGCGTTATTCGCTACAACACCAGTGAGGGAGATGCCTGCTATAAAATGGTCAGCGAGAGAATCTCGCACTACTCTGAGTAAGGATGTTAGATATCAAGTTGGCAATGGTTAGACTTGGGACAACGGACCCTGACCCTGGAAGAGGCATGGAGTTGGCGAGAGGAATTTTTATGCCAACGTCCACGATCACCGGTCTGTGCTGGCTGTTAAGAAAAATGTTGAAGGACTGCTCGGTTAGTTGCAAGGGTTTGCCTGTGGCATCCTTGGTGACAAAGGTGAGATCTGTGTTATAGTCCTTTTTCCAGCGAGCCGAATGAAAGGCACCCCTCCCCTCCCCTATATTTTGTGTCAAATACGAGGAACATATTAAATGTTTCGGACCCCTGTTCCAAAGTTATCTCATTTATGTTATCCGCTAAGTAGCGCCATTACGTGTGGAAAGCGAGTTTCCCCAAAACACAATATCAAAATCAACACCAACAAAGATATTACTAAAGTTAGGTACTATCCTAATATTAAACAAGTTCCTTTCTTCCTTTCAGATATTACGGGATAAAAGAAAACAACTGGCAGCTGGACAGGTGCCTGACAACGGTAAGCCAGTGTTATTAAAATAAAAGCAGTCGGGTGCCAGTCAAACTCACGCACCGAACGGTTTCGTACTAATTTGTAGGTATATAAATAGTTCGTGCATCAATATTTTTTTTAGGGTTCGGTACCTCAACAGACAGGTTGACTGGAACAGAATGATGGAAGTTCTTAAGGAGGCAGACCTGGATTACCGAGACAGAAGAATAATACATGAACTATACAAAGAACAGGAAACAATAATAGTAGTCGGAGAACAGAAAGGAAGCGCAAAGATTCGTCAAGGTGTTCGTCAAGGATGCCCACTTTCGCCGCTTATTTTTAATTTATTTATCGAAAATGTGATTAGGAAGATAACGGGGTCAAATACAGGAGGGGTCAAAATAAATGGAGAAAAAGTTGAGTTTATAAGGTTTGCAGACGATATAGCGGCAGTTGTTGAAAATGGAAAAGAACTTCAAGCAATGCTGAATGATATGGATGCTACATTTTCAGAATCTGGTCTCAAAATCAACGTAAACAAAACAAAAACTCTAGTTGTGTCAAAAAGAACAGTTGTTAGTTCAATTTTCTTGGGTAATAAATTAATTGAGCAAGTCAAGTCATTCCGATATCTAGGCAGCGTTGTTACGGATGATTCTAGATGTACAACTGATATTATTTCCAGGATAGCCATGGCAAAGAAAGCTTTTAATTCGAAAAGGCATTTATTTACTCACTGCGAGAATAGCAAGTCGCACTAGGAAGAAACTGGTTAAAGTGTACATCTGGAGCATAGCACTCTACGGCTGCGAAACGTGGATCATGACGCAACAGGACAGAGAAAGACTGGCGGCGTTTGAAATGTGGTGTTGGAGGAGGTTAGAAAGGGTCAGTTGGACGGAAAAGAAAACTAATGAGGAGGTTCTGGATTTAGTCAATGAAAAAAGAAATCTGATAGAAATTATTGAAAACAGGAGAGGGAAAATGATAGGACACATGTTACGCCACGACGACTGGATGAAAACAATAATAGAGGGAAAAATAGAAGGGAAAAGAAAAAGGGGAAGGCCGAGGATATCTTACATGGAGCAAATAAAAGAGAAAATAAACGCTTCATCGTACAGAGAAATAAAAAGAAAGGCAGAATGTAGAACAAGTTGGAAATTACTCCACCAACAAGAGCCTAGCTCTTAAATAAGAAGAAGAAGAAACCTCAACAGAAAGAAGGAACCCTTTTAGGATCACTTCGTTGTTTATCTGTTTTTGTCTGCCTGTCCGTCTGTCCAGACTCATTTTCTCAGATACGCGTGAAAGTATCAAGTTGAAATAAAATGTAATACTCGGGTCTGCAATCATTTGGAGCTGTGAAAATATCAAACTTCTAAGTTCACGCAATCAAAATACTTAGGTATACGGCCGCTTATTGTTACATATTTTGACAATCGCAATGCAATCAAAACCTATAGGGCTTGTCGTTGACCTAAGCAGGTCAATCACGTAACACATTGTACGCGCGTCAGGCTAGATCTAAACGTCACTTTTAGTATGGAAAAATTACAGTTGAGTTGTCCTAACGTACGTTCGGAACGTTACGTCATTACCCCTCTTGAATCATGTGGAGTACGGGAAAGAAATGTACCTACCTTCGAAAACACCCGAGAGCATGTTATTTTGTAGTACGAGTAGGTTAGATAATGAGTACTACTGGTAAACAAAAAGATAACAAACTTTAAAGTTGGGTTAACACACGGTAGTCCATGACAATTGTAAGGTTACCTATCACAACCTCGAAAACTTGTTTTTCCGAATGAGTCATTTGCCAAAGTTTCATTTGTCCGAATAGGTTTTTTTTTCACAGACCGTTACCTTTCAGTATTTTTATAAAACAAACCTAATCAACTTAACCATTTGGCCAATGGTGTATTTCAGGATTAGTGTATTATGGGAATAGTTTGTTTTGAGCTTCAGCGTTTATGACTTTAGGTAATCTTGGTAATAGTTATAAATGTTATAATATAGACAAAGTCGTTTTGGTTTTAGGGTATTTTGGGACTAAGGTAAATAGACACTGGGCTATTTTGAGTTTATGTTCATATGACCATAGGTGTTAAATGAGAATCAGTTGTATTGTGAAATAGTGTAATTTGAGTCTGGGTTCTTTTGAACCGGAAGGAAAAAAATACTTCGGACAAATGAAACTTTGACGAATAACTCCTTCGGAGAAACAAGTATTCAAGGTTGTAATAGGTTCCCCAATTGTAAATGTAAGGGAAGATTATACAAGTCTTATTTTTCTTCAAAAGAGTAGGTACCTACCGTATTTAACTGTTAAAATATCCCCTTCTATTTCCTAACACTTTCATCAAGTGATAACGTCAGTGTAATATGAGTAAAGACAATTCACCTATTACGTCTTAAAAATTCTACAATTGGGTTGTAAATACTAAATTGGTAATTACAGCTTGACAACTGAGAGATTATATTTTTATTTTTATTAAGGAGAACGCTTTCATAATACTATTTGTTATAAAAATACTACTGACAAATCATTTCGATATTAATGAAAAGTGTACTCAAAATTTTGACAGTCTTGCTTGAGTACCTACACTAAGCCACTGGTCACTTGATTATATTATATTTAAATTTATTGCACAAACCAAAAAAGCACAAAAGGCGAACTTAATATACTTTTCGGAGGTTTATAATTTTTTTTATCGTTTCCGCGTTTGCTGACGTAAACTTACTTTTAGAATAATCATAAGTGCGATGCATTGTACAAAAAAAAAAAACATTGTGGACATAATCTATTCAATGTTTTACACATGTTCCTTACAAAAAAATTAATACCTAAACCAAAATCAAGAACCCTTACAAAATGTGTTCGCTGTTAGTATTTAGTGTACTAATACTTGGGAATTGGGTAGGACCTTTGCTGGGTAAAAAAAATATAATTCTATTTAGTCCGTCAGTTACATTATAAAAAAAAATATTGGACACGTATTGTTAGGGTCCCGTACCTCAAAAGGAAAAAGCGGAACACTTTTAGGATCACTTTGTTGTCTTTCTTTGTGTCTGTCAAGACCCTTTATCACGCGAACGGGTGTCCCTTGTTTTGTCGACAAACTTTTCATTGAATTTTATTTCATCGAAAACGTTTCAAGTAACATTTAGTTCACGAATTATTGTTTGGTCTAATTTTATTAACGTTTTCCATGACATAATTCAACTATTAAATGAATCGTCCGACAAGTAAAAATACACGAACTGAATTGTCGACGAAATGAAAATACATGAAACGTTGACTTTGAAGTGAAATTCGACGAAATGAGTGTCGACAATTTGATGATAAACCCACGCGAACGCCTGGTGGGGAGGTATCGAGTTGAAATTTGAACGTTTTTTTTTCCTAATGCTATACGATTTTCGGATTAATTTCTGTACTGTTTGTGCGAAATACACAGGTTTATTTGTCACTGCTTCAAGGGACCGCGTACATTTTGGGGGATTTGGTATTATTTCAACTTTATACGCCGTTTTTGAGAAGAAGGGTCTTGATCTCTTGATTGGCTGACAAACGCGCACGAAGCAACCTAAATGAGTTTCTCTATTTTTTTTAAGTACGGAACCCTAACCAGCTGCGGGACTGACATGTTTTCTATCGATTACTTACTACAATCTAAAATTTAAAACAGGCAAAAAAACGTTCCTTGACATGATGATCGAGTCTTCTGGAGGAGTGAAGGGCTACTCGGACATCGAGCTGCGCGAGGAGGTGCTGTCGATCATGTCGGCCGGCACCGACACGTCGGCCGTCGGCACGTCTTTCACTGCGGTCATGTTGTCCCGGTATCCGCGCGTGCAGGACAAAGTCTACGAAGAGTATGTTTTATACACAAGCTTCTCAGTTTAATCATACTAAAACACTAGTGACTAATTACTAATTTATACTAATAATACTAATAGTGGACGCCCACTACACATGGCATGCTACACCCACGCTCGTCTGTTATGAGACTGTACACCCCGCTGAAGTGTGGCGGCTCGGCTTTATATGCCAAAATCCTCCACAACCGATAAAGTACACCTTTATACACATACATATACATGTTTTTTTCTGGTTTAAAATAAGCCACTTATACAATAATTCTTAGTTTTCATTGGATCTTTAGGTATACCCTTGATTAACCGACAAATTTCTCGTGAAATATTCATTTTCTCAGTCAGTCTCATAGAATATCGTCAAAAGCGATTTCGCATGGCACTTTCAGTAAAAAATCCTAGGGTAGTTGGCCCAACGTATTACGACTTACGAGCGTCTACCCGCCAAATTGCGAATTGGGGGCCTAGACAACGTTACAATCGACCTGGGGACCGATTTTTGACTTTCGAGCGCTCGAAAATCAAATAAAAGTAATACGTTTGTAGTGTCAAAATGGCAGGCACTTACTTTCTACCAATATAATTAATTACGAGTGGTCAATACCACTCGTTTTTCAATTTTCTATCGCTATTTCAAAGTAGCATTTCGTAATTTTTGACAATTTTCGAGTAAAAGAGTCGAGCACTCGAAAGTCAAAAATCGGAAAACTAATAAAATGTATGCTGGGAATGACAGATATTAACGAAAACTGTTTCGTCGGCATCTGTCATTCCCCTACATTTTATTATTTTCTATTGCCGTTAGCGCTTGTAGATTGTAACCTTGTCTACGGCCCCTGAACCATCTGACGAAACATTCAAACGTCAGCTGAGAATCTTTTTATTAGAACATCCATTGTATTCTGTATGTGAGTATATGGACATATATAATCTGTGTGACATGGTTAATTTAATTTAAATTGTTTTATAATTTGATAATCTTCTAGATTTTATTTTGACGATCATTACCAGATATCAATATTTATATTCCTTATTTTGACTTTATCATTAATCATTTTGTAATATATGTCTATAATAATGTTGTATTGTACCTGTGACATTTCATTCAATTAATATTCATTATTTGAAAAATTACGAAAAGTAGACATTTTTAGTAAAATCATACAAAACGATATTTTTAAAATTTTAAACTTAATACCTTTTTCCTCATAAACGTGTGGAAGTATTAAATTGAAATTCATGTCAAATACTCAGGGCTACAGGACCTTTCAGATGTAGCAAAACCAAACTTTCATGTCAACGCAATCAAAAAAAATAGCAATTTAAGTCGCATATTTTGAAACTGAGTACTTAGTCCAGGCAATGAACTGACAACTTGTGTTCATGCATTTTATTCCATCCCCACCGCTTTCCAAACGGCCGCCTAATTACTCTCACATACATGACCTCAGTACTGACCTACGAGTGGTGCTATGCACATGCCCGCGACATACGTCATTATACAATTGAGAACAAACTCTATTTTACGTGTCCAAACAAGGCTGTACGGTTAGTGTTTCCAAGTGTGATCTGGACCTAGACTCCTGAAGTGTACCCCTGGACTGTTCCCGTGTGCCAGCGGTATCCCGCCTACTAGTTTATTCCTGAGGATCGCGACTTCCAGCAGCTCAAGGTATTGTGCTCCACTTACACCACGAACACTGACAAACCCCCTTTTTCCCTTAACATTTGGTAGCAGATAGCGTGGTTTCATCCCCTCTTGTTGGCGGTGCCGTAACGTAATCTCAACTTCCCAACTAAGTTAAATTACTTTCTTACACCCTAATATTGTACTGGGATATATTGATACTGTGATCCGAGTTTGATAACATTGCATCATAAGAATTTTGTATTTAAAATAATAAATCAAACCAACTGTGACGTCACTTGTTTACGAGAAGATTGGATGCGCCGCGCCGCGCGCCGCTTAGCAACTACGTACTCGAGCCGAGCCTATTTTTCCATAGCTCGCGACGGCTACCTCACTTGCAGACCAAAATTAGCGAAATTCATTGAGCCAGTTAGGATATTTATTGAGTTATATGTTGTGTACCTATCTGTGACCGCGAAGTAAATTACCTGGTTTTCCGTTAATAAAGACGTTTAAAGACTTAAACTCGATCATCATATTTATAGTTTACATTCGAAATGTCCGATAATGGTAATGACCATACTCTGGCCCAACATCTGTATACCGACTCAGCAGACTTCAAAAGTCATATGGGGACTGTTCGATTTGTTAGCGACTGGATTAAAGATACCCATACGGTGTTAGATTCCTTATCGGTTCCGAGACTGCGCGTGAGGTTAAGTGAGTTAGATGTGCATTATGAACGGTTTACCCAGGCATGTTCGGAACTGTTCGGCAGCTTAGACCCAACTATAGACGGATCTGAATACGAATACATCCGTAGGCAAACCCGATCTGTTAGAGATATGGTAGATGATCTCAAAATGAAATATAACGAGGTTTTACCTAAACCTGAGGGCGGCGAACCTGGCGCCAGTAGTACCCCCTTGCGGCCGCCGATGCTGACTAGACCTACCATGTCGGACCCGATGCAGAGCCGACTGCCCGACTTACCTATACCTAAATTTGATGGCCGTCCAGAGTCGTGGATTAGCTTCTTGGACCAGTTTGATAGTGTGGTTGACTCGCAACCCCTGCTTACTCCCATCGTTAAACTTCAGTACTTACTGGGGTCGTTAACCGATGAGCCGCGTCGACTATTACAACACTTGCGCATAGAAGCCGACAACTATGATACTGCGCGCGATCTTTTAAAGCGGCGTTATCATAACACGCGCATTCTGGCAGATAATTATATTATTCAAATTTTGACCTTGCCCGAGCTGAACTCGAAACTAACTGGTCTTCGTACTACCTTTCTCAACCCAATGTTCACTGCCTATAGAGGACTCGAAAGACTTAAATTGCCTGTCACCCAGTGGTCTTACATGTTAGTGCATATATGCCTTACTAAACTGCCCAGCGACCTGAGGTCACGGTTTGAACGCCGGTATGGAGACCGCGACGGTCTTCCGGAGTTTAGTCAACTTTTGACTTTTTTGGAAGATGAGTGTCGTCATCACGACAATGTTGGAAACGCTTCACTGGTTGACGCTTTGCCTTCGTCATCTAACAGACCGCGACAACGTTCCCCTATTATGCCTACTTACCCCAGGCATACCCGCACTTACACAACCACGGTCCCTTCAACCTTACCTACCCAGTCTAGTCGTTTGTGTTACCTATGCTCTAGTGATTCGCATTATTTGCGTGAGTGCTCGGATTTCCGACATTTGTCCCCGCGGGACCGTGCGTCATTTGTAAAAGAGGCAAGGTTATGCTACAGATGCCTAGACAAACATTCGATTGCCTATTGTCAACGTGATTACCGTTGTGGTACATGCCATCATACGACCCATCACACTTTGTTGTGTTTTAATGATCCCCGTAATCCGACATACCCCGAACCTCGCAACCAACCATCCGTCTCATTTCATGACGGGACATTCCGGAACTCCCGTTCGCCTTCACCCCGCAACGGCGGGGGCGTCTTTTATCGCTCTAATGCGCCCCGTAAGTCTCCACAGCCACCCCGTACCACGTATTCCTCTACCAGGCGGTCTCCAACCCCTACGCGTGAAAATCGTCGTTATCGATCTCCACCTCCAGCACGCCGAGATTATTCCCCTGCGCCATCTCAAGCAGACCATGGGGGTAAGCCCAGTTATCGAGATATGATTAGTCCTCGTTCCCAAGAACGCACTACTTCACAATAACTAGACGTACCCAACAAACCGTTCAACCCCCCTCTTCCTGCGGCAACACCCATTAATTCTTTGATTTTACTCCCTACTGCCCTTATACATGTTAGAACCCGCAGTGGATATTTTGTTGAAGCCCGAGCCTTATGTGATACCGGTGCCCAGGGCTGCCTACTCACGTCTGAAATGGCTGTACACAGTTTGAACCTTTCCGTGAATCCTTCGTGTGCACCTGTACGAGGTATTGGCGATGTGCAGACAATGACCTCCCACGGTAATGTCTTGATGACCTTTAAGCCTATTGGAAGATCTCATCCCCTTATCACGACCCAAGCTATGGTAGTGGACGTAATTACCGGTCATCACCCAGAACTTTGCTTGCCTACAACTGTTGTTAAACATACATCAAATCTTTGTCTAGCTGACCCCACCTTTTACCTCCCGGGAGCAATAGATGTTCTCCTCGGAGCTGACGTGTTTGGTGCAATTTTCAATGCGGAAAAGTACTCATTACCTTCCTGTCAACTAACTGCCTTTTCAACGATTTTTGGATTCATACTTTCTGGTGCTGTTAGTTGTAAGATTGGTGAACATCGTTCACCCATGACCGGGGTCTCTCTTTCTCACATTGTAGAGCGCTTTTGGAAAATCGAAGAGACACCTGAACTACCTCCCCCAAATCCCTTTGATAGTGAATGTGAGATCCTTTTTAGAAATACTACATTACGTGTACCTGACGGTAAGTTTCAAGTAAAACTCCCTTTCTTGCTAGATCGACCTACCCTTGGAGAGTCACGAACCTTAGCCTTAAAACGATTTCTGAACTTGGAAAAACGTATGCAATGCAATTCCGAATTTCGAGAAAAATATATAAACTTTATGCGGGATTACATCACCTTGAATCACATGACAGTGTCTCCATTTGACCCTTTTACCGCTGAACATTATTTTATTCCTCATCATGGAATATTTAAAAAATCGGGTGATATTTCTAAATTAACAGCAGTTTTTGATGGTAGCTGTGTCACTTCCTCAGGTGCCTCTCTTAACCAATGCCTACATACCGGGCCCAAATTACAGAAAGACATCAGCCTTATCTTGCTAAATTTCCGACGACACCCCGTGGTTTTTATAGCCGATATTTGCATGATGTTCCGCATGACTTGGGTCGCACCCGAAGATCGCCGATTCCAGCTGATTCTCTGGCGGGAATCTCCATCGGATCCTCTGCTCACTTATGAGCTGAATACCGTCACTTACGGTCTACGGTCAAGTCCCTACGTTGCCATGCGCGCGCTTTTAGAGTTGGCAGCGCAAGAGAAGGCCAACTTTCCTGATGCTGCAGCGGCCGCTGAAAATGATGTATACGTTGATGATTGTTTAACAGGCGCGGAATCAGTTTCACAGGCATGCTTGTTGAAACACCAATTAGTACAGCTCATGGCTTCGGGCGGATATGAGCTGAAAAAGTCGATCAGCAATGAACCCGAGGTTTTGGAAGATTTGCCACCAGAACACCTACAACAACCCCATTCCTTTTACGATCCTGAAAATCCCCAAACTATAGCAGTATTAGGGGTGCAATTTGACCCTTCTAACGATTCCTTTACATACCGATACGCCTTTGATCCTGACCACCCAGTGACTAAACGCAAGGTACTCTCCCTTATTGCGCGTATGTACGATCCATGCGGGTGGATAGCCCCCATAATTTTCAAGGCCAAGATCTTTATTCAGCGTCTTTGGCTCTCTGGGCTGAATTGGGACGACGAGCTCTCAACCGAACTTTCTATTGAGTGGGTTGCGTTTACCCAGGATCTTACAAATATAAGCCAGGTGTCCGTACCACGGCACATTATTCCTTCAGGCTCTCTGTCTTATTCCTTACACGGATTTTGCGACGCTTCGGAGGCGGGTTACGCGGCTGTTATTTATCTAAGGGTTGAAACTTTATCAGACCTTTGCTCCGTTCACTTATTGATGTCGAAAAGTAAAGTTGCCCCTGTTCGGACGCGACTCACAATTCCCAAGTTGGAATTGCAAGGAGCGGTGCTCCTTTCAAAATTAGTGCAGCACGTTGCTCCCTGTCTACAGAGAGCATTGGTGCTGCATGCGATATATACCTGGACGGACAGCAAAATCGTCTTAGCTTGGATCCGTACTCCGCCGCATTGCCTCCAAACATTTGAAGCCAATAGGGTTTCTCAGATAAGTAATTCCCCCACGCCCACCATTTGGCGACACATTCCTGGAGAGCTGAACCCCGCCGATTGCGCTTCGCGTGGGTTGAGCGCGACTGCTCTTATAGACAAAACCTTGTGGTGGTCGCCACCCTGGCTAGCACGAAACCCGCATTCATGGCCCCCTCATGAAACTGAACTGCAAAATGAATTGCCTGGACTCAAATGCTTATTGGCAACCGGTTCTCCTGACTCTCCACTAGATCCATCGTTCCTATTAGAGCGTTACAGCTCTCTTAATAAATTGATTGGAGTGACTGGTTTTATCCGACGATTTATCAATAATATACGTGACCCTAAGTCAAGAATATATTCACCATTTCTGACACCTCAAGAGCGGGCCGAGGCCCTTAACTACCTCGTAAAATTAACACAGACTTTATCTTTTTCGGATGAAATAGAGCGGCTCCGACAAAGGAAACAAATTCAATGTTCGCTCAGACGCCTTAATCCCTTTTTGGACGAGGAAGGGCTTATTCGAGTTGGAGGGCGATTATGTAATTCGGATTTACCTTTTGAGTCCCGACATCCACTATTATTACCTAAAAATGGCCCCCTGGTTAATTTGATAATATCTCACTATCATCGAGAAAATTCCCACGCCACAGCTGGCACGCTACAAGGAATATTAAACCGTCAATTCTGGATCATAGCCGCACCCCGTGCCATAAAGAATGTAATTTTTCGTTATCGCCTATCGCCTTAAGGCTGTTGCAACCCTACCACCTATGGGTGATCTACCTACGGACAGGGTAACTGCCTCCCGACCTTTTAGCGGAGTAGGAACTGATTTTGCTGGACCCTTTCTTACAAAAGTGCAACGCCATCGAAACCGAACACTTATTAAATCCTACCTCTGCGTATTTATCTGCCTATCCACAAAGGCCGTACACCTGGAGATCGTGTCGGATTTAACCACGGAAGCCTTTATTGCTACATTCACCCGTTTCGTCTCCCGTCGTGGCTATCCATTTCTGGTTCGTTCTGATAATGGGAGAAATTATATTGGCGCGAATAACCACCTTAAAGACTTGCAAAAATTCCTGTCTGAAAACCAGGCCGAGATAGGTCATGCACTTTCGAAACGCCATGTTAATTGGTTATTTAGCCCTCCGGCGTGCCCTCACTGGGGTGGCTTGTTTGAAGCTGCAGTGAAGTCTGCAAAAACTCATCTGAAGCGTGTAATTGGCGATACCCCACTTACATTTGAGGAACTCACTACAGTGATGACTAAAATCGAAGCAGTTCTGAACTCCCGACCTCTTTGCCCTATATCTAAAGACCCAAATGATTTTGAAACCCTTACTCCTGGGCATTTTTTAATAGGTCAACCATTAACAGCCGTACCTGAGTATCCATTTAAAGACGTCAAAATGAATCGATTAACCCGTTTTCAAGTACTACAACAGATAACCCAACATTTTTGGTCTCGATGGCATTCTGAATACCTTGCTACATTGCAAGCTCGCAACAAGTGGACTGCTCCTATGGAGCCACCGTCCGTAGGGGAACTAGTTCTTTTGAAAGAGGATAACGCCCCTCCCCTAGAATGGAGACGGGGCCGTATCATCCAACTTTATCCTGGACAAGACGGTGTTATTCGTGTGGTTGATGTTCAAACTCCCACCACAGCACTAAAACGACCCTTGAATAAGCTTGTAAGACTACCCATCAATTAAGTTTAACTAGGTTTCCTAAACATTTAATTTATGTTTAGGGCGGGGGCGATGTTCATGCATTTTATTCCATCCCCACCGCTTTCCAAACGGCCGCCTAATTACTCTCACATACATGACCTCAGTACTGACCTACGAGTGGTGCTATGCACATGCCCGCGACATACGTCATTATACAATTGAGAACAAACTCTATTTTACGTGTCCAAACAAGGCTGTACGGCTAGTGTTTCCAAGTGTGATCTGGACCTAGACTCCTGAAGTGTACCCCTGGACTGTTCCCGTGTGCCAGCGGTATCCCGCCTACTAGTTTATTCCTGAGGATCGCGACTTCCAGCAGCTCAAGGTATTGTGCTCCACTTACACCACGAACACTGACAAACCCCCTTTTTTCCCTTAACAACTTGTATGGAAAAAATGACAATTTTGGAAATAATTTATAATAGCTTATTTTTTATGTGTAACGGATATATTATCAATTAAATAGTTACCCAGCGACAAAATCCGACAAAATTTCAGACATCGAAAAAATGATAAGTTAACTGGCTTCTGAAAAGTCAGTAAAAATATTAATAAATGTTTATGTCTTTATTTTGGTTCATTTACATTTGCTCTATAATATTCAAGATAAATCGTACAAAAAAAGATAATGCAAGCTTCATTTAAATCTACATAATTACTTCCGGGTGGAAAGTTTGTCGGATTCTTGACTAAATCATCTTAGAATAACATTTTCAAATGAAATCAACAAAAAAAACGCTATTATAAATTAATGTTTTTCAAAACCGTATTTTGCCTGGAGTAACTCGCAAGAAACTAAAAACCTAAAGGGTACTTCCCGTTAACACAGAAACTACTATATTATAAAATAAATGATGTGGTAATATATATTTTTATTTTTAGGATTACTGACCCTGTTTAAATTTATGCTCCCCCAGCACACTAAGTTTTATGTCGGACATAAAGCATTCGTCCCTCTCGCACTCGCATATTTGCCAGAAAGGGACGAATGCTTTATGTCCGACATAAAACTCAGTGTGCTAGGGGGTCAGGAGCCGAAAAATATTAAGGCGCCGTAGGTTCAGCGAAGTTAAGCGAACTGAGTTTAAATAATATAATGCGTCTGTTTATAAAAATATGGTTTCAAAAAAATACAAATAGTTATTTTTGCTTTTTTGCAGCGAGATCAGTGATTCGAAACATGATTAATCAATTTTCGCTCAATAGAAAAAAATCACGAACATAGGTCTAAAATACACTTAAAATATTCGTAACAAATTATGCACGTAAACTATGATAACTATTTTATTTATTTCAAAGGCCAAAAACTTAAAATTAAAAACATGTTATCCGCGCTTCCGAGCACGCACTTCCATCTCGCTCACGCTTATGCTCAGTGAGAGGGAGAGAAGACCATGAACCTACGGCGCCTTAATAACCAGTCAAAACAAGTTACAAATTACAATGGACAAGGTATCATGCAATTACATACTGTTTACTTCATCAAATTAAATGATTTGATTGATGAATGATGATTTTGACTGAATGTATGGTCACCCTACATTTCTTGAAGTTCAGTAGTTTGATTTAGATAATTTGGCGGGAAATTTGTTATGTCTTACGTCAATAAACTCTTACATCCCACCATCCATCCAGCCGCCCATCTTACTATATCCCGCATGTGACAATTGACAGTTTATTACTTATTTTTCTACACAGTAATTTATTGTACCCAAGAGTATTATTATAGAGTATTATTTAGGTAGGTATATGAAACTTATATTTCAAGGTTTTAGTTCCATAGATTTACGCAAACGTTTGGGTGACAATGATTTTTAGTTTAATCGTAATTCACAATTCAGTTTTATGCAGAAAAAAAAAAGAACATTTGTTTAAGGTAACTATGAGTTTAATCGTGTTTGGCATCAAGTACTGAATTGGAAAATATGGTTCCTGGTCACGAATGAAAAATCTGTATAATATTATTGTTTCCCTTGCATTTTGTCCTTTTCTTATTTATACAATGTGTCTATTTGTACATGTTCTACCATGAATTTACCTCAGGGTAATGTATCTCGACAGCCGCTTTAAACCATATTGATAAATACGAAGCCTCGGCCATCAAATAATAAATGAGAAGGATAAGTTAAGGCACTCACCAGAAGATTTCACTCACTGATTTGAGTACTTGGCTCACCGATCTCTGTTATTTTTCACGGGCCGAGTTCAAGACGCAGGCGCCATGGCTTCTTGTGGTGAGGTCTATCTGTTCTCCCGAACACACACACACACACACACTTCTGCCGTGTCATGACAAAACACTGTAACTTAAAAAATGCAATTTTTCAGAAATCGCAAAAAACATTTTTTGGCGTTATTTGGCCATAAAACTGGGAATATTTATCCGATTTTGATGAAATTTGGACAATATATTGATAATGTTGCTCTTATAATATACAAATACCAAAAAATCGAAAGTTTAAATTATTTCATTTATTTAAAGATTAAAACGTGTTTTGTCGTGACATAAGTTGGTAATACTTATATTAATAGTGGTGTCAAAACACTGTAACTATCATGTTACAGTGTTTTGTCAATACAATGTATCGTTTTTGTACCTAGGTTTACGACAAAACACTGCAACTATCATGTTACAGTGTTTTTTCGGATACTCATAAGTACGAAAACTCTACTTAAAATTTTTGTTGTTGTGTAATATTAAACCATCAATTCTTCTTAGACCAGATTTGACCGGTCTTAGTATTTGAAAGGGAAGAAAGGAATACATTTTACAAATCCGTAGCAATTAAAAATCAATATCTCGTTCCGTTGCCAAATCATCATCATCAGATACAACTAATTCTTCATAAAATTGTCTTCTCAATTGTGGCCTAAACTGACATAATTTCAGAAGTTCTGTCTTCTTTTCTTTGCAAATTCCTCTCGGGGTTTTCTTGTTTTTTAATCTTGTCTAACAAACTTTTTTTATCATCCATTAACATTTTCAATGCAGTTTTCACAGGCTTTATCAAAAAAAATATTTTCCTGTAACTCGTATCATCATACTTAGTTCGTTTTTACAAATAAGGACAGACAGCCTCTTCTTAGTAGTACGGTACGATTTGAAATCTATCCATATTAAAACCATCAAGATATTTAACTTTATTCTCATTATGGAATGTATATTTTTATTCCATTATGTAAGAAACGTTGAACGTGGAATTGCCTTCCTGGTTTAAACTGTTGTTTGGCACAAGTCGATCGTTGCTATTATCTACGATGGTAAACAGTTGGGCGTGATCAGGCGAAGGCGAAGGTAAGCGCTGGTTAAAAAATTGTGTAATCAACATCCATACTTGCTTAATCAGTAGCTGTTTGTGTCAGGAAAATCCGATACAACACTAAGAACAGGTGGTTGGAGAAGATACACTGGTTTTGGTAACTAAATGACTGTTCATTTTGGAAAAAAATCAGCGACATATGTAAGCAACACTCTTTCTTCCCACCTTTGGAAAGGGTTAAAATCATGATATTCCGTTCTTTGCTCATTTTCTAATACTTTCATCGCGGACAAGCTAAAAACGCATGAACTAACGATGAGTTCCTGTGATCTACTAAGTAATGTTTACAAACACTTGCTGTACCACACAACCAAAACACTCACTTCAAGGCCGGTGTTGCGGGATTGTTAGAACAAAACACTGTATCTTAGGATAAAACACTGTATCTTAGGACAACGGTCGACAAAAACCGTCAGTGCTGTACTGGCAAGACACTGTATTTAGACATACAGTGATTAGTCAAAACAAGACCTTATGTTTTAAAAGTTACAGTGTAAAATGCTTTGAGGTTTTTCATAGATTTTGGTAGAAAATGAGTGGTCTGTTAGCAGGCATATATAGATATGCACCCAAAAAGCTCAATTATAGATGTTAGCACAAAACACTGTAACTTGAGTTACAGTGTTTTGTCATGACACGGCAGACTTATTAACTATCCGTGTATTAATAAAGCCGTATTTATTTCTACCTACAGATTGCGAGAAGTTTTTGGAGATTCTGATCGACCGGTGACTTGGGAAGATCTGCCAAAACTTAATTATTTGGAAGCGGTCATCAAAGAAACTCTACGGTTGTATCCACCAGCGCCGGTCGTCGTGAGGGATGTGCACGAGACCGTTGTACTACGTATGTTTGTCTCAGTATAAGGATACCAAATACATGTGCCTATTATTGTCACTAATACTATTAATTTAAGGCAACATCATCCTAGCATTTTCCGCAGGGTCCGCTCTGTCACCTAATCCCAAGATTTGGCGTAGGCACTAATTTTGATGAAAGCGACTACCATCTAACCGCAACTTAGGGGGGAAACTACTTAAACCTTGTTGTGATTAGACCGGTTTTCACACGATCCAGATTCAGATCTTTATTTTGCTTTAGAAAAAAAACAAATAGGTAGCATGCAAAAACATATGCCATGTAGAATTTGTGATGTTTATAAGTCCGCTCCTTGTTTGGATGCCTGATACTCTAAAATATCTCTAAGCACTACATCTTCCCACCTAGTTTTGGGTATAACCCTGGATCTTGCCAGGTTTGCGGGTGGTTCCTAACACGTTCGTATGCTTGCAGCAAACGGCACGAAGCTTGTACCCGGGATGGCACTGTTGTTCCACCTATGGGCGACGCACCGCAACACCAAGTACTGGGGCGAGGACGCGGAACAGTTCCGCCCGGAGCGCTTCCTGGAGAGGCCCCTGCGTCACCATGCGCAATTCATTCCGTTCAGCTACTCACTCAGAAACTGCATTGGTTTGTATTTGGATTCCCTACTTCTGTGATCGACAAATGCTATGCTATGTATATGTTTACATAATTTAGTATTTTGTAACCAGTGTTGTTTGTTGATGTTTTAGTTTTGACCTTAGTAAGGCCTCCGATTGAGTTGGTCTAAGGATAAACATGATTAAGACGAAGATTATGTCAAATGCCAATGTACCAACTCCCATTACAATTGGATACTTACAATTAGTACGCTTTTGAAGTTGTAGATAATTATGTTAACCTGGAATAGACCGTCCAGTTAGATAGGTCTAACTTCGAGAAAGAGGTTGCCGGATCCGACTCGGCTGGGCAGCGCTCGGAAATCTACGGCACATCTTTTCGTCCAATATTCCACAGTGTCTCAAGACGAGCGTCTTTGAGCGTGTGATGACACGTGGCACAGAAACGTTGCTCACTATGGACCTCATCAAAAGGGTTCGGGTGGAAAGGTTCTCGAATGGTGACCACGTACCGGAAGACACAGTGTGGGTAGAACCCGGACAAGGTGGACTGATGACCTGGTAAAGACCGCGTCACTCCGCTGGATGCGGGCGGCGCAGGATCTGTCATTGTGATACTCTTTGGGGGAGGCCTATGTATAGCAGTGGACGTCTTTCGGGTGATATGATGATGATAATGATGATTTTTGATGTGTCTAATACGATCCACAGTAGAACACGATACCGAGCCCGTTAATAATTAGGAATTATATTATATATTTATAATTTTTAGGTATTTTTTAACCGTTTAACCGTAATTTTAGGTAAAAACTACGCTATTATGTCGACAAAGACCAACTTGGCTAATCTCCTGCGGGCGTACACCGTGCTGCCACCGAAGAGCGTGCCGACGGACCAGCTGCTTCAACCGCTGAGGGTTGAATGGGATGTAATGATGAAGCACTGCGATAAGTTTGAAGTTAGACTAGAACACCGGAAGAAAACTGCTGACATAGATAATAATGCAATACTAAATTAATGTACCAATCTTTACACTTAATGGCTCCAAAGCTAGCATGCTGCACACAAAAAAAAACTTGAATCAAGAAATAAATTAGGAAGACAGTCAAAATCTTGAATTTTAAACAGATTTGCAATGAAATCTGTTGAACCAACAGGAAAAAAATCTTGACTCAAGATAATTTTGCATCATTGTAAATACTTTACCATCTTCCTAGTTAAATTGTTGGTTCAATAATACTTACCTCGCATCAATTATGTATTTTTTTCTGTATGAACTGGGGTCTTTTCGTGACAAAATCATACGTGTTTTTGTACCTGTTTATTAATTTTATTATCTGTGTGTATTTCTTACGAATAATGGTTTAGTAATGTTTGAGTTTTTTTTAGTAAGAGTCTCACTATATAAGAAGTCTACCTTGTCACCCTGTTTATTATTTAGGTTGAAACTTGAATCATAATGTAAATGTAGTAAGGATCAGATAAACAAAAGTAGTCTTTACTGTGGTCAATAGTGGGCTGCGTATAATAACACATGTTTATCTACGCACATATCATTAGTGCTCTTAAATGCGTTCAGAAACCGTAGGAAATGACCAGCATTATTACAACCGATTTTACTCTGAGAACTTTCTTGTCTGTGGTAGTAGGTAAAATCTGTAGGTACTTTAATGTTATAACAGTACAGATTATAACGTTATGAGTTTACATTTGGAATAGCTGTCAAAACTCAAGTGGGTCTCTATTTCTAGTATCCATAGATATTAAAACAGTTATCGATACGAAACTACAATTCAGTATGTTTTTTTTTTAATATTTACGAACGACATTTGATCTCGCGTGACATGAGTCAAGGGACTTTATTCGTTTGTCTATGATTTAAAAAAACCATTCGTCTTGACGGAGGACCGAATTGCCGCCATTGCTGTTGCCATTTTTTTGTTGGTTTTTTGCTGTTACGAAAGTAGAATTGTGAGCCCATCTTAGAGTACTTATGATATGTGTGTAGATAAAGTAGTATATGCAACTGTACATAATTAGGCCTTAAAACACTCGTGTGATCCTATTATCAGACTCGTGTTTTAAGGCTTCTCATTATGGATCAGTTGCATAAACTACTATTATCGCATTGACTCCAACGAAAAAAAATACTTTTCAAACCACATGCTCGACAATGCCGAATTATAGGTCATGTAAACCCTACCGAAAGCAAGACATTAAATCCCTTGGTATTAGCCGGGTTATAATGTTGTACTGAATTTCATTATAACCCGCTGGTTAATAATATGATTTCACTTTTCATAATTCTTATTACTGTATGCATAAAGTTTAATTTTGCTAAACACAATTTGTCCTAGGCCATGGCCTACTTGATTTGACAAAATAAATGAAGTTTGCCTCCGTGTGAACCCCGGTCCGGAGGAGCGCGGTGTTCGAAATTCGAATTTCGAATCTAGGACCACGGCTTGTGCTTTCGAATTTGGAACGTCGCGCGCCTTCATTTGTTCACGCGTGACGAACAAATCGAGTTCTTGTAGTTGCCTATAGAAGATTTAATTTCAAAAATAATATTGAAAATGTCGAGTGATGAAAGTGTTTTGACTCCTGAGTTTATCAAATTAGATGCCATAGGCATTGTCAACAATCTGCTGCCAGAGAAGTCAAAGGAAAAATACCTAAAAGCCTACAACGATTTTGACAAATGGAAAGCTGTAAAAGGCGTAAAGTCTGTGTCTGAATCAGTGCTTCTGGTCTATTTTAAATATTTATCTACTGAGCCTGTTTTTTTGTCTCGCATAAGGTGTGAAAAGTAGAGTATACACCTCGGGGATAAGACTGTTTTAGTCTTGGGCGGTTGAACCCCTCACTGCACTCAGGACTCAGTCTTAATTCCCTCGCTTCGCTCAGGAATTAACTTATAACTCCCTCGCTACGCTCAGGAGTTAAATTATGAGTCCTTCGTTATGTTCGGGATTCAATTCGCTCCCGTGACATAAAACAGTGCTTTATCCCCTTAGTGTATAATCTACTATTATAACCCATATTTTTGTCATTGTAGACGAATGTTTGTATGACCAGTAAATACGTTTGAACCTAATGTGGTTGGTACGTACGAGGTTATAAAATGTACTGAAATTGATTACATAATGGACGTCAATTTAGACATGACATGATCCTTGGCACATTATGTGATCACATTTCAATACAACAAGTAACAAAAACTCGATATTGATTAATTATTTCATTATATCATGTGTTGAGAATAAAACTTAAGAACAAAAGATATTTATAGATTTATTTCACATTCGTTTCTCCTCAAATCCTCCTCATACTTGATCACATTCTCTCAATGCGTTGGCGAGATGAAGGCGAAAATAAATATACTCATTAAGTATGACACAGCTTCAGTCGCACCAATTCTGTTTGATGGCACTGTTATTCCAATTTCTCGCCAGGTTAAGGATCCGGGCCTAGTTATAGATTAACGCTTTCCTGGAACGGCCAAATTCTAGCAATATATCGGAAGCTCTCTGGAACGTTCCGTAGGTACTCTCGAGTTCTTCGAGTCAATTGCCAATGATTAATAACGCAGATGTGTGCCTTACAAATATCTCACAGGACTCTAAATAAGTTGGATATCGCATACTTAAAAATGGCATACGTTTCATCTTCGGTCTTTGTAAATACAACCATGTGTCCTTTTACCGCCGTCAGCTCAGTTGGCTCTCAATAAGTCTTCGTAGATCCCTGCGTACCCTCTGTATCTTATTTTCTTTCCTGTTTGAGCCTTCTGCTCTGGTATGTCCTGACTTTAGGAAGCCGGGAATAGGGGAGGAATCAAGAAATCAGAAAACCGTGCGTTCACTTGGTAATTTATTACAGAACTGGCTTACTGACTTTTGTATCATGTATATTGGCGATGAAGATTTTAAACATGTCGGAAATTATTATAAATATCAATTTATAACAGAACAGCTGAGTACTGTACAACATACTAACATTGTGATATGCTTCCCAACATTCAAAATTAACCATTATTCAGATTTTTTATAAAACGTGTGGAAATATTTAACGACTTATTATATAGAAACAATTCGAAACATGAATATTGCTACATATTGGACACCAATTTTACTGTGTCGTATGACTAACATGTTCTCAAGGCTTGGGAATGTAAAAAGACAGGGTTTCGTTACGATTTTCAATGACCTGATGGGTCTCTTAAATACAGTAGCATCCGGCCTTGAAGTGGAGTATTCTAACTCTAACATCACCCAAGACTGAAATACCACAACAACCTCCCCCCACCGAGCCCGGCTTTCTGTGCGACGATCAAGACCCCCTTATTTTTTCGGGACTAGTTTAATTTAAATATCCTCTATCAAAATATGCAAAGCGTATGGAACAATTATTACAAGCATTCATAGAAGATAATCCACAAGTACACGTAATATGTCTTTCCGAGTCTTGGCTCAACAAACAAAGATAAGAAAGACTTGTTTAAAATAAATAATTATACTATTTCTTCTTACTTCTGCCGGGAATATCACGAAGGCGGCGGTGTATTTATATTAATAAAAAATGGCTTTGATTACCATGAGAGTTTTGTATATAAGTAATAATATATTATGTAATTATATAAGTACATATATGTAGGACTAGCTTCTACCCGCGACTTCGTCCGCGTGGAACTCTTTTATATCGTAGCTCCTTATATACAAACTTGCGCCCCCTATTTCGTCCCCTTAGACGATGATTCCCGGAATAAACACTATAATATGTATACCAAAATTCATTTTAATCCGTTTTTGCGTGATTGAGGTCCAAACTTTAGCATCATAGCCTAGCGGCGGCTGCGAGTCGGAAACGATAACGCAGGTTAAGCAAAGATGGCAGCGGTCATTCTTTGGATGGGTGACCGCCTGAAGTTTGAGTGGGTGGTTAATATTTAATATAAATGAGCGCTTCCGTGCTTTGGAAGCACGTGCACGCTAAGCAGTTGATCCAGGCTGCTGTCTATGACAGTAGTTGTTAAGCCGAGTTAGAGGCCTTCGGGCGGCTTAAGAACTCCTAACAGTCGAGTTGCCCACTCACTTGACAAAGGGGGACCACTGTTATTCGCGTCCGGAGGAGCTACCTACTACCTACCACAACCCTGCACGTGTCCCCTGGGTGGTACTAAAGAGTGATAAACTTTAAAGGCCAAAAATAATGTATGCCATACGATTAAATAGTTTATGAATTAGGTTTATTCACGATTTTCGCTACGGTGATAGAATTGTGCTGAAGTTTAGCAACAAAGTGAAAATTTAATTGATAAAATAAGTATAAAGTCAAGGATAATCCTACTAATATTATAAATGCGAAAGTTTGGATGGTTGGATGTTTGTATGTTTAGATATTTGGATGTTTCTTACTCAATGGCGCTTAAACGGCTCAACCGATTTAGATTAAATTTTACCCGAAGATAGTGTATAGCCTGGATTCAAATACAAGATAGCTTTATCCCGTGTCCAGGCAAACGAAGTCGCGGGCGGAAGCCATTATTAAATAAGGGGTAAAAAGTATAAAGCACCCTTGCACCCTTATCTTTATAATTTTTATAGCCTACTAGCTTCCGCCCGCGACTTCTTCTGCGTTGACTCGGGATAAAAACTATCCTATATTTTAATCCAGGCTATAAACTATCCTCATGCAAAATTTCATCCAAATCGGTTAAGCCGTTTAAGCGTGATTGAGTAACAAACATCCAAACATCTAAACATCCAAACATCCAAATATCTAAACATCCAAACATCCAAACATCCAAACATCTAAACATCCAAACATCTAAACTTTCGCATTTATAATATTAGTAGGATTGCGTGGCCGAAGATCCATTGAACGTTTTAGTGAAAGTTGCATATTAATCCATTCGATAGTTTTCCCATGATACCCAGACCAAAACAGACAGATATCCTTTTTTTTGGGCTGTCGTATTAATAAACAGATAGATGGCGCCGCTGTTGCGTAAAGTAAAGACGACTTTATCCAAATATTCTTAAATTTGGCCTGTGGGTCACCGTAACTCCATCAAACTTTTTAATACGTTTAATATGGTTTGTTGGAGTTCAGACGCCGACCAAAATCTGGAGAATGACCTTCTAAATGCGTGGAAATTGGTGAAGTTCTGCATCGTGCTATTGAAGTTTTTAATGTATGTTGTACTTATAAATACAATTTCCTTCAAGCTCTACTTATTATGTCTCACTGACAATTACCTACCTGATACATCTCCACCCTTTAACTTTGTACCTTTTCAGCTGGACGAAATGCTGTTCACATGCAAGAAAATAAAGCGAAAGGATTCCAAGGATATAAATGACATGTCAACTCGTATAATAGATTGTCTACCCCCTGTGTTGTATTTATCCTGACATTTTAAAATAAATTAAGGTCCAACCCATTTATTTATAAAGGAAAAGGTGAAATGCACTTGGCGAAATATTATCGGCCGATATCGCTGATACCCATAATTTCCAAAATTTTCGAACGTTTATTGAGTAACAAAATAATGAGACACATAAAAAAAATAACCTCCTAAACAGTCAACAGTACGCATACCAGGCCGGGCGGTCCACCGTGAACGCAGCGCGGGACGTGGTGACGCGGGTGATGGCCCACCTCGAGGGCGGGCGGCAGGTCGCTGCCGTGTTCTACGACCTGTCGCGCGCCTTCGAGATGATCGACCACCAGCTTCTCCTCGCCAAACTATCCCACTATGGCTTCTCGGGTAGTTTCCATGACATCATTGCATCGTTTTTAAGCAACCGCAAACTAAGCACCTACGTCCTTGATACCAAATCGGATCTCGAACAGATAGGCGGTTGTGCCGTGCCCCAAGGTTCAGTAATGGGAAACAACCTGTTTTTATTGTTGCTAAACAATATCACAAGCGCATGTGATCTCCCTGAGTATGTAATATTTGCCGACGACACTTGCATCATAATAAATGCCGATAATATCGATGACTTAAGATTAAAACGGTGTCTAGTAATGCACAAAATTACTAAGTGGTTTTCAGCAAATGGCATGTTACTAAACGTAGACAAAACAAATATCGTACACTTTGAGTTGAGAAAAAAACATGTCCCATTAAACATAGTGATTAATGACACCCTCGTTCCGCAAGTAGACACTACTAGGTACCTCGGTTTCATGATCAACTCCGGGCTGACGTGGGCCCCACATATCGACTACGCATGCGATAGGCTGTTCTCGGCGTGCTACGCGCTGTCCAGACTCGCACCTACACTAACAACTCAAAACCTACGAAAAGCCTATTTTGGCTACTTCCATTCTATTTTAATACAAGGTGTCGACCTCTGGGCGACGTCGGCCGGCCGAGACAGGCTGTTTAAAATACAAAAACGTGCTTTACGCATCATCGACCGTAAACCTGTCGATCACCCAGCACAAGAAATATTTAGAAAACAACGAACGTATTTTGACATTCACCAATCTCCATATATACAAAAGCTATGGCGAAGGTAGCCAGAGACCGTCGCGCAGGCAGCACCTCCTCGTACCTCCTCGCCGACGACTAGCAAAGGCCCGTTCGGCGCTCAGTGTTGTCGGACCAAACCTGTATAACCGTGTGCCGTTTGACATTAAAAGCTCGACAAGCGATACTGTCTTCCTAAAAAGACTCAGTGACATGCTTATTAATATGGCATGCTACAATATAAACGAATTTCTACCTGCAAGTGAACCTTGGATTGTGGTTGTTTGAAAATTAACTGTAATTCATTACTGTAATGATATAAATCTATTAATTGTATTATGCTAATTTGATGTTATGACTTGTAAATGTATTTAATTTTACCAATAAAAAATCTGAATCTGACAACCTCAACGAATTTTCACATTTATTATATGTAGAGATTATAAATGTTTATAAGTCTGTACTACGCTCTAAACATTGAGCATTTATTCTGGATCAATTTTAAGTGTCTTTGTTTGGATGGCCAAGCCATATGGATGGTTGAGTTCATATCGCCACCACTAGATACCGTTTTCTGGGTTTACTGTTTGGAATTAATACGGCGCCAGAGATATTTCACGGTGAAATGGTAAAAAGATTCGGAGATATCAAAGGTTTGAAAATAATGATGGACTATTCTTTGATTTACGGAAAATCTAAGTCTGAGCATGATTTTAGGTTAAAATAGGTTGAACGGATCAAGTAGGTCTGAAATTCAATCAAGAAAAATCTATTATGTGCGTTTCAGAAGTCGAATACTTGGGACATATATTTAATAAGTATGTAGTTTCAGACGATCCGTCAAACCTCGAAGCAATCTGCAAAACGCCAAGTCACACTAATGTCACTGAATTACAGCGGTTCCTGGAAATTGTTAATTTCTTAGGTCCGGTTATGTCAAATCTGTCAAAAGAAACGACTAATATTAGGCAGTTGTTAAATAAAAACACTATTTATGTACTGATACGCATGAAGATGACTTTAATCATTTAAAGAAACGTATTAGCTCAGCACCAGTCTTAAGTTATTTTGATGAGAATAAACAATTGATTCCCTCAGTCGATAGTTCCAAAGATGCAATGGGAGCTGTTATCATGTATTATAAGAATCCCTTAGCATATGCGTCAGCGTCTCTCACTAAAGCTCAGCAAAACTACTCGACACACAAAACACAAATTGAGAAAGAGCTGATGGCTATCGGGTATTCGGGTGCACTAAGTTTCACCAATATGTCTATGGCAATAAAGTGTTAGTAGAGACAGATCATAAGCCGCCGAGCCGATAGTAGTTACAAAAATAATACTTAGATTACAGCCATATGATCTTAATGTCACATACAAACCCGGTAAATATTTGTATGTCGCAGATACTTTATCTTGAGCTGCTCTTCTTGAAAATGTACGGACTGTCTTGGACAAAGAAATAGATATTCATGTAAACTTGTTAGTTTCGAATTTGTCACTAGCCCTAAAAATGTGAGTGAAGTCGAAGAGGCAACTTCTTCATGTCACGTCATGAGCAGATTAAAGTTTTATTGTAAAAATGGGTGGCCTGATAGCAATAAAAAAATAGAGTCAGTAGTCAAACCCTATGTTCCAGTCAAAGATGACATACACTGCACTAAATAACGTAATGTTCATGTCTAAAAAGAGTCGTTATATCACAAACACTGCGAAGAAAGATTTCTTTACTTCATGTTGTCATCAAGGTATAAATTCATGTCGAAGATTAGCCAGAGGTTCAATTTATTGGCCTAATATAAATAATGACGTCCAGCATTACGTATTTGTTTGACATATAGGAGGAATCATTCTAATGAAAGTCTTCTACCTCATGATTTCAAGTTCTTGCCTTGGAACAAACTGGATATTTGATTTCATTGATTTCATTCGAACTACTTATCTAATAGTAGTCGATTATTTTACGAAATATGTCGAAGTAGCACGCTGTTCGAGAAACACTAGTGATATTGTAATTATCCAACTTAAATCAATCTTTACCACAGCCACATTAATCTCAGATAACGGTCCTCCCATGAATTCTAAAGCTTTCATGGTCAAGGTTCAGAAGAAACTGTTGCAGGATTAGATCATAATAAACAATTTACTCGGTCAGGTCGTGAAGTTAAAAAGCCTAGTTATTACTTTGATGAATTAATTTTTTCGTTCGGAGGGTGATGTAACGATAGTAGTCTATGGCAGTCTACAATATATTCGATCGTCTCTTGGAACTGTCTCCAAAACGTCTTAAATATAATAAAAACATCTTTACAACCATTAAATCATTTCCATTACTTTAATTTGTCTTTCCTGGTTCTCCATTCACACCTCAATAATGATTGCAACCTCGCAAGAAAACTAGGTTAGTCATAGGCCTTATTATAATTTATTTAGATTTTTAATCAATCATCAAGCTCGAGAATAAATCACGTCTTACCTCACGTCTTATTCTACAATCTACGGTCGTAAAATTGGACCTTCGTAGATTTTCACTAATAGAGCAGTAAAGTTTGTAAGTTTGTGTTTGTTTTTTCATATTTCTGAAACTACTAATCCGTTTTCATAAAACAATTCACCAAAATGTAGAATTGCCTATATACGAGTTGCATCTTTTTCTAATACGGAACATACCAATTACTAAAGTTAAAATATAAACATAAAAAAAAAAGACCGGGTTGCACTCCGGGAGTGCCGGCAGAAGTGAAAACTCAATAACATTGTAACAGTTTTTCGATTAGGTCACGTGACATCTTACGGTGTCACCCTAAAAATGAATTTGACGCAAATTTATAAACAATTATCAATTATTTAGGCGGACGGCCCGCGGGCGCGTTGGGTGCGACGGGCCCAACGCGCCGCCGCGGCGCAACGGTGCCGGGGTCCGGCGCGCCGGCGGGCGGCGGTAAACACAATACCAATTTGTTTTTGCCATTGCCAAATATTTTTCAAAGCTTTATCTCTTTAGGAATGACGTCTAAATTCGAACTATTCGAATTTGCACAGCAGACGGCGGTGGCGACCAAAATATCAATTTGTTTTTGCCGTCGGTAAATATTTTTCTAAGCTTTATCTCTTTAGGAATAACGCCCAAATTCGAACTATTCGAATTTTCTCAATAGCAAAACGGTGAAGGACGCGTTGGTATTACTACAAATTTATCTGCAGAATATGCTATTGCAAAAAGTGTTTAACGGCTTTATACTCTTACGAATAGCGTTCAGTTTTGAATGAAGTTGAATCGGCTAGCAGCAGAAAGTGACCTCCTTCACATCTGACGTCACAAAACTCTGTCACGTATTTAACAATTTTTCCCCATCCCGAAAAGTGCTCAGGGCCGCTAAAGAAGTTTTCACTTCAAAAACATCGGGTGTCCATACACCCAATTATTAGATTAAGAACCCCAAAAGATTAGAACCAAGCTATTACTGACAACGCCACGAGGAGTCATACATCATTTGTCGAAATTAACCTTCTTATTTGAGGCTCGCGAGTTTGACATTGCGTCGTGAAAAATCTATTGTGGTCGTAATTTAGTTAACTGCAGTCTGTCAACATCGCAGAAAAGATAGAGATATTCAATGACAAGTCTACACTCTTTTGCATGAATGTCATAACAAAATAAACATAATATGTATGTATTATTAATGTTGACGAAATAAAGGTCACAGTTCAATGTGACGCTAATAGCAAAAAAAATTTTTTACTTATTAACCTATTCAGGCACACACACATATTAACATTATTTACTAGCTCAGCTTAAAGATTTACATAGATACATTTTTTTCCTATTTGCGTCAAATTGAACTTAACCTTTACCTTTATTTCGTTAACAAGGAGTAAGAACTTCGTATTGTGTTTAGAATTATGTACTTAGGTACCTACTGCATTCAAAGATTAAAAATAAATAATTATTTTGCCTCGGGGAAACAATTTAACCAAGAAAATTTAATCAGAAATTTTAGCGTGTTTGTCTTTTTAGGGTTCCGTAGTCACCAAGGAAAAGGAACCCTTATTGTTTCGCCATGTCCGTCTGTCTGTCCGTCCGTCCGTCTTCTGCTTAGCTCAGTAACCATTACTACTAGAAAACTTTAATCCATCATGGGTATATAAATCAATCACGCCGACAAAACAGTACAATAAAATCTAGAATGTAATTTTTTTTCTCTTTAAACCCATGGTGTGGGATATCATTGGATAGCTCGTTCCAAAATATTATGGGTTTCCTAAAACCATTTTTCTAATCAGTGATTCGTGGTGAGATATTGATGGGCTTTAAAGCCCTCATTTTTGTTCGAGTCACGTGTCCCCCCCTGTCGGCTAAATGGCTAATACTGCGGATGTGAAAACATTCGTGGTAGTCGTACATATAATGAATTTAAAAGGAAAACTATCACGGACAAGTAGGCATAGGTAGTTACCGAGTAACAGTCGATCTACTTAATGTGTAGGTACTTGGAAAGGCCAATTTTCGTACAAATTCGGCCGACGCAACCGCACCGCACGTCGATGTAACTAAGACAGACAGGCAACTACGGAACCTATACTGCGCGTGGCCCGACACGCACTTGGCCGGTTTTTTTAAGCCATCGTGTTACGTAACGGTTTCATCAGAGCTGTGCGAGGCTGCGAGGCTGCGACCGAGGAAACATATTTTACCAATAGCGTGGCCGGCTGCGCTCGCGCATCGCTTCCCATTGGTCAATTTTTTTCACATGTTTTTGACTTCAGCGATAGCTATACACCAAACCCTACTTACAGTAGGCTCTTTTGTCAAAAAGAAAAAACCAGCTAAGTGCGTGTCGGGCCACGCGCAGTCTAGGGTTCCGTAATAGCCCGTCTGTTTTAGTTACAACCACGTTGCGTAAGGCCGAATTTGTACGAAAATTGGCCATTCCAATTACACATTAAGTTGGTCGACTATTATTCGCTAACTACTTATGCCTACTTGTCTGTGATAGTTTTCCTTTTAAATTCATTATATGTACTACTGCCATGATTTTTTTCACATCCCCAGTAGTAACCATTTAGCCAGCATGGGGGGGGACACATGACTCGAACAAAAATTAGGGCTTTAAAGCACAATATCTCGCAAACGAATCACTGAGTTGAAAAATGGTTATAAGAAAACCATAAAAAAGTTTAACAAGATATCCAACGATACCCCGCACCATGGGTTTAACGAGAAAATAAATTAACATCCCCACTTAAGGTGGCATAAAAAACATTTTTTTTTTCAAGATTTTAGTCTACGTTATGTCGGTGTGATTGATTTATATACCCATGCCGAAATTCTAGTTGTAAGGGTTACTGAGCTAAGCCGAGGACGGACGGACGGACATGGCGAAACTATAAGGGTTCCTTTTTGACTACAGAACCCTAAAAAACGAAACCCTTATAGGATCACTTTGTTATCTGTTGTGTTGTGCGTGTCTGTTTATCAAGACCCTTTATGTCAGGAACGCGTAGAGGTATCGAGTTGAAATGAAACCAGGTCTTATCCAGGTCCAGGTCGATCCAGGGGTTATACTCAGGTCCCTTGTACAGTTCCTTGAAGGTGTGAACAAATCAACTTTCTAAGTTAACGTAAAAAGAAGAATACGACCGTTTATGCCGCAAAAAACGTAGTTATAATTTCGACACTCTCAAGGGAATCAAAATGACGTATAGGGTACCTACTTTCCTTTGACCTAGGACTGAAATTTAGCAAGTAATATCGTCTTATACTACAAGTACAGGGAAAAACCTGAAAACTACAAAGTTATTTTGTAAGGAACCCTCGGTCGGTGAGTTCAATTCGCACTTGTCTGGCTATCTGTGTTTGCCTGTGGGTCGACCCCGCCATGGAGTCACCCGAAAGGTCAATTGTTACTTACGTTAGGTCCTCCTAAGGCCCCTAATTGAGGTTTATTTATTTGTAGAGGCCATAACTTTTACTCTTTTTAACCGACTTCAAAAAAAAGGAGGAGGTTCTCAATTCAGTTGTATTTTTATTTTTTATTTTTTTTCAATGTTTGTTACCTCAGAACTCCGTCATTGCTGAGCCGATTCGAAATTATTTTTTTTTGTTTGTAAGTATATGCATCCAGGTGGGTCCCATTTTTTAAAAAATTCAGTTGGATGATGGGATCCATGAGGAATTGAGAGAACTCCTCAATTATATTATGCACGCGTGTAGTGAATTTGGTATTTTTTATTATATCTCGTGTATTTACATCCGGAAATCATAAATTTGGTGGAGTGGAATTGATGATGAAGACCACAGATGACTTATGGAATTCCTCAATTATGTACTTAAAGTACAAAGCACGCACAGATTCTGATAAGTTTCCATTGAAATAGCAGCTAATGAAGTACCAAAGGTGATCCTTGTGGAATCGACGGAAGTCCTCAAATATTATCGGGCCACATACAGCGATTGGGTTTTTTCTCTAATAATCAACGCATTTGCTCTTGGAAATCAGTTCATGTGGTAAATTGGAAAATAAATGTGGAAATGTTCTCGTGGCTTGGCGGAGTACTAAATTGAAGTCGGTTAAAACTTTGTTTTTAAAGTAAATTATTCGACATTTGATACAATATGTCGCTTCTGCACTTGTACATGATCTGTGACGGTGCAAACGCCGCGACGTACCTATATCAATGAGGTTACTTGTTATCTTGGGCTTAGTTAGTAGTGTACCTTCCTACAGTTTAGTGAAAAAATCAAATTGTGTGCCAAAGTGATACCCTGTAAGTACTTATTCCCCTAGTCAGGCTGGTTTGCAATAAGGCGGAATTTAACAAAATACGCTGTCCTAGTCACGCGTGAACAAATATTTGGAAGATTACAATATTTTATCAAATTAGTCGAGGCGTTCACAGTTTGGTGAGAACCAACTAGTCATAATACTCATGTAGTAGTAGGCACGGAACCCTTCGTTGTGCGTGGTCCGACACGCACTTGGCCGCTTTTTATAACTAATTATTATAGTTTTTAGACGTCTACCACCATTTTTTCGGTTCCCCGCTTCCTTATACCCTGTAGGGTTAGCAGGTCCCCCACGGTCACGCGCCTCCCCGCGCCACAGATTTACTGAACGTATCACGTACCTATTGTCCCCTACACCTGTCGCATTCTAGGATATGATTTTAGAAAAGGCTCAAAATAACGCATTTAATAAGAAAAGTTGTGGAACGTAATCGTCCGTATAATGGAATTTCAGTACGAAATATTTCACTTCATACGCTAAAAAATAACAAAGTATTAATTTAATAAGTCATAAATAGAGGTGGCTTTTCGCAAGTAGTTTTTTATTTCAATGCCAATTTGACGTTGTATGGGTGTTATGATGTGACTAAAATCTATTCTTAGGATGCGCCTGGTATACTATGTTAACTACTTACGCTGCTATATATATTTATTATTTTATTTGCAACCATGTAACTTAAAACTAAGATACAAAGAGCCGGACGGGTATAGTAACAATTTAAAAGGTAAGTTCTTCATTTATAACTACATAGGTACACACAGTTCGTTCAAATTAAAACTAGGTAAGTATATATATATCAGGAAAGACAATTACCAGTGATCGGATAAGGTAGTGCTATTTCGCGGGACTTCGGTGCGCAAGCTTAGTATGGATATAGCTTTTGACCCCGAGATTTTATATGAAAAGTTTAAAGGTCATATATTATTACATCATTTTCATATCACATTTGGTTTGCCGGGCTACGCTTATACTTGCTACTTTATTTTTTGTTACAATTTATTATAGTATGCAAGTTAATCTAATGTTTAAATTGTAAAATATCTTAGCAAAGAATATTTAAGAGTACGTAAAAGTATGTTTTAAGGTATGTTCATGTATGTTGTGTATGTTCTTTGGTTAGTTAAGTTTGCACGCATTACTAAGCGACTGGTTTAATCAACGACTTTGGCTTGTTTACCGGACTTTGTGATCATCTTATTGCGTCTATTTTGACTGACCCTAACTGGATTCCGATTTGCTTCTGATTTGACTAAGTGAAGAGTTGTTGTTTTAAATAAAAACAGTATTAGACCTTCCTATCTAACTGAACATGCCTTGGCAAACCAAGGAAGAAACTGTTCTAAGTTGGATTGAATCCTATCCCGATTTAATATACGAATCGACAAGATATTTAATATATTGTACATGTCAGGAAAAAAATCTGTGAAAAAATACGAGCCCCGGAATCCCTAGTCTTGTCCATGTTCTGTACAATGTTTAAGGTGATTCACCCGAAATGGCACTACCTAATTCGATCACTGACAATACTTACATCAAACCATTTAAGAGTTAAATTCTATAAACTAATATTTTCCATTTACTCTGCTATGGAATAGTACCACTATCTATTAGTTTTACGTTCTTGGGGGCGCCTCACCCGGGAGAGACCGCGTCCTCAGGTGGCGGATAGAGGGATGTCCGTCGGTAGCGTTAGCTGCAGAAGGCCGAAAACAGATACTCCGGAAGGCTCGCTCAAGGTAGATGAGTAGGAGGCTATGTATGAAGTTACATGTTTGGGTTGAAGTATCTGTAGTCCGGGCAGTAGAATATGGCTACGGTAATCCCTGCCGGTCGTACAAGGCGACAAAATGGGACCCTTCGGGTCAGCACACGGTCGCAGTTAGGGCCTGCGATCGTCTATAAAAATATAGGGCCAAAGAAGCGTGGCGGTACTGATGCGTTCCGTAGGAGATCCCAGAGCCATCCGAAATGCGTCGAGGAGGACCATCGGGGGTTTTTAGTCGGTGCGAGTCCGACATAACCTGCGCGCTATCCCCGTGGTGTGGAGGTATACATAAGGGATCTTCTTTAAATAAAAAAAGGGTTGGAGCATGTAGTAGAGATGGCGGCGGAGGAACCACCTGATGGTCAATGGCGGCACTCACACCCTCGAAAAGGATACAACCTTGGCGTCAGGCGGCAGCCGGCCGTAAATACCTATAGCCAATTCATCCTCTCCTTGATCAAATGAAGTGCACAAATATGGATAGAAAACTAAACACTAGGACGTCCCCCGCAAGCGACGGTGATGTATTTCAGAAAAAAGTGCTAGGGTCCCAACCAGCAAAATGGTCCTATAACTTAAACTTAATATCCCAAACAGCTTGTATAAACGTCGTATTAAAGTGTTAGCTGTGACAGCTTGTTGTGTAAAAGCGCTAGGCTTTTTGCTCTTTAAGCTTATAGACCCAAACTGTCTTATTACCAATTGATGTAAAGGTTTACATCACCATTTTATAGAACTATTATGGGCAGGTACTATAGTAGGCTGTGACATGACCGGTACAGAGCCATATTACTTTATAGGAGTGTTTTACATCGCCATTATGCAACTGTTTGGCGCAATTAAGGTAACCTGCAAACTTCTATAGTCATTGCGTTATATCAGTGATTAGGATTCAACAATAGGGGGAAATGGTGCTATTGCAGTTTTACAGATTACTGTTATAGTACGTGGTACTATAGGGGTCACAACGACACTTTAATAGAGCGCTTTTGTTACATAGTCGAGTTTCAGGATAGGTCTATATGGCCTTAAAGTGTTTTAATAGTTTTTAAATCCCTTTTAAGATAGATAGATTTTTATCCCTCATAGATGTAGCTATCACGAAAATTATTTTATATGACAGAACCGTTCTATAAGAGTTTAAATTGGTCCCTTATAACACAATAGCGTTGAAAAAGAGTTTTAGTATCCTTTATAAGATAAAAATGACAAGTAAAGGTAAACATATGCTACCTTTATATAACTTTGTGACAACCATCAAACCCAAAGTCGAGACGAAAAATACTGAATATGGTTCCGTACAAAATAAGTCGTGAACTGACAAGGAACCGATTGGCGAAATTTCAGACGAAGACTCAAGTGAAGTTTTCCATAGCAGTTCAGAAGCTTCATACTCTAATTTAATAGATGAAAAAAACCGGGAAATACGCAATAATGTCAAAAACTGGGCCATTCATTTTAATATTTCCCACATAGTAACCAAGAGTTAAATAATACATAATCGATACCGAATGCATTGCCTAAAGATCGACAAACGCTTCTTAATACAGAAATAACTATTGCCATCGGAGAATACGCGACACGGCAGGCACAACTTAAAGGTCTTTTAAATGCATTATTTGACTTAAAATTATAAAAAAATACTCAAGAGGCCTTACAAGTTTTAAAATGTTTTGAACTCAAATTATGACAAAAGTATTTGTACCTAGTATTTCGATTGATTACCACTGTCTACAAAGAGTGACGACTATTTTTATGTCATGGAAGGAACCCTAATTTGAACCATAATGGCGGCGAAAATCTTGTCATGGGTACTATAGTTAGCCGATAAGAGCGTCGGAGTTACTTCTTGGGTTATGAGCAATGACAATGGTACACTTCATTATTAATTTATTAAAATCATTAATTGAATACTCAATAAAACGATTGCGCTTTGAAAATCCTTCATAAAATGAATACTAGTCTAACAATAAAATTGCGTGCGCATGTCGTTTTGTACCTAATATGGGACGACTGATTCATAAAACAAATCAAGTAAATAAATTCTTACTTACCACTATAATATTTGTTTGAAGTCCTTTTTATTTAAGACACACATAAAACTCTTTTTTTACCAAGTAGCACTATTGCTGCACTATTGGACGTGAAATGAACACTAAAGTTAACACGAAGTCTACTTCAGTACAAAAAAGCACAATAGTTGCGTCACGGTGTCCCGTATATAATGAAATTGACATATGCGCCACCATTATATCCACTTTATAGACCCATATCGTTCCGCTTGACACTGCTATAGTTCCACTATTTCACTGAATGGAGATATGAATGAAAATGAAATGAAAATAAATTAATCCAGAACAAGTCCATATTATCAATTACATCAAAATAATTGAATTAAATGAAATACAAATGATACGAAATAAATTAAATTAAATTATAGTTAAGTATTACAAATTGTTGTTAATTATTAAAACATTAAAACATATGGGCTGGGCTTGCTGAACGCCGCTGATATAACTGTGAACGCAGAATCTACTACAGTACAAAAAAGCAATAGTGCTTCTATAGAGAAGTGTCACGATATCCCGTATATCAAAAAATTGACATATGCTTCACCATTACATCCATTCTATAGACCCAAATCGTTCCGCTTGACACTGTTATAGTTCTAATATATCACAGAATGGAAATATAATTACGCCAAATCGGGGGTATGTAGCAGTTCTTATGCCTCTTATAGCACTGATGACTGACACCAAATGCAGTTTACGATACGTTCTATGGACCTTTATACAACTGGTTTTTGCTGGTTGGGGTGTTCCCCATAAGCGACGTATATGACAAGAGCAAATCGCTACAAATAAAAGATACCCTGAAATTTGCGACGTGGAATCTGCGCTCCCTTACAGGACGAAGCAATGAGCTTAGCGAAATCCTCAACAATAGAAATATAGATGCGTGCTACGTCCAGGAAACGAAGTACACACACACACACACACACACACACGCACGCTCTGAATGATGTATTTACGCATGTAATGTGAATCTGTCATTGTATACAAAAATTTGCAAGTATGTAGTTTATTTGGGAAACAACTATTGTAAACCTCAAGCGGAAGAGCGGGGTTTTCTGACATAGATGTATACATTCATCTACTAGGAAATTCCAGCCATTATATTATAATTGTAATTTATTTGTTACCCCAATAAACATTTTCATTTTCATTTTCATTTTTCAGTATCCATAGATCGACGGTCCCTGTTAAAAGAGTCGGATCTGCAAAACAGCTACTTTTTAGGAGAAGCTGTCAAAGATTTTGGAAAAAAAATTGTATTGGCGAAATTGTTAATTAATGGAATATCGTTATCAAACTTCGAATGTTTTCTTATTAGTAGGTTGTTTATTACTAGCCGTTGAGCATACATGTACTTTATCAGCAGGGCTCGGATTTTACATCGCACGGTAAGACGAAAGAAAACTATGGAGTCGATATTAACATTACAACTTTACTCATATTCATACTCACTCATTTTCCTAGTCCCGTAATTATTATATATTTATCATGCTGTCAAATTTCAACTTAGTTGCATACCTAGTTATCCAGACCATATTGTTGCGATAGACTTAAGGGGCTACCCGAGGTTTTCATCGATTTTTGACAAGTTTTGAATCGTATCTACTACTTTTGCACTACAGATATAATCATAAATCAAACGGCTATGGGTTCTTCAATCTTTTATCTCCATTTTGACAGACCGGATTTTGAAACAAATTAATACTTAATTTTGTATGATTTTTTTAAACATTGTCTAAAAAAACACTTATTTCGCATCTCTATTGACGTGAAAGATCTAACATATACGAAATCTACAAATTTGGGTTCGTCTATGACGTCTCTAAAAACTGGCAGAGGGTTTTAATTTTAAACCAATTAACACAAAAGTTATGGCCAGAAAACCAGTTTTTTGGCCTAAAATTGTTCAACTTTGATGCCAAATATCTCGAAAACAATGAAGTTTGAAGTAAATATGGGATACTATATTGCTTAAAGCCGTTGTTGTTAATATAATAAGCTACAAAAAACATTAGAAAACTAAGGGATTCAGATCGAAGGTCATTGGCGTATGGGAGCCTCTTAACGGTGGGTACTGGCCGCTTTATTTAATTGCCTCATGTTTCAATCATTGACGGCTTTAGACGTGTCATTTATTTAAGTTAGCAATTAGTGCATATATTAATTAACTTAATTACGTCGTGAACATTTTATTATTTAGCTTATAATGTAATAAACATGGTGTGGCGGTTAACATTTGTATTTACAATATAATAAACCGTTGGAATTAATTAAATGAATGAGTATGAGTATGAATATGAGTAAAGTTTTAATGTTGATATCGACTCCATAGTTTTCTTTCGTCTTATCGTGCGATGAAAAATCCGAGCCCTGTTTATCAGCCATTTTTCCAAAAAAATACAAAAACCTCCTATATTACTATTTTAACCGGAATAGCTTAAGCATCATTTGTTGGAAGTGCCACATACGACAGTTTTGTCTGAAAATTGTAAACATAATTATGTCGGATGTCGTAACTGGCAGAACTGACATTGTTGCACGGAAACTCTTATGTAACAATTTAATACAGCGAAAATTTACTTGATAACTTAACAGGCTGTAAATTACATAATATACACAACAAAAAACACGCTACACTTTTCCGTATAAAATAGTAGAATGTGTTATATCCGACACTTTGTACTCACTGTGTGTCCCGTAAAAATGTCGGAACTGTCACAACCGACGTTTTTTAAATGTCATCTGCTCTTAGATCCGACATTTTTATCTTGGTTTTTACGAAAAGTATTGAGAAAAACTGAAATCTGTGAATGTGGTTTTAAAATGTAGAGTTTTTTACGACCTAAGCCGCTGAAAAGCAAAAATCTAAATTTTTGCAGATCCGACTCTTTTAATTGGGACCGTCGAGATATTAAAACAGTTATCGATACGAAACTTCAATTCAGTATGTTGTTTTTAAATATTTACGAACGACATTTGATCTCGCGTGACATGAGTCTAGGGACTTTATTCGTTTGTCTATGATTAAAAAAAACCATTCGTCTTGACGGAGGACCGAATTTCCGCCATTGCTGTTGCCATTTTTTTGTTGGTTTTTTGCTGTTACGAAAGTAGAATTGTGAACCCATCTTAGAGTACTTATGATATGTGTGTAGATAAAGTAGTGTATGCAACTGTACATAATTAGACCTTAAATTCGGGCGGCGCTAAACACAATACCAATTTGTTTTTGCCATTGCCAAATATTTTTCAAAGCTTTATCTCTTTAGGAATGACGTCTAAATTCGAACTATTCGAATTTGCACAGCAGACGGCGGTGGCGACCAAAATATCAATTTGTTTTTGCCGTCGGTAAATATTTTTCTAAGCTTTATCTCTTTAGGAATAACGCCCAAATTCGAACTATTCGAATTTTCTCAATAGCAAAACGGTGAAGGACGCGTTGGTATTACTACAAATTTATCTGCAGAATATGCTATTGCAAAAAGTGTTTAACGGCTTTATACTCTTACGAATAGCGTTCAGTTTTGAATGAAGTTGAATCGGCTAGCAGCAAAAAGTGACCTCCTTCACATCTGACGTCACAAAACTCTGTCACGTATTTAACAATTTTTCCCCATCCCGAAAAGTGCTCAGGGCCGCTAAAAAAGTTTTCACTTCAAAAACATCGGGTGTCCATACACCCAATTATTAGATTAAGAACCCCAAAAGATTAGAACCAAGCTATTACTGACAACGCCACGAGGAGTCATACGTCATTTGTCGAAATTAACCTTCTTATTTGAGGCTCGCGAGTTTGACATTGCGTCGTGAAAAATCTATTGTGGTCGTAATTTAGTTAACTGCAGTCTGTCAACATCGCAGAAAAGATAGAGATATTCAATGACAAGTCTACACTCTTTTGCATGAATGTCATAACAAAATAAACATAATACCTATGTATGTATTATTAATGTTGACGAAATAAAGGTCACAGTTCAATGTGACGCTAATAGCAAAAAAATTTTTTTACTTATTAACCTATTCAGGCACACACACATTAACATTATTTACTAGCTCAGCTTAAAGATTTACATAGATACATTTTTTTTCCTATTTGCGTCAAATTGAACTTAACCTTTACCTTTATTTCGTTAACAAGGAGTAAGAACTTCGTATTGTGTTTAGAATTATGTACTTAGGTACCTACTGCATTCAAAGATTAAAAATAAATAATTATTTTGCCTCGGGGAAACAATTTAACCAAGAAAATTTAATCAGAAATTTTAGCGTGTTTGTCTTTTTAGGGTTCCGTAGTCACCAAGGAAAAGGAACCCTTATTGTTTCGCCATGTCCGTCTGTCTGTCCGTCCGTCCGTCTTCTGCTTAGCTCAGTAACCATTACTACTAGAAAACTTTAATCCATCATGGGTATATAAATCAATCACGCCGACAAAACAGTACCTACAATAAAATCTAGTTTTTTTTTTTTTTTAGGGTACACCTAAAGCGGGAATGTAATTTATATTCTCTTTAAACCCATGGTATGTAATATCATTGGATAGCTCGTTCCAAAATATTATGGGTTTCCTAAAACCATTTTTCAAATCAGTGATTCGTGGTGAGATATTGATGGGCTTTAAAGCCCTAATTTTTGTTCGAGTCACGTGTCGGCCGGCTAAATGGCTAATACTGCGGATGTGAAAACATTCGTGTTAGTCGTACATATAATGAGTTTAAAAGGAAAACTATCACGGACAAGTAGGCATAGGTAGCCGTTCCGACGCCTCGGTACTTTCTAAGTTAACGTAAAAAGAAGAATACGGCCGTTTATGCCGCAAAAAACGTAGTTATAATTTCGACACTCTCAAGGGAATCAAAATGACGTATAGGGTACCTACTTTCCTTTGACCTAGAACTGAAATTTAGCAAGTAATATCGTCTTATACTACAAGTACAGGGAAAAACCTGAAAACTACAAAGTTATTTTGTAAGGAACCCTCGGTCGGTGAGTTCAATTCGCACTTGTCTGGCTATCTGTGTTTGCCTGTGGGTCGACCCCGCCATGGAGTCACCCGAAAGGTCAATTGTTACTTACGTTAGGTCCTCCTAAGGCCCCTAATTGAGGTTTAATTATTTGTAAAGAGGCCATTACTTTTACTCTTTTTAACCGACTTCAAAAAAAAGGAGGAGGTTTTCAATTCGGTTGTATTTTTATTTTTTATTTTTTTCAATGTTTGTTACCTCAGAACTCCGTCATTGCTGAGCCGATTCGAAATTATTATTTTTTGTTTGTAAGTATATGCATCCAGGTGGGTCCCATTTTTTTTAAAATTCAGTTGGATGATGGGATCCATGAGGAATTGAGAGAACTCCTCAATTATATTAGGCACGCGTGTAGTGAATTTGGTATTTTTTATTATATCTCGTGTATTTACATCCGGAAATCATAAATTTGGTGGAGTGGAATTGATGATGAAGACCACAGATGACTTATGGAATTCCTCAATTATGTACTTAAAGTACAAAAGCACGTCACAGATTCTGATAAAATTCCATTGAAATAGCAGCTAATGAAGTACCAAAGGTGATCCTTGTGGAATCGACGGAAGTCCTCAAATATTATCGGGCCACATACAGCGATTGGGTTTTTTCTCTAATAATCAACGCATTTGCTCTTGGAAATCAGTTCATGTGGTACTTAAATTGGAAAATAAATGTGGAAATGTTCTCGTGGCTTGGCGGAGTACTAAATTGAAGTCGGTTAAAACTTTGTTTTTAAAGTAAATTATTCGACATTTGATACACTATGTCGCTTCTGCACTTGTTCATGATCTGTGACGGCGCAAACGCCGCGACGTACCTATATCAATGAGGTTACTTGTTATCTTGGGCTTAGTTAGTAGTGTACCTTCTTACAGTTTAGTGAAAAAATCAAATTGTGTGCCAAAGTGATACCCTGTAAGTACTTATTCCCCTAGTCAGGCTGGTTTGCAATAAGGCGGAATTTAACAAAATACGCTGTCCTAGTCACGCGTGAACAAATATTTGGAAGATTACAATATTTTATCAAATTAGTCGAGGCGTTCACAGTTTGGTGAGAACCACTAGTCATAATACTTATGTAGTAGTAGGCACGGAACCCTTCGTTGTGCGTGGTCCGACACGCACTTGGCCGCTTTTTATAACTAATTATTATAGTTTTTAGACGTCTACCACGATTTTTTCGGTTCCCCGCTTCCTTATACCCTGTAGGGTTAGCAGGTCCCTCACGGTCACGCGCCTCCCCGCGCCACAGATTTACTGAACGTATCACGTACCTATTGTCCCCTACACCCGTCGCATTCTAAGATATGATTTTAGAAAAGGCTCAAAATAACGCATTTAATAAGAAAAGTTGTGGAACGTAATCGAATTTCAGTACGAAATATTTTATATTTTAAAAAATAAGTTAATTTTACGCGATAAAGTCCCGTTTAGTATAAATAATGTGTGAGAATCGTGAAAGTTTAAATCAATGTATTGAAATATTTCACTTCATACGCTAGACAATAACAAAGTATTAATTTAATTAGTCATAAAAAGAGGTGGCTTTTCGCAAGTAGTTTTTTATTTCAATGCCAATTTGACGTTGTATGGGTGTTATGATGTGACTAAAATCTATTCTTAGGATGCGCCTGGTATACTATGTTAACTACTTACGCTGCTATATATATTTATTATTTTATTTTCAACCATGTAACTTAAAACTAAGATACAAAGAGCCGGACGGGTATAGTAACAATTTAAAAGGTAAGTTCTTCATTTATAACTATATAGGTACACATAGTTCGTTCAAATTAAAACTAGGTAAGTATATATATATCAGGAAAGACAATCACCAGTGATCGGATAAGGTAGTGCCATTTCGCGGGACTTCGGTGCGCAAGCTTAGTATGGATATAGCTTTTAACCCCGAGATTTTATATGAAAAGTTTAAAGTACATATTACATATTACATCATTTTCATATCACATTTGGTTTGCCGGGCTACGCTTATACTTGCTGCTTTATTTTTTGTTACAATTTATTATAGTATGCAAGTTAATCTAATGTTTAAATTGTAAAATATCTTAGCAAAGAATATTTAAGAGAGTAAGTAAAAGAATGTTTTAAGGTTACTTATGTTCTTTGGTTAGTTAAGTTTGCACGCATAACTAAGCGACTGGTTTAATCAACGACTTTGGCTTGTTTACCGGACTTTGTGATCATCTTATTGCGTCTCTATTCTGACTGACCCTAACTGGATTCCGATTTGCTTCTGATTTGACTAAGTGAAGAGTTGTTGGTTTAAATAAAAACAGTATTAGACCTTCCTATCTAACTGAACATGCCTGGGCAAACCAAGGAAGAAACTGTTCTAAGTTGGATTGAATCCTATCCCGATTTAATATACGAACAGACAAGACATTTAATATATTGCACAAGTCAGGAAAAAAAATCTGTGAAAAAATACGAGTCCCGAAATCCCGAGTCATGTCCATGTTATGTACAATGTTTAAGGTGATTCACCCGAAATGGCACTACCTAATTCGATCACTGACAATACATCAAACAATTTAAGAGTTAACATTCTATAAACTAAATTTTTTTTACGTTCTCGGGGGAGCCTCACCCGGGAGAGACCGCGTCCTCAGGTGGCGGATAAAGGGATGTCCGTCGGTAGCGTTAGCCGTAGAAGGCCGAAAACAGATACTCCGGAAGGCTCGCTCAAGGTAGATGAGTAGGAGGCTACGTATGAAGTTACATGTTCGGGTTGAAGTATCTGTAGTCGAGGCAGTAGAATATGGCTACGGTAATCCCTGCCTGTCGTACAAGGCGACAAAATGGGACCCTTCGGGGCAGCACACGGTCGCAGTTAGGGCCTGCGATCGTCTATAAAAATAATATATAGGGTCAAAGAAGCGTGACGGCACTGATGCGTTCCGTAGGAGATCCCAGAGCCATCCGAAATGCGGCGAGGAGGACCATCGGGGGTTTTTAGTCGGTGCGAGTCCGACATAATCTCCGCGCTATCCCCGTGGTGTGGAGGTATACATAACGGGATCTTCTTTAAATAAAAAATAGGGTTGGAGCATGTAACAGAGATGGCGGCGGTGAAACCACCTGATGGTCAACGGCGGCACGCACACCCTCGAAGAGGATACAATCTTGGCGTCAAGCGGCAGCCGGCCGTAAATAACTATAGCCAATTCATCCTCTCCTTGATCAAATGAAGTGCACAAATATGGATAGAAAACTAAACACTAGGGCGTCCCCCGCAAGCGACGGTGATGTATTTCAGAAAAAAGTGCTAGGGTGTTCCCCATAAGCGACGTAAATGAGAAGAGCAAATCGCTACAAATAAACGATACCCTGAAATTTGCGACGTGGAATCTGCGCTCCCTTACAGGACGAAGCAATGAGCTGAGCGAAATCCTCAACAAGAGAAATATAGATGCGTGCTACGTCCAGGAAACGAAGTGGAAGGGCTCCAAAGCTATTGAGAGAGATATTGGACTGGGCTATAAGCTGTTTTACCACGGCACGGATACCAAGCGCAATGGAGTGACCATAGTCTTAGATCGCAATAGTCAATATAGACAGAAAATCGGATCGACTCATGGCAATCAAGCTGGCACTATGTAATCAACCACCTTTTACTATTATTTCAGCCTATGCACCTCAGGTGGGTTGCCAAGGGCCGTTTCTGGGAGAACTTCGACGACCTTTTAAGATCCATTCCAGATGAAAAGCAAAGATTAATTGGCAGTGATTTAAATGGCCACGTAGGACAAATCAATGTAGAGTATACCAGAGAGCACGGCGGATCCATATCCGCCGCCATACCTTACCCATGTACGGTGTCAAAAATGAACAAGGCATAGATGTACTGAATTTTACAATGAGACAAAATCTCAAATTAGTAAACAATTTTTTTAAACAGAAGGAACATTTAATAACCCACAAAAGTGTTGGAAAATCGTCATAAAAATAGATTTAATTGTAACCGACTGTAAAATGATTAAACTTATGACGTCAGTCACTATAGTTCCCAGGATATGTGGTCGAAATTTGAAACGTGGAGGAAGCAAAGTGCATCCAAAATGCCAAGAACATACTTGGAGTGACAAAGGGTATCATCCAGGACCCTACATGGTGTAACGACAAAGTCAAACATTTAGATTTACACTTTAAGAAATGGCAGAACACAAATACAGATGAAGAAGACTCTACATATATAAAAGGAAAAAGACCGGAGTCAAAAGGCTAGTAGCGAAGGAGCAGCATTGAGAAATGATTTTTATAAGAACTCGAAAACGCTAAAAATTGCACAGATATCTTTAAGATTGCAAAATATTGGCATAAGAGCACCTTAGACATCAGATCGAACAAGTATATAAATAACAAATTCGGGCAACTGCTTACATCAGATAATAACATTAACGCTAGATGGAAAGAGTACTTTGATGAACTTTCAAGTGAAGAGTTCCCAAGTGAAGAGCTACCTAACACAGAACCTACTGGTGGTCTTATTCTAAAGATCAAAAGAGAGTGAAGTATGGCTGTAAAGAAGATGAAAAATCGGAAGGCAGCTGGATCAGATGAAGTCCCAGCCGAACTATGGAAAATGACAGGTGATTCTGGCATCATCTGAGTCATCTTCATCATCATCATATCAGCCGAAAGACGTCCACTGCTGGACATAGGCCTCCCCCAAAGAGTGCCAAAGTGACCCGCATCCAGCGGACTCCCGCAACCAGCGGACTCCTGCAACCTTTACCAGGTCATCAGTTAAATCAATTTAATCCTTAATCAGTTCACCTTGTGGGGGGCCTACCCACGCCACGCCTTCCGGTACCTGGTCGCCACTCGAGAACCTTTCCGCCCCAACGGCCATCGGTTCTACGTGCTATGTGCCCCGCCCACTGCCACTTAAGTTTAGCGATTCAGAGGGCCATATCGGTTACCTTGGTTCTGCTGCGGATACAATACAATACAAATATTCTTTATTGCTCACCAGACATACTAAAAATAAAATAGAAAAATAGAGGTAAATTAAACATAAACAATGATACGCTTTTTAGCGATAAAACCGCCTGTTGTCGGCGGTCTTATCGCTAAAAAGCGATCTCTTCCAGACAACCTTTGGGTGGTGGAGACGATGCAAGAATAGATATTATTTGAGTAGGCGAAAACAGAAAAACAGAATATAAGAACAACTTAACTATGAGAAAGACTATACACTTACATAAATACATATATAGGAAAGCCTCATTTCTGATGCGATCACGCAGAGAAACTCCCAACATGGGCTTCTCTCTCCATTGCCCTTTGGGTGATATTGAGCCTTCTTATGAGGCCAATAGTAAGCGACTACGTTTCAGTGCCATATGTCACCACTGGCAACACACACTGGCCAAAGACTCTCGTCTTGAGACACTGCGTAATATTGGACGAAAAGATGATGTGCCATAGCATTCCGAAGGCTGCCCAGCCGAGTCGGATTCGACGATTGACCTCTTTCTCGAAGTTGAACCTACCTAATTGGATAGTCTGTCCAAGGTATACATAATCGTCTCCAACTTCGTGCGTAAAGTGTCCGATTGTAATGGGAGTTGGTTCTATATCTGGTTCACTTTAATCTTATTATCACCACTAGTAAGATACCAAATTCCTGGAGGAGCAGTTACTTAACTCCCTTCTATAAAAATAGTAGTAATTATAGAGGGCTAAAATTGACACATGTCCTCAAAATTTGGGAACGAATCATACACCGCCGCATATTAGAATAGGGATGATGACTAAGATTTTTTTGTGACGTCATTCGAACCAGTTTTTGGAGAGGAACAAATGTTTTTATGGGAGCAACTACAATTAAAGAACATAAATACCTAAAAAATTGAGACAAAGATTGACCTCGCTGGGGGCAGCGCTAAACGCTTCATACTGTGTGTCTATACAAGTATGACGTCACATTTGTACATTTGTACTAATCGTAGTATGGAAAATCAGGTAAATTGTTGTTTCGGTCGCGAAATACTGCATTTAAGTACATCGTAGTTGTCATACAATTTTGTTTCTAGAAAAGCGTAAGGATTCTATTCGTAGCTTTTCATTTACTCTTGGACAATAAAAAAAATGCATATTTTTTCGAAACTTTCAATGTTCATCTTTTTATGATTTTAATTATATTTTATAATTTATACTTTATTACGATAATTTGATGGTTTACTATCTATTTAGCATCACTACGTTATCAATTTGAACATGAGGCATCATGCCTATTGACTGAAGTATCGACAAATCAGTTTTGCTTCTCCCTAGGCAGAACAACATACGCCACACAAACCAGAATTATCATGAATAAGGAGGACCTACATCTAACCTTCATTGACTTGGAAAAAGCGTTCGACTGAGAGAGACAAAAAGTCCCAGAACATTATATAGTGACAATCCAAGCCAGCCCAACTGGAACAGTTTCTTTATTTTACAGGAGACCGCAGCCATAATAACGGTTACTTGTGTATCTCGTGTCGCTTCAGATGATTTTGCTTGAAGAAGCGTGTTGCTGCTACGGATGACCGTGTTTAATGTTAAGTATGTCTTGCTCCTCAGATCAGCATTCACCCAACATTTCTGCAAGTCCTTGGTCTCCTGCGGCCCGTCCTTGCACTGCGGCGTCTGCTTGCGCAGCGACGCGCCGGCGACGATGTTCTGGCTTCTACTCTTGACGGTGGCCACCTTCGCTATAGTTATCTACAGGCGAAAGCGCCGGGACATATACAAAGCGTACGATGCCATGCCATTGGGCATACCGAGATACCCGCTTATAGGACACGGGTATATGTTCACGGGCACCGACGAAGGTATATACGATACGCAACCTCGGCACTATTACGGCCCGGTCACAACTTCGAGCGGTGGCGGTAGCTGCAGCTTTTTTCCAATTCATTGCGCCAAACCACAGTGCGTTGCGCGTCTCGACCGCGTAATCTTCTATCTATATATCTTCTATATATATATATATTATTATAGATTAGATTAGATTAGATTAGATTTATTTATTTCGAGATAAAAATTACAATATAGATTCGCATACAATGTCAAAATTATAAGAATCCTTATCACGATCGTCAATAATAAGAAATAAAAATTAAATAATATTCAAAATGTCAATACAGAAAGTGGAAATAGTATCTCCGATTACGGATTGTCATTTAACAACTAGTGGATAATTAATTTTAAACAAAAATAAACAATGTCAATTTACGTATTACGATTTACAGTAGAAATACAATATAAATATAGCACAAGACATAGTATCAGATTAGGTATCAATAAATCAAATAATTATACCTAAAACATTATTTCCATGAACTCGTGAACAGAGTACAGAGGGTTATCCAACAAAAGATTTCTCAGTCTACGCCCAAATGTTTCGTCACAAGGTTCGTTTCTTATATCGGCGGGTAGGTGCTCGAAATAAGTAGGCCCAATAACCCGGGGATTTTTCTTTGAAAGCGCCATGCGACGAGGAACTGTCATTAGGCGCCCAGTTGAACGAAGCTCTTTACCCGTTACATTCACACGCGCAAACTGGGAGATGTTTTTTTTTACAAATAAGAGAAGCTCGAACAAATGTTGTGAGTAGTGCGTCATTATGCGTTGCGTCGAGAATAACTCCCGACAGGGGTGACGATGCTTGACTCCTACAAGTACCCGAACTGCACGTTTTTGCATTACAAGAACTCTTTGCGCATCCGTGGAGTTACCCCATAGGAGGGTACCGTAGGACATCAGGGAATGAAAATATGCGAAGTAAACCTGTTTCAGTGAATCACCCGAGATAAGCGGCTTTAATTTTTATTATATTATCTATATATACAAAAGAAGAAGTCCTGAATGACTGACTCATCAACGCACAGCCGAAACTACTAATGTTAGAGAGTTGATTTTTGCACAGTAGGTTACCTTTATAACCTGGGCTAGGGATAAGAAGGGATTTTTGGAAATACATCGCCTAAGGGGGTTAAAAAGGGATGCAAAGTTTGTATGGGGAAACTTATTTTTTTAAACTAGACTTGATTTTGTAGTAAGATCTATTTAAGATATAAAAAAAGTAATTTCAGCGTTTTAGAAAAATCCACCCCGAAAAGGGTTAAATAGGGGTCAATGATTGTATAGGGGAATAAATATATTTTGAACTAGAGCCTTGAAACTTAGTAAAAAGATTACTCTTTAAAATACAAAAAAAGTATTTTCTGCGTTTTAAAAAATTACACCCCTAAGGGAGTTAAATAGGGGTGCAAAGTTTGTATGGAGGGAACTTGATTTTTTGCGCTAGAAACTTAAAACTTTGTAGAAAGATTACTAATTAGAATACAAAATACGAACTGTCAGCGTTTTGGTACCGTAAAATGCTGCAACTTTGCCATTTAAACTCAATTTTGCCTATTTCGTTTCAATTATGACCTCTCGAATTTGCTTAGTTTTTTCTTGTTTTTTACCATTTGGTAGGAATTTTCATTATTCTGGCAACACATATTTAATTTTTTACAATGGTAACTCCATTGTTGCTCCGCCAGTTACGCATCATAAGTCGGAGTGAGTGGCAGCATTTTTTTAGTGTCTCGCAACTTTTGAACTTTTATCTACAAAAAAGGTGTTTTTTGAGAAGTGGTAACGTCCCAGGGTAAGTAAAGACTGTCTATTTTCCGTAAGTTTAATATTTTCAAGAAAAGGACATGATTTCAGCATAATAACGTACTAGGCAATATTGGGCAGTGTTTTGGAAACTTGAATGACACAATTTTGCCTGGGTCTAGGGCTGTCACTAGCTGGGTTTTATAAATGTACAGAAAATAGTAAAAATAAGCCTGCTTAAATGAGTTTATTTATTACAAGCTTTTTATTAACTTGCAATGATTGTTGGTTTAAGTCAAATCTTGCAAGTCGATTTTCACCAACTTTCAGTGTGGGTAGATCTGCTGACAATGCAGTAATAAACTAACATTAACAAAAAAAACTTAAAGGTACCTACTTAAGTTATTTTTATTGTAATTACTTGCAAATTGTATATCTATTGTATTATAATTATGTTGTATGTTTGTCTTTTAGTTCAAGATTCGCAATAAATTTTTCAACCACTTACTTATTAGCGACCAATTGAGGTGTTTAACGTACTTATGTAACTTGGGTGACAGTGCAATGTTTATGGTACCATCGAGATGGTCTGATAATGGAGACCGAAGATAGAAACTTCTAAACAACACATAATAAACCCACTGTGTTTAGGCTCGTTTGATTTGTCTTGCAGTTATCAAATGGGTTGTCAGGTCGATTACCTACAGTTGGAGTTTAAAGGTGATGGGTGATTAGAACTTTACAATGAAATAGAACTTTACACTATAATAATCCATTGTGAATTAGCAAAAAAGTGTACTTGCAATGTACTTATAATAAATAAATAAAAGACCGGGTTGCACTCCGGGAGTGCCGGCAGAAGTGAAAACTCAATAACATTGTAACAGTTTTTCGATCAGGTCACGTGACATCTTACGGTGTCATCCTAAAAATGAATTTGGCGCAAATTTCTGAACGATTATCAATTATTTAGGCGTTATTCCGTTTAAAAAAAATAAGGAAAAAATGGGTATTATTGTTTGTTGATTATTTTGTAACTAAAAATAAAAATATTTTATTTAAATAATGATCTTTTTTTTGGCACAACCCTACAGTTAACAATATTTTTGTATAGAAAGTTTGTGGAACCTGCTACAACTTTACCTATTGCCTGTGAAAAAAAAAGTATTAAGCTTATGGCAATAATTTGACTGCCAGGGACAAGCCCAATGTCTCATGCACACGAGTAAATATTATTACAAATAGCAACACATTATTTATTGAGATATCCGCCTAGGCAAAGTTACGTCTTAGGTCTACAACTTTGCCTGCCACTTTGATTGCTTGTAAATCGGAAATACAGTATGATTAGGTAATGAGATTTGAGTCTTATCTGGCAAGACATAGGGTATGTTTTCCGACTAATACTCATTAAACTCATAATGAAAAATAGGTTCACAGATATAAGAAAAAAACGTCAAAATCCAGGCAAAATTGCAGCATTATACGGTATTATATTTATTGGTATTATTGTTATATGTATTATGATTATTTCTATTTTATTTCAGGATGAGCACTATGAGCAGGTAGCTAGCCGTAAAACACATATAATCAATTTGTTTAATATATAGGTATATATTTTATGTTTAGATCATCTTATTTAATATATTTTTTATATATAATATATATTATTTTTATCGAAGAGCCAGTTATAAACTAATAACCGATTCGCCCCGTGGCACGGTGGGCTGGATGGCTCGAAAAGAGGACATTCGCACTTTTTTCAGAAAATCATTTTTTGAAAAATGCTATCCAATAGAGAATTATATGAGGAACAATAAATGTGGTATACATTTTTGCGAAATAAGGCATATTGACAGCAGAAAAAAATAAAGTCTATTTTTTTTGTATGGGACCCAAAAATAGGTATCTTGTTTCTCAGAAACTATTAGAGGTCCCGTCTTCTACCTTTCAAGACTTTGTTTTTCTACTTTTATAGAGTAAGAAACGATAAGCAGATTTTCTATTCAGGTGCTGTTTTTTTTTTTTAGACCAGTAAAAGTTAACACATTTTAGATTTTTTCGTTTATGTCTTTTTTGGGTTTTTACATTATATTTCGATAGTTAAAAGTAAAAATGATAATAACACATAATATATGTAACGTTTATTAAGTTATAAAAAAAAATCCTAAGTACATTTTTTACATTTTTCATACAACTAAAAAGAAATAATCTAATGTTTTACAATAGACACATGTCATTTAAACTAATTTATGTGTTAAGTATATCACCCTTTTATTATAATTTTAGCTTATACCCACTTAAGTGAAACGTAATCTGGGGTTCACCCTTAATATAAAACTCATTAATGTTAGGTAAGAAACTACTACCTAATAGTGTAAATCACTAATTAATAAGAGCATCGCTACATGGTGATAATCTCATCAATTAGCGATGAGCATCGAGGGGCATTAGCAATGACATCATTAGTTAACTGAACTCTTCTAAATTAAGTATTATGCATATTGTTTATCAGTTAAACAATTGTAGTAAATTAACACGCATTTACAATACAATAATCTTTAACTAAAGACATTATAAGATATACGTTTATGCAATAATTAAGTGGTGGCCTATTAGTTAAATCGTTATTTTAAATGAGTCTTATTTGAACATATTGTAAAATATAATTAACATTTTATGATTCATTTTGTTTCTGCGAATAATAATTGTTTCAAGATAAAAGAATACTCACTATTTCGTCTTCCATAAAATGATTGAGTTGAAAATAACTAACAACAAATTTGAACCAAAATCAACTGTTTCCCAAAAAAAAAATGTCAAAAATCGTCGCATCTGTAACTTGTTATTAATATTATAGAATTAAACTATCAAAAAATATTGTGGCATCCCAAAAAAGACAAACGAAAAAATCTAAAATGTGTTAACTTTTACTGGACTAAAAAAAAAACACAGCACCTGAATAGAAAATCTGCTTATCGTTTCTTACTCTATAAAAGTAGAAAAACAAAGTCTTGAAAGGTAGAAGACGGGACCTCTAATAGTTTCTGAGAAACAAGATACCTATTTGTGGGTCCCATACAAAAAAAACAGACTTTATTTTTTTCTGCTGTCAATATGCCTTATTTCGCAAAAATGTATACCACATTTATTGTTCCTCATATAATTCTCTATTGGATAGCATTTTTCAAAAAATGATTTTCTGAAAAAAGTGCGAATGTCCTCTTTTCGAGCCATCCAGCCCACCGTGCGCGTGGTAGACACGATTGCGGTACATAAACTTAATATATATACATACATTATATATTTAACCAATCTTTAACATTAAGACTACATGTGATGAAAATTGTATCAAAATCGGATTAGTAGTTTTCGAGATTCATGCAAATACCTAGACAGACGCGGCCAGAGACTTTGCTGTCTAATATAACATTATATACATTGAAATATTTTATAGATAACATTAATATAATAGTGTTCACTCTAAAAAGTAATTAAAATAATCATTTTTTTTTTCAATTTACTTTAATTAAAATGCATTTCATGTTGCATATCCGAGAAGTTGTATGTATAGCAATTGATAGACCTTATATCATTAGAATACGGTTCACTTTGCCACGTCTTCTATAATTTTGGTGATACTCAGCAATTTTGGTGTCTTCAAAAATTCCACCAAACACTCCAAAATTGCAACACCGCAATTAGGATTTGGACTAAAAAAAATCATAACTAATTAACCCTTTTGTACATGTTCCAGTTAACCTTATATTTCGAAAGGGAAACCAAAGCCACGCCTAAAATAAAATACACATAAAAGGAAGTTATGCTTAATAATAAATTAATCGTTTCACCAAAATTGACGTAAACTGTATTTTGAACCACCATAATTAGGTACTTACGTGCGTGACGGCTAGCTCCTACACAGTATCACACGTCCCTCATCGCCTTTCGCCAGATTGGAACTAAACCAATAAGCGACGCTCGCGCCGTTTGAGTCTTTGCGTTTTGTGTGACCATAAAAACATTTTAATTTTTTTCCACCAAAATTATATTATTTCGCAGGACAGTTTTGTTGACATCAGTATGAGGTTTAGTTTACATATGAATGTAACGAAATTAAATCTTAGGATACCTTGACTAATATAGAACACGAATAAATGCCACTTTAATTAATTAAATGGATAGTTTCTTTGTATTAATACTAGAAACAAGTGCAGGACACGTCACCAAAATTAGATTTTAGGCAGTTTATATTTTTTTGTGGTTAAGCCAATAGGTTTAAAGTAATTTCCATTATGGCTCAAGATGGTGAAATATATTAGCTTTCATATAAAAAATAGAACATTCAAAGATAAGAAATCCTCAGTCCAATTATCACCTCCGCCGCGCAAATATCGCACTGGGATTTTCACCCATATGTGCAGTGTACAGACCGCCTAGTTTGGATAAGTCGAATTTTATCAATGAACTATCTCAGTTGTTATTTAAATGTTCCACAAACCAAAGCTGTATATTAGTAGGTGATGTTAACGTTAACATAAACATTGCGTGTATAAATAACACTGTAAGATCATATCTAAATAACCTAAACGAATTGGGATTTGTTTGTTGTATTTCACAGTTTACAAGAGTAGAATCAAACATAAATGGCGTATCCAAATCCTGTATTGATCATTTATTCATCCGCGACGTTTGCAAGCGAGATGCGCCCGGGTACCTAGTGCACTGTGCCACTGTGCGCGACGCGCCAGCTGACCATTACATAATAGGGCTAATCTTATCAATGCGGGCTGCGCAACAACATATAAAGTAGTAAACAAGTTGGATAATGAAAAAGTTAAACTAGAATTAAGTTAAATGGATTGGAGCCCGGCATTGCGTTGCAACGACCCGAATGAACTAATTGACATTATTATAAATAAATACTAATGAATATATAATAAATATACCTGCAAAGACAAAAAAATTGTAAACAAAAAACAGGAAAGTAATTGGATCAATGGGAGCTTAATAAACATGTGTAATAAAAAGAAAGAACTATTAACTATATATTTAAAAGATACAAGTAACAAACAGAATGAGTTATTATACAAAAAATATAGAGATAGGACTAATAAGAAAATATATAAAGCTAGAAATAATTTCACGAAAAAAGAAATACGCAACAACTTTAAAAACCCAAAAAAAATATGGGAAATAATAAAGAGACTAACTGGCAGAATTGTGAAAGCGGTAGATGATGTACTTTTAAAGGCATTTAGACTACGGGCAAAAGAATTATCTAACAAATTTGCTACTGACTTCGATATAACAACGTCAAAAAAATAAAGAGCAGTTGTATTGTAATCAGCCATTGCTTGATGAGAAATGTTATATGAATACGCCTACTTTGTCATTGCGCCTTAAAAATATTAATGAACAAGTTCTAATTACAAATAGATGACAAGAAGAGCCCAGGTTATGGCGGGATTAGGTCAAAAGACATAAAATACATTGCCGATCAAATGACACCGGTCTTAACACACCTTATTAATCTATGTATCTCAAGACGTATATATCCAGATAAACTTAAAATAGGGCTTCTGAGACCCATACATAAAACGGGAGCTATACAGATACAAATAACTATAGACCGATAAAAATTATCTCGTGCATAGATAAGATCATAGAAAAATATCATGGCAATTTAATAAACACTTTCCTATCAACTAATGACATTATACATAACAAACAGTTCGGGTTTCAAAGAAACAACGGCACGTCGCAACTTTTATCTTTATTTACTGACGAAATAAATAGTCACCTTGGTAAGAAACATCATATACTCGCCGTAATGATAGACTTCAGCAAAGCTTTTGATACACTACATTATAATACGTTATATGAAAAACGAAAACAAAATGGTATACAAGGCCCTATGCTGGAACTCATAAAAAAATACCATATGAATAGATATAACGCGGTCAGTATAGCAGGCGAACAATCCGATCTAATTCCGACCTTATATGGCACGGTCCAAGGTTCTATTTTGGCACCGACGGGATACTTATTATACTTATACGTTAATGATATGTGTAAAATATTCCAGCATGGTTGTGTATACCAATTTGCAGATGATACATGCACAATTACTGCCCACCAGGATCTAGGGACTGCTCAGGACATGATACAGAAAGATTTCGACCTATTGTGTAAATGGGCTCTTGACTTATGCTTATCGCTAAACTATTCTAAAACTAAGTTAATGCACATACACTCACCCTATAAAAAAACAAACTTTACCCCAAAGATCATAGCCCACGAACACAACTGTCTACACATGTCCAGCACGTCTTGTGACTGCACTTACCATGGTATAACAACACAGGTACTCTCTTCCGAGACTCGCGAACCACGTGACTGACACAAGCCTACGTCATCATGCTGTTTAATGCCGTTTGATGACGTAGGCTTGTGTCAGTCACGCGGTTCGCGAGTCTCGGAAGAGAGTACCTGTGTTGTTATACCATGGCACTTACCTAGAAACGGTAAGAGACCATACCTACCTTGGACTAAAAATAGACCACAAGTTCAATTGGGGGCTCCATATTGACCATATATGTAATAAACTCAGATCCATCTTGGCAAAGCTATGTATACTTAAACATAAAGTCCCGTACAATACATTAAGACTTCTTTACATGTCCTTAGCAGATTCCGTTATAAATTATGGTATAGAAAGCTATGGACGGTCATATAAAACATATCTTAAGAATATATATAACCTGCAAATAAGGCTATTAAAAACCATTGTACCTATAAAAAATAAATATATGCACAGAAATAAATATGAAAACTTATTCAACTATTGCAAAGTGCTAACTGTATACGACAAAATAGATTTAGCAATTGTAACCCAGTATAACAACGACATGACCTAAAAAAAAAGCAAGGCCCAAACACTTACGTAGCTTACAGAATATGCAAAAAGCAACAACGAATATGGACAAAGAGTGTGGAAGTGCCTTCTTCCAAGTACCTTAAATCGATTCCCTAATGATTTATCAAACTCAATAGAGGGTCAAACTGCAGCCCAAATTTAAAATATAGTTAAGCGACACATGTTAGGCAAGCACAACTAAGTCAAATTAAGCTAATTAATTAAGTAAGTTAAACTATTACACTTAATTAGGATTAACTAGTTATAAGGCAGGCTCCTTAGCTCAAAAATCTTTTATATTTAAGGCGAGTAGCTTCGGGGTTCTTCTAGGATATGTGTTTTTTTAAATGGTTTTATTTTGAAATACTACATATTAAAAATAAAATAAAAACTGTATTATTATATTTAAGACCTTTATCTAGTTCCGTCGGATGTCCGTTACATAATTGTATAAACTTTGATCGTTATAAAAAAATTACACCAAATTAAGCGTCTATGATGGTGTGAGCGATGTCGGTCATAATATTGTTAATTTATTAAGACGTGTATTTTGTCACCCAAAACCACACACACACACACATGCAGATTGCACCGCGTACACTTCTACAGTTACACAGTATAGAGAAAAACAGTACGAGAACTACTAAACATATTTTATACCATAATAATTATTTGATTAGCATTTGGTCACGTAAAAAATATTACGAAATATTAAAAAAAACACTTCACCGACAATCACTAGTTTCCAATGAAAAATAATAATTACGAACAGTATATAGGTCAACATGACATTAGTTGATGTTTTTTTTATAATTATACTATTCCCGCAGTGATGCCCGCGTTTACTTTGAAAGTAGATTGTAAATATTGCCAAACTCACAAACTTACAAATATTAGGTACCTCTTTATAATATTTGTATAGAAGACCAAAAATATAAGAATTCTATTTCTGCAGAGTGATGTGAAAACTATGGTGAACTTGTTAGGCCCATCTTCTTAGTCCGAAACCCACATAGTTCACACCCTTCACAGATAGCAGCAGTATTGATAAATTATATTGCAAAAAAACATGTATAGGTATTTAATATCTGTGTCACACCTAATAAATATATTTCATTCTTACTTTCTATTTTAGTGTTAAAATGTATGTAGATATATTGGATTTTACACATTATTGTGCTATCATAATAATAAAAAAATCGTTTAGTAAACTTCACAAAAGGGGGGCATAATTCCTTATATTTAGTGTTATTATACAGTAGTTTGTAGTGAAACTAAAAAAAAGAATTGAATGTACTTAAGGGGCTACCCGAGGTTTTCATCGATTTTTGACAAGTTTTGAATCGTATCTCCTACTTTTGCACTACAGATAGAATTATAAATCAAACGGTTATCGGTTTTTCAATCTTTTACCTCCAATTTGGTCTACCGGATTTCGAAACAAATGAATACATAATTTTGTATGATGTTATTAAACATTGTCTAAAAAAACACTCATTTTGTATCTATTGACGTGAAAGATCATATACGAAATCTACATATTTGGGTTCGTCTGTGACGTCTCTAAAAACTGGTCCAGGGTTTTCATTTTAAACCAATTAACATAAAAGTTATGGCTAGAAAACCAGTTTTTTGGCCTAAGATTGTTCAACTTTGATGCCAAATATCTCGAAAACAATGAACTTTGAAGTAAATATGGGATACTATATTGCTTAAAGCCGTTGTTGTTAATATAATCAGCTACAAAAAACATTAGAAACTAAGGGATTTAGATCGAAGGTCATTGGCGTAAGGGAGCCCCTTAATAAAATGTGGGTACTCAAACACGACCCTCGGTGCGAGTCGACTTTGAAACTTTTTTTTTTGTTTTTAGAGCTTTTATACACATGTCTCTATAAAAATAATAATTCTAAATAATATGGTCAGACATACGTAATGCAAAAAAATACGTACATATACAATAAAAACTCTAAAAACTTGACCCTTGCACGGTCCAGTTAATATACGGCGATCGTAATATCACTTTACTGTGACCCGTCTCGTCTGTGCTATGGCTGCCGCGCGGTCACGTGCTCGACGAGGTCGGGTCGGGGCGCGCGGGCGGGGTTTCACGGATTGCCGCGCACCTCACCCCCTCAGATTGCTTAGCCCGTCGAATCATATCGCGATAAGCAGTTAAGTTTGTGATTAATATTTATATATTTTTTATTGAAATAAACAGTTTTTTTTTTTTATTTAGCTAAAAAAAAAACAATTATCAAAACCTTTTTAATTTGTCATACTATTAAAGTCTAAAAATTGTTTAATACTATACAAACAGTTTTCCTTCAACCAACTACTCATTTCTTTTACAAAATTATTATATCCCATTTATCTCATATCTGCGGGAAGGTTGTAGTATACTACAATGCACATACTATTAGCGTTCTTACGATAGATTGCAGTGCGGCAAGGAGGTTGGTATAGGTAGCGGCACGTAAGTCTAGCGCTGACCTTCATGCGCAGAAATCGAAAATAAGGTATTTCGGGGGAGTGAAGGGGACGCGCGGGGTCGTGCGTAAGCGCTTATAGGCTCTCCAGTCAAGTCCAGTCGTACCCTGTCCCGCGCACCGATACGACGCCCCGCTCACTTCTGGTGTACAGTTGCGTTTCCCGTCCTCGATTCGTTCAGCGCTAGACTTACGTGCCGCTACCTATACATTGTAGGTTCTTGTGTTGAGATCGCTGCTTAGCTACAAAGACATCGGCCCTGCTTCTACAAAGTTCAGGATGTTTTTGACAAACAAGCATGCTTTTCTTATATACATACAGGGAAGCGGTAGAATATTCAGTTTTTTTAAAGAATGGCCTGCAGTTGTCTGTGGCTGAGATGTTAGCTAATGCACGAATGCACTTTTAACCCGACTGCCGAAGGAGAGGAGGGTTATGTTTTTCGAGCGTATGTATGTTTTGTCTAACAAACAAAATAGGTATTTCTACATTTTGGAATAATTCCATCCCTAAGGGGGTTAAAACGGGATTCAAGGTTTATGTGGAGGCCAAGAAATTTTTATAGTAAGACAATTGTAACTTCGGTCTTAGCCTGTAAGTATGTTAAAAGACTACAAAGCTGATTTGAGAGTTTCTTGAAATTCATCCCCTATTAGGGGTTAAAGGAGGTTCAAAGTGTGTATGGAGAGCAATACATTTTGAAAGTAAGAGATTAGTAACTTCTGTTTTACACTGTTTAAAATTGATTCCATAAGGGGGTTAAAAACATTCATCCCCTAAAAAGGAGTTGGATGTTTGTACGGGGAACAAGACAACTTTAAAGTAAGGGATCTGTAACTTCGGTTAAAGACTAGGAAACTAATTACAGCGTTTCTTAAAATTCATCCTCTAACGAGGTTAAAAAGGGTTGGAAAAATTTATGAGAAACAAGCAATTTTTGAAGTAAGGAAATTCTTAGGTCACACATATACTATAAGGTACAGTTCCCGGCAAAAAACTTGAACATGTGGGACGAAGTGGAGGGGCACCTCGCACATACAATTCGCCTTTGCGCAGATAAGGTCATTTGCTCAAGTTGTTTGCCGGGAATTATAAGCCATTTATTAGTTAAAATACATATAATCCGTCTGCTACAGGAAGGTATGTTAGGTTAAGTTAGAACCACGACCCTGACAGAACCGAACATCTACCAGAAATGTTGGTTAGGTTAGAACTGCGATGCTCCCAGAACCGAAAAGAAGGTAGAATTAAACCTGCGGATTATTTGGTTCATTTAAAAAGTTTTTATGGATAATCAAAGTAATTTATTCTCTAACACCGTTAAATGGGGAAGGCGGATAGAGATGGAAGGTTCTACGTCTTTTAGCATTAGATAAGTTTGCTTTCAAAACTATACAGGTAGCCCGGACTAACGTGATTAAGACTACTCGACGGATTTAGGCAAACATTTCCAGTAATGTAGCTTTCTTTAATACATTATGAATAATATGCAATTTAAGCAGAAACGTCTGTTGATGATTCTTAAGATATTTATATTGGTAAAACCGAGTTTTCAATCTAAATTTAGCAATTTCAACTAATGAACTCATCGCACTGTACCTACCTTTTATGATTAATCCCTGAACGGATAATTTGAGACCCTTGGAAGGGTATATGATTTTTATCTCGGAAATCATCTCTTAAAATGGTAGAACTTTGTTTGGGTCGGCGATAATTAAGGTTCCGCCTACAATAATTTAATAGAAATTAATTCTCTAAGTTCTACGGAGTTCTAGTGAACATATAAAACGCTTGCCGCGCCGCGATTCGCGCAATGTTGTGGCTGGGCTGTTACCATTGACTCAAAACTGGACCATAGATATGGGAACGAGAGCGGAACAGGGGTGTCCGTTCCCACATTTTATGGCCCCGCACGTAGCGAGCGTTTGATAATATCTAGTATAACCGTCGTACTATTTCTCTCCAGGGTCAAATTCTCGATAATTCGTGTAACCTTGTTGTGTTTCTTTACAGATCGGATGAACTTCTTCATAAAGATAGGCCGTGTAGCACTACAGCAAAAAGGCTTGAGTTCATTTTGGCTTGGTCACAAAATGTACGCCGGTATGTATTAAAAAAAGGTATAAACTATAAACATACCAGGACAATCGATTTAGCCTAGTGGGAGTGACCATCAAGCTGACTATCCTGGGTTCGAATCCCGGTAAGGGCATATATTTGTGTGAGCTCATGAGCATGAACTGTTGTTTCTGAGTCTTGGACGTTGTCTGTATATTTAGGTATTAATAATGTCTATTAAATATATCGTAGTATAGTACAAGCCTTATTGAACTTTATATTGGGCTAGTTCAGATCATATATGACTGTCTCTAAAATTTATTTCTCTTACCTTACAAGTAGGTATGCACATCCACAGATCCTGAATTAATTATTTTTGTATTTTACCGGTTATACGCAGATAAAATCTTACCGTATCTGCGTAGTGTATAGCGCGCTGTATTCATTAAAATATTGGTACGCAGTAAAGGATCTGTACTGTTTTAACTGACAGGTTCCTGCATGATACCGCACCGACTCACTGTGGGCTAAAAATCAGCTTTCATAGAAATAAACCCGAAGTCGAAATAATATATATAATAAATGTTCTTTTTTTTTTTGAAATCGCATTATAGTCTACGAGATTTGGGACTGGTCTTTTGAAACATCGCGACACCCATATAACGTAAATTGGCACTGTTCATCGAAATAATAAAAAAAAGTTTCAATAGCTTACGAGTTACGTAACAAAGTTCAATCTCGACGCACGCTCTTTTTAGCACTTACAAAGTGATTGCAATATTTTTTTGACGGCTTATTTGTGCAGAAATTAGCATTGAAAACTCGGTATGCGGACAATTACGTCCTACGACTTTTTATTTTTATTTTAGTGTTGCACTGCTTCAATCGATTGGTGTCTGTCAATTTAGAAATAAATCGGTATGAATCAAATAATTGTGAATTGGAAAATAACAATGTATTATTTAATTACTGTCACTATAATACGAATAAAATAATTAAAAAAAAAAAAAAAAATTATTCAGTAGCTAAGATAAGTAACAATATCTGTGCTGGTGCCTCTTTTTAAGTGCACTAGACACTTGTGCTAAGAGAGCACCGCTCTTCCATAGTTATAGCTTGACAATAAATCTTATCTTAAGTGTACTAGGAAAGGAGATAACAAATTTAACTTAATACTAAGGTTTACAGTTTAAAATGATTAGGGAGATTAACATTATATATGTGTGTGTGTGTGTGTGTGTGTATGTGTGTGTGTGTGCGTGCGCGTGTGTGTGTGTATATGTATATGTGTTTGCGGGTGTGTGTGTGTGTATGCGGGGTGTGTGTGATAATTGTAGTTATTTAATAAGGTTTTCTATATCTGTGTAGGTTTTTGATTTTAGCCAATTGGTCAATCTACTTTTACACTCGTATGTAGAACAGGAGTGAATGTCTATGACTTTGTTTATGACATTGTACAGGTTACATGATTGTGCATGTTGCTGTCTCCTAGCGAACGCGGATTTCAGTATCGGGGTGTTTATTACATCAGCCTTTCGTCTACGTGTGGATGTTTTTTTCCCTGGGGTGTATATGGTTTTCTTGTGAGTCTTCAGAACTAGCTTTAAAATGTATAATTTTCTCACAGTCAGTAAATCACAAAGTAGATAGAGCTCACTCGTTGGGTATCTGAAGGGCTTATGGTACATAACCTTCAGTAGTGCTCGCTGAGCTCTCTCAAGCTCAAGGAACTTGGTCTTTGTTGCTCCACCCCAAACCGGGATAGCATATGTGATGACGGATTGAGCGAGAGATATGTAAACTTGATTTAGAGTAGTTTTTGTTAAAACGTGTCTGAGATTTTTGAAGGTCCAGATCAGTTTACGGATCCTGTTCATAATATTTTCAGCATGTAGGTGCCATGTAAGGCGCTGGTCAACCGTTACACCAAGATATCTTGTGTGTTTAGCCTTATGTATGGATGGACAGGAACAGGTCGCCAGCGTGTTACCGCAGTTATGTATCCTAATTGAAAAATCTGATTCTGGTTGTGAGCTGTTATATTTACTGAAACAAATGAAATTAGTCTTGGCGGTATTAAGGGTGAGCAGGTTTGTTTGCAACCATCTGGCAATCCTTGCAAGGCCCAGTTCGGCAGCGCGTCGGACCTCCTCCCACGTATCTCCAGAGAAAACCACAGCTGTGTCATCAGCATAAGTAAAGACAGTGCCAGCATCGATGGACATGTTACACAGTTCATTAATGTACACCAAGAACAGAGTAGGGCCGAGGACACTGCCCTGTGGTACTCCGTAAGATATTGGGCGCTCTTCACTAATGTAATTTGCCAGTTTGACTCTTTGTGTACGTTTATGGAGGTAGCTACTGAAGAGACGTAGGGGGGCCCCCCGAATGCCGGTCCTCTCCAGGACGTTTACAAGGATTGGGACAGATACGGTGTCAAACGCCTTTTTGAGGACTAGAAAAATTGACAGACATTTTTTGTTTTTGTCTACTTTGTTGATTATATGTGATGAGAGATCAGTAATAGCATCCTCCGTCGAGATACCCCGTCTAAAACCATACTGTGATTTTGATAAGATGTTATATTTATTTAAATAGTTGGTCAGTCTAACGTTTATCAGTTTCTCCAGAATTTTAGAAATAGCAGGTAGCACCGATATTGGTCTGTAGTTGGATACGTCATCTTTGTTCCCACCCTTGTAAATTGGGGTAATGACCGCCTGTTTATGGACGTCGGGAAAAACTCCTTGGTCAAAGCACATGTTTGCCAAACGCGATATAATTGGGACTATAACATTACTCGCTATTTTTAGGAATTGAGTCGAAATGCCGTCCCACCCAGGAGCACTATTTGATTTCAGGTTAGACAGTACCGAGAGCACTTCAGCAGGGTCCGTATCTAGAAGAGCAAAAGAGTTAACAACAGGGTTTGGCGCGGTAGAGTTTACGCTTAATGTGTGGCTCGTTTGATTAACAATGACTGGTGAAATGGTTTCTGCAAGTGATTTGCCGATGCCCGAGAAATACTGGTTTACACTGTTAATAGAATCCATAGGCGAAGCTTTAAGATCTAGTAGTTCATTGTTCTGGGTCCTGTCCGGTTTGCGATTACTTATTATATTTATTGCCTTCCAGAGCGCTTTAGGATTTTTGCTAGCTTTCTCAAGTTGTGACTTTTCATATTTCCTTTTCAGCTTCTTGATTAGAGCATTGCAAAAATTACGATATCTCTTATAGGTAATTTTCAGAACTACGTTATCAGGATTTGCGCGAACACTTTTCTGCATGCAATTTCGGTTTCTAATACATTTTAGAATTCCTGGGGTGATCCAGGGTTTCAGTATACGATTACTCCTTGGAATTAAAGTGAGTATAGTGTTTTCTGAGATACATCGCCTAATTTTTTGTATAAGTAATTCAGTTAGTATGTTCGGATCACTTATACCATATAATTCAGATAAGTTATCATTTAGGAGAGTGCTGTATGCATTCTCAAAGTTTATTTTAATTTTTGTTTTGTTACAGCATTTAGGGATGTGTGAGCTACCCATGTTAAGTACTATCATAGCGTGATCAGTAATAGTTGTGTCCAGAATTAGAGTTGTAGCTTTTGAGAATTTATTGTTTAGCTTAAGCATAAAGTGGTCAAGGCATGCACTCTCTCTGGTCGGCAGTATATGACCAGGTAGTAAACCGTGCATAGCCATCATATCCAGATAGTTTGATCGGTTCGCTTGTTCTATTGGTTGCTCGCGTATTTTATCTACAATATTGATATTAATGTCTCCAGTTATGACAATGTTTTTATTTGATTTGATGGTGTCTAGATGAGAGCTTAAAGAGGATATAAAGAAGTCAGCGTTACTATTTGACGGAGATCTGTATATACCGAGTATCACTGAATCCGGGGTGGTAATTTCTATACATGATGCGTGTGTAAGTATAATTTCTCTAACTTTAAAGTTATGCCTGTTACTGACGTAAGCTACAACCCCATCGTTTTGGTTTAAGTGATTCGTCGTTGAAAAATCCGAGTAGTTATCAATCTTTGGTACGTGTTTGTCAGGGTGCAGACGGCACTCAGTTAGAAAAATAACATCGACATTAAAATTGAAGCCACTCACCACTGTCAGCAGACTATCCATATTACTATAAACGCTTCTGATGTTTTGACAAATTACAGTGAAATTCGACCGATTCGAACTTAGTATGTATTGTGATATGTTTTCTGTACTACATGTCGTGGATTGTGCGATGTGTAGCTCATCTATTAATTGTATGGTTGAGAGTATATCGTCCATAATTAAGTCACAGGTAGGTCCGAGGGTGTAGCATTTCGATTTGTGTGCTTACTTAATAGAGTGTAGGTATATTTTTTTGCCGTGTCCATGACATAGAGAGATAATCTGAATATATCCGGGAGTTCGTTGTTTGAGTATATTATATATTTATTCCACTGTAAATAGGTACTATGTTTTATATATAATAGGTATGTGTTTTGTGTGGTAGCTTGAGTGTTCGTGTAAGCTGTGAGATAAGTTATACTATTTGTTGTACTTGTGTGTGATAGGTGTGTAATCGTGGGTTTCGTGTGTGTGTGCGCGGATGTGAAAAATGTTAAACAGTCTATTGTTCTAAACGCTAGGTTAAAAAGATAGGAGATCATGAGCCAGTGATACATCGCCAAAAACCTTACATAACAATTATAACAGCGAAAAATAATCGTAGTTAGTCATATTTGCTGGAATAGCCTCTGTATTTGCGACTCACTTGTAATTAGTATAATTGGCGAAGTCTTGTTTTTCCTTAAAAAGACCTTCCCTAGAGCAGTCCAGCAGAACTCGTAGCCCTTAGAGCGGGATAGGTCGCGGGCCAGAAACCGCAGGCGGGCCGCTTTGGCTGTTAAATGTTCGGTGACGTAAATCGGGGTCTCCAGTGAAGTATGTCCCAGGTGTTTGGCACTTAGCTTATCATGTTTGTGTGTTAGATTGAACTCCTTGCATTTCTGCAGCATGTCCGCCTTGTCCATGGCCGAAACAATTTCTACAATAATGGGCGTATTTTGTTTGTCATTTTGTCGGCTACGCACCCTATATATGTCCGAAATATCGGAAGGTGATATATTGTGTCCAATGGTTTCGGACAATTTGGTGACCATGGTTACCAGGTCCTTTTGGGTCTCTTTCTCCAGTTTGGGGGCATTTTTAATCTCTAAATTTTTCTTGCGACTGTCCCGTGACATGTCCTCTATTTTATCTTCGAGAAGATTGATGTATTCTTTATCCTGCTGCCGGTCTGTCTCCAGCTTCTCCACTTTGTTTTTTAATTCCTCATTTTGTGCCGTCAGGAACATGATTGCATTTTCTATATTTGAGTTAGACTCCTTTATTTGCTGGAGTGCCGGGGTGATGAGTTTGAGCTCATTTTGTTGCGGAGACATAAAATTTTTGATCATTATTCTCATCTCCTCCTTAAAGTTTTCAAGCTCGGTCCCGGGGCTATCTCTTGTCCTCTTGATAGCTCTCTGAGTGATAAAGTTAGGTGGAGTCTGACCTGATCCTCCATCTTGATTTTCCAGGCCCAACGTCGAAGCATCTCCAGTTTCTGACAAAATTTGTGTCTCCATACTAGGACTTTACGTAGGTAGAGGAGGTTAAACTTGCGCACGAGTTCATACGAATCGATCAAAACTGTCATTTTTGATTGTGCAAAATGCCGCCATTATCATGAGACGGCGCGCGAGTTCTCTCGATTTTTCTTACAGGACACTTTTGTTAGCAGACGACTGTGTATAGGCTCTCTATTTGATTTCCTAAAAATGATAATTACACAGTAATCAATCGATTCCTTTTATTAGCCACCATCAATTGAAAACGGATATTATGACAATCGATTTACTCTAGCCACATCACTCTTTACGTGTCAAAAGACCAGTCCCAAATCTCGTAAACTATAAGTAGTCATGATCATATTACAAAATGAGCCTGAGGTAATTTGGACTTGTTGTAATTTTTTTATCGACATCTTAATAAAAATATGTATGGAGAATAAAGGTAAAACAGGCGAAGCTCTGAAAGTGCATGTTTAACACAAATATCCTTGCATATGCGTATAGTTACAATTAGTTATGAGGTTTTGTTATAATTGGAATTTCTCCCCTGGATGCACTTTTTTTTAATCCAAAAAGAATTGTACAAATATTTTTTTCTGTTTCATTGTAAACTAGGAAAATCATTTTCAGTCAATTCGAAATATAAGCGGATAGTCTACTCGTTATTTTTGTTTAATTTTCTACGGAGTCAATATGAAAAAATTGAAATATCTAGTAAACTACTGAAAAATACCACTAAATCCTGCCAAGAAGTTATGGTTGTGACCCTGAGATGGTCAAATTAAATGTGACCCATCATTATTTAATTTCTGACACGCCGAAAAGTAATTTCGTAAATGTATTTTTTTTAATTAGGTCATTAAACTCTTCACTTACAATATGTCAACTAAAGTTTATTATTTTATTCCGTAGACTAAAATGACATTTCATGTAGGTACTTATTGCTAGTTTTTTACATCTTATAAATAGTGATGTGCCACAACCGGTACTAACCGAAAATAAACGACTGGGAGGTACTTATATTTGTTGATGACATGACATCCGATCACTATACGAGTAAAATAACGAATGACAAATACGTAAACCAAAATGGCGTCGCGTCAGGTCGGCGATACGGCAATGTCATTTTAAATGTTTGAGTAGGTACATTAGTAGTGAGTAAATTTTATTTATTGTTTATTTTGAATCTAAAATTAATTGAAGATTTTATCGGTTATTCACAAACCGATATCAAAGATCAGCACTGTTTGTATATAGCTGGTCACATTATTTCTACTTTTGACATTTGTGGCTGTCATTTTAGTCTATGGAGTAAAAAATAGACTTTAGGTACATAATGGTATGACCATACAGGATTAAATGATACACAAATGACACTAATAAGCTTGAATGACAATTAGTATATGGTTGTAATGATTTTAAACAACTATGGTGATTAGTAATAGGTATGGTAGTCGGGTAGTCGGTAGGTACGGTTTTACGCGTACGCATCAGTAACGACAAAATGTCATTAGTGAGTCCATAAATACGGTACAAAAATATTTAATAACTTAGTTCACCTAGAGCTTTCCAACTGCTAACATTTGTGACTTTTACCTAACCATGGACAGTTTAAAGATCAACTTGGATTTGTGGGTCATTTTGTAAAACCGGGAACCTTCGTGTGATTATGAGACATTATTTGGAAAAGTAATCCCACCAAAAACATTACATGTAAAGTTATGCCAAGACTTCATAGCTCATACAGCTTTCAGCGTGAAAAAGATATCAGATCGCAATTAGCGCCAAGCTTCCTACTCCACACGGCGTAACTCTACCACTACCAGCCACGTACTACAAATTCTACATCTTGGCTAAAAAGTATAGCTTTGTTGGGCACATCCCGGTCGCCGCATAGACTTTCACGCCGAATGAATTTATGATGATATTAATAAGTGACGGATCTATACTTTTGTTGATTGTGTACTAATACTAGCTTACATAGCAAATTTCAGCTTTCTAGGACTTCAGGAAGTACCCTAGAGGTTTTGATGATCAACATCAGTGAGTGAGTCAGTGACGAAATCGGTGTTTTTTAGATATCAATAAAATCTTAAGTATTAGAGCTATGTTACTGAAACATTATATGTTTAATAAGTTAACTATTGACATAATATCCCGAGAATTTTGTTTATCTGGTATAATCCAAACCCAAGTTACGAGGGTTCAAAAAAACGTCGAACCGCCGCCGCCACTGCCGCCACTGCCGTGCCCCCAGATCACACACCTACCCAGCGAACTTTCTGAAGAAGACAGCGATGACCTTAAGGAATTCTGCCGAAGGTTTACCAGAGCTGCTTGCATGGATGGCAGAAGTGTCAAAGAAGCTTAGAAAAGTTCAAAAATACTGAAATGAAAATGAAAATTGGCTGGAGGCAAATGTTGACTGGGCAACTATGTGCTGCTTCACAGAGATTTGGTTGTTCAAGAAGCAGAGAATGTTCCACCGTGTGCCAGACCTTAGTCGTAATTATCACTAAGTTTGCGCGTTCTTACAATGCTTCGTTTGTTGATTTATTGTTATGTTTGTCTCTTTTTTTCATAAATTACAATTTATTTATTATTATTTTTTATTAAACTTACTTTCTTGACAGGAAATGGAGGTATTTTTCAGTAGTTTACTTGATATTTCTAATTTTTCATATTGGCTCCGTAGAAAATTAAACATAAATTAGGAATAAAATTATAGATTATCCGGTTATCTTTCGGTATGACTAAAATGATTTTCCTAAGTTACAATTAAACACAGAACGAAAATAAAAACATTGTATTTTTTCATTTTTATTTTTTTTGGCATTTTGTAGTTGATCATGACTACCTAATGCGATTTCAAGAACAAACAAGATTATTTTCGACTTCAGTTTCTATTTTTATGAAAGCCGATTTGCAGCCCACAGGCTCCCCAGCGCAAAATGCGAAAGTGGCCTACTCTCGCTGTCACTTAGAGCCTTATCACACTTGCAATTTCCAAGCGTATTTTGTATGAAGGCGATCACGCAGCGTGTTCGCCGCGACTGATAATTGTATAGAAAACACGCTCGCAAATCGCAAGTGTGATAAGGCTCTTAATATTGTTTTTGCTTGAAATTCTTGGTGAAGATCATTCGAATAACAGTTATAAAAATATAAACTAATTTGCCGGCAGTTATCGCCGATCCTGAATCACTGGAGATACCGGCGAAGGTTTGTCTTGAGAAGGATGAAAGCACGATGAAGTTCATACGAACAGTGCTCGGGAATGGGCTCATATTTGCTCCAGGTACGCTGTATTTACAGATTATGATTGTGCAATCTTATTTATTTGTTCATTTTTAAACAGTGTATAAATACATTATATTATTATCAGGGTCTCACAAAACTCTCGGAACAGTTTTTCTGTGTCATCATACTAATAGTACAGTACAGAGTTAACTAATTTGTAAATAGATTTAGGTTAAATACACGTTACATACAAATTGCATACCTACAGTTATGCTTTAGGACAGGGGTCACCAATTAGTTTCGCTCAGGGTACGTTTTAAGAAATGAAATGACCATCGCGGTCTGCACAACATTTTACAGAAAAGTAATGTGGGGGGGATACATTTTTATTTAATTACGTAGGTACCCTCTAGTGCAAGTTGCTGTGTTCTCGCGGTCCGCACAAAACGGGTCGGCGGTCCGGACGCGTACCGCGGTCCGCCATTTGGCGACCCCTGCTTTAGGGGTTATTATACTTAACTTACTTCGTTTAAGAGGGGGCGTATCGCCAGGGAAAAATCAGAAATCACCCGCGCGCCCCGTACCTGCCGCGCTGATGCGTCTATTGCTGCCCCGCTCCTTCTCGCATAGTATATGCCCCGACAGTCAGATGAAACATGATGAATACCTATAGATAATTATAATAAGTGGAAAGAAAGACAAAATCTGTAAGTACCTATATTTGAAGATATAATTTTCGCTAGTAGCTAAGTCAGTTTCGAGAGCTATAACTGAAATATGACCTTCCGTTTTTCTACTAAATCACGTAAGGGTTGTAATTTAGCATAATAATGTCTCGTAAAAGGCTAAAGCAAAAAAACAGCTATAATCGAATTTAAACTTTTGTGAGACATCTAAAATACTACTAATAAATCCACGGTTAAAAAAATAACGTAAATGTCACGGCAGGCGACATGTTTCGAACTCTTCGGGAGTTCTTCTTCAAAAAAAACATCGAAAACACTAATCCTGAAGAAGAACTCCCGAAGAGTTCGAAACATGTCGCCTGTCGCGTCATTTAATACGTGAATTTATTAATAGCATTAAAAAAAAACTGTAATTTATTATGAAAACTTCGATCATGTTTATGAAAGCCAGATTTTCAGGCCACTGTGTGGCGGCCAAATTTTTCAATTCTGACCCCGTGTCATGGTCGGCCTTATCACGCGATAAGTGACAGGATAGAGCGTCCGTCACTGGCTGACACCGTTTGATAGAACGAGACGATGCCCCTATCTTGTCACTTATCGAGTGATAAGGCCGACCATGATACGGGGTCTGATCTCGGATTCGTACTTGGAGACAATGGAGACGCTTTGGCCCTTTAGTTATCAATTTTGAACATACTCGTATTAAAGAAAAACTGCAAAATTGTGTTCACTTTTTTTAATATAAAAATGTCCAACTTCGCAGGCAATAATTCGGGTGCAGACTCGAAAATTATTATTACTCCAAAAGAAAGAAGGCAAAAAAATATGCATAGTGATGAAAATCCCATTCAGATATCTCAAAGAATTACGAAGCTACAACCGTTTTAATATTGCTTGTTAGAGAGAGAAAACGCAAACGGTGTGTGACGTCACATTACAGGATGCTGCCGGCAGGCCGCGTCGACGGCGTCGCCGACCACGATGCGCGCGGCACGTTGCCGTCTTCTGTGACGTCACATTCTTCCAGCGTCATCGTTTCATATGAAGTTGCGTTTTGCGAAAAAGGGACAGAACACATCCCTTCTTAAAACTTTGGACACTTATAACTTCGTGATTATTTAACCTGTTGCGTTGATTTTTTCTCCATTTGACAATTTTTTTTATCCTTCTTCGAGAAAATATCACATTATTTTATTTAGTGTCTACGCCCCTATTGTTGGAATCTAAAAGCGTCACCCGTGATGACTTTAAAGAAAAAAAATGTCAATAATTACACGGTTCACTCACGTATTAAACGTCACTACGGGCGACATGTTTCGAACTCTTCGGGAGTTCTTATTCAGGATTGAGTGTTTTCGCGGCGGTGTCGCTTGAATCACGACAAGATTCAAGCGACACCGCCGCGAAAACACTCACTTTATAGAGTACAAATTACTTTAATTACCCAAGGAATACCACTACCTACATTTTGTTGCTTAAAAAACCACCGGAGCTATAACTGAAATATGGCCTTCCGTTTTTTTACTAAATCACGTAAGGGTTGTGAGCTAGCATAATAATGGCTAGTAAAAGCCTAAAGCAAAAAAAAGCTATAATCGAATTTAAACTTTTGTGAGACATGTCTAAAATACTACTAATAAATCCACGGTTAAATTCACGCATTAAATGTCACAACAGGCGGCATGTTTCGAACTTTTCGGGAGTTCTTCTTCAAAACAAACATCGAAAACACTCATCCTGAAGAAGAACTCCCGAAGTGTTCAAAACATGTCGCCTGTCATCTCGTTTAATACGTGAATTTAACCGTGAATTTATTAGTAGCATTAAAAAAAAACTATAATATATTATGAAAACTTCGATCATGTCTATGAAAGTCAGATTTTCAGGCCACTACTGTGTGGCGGCCAAATTTTTCAATTCTGATCTCAGATTCGTACTTGGAGACAATGGAGACGCTTTGGCCCTTTAGTTATCAATTTTGAACATATTAAAGAAAAAGTGCATAATTATGTTCACTTTTTTAATATCAAAATGTCCAAGTTCTCAGGCAATAATTGTTGGAATCTGCACTCTCGATAACCCTAAAAGCGACACCCGTGATGACTTTAAAGAAAAACAATGTCAATAATGTCACTACGGGTGACATGTTCCGAACTCTTCGGAAGTTCTTCTTCAGGATGAGTGTTTTCGCGGCGGTGTCGCTTGAATCACGACAAGATTCAAGCGACACCGCCGCGAAAACACTCATCCTTAAGAAGAATTCCCGAAGAGTTCGAAACATGTCGCCCGTAGTGACATTTAATACGTGAGTTGAACCGTGTAATTATTAGTACTGTTTCAACACGTCTCACGAAAGTTTAAATTCGAAAAGCAATGTCCGCCATCTTGGAATTCAAAATGGACATCATTTCTAGAATCTTCACCCTCGAGAAGCCTGCCAATGTATGTTGTTCTTTAAAAAAACGCGCATATTAATTTACAACGAATGTTCCAAATATTTTAAATAATGCGACCACTTTTTGAAATATTTCTGACTATGAATTCGTATTTAGACCTCTCAGACATCGATTTTGAACATAACAGGATTTATTCTCAACTAGCGATCCGCTCCGGCTTCGCACGGATACTATATTATACATATAAACCTACTTCTTGAATCACTCTATCTATTAAAAAAAACCGCATCAAAATCCGTTGCGTAGTTTTAAAGATCTAAGCATACATAGGGACAGACAGCGGGAAGCGACTTTGTTTTATACTATGTAGTGATAGTGATAGTGATAATCTTTCATAAAGTAAATACACGATCGACAGAAAAATGTTCGTCTAGTTTTGCATGTACTGCACAAATTATTCTAAGAAGCCGGTCACCCGCCGATCGCTGCGTAATCTTATAGTTGTATTTTGAACTTTATGATCTATATGTTAAGGTCGACTTTTAAATATATTATTTCAAAATGTAGCAAAATATCTACTGGAATGTAATGATACGTTCATTCACTGGACGAATATACTGGGTCACAATATTATTGAAATAATTATGTTCATCGTGCTGTCGTGAGAGCACAGAACGTAGTCCTCTCGTCTCAGCGGAGCGATTACGACTGACTCCGCCCGCGAACGGCAACAAAAGATATACAGAACCGCACGAAACACGCGACGGGAGAAAGGGTATCGCGCTAAATAAAAAAGGCCTATACGCCAAATACGTTTCACCTCAATAAGTCTGAAAAGGGACTACATAAAAATACCCCGCTAGTACTTTCATTAGGTAATGTGAAAAGCTATTATACACTCAACTTTTACTTAATTTATATGCACGGGAACCTCACACTATTGAAATTGAGTAAAAATAAGACATGTTTTGGCGGTTCTTTTCTATCGAGGCAATTTTGGTTTTGTATGGTTTTGTTCAGACGATTCAATTGCAAATATAATGTAGTTTTGGTATGTTCTTTTTCCTGGCATTCGCTTTAGTTTGTCATAGGTAAATATTCAATCTAAGAACCCCGATTTCGCGGAGCGCCCCCTCTTAAGTACACTATTCACATCAGCACAGTTTAACTAACTACATAATAATTAATAGTTTCTAATAGTATCACCGAGGGGATAAAGCACTGTTTTATGTCACGGACGCGATATTGAATCCTGAGCAAATGAGGGACACCAGATTTAACTCCCGAGCGTAGCGAGGGTGCTACGAGTTAATTCCTGAGCGAAGCGAGAGAATTAAAACGGAGTCCTGAGTGCAGCGAGGGATTCAAGCATGCCCCATACGAAAACAGCTTTATGCCAAAGGAGAATACTCTACTTTTATCACCTTTTGCGAGACAATAAAAAGCAAGGCTACTAACTAGAAACAACGTTTTATTAAAGTAAGTACCTTATTTAAAAAAAAACCTACAAATTGTAATTTTTCATAGGATCTAGGAGAAATAGTTCCATAATACTTTATATTTATAATTATAATATTAAATTACTCACGGCATACTTTTTTCAGACGAGTCCCTAGTTTTTATAATAAGTATCTGATCTATATTGATCCTTTTCATCAATCATTGTTAAGTATCAAATTGTTAGTAAAATGTAGGTTTTTTTTTTAGTTCTTCCAGGCCCCGTAGCATGGATGGCGTTATCACGCGATAAGTGACAGGATAGGCGCGTCGTCTCGTTCTATCGAACGGTGTCAGCCAGGGACGGAAGCTCTATCCTGTCACTTATCGCGTGATAACGCCATCCATGCTACGGGGCCTGGAGTATTATAATTAGATAATGTAAATGTTACTCTTCAGATCTCCTTGTATTCTAACCGAAAAATGTCTACATTCATTTTTAGTTGCATGATTAAGATTCTTTTTTGTTAACACAATTATAATAATATTAATGAACCTCCGGGTCTTTAACATTATGTCTGTTGGTATTGGTACTCTATGGGTACCCCTTATACATATATTTGTTTATGCGACTGTTATTGTTTCTAAATAATTAAAAAAGAAAAAAAAAACATTACATAGAAATTCGTATATTGTGTGCGATCCATGAAATTATGTTGTATTGTGCCAGTGCCACGTACAACGGTAGGTAATATAAGAAAGGTGACGCGCTAGACCTACATCAGGAGATTACCGTAGATAATCTACATTTCCCGCCAAAATGACAGTGGGATAGGCGTGGTTTAGCAAATGGTACTACTTACTTATCACTCTACTTTATATCACTGGGTGTTTGTTGGAAAAAGGTGTGTTTTATACGAACCGTTTCTTACTTGCAGTTAACATTTGGCGTACGCGTCGCAAAATTATAGCTCCTACATTCAACACGATGAATCTCCAGCAATTCGCGTCGATATTTGACAAACAAAGCAGCATCATGGTGGAGCTGCTGAGCGCGCGCGCCGGTCAGGGCGACTTCTCCCTCTGGAATTATGTCACCACATACACATTTGATTCCATCTGCGGTAAGGCATGAGAAAATAAGTATTTTCACGCCACTGCTCGGAAATGTAGCAAAAGATGGTTATAATTCAGGTCATCATTCATTCATTCCGCTACGCGTTGGCCCTCGAACTAACTCGACCGTCTATTGCTTGCTTTCTAGCCTCTACAATAATCTACTATTGTTGCTGCCTGTAGGATTTTTTTGCACAGCCGTCAACAACGGGCCCCAACACAGCTGGTTTATCTTCAGTAGTTCAGGAGTTGCCATAGCCACCTTCTGTCTCCATCATCAGATCAGCTCGGTGGTACATAATATTGCATTGTCACCGAACTATAAGTACTAAATTAAAATACGGCCTGCTTGATCGGAACTTGACTCCCTTCGGCCAAAATTCTTCCTTAGTGAAGACCAAGGAATTAAAATTCACGCTATGGACGCTTGCAACTCCAGAGGTGTTACAAGCGCGCCGCTGAACCTTTATTGATTAGTATTTAGTAGATAGAAAGACACAAAATACAACGCATTCTCAGGAGCTCTGACGACCTTACCTCACCTCACCACCGCTATACCAAGTAACCACCAACCAACAATTGGTGTTATTTGGCAGCATGTTTTTTTAAGGTTGAGGAGGTGTCTCTAATAAAACCTAACTAGGCCTAAAGTTGGTCTACCTAAATTGAAGACATTTGTTTAATTTCAGAGACGGTGGTGGGCATTGAATTGAACGCTCAAAAACATCTCCACCCGTTCATCACTTCGTTCGACGTCCTGGTCAAGATTCTTTCGTATCGCATGTTGTCGCCCTGGCTCTACTGGGATTGGGTCTTCAGACTGACGCCACTCTACAAAACGTTTGTGGAGCATAGAGAATTTGCATACAGTTTTTTTGATGAGGTAATTGACTGGTTTTATAAAATAATTTCATACGATACCTATATAGTGAAAAAATATTTCTACAATCCAGGAAGTTCAATCTTATGTTAATTGCATGAAATTTGACACGAAAATAAAAACTTACTTTGGCTACTTCCTGACCTGGTGGAGCGAGATCGGCATGCGGTAATTTGCACTTTGACGTGAGGTTACTGGTGTCGATGTCGCCACAGAATAAGTACTACGTTTTTGCTGGTTCTAGCTGGTAAGTGGATGTCGACTTTCGGAAAATGCGCAGTATAACTTACCAACTAACTACGAGTAGGTATCAAGTATGCGCACCCATGGGCGGACACTCATTATCAAAGGCTCGCTCGGCTTCTTGCAAGCGAAACCTGAGGGCGAGCCCCCTCATACACTTACTATCCCCAGGTGTATTGCAAGCGAAATCCCAGGCCTAAGTTCCGAAGGTGAGCGGCGGGCGAGGCAAGCAAGGCCTTTTCGTAGGAATGAAAGTCCGAAAATATCCCTTTAGGGAGCGCCCCTTTTGCGTTATAATATTTCAGAAAGTCACGGGAGTTTTCAACATAAAAAAATTTGGTACCTAGGTACTCGTATATATTAAATTCTCAGCGGAATGCCGTTTTGTCCAAATGTTATACCCCCACATCCCTTGACGTTGGTGAACTATGATAATTCGAGATGAGTATTCAACTCACCCTATCAAACAACTTTGCAAATATAGGAAGGCAAGAGATCAAGGTTGCTGGTTTTTCAATATCAACAGCGACTGACGTGACTGAAGTTCCAATATAATGAGGTCTTTAATGTCTAACAGTTACTATCGGTGGAGGTGTCACCACAGAATAGATAATAGTGTATCACCCAGTTTTCGTAAATATAATCTTTAGCCGCCTAGCACAATTTTACATCCCGTGTTTTTTCACGTTTTATATATATTTTGCTAAGTTTGAATAGGGTTCTTTTGAATTTCTAGTCAAGTATATGCATGCCAATTTTCAAGTCTTTAGCTCATAGATTCAAGGAGTTCCCATACAAAGATCAACCATATTTTTAACCTCTTTGCATCCTTAACTGATTTAATGATACTTTTGGGGGTACGAATAGGTTCTCTTATCAAGCAACGGCACACTGCATGAGGTTAAAACATAGAGTACATTATTCTCAAAGTCATGGGCAAACTTATCCGATAAGTCACTAGCCTTTACAGAAGTTCAGCAACATTATCATACACAGCTTAGATAATTCTACCAGTTAAATTGTTTATTATTTGCCACATTTTTTTTGGGTTCATTTTGCTATTTGTTTTGTTTCTATACTTTTCTTATACTTATAGTAGCTCATTTTGCTTATTGTTAGTGTCATTTAAGTATATTTGTAAGTCTATTCGTCCAGCGAGCCGAATGAAAAGCACCCCTCCCCCCCCCCCTATATTTTGTGTCAAATACATATTAAATGTTTCAGACCACTGTTCCAAAGTTATCCAATTTATGTCATCCGCTAAGTAGCGCCAGAACGTGTGGAAAGCGAGTTTTCCCAAAACACAATATCAAAATCAACACCTACAAAGATATTACTAAAATTAGGTACTGTCCCAATATTAAACAAGTTCCTTTCTTCCTTTCAGATATTACGGGATAAAAGAAAACAACTGGCAGCTGGACAGGTGCCTGACAACGGTAAGCCAGTCTTATTAAAATAAGCAGTCGAATGCGAGTCAAACTCGCGCACCGAATGGTTCCGTACTAATTTGTAGGTATAGTTCGTCCATCAATGATTTTTACCGACTTCAATTTAGTACTCCGCCAAGCCACGAGAACATTTTATTTTCCGATTTACCACATGAACTGATTTCCGAAAGCAAATACGTTGATTATTAGAGAAAAAAACCCAATCGCTGTATGTGGGGAATAATATTTGAGAACTTCCGTTGATTCCACAAGGATCACCTTTGGGACTTCATTAGTTGCTATTTCAACGGAATCTTATCAGAATCTGTGACGTACTCTTGTACTTTTAAGTACATAATTGAGGAATTCCATAAGTCATCTGTGGTCTTCATCATCAATTCCACTCCACTAAATTTATGATTTCCGGGTGTAAATACACGAGATATAATAGAAAATACCAAAATCACTACACGCGTGCCTAATATAATTGAGGAGTTCCCTCAATTCCTCATGGATCCCATCATCCAACTGAATTAAAAAAAAATGGGACCCACATGGAAGCATATACTTAGAAACAAAAAAAAAATTACGTATCGGCTCATCAATGACGGAGATCTGCGGTAATTGAAAAAAAAAAAGAAAAACCAACCGAATAGAGAACTTCCCCCTTTTTTTTGAAGTCGGTTAAAAATCGAAAAGAATGACATCGATAAACTACTTCTTTCCTTGTCAGGCCAGAAATTTTTCAGACGACCTCGTAAGACTTGGGAATTGGGTAGGGTAGGACCTTTGCTGGGTAAAAAAAATATCATTCTATTTAGTCCGTCAGTTACATTATTAAAAAATATAGGACACGTATTTTTAGGGTTCCGTACCTCAAAAGGAAAAAGCGGAACACTTATAGGAGCACTTTGTTGTCTTTCTTTGTGTCTGTCAAGACCCTTTATCACGCGAACGCCTGGTAGGGAGGTATCGAGTTGAAATTTGAACCTTTTTTTCCTAATGCTATACGATTTTCGGATTCATTTCTGTACTTGTGCGAAAAACACAGGTTTATTTGTCACTGCTGAAGGGACCGCATATTTCTGGATTTGGTATTATTTCAACTTCATACGCCGTTTTTGAGAAGAAGGGTCTTGACTGACTGACAGACGCACAGCGAAGTAACCTCAATGAGTTTCTTTATTTATTTTAAGTACGGAACCTTCCAGCTGCGGGACACCCTGTCAGTCAGTCAAGACCCTTCTTCTCAAAAACGGCGTATGAAGTTGAAATAATACCAAATCCAGAAATATGCGGTCCCTTGAGCATTACCTATCGATTACTTACAACAATCTAAAATTTAAAACAGGCAAAAAAACGTTCCTTGACATGATGATCGAGTCTTCTGGAGGAGTGAAGGGCTACTCGGACATCGAGCTGCGCGAGGAGGTGCTGTCGATCATGTCGGCCGGCACCGACACGTCGGCCGTCGGCACGTCTTTCACTGCGGTCATGTTGTCCCGGTATCCACGCGTGCAGGACAAAGTCTACGAAGAGTATGTTTTATACACGAGCTTCTCAGTTTAATCATACTAAAACACTAGTGACTTATTACTAATTTATACTAATTATGTTAAGGACTGGTCTATCGATAGTCATTACACGTAACTGGACGCTCGACAGACCCGTCCATGTATCTACTGCTCCAAAGGCTGTATATGCCAAAATCCTCCGCAACCGATAAAATACACCCTTCGTAAACGTTCATTACTTACCGAGTATTGCAATCCTACAATTCAGCGTTTTATTATTCTAATGCCCGTGCAGGATCATCATATTATATTACAGAAGCACTTTTCGCAATGCATTATTCCATATCAGTTTAAATCACCGAAGACGGACTTCGCGTAAAATTATTTCAATATGTTATATTCGTATACAAAATTATTTGAGTTACGAAACGCAATCAAATATTCAGAAGTGAAGTTACTAAAATGCATTGCCAAAAAAACGGCCGAAGCGCCAGAACCGATATTTATATTTACTAATATTTAAAATATCGCTTTTGGCGATATTCTATGATCCTGACTGGGTATTTCACAAGAAGTTTGTCGGTTGATCAAGGGTATACCTAAAAATCCAATGAAAACTAAGAATTATTGTATAAGTGGTTTATTTTAAACCAGAAAAAAAACATGTTTATGTATGGGAGCCCGCCTTAAATATTTATTTTATTTTGTTTTTAGTATTTGTTGTTATAGCGGCAACAGAAATACATCATCTGTGAAAGTTTCAACTGTCTAGCTATTGCGGTTCTTCAGATACAGCCTGGTGACAGACAGAATAGGGTCCCGTTTTTACCCTTTGGGTACGGAACCTTAAAAATGACGCGTGTTATACAATAGAAAAATGAAGATCAAAGAATTCGATGAATCGGTGTCGATGAAACAATAGTCCATGAACAGTATTGTCACACGGCAAATCCTACCTCTACTGCCATCTGTGCGACACTCAAGGAAACGCCTCACAATTATTGAGCACATTGAAAAAACGCCCTGTATTAACTGCATATAAACGCAAGGATCCGGAACAATCCCGAGAGCTGTCAGAGTGACACTAACTGTCAAAAGTCACTTCCCATGAGAATGGAGGCTGAGGAAAAAGTGCGAAGACACTCGAGGAGAAGAATCCGTGGCCATCGGTGGCAAGAGGCGCCCGATTGAGCCGGAAGCGTAAGGGACAGACGACAGAGGTAAAATATCATTAAACCTGAAAAGATTTAGAAGAAATAATAGATACGAAGTGATATAACCTCTACGATTGTTTCAGGACAGCAGGCGACTTCTATAATTGTTTTGTGTTTAGAAGATAAGATATTTGGCCCAGAATAAGGAAAGGAATACATCAACGTAAGGCATTCTGCTCAACCTTCGAACCAGAGAAGATTGGCGAAACCGTTCTAATGAAGTAAATGTTACAGACTGACAGACTGCAACACGGTTGAGCTTTTGCCGACGTGTCACGGGAGGGCAGTGAGGAAAACACTGCTTATGGGTCAGTAAAGAAATCATAACGTCGACTAGACCAATCTTAGAAGCCTGGAAAAACGCCACTAATAAAGGTCTAATTTTCAGGTGGGATGCTATATTTAATTATATGAAATATCGTAAAGATATATTCTTCATGTGATGGTGAAGAGGTTATTCGTGGGCGGAGAGGTCTCCATGTACCGGCGCGCGAACACCGGTGTGTGAAGAACTCACCCCGAGACGACACTATACTCTCGGCGGGACCCCGGGAAGCTGCGGTCGCAGATAGCCTCCTCCAGGAGAACTCAGAGGCGCAGGAGAAACTGGATCAGTTGTCCCAGGAGCCTCGGGCTTAAGGACTCCCTGCAGGAAGTACCCGCCTTTCTGGCAACCCCGTCTGAGTGAGTTTGTCATAGCTTATTAACGGCCCTTCAGGCATCGTAGGTAAATCATCACTTATCACCAACGGACTTACATAAAGCGACCCTAGAGAGAGTAGTGATGTTCCCCACATGCACTGCGCTGTTATGGAGGGTTCCGAGGACCTTATGTACCCTAAGCTAAGAGCGTAGTGTTGTGAGGAAATATACCTGTACTAACTAGAGTCTTGTTTCATTCTTAAACCTTAGAGATTTCCTTGCTCAACCTACAGGCAAATGCACAGCATTTCACTGGCTTACAGGAGTGAGTAAATAAATAACATTTCAGTGGCGCCCAAGGATGGTGATAAGTCCTGATTTTGAGATGTTTTTGTGATTATTTGTCAATAATAGAAGTGAACATTTCACTGGCAAATGATTTACAAACATACTCATCCAGTTTAAAGTAGTTAGCTACATTCTTAACAAGTCGTAAGTGTTATTCCTTTTCATATTGGCAAAAACCCTTAGTTATTAAGCACTAGTAGTTATAAGTAAATTGGAAAACATTCATTTCTGGAAAACAGTGTTCATAAGTGGAAAATAACGGAGTACATATAAAGTAAAAATAAAAGGTTCCTAACTTGTAGTAAAAGCATTCATAAAAATAAAGATTAGTGAGGACAGTGGACTTTCATAAAAATCATCACTAGTAAGTTCATTTTTAGAGAAAGAAAGTAAAATTAGAATTCAGTAGCAGTGGCAAATAAATTTACTAAAATAGAACTACAACATTGAAATAAGATTGTACACATATAAAAAACAAGTAATATACTGTAAGAACACTAGTTGGATACATATTTACATAACTCAGAGTTGGAAGAGAGAAAAGTGAACACAGTTTTTCATATTTTCATATAATTCATTTTAGTGGCCAGGTTAGCTAAAGTGGTAACTTTAGCATTTACTTAGTGAAAACATTAGCAATAATTGGCTAATTATTTAGGATTAGTAGGTTTTATTAGTGTAGTTGTCCTGTTTTAGTCCCAAAGTCGTTCTGTCCAGTGAGGAGTGTTTAATTAGTTGGTAGTTACACACATATAGGTGTACCCACTAAAATAAAATATTATATAATTGTTATTTTAGGCATTGCCAATAACACTGTTTATTTCTTTAAAGTGTATTAAACACTATTTGTGGATTATTCCTTGATGTCCAGCACATATTAGCGGACAATATTTATAATTTTGTTGGGAGTTATTGTAGTCGCTGAACTATTATAACTAATATAATAAAATAATAGGTCAACCAACCTTTATTGGTTATTTCTGCATGTTTTGAAACTTTAGCAAAATATGTTAAACATTATTACATTAATTTAGATGTGCATGACATTAATATTTGTTAAAAATAAGTACACAAATCAATAAGCTATACATAATTATCCGGCATCATTAGATTGCTCGGTCTAAACTGATTATACAAGTGAACTATATTTTGCTATGAGACTTTGGACAACCCTTTGGAACTGTACCAAGCTCTCATAACAAAACAAATATTAAAAAATAAAAATAAACAAATTATACAAGTGATTTATATTTTGGCTATGAGATTTTGGACAACCCTTTGGAACTGTACCAAGCGCTCATAACAAGACAAATATTGAAAATAATATTAAATAAACAGCGCTTCAACATTTTGAAGTCAGCTTGTTAACTATTAAGATATACATTTCAAGGAGTTATAATTACAAAGTGTAAAGGTTTCATACATATCTACATCAAGTTGTTGTGCTACATAATTAGACAATATAAGGTAAAACACACATTGAGTGACACTACACCATTGATGTGGTGAAATATGTTATCAGTACAATAATGTACATACAATATTTTTATTGTATTTACAATATTTTACATCAATTGAAAGTGAATTATAATTTCACACTTTGATACATAATAACAGAGGGTTATTACTATTGAATTACAGAAGTATACTCAGGTATCTACTGAACATAAATTATAAAATATTTTTTAAAACTTTACAACTGTAAACCCACATAACAGTGCAGTATATAGGTAACTATCACAACGAAAACGGTAAATACACCACACTCTTAATCACATCTCTTGGTATATAGGCGACTTATTGTAGTTCGTATTGGTATTGCTATTTTAGTCTTGTTTGATCACTTGCGGTGGTAAACATGGATTTAAAAACGATTTACTATCATTCCTTGCTAAAAGACGAACTGACTTATGAAATAAACATTAGGTCGGAGACACCCGGGACAACTGTTCAAGAAATGAGACGACAACTCAAGAAATTGAGCTTGGAATTTCTACCGGAGGAGGTTATTGGCGAGGAATTGCAGATCACAAGTGAATTAGCTATAGTATCGGAGAAAGTAAAGGAACTTCAGAGTAAATTAATTACAGTAGAGAAAACTAGGGACCGTCGTTTGCTGATTCGCGCGAAAGCGTTGTATGCACATTTATTCTACAGAATGTTCAGATTAGGTACTATGAGCACACAAGCCGACAAAGATAATTACACTGCGTTAAGAACAAAGATTCAACAATGCGGGGTAACAATAAATGCGTTACTACCGAGCCAGAGCAACGGGAAGGAACCAGCAAGCAGTCATATGGAGGAGCCAAAGGAGTCATCGAATATAAATGTGCTCAAATATATAAACAATAAGTTCAATGGACTCACAAGCGTACATGCGTTCCTGGAAGCAGTTGAGGAGAGGGCTCAAGCATTTGGCATCACTGACGACCAACTATTTAACGCGGCTTGTTGTTTGTTCACTGAGCAAGGTCTCTTATGGTATAGGGGGAATAAGCATAGGTTTAACACTTGGAAAGAGTTAGGCATTTTGTTGAAACAGGAATTTGCGCCTGTTGATTTTGATTATCGGCTATTGAGCGAAATACATGCGCGCACACAAGGGGTAGATGAACCTACACACATATATTTTGCGGTGATGAGCGGAATGTTCTCTCGCTTATTAAAACCTTTAGATGACAAGCAACAATTAGAAATATTATTGCATAATATAAGACCGTCCTTCTCTGAGCACTTAGCGTTGCAGGAACTCGATACGGTCGAATCATTGCGGCAGGTTTGCAGGAAAATAGAAGCTGCACGGGAGCAAGGTAAATTGTTTACGGAACCACCGAGACAATCTACCTTGAATCCGGATTTCGCCTATAACGGCAAGTGTAGTAAAACAGAGGTAGCGGGTGTCGCGGGTACACAACAATAACAATCCAGGCATTACGCACACGTGCCAAATCAGAAACAATTTCAACGTTTTGAAACATACCAACATCAAAGACAAAACGGGTCGGCACAACGTTTTCGACAGCATGGACAACACGCGCACGCGCCTCAATTTCGTCAATCACCACAACAAACAAATACAGTTTATTGTTATAGGTGTAAAGTAAATACTCACGACACTAAATCTTGCAGGGACAAGCGCATTTTGTGTTTTAAATGTGGTGAACCGGGTTATACCTCGCGGTCATGCCCAAAGTGTAGAAACATGAATCAGTCAAAAAACTAGGTGGAGAGAATCGTGACTATTACTCGGCAGAAAAGGCCGAAAGTGCCGATAATAGTTATTGGTTAGATTTAGTTACTAAATATTTTAAAAACAATTCCGTCAGCACGGTTCTCTTCAAACCAGACGACAATGATGTTCGGCCATATTTAAACGTGAACATACTGGATGTGACAATATGTGCACTACTCGATTCTGGTGCCGCTGTGTCCATTATTGGATGTGGCGCGCACGAGCGTTTTGTAAATTTGGGATACACCATTTCAACAAACGACAATTCTGTCACAGTAGCAGATGGTTCAACTTGTAGAACAGTTGGTACCATGTTGTTACCAATATCATTTAAGGGTATCACTAAAGTAATAAAGTTTTACGTCATACCATCCATAGTGTCAAATGTAATACTCGGAGTAGATTTTTGGAAGGAATTTTCATTGATGCCAGAGATATTTGAAAATATAAGATACATAGAAAAGCCAAAACATTTCATTGGACATTCAAGCATAGACAGTCAGGTAGAAAATGTATTGTCGTATGATAACTTGACCTCTGAGCAAAGACAGGTAGCAGAAATAGTAACTGATCAATTTAGAGAAATTTCATTTGAACATAAAGGCTTAGGTAGAACTCACCTGATAGAACATAAAATAGATACAGGTGATTCTCCGCCAATTAAATGTAGACCATACCCCATGTCACCAGAAAAGCTGAAAGAACTGCATAAGGAAGTGGATAAAATGTTGGATTTAGATGTGATCACACCGTGCGAAAGCCCTTGGAATAATCCAGTCCTTATGGTTCCAAAGCCTGACGGGTCATGGAGGTTTTGTTTGGATTGTCGTAAATTAAATGCAGTCAGTAAAGGTGACGCTTACGCAATACCACATATCCCTCAGATATTAGATAGCCTTAGAAATGCTAGGTATATCAGTTCAATCGATTTTAAAGCAAGCTTTTGGCAAATACCTCTTGATGAGTCGTCGCAGGAAAAAACAAGTTTCACCGTGGCCGGTAAAGGTCAATATAAGTTCAAGGTCATGGCTTTTGGTTTAACGGGAGCATCTGCGCGCCAGCAAAGGTTAATGGATAGGCTTTTTGGAACTCCATTTTGTAGTGAGATAGATAAAGGATTAGTATTTTGCTACGTCGATGACATAATAGTGGTATCAGAGGATTACGAGACACATTTAATATTGCTTAAGAAGCTTCACAAGAGAATACAAGAAGCAAATTTAACGATCAATTTGGAGAAGAGTAAATTTTTTAGAAAATCCCTAAAATACTTAGGTTATATCGTAGATGAGTGTGGGTTACGCACAGATCCGGGTAAAGTTCGTGCGGTAATTGACTTTCCTGTCCCGAAGAACGCGAAGGAGGTAAAAATGTTCCTAGGCACATGTTCTTGGTACAGGCGGTTTATTCGAAATTTCTCGTCCATAGCCGCCCCATTGAATGCGTTAACCAGCTCAAAAACAAAGTTTGTCTGGACTTCAAGCGCTGAACAAGCATTTAAAGATTTAAAAAACCGTCTTGTATCAGCACCAGTTTTAATATGTCCAGACTTTAATAAACACTTTACAGTCCACTGCGATGCGTCAAGTTATGGAATAGGGGGGGTCCTTACACAGGAAGTGGAAGGCCACGACCACCCTATTGCATACATTAGTAGGTCATTGAATAAAAATGAAAAAAACTTCAGTGCAACGGAGCGTGAAGCGTTAGCTGTTCTTCATGCCGTCGAGAAATTTGAGCCATACCTAGGTACTAGGCCATTTACTGTTGTCACTGACCACGCATCGTTGAAATGGTTCATGAATTTGGAAAATCCGACAGGTCGTCTTGCTCGCTGGGGTTGTCGTTTATCTCAATACACCTTTAATATCGAACATAGGAGAGGGAAAGATAACGTTATCCCAGATGCTCTCTCGCGCTTGATTAAGGTGGACGCCATTAGCGCGACACCGGCCGCAAACGCGAGTGATGCATGGTATAATAGAGTATACTCTGGTTGTAAATTTTACCCAAGAAATTACCCGAACTACAGAATAGAGAATAATATATTATATAGGTATAGTAAGGGTAAATATTCACTAACCGACGAGTTTGACTGGAAAGTGGTCGTAGCTGAATCAAGTCGCACAAAAATCATTGCCGAGAACCATGAACCTCCTACTTCGGGACACCTAGGTGTATTTAAAACACATAGAAGGTTAAGTTTGAGGTATTTCTGGCCAGGAATGTACCGTGACGTAGTTCACTTTATCAAGCAATGTGCGACATGCTCAGCCTATAAACATAGGACGACGCTTACTCCAGGGCAAATGGGTAAACCAAAACAATGTTACAAACCATGGCAAGTCATAAGTATGGATCTGGTAGGCCCTATGCCAAAATCACGATCCGGTTACGTACATCTTTTAGTCGTGACTTGTGTTTTTTCAAAATATACAATGTTATTCCCGTTAAGACGCGCAACAAGCGCAAATGTGGCGAAAAATATAGAAAATTATGTTTTCTTAGCTCACGGAGTTCCTGAGACAGTGGTTACCGACAATGGGGTTCAATTCACTGGATCAGAGTTTCGGAGACTAATGAAGACTTACAATGTCCCTCGGATCCATTATGGACCGCGATATACGCCACAGATAAACAGCGTGGAACGCTTTAACAAGACGGTTATGACAATGATCTCGTCCTACGTAAAGGAAGATCATCGATCCTGGGATAATAATATTTTTAAGGTTCAATTTGCTTTAAATAGCGCGGTGAATGAAACGACTGGTTTCACACCATTTTTCTTGGTACACGGTAGGGAACCGATTATAAATGGCTCTTTTTATAAAGACACAAGTGATACGGAGTACGAGGTAGCCATGCCGAGAGAGGAATATGCTGGAGAATTTGGGACACTTCAAGAGATTTACAGCAAAGTTAGGGATAATCTGGAGAAGGCTCATGCAACAAATGCCAGATATTACAATCTGCGCAGGAGAGACGTCAAATTGCGTGAAGGCCAGGAGGTCTGGAAGAAAACCTACATTCAAAGCGATGCCGATAAGTTTAAAGCGTCCAAGTTAGCGCCCAAATACCAGAAGTGCATAGTGAAGAAGGTTCTATCTCCGTTAGTGTATGAACTGGTGGGTTACGATGGGAAACACCTAGGACAGTGGCATATCAAGGATATCAAGATATGATATCCAGAAGAAGAAACACTTGTTGTCAAGATCTTGGTCTGGGTTCTCAATTACCGTAGGACGTGTTCACGTGTTAGGGGTGATATTCTCACACTAACGACGCCAAGGTAGGGTTAGTTTAGATTTAGGTGTGATTTAGGTAGTCTAACTTAAAGAGTAACGTTAAAATGGAAAACGCGTACTCAACTTGGGAACTTCATTGAGCTGCACTGGGATTACAGGAGCAACTCGGGAATTTGTGTGCTTGTAGGCAGCGAATAGCTAAGGAAAAGCTATCGCTTCATTTCGAAAGAAGAAGTATGTTAGAGATTTTGACATTGTGGGGACTAATTTGTGTTAAAAATAGGTAGATAGGTTAAATAACGGTAGCATAGGTTCTGTAGTTCTGAACAGCGCTGAGGGCAGCGTAGTTTTTTCACTACGTTTCAAAACTTTTCATAAGGGAGGGGGTATTGTCACACGGCAAATCCTACCTCTACTGCCATCTGTGCGACACTCAAGGAAACGCCTCACAATTATTGAGCACATTGAAAAAACGCCCTGTATTAACTGCATATAAACGCAAGGACCCGGAACAATCCCGAGAGCTGTCAGAGTGACACTAACTGTCAAAAGTCACTTCCCATGAGAATGGAGGCTGAGGAAAAAGTGCGAAGACACTCGAGGAGAAGAATCCGTGGCCATCGGTGGCAAGAGGCGCCCGATTGAGCCGGAAGCGTAAGGGACAGACGACAGAGGTAAAATATCATTAAACCTGAAAAGATTTAGAAGAAATAATAGATACGAAGTGATATAACCTCTACGATTGTTTCAGGACAGCAGGCGACTTCTATAATTGTTTTGTGTTTAGAAGATAAGATATTTGGCCCAGAATAAGGAAAGGAATACATCAACGTAAGGCATTCTGCTCAACCTTCGAACCAGAGAAGATTGGCGAAACCGTTCTAATGAAGTAAATGTTACAGACTGACAGACTGCAACACGGTTGAGCTTTTGCCGACGTGTCACGGGAGGGCAGTGAGGAAAACACTGCTTATGGGTCAGTAAAGAAATCATAACGTCGACTAGACCAATCTTAGAAGCCTGGAAAAACGCCACTAATAAAGGTCTAATTTTCAGGTGGGATGCTATATTTAATTATATGAAATATCGTAAAGATATATTCTTCATGTGATGGTGAAGAGGTTATTCGTGGGCGGAGAGGTCTCCATGTACCGGCGCGCGAACACCGGTGTGTGAAGAACTCACCCCGAGACGACACTATACTCTCGGCGGGACCCCGGGAAGCTGCGGTCGCAGATAGCCTCCTCCAGGAGAACTCAGAGGCGCAGGAGAAACTGGATCAGTTGTCCCAGGAGCCTCGGGCTTAAGGACTCCCTGCAGGAAGTACCCGCCTTTCTGGCAACCCCGTCTGAGTGAGTTTGTCATAGCTTATTAACGGCCCTTCAGGCATCGTAGGTAAATCATCACTTATCACCAACGGACTTACATAAAGCGACCCTAGAGAGAGTAGTGATGTTCCCCACATGCACTGCGCTGTTATGGAGGGTTCCGAGGACCTTATGTACCCTAAGCTAAGAGCGTAGTGTTGTGAGGAAATATACCTGTACTAACTAGAGTCTTGTTTCATTCTTAAACCTTAGAGATTTCCTTGCTCAACCTACAGGCAAATGCACAGCATTTCACTGGCTTTCAGGAGTGGGATTTAAATAACATTACAGTATGTCGGCAAAACAAGGGACGTGGATTATAATGAGTTAAACAAAAAAAAAATTTAGATGCTCGGGAAACAAACAAACTTCTGATATACACTCACCGGCAGAAAATTTGGCCCAAAAACTTTTCGTGATTTCAAACTATAAATTGAGTTGATTAAATAATGTTTTAAATAAATAAATGCATTTTTCTAATTTGGGCCAAATTTATTACCGGTTTGTATATATTCCCATTAAGGGTCATTCTTGAGAATTGAATTAATCATCTCATTCCCTTGGTGTTTTATTATTTTAAGAAATTTCTACTAAGTTACAATAAAATCCAATTAAATATTTAATCATAAACATATTTATCGAATAGGCATCACTTTGGGTCAATTAGGCACAGGAATTTATTTATTTATTTATTTATTTATTTATTTACTATTCAACTAATAATAATAATACACTAATAATACTAATACTACTAATACTAAATATACAAAAATAATAATAATAATAATAAATATATATATATATATATATATATATATATATTATATAATACTTAATATACTAATTCAAAGTTTTGCTGCCAGGGGAATGAGAAAAATTGACAGGGTATTGATAAAAAGTACAAGGGAATGAGAAAAATGACAGGGGAATGATAAAATTACATGGGAATGTTAAAACTGGCAAGGGAATATTAATCTTTGGTAGTTAATTAAAGTCCACCATTATGTTATGCGTTATATGATAAAATATTATAATTTAAAAAGAAAAACTTCAGAATACTATCATTTGTATCAGGGATGCCGCGGATGTGATTTTTTAGACATCTGCGGATGCGGATGCGGATTTTGGGATCGTTTTCACATTTAAATGAAAAATCATGTTATTTTTTATAATTTTTATAGTATACAATATGAACATACAAAACTAATAATCAAATATGAATTTTGGGGCATTATATTTAATAAAAACTATAAAAAGCAATATTGCAGCTTTATTTTCATCCATCAATTGTTTATCAACCTCAGTGCTAAACAGCCTAAACTGATCCGGATGCACTGATTTTAAATGTTTTTTTAAAGACGAGGTTGTTCGTCCCTTGCGAGAGTATGTTTTATTGCATATTTTACACTTAGCTTTGTCACGGTCATTATCATCTGGTTTAAAATATGTCCAAATCAATCGAAATCGTCGTTCGTGGCATTGCAACGAATGTTCACTTATTGAATAACATATTATTACACTTTGAATCACTCGCTAACTAACAATAATCAAATGTTTCGTTGCGAACGAAACAAAACAAACACGTAAGGTCTTGTCACCTGTGCGAATGCGGCGAATCGGTATATTAGAAAGAAAACGTAAACGAATTGAAGATTCTTATTGGTTTATAGCGAAAGTACCTAAAAAACCCGCGGCACGCGCCGTTTTGGGCCTCTTTCTTGTCGCAACTTGCACTAGCTCCGCATAGATTTTGGCGGATGCGGAAGCGGATGCGGATGTTGAAATTGATGCGAATGTTCCACGTTGCGGATGCGGATGCATATATCCGCGGCATCCCTGATTTGTATCATTACCCTGTTCAGAAAACGGGGGAATGAGAGCCAAGGAAATAAGAAAAAGTATGTTTCTTGTCGATTATGTTATTAATATAAGAGTAAATTTAAAATCAACACATGCAATCAATCATGTGTTATTCTTTACACTAAACATTGTATGCCAATTGCAGGAAATAGATTTTATATGAAAATACAGGGTAATGATAGTCATAGTGAACCGAAGTCAGGGGAATGATATATCTGCCTTCATTGCTCAGAGCTCCAGCGACGAGACGCGTCCTCTCTCGGCGGTATTGGCAGCGCTACTGACAAGGGTCAGGCACGGCAGAGATTACGCGTCACAAGACGTTGCAGTAGGGATGTGCGCGTTGTTTAGTCAGGCATCAGGGGAATAATAGCTTAGCTCTGGACAAACTACGATAAATAGGCGAACCATATTTTTATTTCTAAATAATTAACTTATATTCTAACGATTTAACTCGATACACTATTTGATTTCAGTCCATAACTAGTTCTTTTCAGAGTAGATTGTTCACAAAATGGCTGATGGACGCGCCAGGGGAATGAAGCATTGTCATACGTTGCCGAATTTTGAATTCATTTTGTAGGTCATCGTACTCGTAATATTGTATCGAGCTAAATGTCATAGCATAATTATCAATTTTTGCCGCAAGCTAATGTAATGGTTTCACCGTTTACGTAAAGGCCAAAGACAGACGTTACCATTATTCGGCATGCAACTTATCGCAAGCCAGCAAACTGCTAGACTGCATTACTACTATATAGTATCATTTTCGTTATATTAAGTTTGTACTCGTATGCCAGTTATTGTTATATTATAGTGGTTTCTTTTTTATTGTCTTTAGTGTTTTGTTTAATCCGTGATCAGGAGCCGAAAAACATTAATAACGAGTCAAAACAAGTTAGAATGGATAAGGTATCATGCAAGTACATCACTGTTTAGTTCATTAAATTAAATGATAATATTGACTCTAATATACACTGAATGTATGATCACCCTACATTTCTTGAAGTTCAGTAGTTTGATTTAGACTATTTGGCATTTATTTGTGTTATGAGCACGAATATTTGTTCCCGAGTCATGGATATTTATATGTATATAATTAAGTATTTATTTATGTATATGTCGCAGGGAAATAGCCAAAACAGAGATTTGAACAAATTTCTAAGGGATATGACTTATTTTTTCGAGGCAAATGATAAAATGGATTCGCCATTTTAACATCCTGCGTGATTTGATCATATCCGGAGATGAGTTTGTTTCGTCAACTCACTGATGCGTTTCAGGGATTTCATCAAATCACTAAACAAATCTAGTGAAATGAAAAAACGAGTCGCCTTTTTTGGCCGATTTCGTCATTTCACTAAACAGATTCAGAGATTTGATCAAATGACTGAACTTTTCTAGGCAAATGATAAAATGGTTTCGCTATTTTAACATCCTGCGTGATTTGATCATATATCTTAGAGAATTGTTCAAATCTCTGTTTTGCCCATTTACCTGCGACATATATAAGAATGTGTATCGTCGTCTAACACTCATAGTACAAGCTTTGCTTAGTTTGGGACTAGGTCGATTTATGTAAGATTGTCCACAAATAATTATTTATCTATATATTTAAGTTTATCGTTATACATTTAATATATTATTTATTTAGTATGTGTATTAATCAGTGATTAATTACATTTTTTTTATCGTTTTGTGCATGTGTCTCGGTTTGGTTTGTGGTGTTTCGGTTTGGTTGTTCTCACCTCACTCAATTGGGATCAAAGAGGGATTTCTTGCAGCTAACCTTTGACAGCTGGAAGAAATAAGATTAGGGTTTAAGATGAACTATCTGTGTATTCACAAAGCCGTTTTTATTTCTACCTACAGATTGCGAGAAGTTTTTGGAGATTCTGATCGACCGGTGACTTGGGAAGATCTGCCAAAGCTTAATTATTTGGAAGCGGTCATCAAAGAAACTCTACGGTTGTATCCACCAGCGCCGGTCGTCGTGAGGGATGTTCACGAGACCGTTGTGCTACGTATGTTTGTCTCAGTATAAGGATACCAAACACATGTGCATATTATTGTCACTAATACTATTTATTTAAGGCATCATCATCCTAGCATTTTTCGCGGGGTCCGCTCTGTCACCTTGCCCGAGATCTGGCGTAGGCACTAGTTTACGAAAGCGACTACCATCTAACCACACCTAGAGGGAAAACTACTTAAACCTTATTGTGATAAATAAAAACCGGTCTAGTTTTCACACGATCCAGATTCAGATTCAGATCTTTATTTTGCTTTAGATAAAAACAAATAGGTACCATGCAAAAATAAATGCCATGTTGAATTAGTGATGTTTATAGGTCCTTTCCTATTTATGCAATTTTCTGTCCTCAACGTGTTGTTTGGATGCCTGATGCTCTAAAATGTCTCTTAGCACTACATCTTCCCACCTAGTTTTGGTTATGCCCCTGGATCTTGCCAGGTTTGCAGGTGGTTCCTAACTCGTTCTGTATGTTTGCAGCAAACGGCACGAAGCTTGTACCCGGGATGGCACTGTTGTTCCACTTATGGGCGACGCACCGCAACACCAAGTACTGGGGCGAGGACGCGGAACAGTTCCGCCCGGAGCGCTTCCTGGAGGGGCCCCTGCGTCACCATGCGCAATTCATTCCGTTCAGCTACTCGCTCAGAAACTGCATTGGTTTGTGTTTGGATTCCCTACTCTATGACCGTAAAATGCTAGCATATATGTTTATATAATTTAGCATTTTGGATTTTTGGGACTTTCGACCTCGGTAATAAGGCCTCCGCGTGAGTAAGGATTTACATGTATAAGACGAAGATCATGTCAAATGCCCATGTGCGTCAAATGCCAATGTACCAACTCCCATTACAATTGGATACTTTACGCTGTAGTACGCTTTTGAAGTTGTAGACGATTATGTATACCTGGGACAGACTGTCCAGTTAGATAGGTCCAACTTCGAGAAAGAGGTCCTCGGATCCGACACGGCTGGGCAGCGTTCGGGAAGCTACGACACATCTTTTCGTCCAATATTCCGCAGTGTCACAAGAAGAGCGTCTTTGAACAGTATGTGTTGCCAGTGATAACATGTTGCACAGAAACGTTGCTCAATATGTGCTCATCAAAAGGCTCAACGTCACCCAAAGGGCAATGGCGAGCGCTATGCTGGGAGTTTCTGTGCGTGATCGCATCAGAAATGAAGCTATCCGCAGCAGAACCAAGGATAACCGATATAATATATAGCCCTCCGAATCGCTAAACTTAAGTGGTAGTGGGCGGGGCACATTGCATGTACAACAGATGCCCGTTCAGATTCAGATTCAGATTCAGATTTTTTATTCATAAAATACATTATTTTATATGTCAAATAGAGTAGGTAAGTACATACGTTTTATACATGTCAAGGTAGTTTTAATTATAAATAGATATACAATATTCCTAAAAAAATATTCATTGACATTGTAGATGTCAGTCTAATTAAGGGTTATTAACTAAGTTATGGCTAAGTTATGGGTGGTGGTTATGGGTTAAGTTATGGTTATGGTTAGGGAAGAAAGGTTCTCGAATGGTGACCACGTACCGGAACACGCAGTGTGAGTGGACTGATAACCTGGTAAAGATCGCGGGAGCTGTACGAGGGTGGCGCAGGACCTGTCATTATGACACTCTTTGGGGGAGGCCTACGTACAGCAGTGCACGTCTTTCGGCTGATATGATGATGATGATGATGATGATGATTTTTATGTGTCTGATCCGAGGATTCGCCACAGTAACACATTTCGCCGCTTAATTATTAAGTACCCAACGCCCTCAACGGTGATAGTTTTTACCCCAAGTTTCAAATCCGAAGAAAGTCATAGTTAGGAAGATGAATACATATTTTGTATAATTTTAGGTAAGAACTACGCCATTATGTCGACGAAGACAAACTTGGCCAATCTCCTGCGCCGGTACACCGTGCTGCCACCGACGAGCGTGCCGACGGACCAGCTGACTCAACCGCTGAGGGTTGAATGGGATGTAATGATGAAGCACTGCGATAAGTTTGAAGTTAGACTAGAACACCGGAAGAAAACTGTTGACGTAGATAATAATCCTATACTAAATTAATGTACCTATCTTTACACTTAATGGCTCTAAAGGTAGCAACATGCTGCACACAAAAAAAAAAATTGAACAAAGAAATAAATTAGGAAGACCGTCAAAATCTTGAAATAAACAGATTTACAATGAAAACTGTTGAACCAACAGGAAAAAAATCTGGACTCAAGACAATGTCGCATCATTTGAAATTCTTTACCATCTTCCTAATTAAATTGTTGGTTTAATAATACTTACCTACCTCGCATCAATTACCTATGTATTTTTTTTCCGTGTGATTTTGTTCCTTTTCGTAACAAAATCGTATGTGTTTTTGTATTTATTTATTTTATTATCTGTGTGTGTTTGGTACCAATAATGTTTTAGCGCTGTGTGTTAGGCCCTTATCTCATACTTAAGAGGCTGACAAGACCTAATTTTGATGAAATTGATGATTTTTAAGCAGTTTTTTAAGAAAAACATTTTGTTCTTGCAGATCTAAAAAATAAATGATAATATTCACCATAATATTTCAAAGACCGTAGACGGGCTCGATACACAGTTGGACGAAATCGGCTCGATAGAAAATAATTGCAAAGATTGGTTTTAGAATCGTCATTAAACGGTTCTATGTCTTTATTTTTTTGACGTATGGGTCTGCAATTAAAAACACGAAGTCATCATATTCATACCTAAACCGCTAGCGAGTCATATTTAACAAATAATCCACACTTTTTTTATTGTAATATTTATGTGCTATATGTATGTTCATAAAAACCGGGCCGCCTAGTAATACTCGCTCTCGTTTACTTCGATACAAACAGACAGTGCGCGCGCTATCCCAAATCCTCAAAGGCATTTTGGTGTTGACAGCGTCTTAACCGCAAGGGGAGGGGAGCCGACACCACTAAGGCATATTTGTGTATTTACATTTGTATCACAACGCGCGCAGTTCATTTAGATTTAGTCACAGATCTGTGGTCCGATGCATACTTACTGGCGTTGAAAAGGTTTATTTCGCGTCGTGGTCAACCTTCAAAAATATTCTCGGACAAAGGACGAAATTTTGTGGGCCTGATGAATGATTTCGCAAGGTTTTTGAATTCATGTCCAACTAAAATTAAGGAGTACACAACTTCATAAACTTTTTTTTTATTATGATGCCCCATTATGCTCATTTTGCCGGTCTAGTCGAGGCCGGTGTAAAAAGTTGCAAGCATCACCTCCGACGTGTAATAGGTGATGTCAGTTTAACATACCAGGAGTTCAGCACGGTATTAACACAGGTCGAGGCCATCCTGAACTCCCGTCCTTTGAGTCCTATATCCTCAGATCCACGAGCGTACACTCCACTTAGCCCGGCTCATTTCTTGGTTGGACGCCCGCTATCTCATGACGTTCCTGCGCACCGTCTGTCACGTTACCAGAGAGTACCCGTTTGATATCCAAACGTAACGTATACTTTATTACGACGTATATTTGATCAGTAATTTTCTTAGTCTACCCATTTGGTTGCATCCATTTGTCAGCGAGACAAACGGCGCGGCCCTGCAAAGGGTTGTGAAGGTGAACTGCATATCTAACTTTAGGTACTGTACATACTCGTACGTATCAAAACTTTGGTATATTTGCCTTCACCCGCCGCATCCTAAGATTTGATTTTTTAAAGGCTCACAATAACGTATTTAATAAGAAAAGTTGTAGAACGTAACGAAATATTTATTTCACTTTATATGCTAGAAAATAACAAAGTATTAATTTAATTAGTCCTAAAAAGAGGTAGCTTTTCGCAAGTAGTTTTTTTTTCAATACCAATTTTTGTTGTATGGGTGTTATGATGTGACAAATATCAATTCTTAGGATGCGACTGGTGTGCGCCTATATATTTATTCATTTATTTGCAACTATGTAACTTAAAATACTATAATTGACCAGCGAGGTAATTCGCAATTAAAATTAAATTCCTGACTTAATGGCTGGTACAGAGGTTAAAAATACAGCGTCATCGTCACACGTCCAATTATGTTACTTCGAGATGTAATGATTCGTTGCAGTCGGATAAAAACTATACTAAGCGGAAGCTACAATAATAAGTACTTGTAAAAAAGTTTAATGTATTTCCGTTCATGGGAAGCTGAGATCATTCGTGACAGGACAATGCTTAGTTTGATACTGGCTGATTGTAGTGGAGATAAAATCCTTACCTGTCACTTTGACATTAAATTAAAGTTTGTGAGAAAGGTACAAAAGGGTATTTCGTTTACAACGGTTTGTTAAGTTTTATACATTTTTATACCAAAGTTCATCTTAATTCGTTCAGTTTTATGGGAGACTAGCTTCTGCCCGCGACGCCGTCCGTGTGGAACTCGTTTTTATTGTAGCTCCATACAAACTCTCACCCCCAATTTCACCCCTTTAGGGACTGATTTCCGGGATAAAAACTATTCTATGGCCTTCTCCGGGACTCATTTTATCTCTATGCCAATCTAAATCGGTTCATACAAAATAGTTGCACCCCTATTTAACCCACTTAGGGGTGGGTTTATCCTAAACTCTAAAATTACTTTTCTTGTATTATGATAAGGAGTCCATACACAAAGTTTCACGTCTCTCACTTAAAATTACATACAAACTTTCAACCCCCTTTTTACTTCCTTGAGGGTAGAATTTTCATAAATCCCTTATTCGTGGGCACCTGCGTTATATAACCTACCTATTGTGAAAAAAAAACAGCTGTCTAGGTTCAACGGTTTGGGCTGGGTGTTGATTCAAGTGAGTGAGTCAGTCAGTCAGTCAGTCAGGACTTTTACGATTAGAGTCATATTCAAAATATAAAAACCAAAATATCAAAATACTCATATGGACTTTTTACGCTCCGCGAAACGTCTTGTTGAAGTGAAAACTTCTTTAGCGCCGCTGAGCACTTTTTGGGATGGGGAAAAATTGTGCCGATGCCGTAGTGGCGATGCGGCGCTTACCCATATACCCACAATAAGTTCTCACGCGCTAATTTGCAAGTGAAATAGTTTACTTCTTTTACTACGGTATTCGTCGATTGGAAATGTCAAAATATTCAAGTTTTCACTTCTGCCGGCATTCCCGGAGTGCAACCCGGTCTTTTTTTGAAGTGAAAACTTCTTTAGCGGCGCTGAGCACTTTTTGGGATGGGGAAAAATTGTTAAATACGCGACAGTGTTTTGTGACGTCAGATGTGAAGGAGGTCACTTTTTGCTGCTAGCCGATTCGACTTCATTAAAAACTGAACGCTATTCGTAAGAGTATAAAGCCGTTAAACACGTTTTGCAGTAGCATATTCTGCAAATAATTTTGTAAGTCAGTCAAACACTTTTATAACGACAAACTGTAAAACTAGTCCTTAAGATCGCTCTGTCAATACTGTATTTCACCATGTTTTCCGCTTAGATATACTATAGACCTTAGTTTTTAAGATAACATTGTTACACCCCTACCAGGGTCCATGTGGCACCCTTTATTGTATAACATCCTTCCTTACTATGGTACAATGAATAAATGAATTATGATTATATATATAAATAGATACTGTAAATATGCTCCATCACGATGAACGAAAACGATGAACTGTAAAAACCGACTACAAGAGGACCTTGGGAATGCAGACCTTAGATCTAGAAAAGGGGCCTATTCCTATTGTTATTTCTTGACTCTTTTGAGGACTCCCTTCACTCCTAACATCCTCAACCATCCAAGAGAAACCGTCATGAAGCAACCTATCAACCCTTACTATCTATTTGATTTAAAACATCACTGTTAATTATTCATCATCTTACACGATTCTTATAAATACTTTTAAAGTGTACTTTACAAGTAACTAGTTTAAAAAATATTTTTTATAAATCACGCAAAGCATAATAATTGTAATGTGTAATGCGTAAATTCAGCTGCGCGTTATGCTTTATTCAGATTAATCTATAAACTAGTTACTTGCGTAAAGTACATACGTTCGTGCAGCCAAGGTATTTGTAACTAAGATAGTGATTGTTGTCGATTAAATATGTACTAGGTGCTTTTCAGGTCGATCACATAACGCATTGTACGCACGTTATATAGTTAGATCTAAATGTCAAATTGTATATGGAAAAAATTGGATCTACCTAACGCGCGTTCAAAGCATTACGTGATTAACCCTCTGAATACCATTTATATGCTATAACATCCACTGTACTGTCTGTACCTTAAATTGGACTGCAGTGTCACTTCCACTAATTGACGCAGATGTCATAGGTCCGTATAATCGGATGAGTAAAATCCCAGAACAATCAGAGTGTAATGTTACAGAGCATATAAATAACTTAGGCCCTGCTTGAATTTCTATCGTGTGGTGTAAAGTTCACAACATCTAAGGAATTGACACGTCAGGTTAATTAATTTTACGAGACATTTCACCTCATTAAATTTCTAATTTCTTCTTCTTGAAATCCTAGCTGTCATATCCGTCAACTTTCAGTGACGGCAAAAATGCGGCAAAATGGCGGGCTTGCCTTAACTATCCAATATTAATAATTTAGATCCGGTGTGTGTGATAGACCCCCACAAAACGCATACCTACTAAACGAAAAAGCATAAAAAAAATATCGATTCTAATATGGGAACTTATATGCGCTAAATTCGTATTAAGGAGTATTTTCAATAAATGTATTAACAGATTTTAACAAAATAACGTCAAACGTCAAAAGTCTGACTATCTTCTTTTTCTGTTTTAGGGTTCCGTACCCAAAGTGTAAAAACGGAACCCTATTACTTATTGGAGGTCGCATATGTGTAGTGGCCATAAGTAATCTTTATTACGACATGCCTGTCACGATTTGAATATACATAGAAACCGTTTGTTTACGTTCCTTATGTATTGTCACTTGGTAAAAATAAACAGACCACGAAACAACTAGCGTATCACTAAACTCTGCTGCAGTGTTAATTTATACACATTATAGTAAATTTACATTAGGTTATGTGCCTCACGCACTGATAGTGCTAGTTTAAATTAATAAATTGAATGGATCTGATATTTTCTGTAATCTTGCGAAATTATGTCAGAAGAAGGCGGCATAAGTGGTATAAAGAAGCTGAGGGGATCGTCAGACTACCCGAACTGGAAGTTCTTGGTGCGGAATTACCTAGAGAATAAAAACTGGTGGGATGTAATTTCGAAAGACGCCGTTAATGCGGACGTAGATAGGAAGGCACGAACAACTATATGCTTGTTGTTGGAACCAGAGTGCTTTACCCATGTTTACAATGCGAAAACTGCGAAGGAAGCCTGGGACAGTCTACAGGGAGCCTACGAAGATAAAGGCTGGGGAAGACGCATCCACATACAGCGAGAGCTTTTCAACTGTAAGTTAGAAAATTTTAATTGTATGGAGAGCTACATATCGAAAGTCACATTCTTTGCACAACAATTGCATGATATTGATGCTGGAATCCCTGAGGATTGGATAATTTCAATTTTGCTTGGTGGATTGACTGCTGAGTACAGCCCACTTATAATGGCTGTAGATAACAGTGGCCAAGAGATCACTTTAGAGCAAATTAAAATGAAGTTGTTGCAAGAAGGAAGTAGACAGAGCAAGATGAACACAGACTACGAGCAAGCTTTTGTGACACGTAAAGGACAGAACGATGCCAGATCTACAAGCAAAACTAACGATCGTAAGCAGAAGTTCGTCTACAAGTGTTTCAAGTGCCACAAGCCAGGACATAAGGCATCTGAATGTAAAGAGCGAGTCAAGACCGCGAATGTCTGCCTGAACACCAAGGAGGCGATCAACAAGGACAAATGGTATCTTGACAGCGGGTGCTCTAATTCCATGACTCATGACCGGAGCAAGTTGGTGTCCTATAGACCTGAAAAGGGCAACATGAAAATCTCTGTTGCGAATGGCGAGAAGTTATTGGTCAAAGGTCGAGGGAACGCTGAACCTCAAGTCGGCAAAAACGAAAAATTGATTTTGAATAATGTTTTACATGTTCCCGACCTTTCAATGAACTTGATATCGGTTAGCGATTTGACCAAGAAAAATTGTTCGATTAATTTTGACAAAGGAGGTTGCACTATTCAAAATAAGAACCGAATTATTGCAAGCTGTCAAGAAGTTGACGGAATTTACGAGTTGACAGAAAAGAAAAACAACGTCGTAAATGTGACAATGTCAAACCAAAATGGGCAAAATGTAAACATTTCGAACATTTGGCATAAACGTTTAGGCCATTTAAGCCGAAATTATATGGCCGAGATGCAGAAAATTGTAACCGGTATGGAATTTAAGAGTTCTGATTTGTGCGAACCGTGCATTCCGTGTATTGAAGGAAAGACATGCAAGAGTCCCTTTAAGAACAAAGGTACGAGAGCGAACGGGATCCTACAAATCGTACACAGCGATATTTGCGGACCAGTTGAGGAACCTTCGTTCGGAGGTGCGAGGTTTGTTCTCCTCTTTATCGATGATTTTACTCGAAGGACGCATGTTTACTTTTTGAAACATAAGCATGAGACGTTCGATAAGTTTCGTGAATACAAGGCGGAACTCGAGAACGAGACAAGTAAATCTATACGAGTTTTAAGAAGTGACGGAGGCGGAGAGTACTGTAATGGAAAATTTAAATCTTTTTTGAAGTCCGCAGGAATAAAACATCAGACGACGGTACCTTACACGCCGGAACAAAACTCTGTCGCAGAGAGATCGAACAGGACGATTATTGAAAAGGCTCGGACCTTATTGTCGGAGGCGAAGCTCCCCAAACAATATTGGGCGGAAGCTGTAAATACCGTAGTGTATTTGAAAAATAGAAGCCCAACAAAAGCTGTGAAAGGGGCAGTACCTGAAGAGCTTTGGACAGGCAAGAAGGTAGATGTCAGCCATCTACGAATCTTTGGTTGTTTGGGATATCGACTTATACCCAAAGCAAAGCGTCGGAAATTGGATATGAAGACAGAACCAATGATATTCATCGGATACCCAGATAATCAAAAGGGTTACCGTTTGATGAATCCGAAGACGCATGAAGTTATCACTGCAAGAGATGTGATATTTTTAGAAAATGATTTTCTACACAATGGAAAGGACGAAAAGCGGTCACAGGTTATCATCAACCTTAACACAGACTGTGAACAAGAGGCTATCATCAATCTTAACACAGACTGTGAACAGTCCAGCGAACCACGATCGACATTGGAGAGTCATGAAGTGTTCCGCGATGCTGTTGACGACATCGTAAGGAGTCCTGAACCTGATATACAACAGCCGGTACCGAATGAGGTGTTCACAGAACTTGTGATTATACCGGACCTGCAAGAAAGGCGGTATCCTCAGAGAGAACGCAGAGAAGTTGACCGATACGGTTGTAACGTTATGTGTGCTACGGAAGGTAACTATGACGGCGATCCTGTGACTATTGGAGAAGCTTTGGCACGACCTGATAGTGACTTATGGCAGAAAGCGATAGACGAAGAGCTTATGTCATTAAAGGAGAACCAGACTTGGACCTTAGTCGACCTTCCAGCTGATAAGAAACCTATCCAGTGCAAATGGGTATTCAAAATCAAGAAAGACAGCGACGGCAAGGTAACGAAGTATAAGGCTAGACTTGTAGCGAAAGGGTTTACACAGGTATGTGGGGTAGATTATACTGAAACTTATTCTCCAGTAGTTAGAAGCTCTACTTTACGATTGTTGTTCTCGTTGGCTGCTGAATACGATTGGTTTATTGACCAATGGGATGTCACGACTGCGTTTTTGTACGGGAAAATAAAAGAGGACATTTACATGCTTCAACCGAAAGGAGCAGTCGCCAAAGGTCAAGAAACCAAGGTATGCAAGCTGCAGCGATCTCTGTATGGTTTGAAACAAGCCTCAAATGCTTGGTTCAAAGAATTAGATAAAGAAATGTTGAATTTAGGCTTTATACAATCAAAAATAGAACCTTGTTTGTACCAAAAACAGCTTAAAGATGATAAGAAGTTAATAGTAGTAATTTACGTTGATGACATTTTTGTATTCGGAAACTGTGAAGTAGAAAAGCAAAAATTAAAATCGAGCTTGCTTGACAAGTTTAAGGTGAAGGATTTAGGCGCGGCTAGGCATGTTTTAGGCATGAGACTGAGACGAGAGAAAGGTGTTATTCATCTCGATCAGGAGCAGTTTGTTCTGGACATTTTAAATGACTTTAACATGACAGACGCTAAGCCGGTTACTACCCCGATGGAAGTGGGAATGAAATTGGAGAGGTCGACAAGTTCTCACTGTCAGCTGCCGTATCAAAGTTTGGTAGGTTGTCTAAATTATTTAGCCTGTAACACGCGACCTGACATATCTCACGCAGTAAGTGTACTTTCCCAGTTCAATAACTGCTACGGTGAAATACACTTTAAGTGTGCGAAACGGGTGCTAAGGTATTTGAAAGGTACGTCAAATCTGTGTCTTACTTTTCAGAAATCAGGTGTTTTAGACTTACGCGGCTATGTGGACGCAGATTGGGGTGGAGCGCTTGATAGAAAATCATTCACGGGTTTAATTTTTAAATTAGGCAGAAATATTGTTTCCTGGCAGAGATGGGCATTAATCGATTAATATTTTAGTTAACTAATCAATCGACTAAAAATATCAATCGTCATTTTGTAGTTGCGATTAATTTAGTTGCGATTGAATTAGTTGTGAGAATATTCGACTAACAACTAAATTAGTTTTAGTTTCAATCGACTAAATTTCACGATTAAATCTATATTAAAACTACGTAGTCGCTCGTTTTTGCATTTTTTATCTTACAATATGTAACTACAAGTAGGTATGTATGTAACATTGGAGGTACTCGTATGTTGTATGTAACACTTGTAACTATGTTAGTTTGGGTAGAATTTTGCGACTTATTTTGAAGCAGATATCTTCAACCGATTGAGCTAAAATTATGTATACACATTTAATTTGAAATGCTTGAATGACAATGCAATATTATGGGCCATAATATTATTATCTAAATATATAAAAGAAGAAACTGACTGACTGACTGACTCAACTGACTGACTGACTGATCTATCAACGCGCAGCCCAAACCGCTGGTTCTAGAGATTCCAAATTTGGCATGTAGGTTCCTTATAAGTTGTAGGGGTGCACTAAGAAAAGATTTTTCAAAATTCAACCCCTAAGGGGGTGAAATGGGAGTCCAAAGTTTGTATGGAGAAACAAGATTACTTAGACTATTTTATTCGAATTCGAAACTTCACAGGAGTAATCCTAACGATAAATTAGAAAACACGTGTTTCAGGTTTTTTGAAAATTCAACCCCTAAAAGGGGGCCACATTCCCCACAACAAAGTCTGAAAATCGTCATGGGTGTCGTTTCTATGGTTTATAGGGTCGCTGATTACAAAAAAAAACCACGATTTTAAAATCCAACATGGCGGACGTGAAATACCATCTCCCCTATTGGGATGCGATGGGGTTGAAATGTCTAAATATCAATATGGTTGTCGTTTTTATGGTTTTTTTTGGACGTTAATTACGAAAATGGCATCGATTTTGAAATTTAACATTGTGGACATGAACATTTTTGAAAGTATTTGTGCCAAATTGCAATTCAATTCGAACATATGGGTCAAACTGAGAAGCACCTTTTCTGTAGACGGTTGGAATTACTTTTAGTACGCGGGCGAAGCCGCGGGCAAAAGCTAGTAACGATATATTGGTAACGACAAATTGCGAAAAACTGCTGTGTTTACAAATCGGAAACAATAAAGTAGGTTGGTGCATTATTCATAATTTGAATTATACGATACTGAGTCAATCTTAGAATTCTTAGACATAGAAATTATCAATATTTTGCAGTCTCTGTCAATAGTAAAACACTTTTTAGTGTCACCCGGTGACAAAACAATGGGATAATCCTACTTACCTGGAAGTTGTTTGTTGCATTTTGGTGCAAGTGCCGACGCATCTTCTAAAAATAACACGTTCTATTGAATGACACATCTGCATGTTGTTTATTATCTACGCGGTCTATTTTGTTTTCAGCGTGTGGTCATTAAAAATATTTAAACCTCTTTGTATAGTAGAAAGTATTTAAAATCAGGATTCTCACTTCATTTATTGATAATTTTTGCTCTTAATTATTATTTTTAATATTGCAAGACTAACCTTATATAGTTTAACTAATTACATATCATGGTTGCTTTTATATTTAATTTACAAAGTTTAATTTATATAATTGTGCTTTTTTTTAGTGTTATTTCACTAATGCACAAAGTACCCGGTTTTTAATTACCCTTACATAAGATACATTTATTCCAATTTCAGAGAGATTAGTAGCAAAATAATAGTTAGAACAGAGATCTCACTCCTTAGAAATGGTCAAAATATCGTAAATAATACATGACTATTTTATTTTTAAACATACGTTAAGATGTCCTAATCAGTCTGTCAACATAGCCATACCGAGGTTTTCTATTCAATTTTCTTCTAACATTAGTCGCAAAGAATTTAGTCTAACTAATTAGTCGATTACAAAATTTAGTTGTCCGAAATCAATCGGCAACTAATTTAGTTGCAACTAAATTAGTTGCACTCTGTACAACTACAATTGATCAATCGTCGTTTTCAATCGTCAATCGCAACTAATTCTTGTAATTTTAGTTGTTAATCGTTAGTCGATTACATTTTGCCCATCTCTGTTTCCTGGGAGAGCAAGAAGCAAGCAACGGTTAACTTGAGCTCTACAGAATCGGAATACGTAGGACTGAGTCAGGCTTCAAAGGAAGCACTTTACTTACGAAGCTTACTTAATAGTTTGACTGCTGTAGACGGTAAACCTGTCATCATTTTTAATGACAATCAGTCGGCACATAAAATAGTTGCTAATAAGATGATGCATAATAGAACAAAGCACATTGATATAAAGTATCATTTTATTCGTGAGTGTGTACTGGCAAATAAAGTTGAAATAAAGTACATGCCAACTGATAAAATGATAGCGGACATCTTAACAAAGAGTGTTAATGGCCCGAAAATAAAAGATTTTTTGAAAGATTTGTCGCTATCAAATTATTCTTTTAAGAGGGCGAATTAGTGTTAGATTCATTAGTGTTAGATGTTAGATATGGTGTAATGTTTATCTAAAGTGATTTGTGTAGGAGAGTTATAGAATAATTTTATTATTATGTTTTCGTTATGCATATTTAATTGTACGTAATAGATTAAGAGGGCGTATTGGAGGTCGCATATGTGTAGTGGCCATAAGTAATCTTTATTACGACATGCCTGTCACGATTTGAATATACATAGAAACCGTTTGTTTACGTTCCTTATGTATTGTCACTTGGTAAAAATAAACAGACCACGAAACAACTAGCGTATCACTAAACTCTGCTGCAGTGTTAATTTATACACATTATAGTAAATTTACATTATTACTAAGGCTCCGCTGTCCGTCCGTCTGTCAGTAGGCTGTACCTATCTCATGATCTCATGAACCGTGACAGTTAGACAGTTGAAATTTTCACAGATGATGTTGCCGCTATTACAACCAATACTAAAAGACAGAATAAAATAAATATTTAAGGGGGCTCCCACACAACAAATGAGATTTTTTGCCGTTTTTATAGATAATGGCACGGAACCCTTCGTGCGCGAGTCTGACTCGCACTTGGCCGGTTTTAATTTTTTTTTATGGCATGTCTGCAAGATTACACGCTGAGTATTTGTTACGATAGTTGTCTGTCAGTATTTATATTTAAGTATGAGCAATAAACAGTACCTATGTATTAAATCGGTATAAAATACACATACTTGTTTATAAATGGGCCATTTATTAACATTAATTATCAGTTGCGTTAGTATTAAGGCGGTATTATAACTTCGTACTTCGCGCCTTTAAGTTGTCATTCAGCCAATATAGAGACACAGAAATTGCCCAACATATTGGCAAATACTTTTATCATAATATGCCTTTGTATATACATTGTGTACTCTCCAATAAATGAAATAAAAGCAGAGTAATTATGACAAAGGGGCACGAGGTCGCGTCATGGTTGTAGAACTTAAGTAGTTAGGTATGGTTTGGAAAATACAAATTGGCCGTGTGATATCTAATTAAAAATAGATCTTTTGTTCCGCGTAAAGACTTACCGGTCAATGGGTACTCTAAAGTATTTTATGTATCATTAATTCCTAAACACCTGAGAGTTGGAGTGACTCAAGTCCATTTCAGTAATCACGTGTTTTGTTTATTTAATATGAAACAGTGTTAAAAATATGTAGAAAAGAAGATCAATATAAACTTTAATGCTGCAGCCTATGTCCCACCTGTTGGATCTATTGTCACAAACATCTACTAAACTACTACTACTGTTTGTCCCTTTCTTACGGATTTAAATATCGGAGTGACAGATAAAGACAAATTTTAACGGCATTTTAGCTAAAATAGGTTTGTTCAACATTTTACTTGATAGGTTAAATTAGAACAGCATGTTTTAAGTTTCCTATGTCCAAGAGAAGAAATGCGTTGATTCCCAACACATTATTATGCAAACGAAGTCGCGGGTATAGCTAGTGTAATAAATAAATGCATGTATAATATTACTACTACTAAAAATCACATCAATACGACGCTCCGTTGCGACGTGAAAGAAGGACAAACATACAAACAAACAAACACACACAGTTTCGCATTTATATTAGTAAGGATTACCCCATGTTGACATAAGTTCGATTTCATGGAACGCTTGGCGTGAGAAAACTTATTATAGAATTTATCTGAACTAGATACCAGATTATAATCATCGAGTAATATAACTTTGTAGTTAGACTACAACTCCATAAAAAATAAAGTATAATTTTATTATACCGACTCCTTAGGTGTTTGTTCCGCGATAATCTGTCATTTGTACGAATAAAATTAATTATTCATATCCATGAAATTACAATGAGTTTAAGTATACATAAAATACTTTTGCTTGCTCGAAAAGGGCTTCATAATGCGCAGACATACAGAGCTGTAATAGCCTGTGTTACGCCCACGGGCGTAATGGTTTTTTTCTTAAATTGTATCTGTCACTCTTGCGGCAGTTACAAAGCAAAAAGGTTTTATATCAAATACGATGTCTGAAAACGTATTTATAAATTAAACTTAAAAAACGACTTAAACATGTTTAACTGAATTATATACAGATTTAATATGTTGTTATTTAGTGTCTATGTAAAATGTTTTTAAGTGTTTTCAAATCGTGGCTGTATACCGAAGGGTCTTTGCCATACGCGCCTCACGTCAAATTCAACAAAATGGACGACTGACATGTTGCAGTTTTTATTACGATTTGTATTCATTTCATCTAAAATGTATTTGTTTCCTCGCAAATGTGATGAAAAACATTGTGTATAACACGGGCGTAAAAATATTGCAAACTCGAGTCATCAAAAGACTCTTCTGATAGACTCTTGTTCGCAATATTCCACTTACGCCCCTCGTTAAACAATCTACTATTACGTTATCAATAGAACTTAGTCAAATAAATATATCCCATCCCTTTTTAGGGTTCCGTAGTCAACAAGGAACCCTTATAGTTTCGCCATGTCCGTCTGTCCGTCCGTCCGTCTTCGGCTTAGCTCAGTAACCATTACTACTGGAAAACTGTAATTTGGCATGGGTATATCAGTAATTTAAATCTTAAAAAAAAAAACTTTTTTATGGTAAGTACCTCCCCTACACCTGAAGCGGGGATGTAAGTTTTTTTTCTCGTAAATTTTTGAACGAGCTATCCAACGATACTCCATGTATCGTTGGATAGCTGACTAACTGAGAATGTAAATAAAAACGTGGCAGTAGTACATAATATATAATGAATTTAAAAGGAAAACTATCACGGCTAAGTAGGCATAACTAGTTACCGAGCAATAGTCGACCAGCTTAAAATGTACTTATTAGTTTATCATTTAAGTGTTTCATTTGAGTGTCGAAAAACCGGACTGAGTCGAACGGGCGGTTCTTTTAGACGGCCATTTTTTTCGGCTGATTGTGTATTTAGTTACTTATATACTATATCAATGATAACACGATACAAAACAATGCAATTTGCTGTAATTAGAATCGCAATAAAGCTATTTTTATTTACCAACCATGACCTCAGACTTGAACGGAACTAGCAATTACAAAATAAGAGGAATTACGTAGTATATCTTAGTGCCGCTATTTAAACTAACCTTTAATAATGCTTATACCATTATGTTCTACAGTATTGACGTGGTATTGACGGATTGATTGATTGACGAGATTGGCAACTTTAAAATATCACAACATACAGATAATTGGTTTATGAACCATTAACATAATTTATTCGTGGTCATTGGTCAATAAAATACGGTGAATGTTGTAAACCATAATTACTCCATTACCACGTGCTTTTTAGGGTTCCGTAGTCAACAAGGAACCCTTATAGTTTCGCCATGTCCGTCTGTCCGTCCGTCTTCGGCTTAGCTCAGTAACCATTCATCATCATCATCATCATATCAGCCGAAAGACGTCCACTGCTGGACATAGGCCTCCCCCAAAGAGTGCCACAATGACCGGTCCTGCGCCACCCTCATCCAGCGGACTCCCACAGTAACCAATTCTACTAGAAAACTGTAATTCGTCATGGGTATATATAAATCAATCAACGCCGATAAAACTACAATAAAATCTTGAAAACATTTTTTTTTAGGGTACCTCCCCTACATATAAATTGGTGATGTAATTTTTTTTTCTCGTTAAAGCAATGGTGTGGGGTATCGTTGGATAGCTCGTTCAAAAATATTATGGGTTTTTTACATCCATTTTTCAAATCAGTAATGCGTTTGCGAGGTATTGGGCTTTAAGCCCTAATTTTTGTTCGAGTCAATGCATGTGTCCCCCCCCCCTGCCGGCTAAATGGCTACTACTGGGGATGTGAAAAAATTCGTGGTAGTACATATTATTATAACGAATTTAAAAGGAAAACTATCACGGACAAGTAGGCATAAGTAGTTACCGAGTAATAGTAGACCAACTTAATGTGTACTTGGATAGGCCAATTTTCGTACAAATTCGGCCGACGTAATCGCACCGCACGTCGATGTACCTAACTAAGACAGACATGTAACTACGGAACCCTCCACTGCGCGTAGCCCGACACGCACTTGGCCGGTTTTTCAAGAAGAACGTGATCCTATTAATTTATTAAATACTCTTGATTTGTTAATATCCCCTTAGCACTTTCCCGGTTATGCCTTCAAGGAGCCCAAGGTCCGCGTTGGCACCTAATCCCAAGATTTGGCATAGGTACTAGTTTTACGAAAGCGACTGCCATCTGACTTTCTAACTTAGAGGGAAGACTTCCCTGTAACCTTTTAGGGTGTAGACCAGTTTCCTCACGATGTTTTCCTTCATCGAAAAGCCACTGTAAAATATGAAATGATATTGCGTACGTAAGTTTTTAGAAAAACCCAGTGTTACAGCGGGTTCGCTTCGCACCCGCGACTGCCGGATTTAAAGTCACGTGATTGGTATTCATGTCAATTTTATTTTGTTTTAAGCTAGGGCCTGAAAACCTCTTTGCGCCTCCACCAATTTTAAATGTAGTGTAGCCAAATTGCGCTGGGTGTGGCAACAGATACGGGGATATTTCAACCTGAAAGTGATACAGAAAATAAACTCAACCCCGCACTCTTATTGAAATTATACTCTTGATGCTTCTTTTCGTTAAGCTGGGCATTCAACAAATGAATGCGTCCAAATCTTCTGTATCCATCACAACTATCATCAGATTAAACTGAGACATACTTGTTATATAAGATGTGTATAAATGTTATTTAAGATCTTGACAAAAATTTGACATGTAAAACTACGTTTTATCAAGGAATAAATGAAATGAAATGAAATTACGTGTGTGCCATAACACTCCATTGTTACCGAGCTTACATAATTAGGTAATTAGGTATATCAAAAAGTGTTCATACCGTAAAGTGGCTGGTAAAAACTAAAAACAGAAATTGTTTGTGGAACGAGCATGTGAAACACGTTGAAATCAAGTTTTTGTTAGATTGAGTTACTTAATAAAATACCTACTTATTCTAATGTTAAGTTGAAACAACTTTTTATTCTGAACAGACTTCAAAAAAGAAAAAGTTTCTCATTTCGTCGGAATCTTTTATATTTTATCTATGTTCCTCGACTACTTAGACATGGACGATTCGGAAAATTCTTTTTTTTTTGAAAGGGTATCCTCCCGGTAGTCCCGTGATCATCAGGTCAGGATCTGAAGATGAAATCATGGACAAATGTGGAATTGTTCACGGTGGCATATGGCTTAGCGGAGTACTGAGTTGAAGTCGGTTAAAACTTTTTTTTAAAGTAAATCATCATTATTCAAAAAAAAAAAACGCTTTTGCAGTAGTATGACACACAGTATTATACTTGTTGAGCAACCCCCGCGCTTGATTTATTTCCTCATTTAAGTATAATAAATAAATAATAAATAAATATTAGGGGACAATCTGACACAAATCGACCTAGTCCCATAGTAAGCTCAATAAGGCTTGTGTTATGGGTACTAGACGACGATTTATTTAATAGATATTAATACTTAAATACATAGAATACATCCATGACTCAGAAACAAATATTCATGCTCATCACACAAATATTTGCCCTTACCGGGATTAAGTATATAAAATAAATTCCTTATATACCTCAGGTTCATCAAACATATGAGTATTTTTTTTTTCTTAATAGACACCAGTGGCTTAGCGGAGTACTGAGTTGAAGTCGGTTAAAACTTTGTTTTTAAAGTAAATTATCATTATTTTTATTTAAATAAACGCTTTTGCGGTAGTATGTCACACAGTATAATACTTGTTGATACATATTTGGCAACTTCCGCGCTTGTTTTATTTCCTCATTTAAGTATGTTGTGTAATAAATTCCTTATTTACCTTAGGTTCATCAAACCTACGAGTATCTTTTATTTCTTAATAGACACCTTTAATTCAATTCTCAAATCATTTACAGTTTAATAAATATAAAAACAAACCATATTCACATAAACCACATCCATGCATAATTGGCTTTTAAATCTCATCTCAATCTTCATCTAATTTCACTATTTATTAAGTGACTAGTTACTTATCATTGGATTTTTTTTTGTATTTTATTTATTGTGATCTAATAAAAAATAAAGTCTTTGAAATATAATTTAGGATAGTTTAGTTTAAGAATGATAGTTGTCGTTACTATTAATTTGATGAATAACTACTGCTTATCTCTAACAATTTACTACAAACATAGATAATCAAATTGATAACTTCGCTTTTTTTGAAGTCGGTTAAAAATGATTGTTGATGTATAAACTCCTTAACAATGTACGCTACCTCTACGCCATGTGTTCCAAAATTTACGGCCTGACCCATGTGTTGAGGCCCAACACTAACTTTTACCCTTTTTCAACATTTGATACAATAGGTCGCTTGTGCACTTGTAAGTACTATCGACAACACAGCTAGCTGACCATCCGTGCACTTTATGTGCATTGTAATAAGGTTCTATATACATACAGGATGGTCAGTTTGTGTTGGCGTTTGTACAGTCGAGGAAATTGAATGTTTAGCACTTTTGGACCTTAACGTCATTCTAATAGAGTTGACATGTGCCAAACATTCAATTTCCTCGACCGTACATTCTGTGACGGCGCAAACGCCGCGACGTATAAGTGAGGTTAGTTGTTTTCTTGGGCTTAGTTAGTAGTGTACCTTCTTACAGTTTAGTGAAAAAATCAAGTTGTGTGCCAAAGTGATACCCTGTAAGTACTTATTCCCCTAGTTGGGCTGGTTTGCCAATACGGCAAAATTTAACAAAATACGCTGTCCTAGTCACGCGTGCGCTTAATATGCGGAAATCGGCATATTTTTTTTTTTCTACTCCGGTACTGTTATGTGCCATTAATCATTATTAACTAACTCTAATACAAATACACCGATAATAAGTCCTCGAAAACTCTATACATAATTAACATCGAACTTACAGTATGGGTCTGCGTTAAATATAATTTAACCCTTAATCGCTTTAATATCGACACAATATCTAGTTATAAGCAGCTCCTGTGGTAAATAAATTCTATTATGCGGACAATATTACCTTTTAAGCTGATAATTATTCTTACATTATATAGTGTACCAGAAGAGCTACAGCTGTTTAAACTGGGGACGCCATCAAAACATAAATAATTTGATTTCATAGGTATTACATCAAATATTTTATCGTTGTACTTTGTAAATGTCTTAAGAATAAGTAACTAGTCACAATACAACCATTTTAATTTTCAGTAGAAAAGTATTGTTGATACAAAAATCGCGGTTTTAGGTCAAATAACTTTTTGATTAATTTCTATTATTATTCATTATTTCGAGGGCGCGTGAGTTTATTGCTATTAATTTACCTATATACAGGGCGTCCCAAACTTATGGGACATGAAGGGGAAGTACCTTAAATATCGTAGATATTGAATTTTGCTCAAAGAAGACTTTATGTTATTTTGAAAAGTTAGTAATTCTGCATTCATAGATTTTCTAAAAATTACTTGCGTCGTCTGGGAATCGAACCGACTTAAATGTCAAAAAAAATCACCCTACTTTTATGATGCCAATCGAAAGAATAGCTAAAAAATAATTACTCTGCTTAAGTAACATAACATGTAAAGATCTTAAAACTCTTAAAAGTAAAGCATATAGCGAAATACTATGTTTTGCCGGTTGACGTACCAATATTTTATATTTTTTTATTTGTTCATGCACTGTCCCATTACCTATTATGATATCAAAATCTAAAATAAAATATTAATAACCAAATCAAAAATATAAATTACAGTGCAACACCTGCGATCTGGGGCATTCACGAATTCACCGCCCTAGGTACGTAATGTACTATTTTGTTTTAATAATAGTGTTAACTTTTTCTTAAGTGGTCCACTTTCTAAATCTTGTATGATGCTTGAAATTTTTTTAAATATTAGCAGTTTTACATGCTTTGTGACGCAACATACTTTCATACTGTAGTCTTGTAGAGAGCCTTCGTGTTTCGGCAACTTTATTATAAAGATTACATTTTACAAAAATAGCTACTTCTAAAATATACATACAAGGGAATGTCAAGATTTTTAGTTGTTTGTAATATGGAATGCAACTATCTGTAATTTTTAATCCACAGATAGCTCGGACGCACCTTTTTTGAGCCTTGAATACTGACTCCTTATCAACTAAATTGCCCCAAAAAATATTATAATTTGGAAAGCTTGTAAAGAGCAAAATCAGTTTTTTTTTACACAGGTCTTGTACATGGTATTTCCACGTGAGCTGACTGTCAATAAGTAAGCCCAAGAATTTAGCCACTCCCACCGTTGCTATATTATTCCCTTTATAATTATTACTACTATCTTTTAATTTAGTTCGTTGATTAAAGTGCATTACATTTGTTTTAGTCAAATTAATTACTAGATTATGATTGTTCAGCCACATTAGTTAGTCAGTTCTTGTATTATTGATGTTATGTTCATAGTCAAAAAAGGTATTATATTTTAAAATAGTTGTGCTGTCATCTGCAAACAAAATCATCGGATGAGAAATGGCTTTTACGACGAAATATATCAAGAATAACAGAGGTCCTAGTACACTTCCCTGCGGTACACCATAACTGACATACTCGTATCTTGCATCTGATAAAAGCACTTTGTGGGTCATGCTTTTAACAGGTTCTAGTTAATTCAGTATATTGCGACCGGTTGGAGAGGTAGGACTTTATGAGTTCTAGTATGTTTCCTCTGATACCATAAGATAAGCATTGAGTTTGACTGGGAGTATGACTGGGAAGGAAAAAGGACACACAGTATTTATCCCCAGAATACCATGATCTCTACTGAATTGCCATTCCAATTTATAAGACTGCAATTTCCAATCAAATTAGCCTATAAAGATAGATTGTGAATAGTTTATATTTCCGTATTTCCGAATGAAACTGACGAATCATTTGCATCTAGTAAAAATAAGATTTATTGTTGTCATTTATAATCTATACCAATTCAAATAAAGAACTCCGTACTTTATGAATGTTTGTTTTTAGTGTTCCATATTTAAAGCTGATACATTGACCAAAGGTTAATAAACCAAATAGAGGCGTCATAGTTATCACACTTATCCATTATTTATATAGTGTTCCCATATTCAGCTTTGTGCAATTGTTTTGTTTGTATAAGTGCGCGTGAGCGTGTGCTATACTTTTTTGGCTTGGTTGAAAACCGGCTTCACTAGGTTTTTCGTAATGCTCTGTCTATCTTTTTTCTTGGTCTGAGGTTATCGCTCGCGGATTCCAAAAATTTAAAGTTATTAACACAACACAGTAAAGTAAAGTATAAGTAACTAGCCCTTACACAACACACAACAGTAAGTGGCAGTGGGCTAGGCACATTGCACGCAGAACCGATGATGGCCATTGGGGCGGAAAGGTTCTCGAGTGGCGACCACGTACCGGAAGGCGCAGCGTGGGTAGACTCCCTACAAGGTGGACCGATGACCTGGCCCCGTATCATGGTCGGCCTTATCACGCAATAAGTGACAAGATAAGAGCCTCGTCTCGTTCTATCGAACGGTGTCAGCCAGTAACGGACGCTCTATCTAGTCACTTATCGCGTGATAAGGCAGACCATGATACGGGGCCTGGTAAAGGTCGCGGGAGTCCGCTGGATGCGGGTGGCGCAGAACTCGTCATTGAGGCACTCTTTGGGGGAGGCCTATGTCCTGCAATGGACGTCTTTCGGCTGATATGATGATGACGCATCAATATCGATGAATATTTTGGATTTTGTAATTAAACGACCGACGAACGTTTTGAGAACTAAAAAAAAAAAACGAATGAATCTTCTTATGATGCGGTTTTGTTTGGGTAACTACAACACACAAAATTAATAATACTATGCATAAGATTTCATTTCAACACTACAAGCAGCTTTTGGTGTTCTATATTTTAACAGTTCTACATATTCTTGACTCTATTTGGTTAAAATCTAGAAACAAAATAGGATCAAAGTACGAGGTTGTTTATTAGATTTAAAATTGGAATACCGAGCAGAGTAGTGAATCGTATTGTTGCCTTGTACCATTCAAGTTTGAGATCTTGCTGCGAAAATGTTGAACCCGACACCTAAAAAATGAGATGAGCAGCAGTTTAGTTAGTAGTAGTTGCTTCAATATCAGGAGATAAAGTATGAATCATTTAAAATAACGGAATATACGGAACACTAATTGCTGAGTTCCGACTCGCACTTGGCCGATTTTTTATTTCAATGCCAATTTACGTTGTAAGGGTGTTATGACAGAAATCAATTCTTAGGGTGCGCCTGGTATACAATTTTGACTACTTACGCTGCTATATATTTAGTAATTTATTTGCAACCATGTAACTTAAAACTAAGATACACGGACCCGGAAGGGTGTAGCAACAATTTAAAATACTACTTGCACAGTTCGTTCAAATTAAAACTAGGCATATAAATATCAGGAAAGACGTTTACTTACATCAAATAACTTAACAGTTAACATTCTATGAACTAATATCTTCCATATACTTTGCTATGGAATAGTAGCACTTCTATTAGCTTTTCATCACACTTGCTCGAAAAGGGCTTCATAATGCGCAGACATACAGAGCTGTAATAGCCTGTGTTACGCCCACGAGCGTAATAGTTTTTTTCTTAAATTGTATCTGTCACTCATGCGGCAGTTACAAAGCAAAGAGGTTTTATATCAAATACGATGTCTCAAAACGTATTTATAAATAAATTTAAACTTAAAAAACTACTTAAACATGTTTAACTGAATTATTTACAGATTTAATATGTAGTTATTTAGTGTCTATGTAAAATGTTTTTAAGTGTTTTCAAATCGTGGCTGTATACCGAAGGGTCTTTGCCATACGCCCCTCACGTCAAATTCAACAAAATGGACGACTGACATGATGCAGTGTTTATTACGATTTGTATTCATTTCATCTAAAATGTATTTGTTTCCTCGCAAATGTGATGAAAAACATTGTGTATAACACGGGCGTAAGAATATTGCAAACTCGAGTCATCAAAAGCCCTCCGCCTTCGGCGTCGGGCTTCTGATAGACTCTTGTTCGCAATATTCCACTTCCGCCCCTCGTTAAACAATGTACTATTACGTATAGAGTGCGTAACTAATAGTCCATTATCACCTTTGACCTTGCAGCGGTGTCGATGTTGTCCAATATACGATGTTGCGTGGGTCATCATGAATTTGGTAATAAGTAGTCTCAATTAATCAATAATGCATGTCGAAGTTTCTGGATCGGTGACCACTTTGATTGGTCTCTAACTACTGTATTGAAATGGAATTGCGTTATGAATGCGATAAATAGAATTAAAGCTCTTTTTGCAAGACGCTTTGTCTCTCAAGCATGCATCATCAAACGCTACCGAATTAGCATTCCATATTATTGTATGGCTTTGGAAGGTTAAGAATATTAGCAAATCTACTTAATGCGTATTCGGTAACGTAAACGTAGCGTGTAGGTACGTCAAAGGTGACGATGACGGCTTGGCGTTGACTTTAATTAACGCCTTGGCGATGACTTCGGTCTTAAGCGACCTGCGGCAGCGTTTTTCTGTTCATTGCGCGGTTGAGACGCGCAACGCACTGTGGTTAGTTGGGATCACGCGCAATTAATTAGAAAAACCGCTGCCGCAGGTCGCTTAAGAACAAAGTCGTGGCCAAGGCGTAAGAGGAAACATAAGGTCGAGACAATTGAGAAATAGGTATTTGTAAAATGTATTGCTGTCGCGCCAACCTCAAGCCTCCCCCCGCAGAGCGCGATCTATGTTTTCCTTTTTAGGGTTCCGTACCCAAAGGGTAAAAACGGGACCCTATTACTAAGACTTCGCTGTCCGTCTGTCTGTCTGTCACCAGCCTGTACCTCAAGAACCGCGATAGCTAGACAGTTGAAATTCTCACAGAAGATGTATTTCTGTAGCCGCTATAACAACAAATACTAAAAACAAAATAAAATAAATATTTGAGGGGGGGCTCCCATACAACATACGTGTTTTTTTGCCGTTTTGACTGTCACCAGGCTGTATCTCAAGAACGGCGATTGCTAGACAGTTGAAATTTTCACAGATGATGTATTTCTGTTGCCGCTATAACATCAAATACTAAAAACAAAATAAAATAAATATTTAAGGGGGGCTCCCATACAACAAACGCGATTTTTTTGCCGTTTTTATAGATAATAGTACGGAACCCTCTGTGCGCGAGTCCGACTCGCACTTGGCCGGTTTTTCTAATAATCTAGTCAAAATTGTTTTCTGGATGTTTGAACATAGCAGAAAATCTGGCATTTTTCTTAGGTTTTTGAAGGTATATCTCTATTAAGAATAAATTTATGAAAAAAAGGAAAACATAGGAACATGTCAATATCGATATTTATGTAGCCATAGATTTATGGAAAAAGAAATATTACTCTACTGGCATTATCCAGGGAGAAAATAGGGGACTACGTTTGTATGGAAAAACGGCCCTTGTGTTTCCTCTTAAGGGCACAGTGCACGTTGTATAAAACCTCGTGCGTCAGTTAGTCGATTTTCCTGCAGACAATCACAAATTTAAATCCTTACTAATATTATAAATGCGAAAGTGTGTTTGTTTGTCCTTATTTCACGTCTCAACGGAGAGTCGTATTGATTAGATAGTTTAGAAGCTAGAGAGTGACATATGCTACTTTTTCCGGCGGGAAAACATCTAATTCCCACGGGAAAATTCAATATGTTCCATAACCACGCGGGCGAAGCCGCGGGCATCAGCTCGTATAAAATGAAGTGCACCCTGATAGTTTTTAAGTATCGTACGTTAGGCTTGTTTAAGTTCCTGAGATAATTACATGCTGACAGAACATCCCTCGTATTTTAAAACACGTGGCGAAGTTCTCGAAAGGCAAACACGGCAAAAAATTATGAACCTTTTGTATCACCTTTTGCTCGAAGTCACAAAATTATATAAAAAAAAAACGTGTACAATATGTGCATTGTTATTTACAACCACCTGCCAGAGGAAAAAAAGATGTTAGCGGGAAACGCCTTTAAAAGCAGTCTACCAACTGGCTTCTGGAGCGGTGTTTTTATAGCGTTTTTTATAGGCGTATCTCGAGCATCAATAGTATTAGAATTTGTAGTATTTAGTTATATAATTTTATTCTGCCTCTTTGACGATTATTATGCAAATAATGCCTATTATGTAAATAATGTATATTATTAATTCAATTTGACATTGTATAGTTATTTTAATTTATGTCTTCTCTTTGAAAATTTAATTCACACATACATATTTGCACGCTTGCATGCAAGCTAGATACACATGATCGTAATATATTTAAACATCCCTGTACTGTGTCTATGCAAATAAATAATTTCAATTAAAAAAAAAAAAATTACAATTTCAATATCACACCATAACACCATAAGAGTTACTCTTTAAGTTTTTGGTACGGAACCCTAAAAACAGAGTTCACATTTTATGTTGCTCCACTAGCTTCTTAACGCAAAGTCCATTAGTATCTTGAAAAACAACTTTTCATTCAACCCATCGAAATCAATAACACTCACGAATCGAAAGACGCAAAAAGTACACTCGGCACAACGTAAGTACCTACATTTATTAATTTAATCTTTATCGCACAAAAGACAACTTATCCTAGAAAAGTCGGTCTTAATGCCGCTTAATGTACATACATTGTACTTTTTCCATTTCAAGGCGAGAATTAAGCCCTGGTTCCCACTATGTCGTCTGTCGGGACGATTTTTTATCGTGTGTCGTAACTGTCGTAGTGGCAGAACATTTTATATAAAGCTGTTCACACTAAGTCGCACACCAATTTGTATGAGGCGACGACACACGATGAAAAATCGTCCCGACACGACAGACGACATAGTGGGAACGGGGGGTTAGTAGGGTAACTTGTCCATCGATGAAACACCAACATTTCAAAGCATCCTATCTTCGACATTTTTAAATTTACTAGTCTGATATTTTGCACTAAGATAGATAATTTCATTAGTAATCACGACGTATTAAAAAAGCACTTCACTTTTACAGTTTTTTTTGTAGAGAATTTAGAAAAGTGTTTGTTGTGACCTTGTCTTCCACGCGTCGCGTCCACACCAACACCGACCCCGTATCATGTTCGGCCTAATCACACGACGCTTCTATCTTGTCACTTATCACGTGATAAGGCCGACCATGATACGGGGTCTGAGCGTGTTCGAGGGTTTCCGCAATAGGTACGTCCTATGAGCTATACAGGACTATTTAGCAACATCGGGTTTTGGAGATGTTCAGGTGTATCTCTGTGCACCATAGTTTCAATAATGGACAGGTGACCCTAGGTAATGAAGATGATTATTGATTTCATTATGGTAGTTTAACCTCCTATTTATAATCTGAAGGGTTACATACCAATTATCTTTTTATTTTTAATTGAACAGCGAGGTAATTCACAATTAAAATTCAATAACTAACTTAATGGCTGGCGCAGAGGTTACAGCGTCATCGTCACGCGTCCAATTATGTTACTTCGAGATGTACCTATAATATAGGTTCTGAGGTAAATCGACGTAGGTATTTATTCTGTATGAACACGCTTTTCGCTAGAGGTTAATGTTTTAAGTTTTGCTTAAACAATATAAAAAAAGATTTCCGTTTACCAATTATAGTATAAATATTCAGTTAGATAATCGGTAATAAATTGTGTTATGATGTTTGCGGGTTTTTATTCTTTAGCTTGCTATATGACAAGAACAATTGACTGTAACAAATTAACTAAAATAATTTAAATTTTCCTATCGAATTAGAATTTGTAACAAAGTTATGTAGTGATTTTTCCAGAATATTTGTACTATTTTATCCCGAAAAGGAGCAATGTATTGTGACTATTTGTGACGTCTATTAGAATACAAAAAAATGAACATATTAACTTTTATATATTCGTTTCGAATCTGTAATAATTACAAGCGCGTTAACCCTATATTGATTTGAGGATTCGTTGTGGTGGTAGCTAGAGAGAATGTAAGTCACTCAATGTCAACACATCGCATCCATGCAAGGATTTACCCTTGTTTGGATGCACTTCTGCCGGCACTCCCGGAGTGCAACCCGGTCTTTTTATTTCATAGTTTTTTTTTCTCATTAAGCCGTTATTTTTTAGGTAAAAATAAAAGGTAATTGTATAGAACCCATTAGGTTAGGTTAGGTTTATTGTATAAAGATCCAGATAAGTTTAATGTTTCTGAAAAAAAAAATGTTTTCGATGAAATGAAAATTCGGTGAAACATTCATTCGATTAAAAGTTTGTCGGTAAAACGAGGGGATCCCGGAACTGCTACTTGTGTATCTCTCGTCACTTCAGATGATTTTGAATTTTAATGTTATATATGTCTTGCTCCTCAGATCGGCATTCACCCAGCATTTCTGCAAGTCCTTGGTATCCTGCGGCCCATCTTTGCACTGCGGCGTATGCTTGCGCAGCGACGCGCCGGAGACGATGATCTGGCTTCTGCTCTTGACGGTGGCCGCCATCGCTATAGTTATCTACAGGCGAAAGCGCCTGGACATATACAAAGCGTACGATGCCATGCCATTGGGCATACAGAGATACCCGCTTATAGGACACGGGTATATGTTCACGGGCACCGACGAAGGTATATACGATACGCAACCTCGGCACTATTACGGCCCGGCTACGACTTCGGGCGGTGGCGGTAGCGGCAGCGGTTTTTCTAATTTGTTGCGTGTGATCCCAACTAACCACAGTGCGTTGCGCGTCTCGACCGCGTAACGAACATATAACTCTTGCCGCGCCGTAATTCGCGCAATGTCGTGACTGGGCCGCCGTTACAATAGCTCATATGGGAAATATGTAGCTCTGATCCGATTATTATACTATACTCTTCGATACTGCATCAAACTGGACCATAGATATGGGAACGAGAGCGGAACAGGGGTGTCCGTTCCCACATTTTATGACCCCGCACGTAGCGAGCGTTTGATACTATGTAGTATAACTGTCGCACTTCAGGGTCAAGTTATAAATAATTCTTCTTACTTTACAGATCGGATGAACTTCTGGATAAAGATAGGCCGTGTAGCACTACAGCAAAACGGCTTCAGTTCATTTTGGCTTGCTCACAAAATGTACGCCGGTAGGTATTAAAAAAAAGTATAAAAATAACAGGACAATCGATTTAGCCTAGTGGGAGTGACCATCGTAAGCTCGAGCTGAGCATGAACTGTTGTTTCTGAGTCTTGGACGTTGTCGGTATATTTAAGTATTCATTTCTATTAAATATAGCGTAGTGTAGCAAGCCTTATTGAACTTTTTATGGGTTTAGTTTAGATTATATAAGATTGTCCCTAAAATGTATTTATCTTACCTTACAAGTATGCACATGCTAAATGCAGATCCTAAAGACTTATATGTTTAGGCCACTTCCGAATTTGGCGAGACAAGAATCGGTATGCTGTATTTTGTATTTTACCTAAAGCGTACCGCGGTCTCCCAGCGGGCGTAGCACGGTTGCCATTTCATCACTTATCTTTGTGCAGATACTTGTGAGAACGCGACGGATGTCTTCTCCATAGCTCACTTATCTTTGTGCAGATACTTATGAGAACGCGACGGATGTCTTCTCCATATCTCACTTATCTTTGTGCAGATACTTGTGAGAACGCGACGGATGTCTTCTCCATACCTCACTTATCTATGTGCAGATACTTGTGAGAACGCGACGGATGTCTTCTCCATACCTCACTTATCTTTGTACAGATACTTGTGAGAACGCGACGGATGTCTTCTCCATAGCTCACTTATCTTTGTGCAGATACTTGTGAGAACGCGACGGATGTCTTCGCCATATCCCACTTATCTTTGTGCAGATACTTGTGAGAACGCGACGGATGTCTTCTCCATAGCGGTAAGTGGTAAAATGGCAACCATGATACGCCCCTAGGTAGGCCTACATTACATCTCACCTGGTGTTTATATTTATTTCGCTCTCGTCTATCCCAATAGTATATTAGTATATTAGTTTATATATTAAATTGTATGACGTTTCCGTGAGTCACCAACGGTGCTGGCTGAAAATCAGCGCTGTAGGTGTCTGACACCTCAGCATAATGCTGAGCCAGTGTCCGGTTCACTGCCGCAGAGACACACTTTTTCATGTTTTATGTGCTTTTCTTGTTTATTTTATTATTTATTATGTGTATCCTGTGTGTTTGTGAATAACTATATATTATTTCTTTCTAATACTTTGATCCGCTTCCGCGTGTCCCGCGTCCGTCAGGAAGTACCTACTCATTAAAATATTGGTACACAGTAAAGAATCCGTACTGCCTTGACTGACAACTGACAGGTTCCTGATACCGCACCGACTCCGCACCGCAAAATGCGGAAGTGGCCTAGCACACTGGTTACGCTCGTTGTCAATGAATATTGTTTTTGCTTGAAATTCTTGGTGAAGATCATTCGAATAACAGTTGTAGATATAAACTAATTTGCCGTCAGTTATCGCCGACCCTGAATCACTGGAGATACCGGCGAAGGTTTGTCTCGAGAAGGATGATGGCACGATGAAGTACATACGAACGGTGCTCGGGAATGGGCTCATCTTTGCTCCAGGTACGCTGTATTTACAGATCATGATTGTGCAATCTTATTTATTTGTTCATTTAATAAACAGTGTATGGTCTCACAAAACTGTCGGAACAGTTTTTCTGTGTCATCATACTAATAGTACCTACAGTACAGAGTTAACAAATTTTTAAATATACCTGGGTTACACTATGCTCACTTCCGTGGCAGTGGATAGAGAAGTGGGCATGAAAGTGAGCAGCGCGAGTGATGTAAACACCAACTCGCGCTGCCCACTGCTCATGCCCTTGGCTCTTTTTATTAGCGGTTTTTGCGGTGGAAGTCAGCGGCAGCGCGAGCGAGTGTTTACATACTGTCGTCACACTCACATCGTCGTCAACCGGCGCCGCGTTAGGACGTTTGGGTAGCAGAATGTGATCATGCCGTTTCAATGAACTAAATTTAGGTTAAATACATGTTGCATACAATTGCATACAGTTATGCTTTACGTACCTATACTTAACTTACTTTATTTAAGTACACTATTCACATCAGCACAGTTTAACTACAGAATAATTAATAGTGTGTAAAGGTATAGAACTGCCGAACTGATGACGTTAGACATTCTTCTTACGTAATGTTAGCAAAATTATGTAAAATAGAAATTCGAGTAACGGTGTGCGATCAATGAAATTATGTTGTATTGTACCACGTACATCGGAACGTATATAAGAAGGTGACGCGCTAGAGGAGATCACGAGGTTACCATAGATAATCTACATTTTCCGCCAAAATGTCAGTGGGATAGGCCTGCTTTAGCAAATGGCACTACTTACTGGGTTTTTGTTTGAAAAAGGTTTGTTTTATAACGAACCGTTTCTTACTTGCAGTTAACATTTGGCGTACGCGTCGCAAAATCATAGCTCCTACGTTCAACATGAAGAATCTCCAGCAATTCGTGTCGATATTCGACAAACAAAGCAGCATCATGGTGGAGCTGCTGAGCGCGCGCGCCGGCCAGGGCGACTTCTCCCTCTGGAATTATGTCACCACATACACATTTGATTCCATCTGCGGTAAGGCATGAGAAAATAAGTTTCTATCAAAAAAAATAGTACCTAACAGCTTTGGTTGCTGACTGTAGGACTTTTTATGCACAACCGTCAACAACGAGGCCAAAAACGGCTGGTTTATCTTGAGTAGTTCTGCCCAGTTAGCACGAGGCGATTTATCTTTATGTTTTACGTGACGTTTCAGTACCTACATTTTCGCCGTAAAACGAGACAATAAAACCTATCGTGCTAGGGCCTCAGGAGTTACCATGACCACCTTCTGTCTCTATCATCAGATCAGCTCGGTGGTACATAATAATGCATTGTCAGCGAACTTACATAATTATAACAAACTAGCTTCTGCCATACAAACTTTCAACCCCTCTTTTCACCTCCTTAAGGGTGGATTTGCAAAAATCCCTTCTAGTGGGTATTTACGTCATATAAACTACCTATTGTGAAAAAAATCAGCTTTCTAAGTTCAACGGTTTGGGTTTGGTGATTTAAGTCAGTCAGTCAGTCAGGACTTTTACGTTTATATATATACCTACGCATATAGATTTCAGTTGAAAAATCGTATTGACTAAAAATTCAGTTGCAAGATATGACCCGCACATACTTACTAACAAGGCTAGTCACGTAAAAGCTTGCAATAGTAAAAACATGGGCCAATTTTTCGTATACTACGACGATGGCAAACCTCGGCCTGATTGATAGTAAGCAGACACCGTTGCCTATGGACGCTTGCAACTCCGGAAGAATTTGTAGATACCAAGAGACAAAACACAACGCATTCTCAGGAGCTCTGACGACCTTACCACCGCTATACCAAATAACCACCAACCAACAATTGGTGTTATTTGGCTGCGGTTGTCTCTAATAAAACCTAACTAGACCTAAAGTTGGTCTACCTCTCTAAATTGAAGACATTTGTTTAATTTCAGAGACGGTGGTGGGCATTGAATTGAACGCTCAAAAACATCTCCACCCGTTCATCACCTCGTTCGACATCCTGGTTAAGATTCTTTCGTATCGCATGTTGACGCCCTGGCTCTACTGGGATTGGGTCTTCAGACTGACGCCACTCTACAAAACGTTTGTGGAGCATAAACAATATGTTTACAGTTTTTTTGACGAGGTAATCTACTGGTTTTTATCAAATAATTTCATACCCGTATAGTGAAAAAATATTTCTGCAGTCCAGGAAATTTAATCTTATGTTAATTGCATGAAGATTTTGATAGGAAAATAAAAACTTACTTTGGCGAGTTTACTTCCTGACCTGGCGGGGCGTGATCGGCATGCGGTATTTTGCACGCTGACGTGAGTTTACAGGTGTCGCACAGTTTTCTTTACTTGTCCGTGTAAGTACTGCCAGTATTACATTCGCTGTACTGTCCCCCGCCGCTAAGAAGTCAATCCTGACAGATGTCTGTAGTGATGTGACACGTTTGAATACTACGAGTATGTCGATAAAAGTTGTGTCAAGCGTGAGTGGAGTGATGTTCGCTCAGACCTAGTTAGGTCACAATATTTAATGTAGTTACATTTAATATTGTGTATTGTTATATGTACAATTGTGTAGCTATTTCATAAAAATAAATTGGCCTGTAACTACCTATGTAAGTAAAATTCAACTGAGACACAAGTTCAAACTTGAAAATTTTATTTAATTTCACAAGTGTGTAGGTACCTAATATTTAGAACAAGAAAAGAAGAACTTATAAACAAGAATGTATAACAGACACACACAATCGCTGGATATAAGAACATTTTGTAACATATTTACTTACTGTGTTTGTGTAGTTTTAGTACATAAAAACTATCGCATTGTTTTCCTACTGTCAACATTCCTAATATTTAAAGAAGCTTTACTCGTATGGTTGTGCTCTATAGATCTGAAAACTGTCAGGGATTTTATATATGTACCTAGTTACCTAGATGCGAATGTCAATAGTAGTGATCTTGTCAAAATAACACTTTTTAGGGTCCCGTAGTCAACAAGGTACCTTTATAGTTTCGCCACGTCCGTCTGTCCGCCTGTCCGTCTGCGGCTTAGCCCTGTGACCCTTACTACGCTACGCTACTATAAAGCTGTAGTTCGGCATCGTAGATATTGGAGAACTCGACTGTACCTAATCGCAAAAAATATTTATAAACATTTTAATCTTTATTTTAGTTTATTTATATTTGTTTTATAAGAAAAATCATACAAAAAACGACAATAAAAGCTATTTTAATATCTATCTGTACAATTTCCGGGTGGAATGTTTGTAAGATTCCTGAATAAACCACCTTAGGATAACGTTTTAAAATTAAATAAACACAAATTCGCATACTCGCTCGCGCTGCCGCTGCCGGTCCTTTGACTTCCGCAACAAAAACCGCCAAGAGCGTAGGGCAGTGGCAGCGGCATCAGCAGTGGGCAGCGCGAGTTGGTGTTTACATCATTCGCGCTGCAACTTTATTATATGTATAGATTATTTGTGACATAGTGTTTTCTTTAAGTTTATACATTTTTAATGATACTTTTCGGGGTTCTCTTATCAAGCAACGGCACACTGAGGTTAAAACAGAAAGTACCGTAAAATGGGGTGAGTAGGGATCACGAGGAGAGTTGGGTTATGAATAGGGAGAGAAGGGATGAAAGGGGGGTGAGATGGGATTTTAAGGCTACTGCTACCTAAATAATGTATTCCAATTAAAAATGGAGCTATAGAATATATAGAATATAATATTCATAGTAAAAAAAAAACGATCCAAAAATCTTCCAAAATCACCTTTGTATGAAATGATCTCACCCCAACTACGAGGGACTACGGGGTAAGGTGGAATTTCGTGTTTAACGTTAAAGTTATGGAATGGAACTACCCAAAATCATAAAAAAGCATAATACAAACGTCCGGAACACTTATTTTATACAACATTCAGTTTGCATATAATAAAAAATAAAAAAATAAACCAATATATAATATTTATATAGAATAAAATGTTATCGAGGTTTGAATGTCAGTTTTGTCCCTACTCTCTCCGTTTTACGGTATATTATTCTCAAAGTCAAGGGCAAACTTTAAAGGACTACAGCAACATATCACCCACAGCTTTGATAATTCTACCAGTTAAATTGTTTATTATTTGCCTCATTTTTTTCTGGGTTTTATAATTGTTACCTACATTTTTTTGGTGAAGTTATTCTTAGCTTTGTTCATTTGGCTATTTGTTTTGTTTCTATACTTCTTATATAGTAGCTCATTTTGCTTATTGGTAAGTAGTGTCATTTCATTATATTTGTAAAAGTCTATTTTTTGTGTAACACGACGGTTGTCAAGATAGCAATGTGTTTAGGCGTTATTCGCTACAACACCAGTGAGGGAGATGCCAGTTATAAAATGGTCAGCGAGGGAATCTCGCACTGCTCTGAGTAAGGATGTTAGATATCAAGTTGGCAATGGTACTTGGGAAAACGGACGGTAGCTTGAACCCTGGAATAGGCATGGAGCTTGCGAGAGGGATCTTTATGCCAACGTCCACGATCACCGGTCTGTGCTGGCTGTTAGGAAAAATGTTGAAGGACTGCTCGGTTAGTTGCAAGGGACTGCCTGTGGCATCCTTGGTGACAAAGGAGAGATCTGTGTTAGTCTTTCTTCCAGCGACCCGGATGAAAGGCACCCCTTCCCCTCACCTATCTTTTGTGTCAAATACGAGGAACATATTAAATGTTTCGGACCACTGTTCCAAAGTTATCCCATTTATGTCATCCGCTAAGTAGCGCCATAAAGTGTGGCAAGTGAGTTCTTGTTTCCCCAAAACAAAATATCAAAATCAACACCTACAAAGATATTGCTAAAATTAGGTACTGATCCAATATTAAACAAGTTCCTTTCTTCCATTCAGATATTACGGGATAAAAGAAAACAACTGGCAGCTGGACAGGTGCCTGACAACGGTAAGCCAGTCTTATTAAAATAAAACAGTCGGGTGAGAGTCAAACTCGCGCACCGAACGGTTCCGTACTAATTTGTAGGTATATAAATAGTTCGTCCGTCCGAAAAAAGGAACGCTGTGTTGGGCGTCTGGCCAACACACGCTATGTCCTCGCCTAGCTAAAGGGTCCTGTGTGGCCCGGCTTGAAGAAAGTCCAACAAAAAAAAAAAAAGGAACCCTTTTAGGATAACTTCGTTGTCTATCTGTTTTTGCCTGCCTGTCCAGACTCATTTTCTCAAATACGCGTGAAAGTATCAAGTTGAAATGAAATGTAATATTGGAGATAGGGGAGCATTGGGCACTTTTTTACTTAAGTCGTAATAAAAATGTATGTTTTTAACAAAATCAACTTTTTATTTCTTATATCAGTAGCACATATATTTGGGTTCAATTATTACGAAGAATACTTATACAACAATAATCAGTCTCAAAATTGCAAAATATTTTCGAAACACTGTTAAAAGTGCCCAAACCTCCCAATGGTCGGGTGATTTGGGCACCTCACTGGGAGGTTTGGGCACTGTATCAAATACTTAATGGTAAATTATTTGAATATTTAGTAATCCATATCCATACTCCATACTAATATTATAAATGCGAAAGTGTGTCTGTCTGTCTGTCTGTCTGTCTGTCTGTTACCTCTTCACGCTTAAACCGCTGAACCGATTTGGATGAAATTTAGTATAGAGATAGTTTGAGTCCTGTGGAAGGACATAGGATAGTTTTTATCCCAAAAATCATCTCCCAAGGGGATGAAATGGGAGATTAAAAGATATTATTTGTCACTGCTTCAAGGGACCGCATACATTTTGGGGGATTTGGTATTATTTCAACTTCATACGCCGTTTTTGAGAAGAAGGGTCTTGATCTCTTGATTGACGGACAGACGCACGGCGAAGTAACCTAAATGAGTTTCTTTATTAATTTTAAGTACGGAACCCTAACCAGCTGCGGGACTGACATGTTTTCTATCGATTACTTACTACAATCTAAAATTTAAAACAGGTAAAAAAACGTTCCTTGACATGATGATCGAGTCTTCTGGAGGAGTGAAGGGCTACTCGGACATCGAGCTGCGCGAGGAGGTGCTGTCGATCATGTCGGCCGGCACCGACACGTCGGCCGTCGGCACGTCTTTCACTGCGGTCATGTTGTCCCGGTATCCGCGCGTGCAGGACAAAGTCTACGAAGAGTATGTTTTATACACGAGCTTCTCAGTTTAATCATACTAAAACACTAGTGACTAATTACTAATTTATACTAATAATACTAATAGTGGACGCCCACTACACATGGCATGCTACACCCACGCTCGTCTGTTATGAGACTGTACACCCCGCTGAAGTGTGGCGGCTCGGCTTTATATGCCAAAATCCTCCACAACCGATAAAGTACCCTTTCGTAAACGTGCATTTCATACCGAGTGTTTAAATCCTACAATTCAGCGTTTTATTATTCTATTTAATGCCCGTGCAGCATGTGAAATGCCCACGTACTTGTACTACCGCCCATTATTACCTATACGATAAATTTATTAAAACTGGAACGCTTAAAATTTGCAATCGATTGTATAAAAAGATTTACCCGGATTATTATTTCATAATTAAATTGATATTTTGAAAAGGCTTTGAAAAGAAATGCATTACGAGTGTTAGTGTAGTATATCAATAAAAAATGATGATGAAACAATAGTCCATGAACAGTATGTCGGCAAAACACCCTTGTTCAGCAAAAACACTGGATGATAATGAGTTAATCTAGAAAAACAAAAATTCATAAATGCTTGGGAAACGTCATAAACTTCTGTATGTTATCTATATAGATATTCCCATTTGCATTGTCATACGTCACCGAATGTTGAATTCATTTTGTAGGTCATCGTTCTCGTAATATTGTATCGTATCATAGCATAATTATCAATTTTTGCCGCTGGCTAAAGTAATGGTTGCATTCACCGTGTACGTAAAGGCCAAAGACAGACGTTACCATTATTCGGCGTGTAACTTATCGCAAACCAGCAAACTGCTAGACAGCATTACTACTATAATAGTGTAATTTTCGTTATATTAAGTTTGTATGCTAGTTATTGTTATATTACCTATAGTGGTTCCTTTTTTATTGTCTTTAGTGTTTTGTTTAATCCGTGATCAGGAGCCGAAAAATATTAATAACCAGTCAAAACAAGTTACAATGGATAAGGTATTATGCAATTACATCACTGTTTAATTAATTAAATTAAATGATAATATTGACCCTAATATACACTGTATGGTCACCCTATATTTCTTGAAGTTCAGTAGTACAATTTGGCATTGATTTGTGTTATGGGCACGAATATTTGTTCCTGAGTTTATATATATAAATAAGTATTTATTTATGTATATAAGTATGTTTATCGTCGTCTAACACTTTGTACAAGCTTTGCCTAGTTTGGGACTAGGTCGATTTGTGTAAGATTGTCCACACATATTTATTTATTATTATTTATCTATATATTTAAGTTCATCGTTATACATTTAATATATTATTTATTTAGTATGTGTATTAATCAGTGATTAATTACTTTTTTTAAAATCGTTTTATACATGTATCTCGGTTGGCCTAGATCTAACCTCACTAAATTGCGATCAAAGAGGGATATCTTGCAGCTAACCTTTGACAGCTGGAAGAAATCCCTCCCGCAATATACATACAATAAAACTAGGGTTTAAGATTAACTATCTGTGTATTCACCCAGCCGTTTTATTTCTACCTACAGATTGCGAGAAGTTTTTGGAGATTCTGATCGACCGGTGACTTGGGAAGATCTGCCAAAGCTTAATTATTTGGAAGCGGTCATCAAAGAAACTCTACGGTTGTATCCACCAGCGCCGGTCGTCGTGAGGGATGTTCACGAGACCGTTGTACTACGTATGTTTGTCTCAGTATAAGGATACCAAATACATGTGCCTATTATTGTCACCATTACTATTTATTTAGGTCATCATCATCCATTTTAATTTTCCGCGGGGTCCGCTCTGGCACCTTATCCCAAGATTTGGCGTAAGCACTAGTTTTACGAAAGCGACGTCCATCTAACTAACCGCAACATAGAAGGCTCCTTAACTCAAAAAATCTTTATAATTTAAGATTAGTAGTTAAGCCTTAAAAAAATGTATGCTTTTATGTGAAATAAACAGTTTTTTTTTTTTTTTTTTTTAAGGAAAACTACTTTAACCTTGTTGGGATTAGACCGGTTTTCACACGATCCAGATTCAGATCTTTATTTTGCTTTAGAAAAATCTATTAGGTACCTACCATGCAAAAACGAATTCCATGTCGAAATTGTGATGCTTACTTATAGGTCCTCTCCTATTTATGTGTTGTTTAGTCCTCAACGTGATGTAAGGATACCTGATACTCTAACCTGTCTCTTAGCACTACATCTTCACACCTAGTTTTGGCTATGACCCTGGATCTTGCTAGGTTTGCGGGTGGTTCCTTACTCGTTCTGTATGTTTGCAGCAAACGGCACTAAGCTTGTACACGGGATGGCACTGTGTTTCCACCTATGGGCGACGCATCGCAACACCAAGTACTGGGGCGAGGACGCGGAGCAGTTCCGCCCGGAGCGCTTCCTGGAGGGGCCCCTGCGTCACCATGCGCAGTTCATTCCGTTCAGCCACTCACTCAGAAACTGCATTGGTTTGTATTTGAATTCCCTTATATGATCGACAAATACTAGATTACTTATATTAATATAATTTTATATTTTGGATGTAACCAATGTTGTTTGTTGATGTATTACTTTCGACCTTAGTAAAGCCTCCGAGCGAGTTGGTGTAAGGTTTAACATGTATAAGACCAAGATCATGTCAAATGCCCATGTGTGTCAAATGCCTATGTACCAACTCAAATTATAATCAGATACTTTACACTGTATTTCGCTTTTTAAGTTGTAGACGATTATGTATACCTGACCCCGTATAATGGTCGGCCTTATCACGCGATAAGTGACAAGATGGGAGCGTCGTCTCGTTCTATCTAACGATGTCAGCCATTGACGCATTGACGGACGCTCTATCTTGTCACTTATCGTGTGATAAGGCCAACCATGATACGGGGTCTGGGACAGACTGTCCAGTTAGGTAGGTCCAACTTCGAGAAAGAGGTCAATCGTCGGATCTGACTCGGCTGGGCAGCTTTCGGGAAGCTACGGCACATATTTTCGTCCAATATTCCGCAATGTCTCAAGAAGAGCGTCTTTGACCAGTGTGTGTTGCCAGTGATGACATGTGGCACTGAAACGTTGCTCACTATGGGCCTCATTAAAAGGCTGAAGTCACGCAAAGGGGAAAAGAGAGGGCTATGCTGGGATTTTATCTGCGTGATCGCATCAGAAATGTGGCTATCCGCATTAGAACCAAGGTATAGGTAGGTAGCCGATACAGCCCTCCGAATCGCTTAACTTAAGTGGCAGTGGAAGGGGCACATTTCACGTAGAACCGATGCCCGTAAGGGTCAAAGGTTCTCGAATGGTGACCACGTACCGGAAGACGCAGTGTGGGTAAGACCCCGACAAGGTTGACTGATGACCTGGTAAAGGTCGCGGGAGTCCGCTGGATGCGGGTGACGCAGGACCTGTCATTGTCAAACTGTTTGGGGGAGGCCTATTCTAGCAGTGGACTTCTTTCGGCTGATATGATGATGATGATGATGGTGATGATGGTGATTTTGGATGTGTCTGATATGATCTACAGTAGGTAGTAAACGATTCCGAGACCGTGCTAAGCCCAAGCTGACGCCGGAGCATATAACCCGATTAAGAAAAAGATTTGCTACAGTAACATAATTTCGCCGCTTAATTATTGATATTCGAAAAGATATCGCATAAGAAACATCTTATGCGTTTTCCACGACTAAAGACACTGGCGAATTTATGAGAAACTCGACATGTTGTGAATGTGTGGAAAAAGTCATTAGGAAGTTGTATACATATTTTGAATAATTTTAGGTAAAAACTACGCCATTATGTCGACGAAGACAAACTTGGCCAATCTCCTGCGCCGGTACACCGTGCTGCCACCGACGAGCGTGCCGACGGACCAGCTGCTTCAACCGCTGAGGGTTGAATGGGATGTAATGATGAAGCACTGCGATAAGTTTGAAGTTAGACTAGAACACCGGAAGAAAACTGTTGACGTAGATAATAATGTTATACTAAATTAATGTACCGTCATCGTTAAGTCTTAATTAAGCGTAACGATGACGATAAATTAATTTCGTATATTCAATTTTTTTTTGTGTGCAGCATGTTGCTAGCTTTGGAGACATTAATGTCTCTAAAGCTAGCAACATGCTGCACACAAAAAAAAATTGAATCAAGAAATAAATTAGGAAGACCGTCAATATCTTGATTGACCCACTTCCCGGTGACCGATTGAGCTGAAATTTTGAGTATAGGTATAGTTTGGATGAAAATTCAATATTATGGTACCATCGAGCTGATCTGATGATGGGCACAGAAGGGGGCCATGGGAATTCAGTACTTAACCGATGTAACCCCGTTGAGTTTGTGTTCGTTAGAATCGTTTTAATGAGTAGTTGATGATGGTACATACAGAAAAGTACAGTCGGTAATAAAAGCTTGTACCAAAAATTAAATTTTTGACAGAAACTTATTTATAATTAGATTAATTAGGTTGAAACTTGAATCAAAATATAAATGTATATAATAAGGATCAAATAAGTAAACAAAAATCGTTTTTCCTGTGGTCAATAGTTACGGGCTGCGTATTACATATTTTTATCGCATAAAATTAAATAAGACGGTATGTCGTTTTTGCGGGTTTTTAGTCCAACTAAAAATTTTACTTTGTAACACATAATTTTGACATTGTACACAGGTGGACAGAGTTGAGTAGGTGGAGGGCAAGGTTTGTATGACCTGTAAATACGTCTGAACCTAATGTGGTGGTAGATTATAACATGTACTGAAATTGATGACATGATAGACGTCTATATAGACATGATATGATCATAATAAAATTATGATCCTTGGCACACATGTAATCATCAATACAAAAAACTCGATACTAATTAATACATTGATGGACAGTAAACGCCTATAGGCGTAATTCTATTGTTATTTATATTGTGTCTGGAGTAGTGTCCATCAAAGTGTTAATAATTGAATCATATCACTTTTTGAGAATAAAACTTTAGAAGAAAATATATTTATTGATTTATTACACATTCGTTTCTCCTCAAATCGTCCTCATACTTGATCTCATTCTTTCAATGCGTTGGTGAGATGAAGGCGAAAATAAATATACTAATTAAGTTAGACACAGCTTCAGTCGCACCAATTCTGTTCGATGGCACTGTTATTCCAATTTCAAGCTTGGTTAAGGATCAGGGCCTAGTTATAGATTCAACTCATTCCTGGAACGGCCAACTTCTAGCAATATGTCGGAAGGTTTCTGGAACGTTGCGTACTCTCTGTAGTTATAAGAATGTTGTCCAGTCAGTATCAAAAAGCTACTTGTGCAAGCTTTGGTATTGCCAATTATTGATAACGTAGTGTGCCTTACCAATATCTCACAGGAGTCTCTAAATAAGTTGGATAGCCTCCTTAAAAATAACATGCGTTTCATCTTCGGTCTTTGTAAATACGACCATGTGTCCTTTTATCGCCGTCAGCTCAGTTGGCTCTCAATAAGTCGTCGTAGATTCGTAAGTACCCTCTCTACGTTATTTTTTATTCTGTTTGAGCCTTCTGCTCCAGGTTATCTTAAACATATTTTTTTTCTGCGTTCTTCCCGCTTACTTAAGCTTACAATACCTTCTCACCGGAATTGGCAACACCGGTGTCAAACTAAAGACTCACCGTCGATCGCTCCTGCGTTTTTAAATAATAATCAAGTTCTAAACTGAGTGCAAGCGTACCAAAAACAGTAATTTAAACTCGTGAAGTGTTGGTGCACGATTTTTGCTACTGGATTGTACTACAGAAGTAATACGTGAAGTGAAAAACAACTTAATCATACAACGGGTTTTGAGGTTATAACCAGCTGTCAATCAATGAAATCAAGGCTGCCAACACTGACATTGACAGCAAAAGGCTGCGTTCCACTTTCGCGCTCGTCATCCGTGATCAATAATCGGCAACGTTCCATTCTACGACATGGCTACCCAACTGTCAGGAGAGATGTCACTGCTTTTCGAAAAAATGAAGGCAGAACTACAAAAACAAACAGCTCAAATTACAGAAACGATAACCGCAACGGTATTAAGAACAGTTGATGAAAAGCTACAGCCAATAATTGCTGAAAACGAAAAACTTAAATCAGAAGTAGAAACCTTAAACAGAAAAATATACGGCTTGGACTTAAATGCAAGAAAGAACAACATTAATTTACATGGAATTAAGGAAGCTAGTGATGAAAATGCAGAAGATCTGAATAACTTAGTGATAAAAACCATAAGTGAACTGGATGTGACATTAGAAGACATCGATATAAATCGGGCACAACGTCTCGGCAAAAAAATGGAAAATGGAAAAACAAGACCTATCCGGCTTACAACAACTACTTTTCAAAAAAAAATTCAGATACTTAAGAATAAAAAGAAAATGAAGCAAACAACATACATCACTCAAGACTTCTCAAAGGAATCCATAGAAAAACACAAAGCAAAAGTAAATAAATTTCGTGAGAACGAAAAAAGGAAGCGAAATTCAGAGACACCAAGCCCCAAGAACAACCCTACCACCTCAACCACAAAAATCCATAAAACGGATGCATTTCAGCTCATGCGGGAGCGAGCCTACTCAATGTCCGACAAAAACACCTACCTCAACAACTGACCTGGAACATGCTTCTATACAACAAAAACAACAACTACAAAAGAATACAACTAAAAATGTATCTCAACAAGAAAACAACAATGTACACACACAAAGTTTTAATGCTCCAACGTCAAATAAAGGCTCATTAACAAACACCAACCCTTCCCCAAGCCGGAAAGCGGTCACCGTGGGGAAAAATTACCGCAACCTTCCAGAAAACAAGAAAAACCTAACTGAAGAAGATAAAACGAATTACAACAACCTTTATATAGCAACATATAACACAAGGTCGTTATCTAGCCATGAAAGATTACTAGAGTTAACAAATGCACTACAAACGGTCAAATACGACATCATAGGACTAGCCGAGGTTAGAAGAAGAGGAGAATCAATAAATGAATACCAGGACTATATTCTATGCTACAAAGGGGAAACGCCAGGTCAATTCGGAGTGGGCTTCCTCCTCAAAAAACATATGAAGAAACATTTAGAAAACTTTGTAGGAATCTCCGAACGTGTGGCTTTACTGAATCTTAACTTTGATAACAACCTGTTATCTATAATCCAGGTATAACCCCCTACAGAGGCAGCAAGTGATGACGATATACAACAATTTTATGATACCCTAAACTCTACAATGGAAATGTCCCACAAAAAAGTGATAGTAATGGGTGACTTTAATGCCAAGATAGGCAAAGGCCTTCTAGAAGAAAAACTCATAATTAAAACCCATACCTACGGCACAAGGAATGAAAGAGGTGAGATGCTAGTGGAATTTGCTTTTGAGAACCAGTTATCCATTATGAATTCCTTCTACAAAAAAAGGCTAAACCGCAAATGGACCTGGCGCTCGCCAAATGGAAATGTGAAAAATGAAATTGACTATATACTATCCAACCAGCCCAAAAATTTTCAAAACGTCGAGGTCCTAAATATAAACTAACCTTCAGACCACAGAATGGTCAGATCAACAATTAGGATACAAAATATAAAAAAGAGCAGATCTCACTTCAACAAAACGAATATGAAATCATTATTAGCCAATGCGGAACATACTGAAACATATAAACTCAAACTAACTAAAAATTTACCCGACCGTCTAGAACATTATGGAAATACCACGAGATCAAGATTACTACTATAATATACTCAAGCCTACAACAAATTAAGAATACAACAACCAAGACTAGTGGATACCAAATATTGTCAGACCGAACAAAAGCTCTACTGACCCGCAGACAACAATTACAAAAAATAAAACCAAAATCCCGTTCCATGAAAAATGAACTAAAGGCACTATATAAAGTTACTAATAAATACATCAAAATAGACTACAAAAACTACAGACTCAAAACGTTCGAAAAACACCTTATCAAAACGGGCAGTTTAAAAAAGGCATATAAAGAGCTTCAATCACATAAAACATGGATTAAAGATTTGAAAACCCGTGGAAAAAATGCCCAGAACCGAAACGATGTAATAGACATGGCCACAACTTTCTACAGGGAGTTATATAACACAAGGGAAGATATGAACTCAGGAACATTCCAAAATATTGTCCCTCCGCAAGATGAAATCACTATACCAGAGGAGGTAGATGAGATCACTGAACCAGAAGTGGTAAAAGCCATTCAACGCCTAAAATTAGACAAAAGTCCAGGTCCAGACAACCTGTGTAACGAAGCCATTAAAGCTGCGGATTTCCTACTTTGCACCCCATTAACTTTTCTATTTAATTTAATCCTAAAGACTGCCGAGATACCGAGTCAATGGATAGAATCACATGTCATTATATTATACAAAAAAGGAAACCCCAACGACGTCAGTAACTACCGACCTATAAGTTTAATGCTTACTCTATACAAACTCTTTTCAGCAATAATAGAGAAGCGATTAGCCACTACTTTAGACAGACGCCAACCAAAAGAGCAAGCTGGATTCAGACGGGGCTTTTCAACAGCTGACCACATACATACAATTGAGCAAGTAATTGAAAAACACCAGGAATATAATACTCCATTATACATAGCCTATATCGACTACAAGAAGGCTTTCGACACTATACTCCACCCCGCAATCTGGAATGCACTACAGGACCAACTGGTACATAACACTTACTTAAAAATACTTAAAAACATTTACGGGAACAGTACCAGCAGGATCAAGCTGGAAAGTATTGGCCCGTCTTTTCCTATTAGAAGAGGAGTAAGACAGGGAGACCCGCTGTCCCCAAGATTGTTTATAGCAGTGCTGGAATCAATCTTCAGTAACTTAGATTGGAGGTCCCATGGAATAAACATCAGAGGAAATAACCTGTCTCATCTCCGATTTGCCGATGACCTAGCCATATTTGCAAACAGCAGCGCTAACCTGGAACACATTTGCAACACCTTAAACGATGAGAGCAAAAAGGTAGGGCTGGAAATAAACTTTGCCAAAACCAAAATAATGTCCAACAGCTTCAAAGAACCTATATATATTGAATCCGAACAGATATAATATGTTGATCATTACATCAACCTAGGGAAAAGAATAAGCTTCAATACCAGATCAAATGAAAATGAGATTGAGAGAAAAATCAAAAACACCTGGAACAGGTTTTGGAGTTTAAAAGAGACCTTAAAGAGTAACTTGCCCGTTCAGCTCAAAAAGAAAGTTATGGACATGTGCTTACTCCCAACTTTAACCTACGCATGTCAAACATGGAAATTCACATCAAAAGCAAAAAGGATGTTAGTTTCATGCCAGAGGGGAATGGAAAAGAGTATGCTAAAACTTAAAAAAATACAGAAGATTAGGCACTCCATAATCAGAGACAAGACAAAAGTTATAGACGCACTAAGCCAGGCCCAGAAACAAAAATGGAGATGGGCTGGCCATGTCGCTAGACTACAGGACGGAAGATGGACCTTTGAAGCGACAGTCTGGAAAGGGCCCATCGGTAAGAGAAAAAGAGGACGGCCACTGGCACGCTGGTCAGATGACATAACAAAGGTGGCAGGGGCCAGCTGGATGTGGCAGGCCCAAGACAGAGAGAAATGGAATAATCTGGAAGAGGCCTTTACCTCCTAAGGGTTCTGGTGTGATATCTCACAAAATTAATACTAGTAGGTTTAAATCCTAGATTAAGTTATTTTATATTTTTTTCATACTTTCACCCAGAAATAAAAAGGCTTTTTTATTTTATTTTATTTATTACCTTCTCACCGTGCTGGTTTAATATGTCAAATTCTTTCGCCAATCAGGCAACCTGCCTCTGGAATGCGCTCTTCTCAAATGCTTCGTAGATATCTGCTGGAAGAGGAATTTGCATAACACCCATCGTCCAATATAATATAATCTTTGTATACAAGTAATAATATCTAATTATATATATATAGGATTATATTTTAATAAGTATGTACCTAATACGCTCTAAACGTTGAACATTTACTCTGCACCAATTTTAAGTTACCGATGACATCTCGGTCATCAGCCTGTACGAGATTGTAATGGCTCTTAAACAGCTCAAGCCCAACAAGGCATCCGGTGTAGAACTATTATATAATTTGTGCTTATATCAACTTCGGTTTATTCTATAATAAAGCTTTTTTTCTCGGAATTTTTGCACAGTAATCAAATACTTGTTTAGGGTTCCAATATATGGAAACACGATGGCTTTATTTCGTATAATTTAGGAGTTATCACCCTTCCGTTTCTATCACCAGACCAGTTCATGGTGCACTTCGGTTGGACTTCGAAAAATTGGTCTCAGACTTGCATCATTTTAGCGTTTACACTGCTTGTGTCACGTAATGGGTCACCGAACTTGATGTTTCAAACTACTTCAGCCAAAAACTGCTATCTGCCATCTTCACATTAGTCTGTTCTCCTAGCAGTACTTTGTCTCCCTCCTACCTCCTATGGCGGTCACATGCAAAGGCGACAGCCTGCCGTCGGTCACCGGATGCCGACTAGCGTCGTCTGTGCACAGGTTCGGACGCCTCTCTCGTTACATGATGCGGCGACCAACTTGATGTTATTTGCGCTTAAGGCGCCGTAGGTTCAGCGAAGTTAAGGAACAGAGTTTTTGAAACAATATAATGCGTCTGTTTATAATTATATGGTTTCAAAAAAATACGAATAGTAATCTTGAGGCTTTTTTGCAGCGAGATCAGTGATTCGAAACATGATTAAGCTCGCTCGACAGAAAAAATCACGAACATAGGTCTAAAATACACAAAAATACAATTAAAATATTCGTAACAAATTATGCACAGCAGCTATAAGCATTAATATTGCTTCTAAAAATCGGCAATATCATGTTCGAGGGAAATCAGTGAATACATTTTTATTTATTTAAACGACCAAAAAATTAAAATTAAAAAACAAGATATCCGCGCTTCCGAGCACGCACTTCCATCTCGCTCACGCTTATGCTCAGGGAGAGGGAGAGAAGACCATGAACCTACGGCGCCTTAAGACGCCTGTCAACACCAAAATGCCCTTGAGAATTTTGGATAGCGCGCACACTGTCTATTTGTATCGGAGTAAACGAGAGCGAGTGTTACGAGTGGACCGATTTTTGACTTTCGAGCGCTCGACTCTTTCACTCGAAAACTGACAAAAATTATGTAATGCTATTTTGAAATAGCGATAGAAAATTTAAAAACGAGTGGTATTTACCACTCGTATTAAATTCTATTGGTAGAAAGTAAGTGCCTGCCATTTTGACACTACAAACGTATTTACTTTTATTTGATTTTCGAGCGTTCGAAAGTCAAAAATCGGTCCCCTGGGCGGCCCGGTTTTTGAAGATATTACATGAGTTTCGGTTTAAAGAGATTTATTCCCATAAGAATTTATACAATTCACTTACATAGGAACTTAAACCAGTACAATTAAGGTTACATGAAGTAATGCACAAGAAGTAACTAATTTATAATCATAATTCAACAATAACAATGTTTTAAATTTGCCATCATGCAGGTACTAATTTTTATACTCTACATAAATATTGCAATAATAAAAAGGGTGGATTATTTGTGAAATATGACTCGTTAGCGGTTTAGGTATGAATATGAATTGACTTCATGTTTTTAATTTGCAGACCCATACCTACGTCAAAAAAATAAAGACATAGAACCGTTTATTTTTTTTTATTTATTTATTTATTTAAGGAGACAACACAGAAACATGCATGAGGTTAAAACATACAAATTCAAAAGTTAGATATAAATACAGATGCTTCCATAAACGTAACTCACAAAGAACACAATAAGAAAATGAAATACTACTCTTTAGCTTAACAAGTTACTGAAATACACAGGAACAGGTGTAGGTACAAATTATTGAAAACTAGATACTTAACATTACAGGTGACCAGTTATTTATTTATTTCCAGATCAAGAGATTTGAAATAGCTGCTCTGAAGTGGGCGCGAGTTTTTAAGATAAGGTCGATTTCATTGAAATGTCTATTGTAGTGGTTACACAGTCTATAGGTATATGGGTGCACGTTTTCCGGCGTTGGTCTTAGTTTTAGGGAGATGGAAGAGGTGTTTGGACCTCGTTGATTTACTACGAGCGCGTTAATAGAGTTTCGACAAGCGTTGTGGGCAATCAATCTCACTCTGACAGATTTGTTGTGTTGTGTTTGATTTGTTAATGTGATTTTAAGACCAATCTTTGCAATTATTTTCTATCGAGCCGATTTCGTCCAATTATGTATCGAGCCCGCCCACGGTCTTTGAAATATGGTGAATATTAACATATATTTTATTTAATGTGTTAGAACAAATAGTTTTTCTTAAAAAACTGTTAAAATAACATCATTTTCACCAAATTAGGTCTTATCAGCCTCTTAACGAACGAACGGACTAACAGGGCAAGTTAAAGCTTGTAGAAAAAAACAACATGAGGATTGCGATCACTTTCAAGTTTCAGAATCACTAACAACGCCATCTATAGTCGGGCGCTGGAACATACGAAACTGTTTGAATTGACACACAAAACTCCCATGACGCCCAGAGTGCCCGCCGCTTCATGAATCAATCGTTCGTGAATTAACCGCTAGATGGAGAGGAGATGACTAGCAATTGTTGAATAAGTAGGTATAAGAGCGGATAAGATAATGAACAAGGTGCAAATGGCCTGAACGAGTGAATTAAAATTATTATAGTACCTGCAGCTGCACACAATAGTACATTACTACAGAGGCCGGGAAGTAAGGGGTTGCCGGCCGAGTACATATAGACGGCCGAGCGTAGCGAGGTCGGATAGTTATGAGGCTGGCAACCCCTTTTCACGCCGAGGTATGTATAGTGCTTTTCTCAAACATGCAATGAAATTTAATTAAAAAAACTCCAAGAAATCAAACTTTGATTTTCATGGCTGAACGCCGTGATCCTCTGTGCCATAAATTGTGGAATGGAAATTAAAAAATACCATCTTGCAGGCCTAGGCCTCCTATTTTGACACTTCGAAGCCCATTAAGAAGCCAAGGGCATAGTACCTAATTAACTACTTACATACTAGTGTTATTATTATTATTATCGTATTGACGAGAGACATCATTCTGATCTTGACACGTTTTATTGTTATTGACCCTGTACATCTCTGACAATATAACATTAATGTTCCTTTTTTGTTTTGACGCTTAGAGACCGTATACATCTCTTAGAATATTAGAATAATTATTAATTGTATTTGGACGCTCAGAGACCTTATACATCTCTGAAATATTGAATAATATCATTAACTTCTGTTAATGCTGATACAGATCGTATATCGAATGTAATGGTCATATTTTGCAATTTTGTTTTGTTTACATTGACTTAGTGACATTTAGTTTGTTAACCTTTTATATATAATTTTAAATTATTATTGTGTAAGATTACTATTTTATTGTAAATTACCGTTTGACATGTAAAAGTGCCCTTGTGGCCTATTTGCAGAATAAATAATTGATTTGATTTGATTTGATTATGAAGAACACAACGTCAATATTTCATTGCATGTTTGAGAAAATACTATTAAAGTATTTGTGTGCAGCTGCAGGTTACTATGCCACCTGTCCCAGTGCCGACGTCGGGAGTAATTATATGTAGATTACTGAAAACACTTTTCAGAAGCATATGAAATACCAATGAAGTTTTGCTTTATATTATATAGCCTTTAAAAGCTCTCAATAGCTCGGTATACCTATTTGTAATTGTATATATTGTAAAAAAAAATGTATATGAAAGCTCCCTTCAGTTCAACAATACTAGCTTTCGATAAGGCCAAGTTTTAAACTAATGCTAAAGTTTATTCTAAAGAACGTAAGAGGATTTTCATTAATAAGTGTAATAAAATAACTCAATGAAATGCTTGATATCGCAACCCAGTCGTATCTTAAATTAAATGAATAAAAGGCTAATTAGACATTCTCTGGAACGCGTTTCCGATCATTACTGTTGTTAAAAGATCCTTTTTAGGGTTCCGTAGTCGACTAGGAACCCTTTTAGTTTCGCTTTGTCTATCCGTCCGTCCGCGGATAATCTCAGTAACCGTTAGCACTAGAAAGCTGAAATTTGGTACTAATATGTATATCAATCACACCGACAAAGTAGTAAAATAAAAAGTGTTTTTTTTATTATTAGGGTACCTCCCCTATACGTAACGTGGGGAGTGTTTTTTTTTTCATTTCAACCCTAACGTGTATTACGTGTTATGTGCGTGTGCGTTATTTTACGTGTGTGTGTATTTGTGTGTTCGTATTGTTGGACAGGTATTTAAAAATCAATAGGGGTTTGCTGAAATATTTTTTTCATAATGTTAATATTTTCGGAGATAATCGCTCCAGAAGTAAAAAAAAATGTGCCCCCCCCCCCTCTTTACTTTTGAACCATAAGTTTTTAAAATATGAAAGAAATCTCAAAAGTAGAACTTTATAAAAACTTTCTAGGAAAATTATTTTGCACTTGATAGGTTGAATAGTTTTTGAAAAAAATACAAAATAATTTCTGGACGAAAAACTACGGAACCCTACACTGAGCGTGGCCCGACACGCTCTTGGCCGGTTTTTTACAAGCTTCATACTAACTTGACCTGTTTATTTATTTATTTATTTAATCTTTATTGCACAAAAGAACAACTTATCGTACAAAAGGCGGACTTAATGCCGTAAGCATTCTCTACCAGTCAACCTTTGGGCAAAGCAGACAAATTGAAAGCAGACCTGTTCGTATGTAAGTAAGTATACAAGTATATAAGTTGTCCGTCAGCAATCCATTTTTCAGTGACTTGCTGTTATCTGATTGGATTGAAATTTTGGGTATTAGTATAGTTTGGATGACTATTCAATATTATTATGGTACCATCGAGCTGATCTGACGATGGAGACAGAAGGCGACCATGGGAATCCAGTATTTAACCGACGTCTTCCCGTTGTCAATGAGTAGTTGATGATGCTATACAGAAAAGTACACTCGGCAATAAAAGCTTGTATACCAAAAATAAAATTTTTGACAGAAACTTATTCCTTTAACTTTGGCATTGCGTTATAATTATCAACTCTCTGTTTGAAATAAATACCTGATATTAACGTGCTAACGCAAAAATGTTGTAGTTTCCAATGTTTCTGTGGCGACTTGCCACGCATCCAAATTAATAACTCTGAGTAGCAAAAATATAGCAACTGGGCTACACCAGAGAGAGAACCACACAGAGACAAGACAAGCAAATAATTAAATAAATAAATATTAGGGGACAATCTTACACAAATCGACCTAGTCCCATAGTAAGCCCAATAAAGGCTTGTGTTACGGGTACTAGACGACGATATATTTAATAGATAGAAATACTTAAATACATAGAAAAACATCCATGACTCAGAAACAAATATTCATGCTCATCACACAAGTATTTGCCCTTACCAGGATTCGAACCCAGGACCTAATATATAATTAGTTATAATTGTTAACTCAGTATTAAAGAAGAGTACTAAAGTACCTATTAGTCTATTAACGTGAATTTCTATTGTACGCTCATTGCCGTTAGCTTGGCGCAATAAAGTAATAGTCCAGCCTTCAAGAACTGAAGTTTTATTCACGTCAATTGCGCTTCGACCAAATTTATATTTCAATCTAACTCTTTCTTATATTTTTTAGCTTTATAAGGCACGGTGTTTCGCATGAAAGCATGATACTTTCTAATTTTATGTTGCACGCAGCGTTTCTTGCAGCGAGTTAACGTGTTGTGTAGGTCTGTGCGGAGTGTCGGACCAAATTGCCCACAAGCAGTGACAGCCGCCCCCTGTTTATGGCTTGTTAAGTAAACTTTGACCGTGTTAGCTGGAAACGGCTGAAATTACGGTGTTCCAAGCAAAGGACGGATTGCCGTAGTAAATAAGTTCTTACTCTTAATGAACACTCAACACGGCTCTGAAGTCCCATTTTATAGCATTCCTTGTGTCGTGTGGGTCACAAAAATAGAGTTTACGTGGCCTACACAAGATTATTTTACTCAAGGTAGACTAGCTTTTGTCCGTGACTTCATCCGCGTATAGCAAATGTGCTATTAAACTTCCCACAGGCGCAGCATTAAATGCCCCAATCCGATATAAACTTACCTGTCTCCTCTTTTCATCTTCTTTTCGGGATGATTACCGAGAAAAAAAAATTCAAAAAATAAAATAGCGATAAGACTGCCTGCTGGTTACCACTACTTTAAGCTTTATGTTCCGCTCCGCTATCTTGCACAGCTCTGGTGATGGTGAACACTTGCCCTAACAGCTATTATCACTAAGATAAGCACTCTGTTTGAAACCTAATAGAAATTAAACTACGGGTCATTGTACATCGTTTAATAATACAAAATTTTAAAAGTACTTAGAACCTAATTATTTTCATATACACACACTAATAGGTTGAATAACTAAGGTAATTACACCGAAAACAATAAAAAGGGCACATTTTCTAAATTTAATGCACACTTTTTCATTTTATTGACTATGTACAGTATTAGGTACATATATCGTATGTGGGTATATCGTGTTCTGTGATTTGTGGGACATCTTGTACCCGTGAAATGTACGTAAGTACTTATGAAATACACATAGGTACATACATATATTTTTTTTATACTACAAAATGTGAGTAACTGACTAGATATTCGTGAAAAAACTATTTAATATTCTTAAATAGGAATGATTATATTTTATTCGAATGCATTAAATGATATTTTTTATAGTTTGGGTATCTTTCTGAAACCATAGTGCGCGGTACGCCACCAAAATACTAAAAGACATGTTACAATGTAGGTGAGACAAAAAAAATGCAACATTTAGCATTACATACAATACAATACAAATACTCTTATTGTACGCCTTTAAACATGAAACAAATCGACATATAACAACTTATAAAAAATAGATGTTAACAACGCGTGGTCTTATCGCCAAAAAGAGATCTTTTCCAGACGACCTTTAGGTAGTGGAGTGGAAATAGCAGCCAAAAATTACAAAATATGTATGTGGCAAAATTGGAAGTAAACGAACTTACAACATACACAATTACATCAATAATAAACATACACACATAAAGCATACAAATAACATACATAAATTCCTACATAAATACTTTGTTAACCATAGAGACGGAAAATAAACAATTAAGAAAAATAGTAACTATGAGGAATCATGGTAGAGACAGATAGTGTTCCTTTAGGTGAGCTTTGAAAGTAGCGACAGATTTAGCACGCCTCAAGTCCACGGGCAGAGAATTCCAGAGTAATAATTCCAGTTTAGTAGTAATTCCAGTATTCGCCATTTGGCTTTGAATGTAAACGAGCAATTATAGAATTTTGAAGAGGGAGGAGGAGGTATCATACCTTCAGAGTCTAGAGAGTTGCAATTCAATATTTTCTCATCATCCTCCTATATAGCGTTATTCCCGGTAGTGCCCCTAAAGGAGCCCGGGGTCCGCTTTGACACCTAAACCCAAGATTTGGAATAGGCACTAGTTTTACGAAAGCGACTGCCATCTGACCTTCCAACACAGAGGGAAAACTAGACCTTATTGGGATTAGACCGGTTTCCTCACGATGTTTTCCTTCACCGAAAAGCTAACGGTAAATATTCCGTAGGTACATAAGTTCCGAAAAACTCATTGGTACGAGCCGGGATTCGAACCCACGACCGCCGCTTAGCAGCCGCATGCCTGAACCACTAGGCTACCGTAGCTCCAATCAATATTTTCTATGAAACATAATTATACTTTTTAGTGTTACATTATTTTTTCTCTCACCTTTTGAAACATATCTACATATCTGTATTAGCTCTAGGGCGTTTATTTGAAGACTGGTTTCCCTCGAGTATATTGTGATGTTATGATACAACTTAACTAGAGAATAAAAAAAATCGGCCAAGTGCGTGTCGGGCCACGCGCAGTGTAGGGTTCCGTAGTTGCCTGTCTTTCTTAGTTAAATCGACACGCGCGCGCCAACTAAATGGTTGCGTCGGCCGAATTTTCTCAATACATTTTAAGTTGGTCGACTATTACTCGGTAACTAGTTATGCCTACTTAGCCGTGATAGTTTTTCCTTTTAAATTCATCATATGTAGGTACTACTGCCACGATTTTTTTCACATTCCCAGTAGCAGCCATTTAGCCGGCAGGAGGGGGGGGGGAGACATACGACTCGAACAAAAATTTGGGCTTTAAAGCCCAATATCTCGCAAACGAAATTTAAAAAAAATGTTTTAAGAAATCCATAATATTTTTGAACAAGCTATCCAACGATATCCCACACTATGGGTTTACCGAGAAAAAAAAATTACATCGCCACTTTAGTTGTAATATTTTTCAAGGTTTTATTCTTCTGTTTTGTCAGCGTGATTGATTTATATACCCATGTCGAATTACAGTTTTCTAGTAGTAATGGTTACTGAGCTAAGCCGAAGACGGACGGACGGACGAACAGCCAGACGGACATGGAGAAACTATAAGGGTTCCTTGTTGACTACGGAACCCTAAAAAGTGTGTTCGTTAGAGCACGCTGGTATTTTTGACCTGTTACAGAGTAGGCACCTGTATAAATTACTATTTAGAGCAGCATGAATACAAATAGGCAATTTATGTTCGACAAGCTAAGCCTTCATTACAGTAACGTCAATAGGGAAGATAAAGAGTCCTCAGGTCGCACGGATCTCCATATAAACCTACTTGGGTTCTCAGTTTGAAACGGCGCGCTGGAATAACATAAAATTTTGTATACACAATGGGATCTGTCCTATCCAAAACTACGTTTGTATGGAGACTTGTGTCGAACATACTGGGGACTCGCAAACTTTCCGCGAAATCAACTTTTTATTTTATTTTATACAACGACGGTGGCAAACAAGCGTACGGCCCGCCTGATGGTAAGTGGACACCGCAGCCTATAGAGGCATGCAACCCCAAAGATGTGTTTGAGGATTCGCCGTGTTGACAGCTGAAGGAACAAATTCCCTCGCTCTCAACACAACGCATCCTCGGAAGCTCTGGCGACCTTGCTCACCTCCAGGAACACAACACTACTACACAGCAAGTAGTAGTGTTAGTATAGCTGTGGTCTTCCGCAAGGTACTTCCCCAGTTGGGCTGCTCCAAATTCGAGCGGGATGACATTTCGCTGTGCCCTACCTCACCTAAGTAGTTCCTTAGTTGTTATAATGCGTATATGATTGATGTGATTAGGATTTCTGTCATGATTGCCATAAGGTCTTTATGACCAAAGGCAATCAGCGATCCATGTCAGAGCCTACAAAAAGAAAAAAGTCTATGGTCGCTGTCATCGAACTCGTTGAGGAGAATAGGTTTTGTGTTACCTTAGTCTGTCTATTGACAACTTCATTCCATTAACATTAGAATTTTAACGGACAAATTCATCTACGTTTCTTCGTTTATCTACATAGTATATCAAAGGAAAATATCGTACGTGATTCACTTATTTCCATCATTAAATGCTTTTCAAACCTATCGATACTAATGTTTTTGCTTTTCAAGATGGGCTTCCTTGAAATCAGATGATGATTCACGCATGATTTTCCTAATGATATATGGAATAAGGTATACCTGTGTACAGTCTAACCGTGATAATATTGATATTTATCTTAACGGGAATACATCTATTTGGTCTCAGTAGTTGTGGGGATCTCAGTAGTAATCCAGATTGCAGTAGGTTAGACTTCCTGTGGGAAATGTAAAATAGATTTATGACATATCATTAATAACAGGGGCGCATCAAACTTACAAATTATTGGTCCTTTAATTCGAATAGTGTTAGTTAATGTTACTAGACAAAAACAACACATAGCCACTCTTTCACTTACAAATTAGCAAACACAATACAATACACATACACACCTCGCATAAATAAGGTAGATTCTCAATCTTTTTTAAGGGTTCCGCTGCCAAAAACACAGAACTCTTGGGTAGGTAGCTATTAAGTATAGTTTCATCATGTCTGTCTGTCCGTGTTATACCGGGTGCCCCAAAACTTTGCCACACGAAGGGAAAGTACCTTATATTGACGATAGGAAATTTTACTGAAAGAAGACTAAAATTTATTTCAAAAAAATTAATGGTAATGGTTCCTGCATTCAAATATTTTTGAAAAAGTTGCCTACCTATACCATACAATACGTAATAATTACAAGTTAAATGTTAAATTGAATGATCTTCCTTTTGTTTAAGGTCCTAGCTACCAATGACCTTCGATCTGTAATTTATCTTCTCTTCTTTCGGTTTTTTTTGTATTTTTGATGGCTTATCGTGTTAACAACAACGAGTTTAACCAAAATTGTATCCCATATTTACTTCAAAACTTATCGTTTTCGGGATATATGGCACCAAATATTGGTAATTTCAGGCCAAAAAAACAGTTTTTTGGGCGTAACTTTAGTAAAAATTAGTAAAAAGTAAAAATCTCTCGTGGGTTATTAGAGACGTCAATAAGAAACAGTTATATGTAGATTTTATAAATAAAAGTGCATAAACAACATACTAATACCGAAAACAGAGATTTTTTAGACCATGTTTGATTAAATCATAAAAATAAAAATTAAATATTAAAAAAAACTCGTGCATATTTAGATAAAGGATTGAAGAACTGATAAGATATTGTATGCTGAGTTATTGAAGAAAAACGAATTCTAATGAATCGAATTCCCTTTTGATCGGTACCTATCGTATTTGTTCATATTTAGCGGGTTCGATTCCAGGTTAAGGCAGGTGATTTTTCAAAAATATTTGAATGCACTTCCAATATATTTTTTTAATTAAATGATGTCTTCTTTCAGTAAAACTTCATATCTTCACTATTTAAGGTACTTTTCCTCCGTGTGGCAAAGTTTTGGGACACCCGGTATGCAATGTCACCGGCATTTTACTCAAATTACCTAAACCTCATAATGTTATGAATGAAGTTTGAGAAGATAAATAAAAAAAAAACGGGTCATTAAGGGGAACATTGATGAGGAGTAAAACATCAAAATCATTCGATAACAGAAATCATCTGATGATTTCTAAAAAGTTTAAGAGATAATTGCTCTTAATAAAGTAAAAGTTGGGTTATGTCTAACTTTCGTCTCCTTATTACGTAATTTGGCTTATCATATCATGCAGTTATCAAAGCGACCGCTTTGTTACCTTTCATAGTACAAGCATGATCTTTATGTTATTGGATAGGTCATAAAAAGTCCTTACTGTTCAACTGACAAATGACGATAGTACCTATATGTACGGTCGAGGAAATTGAATGTTTGGCACATGTCAACTCTATTAGAATGACGTTAAGGTCCAAAAGTGCTAAACATTCAATTTCCTCGACTGTACATAAGTTTTTGGCAAACATGTCCCCTTCTTGGCCAACACGCGGTACGTAAAAAAAAGTGAGTCGGTTAAATTAACTTGGTGTGTAGGTACTAAGTTGCTGGGCTTCTTCATGGAAATTGCTAGAGTTAAGTTTATAAAAAACAGTAAGTTTTGTAAAAACTAAAATTTAATAATGAAGCGCTTTACATCAGTTGGGTATTTACATAAACATAGCTCTTTATCGTTATAAATTACATATTGGCAGCAACAACGGTATACAACAATCTTAGAAGTATATAGTTATAGATTATACTATATAACTAGCGTGTTTTCATATCTACATTCAATGTACAACCCATTTAGTTACAAATTAAAAAATACTTAAAATTAATATATTTTTCTAATCTTCGATGAACACTTTGTCTTTCTTAGTAAGATTAACTTAGTTTTAGCTTGGAGAGTATGTTAAACATAACACATAGGGACAATTAATACAAAGTAAATATAGTATCTAGATTTTTTTCGACTTACTGACTCCTAGTAGTTAACGCAAAGAACCAAATGCCTGGATTCTGGGAATCATTCCACCAGATTTTTCATGGATACATGTTTAAGACTAACAGTTTTATAAGCATACATACCGACTACTTATAAATCCACAGTTAAACTCACGTATTAAATGTCACTACGGGTGACATGTTAATTATTTATTAGTAGAATTTTAGACATGACTCACGAAAGTTAAAATTCGAGTGTAAGCTCTGGATAACTATCTGAATAACCGCCTAAATCATGACTAGTGATGTGCCTTTGCCGGGAACAGTAGAAAATTCCGGGAACAGCCCTCAACGTTGTCGGTAACAAAGGGCATTATGCTCGCAACTTTCACTTTGACAGCTATTGTTATCGAGTTTTTTGGTAGTCTTGAGCCTCTCACAGACTGGCGTTTCCTGCAGTGACGGTCAATAGTAAACTTGTCATTAGCTGTCTTTACTATTGACCGCCACCGCAGGACACGCCAGTGTGTTTCAGGCTTTGAGGCCCAAATCACACTGGCGGGTGCCGATCAATAGGTAGTAAACTTGACATTAACGAAACCTAGGAACCTGGTTCGCAATAGGCGTACGCCGCATAAACTTTTTTTACAGGATTTTTCGATGAACTTCAAGGAAATGTTACATTCATATTTCGAGTAACGGCAAAGGTTGGCAACAGACGACATGTATTGTTTCCGACTTTATTTCTGGTCATATCACATTCTTATTAATATTGGAAATGGAAATATGTAGTCGCAACAGCACTTCAGTACCTAATCACGATAGATTTTTCATTGCTTACATCATGGACATCAGAGACTGATTGTCTGGATATATTCACTGCCACGAATTGCTACACTCGTAGCAGATCCTGTGGTTTTCCCCGTATGTAGCGGAAAGCGACTACAGCGTAAGCGCCCGCTAGTCGGGTTCCCGGCAGTGCCGGCAGGCCATGAATGGCGACGAGATGAACCTGTGTATAACAACCATGTTAGAGATCCACCATAGTTGGGAGCGAGATGCTGCGTTCTGATATCTCGCTCACACTACCTGTGACGTACCGCTGCCACTCGATACCGTGGCCGAGCCCATGTGTTCTGCGCGCTCGCTCTGACACGTCGCTCGATGCGCACGTAAAACGAAAGTAAGTCTCTGAACTCTGAACACCTTCTGTCTGTTATACGTCATTGACCGAGTAAGTGACCTTCACGCTTCACGAGTAAGCGGAGCAGTACTGCATTCGTACTGCCCCGCTTCCGCGCACCCCGCCCCTGAAGAAGCACTCATTTATGTAAATGTGGGTGTGCAGTAAAGAATCAGTACTAGTTCGATTGCCAGTTAACAGCTTACTGATATCGTACACTGAGAAAAAAATATTGCTGCATGCAACAATAAAACTTTAATAGGGGAGAGCCGACGCAGGTGTTTATTTGCCACAACAAAGTTTTTATTGTCAAGCCTAACCTTGTCCTTATAACAACATGAACATTGTCAAATATTTATTTTTTAACTTAAATCTCGTAACTATTCTCAATTTGCTGTTCCAACAATGTTAATTTACACCTATACCTTTTCTCGTTTTGCGCCCGCAGCAACATAACTTTGTGCTTTACCTACTCTCCTTTTGCTCCCACAGCAACGTAACTTTGTATCCTTACCTATTCTCTTTTTGCTCCCTCAGCAACATAACTTTGTGCTTTACCTACTTTCATTTTGCTCCCTCAGCAACGTAACTTTGTATCCTTACCTATTCTCAGTTTGCTCCCTCAGCAACGTAACTTTGTACACGTACCTATTCTCATTTTGCTCCCTCAGCAACGTAACTTTGTACCCGTACCTATTCTCATTTTGCTCCCTCAGCAACGTAACTTTGTACCCGTACCTATTCTCATTTTGCTCCCTCAGCAACGTAACTTTGTACCCGTACCTATTCTCATTTTGCTCCCTCAGCAACGTAACTTTGTACCCGTACCTATTCTCATTTTGCTCCCGCAGCAATATTACTTTGTGCTTTACCTACTCTCCTTTTGCTCCCTCAGCAATGAAACCTTGTACCCGTACCTATTGTCATTTTGCTTTCCCAGCAATTTAACGTTGTGCCTGTACCAACCTATTCATTCTCCTTTTAATTTCCCAGCAATGTAACTATGTGCCCGTAACCGACCTTATATTGCTTCCTCAACAATTTAACTTTTTTCTCGTACCTAATTTATTCACCTGTGTCATGTCGATCCAGCGGGTCCTGAACTCCTGACTTGCTGGGGCGATGAAACCAATACCAATTGATAGATATTTTGAATGAGATACACGCGATTCTTTGCGATTCATTCAAATATCTTAAATATCTATCAATTATTATAGGTTTCATCGCCCTAAGTAATAGCATATTAGGACTCGCTGGAAAAGTTAAATTGTTGAGGAAGGAATAAAAGGAGTGTAGGTCGGTACGGGCACATAGTTAACCTGCTGGAATACTAAAAGAAGAATGAATGGGTGGTACAGGTATAACGTTATATTACTGGGAAAGCCAAATGAGAATAGGTTGATTTGGTACAGGCACAGTGCTGGGAAAGCAAAAGGAGAACAGGTTGGTACAAGCACAAACTTATATTCCTAGGAAAGCAAGAGAAGAATAGGGTTGGTGTAAAGTATATTGCTGAAAAGGCAAAAGTAAGTAGAAATAGGTTGGTACAGGCACAAAAGTTACATTGCTAGCAAAGTACGACATATGAGCGGCATAAATAAATATCGTCACTAAAATGTGTCTATATAAACTTGTAGGTTAGTTGATCACGATCAGGTTTAAGCCCGTCACACATATAACTAATATAATATCTATAATATACCTTTATAGACAGGTTATCCCACAAACAGACGATAATTCTTCGACAGCTGATAAGAGCAGCTAAAAAATTCTATCGATTTATCCCCCATGCCCGGGTATGTTCCGCGATTTGTAGTATTTTCAGTTTTTAAAACCATTTACGGATCAAAATGATCAATATCTCCGAAAAAACTAAAAATCGCGGAACGTACATATATAGGGTGGGGGAAGAATTAAATCGATAGCTTTTTAGCTGCCCTTATCGGGTGTCGACGGATTATCTAGGGTTACGGGACAAATGAAAGAGACCACACAGAGAGCTATGATATACATAAGCTATCGTAAGATATTCAATTCAATTCAATCATTTAATTCACAAAAACACTTTTATTATACGTCGTAATGCTTAGGTATTTGTATGACGGGCTTTATGAGATGTAGAGTTAAGTATAAAAACAAGTCAAAAAAAGTATTATAGGTAGGTATATATTTATTAACAATTTTCTAAAGTCAAAAAAAACATTTTCATTCATAAAGAGCGACTTCGGTGACTGATGTTGGCGTCGTCGGATATACCTACTTGTCAAGTGTTCAAACCGCGAAGGCGTAATTACGTCAGGCATCCCAGGATACCATGGAGCCATGGATGAAATATCGGGCAGCGCGGCGGAGTCGGTGAAGGCCGAGCCCACGACACAGGCGCCGGGCGGGCGCCGCGCACACGGCGCGGAGCCGCACGCGCCGCGCCTGCCAGCGCGCCAGCCGCAGCGACATGCCCAGCCCCGAGCCCGCCGCGTCGCTCAGCGCGCCGCACCAGCTGAGCGATAGACCGCGATCCCTGACGAATAAACAAAAACGTACTAAATAGCGACATCAAAATTCACCGTTTTATTCTGTACAGTCGACCGCATTAAGATCTCCAAATGCAAAACGAAAAAAAATATCTACGAAGGTCCTGCCGGCCCTTGAAATAAAGTCGTGATAGAAATGTATGTGTGCTTTGTGGTGATAGATATTAATGCCCATGACTTTACTAAATATACGCTAATAGTCGGCTTAATTAGAATTTGCAGTACAATTACACCGTTGTGCCATTAGTACGGGTATACGTTTTTTATATTAACCAGAAGTATGTCTCCTTTAATGACCTGCCACAATATTGAACAGTTTAAATTTATATTTAACGATCGTAGGTGTTAATTACAGAAAAACCAATTTCAAATAGAAATATAATTAGGTACAGATACAGAACTCGGTAAGGTTGTATGTCGAGCGAATAATTAATATACCTTAACAAATACAGGAATAAGAATGATGAAACTTACCTATCATCCCTTGGCAAAAGGTGCCCTAAGGCATTTTCTTCCAGAAGACTTGGAGATCACTCACTTTACTTAACACACAACGCGCACATTCCGTGTCAAAGAACTACTGGACTGAATTGAGAGAGGAGACACAGTCGCTAGCAACACTTTGTTGTTCGGGTAACTAACGTTGTTAAATGATATAAGTACACAAGTTAATCCGCTAACAACATTGACGTTGTCATCTGATTGTTGAATTTAAATATTGTTATATGATCAAGATATCCATAGCTTCGGGTACTATAAATATTGGACGTTGTTAAATGATATAACTATATAGATTAATACGCTCACAACGGTGACGTTGTCATCATATCAATGCTTTGAAACTTTGTTATATGATCTAGGTGTCCATAGCTACGGGCACAATAATATTCGACGTTGTTAAATGATCCAAGTATATAAGTTATTACGCTAACAACGGTGACGTTGTCATCATATTAAGTCTTTAAAACATTGTTATATGATCTAAGTGCCCATAGCTGCAGGTACAATAAGTATTTGACGTTGTTAAATGATATAAGTACATAAGTTAATACGCTAACAACGCTGTCGTTGTCATCGTATCAATGCTTTTAAACTTTGTTAAATGATCAAGGTACCCATAGCTGCAGGTACTATAAATATTGGACGTTGTTAAATGATATAACTATATAAATTAATACGCTCACAATGGTGACGTTGTCATCATATCAATGCTTTGAAACTTTGTTATATGATCTAAGTGCCCATAGCTGCAGGTACAATAAATATTCGACGTTGTTAAATGATATAAGTACACAAGTTAAAACGCTAACAACGCTGAAGTTGTCATCGTATCAAAGCTTTTAAACATTGTTATATGATCAAGGTATCCATAGCTGCAGGTACTATAAATATGGGACGTTGTTAAATGATATAAGTACATAAGTTAATACGCCAACAACGCTGACGTTGTCATCGTATCAATGCCTTTAAACATTGTTATGTGATATAGGGTCCATAGCTGCAGGTAAAATAAATATTCGACGTTGTTAAATGAGAAAAGTACATAAGTTAATACGCCAACAACGCTGACATTGTCATCGTATCAATGCTTTTAAACATTGTTATGTGATATAGGGTCCATAGCTGCAGGTACAATAAATATTCGACGTTGTTAAATGATATAAGTACATAAGTTAATACGCCAACAACGCTGACTTTGTCATCGTATCAATGCCTTTAAACATTGTTATGTGATAAAGGGTCCACAGCTGCAGGTACAATAAATATTCGACGTTGTTAAATGAGAAAAGTACATAAGTTAATACGCCAACAACGCTGACATTGTCATCGTATCAATGCTTTTAAACATTGTTATGTGATATAGGGTCCATAGCTGCAGGTACAATAAATATTCGACGTTGTTAAATGATATAAGTACATAAGTTAATACGCCAACAACGCTGACGTTGTCATCTGATCAATGCTTTTAAACATTGTCATATGATCTAGGTGTCCATAGCTGCAGGTATAATAAATTTTTGACGTTGTTAAATGAACAGGAAATCTATAGTTGCAGGCACACTAAGTATTCGACAATAAAAAGATTGTGGCAGGCAATAAGCACGTTTATTTGCTGTACCAAAATAATAGTAATTTTGACAGCTAATGACAAGTTTACTATTGTCCGCCGCGGCCAGGCCGCGCCAGTGTGATGCGGGCTTTAATGTGATCTAGAGTACGTAAAACAGATATGCCAGTGGTTTCGCAGGCTCTTATACTAACAAATCTTTGGTCCATGTAACGATAATGCCACTTTTAAGCTCCAGCCCATATAGTTTGTATAAAAATAGACCACACAAGGACAGTTACCTTCAGAGGCGGATTACATGTCGAGAGCGCCCTAGGCAAGCACCTCATCGGCGCCCCTCTAGCGGCCATAGATTAAAAATATATCTAATAACGGAAAACATCAACCCTTTGGAACCATCTAGCACTAGTGCACGTGCCTAGTTTGCCTATAGGGATAATAATTAATTTTGAATGAAGTGTATTGTTTTTGACTTGATTTTTTTTTATATAAATGTTGTAAACTTGTTTTTGTTAAATAATTACCATTATATTTTAAGATAATATTTACTAACCAATATGGACCTGGTTCTGAAATAAAAGTTTTCATGCATTAATTAATTAATTAATTCATAATCCACCTCTGGTTACCTTAGTCACTTTGCCAATGACTTCGTAGGCTTTGCGCCGTACCTAATAACTAGTTTTTATTAGCTAAAATTCTTTCTTTTATTTGATTTACAAACGTCCATAAAACCTTATTTAATAAGAATTTCGTTAAAATTCGTTATTCCATATCTGTTACTTTGACATATAATATAAGTAACTATGTTTGTGAGAAAGGGAAAAACTGGATATGGCCCCCTTCGCCTGCTTTGTAGGGTTCCGTAGTCAATAAGGCACCCTTATAGACACCCGAGAACCCTCAGTGACACTTATTACTAGAAAGCCGTAATTTGGCATGGGTATATATTTCAATCACACCAACAAAATGGTAGAATACTATTTTGGAAAAAAAAAGAATTGAACAAATGGGCCAAGTGCGTGTCGGGCCACGCGCAGTGTAGGGTTACGTAGCCAACTAAATGGTTGCGTCGGCCGAATCTGTACGAAAGTTGGCCTTTCTAAGTCCATTTGAAATTGGTCGACTATTACTCGGTAACTAGCCTTCTCAGTAGCAGCCATTTAGCCGGCAGGGGCCAGACATGACTCGAACAAAAATTTGGGCTTGTGTCCACACACACCACCACGAGTAATGTTAAAAAAATCGTGGCAGTAGTAAATATAATGAATTTAAAAGGAAAACTATCACGGCTAAGAAGACATTACTAGTTACCAAGTAATAATCGACCAACTTAAAATGTACTTCAAAAGGCCAACTTTCGTACAATTCGGTCGACGCCACCGCACCATTTACTTGGCCAACTATTATATAATCTGTGACTTGGCGCGAGTGGATGTAACAAATACAGACAGGCAACTACGGCACCTTTCACTGCGCGTGGCCCAACGCGCACTTGGCCGGTTTTTAAAATATTATTATAGCTTTAGTCGGACCTTTTCAAGTTAGGCCGTTAGTAGATACAGCAACGTAGTGACCACCACAGTATATTTACGTAAAAAGCACTCTGAAGTGGTACAGTCAGCATCAAAAGTAACTGGGCAAACGAAGACGTCAGAAGTCTTTATTAAAAGAGAATAAGAGCTTTTGAAGACGTCAATTGCGCAGTTACTTTTGATGCTGATTGTACGTGGTAAAAAGCACAGATACAGTCCTTTTAGCCTTACTTTTTCGTTCACGATATAGGCTTCCGCTAATTTGACACCAAACTACTCTTAAACTAAAAAAAAATTACTTCGTAGAGTACACTGACTTCTTTCTCTATATTCCTCAGAAAGGAGAGCACGCCACTTATCCAGATCCTGCATAACTTTCAGCTAATTGTCCGAAGAGTGAACACGGTATATTTCTATCACGAGCGTCACGAGTGGGGCTGTTATTCGAATCGCGCCTCACATTACTCGTCACGTCCAACGAAACTAGACCTCTGATAATGCTTAGTTACTCGAATCGCAGGGCCGGCCCGAGGGTAGAACGGACAGTGTGACCCGCTCTAGGCGCCAGGTACAGGCCAGGCCAGGTATACAGGGTGGAAAGATCGAGTGCCACATGGATGGCAACTACCTTAAATATTGGAAATAGCACATTCTGTGTAAAGGAGACTTTCCTTTATTTTAAATAACATGCCGTATCATATGATGCTAATTCATGGGATGTGTTGTAAACGATCAATATGAAATACCCTTTCGATCTGCATCATAAAATATGGCATGTTATTTTTTGTCGCATTTGACCGGTTCGAGTCCCGACTAAGACAAGCGTTTTTCATAAATCCATAAATGCAGAATTTATTGTTTTTTAAAATAAAGGAAAATCCACAGAATGTACACAGAATGTGCTATTTCCAATATTTAAGGTATTTGCCATCCATGTGGTATTCGATCTTTCCACCCTGTATATGAAGGGTCGCCAAAATCTTAAAAGACGTACAAAAAATCAAGCGAAACATATTTTTGCCATGAGAAGTCAAAGCGCCTATATATCTCGCGCCACCCTGATTGAGGGCCAGAGCCGATGCTAGGTATCCATGATGGATGTTCCTAAAAAAGGCCTAGTTGTACTGGTGGTGTGGTTGGTGTCAGCGTTTCAGGTCGAGTCGCGCGTGCCTATGCAGCATCTCGGCGGAGAGCGCGTGCGGCGCGGCGCGGCGCGACGAGCGCGTGACGTGGGAGAGCTGCGTGCGCGCATCCAGGCCTGGCGTGTGCGCAACCCCGTGCCCGTTGTGTCGGAGCGCGTTCATCTACGGAAAATACGTAACTGTCAAGAAATTAAGTACCTGTGTTTACTTTGTGAGTGCACAATAGCGTTGGACCATACAAATCAAAACTAAAAAAAAAAAAAGTAACTTTATTGTAAGACGAATAAAAAAAAGTTATTTATATAGGAAGATCATCAGCTTAAATAGTCCACAGTAGCTTAAAACAGTAGTAACAGTGAGCTAATAAATAACAGATCCTCACCTAGCGATGATGATGACATAATAATACTTTTTAGGTAGAAACATGTACGTCGGATGTTGCGTTAGTATAATACGTTTAGGAAGAGCCTTGCCAACTATGTACCTGAAACTTCGTCGGTCGGAGCAATAACCAAGAGATGTGATACTAAGTAAATTGCGTAACCCGGGAGACCGGAAAAGCGAGCGGCAATGTTTTAGAGAAAGTAGTTTCGCCCATTCAAACAAAGTATTTTATTTTTATTATATTCTATTTGTAGTTCTCAAAATCATAGAAAATGTACTAGCTAAGTCAGACTTGTATTTATCGGCTGATGACGTGGTGGAGTATATTCACCAGAAGACTGGCTACACGCTGAGGGTTTTCCAGCTGCGTTCGCGCCACTACGTGCACTTCAGTTAGTTTGTAGTGCGCGTGCCGCGGCCGCTGCAGGAGACCATCGCGTGTGCTGACTTCTGGCCGAAGGGTGTCGTGTTTAGGCGGTTCCGGGGCAACCTACCGAACTCTACACCGGACTTGACGACGCAACGGAACCACACTGTTTCGTCGCCTAAATAATAATTAGTGTTTTAATATTATATTGTATGTATGTTAGTCTGTAAGGTATTTGTAACTATGGGCCTTAGTTGCTTGAAATAAATGTCTTATTTATTTATTTATAGGGACTTAGACTTATATTTGTGTAATATTTTGTGATTTATCATATTCTCGCCTCTTTTAACCCAGAATTGCTCAATTTTGAACTGAACATTAAATTTAATTAAGGTTGCCTGGAGGATTAATTAGCGACCTGATGTCGATGTTTGTCGTTTTATGTTATTTACTTATTTTATTTTGTAGTGGTGCAAACTAGTGTTATATTAAAATTTCATGTGATGTGCCTACGCCTGGTTTCCCATAGTGTTTAAAAATAAATTCAGCTTACGCTTACACTTATTTAGTAATATTTACATAATTAAACGATCAAATCTACTTCGCCCGGCTAGCTAATATATTCACCAATAGCTGTTGGTTGGGTAACAGGACATGGTCCTCAGTACTTCTGCTACTGTACTAACTGTTATGAGCAGCCTATAAATTAAGTAGCAATAAAACCATTATTCAGGAATCAGGAATGTGTTCCAGGCTTGGTAAAAAACTAAATCAAAATGTAATTAATTACTTTTTTCCACACTCCTGATTTTGAACCACTGTGCACTCATTTTGTGTAAGTACACACGGTTTGATCGCGATCTGTCAATGCGGCGCAAAGCGACGTGGTCTAGCTCCGGAGGCTCCATACTAATTTGTATGAAGATTTTGAGCGTAAAAAATGGGCAACTTTGTGATTTTTTTACACGAAATAAGTACATATTTATTAAGAAATGAAGATTCCAAGAACTTTTTTTATAGTTTTAGCTTTATTCTTTGATAAAATTTATGTAATAATTCTTGATACTTAAGACTCAGTTGCTACAATACGGGAGTGCGATTTACACGTTTTTAATGATTTTCTGTTTTTTTTTTTTTCAAACTTATCCATAAGCATTATCTTGAATTAGAATGTTTCGAGAACAAGTAACATTCATTGGCTACCTGTGTAATTTTTTTCAACATCCTTTTCTATATAATTCTCTTACATTCCCGACCCTCGATCGCCGAAACCGCCCCTTAAATAGCTGTGGGTAAACAGGCCTTCAGCATCTCATTTCTGCACGATTGTGCAGAAATCCGAAGTCCGAGAGTCCTCGAATGGATGAGATTCGCAATGGAATACTCGAATGTGTTGAGAGTAGCAACTTAAGGCCAAAAATGTTTATAGTTTGTGGTGATTTCAATATAAACTTACTTGAATCATCCAATAATATTGTCAAGTTTGTTTTAATCTTTTCATTCGATTTTGTCTTTGAGCCTACCCGGGTAGGTGTAACTAGTGCTACCTGTTTAGATAATATTTTCTGCAACTCTGTGAATGTTTGGATAAGACAATTGTTGAATAAGAATATAATAGAATAAATTTATTTTGGAACAACAACCGGAATATACATCACATGAGGAATCTAAAGAAGGAATCTAATGTTGCTACAAAAAAGGAGTACATTGTTTTAATTCCGACCATGTGGTCAAAAATATTTTTTCTTACAAATTATTAAAGAAATACCACGAACAATAACATATCGACCCATAACTAGTTATCTTTTGGAATTATTAAAAATGAAATTCACCATAATATTTGAATGTTATCATATCCATGCTATAATTCAAATAATGATTATATTTGGCGTAGTCCTTGATCAATTCAAATAACATTTTACACTGAAAACTGTTTCTGGGTTGAAAACAAAGACAAAGTTTAGTGAATGGGAAGGTCTATAAACTTTATTAAAGTAGAAATAAGCTTTATAAACTTTATGGCGAGAAGGAGGTGAACATGAACAGTGATTTCCTTGACAATGTTAAGAGTTACTACAAAACTGTAAGAAGCATTATAAATAGAGAATCAGGTAAACTTAAAACTCGGCGGTTGTCAAGTCATCATTCGTTGTAGTTGAATTACGATGTAGCCTTGCAATTCGAAAAATATTGTTTAAATATAGCAGGTAACGCTTTACTGTGCTTATGTTAATACATGTAGTGTAATATTTAATTGTAGTCAAGTGGCGTTGTGCCTTGCTTGTCCGTGTTGAGGCAACCACGCTCGATGGCTCGGTAAGTATGGGCTTGCAATGACCGTGGTTAGCATAGACTCGAACCGCACGCACTTGGATACATTTAATATATGACGCATGTCATTTGAACGCACTGTAAATTAACACGAACCGGCACTCGTTTGGCACTTTTTACTATGTTAAGGCAGATCGAAAATCAGGCGCGTGAACTAACTAAAGTATTCCTTGCGGAGGACAGGGGCTATCGTGCGAATATCTGGCGATGAACGTCAGACATTGTGTTGTTTTGCGAGGCCTTTTTTTGGATATGGGCCAAGAGACGTCCGTCCGCTCTCTACCGCTCTGCAAACGAGCTTCATCTATTATTAGTAAATATTTGTCGAAAATATGCAAATGCAAAATGAAAGTTACTAATTAATTAGCAATTTTAAAGATAGAACCCAAATATTTTGTGTTGGTCGTATTTAGATAAAAAGCATTCGTATGAATATATATTTAATTAAAACTGTTTTGTAGTAGAAATGTTCGTATTACAATGGTAAAACTTCGGGTGTCAAAAACATTTGGTAGTTGTAAGACACATTCTGTAACTTTTGGAGTTCAATAAATCATTATTATATTATTACTACCTGATTCCCGCGGCTTCGCCCGCGTGGTTATAGGAAAATGTAAGTTATTGAATTTTCCCGTGGGAATTAGATGTTTTCCCGCTGGAAAAAGTAGCCTATGTCATTCTCCAGCTTCTATACTATCTCCATACAAAAAAACATATAAATACGACGCTCCGTTGCGACGTGAAAGAAGGACAAACATACAAACACACACACACACTTTCGCATTTATAATATTAAGCAAGGATTATTATTCATTCCGTGAAAAACACATTAACAGGATTAATAAAAACGTAAACCTTGACAAATGCTAAGCTATATTTATTATTACTAGCTTCTGCCCGCGACTCCGTCCACGTGGAACTCGTTTATATCGCAGCTCCATACAAACTTTTACCCTCCCATTTCACCCCTTTAGGGGATGATTACGGGGATAAAAACTATCATATGTTACTCTCCATCCCTTTAACTATCTCCACATAAAAAATCACGTCAATTCGTCGCTCTGTTTTGCCGTGAAAGACGGACAAACAACTAATCAAACACACACATACACTTTCGCATTTATAATATTAGTATTGATTATATGTCTTCGGGATTACAATTAAAAAAAAATACAACAACTAGAAGTGTGGGTATGGTGAAATGGTGGCGGCCATTACATTTTTACTTCTCACTTCATTTTGGAGAAATCCTGAAGAAAGGTCAGGTCAAGAGTAGCCTATACCGACGAGCATGTCTGCATACATGCTCGTATAATGAAAGTGAATTAAGCAAGAAAGGTTTGTCAAGATCGTAGCAAGTGGAAATCCGTGGTCTCTGCCTACCCCTCCGGGAAATAGGCGTGATTATATATATGTATGTATGTATGTTCTTCATTTTGGTATCTGACGTCTGGAGCTGATGAACATTTTCTTTAGAATTATATACAATACAATACAATACAAATACTCTTTATTGCACACCTCACACAAACAAAGCAGTTAAAAATAATAGTTAATTTATTTATTCAAAATTTGAGAAATAAAAGAAATATCTAATATTACATTATATTTCCGATCACTCTTACATCGATTGTGACGATTATATTTCGTATTATAATAATAATATATTATAATGGTAGGTTTCACTGTGTCAGTGATATTTCTTAGTAAATTATTTCATCATCATCATCATATCAGCCTAAAGACGTCCACTGCTGGACATAGGCCTCCCCGAAGATGGCCAAAGTGACCGGTTCTGCGCCACCCGCATCCAGCGGACTCCCGCGACCTTTACCAGGCCCCGTAGCATGGATGGCGTTATCACGCGATAAGTGATAGGATAGAGCTTCCGTCCCTGGCTGACACCGTTCGATAGAACGAGACGACGCGCCTATCCTGTCACTTATCGCGTGATAACGCCATCCATGCTACGGGGCCAGGTCATCAGTCTACCTTGTCCAGTCTATCGGGCCTACCCACGCCGCGCCACGTGGTCGCCACTCGAGAACTTTTCCGCCCAACGGTCATCGGTTCTACGTGCTATGTGCCCCGCCCACTGCTTCTTAAGTTTAGCGATTCGGAACCGGTTACCTTGGTTCTGCTGCGGATAGCCTCATTTCTGATGCGATCACGCAGATAAACTCCCAAAGTCCCTTGATAGATTTGATGGAACTTAATTACAAACAATGGTATAGCTTCTCTCGGTAATTATACATTACTGCGAGAAGCTATACCATTATATGACAACCGGTTAGCCTAGTGGGTACTGACGCTGCCTACGAAGCTGAAGGTCCTGGGTTCGAATCCCGGTAAGGGCAAATAATTGTGTGATGAGCATGAATATTTGTTTCTGAGTCATGGAAGTTTTCTATGTATTTAAGTATTTATATCTATTATATATATACCGTCCTCTAGTACCCATAACACAAGCCTTACTGAGCTTACTATGGGACTAGGTCGATTTGTGTAAGATTGTCCCCTAATATTTATTTATTTATTTATTTATTTATTATTACTGTCTAGGCTTAAAAAAAATGTAAATATTGCCAAGGATTTTTTTTTTAATATGTTAACACTATGTACAGTCAGCTGCATAGTTACATGAATCCCCTGTATATACCTACTTCTTATATAAACTTCTATACCATAGATGTATGGGTATCTGACGCGTGACTCACCTGAAGGTAGCATCGTTTGTGAGGCTCGTGGTAGAGGTCGTAGTCGCTTGAGGAGCCCTCGGGCTTCTGTGTGCAGCGCCACTGGAATAAACATTCAATCGTCAACAGGACACGGTTTCCGTTGTATGTGGCTTTTAACTCGGGGAGTGTATACTATCGCAAATCTCAGTCACTAAATTGAATTTTCTAATTGTATCGTGTTTCCAAACTTTTATTTCGCTTCTTTTAAAGAATCATAAATGAAATAAATTAATTTTATTCTGCAAGTAGGCCGTAATGGCAGTTTTACAAGTCAAAATTCTACCAGCGTTTCTGAAAAAGAAGACCACCTGTTAAGAAGAAACGCCAAAACAAACTCAACGGTCAGTAATTTTTTGCCAAAAAAGCTTATTACAATGATAGTTGAGTGAGTTGAGTGAATACAAAGAAAAAAAATACATCATAATGCTTTTTTCTACAAGAACACATGTCCGAATAAGCTATATGAATAATTAAGCTATTTTGGGCTCTGGTTTGGGCCATGCATTTCTATCAGTGAGATACCTCAACCCTGTAATAACCCTTGGACATCAATGTTTTTTTTTCAAGTAATTTTTAAGAGCTGGAAAGGGTAGAGCCAAAATTTCAATAGGTATTTTATTATAAAAATGGACACATTAACCCGAAAAAGACTTGTAAAATTCACGAACACCAAACATTTTGGTTGCTATTTTATATTTATTTCGTGTATTAAAATTATCGGTAAGTATCAGAATTTTTACAGAATGTATGTTCTTAATGACATAAAAAATATTTTCATAAATGTATTGGGACGGAACTGTTAAAATACTAATTTCTTAAAATCGTTTTCTCACGGATTCTCTTGCTCTCAGGTTATATATAGAACGAATGGCTCTTTTTTGTATTACAAAGATTGTCTCTATGTCAGCTGCTTTACCCCAAACCAGAATACCGTACGGCATAATACTATGAAAATAACTATGATAAGCTAGGCGAGAGCATAGTGTTACAACCGTTAGTTTACGTTTTGTTTGTTCTTAATAACCCTGAAAAATACGTGGTTATAATAAACATCTTTTACGAACAAAAACTCGGTATGTTATCAGTCGGGAACACAACTTTAAGTAATTATTTGACCAACAATTCAAGTCAGAATGAAACGAGGTATCCACTAGATAACAAATGTCTCGCGACACGTTGCTACCGACGAGGGCCACAGTGACACAATGTTGCAGGATATTGCTCGACATGAGTTTTAAGGGCCATTTACATGGTGCATCAACGAGTATACGATTTTCATTACATTGCGGGGCTGCGGGCTACAGAAATATGACAAATTCAATCAAACCTTGCAATGTAATAAAACTCGCTTGCGAGTTGTTGCACCATGCAAATGGCCCTGTTCAGTGGGTGCACGACGTTTTATATAATTTCACTTAATCTATTTTGATTTGATATACCATTGCTTATTATAATGTAACGGATGGTATAATATTGTTTTAGATAATTTTCAATTGATCTAATGTACAAAGTGATATAATGATTTAAGGCTATAATTACAATTTAGTATAAAAGACATTTACAATATTTATCACTCGGTATAAAACGTGTTTATTATAATGACTTACTTGACAAATTTCGTCAATGCTATAAATTTCAGAAGATATAAGTTGATGTTACAATAAATAACTTTTGATATAAACAAATCATTAAAAATAATGATATAATGAATAATAAAATAAATAAGCGAGACCCGTCGAAGTTCCGTCGGAATGCCTATCAGTCACTGCGTTGTAATTTCCAAAACGGATGGTCACAGAGAAAGATTGCCATTGCCATTTTATACTGACATCAATTTCACGATACCTACCGAATATTTTAGTCCCTTTGTACTTTCAACATACTCGTATAGCATAATCTACCTTAAGGCAGGTCTCAGGTAGGTACGACGACGACGAGCGAAGCGAGGAGGAGTGTTAGGTAGAACTGCGACCATACAGTGTGCGAGCCGAGCGAGAAAAGCGAGCGTGCCGCGGTAGCGGCCCGCGAAGCGCCAGAACCGAACATTTTTTAGTAATACTTAAATATTACATATTATGTAAGTACTCACAAAGTACTTACAGAAACGAAAGCGGGGCTCCGTCAACTTCTTGGCAGACATTCTTATATGAAAGTGCAATGGTTTTAAATAATTTTTATGTTAAACATATACAACGTGTTAATAAAATAACGCAAAACCTGAAAACCATTTGTTCAGAATCGAGCATAGAATGCGAAAAAAATAAAAAATAATTTTTTTGACAAGATTTATTTTTTATATTTGTATGGAGTGTTGGCCGACTGGGGCGACCTGCTCCATACAAATGTAAAAAATAAATCGTGTCAAAAATTTTATTTTTTATTTTTTTCGCATTCTACTCTCGATTCTGAACAAACGGTTTTCAGGTTTTGCGTTATTTTATTAACACGTTGTATATGTCATATATGCGTTATACGAAAACGTAATTATTATAAATAATATGTATCTTAAACATATTTATGTCATAAATGCGTTATACGAAAATATAATTATGCCACTTGCTAATTATGTAATTTTGCCTATAATATCAATTGATAATTAGATTAAAGCAAAATATAACAAAAAACCGTTATATCAAACGTTGTATTACACGAAATAACTTTATGCCAATTTAATGTATATCAAGTGTATGTTAGTTTTTCTGACATTATATGAAACATTACTGTTCAGTTCCCAGCTTTGCGAGACTTGGCACTATTTGGAAACGGAACCCTAAAAACGACGACAAAATTGATATTGGCATGTAATTAAATCGATATTTGTATATTCCCCTTTTTCGAACAAAACATTTCAAAGTTGTTTAACTTACCACATGAACATTTCGACATTTTCTTTCCACTTTACGATATGAACTGCTTTCCGGGAGCAAATGCGTTCGCCACCGGCATCCAATCACAGTTTATGAGATTATAAATACGCGTCAGCTGGTTCTATCGCGGCGGAAAACTCGTCAGCTGATGCCCTGAAGTTTGTAACCGCCACGGGGCTTCATGATACAACTTTGTGAAGCTTTTTAGAAGTTATTGCACGGGGAGAGATTGGTCACGCAAAAATGTTGCTAGCTAGCGGGCTACAAGGAGGGTTAGGAAATGGGCAAAAAGGGCAAATTGGTTTGTCCTTGTTTGGGGAAATTCGTTGAAAAAATATTCCGTCGATTGGGTACCACATGGTTTCCTCTTGGTCTGGGTCCAATTTATACTATACCTATCTACAAAATATTTTTCGCAGGTGTTTTTTGTGTTATTTTAGACGAAAGTGAAGTTGAGTACCTACCCACTGTAATTAATAAGAAGTGAATCCGAAGTGGAAAGCAAAACCCATCTATATTCTTCTGAACTAAGTTAAATTTTGCAACAACGAAGGCATTCCAATTTTGGAACGTCGATCATTATTTTTGGGTAAGTAAAGGCGTGGACGTGACATGACAAACCAGCTTCGATATTAAATTCTGCATTTTACTTTTCACAAAATTGTGCAATATCGATACACAGCATGACATGACATCAATGGCCGTGAACCTATACTGAATATGCAAACAGCTTTTGTACTTTAATCTATTTTGTGACATGTATATTCTTTTATCTGTCATTGTGTACAATAATGTGCTTACATACAATGGGTTCCTGTCAATATTTCAGCATCGTTGGCACATTCATACCTCACCGTAGAGGAGATGAAGCCGGAAAGAAAACCCTGGAAGACATCATACATGTTTTGAGGAAGAATGAAGACGTGGCGTCTGGCGGGGTTTTTTTAATCGAAAGTCTTTTCTGCTGAGATGTTTCTGTATGTTTGTTGAATACACGATAGCGTGCGTATCTTCCTGTTTGCAATTTTTCGCAAACGCGATACTCCAATTACAACATTTCAGCACATTCGTGATTGATCGCACTCCTCGATTACTTCTGTTCTGAATAACGAATGTAATGGAATGTACATGTATTCTGCGCTTAATCACGAAATGATGATTGATGAACAGCTATTGCAAATAGGAAATAAGCGCATTGGTGTTATATGAATGCTACATAATTTACATTTTAGCATAGCGCACAGGGTAGCCTTTGTTTGAATCTCATTTAGGTTACTTTGAATTTAGGTTACAGAAATTGGATAGCCTATTCCTAAACGACAGATTTAACCAAACCTGGGCAAATTGCAATGTCCACAAGTTGGTTAAGAACATAAAACATGACGTAGACTTTTCATGTCTTTATGTCATAAAGCCATAATGCTAGCCAGGTAGACCAGATGGACTACCATTAACCCTAGTAAGTTGCTTTCTGCCCATCAAACAACTGCCAATGAAAATAAACTGGATAGATTTAGCAGTCTTGAGACACTGAGTGCTGAACTAAGCGAAGTGGAGCAGGCAGATCCCACAATCAGATTGGAATAATAATTGCCAAGGAGAGAAAGAGAGAGAGATGCTAATGATAGAAAGAAACGATCTGTTTCATTACCTTGTTTTTAGTGGACGCTATTTCATTTATATTTTTTCCTTATTGCGTAGATAATTTTATACTTGTCACACAATTTTAATTAAACGCTTTATTAATCTAATATATTTACACATTTTTAATTCAAGAGAATATTGCTGAACTACGATAATTAATCTCAAAGCATTACGGGTGGAGACTCGAAAATTATTATAGCTCCAAAAGAAAGAAGGCAAAAAAATATGCCTAGTGACGAAAATCCCATTCAGATATCTCAAAGAAATACGAAGCTACAACCCTTTTGATATTGCTTGTTAGAGAGAGAAAACGCAAACAGTTTGTGACGTCACAATCCGCAAGGCTGCCGCAGAGCGAGCCGCGCGCTCGGCAGGCCGCGTCGATGGCGGCGCCGAACACGATGGGGCACGGCACGTTGCCGTCTATTAATGACGTCATTAACTACGAACGTCATCGTGTCATATGAAGTTGCGTTTTGCGAAAAAGGGACAGCACATACCCAAAACTTTGGATACTTATAAATTCGTGATTATTTAACTTCTTGCGTTGCGTATTTCCCCATTTGACTACATTTTTAATCCTTTTGCGAGGTAATACGACATTGTTGATTATTTTATTTAGTGTCTACACTTCTACGTCTACTGCTTAAATAAATTAAACAAGTGGCTTTGTGAGCTGTAGAACTCGCAAGCTTGTCTTTTTTAATTTCGAAAATCTGAATCGACTAAAAAATACTTAGTATTATTAGCGCAGGTGTAACTGAACCCACCCGTCAGCCGATGGTGGGGAAGTGGGGGAAGCCGGTCCAGTCTATAAAAGCTACTGACGACGTACTCATTCTAAGTAACACTATAGATGAGGGCCTCACTACCTTACGCGATGTACTCAAAACACTGACTGACGCGGGCTTCTCTGTCAATCTTAAAAAGTGCTCATTCTTATCTGCCCAGATAGAGTACTTAGGGCGTTCTATTAGTGAGGGTCAGGTAAAACCGAGCGTACAAAAGGTTAAAGCTCTGGTTGAAGCACCAGCTCCAAAGACTGTCAAACAGGTTCGCCAATTTTTGGGCTTAGCGAGCTATTTTCGCCGCTATATAGCTGGTTTTGCTGCTAAAACAGCCCCTATTACGAGACTGACGAAAAAAGGGGTTCCATTTAACTGGGAAAGTGAACAAGAAGAGGCACGGCAAGACATAATTGCACAACTTACAAGCGAGCCCGTTTTAGCAATTTATGATCCCGACTTGCCTACAGAAGTCCAAACGAGCCGAAATCCTGTCAATGTTTGTGAAGTTCGCAAACAACAGAATTGGGCTCAAATAGCACAGGCTGCTGATGAAGAAACCCAACAACTACTTCAGAGACTGACAGACGGACAGCTAGACTCTAGTCGTTATGTACATAAAAATGGACTACTTTACTATAAGTACTCTCGGGTAGGAGAAGAGTCTAAGCTGTTATGCTATGTGCCAAAAGGTCATAGGCTCAGCCTGCTCAGAATTTTCCACGATGAGCATGACCATATTGGCGTTGAAAAGACTTTGGAACTCGTTAAAAAGCATTTTTGGTTTCCGTCTTTAAAATCATTCGTCCAAAAATACATAAGCCATTGTCTAGTGTGTATAACACATAAACGAGTTCCAAGGGCTCCTCGTCAACTCATACATTCTTGGGAGAAACCAAGCGCTCCTTTTGAGGTAATCCATGCGGACGCGTTAGGCCCACTGCCTCAGTCCAACGGTTATAAATACGTGCTTATCATAATAGACGCATTTTCCAAATTTTGTCTTTTGTACCCAATGTTTGGCCAAGATGCTATTGAATTAAAACAACACTTTACGAATGTAATTTCTTTATTTGGAGCACCAAAACTAATAGTAGCAGATCGAGGCAGGATGTTCCAAAGTTCCGTATTCACAAATTTTGTAACGGAATTAGGCATTGACGTGCATCTCATTACACCAGAGATGCATCATTCAAACGGGCAGGTGGAACGCTATTGTAGAACATTGCTAAACATGATCCGAATACAGTGCAATTATCGCCAAAAAGAATGGTCCGATGTAATGTGGCGACTACAATTAGTTCTAAATATAACTAAGCAGAAAACCTCCCAGTTGTCACCCTTGAATTTGTTAGTGGGCGTTGAGGCAGCCACACCTCTTCTAAGACGCTTGGTTCGGGATGTTGCACTAGAGAACGCTCATCCCAACCGAGAGGCGTTGAGAGAAATGCACAGGCAAATAGCTTCCGAGCGTTTGAGAGTAAATCAGCATCAGCAGGACGCAACTGTGAACGCTAGCCGAAGGCCCGCTCGAACATTCGAATCTAATTCAATTGTATTTGTAATTAAACAGGCACAATCAACCGGCAAGCTCGACTCTGGCATGCGCGGTCCATACCGGGTGGTCAAGACACTTCCCCACGGTCGATACGAGCTGCAACTGCTGGCAGGCTCATATGGAAAAACGACACAAGCTGCGGCGCAGTTCATGGTGCCGTGGCGTGGGGAGTGGACCCCCGAGGCGTGCGCTGCCTACTTCGAGGGTAAGCGTTCACATGTATGATAAGCTAACGTCGTGCCTATGTCATATATGTGTTGACTTGCGTGATATGCTAACGTCGTGCCTCTGTCATGTATGTTTTCACTTTGCGTGATATGCTAACGTCGTGCCTATGTCACGTAGAAGTAGCGTTCAAATGAGCCACTGTTATACTTATGTCCTGTGAACAGTGTTATGGTAGGTACCAGTTCTCTGGATCGCTCACAATAAGAAATAAGCTAACGTTGTGCCTATGTTTCCATGTTAACAGAGATAGCGAACGTAGTGCTTCCTCTCTGTGTTAGTGTGAACTATGCTAACGTAGTGCCTCTTGTTCATCGCGTAAAAAAAAAAAAAAAAAATGTGTGTAAAGGCTGAATATGTTTTCGAAGTTTTAAGGATGTTTTTTTTTGGTTTTTGCAGGCGCAGAATCAAATAATGATGCGGATTCTACGTCTGAGCGAGCTGCCGATGACAAAATACCCGACGAAGAGGTACCCAACCAGAGGGCTGCAGAACCTGTGCCTGGCTGCTCCAGACAACGTGATTAGCCTGAGAAATAGAGGAGAACGTGGACGTCCTCCAGTCAGGAGAGGCCGTATTAGCGCAGGTGTAACTGAACCCACCCGTCAGCCGATGGTGGGGAAGTGGGGGAAGCCGGTCCAGTCTATAAAAGCTACAGCGCGCTCATTTTTGGACACATTCTAGCGCTTGGTCACTTGTCTTGCAAAACCTCTGCCCGTTTAAAGAGTCAAATTGCCTAAATTACGCCTATAGTTAAATTGTTAATTCTTTGTGTAATTCATTGTTAATTTAAAATGATAAAAATCACTGTGTAAAATAAAGTTCTATTGTAAATAAACCCTCTTTTTAGTTATTTCCGCTCCTGGTTCCTAAAAGTATATTATAATTATTAAACCTGCTCACAAAGTTTCACAAGAATCGGTTAAGCAATGCGAGTTGTAGAGCAGAACAGCCGGCCAGACGCCGGATATACGAAATAATATTTACCCAAGCTAAAGCAGAGAACTTCGCTCGCTTCGCGCGCTCGTACAACAAATATGTTCCCAAAAACGGTAAGCAGAACACCATGACAATAATATTATTAATTACTAGCTTCTGCCCGCGACTCCGTCCGCGTGGAAATCGTTTATATCCCAGCTCCATACAAACTTCAACCCCCCATTTCATCCCCTTAGGCGGTGATTTCCAGGATGAAAACTATCCTATGTGCTTCCCCGGGATTCAAACTATCTCCATACCAAATTTCATCGCAATCGGTTCAGCGGTTTAAGCGTGAAGAGGTAACAGACAGACAGACAGACAGACAGACAGACACACTTTCGCATTTATAATATTAGTATGGAAGTATGGATTGGCTATTAACTCAATACATTAAAAACCAGGCCAGGCTCAAAGTCACCCAAAGGGCAATGGAGAGGGCCATGTTGGGAGTTTCTCTGCGTGATCGCATCAGAAATAAGGCTATCCGCAGCAGAACCAAGGTAACCGATATAGCCCTCCGAATCGCCAAACTTAAGTGGCAGTGGGCAGTGCACATAGCACGTAGAACTGATGGCCGTTGGGGCGGAAAGGTTCTCGAGTGGCGACCACGTACCGGAAGGCGCGGCGTGGGTAGGCCCCCCACAAGGTGGACTGATGACCTGGTAAAGGTTGCGGGAGTCCGCTGGATGCGGGTGGCGCGGGACAGGTCACTTTGGCACTCTTTGGGGGAGGCCTATGTCCACCAGTGGACGTCTTTCGGCTGATATGATGATGATGATGATGATGATTAAAAACCAAATTACAAGCTTCCATAGATATAATACTAAGTAACATTAAACTATCAGTTTTAGTAACCCGTTAAATGGGCGCTGTCCTCGTAGGCGCTTTCCTTCACAAACCGGATTTTCCATGTTATCGGCTACCTGCTACGAGATCGTTCGATCTGATATATCTGAATGTATTAACATTTCGATAATTTGCCACTGTTTGAACAGTGCCACTTTAGCAAACAGACAATATTGTCTCATCGCTTACAACACACATCAATAGGGAATGCAATCCCGATTTCGCTAGATTCACGAGATTTTTTTGCAATAGAAAATCATAGAGTGAGATAGGGTTATTTCATATGTACCACATAACTGAACATGAACATCCAAAATTGTAACAATTTTAGTTCCTATCGAAATGATCATCCATTATGGAATTAATAATATGATATAAGGATCGCAGGCAGCCATTACCGGATAGGCTTAACCGGTCGACAATGTGATAGGTATGCGAACCAACGGGCTACGAGTAGAATATACCTCTAAATAAACATACCGCCCGTTTTGGGCGCTGTGGGGATAAAGGAGTTTGCTGCCACGCCTGCCTGCGTATGACGTTTAATTTGTAGCACAAGGCCGCACATCATTTCATTACTGCTGTGTGAGGGATGTTTTGGTGCTCCGCACTAAGTAATCAATCGTTGAATAATTCTTAAGGGGTGTTCAGTTGCGGTTTTACGACCGTTTTACGACATAGTAGGTACAGGTCGACACACGTAAAAAGAGCTCTTCGCGCCATATTAAATGTATGGCCGCCAGAGCTCTTTTTAAGTATGTCGACCTGTACCTGAACCCCTGGTGGCTGGGTACCTTGTTACTTTCAGCCGTTGGACAACTTCCTATAGCAGTTCAAACAAACTTTTTTTTTTGGATTGACTTACTAGAAACCGGGTCACAGCCTTTTGCTTCGCGAGGACAGTGCGTGAATTGGCCAGAACGCCAAACAGCAAAGTTCAAACATGACGTAGTAAAGTACCCTCTTATAAGGGGCAGTTACATTTATAGCCAAAAGATAACTTTCATAGTATACCATTAAGTATGTTATTATTAAAATATATAAATAAAATAAAAAAATGTACTCAAGTAATTGTTATGCCGGCTGTACACATTGGGCCAATATTGGCGCGTGAGCAGTATGAAGCTATGTAAACGAATGATATCGAATTATAGCCCTCTCCTACTAACGCATAGCTGCATCCTGCTCACGCGCCAACGTTGGCTCAATGTGTACAGCCGGCTTTACAAGTAACATAGGCACTTAGTTTGTACAAACAAATCTTAATATATGTAATGCCGGCTGTACACATTGGGCCAACGTTGGCGCGTGAGCAGGATGCAGCTATGTAAACGAAAGAGATCGAATTAAAGCCCTCTCCCTCTAACGCATAGCTGCCTTCTGCTCACGCGCCAACGTTGGCCCAGTGTGTACAGCAGGCTTAAGTGGTCGAGCTTTTGTCCCATAAACTAGGTTTGGGCATGTGCCTTAGGGGCTTGAGCTCGTCCAGAATTAAAGTCTTAAACAAACATTGAACTTGGACAATGTAACCGCAAACTGGTGGCAAACAAGCATATGGCCTACCCGATGTTAGCAGACACCGCATTCTATGCACGCTTGCACTTCCATAAAAGTCACAAGCGCGTTACTGACCCTTTATTGATTACAAGATTCGTTGTTTCGACAGCTATGTACTATGTGAACCGCTTAGGCCAGTGCTCGCCTGAGCGGCGCAGGGGTGCAGGGGTGTCACGATAACGGGGCACGCGCGGCGTGCGGGCGCCTGGCTTTGCCTCCCGCATGTCGCCCTCGTCTCGTTATCGCGATGCCTGGGTGCAGACCCATGCGCCGCGCAGGCGAGGACTGAGTTCAGCGGTACACCTATAGAGACAAATGCGAATTTTCACTCCCAACAGAGCTCTTCTTAGCGAGCTCTGGCAACATTACTCACGTGCTGGTGGGGTGCGTAATATGTACTTTGTGCGTACGACAGAGTAGCAAGATACTACGGCGCGAGCCGCGCCGCGAAAATACGCAACGCCGCACCGTGGATTTCTGCGGTACCGCAACGTGAGTTTCTGCGGCGCCGCGCCGCCGTACCGTTTTACGGTGGCGACTGTAGAAAGACTAAACTAGCCTCCTTTAAATAAAATACTATTTAATAAGTTAACTAAAATACTGGCCATAAATAAAATACTTGTGATCGTCTAGTTCAAGAAGTACCAATAGGACCCTCTACGTTGTGTTAAAATCTCGTCGTAAAACGCATCGTATAAAATAATAATGTAAAATTATGTTCCAAATGAAACCTCAACAAACGCAACAAATAAATGTGAATAAATAACATTCGTAATAAATAAAACGAAAATAACTAAAATTTCAAAATGAATCAGAACGTAAATGTAGTTTAATCGACGCATTAAATAATGCGTTTAAATAAAATAAACGTTAAAAATCATACGTAAATGTATGATCATAAGCCGCAAAAAACCGAATTAAAACACGTGAAAGGTAATTTCAGTAATCGTAAACATTACTGTCTAATCATAATCCGTCAATAAATTATATCGTCCGCAAATCAAATCAAACGGTAAAACAAGCCGTAAAAATATCCGCAATAATTAATTAAATCCGCAAATCAAAATGAACATAAAAATTGAGATCAACAAATAGACTATCTACGTAAGTGAACATGCAACTCACCCGATCAGCAACAACTCGAACAAAGATAATTGATTTAATTAGTTAATTACCATATGCGAATTATAATTATCTAATACTAATTACATACATATATTTCTAACTTAGAACTTACTAAAATTATACTATCAAAATGCTCCATCACGACGAACGACAACGATGACCTGTAAAAAACAGACTACAAGGGGACCTTGGGATTTCAGACCTTAGGTCTTGAAAAATGGGGCCTATACCTATTGTTATATCTTGAATCTTTCGAGGGCTCCCAACGCTCCTACACCCTCGCCAAACCAACAAATCCGTCATGATGCAACCTATCAACCCTTACTATCTATTTGATTCAAACCATCTCTCCTACACATTCATGATCTTACACGAATCTTAAGTACTTAAGTACTTTTAAATGTACTTTACGCAGATTGCCAAGATTAATTTTAATAATTACGCAAAGCATAACGCGCGGCAGAATTTACGCATACCCTAAACGTTCATGCAGCCACGGTATTTGTAACAGAGATAGTGATTGTTGTCGATTATCTACAAGGTGCTCTGAATACCATTTATATGCTATAACATCCACTGTACTGTCTGTCCCTTAAATTGGCCTGCAGTGTCACTCTACTTCCACTTATTGACGTAGATGTCAAAGGTCCGTATAATCGAATGAGTTACATCCCAGAACAAACAGAGCCCAATGTTACAGAATATATAAATAACTCAGGCCTTGGATGTTTTCCTATTGTGTAATGTAAAGTTCACAGCTTCTAAGAAATTGACACGTCAGATTCCTTAGGTGTAAACTCGAGTCGACTCCAGCAATCCAGGATCTAGTATCAGCCAAAAAGCTTTGCGTCGAATGTACCTAAGTGCGTGTATATCAAATCAAATCTAAGCTCGTGGTGTGTCAGCTAATGTATTTCATGTAAGTGTTGTGTGTATCTGAGTGTATGTCCATTGTATACAGGCTATAGCCACGAAATACAATGGGTGTGTATAAGAGTTTTTTTTTGTAAGTTCATCTTGATACAAATAATAGAATCAAAAAGCCATTTAATGCATTACACTACAATGCTTTAGAAACGTTAAAAAGAGCCAGTTATAAAATTGAGGTGTGTGTGTGTGCTCTTCCAAAGCTCAATCACATTGCAATATCATCATTTATTATACCTATTCATGCATCCTTATTTAAATAAGAGCTGTATTTCAAGACAATAGTAGTATATCTTTAAATCCACTCTCATACCAGAGATAGTATATACATAATATTAAAATTTAGAATAATATCTGGCCCTAGTGGCCTCTATATAATCTTCGATAAAACGTCTTAGCGGACCCGTTGTATTGCAGAAAAGAACTAACTATACCTATAATTTATGAAGCCTTAGAAATGACTACCACATCAATTAGCACGCAGAATAATACATCCAGCTAATCTCCCGTAGAGACGACCTAAATATTATAAACCAAAAATAAACACTTAACTCTTAAATTACATAGGTACATTAAGATACTTCACGTGAACACTGACTCTATAATTACTAATTGCAGTTACACACTATTCATATAAAAACAAATCAAACACTTAATGTTTTACTCTCACAGTATAGTCAATTGTCTTAAAAATACGTGCCAACTCTAAATTCACTTACTCGTCTCTAAAATGTCTAAAATTGTCTGTTAAAAATATCACAATAAAATCTCTAGTAATTGAGCACTATTTTAAGCAAATAAAACACGAAACGCGCGCGGAAATCATATTTCAAATAAGGGTAAGGGTAGCAACTAATATAAGTCCTTTCGGATCTAAGCCCATGAACTGTTTTTGTTATCGTCTGCTCGCATAGAGTTTCAAGAATCGAAACCACTTGAAATCATGAGTATCGTAACTTAGACGAAATACGAGACCAGGTCTTTAGATACAAAAAATTAAAACCAATAAATTAGTGGTTTATTACCCCAGTGTTGACATAGTTCGATTTCAAGGATAGCTGGGCGTGAGAAACGTTTTTTACAGAATTAGTCTGAACTAGGTACCTATTTTTATAAAGATAATCAACGAGTACTGTAAGCTTGCAGTTACACGTTACACGACGCCGTGCCGTGAAAATGTGGCAAAGGTTTTATCGTCATGTTTTACGTGAGGTTTCAGTACAATTTTCGCCCTAGCGTGCTTGCTGGGCAGGTAGGTCTAAATCTTATTTGTCGTAGGGGAAATGACAGTTGAGTTGTCCTAACATACGTTCGAAAAGATACGCAATCACCCCTCAGGAACACAGCATCACATACCAAATGACCCACACTACTTTGTTGTGTTAGTAGAAATAGCTGCTGCGTTCTTGTTTAAGTTTACTTACTAATTAGGTACTTTCCCACTTCTCATTTCCGATGCAGGTGATATGAATGAGTGGCATATGATATGACGCGAGTGTATGTATGCATATATGTATGTGAATAACGTGTAGTGGCAACGTTCAACCCTGCTTCCATTTTAGGGAGAATAGTAATTGCTTTTCGTGTGCGAAATACGTATGTTTAGTTACGGGAGAGAAAGTTTACTTACTGCATTTCAAACTAGTTAAATGTGAATACAGTGTAGGAATACACCAACCACATTTTAACTAATTGAAGTGGTGTATGGTTCGTTTTATATAAAATCACGAAAGGTACTTTAAAACCAACCATCATCTGTTTTGTTTAATTGTTATCTACAATTACGCATAAAAAATAGAACACACAGTAGGTAGTTTAATGCCGTCCCTTTGTTATCTTTTCCTTTTATATTTAACAACAATAAGAAGTTGTAATATTCTACGTAAAGTGCATTTTCGTCATTTGAAGTAGTTTTAGCAAAACTTATTTAAAACAAAGTCGCGTAATAGTGCATATTAATCTTTAAACTTTTTCGATCGTATATTAAGCAAAGTTCAGTTTCAGTTTCTTTATTTATAACGCAAGTTACATGTCAATTTTATTATACATATTTATAGACATCCTATGTCTATTTCATATTAACAACAATAAGTATCTTATTTTAATAATCACGTAACATTGTTTTTATTCATAAGTTCATCCAATGAGTAGAATGCCTTCTCTATTATATAATCCTTAAGCTTACTTATAAACATATTATCTGATAATTCATCTGACTTTAAATTATTTGGCAAACGATTATAGATTCTAGGACCTATGTACCACACACATTGTTCAGACTTTTTTAGTCTGTATGGGTTAGGAAGGAGATTATTTCCATTTCGGTAGTTAGGAGTTAGCACCACGCATTTTAAATTGATTAAGATGTTTACGAACTACTTTTGCAACTTCAAATATGTACAGACCTGGAACAGTCATGATCCTTAGCTTCTGGAACAGGTGTGTCCCAGGGCACCCCAGCCATAATCCTAACTACCCTTTTTTGCAATATAAGCACCCTTTGTCTCTCCGCCGCTTGTCCCCACATATCAATGCCGTACGTTACAATTGACTGGAAGTAAGCATAGTACGCATTTCTGACACATTGCTCATCAAGCATTTTTGTTAATCTCGAAATTGCAAAACACGCTTTGCCTAACCTCTTACAAAGCTCATCTATATGGGTATCCCACTGCAATGCAGAGTCTAAGGTGAAGCCTAGATATTTTGCCTTGTTTACTAAGGGTACTTCGATGTTATCCAGCACAATATTCAGTGTCTGGGGTGGCAAACCCCTGAAGGTTTATCTGGATTACATTAGTTTTTTCCAGGTTAAGTTTCATACCGTTGATAGTGAACTTTAGATAGCAGTTCTGTGAAACTAGTGCCCCAAACAACAAAAGCACTATCATCCGCCTATGCAATCAGTTGACCATGCGACGTACACACTGACAAGTCATTAACTAATGTAATAATTAAATAGTTACCTATCACTGAACCTTGGGGAACAGAAATGGAATCAAGCGATTGATAATTGGATCTTCACGTATAGCCATTGACATCTACTTCACATAATTGTGGCCTATTCTTTAGAAAGGGTTCAAATCCTTTTAGGAAAGTCCCCCGGATGCCGTAATGGTCTAATTTCTTAATAATAAGCATATGGTCTACGAGTTCGAATGCTTTCGACGAGTCACATAACACCAATGCAACTTTGCATCCCAATTCTTGTTTCCCAGCAATTGTTTTTAAGAGTTGTCTGGTAGCATCCACTGTGGATTTTTGAGGCTGATAAGCATATTATTGTTCCTTTGCCAATATACCCATACCTGTCAGATGATTAATTAACCTATTTGCAAGACCCAGTTCAAAAATCTTAGACAACACTGGTATTATCGATATAGGCCGATAGTTCTTTAGTTCGGTTTTTACTCCTTTTCCCTTATATTTAGGAACAACTTTAATCTTTTTTAAAGCCTCGGGATAAGACCCATTTTTCAGACACAAATTCATACTGTAACATAAACTATATATAAACGAAGGAGGGAGCTCACGCAATATCCTCGCAGAAACCTCGTACACATCCTTTGTGGGTTTTGGCTTTATTAGTTTTATGAGTCGATAAATCTCTCCAATGGACAATGACGCACATTCCAATGCCATGGGGCTATATGATTCTAGAAGTTGTAATGCCAGCCGCAAGTCCAGCTGTCTCTGAGTGTATCACAGAGTTGATGAATTATTTATTTATTGCATTTGCTAACCCATCAGGTTCGGAGGACTCAAGTGATTTTGATTTGCTACTTGTTGCACTAGTGTGCAAACGTCAATAAAATCATAATTATATATGTAGGTATGTACCTGAGAATACCTACGCAATTGAGGTGTAGACAATAAATAAAATAATCAATAATGTAATATTTTCTCGATAAAGGATTAAAAATGTAGTCAAAAACAAGCAACGCAAGAGGTTAAATAATCACAAAGTTATAAGTGTCCAAAGTTTTAAGAAGGGGTATGTTCTGTCCCTTTTCCGCCAAACGCAACTTCATATGAAACGATTGTCGTTTACTATAACGCTCGCAGTTAGTGACGTCACTAACAGCGAGCGTTTTCTCTCTCTAACGAGCAATATTTAAACGGTTGTAGCTTCGTAGTTCTTTGAGATATCTGAATGGGTGTTTCGTCAGTAGGCATATTTTTCTGCCTTCTTTCTTTTGGAGTACCTAATAATAATTTTCGAGTATACATCAGTATTAAAAAGATTGAAGTGGTTTATTACTTTGATGAAACAGCTTGATAACTTTGATTTTCCTGAATTCGATGAATTGCTAATGAACTAGAGCCTATACTGCATAGTAAATATATGCATACACTGTTCGTGTATGGGCTGCGTTCAGTTTTACCATTAAGGCTCATACGCACGTAGTGGTTTGTTGTGAATGTTGGGATGCAACTTTTTGCAGCCCAACAAACCATTACTATTTATTATTATTACAAAAAATCTGTTTATTTCTTTTTTGTGTATATTATGTTTGTATTTTAGTTAAGTATATATTTTCTTAAATTTTTTATTTGTTACTTTCCGTGCTCTCACCGAATGGACCCAGCGGAAGACCAGCGCTGGCTGCAAAGCTAGCGACATGCTGAGCTGGGTTCATTTCGTGGCAAAGCAAAATGTGCCTTTTATTTTATTTCTTTTATTATTTGTGTTGTGTTTGTCACAAATAAATGTTTTGTTTTTTTATTTATTTTTTTATACAACGCTAAGAATACACTAACTTTACCATCGCATCGCATTCGGTGTCTAGTGTAAATAAAAAACAAAACATAGGGGCATAGTAAAAATTTACGTTGATAATATCTATATCACTATCTCAGTGTATAAAAAGTTAAAAACGATGTCAGTGTATAAGGATTAAGTTACGCGAAAGAAAAATTACAATATTTTTTCTAGGCAGCGCGTTTGCCCGTAATTCCTCTTAAAAAGTTTACGAATAAGTGGGTAAATATTTGAGTAAGAAATTGAGTTTGATGAAATTAAATTTTGACAATTTTGACGATTGTGAGAGTAATTTATACCTCAACTTCATTATAGAATTTCTATTTAAAATTGAAATTCGTTGACGAAGTTAAAGATAACTCTGCTAGGACCTAAAGCTTATAGGTATATTGTTTCAAACCTGCGGCACTACCTGCTTTTGTAAGTAGTGTAAATCGCCAATAACTGGCCGCCGTTCAATAACTGACCACCACATACTAAAAAAATTACTCTATTCACCTATAATAAAATAAATTTTTAGTATTCGGTGTTAATTGCTGGCCACCCTTCAATAACTGGCCACGTTATACTAAATTGAATTCTGTTTGTAGGGGGACAGAGTTCATTTTTAGTATGAGGGGGAGTTATTGAAGGGGGGCCAGTTATTGGCGATTTACCCTAAATATGTATATGTACATGTTAACATAACGAATCCTCAAATCTATAAAGGGTCGGCAGCGCGCTTATGATTCTTCTGCACGGCGCGCGAGCTTTCTCGATTCTCCTCGCAATATACGTCTCTTTCTAAGTTTTCTAATAAGAGAGAGATGGATAGTGCGATAAAACGCGCGCCGTCTTGTGATAGCCGTGCTGCACGGCTATCATGAGACAGCCCGATCCATCTCTCTCTTATTAGAACACTTAGAACAAGAGATAAAGTGAAAAAAAAGTAAAGTGCAAGAAAAATCGAGAGTATGTCGCGGCCGTCTCATGATAGACGTGCTGGAGTCGCAAAAGCGCTGCCAACGAGCCCGTATGCTTGTTTGCCACCATCGTAGTTTAAAAGCCGGCTGTACACATTGGGCCAACGTTGGCGCGTGAGCAGGATGCGGCTATCCAAACGCATGAGAACGATATAAAGCCCTCTTCCTCTAACGCATAGCTGCATCTGCTTATGCGCCAACGTTGGCCCAATGTGTACAGCGCGGCCAAAAGGTAAAATAAGTCTGTGCAATTACCGTAAATTTGGCCTGCTGACAGACTGCTCGGCCGCACAGGAGCTTCCTCGCAGACCGCTGGAAGTTCCTCGTCATCATACAGTAAACTATTGGGTTAATCGCAGAATTTGCGTGACCTGCAACAATTTAGTAAAATCATGGCCTCCCAACTAGAACGACGTATAATTGATACTAAAAAGAACTCATAGATGGCGACACAGGTACCGAGCGAAACATTTGAACCAGTAATCGTGAAGATAGAATGATTTTTACACCTTAATAAATTCAACGTACCTTAATTATATCACAAACATACTTCCGCACATACAATAAAGGTATATTTTATAAGTTTAGTAAATGCAATAAAATTGATACTAAATCCATGTAACTCGTACTATACGAGTGAGCTTTCAAGCTTGCTACGTATTATTGGGTACTGTCACTAGATGGCGCCATCACGGGTCGCTAAAGTTCTATGGAACCACAGGCTCTAAGCATTTGGTTATGTATATTTTTGTGTGATGTGTAATATTGTCTCTAAAATACTACTTTTATATCGAAAAATTCAAAAATACCCTATTTGTTGCCCGGGAAGTCAACGCCATCTGGTGATATCTCAATGTATTACTAAAGGCTGACAGCGTCATAGCCGTGGTAGCTCGGATACTGCATCTACTGGTGTAGCTACGGGACTAAAATTGTATACAGAATTTCCTACATTAGGACGGTACGCTTTTGCTCTATGAGATTGGGTACTTGTATTCTTTAATCTGTGGTAAAATATACCTACTCGCAGTACTCGCCAATAAACGTTGTGTATTGTGAACTATTTCTCAAAACCAATGTACCATATATTCAGGGCACGTACTTTTAATGCCGATGACGTAAAATTACGTCATTTTGCACAAAGGATGTTGTGATAAATAATATACTTATGGGTAATGAAGCTTGTTACCGAACCTCCAAAAACGGAAAATCGTAACAATATTCTTGTAAAGATGACATTATACAGTACTTTATTACAGCAGTAAAATAAATACTAAATATGTCAGTCAAAGACTATTAATTTAAGTGCCACTATCGTTTAATTAAAGAGGTTTATAAGTCGTAACAGTTTACTAAAAAAGCTATTTGAAATCGTCGTATATCTGTCATCAGCACAAAAAGTACGGGCCCTGACCATAATATTATTTTGTTGGAAAAGAAAATACAAGATACTCGCTTACTGATGGGTCTATGATGGTAATTTTTGTGTATATGTCAATGGCAAAAAGCGAAACTGCTGTAACCGCCAAAATGCAAACTTTACACCAGAGCCAAAAAACATTTCGTTTTAAAAAAAAAACATAACTTCATCGTTGTTAAACAGAAATACTTGAAAATTAGACCAACTACATAACTCATAGATTACTTTCAATTGACATTCTCAAAATTAAATGAAAGTGCGTCGTTTCCATTTTAGTAGCGCTTACAGCAATAGCACTTATATTTTCATAACGCTTAAATGCTGTAAAGGAAAAAGGTAAATGTACTAAAATCGTTGGCCCAGTACAAATTCTACCGGGTGTCCAGTAAATAATGGATAACCTTCTAACCACCAATAGGCCACCTTAGGCTGGTCCAGAAAATCCACTTTAGGGTTAATAAAAAAAAAAAAAAAAACATTTTTGAATTAACCTCGTCCTGCCCAATGGTCTCAATAAAGGACACTTTTGATTTAGTGGTTCCTGCCCAACTTTTTTTGAATAAACATGAAGATTCTGCCCAATGTGATCAATAAATCACACATTCTAATTTGCCGCCTAACGATCGAACGTTTCGCACTTTGCGGTTTGTACTGCTCGTTTGTGATTGGTTGGAGTATTGGCCAATAATTAAATAAGGGCTCGAGCTGAACTTACTCGGACTCGCCGATCAGTGTCACGCCACGTGTCGAAGATGGCGCAACTTCACAGGAGAGGTGAGTTCAATCCCTGTTATTCTTGGTAATCATAGATGTTTTTTATATTTATTTGATTTTAAAGTGATGCGTAATAGTTCTAATTTGTATCTAATAGTTTATTTTTGAAGCAATAGTAAATTTTGATTTTTCAAGGCTACTTATCGAAAAGTGTTCTTTATTAATCACATTGGGCAGAACTGCCTAAAGTAATGTTTTGTTGTTTTTTAACCGACAAAGGAAATAAAGTTTTACTTTTAAAGTGAGAGTATGTTAATTTGTCAGTTTGTATGTATGTTTCTGTCTATGTTGGTACGTAATGTTTTTTGATATGCCTACACTTCAAATAGCTTGGCAGAATTGAATGTATGAGGTGTCGCAATTTTTTTGTGTCGGGTTTTGAATAATATATCGTCCCCTGATTGCGAAAACCGCTTAAGTGCATGACATGTAGTTTTGAGAAAAACGCATTTAAAGATTTGCATGTTAATATTTCTATGAAGGGTCAATAATAACTAAAGCATTTTCATGTTTTTATATGAACAGTTTATCGCTTATTAAGACTATTTGACTTTATTTACTTTTTGTTTAGGATAAGAGGATAAAATTTAGGGTTTACCGTAAAAAGTGCTGCAGTTAAGCGGTTGTTCCTGAAGACACTTTTTTTTTGTATCTCTTAAAATAATAGCCTTAGATCGGAATTATCGATTTATAATAATTCCTGATGTAAATTAATCAATGTTTGAACTGAATAAAGTCTTCAAACGATTTCAGATTCTGTATTATTTGAGTTTATTTAAAAGTCACCATGCAGTTTGTAGGTTTTTTCTGGAAGAATTTTAAAATTAAGGAATTAAAAGCACTTATAATAAGAAAATACATGTGCAATGTTTTGGCACGTGAGGTTTCATTACAATTTTTTCATCTCCTGTGGTATAATTACTTTATTATTAATTGTAATGGTCATTTCCATCGTAACTCTAACCTGTTTCTTGACAAAGTTCAATATAAGGGAAAAGGTAAAAATAAATAACAAAGGTGTTCGAAAGGTATTTCTGCTTTACTGACATTTATCTTATGGGAGATATTTTAGAGTTAGCAATGAAATAGTAATTAGATTAAAGTAGGAATCCAATAAAATAAACAACATATGAATGTAAAATATTCGTTCATTCTGACTAATTGAGACTATTGACTGAAAACTATACGACGACTAGAAGACGCAGAAGGGCGACGCCGGAAGAGAAAAAGGAGAACTATGCAGTGTACCGCGAAGCGACCATAGCATTGCAGAATGCAATCGCCGACGCCAAATCTCGGTCGTGGGATGACTTGCTGTGTGACCTGAACCCGTAGTCTGAGAGAGATAACCGAAGCTGAATTGAAGTGGGCCGTGAAGTGCCTTGCTGCACAAAATACTGCACCGGGACAAGATGGTATTCCTGGCCGAGCATGGATGATTGCGATGGAGGCGCCTATTCAGCAGCTGTCTCCCATATGGCTGCTTTTCCATGATATGGAAAGAGGCAAAACTGGTCCTCTTGCGAAAAGAAGGGAGGCCTGCAGACTCACCTTCTGCGTACCGGCCAATATGCTTATTGGACCAGGTACGCAAGCTCTTTGAGCGTATTATCTCCCTCCGTGTAAACAGGCATCTAAATAGCGAAGGTCCAAACCTGTCGGATACTCAGTTGGCTTCCGCCGGGGTCGATCGACTGTGGATGCAATCCTTCGCGTCCGAGCGTTGTCAGAGCAGGCAATTTCGCGAAGAAGAGTGGGGCTGGAAATCAGCCTTGACATTGTCAACGCTTTCAACTCTCTTCCTTGGAATGCAATTCGGCGAGCTTTAGTCTACCATCAGTTGCTATCTTACCTGAGGACCGTGATCGAAGCTTACTTATCTGAGGACCGTGATCGAAGCTTACTTATCCGACAGGAGCATTCGTTACCCCGGTCGTTATTGCGCCGACATGCAGGGAAGTCAAATGCGGGGTACCTCAGGGGTCGGTGTTGGGACCTCTTCGGTGGAATATTGCATACGACGCAGTTCTACGAGCAGCACCCCCCATCGGCGTCAGCGTCGTTTGCTATGCAGACGATACTCTAGTCTTTGCCGTAGGAGACAACCACGTGAGGACCACTAGCTAGGCGTGGCAGTCGTGGTAAATAAGATCCGCAGTCTCGGTTTTATAATCGCGCCACACAAGACAGAGGCGCTTTGGCTACATGGACTGCGTCGCGGCAGGGAGCCTCCCGCCACCTCCGTGCAGGTTGGAGAGGTAGAGCTCCAAATAGGTCAGTTTATAAAATACTTGGGCCTCACGTTAGACGGCCGATGGAGCTTTGACGAGCACTTCAACCAGCTCGTCCCCCTGATTAAAAAAACATCGGGTGCACTGCACAGACTGCTGCCAAATCTTGGAGGGCCAGAAGAAGGAGTACGCCGCCTTTACGCAGGGGTGGTGCGGTCCATCGGGGCGCCCGTGTGGTCAGAGAGGTTGACGCGCAACCGACGTAGTAGAGCGAAGATACTGGCAGTTCAGCGCCGGATATCCATTAAGGTCGCCCGCAGATACCGTACGATGTCGTACGAGGCGGCTGCTCTCCTAGCACGGTTCCCACCACTTAACATCTTGGCTGAAATGGATTCCCAAGTCTACAATGCCCTGTGCGCAGAGAATGGAGGTGCTGCGAAGGAAGAAGTTACGGCGGTTCGAGAGGGTGCCCATAAGCAGGCCATAATTCACTGGCGTGAACGACTGAAAGTACATGGCAGCGGATAGTTACCGCAATCCTACCACATTTTGACTAGTGGCTGGAGCGGAAGGGGCGTGTTACCTTCGGGCTAACACAGGTACTCACCAGACATGGCTGCTTCCGTGAGTACCTACACATAATAGGAAAAGAGCAGACGGCACAATGTCACCATTGCCAGTCTGACCTGGACTGCGCAGCACACGCTCGAGGAATGCCCAGCGTGGCAGTCTGAGCGGCAGGTCCTAATGCAAGAAGTGGGACAAAATCTCTCCTCACCCACTCTCATAGCGGCAATGTTAAGAAGGAGCTCCACTTGGGATGCAGATGTCACCTTTTGTGAGAGTGTCATGGTCCGTAAGGAGACAAAAGAGCGCGAGCGGGAGCGTACAGATCCTGCTTGGAGGAGGAGGATGCGGCTACAATAACACGTCGCCGCCACTGCGCCCTGTAGCCCGGGCAGTAGAATATGGCTATGGTATTCAATGCCTGTCGTACAAGGCGACTAAATGGGACTCTCGAGGCAGCACACGGTCGCAGATGCGGCCTGCGATCGTCTAAATATAGGGTAGGACCCACAGAGGCGTGACGCTAGGGCGGCACTGGTGCGTTCCGTAGGAGATCCCAGAGCTGTCCGAAATGCGTCGAGGAGGACCATCGGGGGGTTTTTAGTCGGTGCGAGTCCGACATAACCTCCGCGCTATCGCCGTAGTGCGAAGGTATCCATAACGGATTTTCCTCCCAATAAAAACAAAAAAAAAAGGTAATAACAATCCAATAAAAAGGTATGCGCGGGCGCAGTAGCGTAATTATCGCTCCGAAATAAAAATACGACTAAGTGCGCCAAGTGCGGGCACGGTGTGACCCCCCCGCGCTCCCCGGGATAGCGGCGAAAGTGCACTTAGGCGGTTTTGGTTGAATGAATTGAATGTGGTCGAGGGCGAAACGTAACGAGCAAAGCCGCTTATATTACTTTTAGCATGTTTTTGCTGTAGATCAATTTTAACTATTGATTGATTTGGTGTTCTGACAAAACATATTAAAGGTGGTTACACTATGTTGACAGATGACTAAACACACATTTTGGTGTTATCGCTTGCTGCAAAGATCTAGTTTATCTCGTTAGCATCTTTAGACTGGTAATTAAATTGCAAGTTCCGTTCAAACTACCAACATTCCAAAAACGCTTAAATAATGATAGAATGTTTTGACCTTGAAAAAAAATGTGCTAGCCCCCATAACAGACACTTAATATGTTTTGCCTGTAAATTATTTAGAAAAAACAGTCTTATCTGACGTTATACTAAACACCAAATCAGGAATGGAGCCACGTATCAAAAAACGGGCTTTTGTAGCGGGTAGATCATGAAAAGCATAATATAGCAGTATTAATATCTCACTTTTGCCCAAAACGCAGCTTAAGCGGTTTTCGCAATCAGGGGACGATATGTTAACTGGGTTTGTTTTAGCATTGGTTGATCGTGAGATAGAAGACGTCTTAGGAGATTCTGATATTGGGGATTTTATCCCATCAGATGAGGATAACGAAGATCCCCAATACATACCTCCGCGTCGTCTTGAGGAGAGTTCAAGTGACACCAGCGCCGATAGTACTGACACATCGTCTGAAACTGATGAGGTATCTATACCGGTTAACTCAAGTTCTATCCATGAAGCAGTCAGACGCGGCAGGGGTGGACGTGGCCGAAGGCGTGGTGGTCGACGTGCTGGTCGCTGCGGCGGCGGTAGAGGAAGTCGAAGCAGAGGATCTCAAGCTAGAGTCCAAACCTCTCCACCGTTAGACTCGTTACTAACTCAAACTCCAAAGTGGCGTGATGACTCGTTTACACCAAACTTTCCAGAGCAGCTATTAGCACCGAGTTACTTGCCCAACACCACAGAACATTTGTCAATTCTCGACTATTTCAATGAATATTTAAATGACGACATTCTGACCTTATGTGTCGAGAAAACTAATCAGACCGCCGTACAAAAAACAGGAAAGAGTCTGGATTTAAACCTCTTGGAGCTGAAAAGGTATATTGGGATAACGTTAATTATGGCCAGCGTAGGTTACCCTGTTATGCGCATGTATTGGCAAAAAAAATGGAGAATTGCTGCAGTGGCTGACATAATGCCAAGAAATCGTTTTCAGCAGCTCAGAAACTCTTTAAAGTTTGTTTTTGATGATGACGTTCCCAGAGAATCAAAAGCTAAAGACAAACTTTGGAAAATGCGACCTTTAATTGACCAAATTCGGAATGCTTGTCTTTGTCAAGAAAAACCGCAGGTACTTTCCTTGGATGAGATGATCATTCCATTCACTGGTGCATGCGCAATTCGACAATTTTGTCCGGGAAAACCAAATCCTGTTGGATTAAAAGTATTTGTCCTGGCGAGCCCTAATGGTGTGGTATGCAATTTTGTTATTTATCAGGGAACAACAACTTTCCCTGATTACGAGAACAGCACGTTTGGACTTGCTGCAAAAGCCGTTTTGACATTAGCTGACCCCCTAGTTCCCGGCCACGTGCTGTATTTTGATCGCTATTTTACATCTCAAATACTTGCTGACGAGCTTCTCAACAGAGGCATAGTTTCAACTGGCACCCTAATGAAAAATCGCGTTCCTGCTGATTGTGTACTGATTGATAGAGAAGAAAAAGATTTTGTTAATGTTATTGTTTATTTCAAACATTTTTATAATATAAAACATGGTAAAATTATAGTTGTTTTTATTTATGGCTGATTGTTTAACAATAAATTATTATCAAGAAGATTGTGCCCAATGTTCTCAATAAATGCCAAATAAATGTTAAGCCACTTTGGCAGTTCTGCCCGATGTGCTCAATAAAGAACACGAGATATCGACTCACAAACAAGGTCATCCTATTATAAACATAGCCCCTATACCCTAAAAAATAATATAAAAAATCCTACTTCTCTTTGGCATGTTTATTTTCACAAAAATAGTCTTGGGCAGGACCCACTAAAATAAAAGTGTACTTAATTGAGAACATTGGGCAGAATCTTCATGATTCTTAAAAAATGCTTGGGCAGGACGAGGTTAAGGCCTAATTTCAAAAAAATCTGTATGATTATGAAGACACTTTAATATCAGTTAGTTAGTAGCACTATTTGAGACAATTTTTCAAAAAACAGAACGGAAAAATCTTTACATTTCTCGTTACCACGATGATAACAGTCAAATAAGGAACCGAAAACTTAAAATTATGAAAAGTGTGAAAATCTCGAAAACCAGGGGACTTTTACTAAACCCTAAAGTGGATTTTCTGGACCAGCCTAAGGTGGCCTATTGGTGGTTAGAAGGTTATCCATTATTTACTGGACACCCTGTATAAAGCATAAATGCTGTAACCTGATGCATAATTATTTGAAGTAATCTTATATTTTGAAGTATGTGCCATTAAATTTGTAATAGGATTAGCAGAAATGTGTCCATCGCCAAAAAAGGACCGTAAAATGAAAACGACTTAAGTATCAATCGGCTTTTGTTTAGTCACTTTTTAAAAATGTTAGCCTAGTTTACATCTAAGTTTTCAATCAATAAAAACTCCACCACTTATTCGTCTTAATATCTCTCCGTTGAAATATACCATACAGTCACTCTAAAATTGGTTAGTAAAATCTCAAAACCCCCGTTAAATATTTATTGTATTTTGTTTTTAGTATTTGTTGTTATAGCGGCAACAGAAATACATCATTTGTGAGACATTCAACTGTCTAGCTATCGCAGTTCTTGAGATTCAGTCTGGTGACAGACAGACGGACGGACGGACAGACAGCAAAGTCTTAGTAATAGGGCCCCTTTTTACCCTTTGGGTACGGAACCCTAAATAGCACGAGTAGGTATAGACCCCTTACTATGCATAATTAATAGTAATTATATATATAAATAGCGATGGTTTTAATTTTTTTCAAGAGTAGCTGTATTCTCAAATTAGTTAGAATACTATCCACATTATGTCGAATATCGGTTAGTTAAAAATAAATAATAAGGTACTAAAAATGCAAAATTTTATATTAATAATATTTTTAAGTCTCCTATCAAAATACCAATGCAATAATTATTACACGTGTGCTTTTACCTATGTAATAATACTTCAGTAACAAACGTAATATTTCACACCTCGACACACAAAACCCGCACTACGCACAACCTGACGCTCCCGCGACCACCGACCGACTGTTTCGTGTGTAGTAACCCACCGGCAACATCGCCGCCTGCGCATATTTCAATGGCGGTAACGTGAAGTTGTGCATACTTCACGACATTTTAAAAATGGCGTAACTGTGGTATGTTTGTTATATCAATTTCTAATGAAATGTAGTAAACCTTGATCAAGATAATAATATTTGAGCATATATGCAGTAAGTGTCTGGGGTGTTTTTTTTGCAATATGCATACATGCTGTAACCGCCACGAAACTGAATTTCTCAAATGCTGTAATCACCGAATTCTTTGAATTATATAAAACCGAAATTGGCGTTAGTGTACTTGTTTAATAAAAATCAACATTTTTGGTGTTTACAACAATTACAAGTAGACACATTCGTTTTGCGACGTAGTCCAGTTTTTTCTAAGAGTCGTAGAGCCATGGGACCCGGACCATTCGACGCAGAAAAAATCGCTGATTCCGAATATGCAAAAAAAAAAAATTGACCAAGAGGCGGTTACAGCAGTTTCGCTTTTTGCCATCGATGTGTAAAATTACTATGGAATTTATACCTATAATTGGAGACAAGTTTAGAGGAATAAAAAGAGTATTCATTTATCATTCATCACATTTACCAAACAAGAGCCTGTCCAGAAATTGCGTCATCTGGAGAGGCTTTAAGGTGATTTGATTAAAGTACGTGCCAACCGTAAACAATGTTAATTCGTTTGTTTTATACTTATACAACGTGTTTTTTTAACCGTCTTAGAGCCGAAGCCCACTTAAAGTATCCAAAGGGTACTAATCATTCGTGAAAAAAAAATGTATTAGTTAAGCATTTAATAATAAAAGGTACTTAACAAGTTTGAAATATCCTAGTATGGCGCGCGGTGCGATGTTCATTCACCCAGTCACCTCTCCAGATGACGCAATTTCTGGACAGGCTCTTATGAAAACAAAGACCGGGTTGCACCCCGGGAGTGCCGGCAGAAGTGAAAACTTGAATATCAACGTTGTGCATTTTTGATATTTTGGAATTGCTTTAATTATCAGTATAACCAAAAACAAAAATAAAAAAACCGAATCCAAAGGCAGAGTCGAACGGATATACGAATACCATATTTCTCGAGGAGAAAACCTGCGAACCAGAGGGCCTGCCGCGAAACGAAAACGAACTTCGTTCCTGTATCTCCGTCCTTGTCGCTCGAACTTGCAAGTGCGACAGAGGGAGATACACGAACGAAGTTCGTTTTCGTTTCGCGGTAGGCCCTCAGGGACTCTTGTCGTTGGAGGATGACCGAGTTATGTGACTTCTAACCAGGATATACTAATACCTAACGCTCACCTAAAAGTAAAGCGTAAGGCAGGAACATGCTAAGGTCCTTGGCGTTGACGGCGTACATGTCCAGCAGCAACTGCATGATGTTGTATGGCAGCCAGCACAGTGCGAAGAGGACGGCAAGCAGCAGCAGGATCCACGCCACTCGCTTCCTCTCTTTCATTAACCTTAGACCCTAGTGGGTGAAAACTTTTTTTTAATATTTATGGCAGGTGTACAACAAGACAGCGGAGATGCGAGTACTTAAGTGTTAGAAAGCTCGTTCGTTCGTTTTCTGACAGATAATCCTCACTAATATTATATGCGATGTGTCTGTCTGTCTGTCTGTTAACTCTTCACGCTTAAACCGCTCAACCGATTTAGATGAAATTTGGTACAGTAGGTACAGAGATAGACTCAAACTATCTCTGTTCCTAAAACTACCTACCTACCTACAACTATCCTGCCCTTTCCCTGGAAAGGGCATAGGATAGTTTTCATCCCGCAATTCTTCCCCCAAGAAGGTGAAATGCGGGTTGACAGTTTGTATGGAGCTACGATATAAACGAGTTCCACGCGGACGGAGTAGCGGGCAGAAGCTAATCAGTAATAATGATATTAATCGATATCACGTCCACAGACACATAGTAAAAACATAATATCCAATTACGTTAATGCAGAATAGTTATCTGTCAGAGATATCGGGAGTCATATCAATCCGCAAGGTAATTCGTATCGTGCTTAGTGGTGAGTGCCCCAGATAGCAAACACCTGCGATCTGGGGCTTTACGAATTACCGCCCGTGGTGCGTACACAATTTAAGCAAAATTTCATTATACCTCCCCGCGTGGACCATCACATGGGAGTGTCACCAACGAATTTGCCAAGTTATAGGAAATAGGAATATGCGAAATCATTGATGGTTACTTGGTTCCATTTTAACATATTGGCACGTACGCACTGTAACTAACTAACAGAGCTTCTGCCGGCCAAGTCTCCGGTCGCTCGGAGCGCTACTGCGACACTGGCAGCTAACCGGACAGTCGCTAAGCTCACTACGAGGGTGAACTGCGGTTGCGGTTGCTAGTTTGTGGTTGGCTGCCATTAAAACTGATCGTGCAATAGTCGACTATGGATTTCGAAACAGAATAGTTTATAATTGAAATAAAAATTGGCCGTCAATCTGGAATTCGAAATCCGCCGAATATTCTGATAGAAATGTACGTCAAAAAGCTTGGGAAGAGTTGGTTGTTGGATACCATTGGAGCTGATTTATATCACAGGATGGAAAGAAAAAACTGGGTAGGTGCCAATTACTTTATTTTGACATAGGTATTTTAATGATAATTTATTATTATTATTATTATTTATTTATTTATTTGAGTCAGGCAACAAGGCCCATATTTACAAATACCTTACAGACTAACATAGATAATGGTATCTCAGCTTATTTAAATGTGACTATCTATCCAGCTTACCCTCCCTTAGTGCATGAAATAATCTGCGAATAATTATCGAATCCTAATGCAGTTGTATTGTTTCTGCACTCACTATCTAGAGCAATTGTGTCAGTCAGTGGATTATTTAGTGAATTTTCAAAATAATATCCACCTCTATCTTTCACGAAGTTTTGTAAAATGCAAGCCGTCTTAATAATATCATTAATTAAATCGGCATTGGCATTAATGGGTCTATGGAAAATGCGCCAGTTATTCGCAAGTATTTATTCCAAAAGTACATTCAATGTGACGTCTAGCTCAGGAGATTACCTACATTGAAATTACGTCATGGATATCAGCGCATCCTAATTCTGCTTAAGGCGAATGCCTCATCTCCTACAAAGACGTAGGCGAAAGCAATAGGTACTATTAAACTCGGAAATCGGTTTCAGGAATGTTCAAGCGATTCTCCTGCAGTTTTTTATAAGAACTCGAATCCTAAATGCTCCATCATCAATTGCAAAATTGTGTTTGTCTTGGTTATGCTGGTTTTTAATAGTAGGTACATTGTCCCACGAGGTTGGTAAGTATTTTTTACGAACGAGAGTCTATTAGAGGACGGTCATCGAAGTTGGCTCGAGTCTGTAAAAAATCTTACCATCCGTTTTGCACACAATCATTTTCATCACATTTGCGAGGAAAGAAATAGATTTGAAACAAAATGAATACAAATCGCAATAAAAAAAAAACAAAATCTCCATCGTCTATTACGTTAAATTTGTCGTGAAGCGCGCAAGGCCTTTCGGCATACAGCCACCATTAATAAAATCACTGTTAAACATATTTTGCCTGTGTAAAATATGTTTAACTGTGATTTGAAAAAACGACTCGAAAAACTTAAATAATTTTTAAATCGTAATATAATTTAATTAAACCTGTTTAATTATTGTTTTTATAGTCTGGCAAAAAAATCTAGATAATAATAGGGGCGCCACTATCGCTAATATGGCAACACGAATAGTACGAACTAAACTCAACGCCGTATTTAGATTCCAAAAAAGCTACCAAAGATGGCCGAATGTCACTGTCACAACGAAATTCATAGGAGTAATTATAGATGATAAGTTGTCATGGAAACCACAGGCAGAGCAAATTTGTAATAACCTCAATACTATGTTACTATGTCCATATCAAAAAGATTTACGCACATTATGAGAATATAATAGAATAGTTACCAAATGTTGTTAAAACCTGAAGTATTACCACAGAAATATGAACTTTTCTTCTACAAGACAGTTTCAATCAAATATCTATTTTTGAAATTAATATTTACATAACATTATTTATTTAGGCGGTTGCATTTAATTTTAACTTTACAATGATGTATAAATAAATAACATACGTACATAATTTAGAAAAGTAAAAACTTACCGATGCAAAACTTTCATTTTAATGGCAACCCATGGGTAGTTTTTTTGGAATCTATATACGGTGCCGAGTTTAGAAATTATGATACTTTACTTTTGACTAGAACATTATTTTTATTTGGCTCCTAATTTAGAAAAAAATACAGTTAAATACATATGGTATAGACATACAAACTCATATATAGACAGAATGCTAATTTAAGTACAAGTTTTGGTTACCAATTTTATTAAATAGTACAATATACAGTTTCTTTTTCCTCCAAACATTGCACTTCGGCTACAATTACACTTAATTAAAAGACTTAAAATTCATCAAGTATATTTCCAGTACCAAGTTGGTTTTACGTAAACATAACCTCTAAAATTAAAACAAGACGAATATTATTTTAATGTATTTGTAGCGTTAGGAATAAACAAATTTAATACGATCATTCATAATTTAACACCTATTAGTAGGTAGTATATAGTAGTTTATGCAACTGATACATAATACAAGTTTAACGAAGTTACCAGCGTCGAAAAGAAATTGCTCCGTTTCTAGACTTTTTTGCCAAGCTGTACGTTTAGATATATTTATAAATACGTTTTCAAACATCATGTTTGAGTTTAAACCTCCTTGCTTTATAATTGACGAATGACTGGAAGAAATAATTAAAAAAAAAACATCACGTCCATGGCCGTAATACAAAAAAATATTCCAAAAAAGGCGATGGTTGAGATGCGCATTACATTACACCACAATATGACACTGCAGTCAGTTCATTTTTGCAACAACAAGTAACCTACGACAAGTAACTTTTATTACAGTGTTCAACGGAATTGACATGAGAGACTCTCAATTCATTACTCTCTAAGAATAATGAAATTAATAATTTTTGGTCTTATTTTTTTACCGTGTAAAAGATTGATAATGTAGTTTATTTTGAATTATGTGTAGTATAAGATAGAATCAAGCAATATAAATAAAAGTGCTCTTGTGGCCTATTTGCAGAATAAATATTAGATTCTTAAAAGATCTTTAAACGATTTCTGTCTCATTAGAATGAGACAGAAATCGTTTAAAGATCTTTTTAGATACACTAGAGTGATTAAGTTTTTTAGATACACTAGAGTGTATCTAAAAAACTTATCGTTGTACTTTTTGAGCTCTTAGAGGCACCCAGAATCTACATCTGTCTTTCTTTTTCGTTATATAACGCGCGTATATATAACTAGCTACGAGTTTTGGTTCATGTTTCCAAAATGAGAATGACAGGCACGAATGAAAAGCAATATCCTAGGAATGCCTTTGACAACTGACGAATGGAATTTCGGTTGACAAACTGACCTGTTGCATGCTGATGTTTCCTTCGTCGATGTCGAATGGCGGCTTCACAGAGCACAGCGTTCGGCCCATGAACGCGTACGACAATATTGTGATTGAACCTGTGAAACAAAAGATTTAGGTACTGTAATTCGACACGAATGGAAAATCGTCAACACGAAATGACATTTTGAAATTGGAAAGTAAATACCATCAAAAGTGAATTTGGTGAAAATGTAACTGTGTCTATACTTTTTATAATTACTTTTTACACAGTATGAAATAGGTCCATAATTAAATACGTGCCAAGTGAATGTTCACCATCATCGTCTCAGCCGAAAGACGCCCACTGCTGGACATAGGTCTCCCCCAAAGAGTGCCAAAGTGACCGCTCCCGTGCCACCCGCATCCAGCGAATGAAGTAAACATTATATAATTTAAGTTGTTATGCATTGCTTTGGCCCGATTTGGCTACTGCACATTATGCCCGAGCCACACAAGAGTGTCTGGCTTCAAACGCACGTGCAATGTGTGTTCAGAGACATGAATCCCCAATATTGTCTCCAGCTACGAGCCATCGAGCGGTATTGGGCATTAGTCAAAGCAGAGTTGCGTAAAAACTGTGCTCCAGCAACATCAGAGACAGATTTTAAAAAGAAGTGGAAAAAAACACCCCAACAAAGTAACTGTAACCACTATGCAAAACTTAATGGCAGGCTTGAAGAAAAAAATCCACTTGTTTAGCCGCAAAAGCCTCAAACCATAAAATGTAATTTAGTGTTAAAAGACATTAAGTAGGTATCGTACGAGTATAACTAAAATTAAATATCTTTGCTCTTCATTGTAGTTTGATTGATATCATAAATATACTCTGTAAAAAAACTTTTCGGTACAGGCCTTATAAGTAGAAGCAAACAACAGGCGGTGTTATCGCTAAAGAGCGACCATCCATACAACTTTGGGATATTAATTTAGTATCTAGAATATTTTGTATAAATAGGTTAGATTCGTTTTTATCATGAAAAATTATAAATTCTTTCAGCGGAAATTATGAAATTCAGAAAAATATGCTTTTGGGACAGATGTGACTCACGGATGAGAGGGGACTGACGGATGAGAGGGGACTGAAAAAGCGCAAATTGACATTTTATTTAGAGACATTCCGAATCAATATTTTGAACCTCCTCACGCGCGCATCACTGACTTTCTTAGTTTTCATTGCTCACCAAAAATGTATCCACTAATTATTTTTTTAACTATAAATAAATAAGCGTGTGTATTAGTAATATTAGCATGTCGCTTTTACAAACACTAAAACTAAACCACCCGGCCGTCATATTGCTGTGCTTAATAAATATGGATATTGGAATGTGCACACGCTTTCCACCCAATACAGCGAATATACTCGTAGGTAAAATATATTAGGTGCAAAGCATGGGCGGATTCCAAAACTCATATGCGACATTCCACAACGTCTGTGGCAATCGATCGACTTTTGAACTTGTGCGGCACACCGTATTACTATGATAACTATAAACTGACTCAAGAATCATCAGCTGCACAAAAGAGCTTCAATTTCCGCACAAAACACATAATTATATTGGCAGCAAGATACCGCCCGCCGGCTGCCAGTGACGGGAAAACAATAGCCTTTCAAATTACCTGCTCAATGGAGCTAGCTGTTCGTCGTGACATGACATAGTGATTCTAGCTCGTCAGAATTATCACACTGATATTATAAATGTAAACGTTCATAGGGTCAAAGAGACATAATATCAAAAGTTGGAAGGAAATTGTATTTATATTAAAAACTTCAATAGCGCGATACAGAACATCACGCATATTCTAGCCGTAGTAGATAATTCTCCAGATTTTTGTCTGCTTCTATACTCCGTCAGTGAAAAAATGATATACTTAATATAAAAAAACCGGCCAAGTGCGAGTCGGACTCGCGCTCGAAGGGTTCCGTACTATTATCTAATAAAACAGCAAAAAAATTATGTCTGTTGTATGGGAGCCCCACTCCGACTAGCACTAGGCCGGTTTTTTAGTATGTGTTGTTATAGCGGCAACAGAAATACATAATCTGTGAACATTTCAACTGTTTAAAAATCACGGTTCATGAGATACAGCCTGGTGACACACGGACAGACAGACAGACAGACGGACAGACAGACAGCGGACTTTAGTAATAGGGTCCCGATTTTGCCCTTTGGGTACGGAACCCTAAAAAGGGGTAGATATGTTATAAGCGCTTCAAAAGTGGCACACTAAAACTGAGCGAATTCCACGAACTTGCCTCAGTTTCGCGTGGTCAAGGGTTAATCAACTCTTAAAGTACTAATTTATGAGAGATTCAAAAAATTTATCACAAATTATTTTTTGTATAAATTTACTATTTTTATTTAATTAGCATAATCCTTGATTATTGCATTTTTTTATTAAAAGCGGCCATGCAGCAACCCAGATAATAGTGAGATTTACCCAATTTTTTCTGAAGTTACCGTCAAAAAATCCCTTGCGTTACGTAATATATGTAAATGATATCGCATACAATTAAATATGAGTGTGAAATCAAAACATCTTAGTTTATTGGTTTGCAACATCTACTCGTAAGAGGTACATTTAAATATAATCTACACTAATATTATAAAGAGGAAAGATTTGATTGTTCGATTGTTTGTATGAAACTACTGGACCGATTAGAACAATTCTTTTACCATTAGAAGCCGGCATTATTCCTGATGAACATAGGCTACTTTGTACCGCGGGAAAATGCTTCATTCCTACGGGAAAACGGGTAATCCGTGCGAAGCCGGGCCGGGCAGGTAGTATTATTAATAAAAATCATATTACTGTGTTAGCAACTCGCCCTAAGTATCTTGCGTTATAACAGCATTTTTAGAAGCTTTATTTTCTATCCCCCGCTACGTTATAAGCACTTTAATAAATAATATATATCTAAAGGATAAATTACAGTAAAATATGTCTCATCCAATAATACAAAACAACAATGATGCTTTATGATACAAAATATTAAAAATAAAGCAGAATTATTAGGGGGCACTCGGTAACGCAAGAGAAAAGCTCGTTACATTCTCTGGCGTTACTAATAATAACACCAGATAATGTATGGAAATACCACTAAAATAATATATATATTTTTTTATAATTTGTGAAATGCAAACCACTACAAACTTTTAAAAACACGATATAATATATGTGTTTTGCCGTTTGTACCTTTTGCATTTTGTGTTCATAATTATGGTAAAAAAAAAATAAGCCAATTCCATGGAGTAACATAAAGATAAAACGCACAGAAGCCAATTCAATGATACTGTTCAAGAAATAATTTCAAGGGATATGTAAAACAAATCTACTTTCCCGACAGGATAGTTCTCGACTGAGGAATGGAATAAGCCATACTGTCTCTGGTGTTACTGATATAACGCAAGATACAATGTCTTTCGCGTTACTGGTAACTTGAGAGACAATTTAATGTACAATGTTAAATACTAAGTCTATTCTTAGGAAAGTTATAAAATGTTGATTTCGTTTTTATAAACTTAGGTATATTTTGCTTGTTCGTGAGCTGTTAGCAACGCCATCTCTCCAAATCATTAAACAATTTTCAACAGTGTATGGCGGGCTTTGTGGATAATTTCGTCGTGATCATTTAATTGGTATTTTATAAATAAGTCACCACATTAATAAATTAAGAAATAGTTAAGATTTTGCTATTAGTTAGGGACAGGCACAGAAATATATCATGATCTTATCTTATCTTATATTATCTAGATGAGGGCCCTTTCGGATACACTTCGACCTTTCGGATCTTTTGTGCATTTGCCCTCTCCTTTATGTCTACTCCCAAGCTCAAGAAAAAATAATAATGGCAGGCAACCGCTTGCAAATTGGCACGCTTGTTCTTCATCACATACAGACAATTTCAAGCGGTTGCCTGCCAATTTTTTATTTTTTTTTGTTTCGCTTGCTTACTCGGCTCCGGTCGCACTAGGAGGGATGGCATAAAAAATTCATTATATAAACAGCGTACACACTTTCATGCTACCGCTCGTCATCCGGTTGCCTCGCGTTTTTTTTTTTTTCACCACCCCCCTCCTATTTCCGAACCAGTCACAGTTGGCTCATTTCGGGTTGCACAGGGCGGTTCCACATCACTTCGGGAGCTCAAATACTGCGAGCCATCCGGTTGCCTTTCCAACATTGAATTACGCGTCATTGCTTTAACTATAATATATGTTTCCCGTCACTAAATTACGCTCGTGACGTCAAAGTACCTCCTACGCAAAATGTTACACGCTCGGTTCCCATACTAACATAATCGACGAGCTCTTTGCTTCTAATTTGATATGGTTCTGTGGGGACAGGCAATTTTTGTATGGAGGCGAAGTTTTGTCTACTACGTTGCTCTAAAAATATAGCTTTTTGAAATCTGATTGGAACTTTGAATATTTCGATAGAACACATATTAGTCTGATATGGTTCAATATATAAAAATATAATTCGATTAGACGTGCATTTTAAGATATAAAATTTTCTTTAACGGGGACACGTAATGAGGCTGTATGATCCAAAGGAGCATCCCCAACTATGTATAAGCTCGCTTACATTAATTATCAATGTGTTATTTAAAGTTTCATTGCGAGTCCAAAATAACAGAACTAAGTCCCTTATAGAATATTTTGATCTAGTCTAGTATTTCTTTAAACAATGTCTTGAAATTGGTTGTTGACATGACCGGTACTGACATTTTATAGTACGATCGTAGGTATTGATTGAACTGGTAAGTTTGATTGGATCTAACTAGTAATTTCTTTTCTTATTAAAATATTGTAATAAAAATTAAAGACGGATATAGAAAAAGGTCCTATATTCGAATCCCAGACCGAACGTTTTATAATTGAGGTCGCGGTCTTGAAAGCGACACATCAGTCGGAGTCTTCGGAGTCACAATCTGAAGAATACTTAAATATCGAATACGTATGTACTTGGAACCAGATAAGGGTACCTATTTATTATAAATATAATTCAATTTTTACATTAAACAAACAACACAACGCCAATACACACTGTCCCGACTATACATGACGTATGTACAATTATCGCCATATATTATGCGGTTTTAACAGCGACACTACGTGGCGCCCACGCGCCTTTTGATAAACCAAAATAAACACGGCTACTCCAGCCCAGAACTTTTTTCAACTAACTTTCAATTACTGCTCATTCGCCTTTCAGAAGGCTATATTAATAAACTCATAATTATACCCTGAAAGTTTCACTTCAAACCGGTAACTCTAACACATACAAATATCAACTCAAAATCTTGGGCGGATATTACTATATATAACTATTATGTCCTATAAGAAGGTCGGGTCATAGTTAAAGAGGAGCCAAAAAATCTTTGGGCGCCACGAGGCTATGTTAGGGTTAAATACAGGATGTTAACGGGGTCATGATCCGGAATGACAAAAAGCGAATAAGATGATCATACTGAACAACCTTTCCCATGGGACCAACCACGAAATCGCAAAAAAAAACCAGGTATTCCTTACATTAACTCTCAATTAAATCGCAGTTAACTCACAGTTAACTCTTAATTGGCTATTTTTTTTTGCGATTTCGTGGTTGGTCCCATGGGAAAGGTTGTTCAGTATGATCATCTTATTCGCTTTTTGTCATTCCGGATCATGACCCCGTTAACATCCTGTATAGGGACTTGTCGGGCTATTGGCAGGGTGCAAAGCGGGTGGAAGGAGTAGCCTAAACGATCACAGCGCTCGCTACGGCTAAAATTTACATTTTTGTCGCTGACTTGAGCTGTCAAATCCAAATTGCAGAAAACATTTTCTAATCGTTTTTGAGATACATTTAATATCTAGTAAGATGTGTTATTGTGAATTGTAATAACACCAAGAAGAATAGCGACTGTAAATTTTACCAATTTCCAAGACCGTGGTGGAAACGAGACCAAAGAAATAAGTGGATAATTGCCGTAAGAATTTTTTTCCATTCCGCATTTACCACTTATACTAAACACAGTCGCACGATACACTCTCAACATGACAATTGGTGTTTACATGTAAGTAAATTGATTTGTTAAACACAGAATAAGCTTTTGTTGAACGGCATCGAAACATAAAAATCTGCTTACAAACAAAGTTGTATTGTACGCCGTTGCCGTGACAGAAGTTTGGCGAACCACTCGGGCTTTGATAATACAGGTCATGTCTCCTTGGCGAACGTCTTCAACCTCAAGGACATGCCCAGCTAGCACCAATTTCTTGCCTTTATTTATCATCTCCGGTTGGAAAATGATTTCGTGGGTGATGGCACGAAACCCCGTTTTAGTTACCAGTACAGTTCATTTCTCAATGAAAAGTACAATTTGAATGTTCTTGGCAATAATTTTACTGACTACCATCGTACAAAATTGTCTAATATAGTAAAATAAAATAAGATTTCATTTTTTTTTTCACAATATTTACTTATTTCTCGCTTGACAGCGGTGACAATATTGTCCATAATGGCCACCTGTCACGTGGCGCTGTCGTCGCGCACGGTCCCAATACCTACAAGTCATAAGTCGCAAAGGCGCTTACATTCATGGCTGGCTGGAATTACTTATTGTGGTCGACTTTTTATGAAGCTGTCATTGGAATTGGAATCTTCTACCTCGGACGATGGAGTTGCTTTTGGCATGGCCCAACTCGGCAGCAAAATTGGTCCTTAAAACTTTAGATATGTCTGCCACCGGGGCTGTATAAACTCATCCGCGCTATTCCGGAAATGTAATTATGAATTTTAATAAAATTCAACATTCCCAATTTATATGAAAACACAGATCTAACTATCTACTTTGTTTGCGACGCGTGACAACACATACATAAGTAACTACTTTTCACGGATCATACTTAAAAATGTGTACAGTCAAGGAAATTGCAACACGTACCTTTTTCGCTCTTGTCACAATGACAATAAGGCATTAAAAAGGTACGTGTTTCAGTTTCCTATAGGTATAGGAGAGTTTAAAGACTCTATCCCACTGCTATAATTTTGTGATATCTTCGAGATACAAGTGCTGTCGAGCAACAAATGATGTTAATATGGCTGCATTTTTCTGTGGTACTCGTATTTTGATATGGCGATTTCCATTACTCTTTGGGTGACTCAAAGTCACAGCAATGGCACTGCTATGAGTTTCTCTGCGTGATCGCATCAGAAATGACGCTATCCGTTGCAGAACCGAGGTAACCGATATAGCCCTCCGAATCACTAAACTTACATGGCAGTTGGCGCGGCACATTGCACGTAGAACCTATGGCCGTTCGGGAGGGTCAGTGCGCATCTCGAGTGGCGACCATGTAGCTCGTACAGGAAGGTGCAGTGGGTAACACTCCACAAGGTTTTAGGTTATCAGTCGGACTTAGAGATCGAGCCGTAGGAGTCAGCTGGATGCGGGTGGAGCATGACCGCTCTTTGTGGCACTCTTAGGGGGAGTCCAGCAGTACACGTCTTTCGGTTGATATATGGTGATGATGATACCTATAGATTGTTCTGTAAGCGAAGGCACTTACTCAGTTGGGCTGCTTCATATATAAGAGGAATAAGGAATAACGCTCCGCGGTGCCCTACGTGGAAACCAGTTATTTGGGGATTAAGTCCACTCACCAGGGATGGCGTACACTAGGGTGAAGCTGAACATGCCGAACTGCTTTCTCGTGTCCAACTCGCCCCACTCCTCCGTGCAGAAGTGCACGTCTCTCGACCCTATCTGCGACAAAATAAACACATTTAGTTTCGTGGTGGGGGTAAGTTTGACGTCGAGCAAGTTTGACGAGCGGCTTACCCTAGTTAGTGATCTTGCTTACGAAGCTAAGTTCGTTTCCCAAAGGCTAATATTTGAGTGATAAGCGTGAATATTTGCTTCGGAGTTTTGGAAGTTTTCTGTAGGTTGGTATGTCTATTTCGTACGCAAGCCATATTGAAATTACAATGGGGCAAGTTCAATTTATTTAAAACTCTCCCCTCAATTTTTAGATTTATTAACGTATTAACGGAATGCATTGATTTGAGTCATTTGGCTTTTACTATATAGGGAAATGATCATCAGGTTGTAGGCGCCAATGCCGATGGTGGATGGAACAGATTGGAACTCGACGACTCGAATACTGCCGTCCTAAGCAAAAAGGTCGCATCTGACTATGAGACTCGTAGTCAGATGCGTCCTTTTGGCTTAGGACGGCAGAATAAGACTTCTGTGAAACGTTGTAAGTAGTGTATATCCAAAAAAGTACTAGTTTACAAGTTCAGATAAAAAAAAAAGACCGGGTTACACTCCGGGAGTGCCGGCAGAAGTGAAAACTCAATAACATTGTAACAGTTTTTCGAGCAGGTCACGTGACATCTTACGGTGTCACCCTAAAAATGAATTTGACGCAAATTTATAAACAATTATCAATTATTTAGGCGGACGGCCCGCGGGCGCGTTGGGTGCGACGGGCCCAACGCGCCGCCGCGGCGCAACGGTGCCGGGGTCCGGCGCGCCGACGGGCGGCGGCAAACACAATACCAATTTGTTTTTGCCATTGCCAAATATTTTTCAATGCTTTAACTCTTTAGGAATAACGTCTAAATTCGAACTATTCGAATTTGCAAGAACAGAGATGGCGGTGCACGGTGGCGACCAAAATATCAATTTGTTTTTGCCGTTGATAAATATTTTTCTAAGCTTTATCTCTTTAGGAATAACGCCCAAATTCGAACTATTCGAATTTTCTCAATAGCAAAACGGTGAAGGACGCGTTGGTATTGTTACAAATTTATTTGCAGAATGTGCTATTGCATAGTGTTTATCGGCTTTATACTCTTACGAATAGCGTTCAGTTTTGAATGAAGTCGAATCGGCTAGCAGCAAAAAGTGACCTCCTTCACATCTGACGTCACAAAACTCTGTCGCGTATTTAACAACTTTTCCCCATCCCAAAAAGTGCTCAGCGCCGTTAAAGAAGTTTTCACTTCATAAACATACTAATGTTAAAAATGCGAATATAACTGTCTATCTGTCTGTCTGTCTGTAACCTTTTCACGTTTAAACCGCTGAACCGATTCAGGTGAAATTTGGCATGAATATAGTTGGAGATCCTAGAAAGGACATAGTAGGTATAGTTATTGTCCCGGAAATCATGCCTAAGGCGATTTTCCGACTGCACCGCGTCCCGCCGCGGTGCGGTGCGTGGAGCGACAGATTTTACCATTTTGTATGCAAGAATCTCAATTTATATAGAAAACACGCCTAGTACAACAAACTGCCGACGCGGCAATGCGCGTTTAAAAAATCTGTCGCTCCGCGCACCGCAGCGGGACGTGGTGCAGTGGGAGAATCGCCTTAACACATTCACGGCCAATGACGACACATATGCGTCAGACCGCCGTAGTCGCTTTCCGCTACATACGAAGAAAACCACGGGATCGGCTACGAGCGTAGCGCGTAGCGATTCTTGGCCCTGAATGGGTTAAGGGATGGAACATTTTATGGAGCGATATTTAAGCCTATGCCTGAAATACTTTAATAGCAATTATCTTCTAACGCGAGTAATGGGATTTACGCGAATTAAGTCGCGGGCAAAAGCTAGTAAGTATAATATAATAGAAATAATTATATACTGAAGTTGTTGAATGGAATACAAAGAAATAGTAATGTGGGTAGCATCTAATATGTTCTATTGGTATTCCTACCAATAGAACATGCATTAGATGCGTACGTGTTGTATTACCATTGCTGCTTTCAAAAGTTCCTCTCATTACTCATTCTAACGGGGCGTTTCACTAATGCATTGAGTTAGTTATTTTAAACATTATATAAGTAACTAGCTTCTGCCCGCGACTCCGTCCGCGTGGAACTCCTTTATATCGTAGCTCCATACAAACTTTCACCCCCCACTTCATCTCCTTGGGGGATGATTTCCGTGATAAAAACTATCCTATATCCTTCGCCAGGACTCAAACTATCGTAATTCGAGAAATACCTACAGTTACGATACAATAAGCAAAAATTGCATCCAAGTCAGAAGATTCGTCAATTACGCGAACAAAGACTGACAGAGAAAACCCTATTATTATATCGGAGATTGAAAGAAATGCCACAGAACACATTCACTGGCAAAGATTCCGTAGCGCTACGCTCGTAGCCGATAACCACGGGAAAAACTGTTTGTAGAATCGCCTACGAGCGGAATGCCCACGTAGCAGGTTACTGGTACGGTACCAGTAACCTGCTACGTGGGCATTCCGACTGTGGTGTGGGCATTCAAACTCACCGAAACGTTCAAGAGCCCTTTGGAGATGACTGGAACCGTTTCCTTCTGCACCGTGGCAACCATGAGGAGCGGGATGAAGATGAGCATGGCGGCACACCACAGGAGTAGCAGCAGCAGTACGGCTTGGCGGCGGCTGGGGGGGCGCAGGCGCGGCTCGGGGGAGATGGACAGCCAACGGTCCACGGACATAGCGGCGATTGTGAACACGCTCGCTGCCACTGCCACACCTGATTTTAATATTTGGGTCATACATACAGAGTAAAATGTGATTAGAATCGAATGCGACGAGCAATATGTAAAAAAAAGATCGGGTTGCACTCCGGGAGTGCCGGCAGAAGTGAAAACTCAATAACATTGTAACAGTTTTTCGATCAGGTCACGTGACATCTTACGGTGTCACCCTAAAAATGAATTTGACGCAAATTTATAAACAATTATCAATTATTAAGGCGGACGGGCCGCGGGCGCGTTGGGTGCGACGGGCCGCCTAAATAGCTTACTAACCTTCTATCTTGATCCTTTCCGTCCTAACGGCCACAAGAATGTGTTAGTGTTTTGTGTAGTGTGTATGTATGTGTTATCTTGCGGCAAACTGGCACGCCCCTCGTCCGGCTTGCCCTCCACTTGTCCATACAACTTCCCGTACAGAAACACAGCTACTATATCACTTAACTAAGGCTCGAAACCCCCGCGGGTTTAATCTACGAGCTCCAAATCAAAGTATATCTCGGCGCCTCTCCACTACGAGCGCTCCCGTACGAGATCTAAACCGTAATCTAATTAATCGAGGTGCGTCGGCCGCGACGTCATTATAATCTCTCATTGCTACTACCACGCGGTATCTCGCGGCGCCAGCACTGGCTCGGCGCATCCCGAATGCGCCCGGGCATACACGACCTAGCGTCTGTCTCACCCGGCCGAATGCTTTCTCTCTCGCTACCGCGCAGCAATACTTATAAATTAATAACTAAACAGTCTATTCTATACACCTACTATTAATATATTTAGCGCGAATGTAAATCTTTATAAAAAAAATCTCACGTAAATATCTGGCTGTGCAACACATGTAAATAAATCATTGCATATATTTTCATTTTCATTTTGTGACAACCCTGGCACATCCGCGCGTGACAGCGTAAGCACTCAGGAGTGGCGGCGTCGCCCGACATCAAAGGCGTTTCACTACCTACTGTAGGGAATATATTATTGTAAAACTGAGCCTGTATAGTATCTTAAAGTATCTTTGATATTACTATCCGTAATTAAATTTTCCAAAACATTATTTTTTTAATCGTACGGCATACATTATTTCGCCTTTAAAGTTTGTTCCAAGTTCCAAAACATTAGTGTTTGCCTAACCTCCTAAGACCCTGCGTACAAAATTTTGTACAAATTTCAAAATTGGCTAAACTTTTACTGAATGTCAACAAGTTCCTAATTCAAAAGCACTACTAAAGCGTACCCTGCGTACCCCCGAAAAGATGATGTAACTAGAATTTAAGCAAAAGGATATTTGGAAAGTCTATTCTCAAGTTGGGTATGTTCGTTATTCCACGAAAAAAATCGTTGTTACTTATTACCGATCAAAATTCAATACGAGTAGCAGCCAAGTGCAGAAAGCAGCGAAATTGATTGAACCTGGTTATTGGGAAATACAAACAGTATTGGGCAGTTGGGTTTCTACCCAAAACAACAAATGTATTCTCGGTTCATCTGTAGTTTCGGCTTGTAAGCTCTCTTGTTTTGTCGTTATAGGTTATACAGAGATTTAGGTTGGTATCTTTCGAGGACATGCCTAAAGTTAAGGCTACAAAGCGAAATTATTGGTTGGATGTTAGATGTAATCAAAAACATTTCCCTAGTTTTAACAGTTCGCCTTAGCGCGGTAAGATCTGCAATACCTTTTCATGTAAAACAGCCATGCTCTCAAAAAGTTTTCTTAGGATGGCATCAAGAATCTTCAATCAGTTTCCATGAACCATTTGTTACGGGTCTCATGAGATATGTATTTACCTTTATTTCCAACGCGAGTACAGCAGTCTAGGGGGTCTAGCACAACTGACGCCGCGCCGCGACGCGAGTCGAGAAAGATCTACCCTCCTCTTTCTAATTTGCAAGGTGCGAGTGAGACATGAGACGCTCAGTCGCGCGCAAAGCGACTTGTCAGCAAGTTGTGCTAGACGTGATGGTCACAGATCACAGCATATGGTAGGAAATAAGGGTTAATTCATATCGCGTTAGACCCGCTTCAGATGTTGACTGCGGATTGCAATCACTGACGGTTATTTTGTTAACGGAGAACGGTTCGAGTCGCATACAAGCATTTTTCAGACGAAATTGGCATACACAAGAAACATTTATAGAATACCTACTATTAGCATTTTTCGGGGACTTCGCCTGCGTGAAGTTCTAAGCCCGTTCGCGCCTGAGCTATGAGCTATGCTATTTAGGCAAATGGTCGTTTTTTTACCCTGAGACCCAAAGGTGAACACTACACAGTATACCTATATTAAAAAAAAAATAAAAAAAAGTTATTTTTCATACTAACTGAATAGGAAGGTAGGTAGGTACTTTTTGTTTGACGACGCACGCTAACAATACACAATAATTTAAAAATGCCTACCTACGCCGAAAACTATTCACGGGCGTCTTCTTTTTGACATTGAGATCTGGAAGGTTTCGGTTTCTTTGATATCAAATCGCTTTGATATCATACTGCGCCAAATATGATCGATCATAATACGATAAGAAATATTTTAAGAGGATAGCAGTGATAAGTTTACAACTGAATTTCATTCTGCAAGTTTGCCGCAATGGCACTTTTACAAGTCAAATTCTACCAGCCTGTATGAAAAAAAAGAAGACAGAAACGAAGCTGTTACGAAGAAACGCCGAAACAAACTAAACAGTTAGTATTTTTTGTCAAAATTCAGCTTATTACAATGATAGTACTTCAACATTAAATATAGAAAAATGCAAACACATCGAATTCCCAAAAACATATCCTGTAGACACGACGTATAAATAGGCGAAGTACCGGAGGAAGAAGTTTGACATATTAGAAATCTCGGTGTTATCCTGGACAGGGAGCAACATCATTAATTAGCCACTCGAACCAACCTCTTGGCTTTATCTGGCGTAATTGCAAAAAAAGCTTAAAAGTGCTTTCGAAAGGGTTCGCAGTTTACTCGAGTAGGTACTTCTCTAATATCTGGAATCCATATTATAAATACCACGGAGAGCGAATCGAACAAATACAAAAGTGATTTCGATACCTTCTTTCCCTAAATCAGAGGAAACTTCGCTTGCTAAGCTCATACAAAGAACGATTAAAATATTTCAAAAGGATCTCTCTAGGATCGCCGCTGGATTTCGGATCAGGTTTTACTACATAAAATTGTAGACTCGCTAGAGCTGTGGCTTTTGAAAACAATTAATTGGACAGTTCCACGACAACACTCTTGTCTAGCTAACTTTCGGCCTTTCTCATGTAAAACTTACAGAACTATTGTTGGATCTCATAGCATTGTACCAAGAATTTGTAGAAAGCATAATTTGTACTTACTAAATAATGTGGATATACTCAAATTGACTCTTAATCAGTTTAGACCATATTTACACAAACTTAAGGTTAATTCTTAGTTCAAAAAAAAAACACATGGACATATATTATTTTTAGACTAACGTATTTAAGTAGGTCATGTCATTTATTTTATAGAGATTTGGTCACGTAGACTGAAATGAATTTGAGAAGCCGCCGACAATTTGTTACTTTTTACTCTACCTTGTTTTTCTAAACGCAGTATGAGCTTGTACTACTTAGATTAAGTATATTTTGTAAGCATTATACTCCAGGCAAAATACGGTTTTGAAAAACATTAATTTATAATAGCGTTTTATTTGTTGGTTTCATTTGAAAATGTTATTCTAAGATGATTTAGTCAAGAATCCGACAAACTTTCCACCCGGAAGTAATTATGTAGATTTAAATGAAGCATGCATTATCTTTTTTTGTACGATTTATCTTGAATATTATAGAGCAAATGTAAATGAACCAAAATAAAGACAAAAACATTTGTAAAATCCTGAGGGGATTTCACTAAAATAATCTATGGAGAGAGCTAGAAACCTATCAATCCTAACTCCTACTGCCCTAAACAATCCTAGAGCCCTAATTCCCTAGCCCTAGCATAGATTTAACATATACACATATAAATAAGAAGGATGTCTGCACCATGCGACCTACGGGTTACAGACGGAAGGTGTGGAGGATATGGGTAATAGGTTGGATATTCACTGCCAACTGCACAGACTCTTGCAGTTGATTACGGCTAAAGGTGTCTTGGCCACAGTGAAGGAATATACCCTTGTCGATGAAGTAAAGTCCGAGTCCAAATCAGAAAGAGCATTTATTTACAATAATTTTTCCTATTATATACAAATTCTGTTTTTATGAGTGCGTCTATACAATTATAATATTTTCGTAGTGTGCGTTTACATATTCAGCATCACATGACTGGCGTATGCGAATCTGCATTTTGATGTCCTAATTTTGTAATGCTGATTTGAAGTTCTGTTCACTACACGTGAACTACATTTATTAATATTTTTACTGACTTTTTAGAAGCCAGTTAATTTATCATTTTTTCGATGTCTGAAATTTTGTCGGATTTTGTCGCTGGGTAACTATTTAATTGATAATATATCCGTTATACATAAAAAATAAGCTATTATAAATTATTTCCAAAATTGACATATTTTCCATACAAGTTGTCAGTTCATTGCCTGGACTATTAGCTTTTATGTGCATACCGAGTTTGCCTGTAATTGGGTGAATTGAATACTCATGCAATCTTACCTAAATGAATAAATACCTAAAGGTTAAAATGAAAATACTGTGCCATAGTGATTGATAGGTAGGCAAAAAATTAAACCAGGAGATTACGAACAATTGTTATTTTTTTGAAAGATATAAATATAATAAGAAACTACACCAATGGCTTAATAACAAAAACTTCTTCAAATATAATTGAGTTGATTTAACATACCTTTTTTTATTTATCTGGATTACATAATTATACAATAACCATATAACCTAATTGGTTATTTTTACCCCAGTAGGTACCCGTAGTAGGGATATAAAGACCCACTCGACTTGTCTTCCTATATCGTCTATGTATATGTCACATAATGTTATATACTTACTGGCTGCAATACGGGTGTAGACTCGAAGATTATTATTACTTTAAAAGAAAGAAGGCAAAAAAATATCTGTAGTGCAGCATATTTCTAGCGACGAAAATCCCATTCAATTATCTAAAAGAATTACGAAGCTACAACTGTTTTAATATTGCTTGTTAGAGAGAGAAAACGCAAACAGTGTGTGTCGTCACGGTCACGATACGCGAGGCTGCCGCGTCACGCGTCACGCGCGCGGCGGGCCGCGTCGACGGCGGTGCCGAACACGATGGGACACGGCACCTCGCCGTCTATTAGTGACGTCACAATCTACAAGCGTCATCGTTTCATATGAAGTTGCGTTTTGCGAAAAAGGGACAGACCATAAAACTTTGGACACTTATAACTTCGAGATTATTTTACATTTTGCGTTGATTTTTTCTCCATTTGACTACATTTTTAATGCTTTTTCGAGAAAATATGACCTTATTGACTATTTTATTAAGTGTCTACACCCCCATTACGAAGCTACAACCGTTTTAATATTGCTTGTTAGAGAGAGAAAACGCTCACAGTTAGTGACGTCACAATCTGCGAGCGTCATAGTAAATGACAATCGTTGCATATCTGGTGCGCTTTGCGGAAAAGGAACAGAAGATACACCCTATCAAACCATTGAAACTTAATAACTTTGCGATTATTTAACCTCTTGGGTGGGATTAACAGTTACTTTAAGTATGGTTTTCTAACTGTCGCGTGTTGCGCGGAAGTGGGGCGCTACGACGCGACGTGCACTACCGCACCACTCCCGCGTTAAATAATACCACTGCGCAAATATAATACTGACGGTATTATTTATTTATTTATTTCAAGTGACTAGGACTCATACATTATACATTACATTACAATTACAATTGATACATTGATACATTGAATAAGTTCATTAAAAATACAAAATACTAATAAAAATGTAACACAATAAAATACAATTCGGATTTAAAATACAATTAAACACACAGGCGTGACCGCCTTGCTGAGCAGTGGCATGCACACTCCTGTCACAAGCAGATTCATCACGAACAGATTTACTACGACGACGTTCACGTCACTAACCTTGCATGTAGTTGACGATCTTGCAAACCGTCTCTCCGTAGAACCACACAGGCGTGACCGCCTTGCTGAGCAGTGGCATGCACACTCCTGTCACAAGCAGATTCATCATGGACAGATTTACTACGACGACGTTCACGTCACTAACCTTGCATGTAGTTGACGATCTTGCAAACCGTATCTCCGTAAAACCACACAGGCGTGACCGCCTTGCTGAGCAGTGGCATGCACACTCCTGTCACAAGCAGATTCATCATGGACAGATTTACTACGACGACGTTCACGTCACTAACCTTGCATGTAGTTGACGATCTTGCAAACCGTGTCTCCGTAGAACCACACAGGCGTGACCGCCTTGCTGAGCAGTGGCATGCACACTCCTGTCACAAGTAGATTCATAATGGACAGATTTACTACGACGACGTTCACGTCACTAACCTTGCATGTAGTTGACGATCTTGCAAACCGTCTCTCCGTAGAACCACACAAGCGTGACTGCCTTGCTGAGCTGTAGTGGCATGCACAGCCCCGTCACCAGCAGGTCCGCCGTGGACAGATTCACCAGGAAGATGTTTGTCACGCTGCCAACAAATAAAAAACACGTTTTACACTTATGTAAATAAATATCACAGCTTATGTCAGGGAAAAGCTAGGTACAAGGACCACATTAGTAGCGGGGGCCTGGGTATGTGGGCACATGCCGAGAGTGATCAGCGAGTACGGCCCTGATTATTTCATGAGAAAAGTGACTTCATAGTGACGATTTCGGCAGGCTTTGTTTATAGGCAAATGTGTCAGTATGGCGCACGGTATCCACACACACGCGTGTCGTGTTAATTACGTACCTAGCTTTATGTTAAAGGAAAATGATATCGACTACCTAATGAATAACTGCCGTCTACCCTACCCACAACAGCCCAAGCTCTTAAATTAGAAGGGATAAGTAACCGAGCGTTTTTGCAGAAATTATATTTTCACAAAATAAAAGCAAACTTTTGATGAAGAATACTCGTTGGTTTATTTTATTAATCATATTAATTATAAAATGAATCATTTTATCTTTTCCCCATTTCTTAATAGTTCGATTAAATAATTCGATGGTACTATTTGAAATCGAAATAGATATGGATTGATCACATCACAAAGCTACCACATATGTATAACGATACAACCATATATTAATAAAAAGTTACAAATTCGCATACGTAAATGAAATGCGAAACGAAATCGTTAAAAATACTGTTTAAATGTAACCAGTTAAGAGACTTAATGCACCCAAACGCCAGGTAAATACTTCATGACGGGAGATAATGTTACACTAGACATGCCCTAAAATTAAGTTTAATTAGCTACAAATCATGCGAGCCTAATATCAGTACAAAACCATCGTGCGCGAGTCCGACTCGCACCGGTTTTTTTAACCGACTTTAAAAAAAAGGAGGAGGTTCTCAATTCGGTTGTATTTTTTTTCTCTTTTTTTATGTTTTTATTTTGCCAATGTTTGTTACCTCAGAACTGCGTCATAGATGAGCGGATTCGTATTTTTTTTTTTGTTTGTAAGTATATGCTCCCAGGTGGGTCCCATTTTTATCAAAAATTCAGTTGGATGATGGGATCCATGAGGAATTCAGGGAACTCCTCAATTATATTAAGGACGTGTGTAGTGATTTTGGTATTTTCTATTATAACTCGGGTATTTACACCCGGAAATCATAAATTTGGTGGAGTGGAATTGATGATGAAGACCACAGATAACTTATGGAATTCCCCAATGATGTACTTAAAAGTACAAAAGTACGTCACAGATTCTGATAAGATTCCGTGAAATAGCAACTAGTGAAGTGCCAAAGGTGATCCTTGTGGAATCGACGGAAGTCCTCAAATATTATCGCGCCACGTACAGCGATTGGGTTTTATTCCCTAATAATCAACGCATTTGCTCTCGTAAATTGGTAAATAAATGTAGAAATATTCTCGTGGCTTGGCGGAGTACTAAATTATAATTGGTTAAAACTTTGTTTAAATTCGGATCAAGTTACCTAATCTCGTATTAAGTACTGGCTTTTTGCCGTCTGGTTTTCTAACCCCTAGAAGACACAAGGCTTTATTGGGTTTAGATTAAAAATGTAATAGTTATTTCTCTAGCCGCCCCAAGGTCTTAAGTCTAAAGTCAAAGTCTAGTAACTAACCTTAACCGGATTATCCAGCAGGTGGTTCACGTAACGCATTATACGTACGTCAGGTAGATCTAAATCTCACATTTTGAATGGAAAAATTAGAGTTTCCATTGGACGTTAAGACGATATACCGCACGCTGTCGCTGTCTAAGTAAGTTATAAATTCAAACCCCGGACCACGGGAGCAAAAATGCACTTGTCACTAGTGCTTAGTTAAATATCGACTACCTATTCTATCGACATCCATACGAACAAATTATTGAATCAGAAATTTATAGATCAAACTTATTATCTTACATGTCAGGTTGTTACGCAATATTAGGTACATCAGGTAAGTATAGATACCATTTCAGTCAACTAATTACATTGGTACTATAATTATATCATACTCACGGGAATGATCGTAAAATAGATAAAGTGAATGACAGTTATAAATAGATACTTTTCACATAACTTAAATCAGAAAATTTTGAAAAAATGATAATTGTATATTACGAAAACTATATAAAATACTGAAAAAAACAAACATTACGTTTTAATTTTATTTTCAACAATAATTAATACTTCTGCATATCATAGCGGTAGTCCAGTAGGTACATCGTGCTTTTTATCGACATCGATTTATATGATATAAAATGTGTGTCCTCGCACTATAAAGCTGTCAACGCATTTTTGCTCCCGTCATCCGGGGTTTGATAAGTTATAATAGTATTAAACACAGGACATGAGGTTGTAGCGTTGTATGTTTGTATTTACGGGGTAATCTCTGAAGCTGCTCAACTGATTTCTGGATTTAATTAGCTAACTAAAAAATATACTGGGTATTTGAAGAGTTTATCACCCTCTCACAGTCATTTATAAATGACATAGGAACTTATAAGTATGTGTTACAAATGGCATGAATTTGTGTTACGTCCCAGCCACGGCATTGTGCGAATTGCGGCGCGGCGCGGCAAGCATTACGCAACGCACTGTGGTTAGTTGGGATCACACACAATGAATTAGGAAAACCGCGGCCGCGGCCGCAATGTCACGGCCGAACCGTTAAAAGTATTATGTATGTTAATCGAGGCTATAGGTACTCTATCGTGTCTGTTTTTGCGTCATTTAGTTACAAACATCCACACATCCAAACATCCAAAATTTCGCACTTAGAAGGATTAGTAGCTTTACTTTTGGTAATTTACAGTTGACTGTGCTAATTTTATGGTTTACGATCCTCGTTAAGCACCTTAAGAGGAAACACAAGGGCCGTTTTCCATAGAAACGTAGTCCCCTGTTTTCTCGCTGGATAATGGCAGTAGCGCATTTTTTTTCCATAAATGGCTACTATTGACATATATTGATTTAAACTTTCACGATTCTCACACATTATTTATACTAAACGGGACTTAATCGCGTATAATTAACTTATTTTATTTACCTCACTGAGGTCTCCCGATGTTTCGGATGTGTTGCAACATCCATGGTCATGGTCGGGTGTTTGTCCCGTGACCATGGATGTTGCAACACATCCGAAACGTCGGGAGACCTCAGTGAGATAAATAAAATAAGTTAATTATACTATTGACATGTTCCTATGTTTTCCTTTTTTTCATAAATGTATTCTTAAAAGAGGTATTTATTAACCTTCAAAAACCTAAGAAAATGCAAGATTTTCCGGCGTGTTCAAACATCCAGAAAACAATTTTGACTAGATTATTTAAAAAAGGGAAAACATAGGAACACGGCCAAAGCCTTTAGTTGATTTTTATTTCAAAAAATAGTTAAATAGGTCGAGTTTTGGAGAATAAATCAGGGGACTACGAAACGTTGATTTCATGTACTTTTGATAGGTACTTTCAGTCCAAGCTGCAGTTGTCTCTATCGCGCTCTGCGGGGGGAGGCTTGAGGTTGGCGCGACAGCAATACATTTTAGAAATACCTATTTCTAAATTATCTCGCCCTTCGTGTTTCCTCTTACAGCCCCATTACAATTAAATAGACATAGATCTATCTACCTGCTGGCAGACGTGGCTAAACCCATTCCCATTTCAGCTTAGCGGTCTTAACTCCAACGTCGGCGATGAGGGGGTTTTTGAGCGCAAATAAGTTTTAATTATTTATATTATTAAGTCAGAACAGAACTGTAGAATCACATTATGCATACGTATTTAGGGGAAAATTACGAGCAATTTTCACCTGAAGTGCCACGAACAAACAAAAAGTTTCCTCACAATTTTATTGCTTCGTAAACTTTGATTAGACGACGTACATCCCGCAACTTAGAGGGTTAGGTTTATATTTTTAGTAAATTTTACACAGTGCTTTCATTTTAGTTTGGTGCGTGCGACAATTTATATCAAAATATGGTGTTTATTGGCTTAGTAAAAGAAAACATCTTTTCGATTTACATTCAAATAGACTAAATAAGGCGGATTTTTGATTTGACCTATGTATTTTATTTTAATTGCGTGAGTAAGGATAAACTATTTTTACAGGAATGTTCGCCACTTGCCAGTTAATAAGTACCGAAATACTCACGATCCAATGATGTACCATTACTAAACGAGTATCAGATGTTACGTTACATGCATATTACATTTACTATTGAATTTCATTAATTGATAATAAAAATGTGGTAGGTTAAAATTATTTCGTGTAACATAGTTCTTTATGTTCAAATATTTTACAGCAGTCGCAATGAAGCTGCAACTGAAATATTTCTCCCATATATTTAGACCGCAGCAACATTTTTTTAGGAAAACGGAACGGTATTAAGTGCACCCTGTAAAAAAACTGTAAGTGCTAAATCATGTTTTTGAGAACATTATGCCGTCGAGCACGATTCCTTTGTGTTTTGTTAACAAAGTTTGGGAAGTTACATAATTACTTTGAATGTTTGTTTATGAGGTTTCGGTTGCAGATGTAAATTAAAAACAAATGAGTATGTGTAATCTGTTTTTACAACAAGCAACAAACATGACTTTTATTTAATGTAGCACCTCTATCGTTGTCATAATAATTAAATGAAGTAGAATATGTTTACAATAGAAATACCTGGAAGAAATAGTTACTTAATGTATTGGAAGGAACAGTTTAGTTTGGTTCGTTGTGTTCACGGCCGTTTCATACATATAATTTTAAGCATTTATTGCTATAAAATTGACAAACGGGCGTCTATTTGACTTTCACCCTACATTTTATTGATATTCAATAAATGTTGGTATAGTTTCTAAACAATCATAGCTATGTGAGCCCAGTGTGTGTCTTTATGATATAACTAAAAGCCCGCGTTTATTACGACGCAAGGGCAGCCGTGGGGAAATACCCCCCCTATGTCCGACCGAAGGCCGACCTTCGGTCGGACATAGGGGGGTATACAATAGATCCATTGTAATACGTGTGAAATATTTTTTTAAATCGGAAGCGTAATTTAAGTAAGCGTAATGTAAGTATTTTTCATTACATCAGACATCTTATAAAGTTATTCAACATATATATATATATATCTTTTAATTCTGATAAAAACTGGCCAAGTCAAATCTAACCTACTTTAAGATCTCACATTTTTAAAGAACATCAATTGTTATAGGTATCCAATAAAGCAAATAAATAGAGTTTAATACTTGTTCGTAATGTTATTTTGTTCCTACAAAAATACATATTTGGATTTTCCATAGAAATTGGCACTCATTTAGATCTCCATTATTTTTGCGGCGAAGGCCACAACCAAGCATAATTTTTGTATTGAACTTGGCTCTCATTTTTTACATTTATGTTTTTGGTGGGATATCATTACTTTTTGTAAAGAAAACTAGGCAGGTATTGAGATTTAATGTTTTTTCTTGCGTTTCCGCTGCATGGTTTTCTTTTTTATGCTATTGTCTACATTCTCTTGAATGTTAGAGATGTATGTACTTCACTTTTATACTGTTACTGGTTTAGGCACGAAGAACGTTTGTGGTTATAGTATGACAATCATTTAATTCATCGTTGAGAAAGAAGCAGGATGAACATAAATGAAATAAAACAATAAATAACTAAATCGGTATTCGTAAGCGCCTAAGCGGTGCCTATGTGTATGTGTTGCTCGGAAGCGCTTTTATGTACTTCTGTTCTGTGTAATACCTATAATTATGTGGTGCTGCGCGCCGCCGACGACACACCGCTGGCCGGTTGTTTAGCGCGTATTACAAGTTTTTTGTATGGGGACACCACTTATTTTTTGACTTAACTTTATTTTTATATTTCTGTTATAGAGCAAATATAATAATACATATATTGGGATAGTTTCAAATATCGGCTTGTAACGGTTCCAACGCTACAATATTTATTTTTTTGTATGGGGACCCCGCCAATTTTTTTTTTTTTTTACATTTTTTTTTACGCTTACACACAATTACCGAGCTGGATTCAAAATTTCATCCTTCTAGGATGGATCTGGAAGTAGGTTAGATTGAGGTACTATGTCAGTCAGTCAGTCAGTGCTAAAATTTACGACTTTTTGACCTTCATATCTTTATAACCGTTTGAGCTAGAGCTTATAGTTAAACACGCGTAGTTTTATGTGTTTACGTTAAAGATGTTTTGAGTTATAGAAGGGTCAAAAGCCGCACCAAGTGGTTCGTGTAATTTTTGTATATTACACACGGCGCTGGCTAGCCAGTTCCTTTGCTCGAACTTGGCTTGACACGCTGCCGCGTGTCTTGATATTCACCATTGCTATTCACTTGGCCTGTAGCGTTGCCTACCTACTCCATGCCATCCATACTTCCATACTATAATCCATACTTCCATACTATCCATACTAATATTATAAATGCGAAAGTGTGTCTGTCTGTCTGTCTGTCTGTCTGTCTGTCTGTTACCTCTTCACGCTTAAACCGCTGAACCGATTTGAATGAAATTTGGTATCAAGATAGTTTGAGTCCTGGAGAAGGACATAGGATAGTTTTTATCCCGGAAATCATCCCCCAAGGGGATGAAGTGGGAGGTTAAATTTTCTATGGATATACTTAAAGCGCCGTACCGATTGAGATGAAATTTAGTGCAGAGATAGTATGAATCCTGGAAAAGGACATAGGATAGCTTTTTTCTCAAAATTCAACCCCTAAGGGGGTGAAATGGGGGTTTAAAATTTCTACGGAGATACTTAAACCGCCGAACTGATTGAGATTATATTTGGTGCAGAGATAGTTTGAGTCCTGGGGAAGGACATAGGATAGTTTTCATCCCGGAAATCATCCCCCAAGGGGATGAAGTGGGAGGTTAAATTTTCTATGGAGATACTTAAAGCGCTGAACCGATTTAGGTGAAATTTGGTGCAAAGGTAGTTTGAATCCTGGGAAAGGATATAGGATAGTTTTTTTTCCGAAATTCATCCCCTAAGATGGTGAAATGGGGGGTTCAAATTTATATGGAGATACTTAAACCGCTGAACCGATTGAGATGAAATTTAATGCAGAGATAATTTGAATTCTGGGAAAGGACATAGGATAGTTTCTTCCCGAAAGTCATCCCCTAAGGGGTGAAATGGGGGGTTACAATTTCTATATAGCTACTTAACCGCTCAACCGATTTAGGTGAAATTTGGTGCAAAAATAATTTGAATTCTGGGAAAGAACATAGGATAGTTTTTCCCCGAAAGTCATCTCCTAAGGGGTGAAATGGGGGGTTACATTTTCTATGGAGATACTTAAACCGCCGAACCGATTGGGATTAAATTTGGTGCATATATAGATAGAATTCTGGGATAGGACATAGGGTAGTTTTTTTCCCGAAATTCATCCCCTTAGGGAGTGAAATGGGAGGTTTAAATTTGTATGGAGATACTTAAACCGCTGAACCGACTGAGATGAAATTTGGTGCAGAGATAGTTTGAATTCTGGGAAAGGACATGATAGTTTTTTCCCGAAAGTCATCCCCTAAGGGGTGAAGGGGGGGGGGGGGGGGTTACAATTTCTATAGAGCTACTTAAACCGCTGAACCGAAATAGGTGAAATTTGGTGCAAAGATAGTTTGAATCTTGGGAAACGACATAGGACTATCCTATTTTTTTCCCGAAATTCTTACCCTAAGGGGGTGAAATGGGGGATTTAATCTTATGTGGAGATACTTAAACCGCTGAACCGTTTGAGATGAAATTTGGTACAGAGATAGTTTGAATTCCGGGAAAGGACAAAGGATAGTTTTTTCCCGAAAGTCATCCCCTAAGGGGTGAAATTGGGGGTTACAATTTGTATAGAGCTACTTAAAACGCTGAACCGATTTAGGTGAAATTTGGTGCAAAAATAATTTGTATTCTGGAAAAGGACAAAGGATAGTTTTTTTCCCGAAATTCATCCCCTAAGGGGGTGAAATGGGGGGTTAAATTTTAAATGGAGATACTTAAACCGCTGAACCGATTGAGATGAAATTTGGTGCATATTTAGTGATAGTTTTTTCCCGAAAGTCATTTCCCTAAGGAAGTGAAATGTGGGGTTACAATTTCTATGGAGATACTTGAACCGCCGAACCGATTGAGATTAAATTTGTTGCATATATAGATTTAATTCTGGGAAAGGACATAGGGTAGTTTTTTTCCCGAAATTCATCCCCTAAGGGGGTGAAATGGGAGGTTTAAATTTGTATTTAGATACTTAAACCGCTGAACCGACTGAGATGAAATTTGGTGCAGAGATAGTTTGAATTCTGGGAAAGGACATACGATAGTTTTTTCCCGAAAGTCATCCCCTATGGGGTGAAGGGGGGTTTACAATTTCTATAGAGCTATTTAAACCGCTGAACCGATTTAGGTGAAATTTGGTGCAAAAATAATTTGAATCCTGGGAAAGGACATAGGATAGTTATTTTCCCGAAATTCATCCCCTAAGGAGGTGAAATGGAGGGTTAATTTTTTATGGAGATACTTAAACCGCTGAACCGATTTAGATGAAATTTGGTGCAAAGATAGTTTGAATCCGGGGAAAGGATAAAGGATAGTTAAGGATAGTCTTTTCCGATATTAATAAATAAAATAAATAAATAAAACATTTATTTCAGGCAACTAAGGCCCATAGTTACAAATACCTTACAAACTATCATACATACAATATAATATTAAAAAACTAATTATTATTTAGGCGACGAAACAGTGTGGCTCCGTTGCGTCGTCAAGTCCGGTGTAGAGTTCGGTAGGTTGCCCCGGAACCGCCGAAACAAATTTGCATGGAGCTATTAAAACCGCTGAGCCGATTTAGATTAAATTTGATATAGGGATATTTATATGTAGTTCCGAGGAGGGGCATACGATCATTTTTATCCCGAATATCATCCCCTTACTGGTGAGTGATGGGTGGGGGGGAGGGGAGGTTATTAATTTTTTGGTCTACTTCCGATTTACTTTCATGAAATTTGGTATATAGATAGTTTGTGGCCCATGGAAGATGATATCCAGGAAATCATCATACCCTATAAAATTCGAATAAAATTAGGTCAAGACATATTTTGAATCCTTAATGCCGTTTTCATCCCTTATAGGAAGTTTTTAAGATTAAATCAACATTTTAAATATGTGGGGTACATATTTTTCATAAATGTCCATCAAATAACCTACCAGGGTAATATTTATTCAAGCTGACTACTACTACACAGAAGAGGATTTTTACTTATGTTTTTTTACCTTATCTCATAATAATAATAAGTAATAAGTAAGTATTATATATGCGGAAGTAACTGTCTGTTTGCTACCATTTCACGCTCATACCACTGAACCGATTTCGACGAAATTTGGTATAGACGTAGTTCGAGTCCCGGGGAAGGACATAAAATAGTTTTTATGCCGGAAATCATCCCTTAAAAGGATGAAATGGGGGGCGGAAGTTTGTATGGAGGTAAAATATAAAGGTGTTCCACGCGGACGGAGTCGCGGGCAAAAGCTAGTAATACTATATACTTACTATATATTACTATATTACTATATAATTACTATTTACTATAACTATATTTAACTATATAATATTATAAATGCGAAAGTGTGTCTGTCTGTCTGTCTGTCTGTCTGTTACCTCTTCACGCTTAAACCGCTGAACCGATTGCTATGAAATTTGGTATCGAGATAGTTTGAGTCCCGGGAAAGGACATAGGATAGTTTTTATCCCCGAAATCATCCCCTAAGGGGGTGAAATGGGGGGTGAAAGTTTGTATGGAGCTGCGCGATATAAACGAGTTCCACGCGGACGGAGTCGCGGGCAGAAGCTAGTAATATTATAAATGCGAAAGTGTGTCTGTCTGTCTGTCTGTTACCTCTTCACGCTTAAACCGTTGAACCGATTTAGGTGAAATTCGGTATAGAGATAGTTTGAGTCCTGAGGAAGGACATAGGATAGTTTTTATCCCGGAAATCATCCCCCAAGGGGATGAGGTGGGGGGTGAAAGTTTGTATGGAGCTACGATATAAACGAGTTCCACGCGGACGGAGTCGCGGGCAGAAGCTAGTAACAAATAAAAACAAAAGATTTTTCAAAAAACTTATTTTTCAAATACATAATATACATACTAATATTATAAATGCGAAAGTGTGTCTGTCTGTCTGCTGTTATCTCTTCACGCTTAAACCGTTGAACCGGTTTAGGTGAAATTTGGTATAGAGATAGTTTGAGTCCTGAGGAAGGACATAGGATAGTGTTTATCCCCGAAATCATCCCCCAAGGGGATGAAGTGGGGGTTAAAGTTTGTATGGAGCTACGATATAAACGAGTTCCACGCGGATGGAGTCGCGGGCAGAAGCTAGTAGGGTAAAGCCAAAATTTTATCACTAGTAACATAAAAGTAACAGAATACTAACGTTAATACTTTTACGTTACCGTAACGTAAAAGTAACGTAAAAGTGTTATAAGGCTGCATGCACAATGAGGGCTACCGTTTACAACACTTTATTTATTTTAGAAATAAACGAGCGTAGCTTACAAAAATGTATGTAATTTGACGTTTTGATGACCTCGCTATACAGCAGCGCCTCTAGCGGCGAATTCACACGCGTTAACCCTCATTAATGAGATTACGCAAATGACAGGCTATTGTTATTAGTCAAAATAATACACCTACCTTTATAATGCTTTTACGTTACGTAACATAAACTTCTAAAAGGGGTAACGTAAGAGTAACAGAAAAGTAACAGAAAAGCAACGGAAAAGTAACAGAAAAAGCTTCTGTCTACAGCCTTACACTAATTTATAAGAAAATGCCGAGGAATTGTTAGCTGCGGCTGTGTTCGCACAAATCTTACGTTCTCAAACGTTAATCTTACATAAACAAGTAGAAAAATAACTTGAAATTACTTTGTAAATCGCAGGTACAAGTTCAATAGTTTTTTATCACGAAAACACGCCGCCGATTCACTTGTTCTATGACAAACAAAACAAAATGGTTGACGGCTAGAATTCTGACAGCGACAGATGCTATAAGTTTTGCTAGTGTAAAAATAATAATAACTACTACGATTCCTTCAGAAATTTTATAGAAATTTAGTAGCGTAAATAGGTGTAGTATATTAGTAAATGTAGGTAGGTAAAGATTAAATGTCATCACGCAGTTTGCTTTGGCCATTAAACTAGTACGTTGCTATCCGCGTGTTTTAATTGGAATAAAACCCCAAATACCACAATTGGCGACGAAAAAGTACCTTACGCGTGTGAACTGTGAAGTTATTTGTGGGCGCGATGGCGAATACTATGGTTTATGGCGGCAACCTCACATTCGACCACAACGCACAAGAGTGGAGTATTTTTAAGGAACGTTTCGAATCAATGTGTTTTGCTAATAATTTGACGGACGAGACCGACAAAGCTGGCACGAAGAGGCGTTCTATACTTCTCACGACGTTTGTGGAAGAAACCTACCGCGTCGCAAAAGACTTGGCGTTTCCGAAAACGCTCAACAGCATTGAATACAAAGCTCTTTTCGAGATACTAGATGCTCATTTCGAATCGCCTAAGTGTTCATTTGCCGAGCGATATACATTTTACAAAGCGGAGCAACGACCAGGTGAAGATCTAGGAGATTGGGCGGCGCGAGTGCGAAGTTTGGCGCAATTCTGCGGATTCACAACGGAGCTCGATACTGCACTTCGAGATCGTTTCGTTCTCGGACTCGAGAACGCTAAAGAACGAGAAAAGTTGTTCGTGGAGAGCGTCGATCAGCTGACTTTTGGCAAAGCGTTACATATAGCGCAAGCTACTCGCAGCGCACGGCTGGCCATGCAAGCGACCGGGCAAGCGGCAGCGGCGCGCGGCGCCGGCGGCGGCGGCGAGGTGTTCGCGATGCGCGCGGGCGTCGCGCCCCCGCCCCCGCCCGGCCCTGCTAACTACTACAATGCCTCGAGGAAGTCCTGTGCGGTGTGCGGATACAAAAACCATACGAAGGACAAGTGTCGTTACGTTAATTATTCGTGTAAAAAGTGTAACGCTAAAGGTCACTTAAGTCGTGTGTGTAAAGTGAGTGATAAGTTCAACTTTTTAGCAGAGGAATCCGACGACATCCAAGAAGGTATTCGAGATGTGTTTTTATATAGTATCAGAAGTGATAACGGTAAACCTATGCAGCAGGTAGTGTCGATGGCTAACGAGCAAATTCTGTGTGAGATAGACAGCGGCAGCGCCGTTTCAGTTCTACCCGCCATTGTTTATAACGACTTATTTAAACGAAAATATGCTTTAAAAGAATCCAGAATAAGACTCAACTGTTATAATGGTAGCAAAATATTGCCTTTAGGCCGAGTATCATTACCGATTACGTTGGAAAATGAAACAAAAGAAATCGATTTGTTTATTTTAGACGCTGCAGTAGGGCAACCAGTCTTATTGGGGAGAGATTTCATTAGTAAGTTCGGGTTGCATTTCTGTAACTTGAGGTGTAATCATCTAGACAGCGAGGATGACGTTATTGGCGAGTTGAAATTAAAATATTCAAAAGTATTTTCTGATGAGTTAGGCAAGTTCAATCAGTATAAAATACATTTAAAACTTAAAGAGGATGCGCAATTCAAGTTTTTCAAGCCTCGCCCCGTACCCTTAGCCCTGAAACCAAAAGTAGAAGAGGAATTGAACAGATTGTTAGGTTTAGGCATTGTGGAAAAGGTTAGTCATTCAGATATAGCTACGCCCATTGTTCCAGTTTTGCGACCCGACGGTAATATAAGAATATGCGGCGACTATTCTGTGACCTTGAACAAAGCATTGTTTATTGATAATTACCCATTGCCGCGTATAGAGGACCTGTTTTCGAAGTTACATGGCGGTCAGGAGTTTTCCAAATTAGATTTGTCTCGGGCATATAACCAGTGTGAACTGGATGAATCATCGAAAAATTTGACTTGCATTAATACACACAAAGGTTTGTATAGGTATACTAGGCTTGTTTTTGGTTTGTCCAGTTCGCCTTGCATTTTTCAGCAAATTATAGAAAAGTTGCTGTCGGGGATCGATGGAATTTGTATTTTCCTCGATGACGTGCTTATAACCGGCCCGACAAGAAAAATACACGTCGAAAGACTCGAGCAAGTTTTGAGTCGTCTTAATGAGGCCGGGTTGTGCTTAAAGCAAGAAAAATGTGAGCTGTTTAAGAGTTCTGTGGAATACTTAGGGTTTGTGATAGATAAGAACGGGTTACACAAATCACAAAATAAAGTCGATGCAATTCTTAAAGCAAAAAGTCCGCAAAATGTATCCCAGCTTCAGTCGTTCCTAGGCATGCTAAATTATTATCGGATATTCGTACCTAATGCATCAGGTCTTTTGAAGCCCTTGTATGTACTGTTAAAAAAAGATTGTAAGTGGTACTGGGGCGCCGAGCAAGAGGAGTCGTTCTTAAAAATAAAAGAGGAGCTAGCAAGTGAGCGCGTGCTGGCGCACTACAACCCGGAGTACGGCACGGTGCTCACGACGGATGCCGGGCCGGCCGCGCTCGCCGCCGTGCTGGCGCAGACGCAGCCCGACGGCTCCGAGCGCATCATCGCGTACGCCTCTCGCTCGCTCACACCCAGTGAGAAAAACTATGCTCAGATACAAAAAGAAGCGGCTTCAATTATATTTGGCATAAAGAAATTCCATTATTACTTGTATGGCAGGTCGGTACCTTTTACTTTAAGAACGGATCACAAACCCCTAGTATCAATTTTTGGATGCAAAAAAGGTGTCCCGGAATTGGCGGCTAATCGATTGCAGCGTTACGCTATTTTCATGTCGGCTTATAACTACAAAATAGAACACATAAGGAGCGAAAAGAACGTAGCAGATTATTTGTCTAGGGCCACGGTGGATGACACGCAGGGGTGCCCTGAGGGAGACTTGGTGGATCGAGCCACTTATATTAACTTCATGTCTGATTCGTTAAAACCGGTTACGGCGAGAGATATTTGTTTAGCCACAAATGAAGATAAATTATTAATGCGAGTAAAATCGTACATAGAAAAAGGGTGGCCACGAAAAGTAGTCGATAGTGAATTAAAGTTATTTTTTAACTGTCGTACTGAGTTAGCTATAGAAGAAGGTTGTATTTTGCGTGGCCACAAAGTGGTCATACCTGCCGTGTTTCGTGAACAACTTTTGAATGAGCTACATGAATCACATCTTGGGGTTGTCAAGACCAAATCGGAGGCTAGGAAGCGTATGTGGTGGCCCAAAATAGACCAACATATTGAGCAAAAAATTGGGTCATGTAACGTGTGTATTACACTAAGGAATGCGCCGGCGCGCTGCCCGCTCGCTCCGTGGCCCTACCCGGCTGCACCCTGGCAGCGCGTGCACCTGGATATGTGCGCGGTGCAAGGTCGGCAGTTTCTTATCGCCGTCGACGCGTACTCTAAATGGGTGGAGTGTTATGCAATGACCCAGACTGACTCTGCTAGTGTCATCGTTAAATTAGCAGACATGTTTAGTAGATTTGGTCTTGTACGCACCCTAGTTACGGACAATGCATCGAATTTTTGTTCTGCATTGTTTTCGGAGTTTTGTGATGCAAATGAAATAAACCATGTAACAATAGCACCTTACCACCCGAACTCCAACGGTCAGGCCGAAAATAGTGTGAAATTTGTAAAGAAAGGCATAAAGGCAATAGTTGCGCAAAACCCATCTCGTTCAAGTTTTAATATTAAATTAAGTAAGTTATTGTTTGACTACAGAAATTCAATTCACTGTACCACGGGATTTTCGCCCGCTCAGATGTTGGTGGGACGTTCGTTACGCTCTCGACACGACTTGCTGCGCGCGTCGCGCGGCGCCGACGCCGACGCCGACGCCGTTCCTGCGTCGTTGGCTTCCTCGGCTAATCAGAATGTTACCTCAAAACAGATCTTACAATGTAAACAATATGGCGGGCAGAGAAAATGTATTTTTAAAAAGGGAGACAAAGTTTTAGTGAAATCGTTTTTTAAAAATGGCACTCAAAATATTTGGAAAAGGGGCACCATCGAAAAGAAAGTCGGATCGAGAATGTTCATAGTAAATGTAACCGACTCAAAATTAAAAGTGAAAAAACATGCTGACCAATTGTTACTTTACAAGGGTGGTGACGTCATGAATGATTCGTATTACGACGGGGATATTCCAGCATTACAAAGCGACAGCCCTCCGGTTAACGACCTGCTCGGGGGTGGTCTATCATCCCCGACATTAAACGGTAACACCCCTAATGATGAAGCTCGACAAGTGGACGTGACAAATCATCAGGATGCCTCGCCGGACACCTCTTTCGAGAGTGCCGCCTTACCAGACATATCCCCGCGTCAGCAGCCGGGGGAAGAGGAAGAAGCTATCAGACCATCGTTAGACGACCTAGAGCGTCCGTTGGAGGCTCTGCAGACAGGAGAAGTCGAATCAAACGCACCCATAACTGACGATCACGCCCCCAGCGACCTTGACCTGCGGCGGCAGCGGCCTGTGAGGAGTACCAGGAATAAGGATGCTAATTACAAAATTTAACTGCCTTATTAACGCAAACTTAACTCGCCTGCGTACTTGTATCTAATAGTTGTAATGTTCGTTTATATATTATTTACTTGGTATGAAAGTGTTACCTATTTCAATAATGTTTAGGTATTTGGGTAAATATTGGTGGAGGAAATGTAGTATATTAGTAAATGTAGGTAGGTAAAGATTAAATGTCATCACGCAGTTTGCTTTGGCCATTAAACTAGTACGTTGCTATCCGCGTGTTTTAATTGGAATAAAACCCCAAATACCACAATAGGGTAACGTAAAAGCGCGAGATTCAAAGACAACACAATAAAACCTAAAAAAATGCTCATTTACTTTGAAGCTTAAAGTTTATGTAATAAAATCGACATTCCAGTAACCTCACACTAAATTATGAATCAGAAAAATAAGTATAAACGCTATAGAAATTTCACTAGGGTACTCGACATATTTGGGTAGCAAAAAAGGACATTTCTTTTTGTATGAATTTTTTTGTTGTTGTTAATTTGTCTTTCAATTTTTATAAACAAAATAGACGTATACGTTTGAAATTGATATTTACATAACTAGTAAATACATCAATGTTACAATCAGAAACAAATACTCGTCATATTACTCAATATGTTTCTTTATTTATCATTAGACGCAAATAAAAATCTAAAAGTGTAATAAAATTTTGGCTTTACCCACTAACAAATAAAAACAAAAGATTTTTCAAAAAACTTTTTTTTTTCAAATATTTATAGTTGATTTAGCTTGATTATCAAAGAACATTATGTTAAAAAAAGGGTAATTGTAGTAGACGATGATACATTTCTTATCATCTTTAATATCCTATGAAAATGTATATCGTCTTATATATACTCGTAGGGGAAAGTGGGGTAGGACCGGGACGCTAAGGGAAAAATTCAATAAAAAAAAAACCATAATATATTTAAATCAACTTTATTATTATTTGTCTAGATAACCTTAATCATCACAGATTTCTTGAACGAGATCACAATTTGCTTTATTCTAAATAACAAAAAAATATATATTTCCAAATGTTACGTTTTTACGTTTTTGCCCCATGCCTAGTGTGATATATGCGATTAATGAAAGGCACGCGTCCGTTCAGTAAGCAGTTTATTATGAGACTGGCGGTAGGAAGACATAATACATATCACTACTCTCTTCTTAAAACTAACACATTTAATTGTACTAGGCACTTATGAAAAAATACTACGGGAATATGTTTTTTAGTCTCAGTCGGCAAAATCAATTTCAAAGTTAAACATTACATTCTTACATTACGTTACTAACACTACACAGCTACTCTTTACTCTCTTCTTAAATCTACATTTAATTTAAAGAATCTATACTTACATTAAAATAATATAAAGATTCCGTGCCTAGCGCACCGTTATCTCCTAATTATGTACCTACTTAACTCCCAGCGCTCAATAGAAGGAAAACAGATGTGTTTTACTTTTATTATTGACATTTGTTTACTTTTGTAAACTTAGTTGCTTAGTTACTAATTTACAAATTTAATTTGGATCTTCTTGCTAGAATTTTTTATTTAGTTATCAACTATTATTCTAATTGTGCAATGGGTAATGGTAACTTAATCAATGTTACCTACTTATTACTTATACCTACACATATTAATTACAAATATTTATTACACTTACAGTTAAGTGAGAAAGTTGCTTGGTTAAATTGACTTCTATAAGTCGAATAAACTTCAATACAATTGCACAACAAAAACAAAAATTTGCCTTATAACAAAAAAAAAGTAACACGAAGGATCATTATCTACCTACCAGTATAATGTGCAATACCTACGTTTAGGTTAGGTATTAAGTTAGGTAAGTAGTAGGCTAAAATTTGTATTGTGGTGGATTTTTGACCCTGCACTCCCTAATATGGCGGGGTTGAGGCGGTTCAGGTGGCGGCAAGGGCGACGGTCGGGGAGTCTCGCTGGAGCCTGAGGGAGGAGTCGGCGGTGTCCCGTGGCGCGCGCTCCCGGGTTGAACGACCTTGCGCGTGGGTGTATGCGGAGGTATTGATGACCTTGCTCGCGGTCGGTTGCACCCTACTGGCGTAGCAGGAGTGGGCGCTGCCTCTTCAGTCGTGTTCTGGTGTTCTGATGGAATGTCCTGTGATGGGAGTAAAGCTGATGGATCTGGTGGACAGATTAAAACACCTGAACGCCGTTTTAACTGATCGACATGTCTATGAGACCCCCTGCCTAAGCTATCGGATACTGCGTAATCTGTTGTTCCCTCTCGCCTAACGATTTGCCCCGGTATCCATTTGGTGTCGCCCTGGTATTGGCGTACCCAAACTGGTTGACCCGGTTGAAACGAACGTCTTATTCCTGCCGTCCTAGACATTTGTTCTTTCTGGGACTCGCGTACCTTACTTTCACAGTCCGGCCTAATCGCATCTAGTTTTGTACGTATTTGTCTGCCTAACATTAATGCCGCTGGGCTTTCTCCTGTTGTACAGTGCGCGGTATTACGATAGTGTAATAAAAATGTATTGATGGCAACATTTATGTTCTGCTTTTGCCTTACCGCTTTTTTAATTACCCTTTTAATAATGCGAACGGCATTTTCTGCGGCTCCGTTCGATGCCGGGTGATATGGAGCAGAAAACAAATGTTCAACACCGTTAACTGTCAAATATGCTGAAAACTCCTTACTAGTAAAAGGTGGTCCGTTATCTGATACCAATTGTCTGGGGAGACCCCATCGTGCAAACGCCTCACTTAGCTTTTCAATCGTGCTATTGGCAGATGTGCTAGCCCGCGGAAACACTTCCAGCCATTTTGATCGCGCATCCACCAAAATGAGGTAAGTTTCACCCCCTATTGGACCCAGGAAATCCGCATGCACCCGGGACCACGCTTTAGCCGGGAATGGCCACGCGGCGGGCCCGTGGCGGGGCGGCGCGTCCGCCTCGGCCGCGCACACCGCGCACTGGCGACACATCCCCTCCACGGCCTCGTCCACGCCGGGCCACCACACGTAACTCCGAGCAAAGGCTTTGGTTTTAACTATACCCATATGGCTTTCATGCAATAAAACCAATACCTTTTTACGGCATCCCTCCGGTATCACCACCCGGTGCCCCCACATAACACATCCGAGTTCCTCATAAAGTTCCCACTTCCTGTTATGGTACGGTCGTAAGTTAGTTATATCTATCTCGGCTGGCCAACTTGACCTTAAATAACTTAGAACCCGACCCAAAATTGGGTCACGCTGAGTTTGTCTTTTAATCTCGTGGTAGTCTAACAGCATTTCATTATGCACCAGATGCAAATAAGTTTGCTCCGGCGGTGGGCCATCCAGCGCCGCTGCATTACTAACTGGCACCGGCAAGCGCGATAAACCGTCAGCACCGTTGGCATCTGTCCACACGTACTCTATGTCGTAGGTATATGCTGACAGCTTGATCGCCCACCGCTGCAGCCTACTGGCTACCATCGCGGGAATGCCCTGTTTGGGACCGAATATGCTGACAAGGGGCTTATGATCCGTTCTTAACAGGAAACGTCTGCCATAAAGGAATTGGTGCAATTTCTCAACACTAAACACAATCGCTAGAGCCTCCTTATCAATTTGCGAATAATGGCGCTCAGCGTCATTAAGCGACCGCGACACATAGGCCACGGGGCGCTCGCGCGCCTCGCCGGCGCCGGCGCCGCCGCACGGCTGCGTCAGCACTCCGCTAATCCCGCGCGAACTGGCATCGGTCGTTAATATCAATGGTTTGTTTTGATCATAATGCATCAGTACTTCTGCGCTTACTAATATCTGCTTAATAGTTTTAAACGAATTTTCACATTGTTTACTCCATTTCCACGCGACCCCCTTTCTAAGTAAATCATATAAAGGCGCCAAGGTGGTGCTTAACCTTGCCACGAATCGCGCATAAAAATTGACAACTCCCAGAAATGATTTTAATTCCGTTATATTCTGGGGTCGTGGAATTTTAACAATGGCCTCAATCTTGGCCGCATCGGTTTTAATACCGTCCTTAGAGATTATAAATCCCAAATACTGAACCTCCTCAGTAAAAAAAACACACTTGCTTTTTTTTAACTTCATGCCATGACTATGTAGTCTCTGTAGAACTTTGTCTAATATTACTAAACGCGACGCCACGTCTGTCGTTCCAATTAAAATATCATCTAAAAACACTTCCACGTGTGGGATGTCCTTCAGTAAATTAGACATAATTCTCTGAAAAATTCCAGGACTTGAAGACAATCCATAGACTAGCCTATTATACCTAAATAAGCCCTGGTGCGTGTTAATAACGGTAAATTGTTTTGAATCATCTAGTTCCACCTGATTATACGCTTGAGTTAAATCTATTTTTGAAAATACTTGAGCCCCGTTTAATCTTACTAACAAATCGTCTATTTTGGGCAAAGGGTATCTATCGATCAGCAAATTCGGGTTCAGGGTTATTTTATAATCGGCACAAATTCTTAATCCACCATCAGCTTTACGTACCGGCACGAGCGGCGTGGCCCACTCCGAAGTGTCGACGGGTTCTATGACCCCGTTGCGCCTCATCTCGTCCAGCTCCTGGTCCACCCGGTCGCGCAGCGCGTACGGCAGGGGGCGCGCGCGACAGTACACCGGCGTGGCGTCGTCCCTCACGCGGAGCGTCGCCTTGCCACCCGTGAACCGCCCCAAACCGCCGCTGAATAGCTCCTTATACCTGTCCAGTAATTTACACATTTCGTTATTACTCACAGATTGACAACTGAATACGGGGATCTGGATACCCAGTTCCGTCAACCATTGCCTCCCCATCAAGGATGTCGTACCCCCTTCTATAACAAATAGCTCTAACGTTTTTAGCTTGCCTTCGTATAGTACCTCGGGCCTTATAACACCTAACGGTCTAACTTTACTTCCGTCGTAAAACTTTAAAGTTAAATCAAAAGGTTCAATTGGCCTATGCCCAAAATATTTTAGATAAGTATCTTTACTAATACAAGACACGGCGGAGCCCGTGTCCACTTCCATGCTAATCACTTTATTATCTACGCACAAAGACATGCTCACCGGTCTGTATCCGTTCAAGCACAGATGATACAAATCTTCTTCTATATCGCTCGCCGACGAAATCTCCTCTATGGATCCTGGAGTCTCTTCCTCCGCCGCATGGACGTGGTGCAGGGCGCGCCGCGGGCCGTGCCCGCCGGCTCCCACGCGGCGCCCGCCCGCGCCCGCGCTGCGCCCCTTGGCCGTGTCGTGGGTGCCCGCTGGCTCCCATGCCGGGCACACCCGCTTCAGATGCCCCACAGCCCCACACCTCCTGCACGTGAACTTCTTATACCGGCATCCTGATTCCCGGTGACCTTGCCGCCCACAAACGGCACACCTTGTCGCATCGCCCTGCATATTTGTATGGTTGTTTTGTCGGTTATTTGGGTTATAAATGATATTTCCGCCACGTGGTCGCGAAGAGAGTGAATTTACCGGCGCCATGTCACATCCGATAACGTTGCCTCTGCTCTCGCTCGCACTCGGACGTTCCACCATCGCTGCATCTCGCTCTGCCGCTTCCAATGAGAGCGCGAGGCTTACCGCCTTTGAATAGGTTAGGATTTTCTCAGCAAAAAGACGTTGTTTGATAGTGTCATTCTTTAACCCACACGTGAACTGGTCTCGGAGATTATCTTCTAATGACGCCGCAAATTCACAATGTTTTGACAACTTCTTTAGGTCTGCCAGATATTGTGCGACCGTTTCTTCCGCACCTTGTCGCCGCAGTCGGAAACGATACCTCTCAGCCATAAACGAAGGCTTAGGCTCCACATGATTGCACATTATTTTGATTACTTCCGCATATGTTAAATCTGCGGGTCTCTGAGGGCTAGTTAAATTACTCAATAACTCGTACGCCTCTTCGCCCATAACTGCAATTAGCGTAGGTAACTGCACATCTGGCTTAATGTCGTTTGCCTTAAAAAACATTTCCAAGCGCTCCGTGTACATACTCCAGCTTCCAGATGACACGTCGAATGCCCCGAGTTTCCCAACCGCCATCTTTTATTCGTACAAAGATTAACACTGCAATAAACGTCCTGTACCACCTTAGGCACTTAACACCGACTGTTTATACACTAGTTTTCACTGCACGCTCTTGATAATATATATTTTTTTTTTAATCCTCGATCGCCACTGTGATATATGCGATTAATGAAAGGCACGCGTCCGTTCAGTAAGCAGTTTATTATGAGACTGGCGGTAGGAAGACATAATACATATCACCTAGTACAAAACCGGGTATACCCGGTTTTGTACCAAAATCCTATACCCGACTTTGCCCCTAGCAGCGGAAGCAGTGGAACTCATCTAGTTCTTCTTGGTCCCAGCCTGTACATCCTTCATGAGCCCATTTTTTACATTTTAGACATTGCACCCAATCATCGCTTTTTCGCGTATTTCCATAAATCTCGGTGCAGTAGATACACATATCGTCTGATTTTTTATTCTTTTTAGATTTGTCAATGAGGCCTCTTAGTTTCGGTATTTTTTTGTTTTTAGCTTCCTCTAGTTCCAATTTGTACGGTGATGAGGTAATGATTGCAGTTTTACCTCGACGAGCATTGGCAGTTGTTTTTCTTACAACATGAGGCTTAGGTAAAATGTACCATCCAACAACTCAGCCTTCATGCGGACTCTCGGGAAAATCAACAGTGGAGGGACATAAGCACCTGCAGCTGATACACACATAACTGCAGTAGTCAGCTGGCCCCGTTCAGCGGAAGATATAACGCCTACTTGCTTTTTGCCTCTTAAAGAAATAATTTTGGATTTCTTTTTGGGAACAGTCGTGATCCCGGTTTCATCAACATTAAATATCTTGGTTGGCCCAAATTTGTATTTATCTTGCAACTCAATCAATAGAGAAAAAAAAATCGACACATTTACTCTATTGAATCCCATGGCGCGTGCAACAGAAGTAGGCTCTGGAAGGCGTAACGATAACTCTGGGTGACGACGTAAAAATCCATAAAGCCAATCCATTCCAGCTAGTTCGGTGTCTTTGTTGAAATTGTGATCAATACCATTTTTTTCGGCCATTTGAAAAGCAAAGTGTCGAAAATCTTTGTATGTTAGGCCGAACAATTGAGCCTCAAGGTCTTTTATATGCTGACATATTAAACCCTCTTGCTCAGCTGTAAAAACAGTTTTATAACGGCCAAGGCCTTTTTTGGAAGCATCATTAATATTGCTATTTATTCGGTACTTTTTTACCCTGTCTTCCAATGTCGATTGTGGGATTGAGAATTTTCGAGAAGCAACACGATATCCACTCTTTCCTTCTGTTACTTCTAAAATGGCCTTTTTCATAGATATTTCACTCCAGGCTTGCCGGTTCGTTGTCCGTTTATAATTTCGTGGCATTTTCTCTTACAACTGTAACAACAACACAAACAAAATTACATCTAAAGGAAAAAAAGAACGACGTAAATATTTGTACAAAACCGGGTACCACCCGATATGACCCCGTACGGTTTTACCCCAAGCGCATTTACGAGCAACAAAAAAATCCAGTAACCTAAAAAGATGATGCAACAAAATTTTAAATGCCGTTTTATGAACCTTAATACACACTAAATCTTAGATAAAAAACAAAATCCACTTACCTCAACGTACGGATGGTTGGTACACATATGAATCCCATGGAATATTAGATCAAACCACCGTAAAAACGTTTTTTTTTTATATTTTTAACGAGCACGCGCGGACGCCGTCCAACTTTTGTTGACAAACTAATCAAGATGGCTGACTTAAGTGTGCAAAGCGCGGGTACATTTGAAACTCGCTAGGAAGCTATAGTGCCATGTCCCGTTTTTACCCCCATACCCGGTTTTGTACTAATCTCCCCTATATATGAAAATTGATATGGAGATTCTAATAAATTGTGGACGATTAGTTAATTTCTTTGGAGCCTGCATGACGTTACGCGAATTGTGATTGATTGATCGTAATAATCACTCGCGGTTCACCAGTTACGTCATCGGCTCGGAAGGCAATGGCGGACGGCGGAAGTCAATGGGTTCAAAGCAGGAACGAGATTTAGGCATCTTTCCTGTAGAAAACGCAATTCTTAACTATTTTGGTGTACAAAAACTATACCGTGAATGAAACAAGCCTACTTTGCCCGCTTTTTTCGGAAAAACACGAATATCTCGTATTTTTTATATGGCATGTGTTCATGAAGAGAAATATTTTTTTAATCAACACCTACTCCAAGTTTTTATCGATTTTGATCGCGGGTAAAGTTATCTTTTGCCAACATTGACCATGTCGAATTATTGACGCGACTATAGCTCTTACGATGTGGGGACAAGACTCAGTTCAAAATTTTCGGCAAACATGGCGTTCCATTTTAACATCTTGGCACAGAATAAATAATAAGTACATCTTGGTCTTAACTTCGAAAAGTTTTACACAGTACAGATAGGCAATGTTACCTAGGTATTGTCAACGTTGCCATACAAATCCATACACCTCATATTCCACAATTTCCTGCAAGCTCCTGGCCTGGTTGAAGTTAAAGACATGTATGACTCAAAGTAAAGTCATAAATATAATCTAGTTTTTACTAAAAATATTAAGATAACCATATATATGTAGTGTTTTCGTTCGTTACCAGATTTGTTTAAAATTAACTTTTTGGGCAAAGATTTGCCTGGTGGCAAAGTAGGCATGTTTCAAGTAATCATAAGTAGCAAAGCAACTTTACGTAGCAAGTAGAGAGTCCTTACGCCCACATAAGCAGAAGCGGGAGCGTTTTTTGCAAAATGCTTCCTTTTTCATTCAAGATTACGACGTAACTATTAGTATTTATTCAAAAACTGATAACGGTATAGGTACACTTATTCAAGGATGTAATTTACTTAAACATGCACAATTTTCATTCAGGTTTTATACGGAACTAGCGTCGAAGTAAATAATAGTACATTGTTTAACGAGGGGCGTAAGTGGAATATTGCGAACAAGAGTCTATCAGAAGCCCCCGACGCCGAAGGCGGAGGGCTTTTGATGACTCGAGTTTGCAATATTCTTACGCCCGTGTTATACACAATGTTTTTCATCACATTTGCGAGGAAACAAATACATTTTAGATGAAATGATTACAAATCGTAATAAAAACTGCAACATGTCAGTCGTCCATTTTGTTGAATTTGACGTGAGGCGCGTATGGCAAAGACCCTTCGGTATACAGCCACGATTTAAAAACACTTAAAAAACATTTTACATAGACACTAAATAACTACATATTAAATCTGTAAATAATTCAGTTAAACATGTTTAAGTAGTTTTTTAAGTATTATTTATAAATACGTTTTCAGACATCGTATTTGATATAAAACCTCTTTGCTTTGTAACTGCCGCTTGAGTGACAGATACAATTTAAGAAAAAAACCATTACGCCCGTGGGCGTAACACAGGCTATTACAGCTCTGTATGTCTGCGCATTATGAAGCCCTTTTCGAGCAAGTGTGATGAAAATAGAATTATTCAAGATTATTTGGATAATAGACGAAAAATCAATGAGTTACTGAGGTTTTTCCTCGGCTAGTACTCATGGTACCGGCTATGCTTAGTTTGGGACTAGTTTGATAATGTAAACTTGTAAGATTGGCCTCCAATATTTATTCATTTCTCCATTAAGATCCGATTACATGAAACTGGACCGTGAAATACAGAAATCGCCAAAGATTCCACAACTTATTTAATGCGTGTGGTTGGTTAAATGATGATGAATTCGTTTTAGCTATTCAGTTCTAATGCCGGCTGTACACATTGGGCCAATGTTGGCGCGAGAGCAGGATGATTTAGATTTAGATTTCTTTATTTCATAAAATAAATTTACATTATAAGTTAACTTTAAGCTAATTTACACGAATTTATTTAATGATCGTCAAATAATGAATATTATTAATTGAATGAAATGTCCCAGGTACAATACAAGATTATTATGGACATATATTATTACAAAATGATTAATGATAAAGTCAAAATAAGGAATATAAATATTGATGCAGCTATGCAAACGCATGAGAACGAAATAAAGCCCTCTTCCTCTAACGCATAGCTGTATTCTGCTCCGCGCCAACGTTGGCCCAGTGTGTACAGCAGGCTTAAGGTATATTTAATCGAAACTAGTAGGCATAAGTATGTATGTATGTATGTATGTATGTATGTATGAAAATTGTTTATTGTACATGGAACAGAACACAACAACAAAACAATTATTACAGGAACAGAAAGTAAATAATCGATAAGTAAATATCGGAACGGCTTAAACCATTAAGTATTCTACGAGTATACTAATAAATATAAAAAGAAAGGTCTATGAGAGTTTAGCTTTTGAAAATGTACCTAAGTTTGTATGTAATGGGTAATCTTTAAAACCACTTAATACGAATACAAAAAATCTTTCACATGCCTGTAGAATGGGCTTTCAGAGTGTTAAGTAGCTATATTTTATCCGCGCTGGTTTGCCTGCGTTATTTGCAAGACGTGCAGCTAGTTCTTTAAATAATAGTACATAGGCAGAGGCCGGGAAGTAAGGGGTTGCCGGCCGAGTATAATGTAGACGGCCGAGCGTAGCGAGGTCGGATAGTTATGAGGCTGGCAACCCCTTTTCACGCCGAGTTATGTATAGTGCTTTTCTCAAACATGCAATGAAATAAATAAATAAAAAACTCCAAGAAATCAAACTTTAATTTTCATGACTGAACGACGTGATCCTGTGCCACAAATTGTGGAATGGAAATTAAAAAAGACCATCTAGCCGGCCTAGGCCTTCAATTTTGTATGAAATGCCATTACGGGTCCCTCGTCTCGCTGCGCCTGAAACGTGACACTTCGAAGCTCATTATGAAGAACACAACGTCAATATTTCATTGCATACATACATTACATGTTTGAGAAAAATTATTTCATCATTCGATTCGTCGCTCATTCATTTGTTACGCGTTTCAAAGGGGATGCACGTGGAAAATAACGAGGTTTATCAAAGGCTGCCTGGCAAACCATAACAATTCCTTTTCAGGCAAAACACTATTGTTTCGAAGAAATCCTCATTATCCTGTTTGAAAGCAGCCAACATAAATAAAACAGGAATTGAAAAAATGGCAACTTATCTTAAGTTGCCATTTAATATACTTAATTAAAACTTAAAAGAAAAAGATAGTCCGATATTTGTTTAGACAAGCCATTCCTGCGTTGCATCTCCTTGCCTTTCAACTCAATCTGCAAGTTATGACAAATGGTTTACAAGATTTGAAGGCCAAATTACTTCCAATACGAACAGTGCAAGGTAATAAAAGCCTTGAAATAAGGGTGTATTTTTTTAAGCTTGATGTGTTTGGGTTAACCCTAACGGCACAAAACATGTTTTATGTGGACAACATAATGGAACATTACGCCTTGGGGATCCGCGGTCGAACTACTTTCGTGTTGAGAGCTGCTATTATAAATAATAGTGGCAAGAAGGTGGTGAGAAGAAACTTTTCACACACCTAGCACATGTCAGATTCGCACAAATTAACTAATTATTCCTTGCTGTCAAAAAAAATATTTTTGGTAAGTAAGTCGGTACTAGCTTTTAATGGCGACTGTAGGGGAGGACGTGGCTTCAATTGTTTCGTTAACAAGCGAATACCTAAAAAACAACAAACTGCACATCACTAGTAATCACTTGAATCGATTTCCGTTACAGTGCTGCACAGGTTGAGACTCGTAAGTTAAGCCCAGGATGCGAGCTGGGAGCGAGCTGTGTCAAGTGCCGTTTTTGGCAGAATGCGCACTTTTTCCATTTTACGGTTTTTTGATTTGCGCCTCAAGCTTTGCAGTAAAGCTTATTTTATTGGTATACAAGATGACTTTTGTAACGCTAATGTAAACTATCACTTAGTTATGATTTTTTTCATCGAGAAAGTACCTATGGGTAAATTAACAAAACAGACGGGGTAACTATTATCCTGTTAATTCTTACCCCATATGCGGGGTAATCTATAATGATGGTAGCAAATAGCCGAAAAACTGGCACTAGAAGAAGAAGAGGCAGCCAGGAATTTAAAAAGTACAAAACCGTCACTTACTCTTCAGAGCAAAAATAACAAGAAAGAAAAACAAGTGAAAGGAAAGGGAAAAGGTAGGGAAAAACGTCAGATAAAGGGAAACAAAAGATGGTAGATAATTCAAAGAAAAAGATTTTGGAAGAAAGCAGCGACAGTACATCTATCCGGTGGAAATTGGGTGCAATGCATCGTATTACATCGTACGTATTACATCGTAAGCAATGAGCCCACACTGGATGTATCAAAGGTGACACTACATCATAGTATACACTTGCCTTAACTGCGATTCTGACGATTCTTTGTGATATTATTTGTAACTGATTTTCGTATGTTAATGAAACATATAATATCTCGTTCTAGCTAAATATATTGGATTGGCTTAAATGTTAGTATCAAGACTAATAAGTAAGTTTGACACTGAAAGTAGTTGTTTATTAATAGTGATTTAAACATAATTATTTTTTTTGTTTCTGTGAAACGAGGTATTGTTTTGAGTTTTTTTGTTTCTTGACATTTGGTATGATAAGACATTGTTGTATAATAAATTCTTTCAAGTTTTCAAGCCTAATGTATTTTTTTTTATAGGTGAATAAAAATATGATTTCCTTAATAATAATAAGAAACAAAACCGGCCAAGTGCGAGTTGGACTCGCGCGCGCATGGTTCCGTACCATTATCTATGAAAATAGTAAAAAAAGTAAAGTTTTTTGTATCGGAGGCCCTCTTAAATAATTATTTTATTTTGTTTTTAGTATTTGTAGCTATAGCGGCAACAGAAATACATAATTTGTGTAAATTTCAACTGTCATCGCGGTTCTTGAGATACAGCCTGAAAAAAAAAAGTTTGTTGTATGGGAGCCCCCCTTAAATATTTATTTTATTTTGTTTTTAATATTTGTTGTTATTGAGGCAACAGAAATATATCATCTGTGAAATTTTCAACTGTCTAGTTATCGCGGTTCTTGAGGTACAGCCTGGTGACAGACAGACGGACAGCGAGGTCTTAGTAATAGGGTCCCGTTTTTACCCTTTGGGTATGGAACCCCTAAAAACATTTTTTTTAATATAATTAAAAAACAATTTAATACCTACACCTCAGACACGTTAATTCTAGCCCCATTCACGTGGTATGTATTAATTTCAGACTTTTCCCAGAAAGTATCTACTTCTTGTAATTTTTTTACCAAGTACACGATAGCTGAATAGTTTAAGCATAATAATAAAAAAAAAACATGTGAAAAAGTCGTTTTGCAGTTATAGAAGAAAATATAAATTTTGTTAATTGTGGCCCCGTCCTCCCCTACTTATTTGCACAGTCATCATTGTTATCAACTACTCGTTGAGAGGTTTCTAGGGAGTCCCAACCCGATTGTTCGGTTCATCTTTGTAGTTCAAGTTACTATGGCCACCTTCTGACTCCATCATCAGATCAGCTCGATGGTGCCATAATATTGCGTTGTTTTGTCACCGAATTTACATGACTTCAGATTATAGTCAAATCGTTTGCAAATTTAAAATGATACAAGCGACAGGAAGAGTGGTACAAAATAAATTAGAGCTTATAAAAATAATAAAATTTGTTTAAAATATGTCTACCTACTAGAAAATCTACCAATATTATAAATGCGAAAGTTTTTATGTTTAGATGTTTGGATGTTTGTTACTCAATCACGCTTAAACAGCTCAAACAATTTGGATGTTTGCGCCATGATAGTTTATAGCCTGGATTAAAATATAGTATAGTTTTTACTGAGTGTCCAGCAGACGAAGCCGCGGGCGGAAGCTAGTCTACATCTACATCTACTGTACTATTACAAAGAGGAAAGATTTGGTTGTTTGTTTGTTTGTTTATTTGTTTGTATTGAATAGGCTCCGAAAATGCTGGACCGATTTGAAAAAATATTTTACCATTAGAAGCCGACATTATCCCTGATGAACATGGGCTACTTTTAACGACGGGAAAATGCTTCATTCCTACGGGAAAACGGGTAATCCGTGCGAAGCCGGGCCGGGCAGCTAGTTAAATATATAAATCGTTAATGTCGATTCCAGTTCATACAGTCGCCAAACCGAAATCAGTAAGGATTACAGGATCATCATTTTAATGCCATCAAGAAAATAGGATATAATGTATTATGTGGATTCAAGTCATCGCTGGGTCGTGCCATTTTGTAGATCTTTGTTTCAGTTACAACTGAGTAGTGGAGATATACCATGGTAGCCCATCAAGATTTTCATAAGTTAAGTTTGCATTAGTATTCCAGGTAGCTCACATAAGTATACAGGATGTTAACGGGGTCATGATCCGGAATGACAAAAAGCGAATAAGATGATCATACTGAACAACCTTTCCCATGGGACCAACCACGAAATCGCAAAAAAAACCAGGTATTCCATACATTAACTCTCAATTAAATCGCAGTTAACTCACAGTTAACTCTTAATTGGCTCTTTTTTTTTGCGATTTCGTGGTTGGTCCCATGGGAAAGGTTGTTCAGTATGATCATCTTATTCGCTTTTTGTCATTCCGGATCATGACCCCGTTAACATCCTGTACATCTTGAGATGAACATATTAAATCCATGGAATCGTTTACTCATAGAGTACATCTGAATGTCTGTCTATTTAGATTAGCTAGAGAGTACTGGCTTACCACCAGGCAGCTTGACTTGATATATTTAGGATTATTATTAATTCTACAATTAAACAGCACAGTATGATATAAATCATAAAAAATATTTAACGCGAAAGTAGCACAATTTTCTGGTAACTTGCAATGAGTGAACCTATCGTAAAACCTTCTTACTATAGTCCAAATCACCTAAGTATGGTCCCAATGAAATCGAATCTTCCACTACTATCGTGTATCATGTCAGGAGAGGCAATATAACAACAAAAGGCAAAAAACTACAAAATATAATTTGCCATAGTAAGTCGTATCGGCAGAAATTAATCTACTTTGGACCATCGTTCTTCCGGACTAGAGTTGGAAGGTTTTACGATACTTATTTGAATTTATTCTGATTCTAAAAAATATTTCTACGAATAATTTTTTTTCCGAAATAATTTGTATCAACTACGCGTTCTTTTAATATTACTATTTTTTACCAAAATATCCATGATTAACCGAAACCTAAACCCCAACTACTCGTACTACATCCGAACCTTTTTTTTAACCTAAGGTTTTACGGCGCATCTTATATTCGAAGCATGGACTGGTTTCTAGATTTTTTTCGTTTTCAGTCTTATCTCGGGTAAATGGCGCGCCGCGCCGGGCTGGCGCTCGGAGCATGGAGGACAAACATTTCAGTAAGTACTCCATAAATTAAGGCGCAACCAAATTGCGTAATCTCCATAGAAATACCGAACTATATACTTACAAAAAATTGGTGCGTAATAGGGCGACTTTTGAAAATATTTTAACCTCCCGTGGCGGAGATTGCCCGAGTTGGCCTGAATACTATTGAATTCTAAACCGTTCTCGACTCAGGTCACCACTCATCTCTAGTATACCTTGGGAAGCTTAGTAATAGACTGAAGGGTACACTGGATCGCGGTCAGCGGACGCAAGAAAATAGGCGTTTTAGATGTGGTGCTGAATGCGGTTGGCATTGCACGTTTCTTGTTTTTTATTTGTTTTCTTTGTACTAGGAGTGTGGCAATAGTTATTTACGATACAAGTGCCGAAAATAGGAAATTCACAACGCGTGGTGATAAATTGAAACATGACGGAAGGGAGTGTTTTAAATCGACACGAGTTGCGAATTACCTATTCGCACGTGTATCGTACAACGTTTTACTGTACATATGGCTCTTTAAAGTTTCGACATATGCACGGAAAGTGCTCATTCCGCACTAGTGCGGAAAAGTAGCACCATATGTACTGTAATAGAACATTGTTTAACGAGGGGCGTAAGTGGAATATTGCGAACAAGAGTCTTTTTGATAACTCGAGTTTGCAATATTCTTACACCCGTGTTATACGCAATTGTTTTCATCACATTTGCGAGGAAACAAATACATTTTAGATGAAATGAATACAAATCGTAATAAAAACTCCAACATGTCAGTCGTCCATTTTGTAGAATTTGAAGTGAGGCGCGTATGGGAACGACCCTTCGGTATACAGCCACGATTTGAAAATAGGTACTTAAAAACATTTCACATAGACACTAAATAACTACATATTAAATCTGTAAATAATTCAGTTAAACATGTGTAAGTAGTTTTTTAAGTTTAAAATTTATAAATACGTTTTCAGACATCGTATTTGATATAAAACCTCTTTGCTTTGTAACTGCCGCATGAGTGACAGATACAATTTAAGAAAAAAACCATTACGCCCGTGGGCGTAACACAGGCTATTACAGCTCTGTATGTCTGCGCATTATGAAGCCGTTTTCGAGCAAGTGTGATAAAAAGTTACTTACGGCCTACCTGGTAAGCAAACGCTACGCCAATGGACGCTTGTAACTGCAGAAGAATCGAAAGAACTTCGTTTGGTTCGCTCACTCGTTGAACAATAAATGAACTAACTCTTTCCGTCTCTCAGTATATCAGTCTGTTACAGATTGATATGAAGCTGTTATGGACATACTTTGAATTCCAGAAACGGCAGTTTTTATAGCGAAAATCATTCCCTAAGGGGGTGAAACGGGGGGGCGGCAGTTGTATGGAGGTAAGACATTTATAAACAAGTTCCACGCAGACGAAGTCGCGGGCAAGCGCAAGTAATATATATCTTTATAGATACAGATTTTCGTGGTAGCGCTGCTGCTGCGATACTGCGGACCTCGGAATCCGTTGGAATGTGGTTGGAATGCAATCGGGTTAACGCTAATATTAGGAAAAAGGGGTCTGGTCTGAGTTATCTTGAGGTTAAAAAATCGGCCAAGTGCGTGTCGGGCCGCGCGCAGTGCAGGGTTCCGTAGTTGGCTGTCTGATTTTTTCACATCCCCAGTATTAGCAATTTAGCCAGCAGGGGGGGGGACACTTTTTAACGAGAAATAAAAGTTACATCCCCACTTTAGGTGTGTAGGGGCGGCACCCCAAAAAAAAGTTTTCATTAAAATTTTGTCTACTGTTTTGTCGGCGTGATTGATTTATATACCCATGCCGAATTACAGTTTTCTAGTAGTCATGGTTACTGAGCTAAGCCGAAGACGGACGGACGGCCAGACGGACACGGCGAAACTATAAGGGTTCCTTGTTGACTACGGAATCCTTAAGAAAGAAAAGATAAAAAGATCCTATCAGGCGGAATATTGAGTTCCAGTGAACTTAATTAAGCACAAAGTAGGTAAAGGAAAAGTTGTATGGCTCCCGTAGCACGTTTTAATTTAGAAGTTCTGGAACTTTTTGAAAAGAAGATTATTGAGAGCTTTTCACGTAAAAAAAGACGTGCAGTTGATGGCAAAGATGGTTGTGATAATATTTCTATTTGAATACCTACATTAAATATCAACTCTTGGAATACCGTTATAGAAAATTTGTACCTGTCTTCTATTAACACATTCACTGCTAAGAATCGCTACGCGCTACGCTCGTAGCCAATCCCGTGGTGTTCCTCGTATGTAGCGGAAAGCCTACGGCGTAGGCGCCCGCTAGGCGGGTTCCCGGCAGCGAAAGTGTTAAGACCTGTAGTACCTCTCCCTCTTTGTGATTTATTTGGGACCTAAGTAACATTTTCACCATCTGCATATTTTATTTTTTTCTGCGTTTAGATGTCATGTATTTTGTTTAAGTTTTCTTTTAAAACTATATTTATTTGTGAGGTTTTATTTAAAACACATCAGTTTTCAGCATAGCATATAAATATCATATATCTCGTTTTTACAAGAACGCCGAAAAATTGGGCGCAAAACAAGATCCACCGAACATTCTATTACGAACTAATATTTACCTCAACGCAATTAATCTGTCAATGGAAACATAAAATTATACAGTCTAGTCGAGATACCACAAGAAAAAACCCTCGGATAGAATCCTTTGAAATAAATCCTCCTAATCCTCTTGCTAATTTATTATTACTCATTTGTCAATTCCTCTAATTTCCTTTATCTCTACGGTTTGAATACCTACTTTGAATGGGACAATATCCGGTAAAGTGTATTTTTTCCTTTTAACCCAATTTGCAGATGATTTAATATCGTTTATTACAGAATATTCGTATTAAGAGGACGAAACAGGCAGGTTATAAAGGAAGTCGGTTAATTGTGCCATAAAATGAGCACGGATTTTCCTCATGAATGAGCTTAGTTGAAGAACCCTGTAGACGACCATCAGGCCGCCGATGGCGACGAGATAATAACACGTTAGAAAGTCTATATACACACAGTTTATATACAATATCCACACACAACACACAAAATAAGGATAGAGCACAGAATATTCAAAAGGAACTATTTACACGTGTAGCGCGTGAGATAACACCGCCTAATATCGGCGATGTATTGAACGATAATATCGTTCCCCTCCCGCGCCCGCGGCGGCGCAGAGCTGGCAAGCGTCCGCGGCGATACGAGTGTTAGAGAGCCTTTTCGGCAGTCGGGTAGCCCCATAGTGGAGTCTACCCACTGGCCAACCATGATCTGTAGCAACAGCCCTTCTGGCTGCTGTACTGAACCATGCCAAAAAAAAAACTTATGTTCTATATATACAATGGTTCACATGTCATGGCAAATAGGTCCATAAAATTATTTGGTACATAAAATGTCGTTTGATTCTTTCCATGGAGGTGAAAGCAACGTTATTCAAGGCTTTCTGCACTTCCCTCTATACCTGCAGCCTGTGGTCGCAGTATACGCAACGGGCATATGGGGCCCTTCGTATTCAATATAACAACGAGTTCCGGGTGTTGATGGGGCTGCCCCGTTTCTGTAGCCCGTCGGGTATGTTTGCTGCGGCGCGCGTGGATTGCTTTTACACAGTAATGCGCGGGCGCGCCGCTTCCCTGATGCGTCGGGTGTGGGGCAGTCCCAACACCATCCTAAAGATGATAGCCGAGAGGGCAGATTGGTCCTATACAGGGTGTGGCCTGTAATAGGAGCAAAAAATTAAACGGTGGCTTATTAAGTTCATCAGTAATTATTTCCAAGTGGTTAAATTGAAAAAAAAATTGAAAAAAAAATAGAAAAAAAAATAAGTAAAAGCGTACGTGTGTTCTTTTGCTTAACTGGAATGATATCCATTTTGTTTTACTTCAAAAACACCAAAAAATCTTGTAAAATTGAAAAAAAAAAACAAAAAGAATTAGAAAACCAAAGTTAGTATAATCGCAATTACGAAAGTGCCCAGTGTTCTACCAAGATAGTTAATGACTGGCATGCTACGATATCGAGATGTCGAGATCCATTACTTAGGTATCACAACTTCAGATAAGATTATTTCCGAATTCAAGAATCTTGAAACACTGGTACCTTTACAGAATCACTGCGGATAATACATAGAGTCAGCCCTTAAATTTATTGCTCCCATTACAGGCCACACCCCGTATATCACACTTTGCATTCTTCCACTAGTGTCATCAAATGGTAACCTCCTCCTTAGTAAATTGGTAAATTAACACTTAGTTTTAAGTTATTCATAATACTAACAAAATATGTGTCTATTGTTACACGAATTAAGTTTTTTTATTTTTTTATTCTTTTCAATTATTTTTAATAAGTCCGATTGAAGAATTACCTTAAAAAAATTACATTGTAGGAATTTATTACATAATTTTAATTTTTTTATTGAATTAGATACACACATTACAATGTCATGATGACCTATTATATAGTATAAATTCGTTTACACTGTAACAAAACACACACATTGTAGACTGTTGCATCATACCGCTGTATTCTGTACTATTTTAATTATTTACGTGCTCATGTTGTGAAAATTGTTAAAGTTATTAAAGTGCATATACAGCCTGGAAATCTAATACGAGCAAAGAATTAAACCAGACATAGGGTTTAATACCGTAATCATTAATTACTGGGACTTTTAAGATACACTTAATAGAAAGCCTGTAATTAATTTTTCAAAAATTACCGAGCAGCAATGTAACGCAAACGTAGCTGTCCAAATACTTGACAAGTAACTGTCAACGAGCCTTAACTTGAATATTTTGCGTTACATTGCGGGCTGAATTATTTTGTATGGTTAATTTTTTCGTTGTAATTTTAGACAAAAGGTATCTAAATAAACTTCTTACGTCCTGTACTATCCACCATTTAAAGATTTGCTCGTATTAGATTTCCACGCTGTATAGACTCAGTGCTGTTTCAATTAGACCATCGAAAACAATATGACAGGTGTATGAACACGCCCGTTTCATGGCGCCCAACGTGGGGCAAATTTTTACAATTAGTCCGAAAATAATCAACAGAATTTACATGAACAAGAAAATATCAATACACATAAACAAAATATGCGCGCTGGCAGCGGTGGCTGCATCGGCCAGCCAGCTAGGGCGCGTGCACCGCAGAGGTTGGTGTGCGCGTCGTTTAGAAACCCTTTACTGTTGAGTAAACCTTGGTACTAGTCCTTTAGTTTTTCTCAGTTCAAAAAGTTCCATGTTAAAGAAAACACTGTACAAGGTCTTTTGTACTGGAGTTGTAAGCGTTCATACAACCGCTTATCATCAGACGGGCCGGACTCTATACTCAACGTCGCTGAAGTCGGCATGCGGCATGCCATTCTTGATCTTTTACAGGTATTTGTTAATAAAAGTAGGAAAATAAGCTTATTACCCAGAACCATATAACAGTTACATTTTGACACATTTTCTACGGGTAATCTGTCAAAATGTAACTGCCGCTAAGGAAAACTATCGGTGGCTTGATTATTGGAACCGGCCATAGACATTATATAAAAACAGCCGTTTCAATGTGCCAGAAAAGTTATCAAAATGATTTTTGCAGGTGCGTTTAGTCGGCTCGAACATAAAAATGTGTTTTTCATCTGACCGTCATTGAATTTGGTATGCTAATACGAGTCAAGAACTCAAGACGCGAACAATAAACGAGACGAAACGTAAATATTTTTTCAGCTCGTCCCGATTTGAAACAATGGCATTAACATTCTAAAATTATGAATACCTATGTATGTCTATTTCAACGAGCGAGCGAGCGAACCTAGTTCTCTGTTTCAGCTTGGGCCAAAATTCTATCGTTTGTATGGATGTCTGGCTGTCCGCCCGTCCGGCTGTCGGGCTGGTCTCCTTTAAAGGTCGCATTTCCCAACCGATTCTCGTCAGATTTTGGGAGCAGGTTTAATAATTATATAGTTTTTTTGGTCATATAAGTTTTTAGTTTTCTTATTGACAGACTCGCGAGTTACTCATAGAGCGCCTAGTTTTATATGGATGCAATCTGAGCCTCATCTTTTTGACGTCCTAATTGGCCGATCGCATTTGGCGGTGCATTTCACCGCGACTACATTTTTTATTAAATGAGTAGTTTCAGAGGCGCAAGTTAAGCAGAAGCGGCGGCGGTACAGTACTGTATGCGCATCGCAATGTTATATGTACTACTGCACAAATGTAATACTGGCAGTGTAAATGAGGGGACTTTATCAATACGCTCTCGGTATGGTAAGTACATTGTTCTGGATTCCACCTCTGTGGAAGTGTGCTTAGCTAAACCTACGTATGCGAGCGTAACAATACATTAAAAAGCGACAAACATAAACTATTTATACACCATCACATATTATAAATCACAAACAAAATAAAAGCGAGGTATTGTTATTCCTCCGAAGATCAGCTCGATAAGTGAAACATCAGAGGAAAGAAAATGTTTATTTTTAGATACCTACCCCTAACCCTAATGCCTTGTTAATACCTTAGGGGTCAGTCTGACACAAACGTTTAGAATTTCAATTCGGTTTCAATATCCATCGCGCGCTAGCTTCCACTCGCGCCAAGCTTACTATTATACTGGACGAGCTCGCTCGAACAAATTGAAATGAGAAATGTTCGTGCCACACTGACTTTCGAGCTTTGATAATACTGATTGTTGAGTATATGCTTCACTTTTCTCTCTCCGCAGTAGATAATATATTCTTTTCCAGAATACACATTAAGGCAATTCACGGTATACCCACGCTTGTTACCCACTTCGTTCCACACGTATAAATTAGCCAATCTTCGAGCTGCGCATACAAATATTTGCGGAGCTGATGAAAATCTGATTGGAACGCCGCGACGCAGCCTCGCGGCGTGATGAGTCCAACTAATGGGACGCATAACACAAGATTATTATTATGTTCTGAGAAATATTACGCCAGTAAGGAAATACCTGTTCTATAAAAATAAAACTCATCATCTCGCCAATTTTCTCAATAAAGCGCAAGAACTAATAACGGCAGCGGCATCTCAACATCGTGACGGCGTCGGATTATTATTGTAAAATAAAGACGGCAACTCCGAACCGAGGGTTATTAAATACAAATTAATGAATTTATATTATAAGCAATTTCACTACAGGAAATATAAGTGAGGGTACGTATTTGAAGATCGAAAATTGATATATCGACAGTGAAAACATCGATGAAATATTGAACGGTTGCATGGTTGAAATTCAAAATATCGAAAGATTAATTTACCGACCGATTAAAATATCGAATACAGCCAATTCGAAAATGAGAATCATCATCCTCCTAGCGTTATTCCCGGTTGTGCCCCGAAAGGAGCCCTGGGCCCGCTCTGACACCTAACCCCAAGATTTGGCTAAGGCACTAGTTTTACGAAAGCTACTGCCATCGGACCTAACAACCCAGAGGGAAAACTAGACCTTATTTATGGGGATTAGACAGGTTTCCTCACGATGTTTTCCTTCACCGAAAAGCTAACGGAAAATATTCCGTACATAAAGTTCCGAAAAACTCATAGGCACGAGCTGGGGTTTGATGAACCCACTGACCGCCCCTTGACAGCCGCATGCCTGAACCTCTAGGCTGCCGTGGCGTTGTATTTCGAAAATAAAAATATCGAAAGTTTATAAGGTCATAGTTAAAAGTGTTCTCGAGAGATCTGTCTATAGGGCAGAGCCAACTCGCGAAGTTAAAAACTCAAGATGGTAGAATCGTTTCTTCGAAAACCGAGATTCTGGGTGAGATAGAGCTCTTTTACGGACAGCTATACACTTCAACACGCAGACCCGAAGTTGGTCAGGCGGAAGACCCTAGAGCTAGACTAACCCGGCATTATACCGACGACATCCCGGACATCAGCCTGTACGAGATTGTAATGGCTCTTAAACAGCTCAGAAACAACAAGGCACCCGGTGAAGACGGAATAACAGCCGAACTCCTAAAGGCGGGTGGACAACCGGTCCTTACGGCCCTTCAGAAGTTGTTCGATTCCGTCTTACTGGCAGGAAGAACTCCAAAGGCATGGAACAGATAAGTGGTGGTGCTGTTCTTCAAAAAGGGTGACAACACCCTGCTGAAGAACTACAGACCCATCTCACTTCTGAGCCATGTCAATAAGCTGTTTTCGAGGGTCATTACAAATCGTCTCGTACGCAGGCTAGATGACTTCCAGCCTCCCGAACAAGCCGGTTTCCGAAGAGGCTTTAGTACCGTAGACCACATCCACACGCTCCATCAGGTTATACAGACAACCGAGGAGTATAACCTGCCCCTCTGCCTAGCGTTCGTGGAGTACCAGAAAGCCTTCGATTCGATTGAAACCTGGGCCGTACTACAGTCTACAGTAAGTGCTGAAGTGTTTGTACGACAACGCCACTATGTCAGTTCGACTCCAGGAAAAGAACTCGAAATCTATTCCGCTGCAGCGGGGAGTCAGGCAAGGAGATGTTATTTCTCCAAAACTGTTCACCGTTGCACTGGAGGACGTTTTCAAAACTCTGGACTGGACAAGGCTAGGCATCAACATCAACGGCGAGTACATCACTCACCTTCGGTTTGCTGACGATATAGTAGTCTTGGCTGAGACCATGGAGGACTTAAGTACGAAGTCAAAGTCAAAGTCACCCAAGGGCTATGGAGAGGGCTATGTTGGGAGTTTCTCTGCGTGATCGCATCAGAAATGAGGCTATCCGCAGCAGAACCAAGGTAACCGATATAGCCTTCCGAATCGCTAAACTTAAGTGGCAGTGGGCGGGGCACATAGCACGTAGAACCGATGGCCATTGGGGCGGAAAGGTTCTCGAGTGGTGACCACGTACCGGAAGGCGCGGCGTGGGTGGGCCCCCCACAAGGTGGACTGATGACCTGGTAAAGGTTGCTGGAGTCCGCTGGGTGCGGGTGGCGCAGGACCGGTCACTTTGGCACTCTTTGGGGGAGGCATATGTCCAGCAGTGGACGTCTTTCGGCTGATATGATGATGATGATTTGTTTAAAACGACGAAATTTTTAGCTACCGAATGATATAAAATATAATTATCATAAGAAATTTCGAAAGTCAACCAGAATGTCGAATTCGCATTCCTTAAATACCCTATATGATGTAAAATTATGTGTCCCATTAACTATGGACACGTAATATATAGGTACTAACCTAATGTTCTGAACGTAATTTACTCTTGCGTTAGCTCCGGCGCTGCGGGCTGGGTATTAGCCTACCTATATTCTACCCTAAAAGGCAGGTCCCCGTTAGGTTAGGTTAGGTACGAAGACGATCGAAGCCAGCGTGCAGCGGCAGCGGCCGACGAAGCGCCAGAACTGAATATTTTTTTAGCTGCTAGCTGTAGGGTAGCGGTTCCTCCTAACACTCCTCCTCGCTTCGCTCGTACCTACGCCGAAGGCCTCTTGTACACACACGGTTGTTCAACCGTACGGTGTGTTAGCCGTACGGTTGAAAAAACGTGCTAGCTTGTACATGGCACGGCAAAATCACCGGGCGAGACATTGGCTAAGTACTGGCTAGTAGCGCTTTTTACCCCGGGCTGTGTAGGACGTGCTGCGTCATGAATTTTCTTACGAAACAAAAGATTATCGTTGCTTATTACATATATAGGAAACGGAAAATAGAAAAAAAAGGGAAAGAGGGTTTTGGATACATCCGATTTTAGAAAAAAGGGAGGAATATGGCGCGTTTCATACACTTGTCAAGAATCAACTGAAGGAAGATGAAGACAAGTTTTAAAATTATTTTAGAATGCAGAAAACTACATTCGACAACTTGCTTCAAAAATTATTATTAAATTACAAAATCGGGAATCAGCGTATGTAAACCGTCACGAATCCGTGCATACGTCCGGCGCCGTCGACACACTCCCATAGACTGCCATACAACACTGATGAAAATCACGCCGTGCGTAGACGCGGCGCGCCGAGGGGCAGTCACGGCGCACACGGCCGCGGTGCCGTGCCGTGGCACCACCGTGCACGTCTACAAGCTTTCATAGTGATCCATACAACACTGACGACCGTGCCTACACGCGGCGAATTAACCGAAGATTTTCACGGCGATAAACCGTGTGTGTACAAGAGGCCTTAGAGTCTCTCTGACACTACTTTGAACCCATCAAAAATAAGAAGAACCTATGATACTGCTTAGTTATTTTGATTGTTCGATGTTTTACTTTTCGATTATTTGGGCGTGTCGCTATTTCAATGGTCGATATATTGTCAGTCGAAATTTTAATATATTGCCTGCATAATTGCTGATATTTTGTACTTTCGTATTTCAATTGTTCGGCATTTGTATTGTAGACAAATAAGACGTCGACATTAGATATTTCGATTGTTCGATATTTTGATTTTGGATATTTTGTACTGCGATATTTTCACTGTCGATATATCAGTTTTCGATCTTCTAATACGTACCCAGAAGTGAACCTAGCCAAGATGGCGACCTATCCTCTGAACACCTAATTAATCCAATTTACCGTAAACGTCTTTTGCTTATTATAGCGGGTTTTCTGCCAATTTGTGGCAATAAATATTTTTCTGATTCTGTTTCTGTTTCTGTATAATAAAAAAGTACAATAGCTGAAAGTCAGCATTAAGTAAAAAATTGATGAATACTTACTGATTAACTTTTCACAAAACAGTTCACATTTTCTGTTATTCTGGATGAAATTTATTGCAAACTTGTGAAGTAGAACAAAACGTGACCCAGTAAAATCGAATCTTACAAACAAACTCCGCGGTGCGGTATTCATTTCCTGAATACAAATGTAAACTCGCCGCCATTATGTTTTTCTTGATTTGGTCTGTGTTATTTTGTACAGTTTTACATTGGTAGATACACTTACTGCCTCTTACTTGCATAGTAGGTACTTATTTTAGTGTACGACTCCAGGATATAAATTTTTGGATGAAAGGTGAGTTCCTCATTTGTCGGTGCGGAGTCGGTGCAGTATCAGTAATCTGTCACCTGTCAGCATTTACTGTCAGTCAAGCAGTACAGATTCTTCACAGCGCACCTAAAATTAAATGAGTGCTTCTTGATGGGCGCATGCGCGTAAGTCGGGCAGAAGGAATGCAGTATTATATTTTATTCGGAACGCAAGACATTTATAAACTTTTTAAACAATCGCTAGATCTAAATTTTGTAGTTAAGACGTTATAAGGATTTAGAATTTTCAAACATTAGCAAACTTAATTTCGTCTTTAGGAATTTCGTACATTGTGAATTATGCGTTTTTGCTACACACCCAAAATACTTATACCTGATTATTAAGGTAACGACAACACAACATGAACACGGTTTTATTTCGTGCATGCAAACAATCAGACAATCTTTTGTAATAAAATAGTCTGATCCCATTCTAAGGCGAACACATTCGCCCGTAGTTTGTAATCATTTACGATGGTTTACTGCATGCCCATGAGGTAAAGTATCATCCATTAATGCTCCATTCTGGTCAAATTGAAACTCCCTTGGATACAAAAAGGACGATTCTAGAAGATATGAGATATTTCTACTAAAATGGCCGTACACCTGGAAATAATTTCGGAGACTTTGTTTTCGGTTCGGCGAACTGAACCGAAATGAAAGTTCATTTGACGTTAAGAGACCAATCTATTAAACTTAATTCTCTATTCACGGGATTTTGTAATTTAATGGACCCGGAGACTCTTTACATCTTTCAACAAATATGTGCCCAGGTATTAGTGTATTGTTCAATGGTACTATTGTAGGTAACAATGCACTTGCTCTGAAAGTGCGCTTTTACATGAGTCAACATGAACACGGGACGCCCTCCATGCCCGCACGGCAGGACGGGCCGGGGGGCGGCCGTGCGGGAACGGATTTCGGGCCAATATCCATCCAATACCCACACACGTGAGAGAATGAGATTTCATGACAATTAAAATTTAACCTTTTAAGTATGTATAATTTTTATTTTTCTCGCATGATGCATTGTAACATGTTGTATGATACTCGTGCGGATAGGTAATTCCTAACATTCATCACCTACATTCCGCACTTGAATCATAAATAACTATTTCATCACGCTTCCTTGTAATGGGCTTCATAACGCGCAGCGCAGTCATACCGATCTACAATAGCCTATCCATGAGCATGTTAAAGGAAAAATAGAGTTCCGTGCGTAATAGTTTTTGTCCTAAATTGTATCCTGTCACCCATGTGCTAATTATTAAACAAGGAGGTTTTATTTACTAAATTACGATATTTATAAAATATATTTATAAACGAATCTACTACTACTACTACTGCTTAAACATTTCAATCTGAATTATTTAAAGATTAAATTTTTTAACCCTTAATTTGGCAGGGTTAAAAATACTGTACACTTACTTTGAAAAAATGTAGGAACTTATTTTTCTACTGAGTTTCACAAATTTTAAATCTTATGTTGTTCTTTGCATGATTACGAGTTAGGGGAAAATTGTTTGTTGTGCTGGCAACACTGACATCTGTCAGTTGTGAACCAAAATGGCGAGCAAGCGGTCCACGCTTCGTTCTGTCCAGGTATTTATTGTGTTTATTGATATTTTTACGCGTAAATTGAATGGCTGATGCATTATTTTATATTGTGATATCCTAACTAATATTTTACAATGAATATCTATCCGTCAAATTAAATATATTGAGCGTAACAAGTACGTAAACACGTGTGTACAGTATTTTAGTCAAAACTTTATGTATGGCATAATGGTGTTCTAAGAACTAGTACAGTATTTTTGACAAAACTGTATGTAGTGCATAATAGTTTTCAAAGAACTAGTACAGTAATTTTGACAAAAATTCATGGTGTGAGAATTAGATTTGGTGTGATTAGTGAAGTATTTTTAACAAATAACTATGCTGTGGCATCAAAATTTTTGGTATTTTTGTTGGGTTGCCATAATTATTTGCTATGATTGAGGAGTGAGAATATCATTGTTTTACTTTAAAACTATTCACTAGCACATACTAACTTCCCAGTTTTCTTTTTTTTTTCTATAATCTTGAAAATACCGTTTATAATTTTGCCTGGGGATGGCTTAAGTTGCAAGTGCTTTTTTTGTTCTTTTTAGGGCTTGCGGTCCAAACGAATATTAGCTTTAGTGCCTAATATAAATGCAGAGTCTGAAGTAAGCGGGTCATCGGACTCTGATGACGAAATTCAAGAAAAAATTACTTTTGCCGAAAGAGACAATTTACCATCCTCGTCGAGTGCTCCGTCAATTGCTTCGTCGTTAGAGAGATTAAATATTAGTTCACCATTTGAACAACTCGACGAGGACGAAGACTTACCGGATAATTTGTCCAAAGACGTTGATACGACGGGTTCCCTTCCGCAAGTTACGCAGGATCCACCTTCCGATACTGAAAGTCTAAACTCTAATCCACCACCGTTATTATCTTGCCTTCCTTCGGTGTCATCAATACAAGACCCCCCATCAGTGACTACTTCATTCATTTTGGACCAAGTCGAGACAGCTAGCCCTCTAATTTCTATTCCTCAAAGGTCTCGTCATTCACGTCCCACTCCGTCATCAGGGCAAGCGTCCAATGTTACACCCAATACGCGATCAAAGCGTGCAAAACAGCAGAGTGCAGCACCGAAACGTGTAGCCAAAAAGAAAAAAATGAACATTCATTTTAAATGGACCAACAGACAATTTCAATATCGAGCAGAATTAGGGGATGATCATTTCCGAAGTCCCCTTCCTGAAGGAAACAAAACTGCTCTAAACTATTTCCTTGATTTTTTTTCACAAGAAATGTTTGAAGAAATATGCCTCAATACGAACTTGTATTCTGTGCAAAAAAAAGGCAATTCGATAAAATTAACAGTCGAAGAACTGAAAAATTTCTTGGCTATCAAGATTATGATGGGAATAGTAAGCATGCCATCTTACCTTGATTATTGGCACACCGAAACAAGGTATCCGGTGATCGCAGATATTATGACTCTGAAACGATACCAGCTAATTAGGCGTTACATCCACTTTGTGGACAACAATAATGCTAACGATGACCCATACTTTAAAATTAGCTCTTTGGTAGATAAAGTACGCCAAAATTGTCTTGCTGTCGAGGAAGAAAAGCGATTCAGTATTGACGAAATGACAATACCTTATAAAGGTACCAAAGCCGGTAAAAAAAGACAGTATAACCCAAGAAAACCCAGGAAGTGGGGGTTTAAAAATATTGTTAGAGCTGGTGCATCAGGCTTTATATACGACTTTTTTCTGTATGTGGGTCAAGATGAATTTGAAGACTGCCATTTCACCGAGGAAGAAGCAGCGTTAGGTTGGGGTGCCAAAGCAGTTTTACGACTTTGTAAAACTATAAAAAAGAAACCTTGCGTCGTATATTTTGATAACTTCTTTTCCTCATTGGAGTTAATATACCATCTCAGAGATACGTATGGTATTTTCAGCCTTGGTACGATGCGATCTAATAGACTGCGAGATGCTCAAACCCATTTAAAGTCAGACAAGCAGTTGAAGGCTCAAGGCAGAGGTGCTTTTAGCCAGACAACCTGCAATGAAAAGAGAGTGGCACTTGTAAAATGGAACGACAATAAATGCGTTGTTTTGGCAAGCAGTTATGCTGATGCTTACCCTATGTCGACCGTGAAGAGATACTGCAAAATTAAACGACAGAAAATTAATGTGCAGTATCCAAACATTGTGAAGCATTACAATGCACATATGGGCGGCGTAGATTTGGCTGATATGTTAGTCGCTCTGTACCGCACTGAAATGAAAACGAGAAGGTGGTATCTGTCAATATTTTCACAGGTCATTGACATATGTGTCAACAACGCATGGTTGCTGTATAGAAGGGACAGCACTAGGAAAGGAATAAAGAAACCAATTTGTTTGAAACGATTCCGGCTACAGATTTTTCATGGGCTACTCAAAGCAGACAAGCGTGCATCAGCTTCAGTACAAACTGTACCGGATGTACTCGTAATTCGAAAACCCAACCGCATCCTTCCTGTTGATGACGTGAAATACGATGGTTTAGACCATTTACCGACCTTTTTGGACACATACGGCCGGTGTGCCTATTGCAAAAACGGAAGAACTGACGTACACTGTATTAAATGCAACGTGCGATTGTGTTTTGTACGAAAGCGTAACTGTTTGTACGCCTTTCATAAAAAATAAAGTTTTGGTGGACTTTTAGTAATTTGATAACATTTTTCACGAAGTTCTTGTTTATTATGTCCTGTAATTTTGATTAAATAAGTAAAAATATACATTTTGCTTATATCATGTTTTATCCTAATATGCAATTTGTGAAGTATAATTGACACTTTCATTTGAGCTTTGTTTGAATAACATTGGTTTTTGTCAAATATATTGCACATACGATTTTCAGGAAATCCTTCAGTGGATATTTTTATTTCTATTTTTTGGGGTCTCTTTATGACTAAAATAACAAATAAAAATGAATAAAAACTATGATTTAAAAAAAAATATTTCCTGCCAAATTAAGGGTTAAAGAACGTAAAATATTTTTAACTGGTTTTAAAGAGTATTTGACTTACGTTTCTGACATCAAATTCAACAAAATAGTGTAATATTGTATTTTTATTGCGATTATTATTCACTAGCTTCTGCCTTCTGCTTCTGAACTCGTTTATATCGCAGCTCCATACAAACTTTTAGCTCCCCATTTCACTCCCTTAGGGGATGATAACGGGGATAAAAACTATCCTATGTTACTCTCCATCCCTTCAGCTATCTCCACTTAAAAAATCACGTCAATTCGTCGCTCTGTTTTGCCGTGAAAGAAAGACAGACAAACAAACAAACAAACACATACACTTTCGCATTTATAATATAAGTATGGATTATGTTTCCTCGCCTATGTGATGAAGAAGAAGCAGGTTGTGTCGGAGAACAACCGTTAATTGAATTTAAGTGGAAACTTCCTTGTTGGCATGGAACTCTAATACAAAAAAACGGCCAAGCCTGCTATTATAGTGTACCTACCCGTAAAATATGAATTAATTCACTAAAATCTGTATAAGTACAGATAAATCGGTATATTTGGCAACATTAACTGACGTAGCTCATTTGACTCGCGATACATTGAAAATGGCGGTCATTTCAGCGTTATTTTCATGTCCGCCACTTAAACTAAATAACATTTTATGATTAACAACTAATGGCAAATAAAGAAGGATTAAAACATGTAACAAACAATTCTTTGAAATCAGATTAGGCTTCTCTACAAAAAGTTATTCCGGAAGTCACGTGATACATTTTGAACTGTACCCCTAATCCCTATACAAGAACGCGAGCAAAGAAGTATCCACCATAGAGTATAATGAATAACCTGTAATAGAATTGTCAGTCAAGGATAGCAACTGCAGCGCGCCTAGCGATTTCGCCCTGAACTAAAAAAATCCATAACATAACTATACGTAGAGCACAGTAGGTACATATAGGCGCACGGGTTCTGTTCTCACTTGTATTTTTTTTTCTTTTTTTTGCATTCTGAATGAAAAGAAACACAAAGAAAGAAAGAAACACTTTTATTAAAGTAACAAAACAGAACAACACAAAATATACAAAAAATGTAGGTAGGAAAGTTTCTTTGCATATCCCCGTATCCGCTGTACACAAGGCATGAGTTACATAATTATATGATCTGCAACAAATGAGAAAGCAGTGAGAAATAAGAAAATACTCAGACAGAATAAGATGTAGTAAGATTGATAAAGTATTACTGTTAACAATAATCAGGGTTTGGATAGAATGGCCATGATCCATGATCATGCAATGGAGAAAGTGGGATCTAATGGCGCTGAGCACTCTTTTTTATTTGAGCAGATGATAAAATAAATAAGTACTTACGCGTTTTACCGCCATTTAACCATTTCTTTTAACCATTGTCGTCGGTATCCTTATCGTAATGAAGATCAAGTCCAGTGGGCTATAGCAACAGTCAGTCAAGAAGGGCAGGGAATCGGAGTCCAAGGATAGCAAAGTCCTCGTGTAAAATGTGAGAATATCAGAGTCCAAGAGTAGCCAAGTCGTAACCAACAATCAAAACACAGAAACGAGAAAAACACCTTCACACGCACACAGGGAGACAGTACAGCCATTGACAGTTAAAACAAAAACCAGTATTACGTTCCGTTTTATATAATTTGCATGAGTAGTGTTTTTTGAAAAGACCTTAAATATCTATTTTCATAGAATAACACTATTCTCATGTTATTGTATTTTATTTTTATTACTTTGAATAGGATATTTTCTACATAAGCGCATAAAATTTTATATGTTAGGTATAAAGTTTATGCATAGAATTAAATGTAAATGTCAGTGATGCCAGCTAGCAGCATCAATGAATAATACCAGCGGAAAAAAATAATACAGTAAAGTGGGCTCTACACTTTCCATTCGATAGAATCGAAGGTGTGGCACCCACTTAAATTAATGAATTAGCGCCATCTAGCGTCAACGTCTCTAAGTACTATATTCTTCATACAATCGGTCTTTCGTACGTAGTGAAAACACTCTGGTATCCACTTCAAAACATTGTAGGTACTCTAAGATTGTTTACAAATTCAGTAATCAAAGTCGGTGTTCGGCGTCGGGCTTCTAACACTCTCGTTCGTTAAAACTTTGCTTACAATTTACTATTAATTGTAAGGTCTGTAAAAGAGCCATTGAGGGCCGTGATCTTTAAACTTTGAATTTTAGACATACAACATCGTAAGTTTGTGTGTTGAAGTTTATTGGTAAAATTTTGTAAACGGAAATAAAATGGAAATTTGAAAAATAACCAGCTGGGAATTTTCATAACCTTACTAAAGTATTCTTATAGCTAAAGAGTATTTTATTTCTTTCACTTGCATTGCTTATTTATTTATTCTATTCTTATCGCACAAAAGAAAAAGTCATCATACAAAAGGCGGATTTAATGCAATTTAGAATGCCCTTTTTATAAAATTAGGGACGGCGATTTTTTATTCCGGACTCATGACCCTTTGCATTTTATTAGCATTCGATCCTTTGTATTAGAATACAAAGGTAATTTCAAACACGGCGCGTGGTTTCCTTTTACTTTGCTTATATGCGGCATAATGGTATGAAGGTTTACCTACATAATACAAGACTTGAAGTGTTGTGTTTTTTCCGTATGAATAACTTTTCACCTCCCACGTGAAGTACCGTAAGTAATTCGTAATTAAATCGAAATACCGAAATGAGTAAGTATATCAGTTTCAATGAAAGTTGACTTTGTTGGCAGGGACCGTATACCGGTATTCTATTTCGGTATCTCGCTTATTATTGTATATTGTATTATTCGAACTGACTCATCTTATCTCATATTTCAGCGTCAACACCTACATAGAACTTTACTTTGAAATGCCGAGTATATTATTTTAATACCTACCGGTGTAAGTCCTTGGTTGTTGGTAAGGAATTATTTTTTAGAGACGGAGTGTGCAGCGGAATGACATCTCGCTCATATTTGGAGCAAGGGAAGGGCCTCTATCAATTTGTCAGAATGCCGCTGTCGACGGATATGGCTGGGAGGACATTATTATCATGTGGTTTTTTGTTACCGGTGAGTGAAGTCGCAAGAATTTCTTAGCGGAGAGAGAGGGGCACCTGAATTTGTCTCTACCTACCTATCAACACCACGAATCCTCAAATCACTAAATGGTCAGAAACGCGCTTGTGATTCTTATTGAGTTGCAAACGTGCAAACGTCAACAGGCTATGGTGTGTGCCAGGCCTTATACTTGGTTTCTACTGTCCTGGTATTAAAGAAGCAGTTTAATAGAAGACCCATTAATTTGAATCGCAACGTCATAATTCCGATAATTAAAGCTTCACTCACTCACTCAATTCACTAGGGGACTAATTGACGGACCCAATTAAAAGAGTCGCATCTGCAAGGCATCTACTTTTCAAGAGCAATCCCCAAAGTTTAAAAGAAATTAGTATGGAGGAAATTGGTTTGGAAGAAATGTTAATTAATTTCCACCAATTAAGAATCGTATCCTAGTCAAACTTCAAATGTTTGCTTATTTAGATTGTTGTTTATAATTATCAGTCGAACATGCATGTACTTGTGCAACCAATAAAAAAAAAAAAACTATTATGCTACTTTTTTACCGAAATAGTTGAAGCAAAATTTGTTGGATGTGCCACCACATACGACATGTTTGTCTGGACTTGGTTTACTACGTGACACATCCGACAAAAACGTTTGTCCAAAAATGTAGTAACTGGCAGATCCGACATTGTTGCACGGAAACTCTTGTTTAATAATTGAATACACAGAGAAATTTATTGATAACTTACCCGGCTGTAAATTGGCATATCCGACACACTGTACTCACTAGGTGTCTCGCTATCGCCCCGTTTAGCTATGCTTCTCATTCAATATTGATCTTAGTGTAGGCCAAGTTATTGTAATTCTGCATCTGCATAGACATAAGCCACTTCACACTTATTCATATTCATTTATTCGTAATTGTTAATATTACATGTCAGTGTTTATAGTTAAAAAGAAAAATATAGTTATATTATCATTACACGAAAGTGTCTATAAAAAGTTAATAAATAATACAATAGTTAATAATAATTAGTCTAAGTCATCAACAATTAATATTTAAATAAAACCATTCACACAATATTCATAAATTCGTCGTAGCTATAGAATGTATGCTCGAGAAGCCATTTTTTTAGTTTTCTTTTGATAATCATCAGGGACGGAGCCGACGTGATTGTCTCTGGCAACTTGTTGTACACGGCTGGCCCCATCACGTTTGTCACCTTTCCGGATTTGGCTAGTCGTCGTTTCACTGGGAGAATTTTATTAGGATATCGCAGCAACCGAGATGAATCCGCGCGCTTTTTGTACTCGCCTAAGTGAGCGTAGGTATAACATGCAATCTGTAAAATCACGATTGATGGTAGTGTCAGTATGCCAAGTTCTTTGAAAATAGGCCTAGCAGAGGCTTCCTGGCTTACCTGTACCACAGATCGCACGGCCCTTTTTTGGCATCTGAAGATACGCTGCCAGTCGGCGGCGCGCCCCCACATCTCCGCACCGTACTGCAGCAATGAGTGAACAGTCGCAAAATAGCACGCCTTTACCACGTGCCGTGGTACGACCCGCGCAAGGCGGCGCAGTGCGAAACATGCACCACCTAGTTTAGTGCACAGCTTGTCAACGTGGGTCGCCCAGGTCAGTTTCCGATCAATACCAAATCCTAAGAAGATGGTAGCTTCCTTTTGCTCTACGTAAATGCCATCAGCTTGCACATTGAGTGACCTCGGCGGGCGGCCCCCGCTTAACAAGACCTTCTAATGCAAATATATGCATTTGCCTCAGTACGAACGGTAAATAGTTTTTCTAAGTTCTCACTTTACACAAGTTATCCCAGAGCTCCCGAGGATGCGTTGTGTTGAGAGCGAGGGAATTTGTCCCTTCAGCTCTCAACACAGCGAATCCTCAAATATATCAAGGGTCGGCAACGCCCATGTTAGTCCTTTGGAGTTGCATGCGTCTATAGGCTGCGGTGTCCGCTTACCATCAGGCGGGCTGTATGCTTGTTTGAAACTGTGGTTGTATAAAAAAAAAAAACAAGTCATTCATTCTATTCTATTTCTCATATAATTCAGAAAACTCGTAAAAGGTATTTTGTAAAAGCCATTTTTGTAACTCTCTGTTAAATGAAAGCTCGTTGTCCAAGTTAACAATTAAATGATTCGAGCTTTATGCCGAGAGCTCCGTTGTTTCAAACCGTCGGTAATCATAAGTTACGCCCTTTAAAATATGTTTGTTTGGGAAGTAAGACAGTTCTCGAAAAGATGATAGCTGCCATATTTAACGTTTACCGGTCTGTTAAGTCGTAGAAATAAAAACATTATTATGACTCAAGGATTTTCAGAGTTCCCGTGGCATCATGTTTAACTCATTTTAAGAAGATTCTGGTATAAAAGTGAAATATTCATATCATAAATTGACTGATGTGATTAGCCAAATTCTTTTTATTTTTGGAAAATTGCCCTAAGATTTAATGAACTCAACGTTAGGTAGATCTACGTAAATGTCGTTTTCGTATAGGACAGTGACAGTTGAGTTGCTTAACGTTCATACGAAAAGTTACGCAATCTCCCATCAGCTTAAAAAACAATTTTTCACCCGAGACAGTTCGACGTGTGTTACTAAATTTTATTTGCAGTTGTTAATTAATATTGGTAAGAAACTAAAGTAGGTAGGTAAAGCCCCTCTTGCTGATAGTTATTTTTAATTTTAAATATCTGGTCGTCGAATTCCAACAGTTTTAAGTTCTAAATATACAGGAGATCTTATATATGTTTTTTACCCATAAAGGTAGAATCAGACGGTTCACTTGAATGAATGTTCATTCGAGTGAATGCTTCATTTTTCTTTCATGTTTTGTTTCACTTTTCGTTAAGACGTGTCACTTTGAGTGAAAGATGCAAAATGCAAGAAGAAAATTAAAGAAAAGTCAACCGTCTGATTCTACCTAAGTACCCATAAGTAAAAATATCAGTCTTGTTTTTGTACCTAAAGTGGAATTTCGTTAAGGTTTTAAAATATTGATTTCTCAAACATGCTCGGAAATGTACGCGAAACGAAGACGTGAAGTTTCTTGTTTATGGCTCCCTACATTACTTCTTGGCCTTACGCCAAGAAGTAATGTATGAAAACCCTAAGTAAAACCATTATTGTCCGCTACTCTAACTTTTTAAATTTGCTTACTAATATTAAACTGACAAAGGAAAATTTACATACTGCCAACCACCACTAGACACTGTAAGCATACTTGCTTCATAAAAAAAATAAAAATAATCTATGGTATTATACTTTAGGTGCGGTTAAACATGGTGCTCGAACGGCTTGTTCAAATGGCATGTTTAAAAAATAAAAAAGGCGCAAATTACCTATTATTTAATTGATTACCTAGTATTTATTTTAATTTTAATATTTCCTCACATCGTTTGAGAAAAGTACTATACAATCCTCGGCCGGAACAGGGATTGCTGGACTCGTTGTATTCGGCCTCGTCTACGACTCGGCCGTCTACCCCAATCTCGTCCGGCAATCCCTTACTTCACGGTCTCTGCAGTAATCTACTATTGTTTGCCAAAAGTTGAAACAGATGCGTGGAGAAAAAGCGATAGCATCATCATTAACTTAAGAGTTATCCTCTTGTCGGTGGAGTATTTTCCATCTCTCTCTGTCGTACGCCAGCCTTTGATTTGCTGATACGACACGACACCAGCTTTTTCCTTTATTTGGTCCATATAACTGCGTCGTGGTCTTCTCCTGCCTCTCCTTCCTTCTATCTTTCCACATGATTGGTCATTTGATACGGCACGACAACTTCTTTAAAACCATAATGGAAGGAAAAAGCGATAGATAAGTGATAAATTCGAATTGGCTCCGTCTCAAAGTTGATTTTGGCTGGGATTCAATCCGCCGGCCATTGTTTATATCACGGAGTGTTTGTAGCTACAAATCAGCATTATATCTCCGACAGCATGTCGAAGATATAACGCGGCCGTTCTATTGCTAGATGTTTTGACCCTCTTGCCACTTCGACTAAACTTTCTCGCACACGTTGGACTATAACGCTGGCCATCTTTATGAAGACTAGACTCTTTATATTTTTGAATCAAGTAGAGTATGTCAGCGCTCTCTCTGTCAATCAGCTTTTGTACTGAACAGTCATACAATGTTTTTAGCATAATATATTTCAATATTTACATTATTTCCACTGCGCCCTTTACACTTCCTTCTTTAAACTCTAATAGGTTATGTGCCTTATCACTGCAATGTGAATATTGTGTGAAAATAATATTATTTTGTTCAAAATATGGATGAGTATTCTAACTAGGCAGTTAAGACTATCGTTCGGACATAGTCGCACGCTCGGCGTTTTGGCATTGTCGGTGTAAAACACGAAAACCTCTATTAGACGAAAGAGCACGACTATGAGCTAGAGCGAGATGGCATGATTTGAGTTTTTCTTTCTCCTGGCTTTTATACCATTTTATTGGGGGCCCTCCTAGTACATTTGCGCAACAAAGTACGGTTGTAGGTTGTCTCCAGTGCTGCAATGACAGTTTTCAGGCCGCTTTTAACGGTCTTTGTCCAGAGGGGTAATCACGTAACGCTTCGAACGCGCGTTAGGACAATTTAACTGCCATGCCTGGGTTCCGTACCTCAAAAGGAAAACCACTTTGCCGTCCGTCTGTCTGTCAGTCAAGACCCTTTATCTCGAGAACTCCTGGAGGTATCGAGTTGAAATTAGAACCATGTCAGGTCAAAATCAAACTTCTAGTTTAACGTCCGTTTACGCCGTAAAAAACGGATATTTCGACACTCGAGGGAATCAAAATTTATAGAGTACTTTCCTTTGACCTAGAATTATGAAATCTGGCAAATAATAAATGTCGTGTTATACTACAAGTACCTACAGTGAAATATCTGAAAAGTATACATTTGTAATTTCGAATTGAACCCTCGGTGGGCGAGACCGACTCACACTTGAAGTGACATTTAGATCTACCTGATCGACCTGGAAGTGTTTTCGTTTCAGAAGAGGTGGTCATTGGTTAACATGGAGAGGACAAGTCATGTGGTCATCCTCGCGTCTAATGACATGTCCATACCATCGCAAACGGGCTTCTCACATTTTGTCATTGATACAAGCAACCTTGAAAGTACCGCGAACGCATTCATTCCTTACTCTACCCAAACGTCTCGTGAGTCCCCTGAAAATCCGTTTTGTAAGATTGAGGACTGGCTAATTAGTTTCTAGCCACTCGCTTGATGTTGGTGACCCGAGGATACGAACCCCAAATAGCCCGTTGTAGCTGTGGCTACCAAACAAATTGATAAGCGGCTAATGAGTTCAAAACACTGGTGACAAATATTACATTAGTTTCAATCGTACGTTTATTAACGGTACTTACGAAGGTTTTAACGTAATCCGCAATGCTATTTGGCACACATTATTTGCTGTAATTAAATCACGCGTCTACGTAAAAAATCTGATTTAGGTATGTACACAATTACAAATAACCGAAAGACCCACACCGAGTGGAAGGTAAACCGTTCTCATATTCGAAGCAGCAGCGGTCCCATATTCAATCCATTCGCCGATGACGAGCGAGAGGCCATTAGATTATGCAAGTTTCTAGTACGAGAATCGGCCAAATTATAATTGTATGCAATTATTGTGTTTCAATAATTGTATTCAAGAATTGCACGAAAGAGTTTACACACTGGCAATATTCACAAAGTTGAATACAATTATTGAATACAACCATTTGACAGGAAATAATTGCTACCCTCTTTTGTTTACATTTGTGCAATTATTGCAAGGAAAGAATTGCATTCAAGTATTGACTGACAAGTTTAAACCTTTTTGCTGTCTAATATATTACGTACTTATTGCTGCAATTATTGTACGCATTTGCAGTCGTAGATTTGCATTCAATATTGAACGTTCGGTGTGAGTGAAAAAATGAGTAAAGTGTCGAAATTTGGGTCTTCCGATGTGATCAAAATCGAAATATACAGAATCCATGAATGTTTGTGGAATATTTACTGAACATATTAATTATAAAAATCGAGATGCCCGGGAATCTGCACTGCAAACGTTTTCCGTAGAAATTGGGATGGAAGGATTTGGTCCCAAGAAAATTAGTAACAAAATCAAGATCTTAAGAACGCATAAGCAAGCTGCAAAAAAGAAGGTTAAAAAATCTATGGGTACTGGATCTGGATAAAATAAAGTTCATTTAAATAACGCTTTTTGTTTATTTATGTCTCATCTTACCTGTATAAACTCTTCTAATGTCGAATAAATGTAATTTCTAGCTTGACGTGAGCCGGAATAGCATTTCGCAGCACTGTATTCTGTTTTTGGATCGAAGAACTGATTTTTTCGAGCAAATAAGATAACTGAGCTTTGCTCACACGAAACATGTTCTTAAATTAGGCTTCATCCTCGTTTCGTAGCTCCAGGCATAAAATGGTAGAAGCACCAAGTATTTCTCTACGTCCTATCCATTTCTCAACCCAACATCTCTTCTTGCGACGTTTTATTATTAGTTCCTTTTGTAAAACCGTCGTTAAAACTGCAGCAACGATGAGCACACTTTCACACACGGAATCCATCTTTTGAATGATAAAGTGGGGAGGCAATTCTTGCATTCAATTGCCTCAAGCCTCAGTTTACACCTATTACAGAATTGAATTCAAATTGCTTTCAATATACAAGAATATCACGTTAGGTTTAGACTGAGCCATTTTTTATTGTTTCAATTTTATTGTATGGAATGTGCAAGAAAGTTGTATAATGTAAATGGGCCTTAGATTCACGCAATATTCTCTAAGGCCGCGGACTGGACGCCAGCGGGCAGCCCAACTTTTCAAAGTCTCTTATTGTGTGTGTGTGGTTTATAAAGCTTTCAGATTATATAGTCTAAATTCACTCAATGGTTCAACGTATATGCAAACAATTTTTCCACCAAATGTTTATAAGTTATAACTTACAAAGTTAGGTGCCTTAGTTAACGGTACTGGTTTTGATATAATACAAAATGCTTACTTACTACGCTGGCTCGATGACCCAAAGAGGATTTTGGCCTCTGACACAAGAGAACGCTACTCTTCTGTATTCTGCGCGACCTCACGCCAAGAGGGTGGTCAGACCTCGTATCATGGTCGGCCTTATCACGCGATAGTGACAAGATAGAGCGTCCGTCTCGTTCCATCGAACGGTGTCAGCCAGTGACGGACGCTCTATCTTGTCACTTATCGCATGATAAGGCCGACCATGATACGGGGCTCTGGCCCCGTATCATGGCGAAGCAGTAGGCAGCAGCGGCGAGGCACGGGATGGTGGCGTTTAGATCTGTCTAAAAATATATTTTCTCAAAAATGGCCCGCAAAATGAACATAACTCGCTGCATATTGGAAGGTATGGTTTAAGGTCAAATCTAAGTTAAAAAATAAAAAACATTGCAGGCCGCCTGGAATGTTAGGTATATAAAAATTCCTTTATTTGTCGAGTACCAATTTTTTTTTAGTAGAAACTGGCATATAAAAGACGGCACAGCTCGTATTCAGCCAATTCAACTCGTATTTTTCTGTTGCAAACACGACGTTTTTGTATGTGTCTCAAATAGTTTGCGTTTTTTTGGTGGAAAAATACCTACACTTGCGATTCTGTTTAAAAAAAAACGGTGGGAAGTCGTAAATATTTTCACGTTGTGCAACGATATTTAAAGTTTATATAAATTAAGTATTTTTTATTCCCCCATTTTTGAGAAAAGCACTATATTAGCCTCAGCCGGAATGGCAATTGCAAGCTTCGTATTATAATTAAACGGACTCGCAAGCTCGTCCGTTTAAACAAATACTCAGCCTGCAATTGCCTCCTTTTCGGCCACGTCATAAATGTACTATTATTTATTTAATCTTAACTGCACAAATAAAAATAAGTACAGTTGGCGGAACGATGGTAGGTGGACCAAAAAGGTGTCAGATTGGTGGCCACTTGTAGGTAAAAGGAGCGTCGGCTGTCCATCAGCTCGACGGTTGGACGATATTAGGAAGATCGCGGGACACTTCTGGATAAGATTCGCTCAGGATAGGGACGGGTGGCGTACTCAGCAGTGGGCGATAACGGGCTGAAAATGATGTTGATGACAGTTGGCGGACTTGCCTTCAGGCATTCTCTACTAGTCAATCATTGGGCTAAACAGAAACTTTAGTGGTGCAGGATCCTACTATACGCTGAGACTTAAAAGAAAACACAAATCAATTACTTAACGAAATGAATAATGAAGGATGCTTCTTGAGGTAGCGATAAATCAAACTATAAACTTTCACGTAACAAGCACACGTTATTTATTTACACAAATTAACCGCCATAAAATATACAATACATTCCGGCAAAATCCTGACAATCCGCTGTCATTCTCTATCGGTAGCCAATGCGATCAGCGGCTAAAATCTATAGAGGTTTCAAACCGCTGTCGCCACAAATATATTAGCGTACAAAATAGACATAAGTAGGTACATACATAAATACATACTATTATTATTAGCGGCGTAATCATTAACAGGACCTATTTATAGGAGGTAAAGTTAGGAAAGTAATTTCTACATTTTGTCCATATGCAAACAAAAACTTTGTATGAAATCCACAAAACGCTTCCCCTCATGAATCACCATCAAACATCGACACGACTTCAAACTGAATCTGCATATTATGGAAATGTGTATCTTAGTTGAGTGAAGACGCACCCAGAGGGTTGATTTGAGACGGCATAATAATGATGTCTCGGTATGCAATTATCATAGCCAGTATTTACTAAATAAATATATGGTCAGTTCGGGTCTGTGCGTCAGGGGGGGAAAGTGCGCCACATTCATCATTCAGTCATTTAAAGCAATATAAATTCGCTGAAATCCATGGAATAAACTTGTTTTAGTTTGTTGCATGAATGTTAAGATGTCGCTATTTGTGAAATATCTGTATATCTCGATATTTATTTATTTATCGGTGCGGGTGCTTAGGCACATTCCTAAGGGGGCGAGGAACCTGGCAGCGGAAAAGTTGCGTACCATTATAAATACGTGTATACAAACCAATGATACTGCGGATTGGTATGCTCTTCTTACATTTGCATATTCGGCCCTAAAAGCACCGGAAGTGCAGGGTCAGGGTAATCTGACCACTAAGGTAAAATCCAACATAGTCGCGGCTGGTTTTTGGTCCGGTCTAGTTGAATGGGGTAGTGTCGGGGAGGCCTCCCCCAGGACGCCCTCTGTCTTGAAGACAATTGAGTCCAAAGTATATGAGGGCGATGTAAGGGGGGCCGTTCGCGTGCTGATGTCAGAGGACTCAATGGCACCTCCGGGCCCTGAAACGCTTGCTTCTTTGCGGACGAAGCACCCGCCCCCGTCCCGTACGTTAACTTTCCCTCAGGAGCCGGATCGGTCCTTCCAAACCTTGACGGTAAGTTTGGGGGACGTGGTCCGAGCACTGGGGTCGTTCCATAGTGGGTCAGCCGCGGGTCTTGACGGAATTCGTCCTGCTCATTTGAAAGAGTTGACCTCGAGTTCTGCTGGTGACAATGGGCAGAGGCTGCTCGAGTCCCTAGTCAAATTATGTAATTTCTTACTCAGTGGGCAAACCCCGAAATTTGCCCATATTTATACGGAGCGTCTCTGTGCGCTTTAACGAAAAAGGAGGGGGGCGTACGGCCAATTGCGGTGGGTAGCACTTTTCGCCGTTTGGTGGCCAAGCTGGGGTGTCATGAGGTTAAGGAGCGGTTGGCTGGGTATCTTCAGCCGCATCAGTTGGGGTTTGGCACACAAAGGGGGTGTGAGGCCGCTATTCATGCCACACGCACTTTTGTCATGGAGCCCGGGAATGCAGACTGCGTCGTTTTGAAATTAGATTTGAAGAACGCGTTTAATACTGTGGAGAGGGATGTTCTGTTGGGCGAAGTGGAGAAACATGTTCCTACCTTGTACCCTTTTTTGCACCAGGTTTATCATTCTCCGTCTAACCTCATTTACGAGGATTCCCTAATTATTTCTCAGGTTGGTGCGCAGCAGGGGGATCCACTGGGGCCGCTTATTTTCAGTCTTGCCATTCATGGGGCGGTGTCGTCTCTGAAATCTCCCCTTAATATATGGTATTTAGATGACGGCACCTTAGGGGGAGAGCCTGAAGTCGTAAAGCAGGACTTGGCTTTTCTTATCCCCCGCCTTGGGGAGATGGGACTGGAGGTGAATGCGGGGAAATGTGAAGTTTACTGCTGCGGACCTGCCTCTTCTTCTTCCTTGTCTTCTTTAAGGTCTTTGCTTCCTGGACTCAAGGAGCTTTCACACGAAACGTTTACCCTTTTGGGTTCCCCGATATTCGAAGAGGCCATTTCTAGCGCAATAGAGTCCAGGAAGCGTCTCCTTTTGCTCGCCCAAGAACGCTTAAAATATATTAATGCCCATGTTGCCCTGACTCTACTTCGCATGTGTTTCGCGGTTCCCAAGATCACATATCTTTTGAGAACCACTCCAACGTGGTTGTGTCCGGGTGACGTGTCGTCATTTGACGTCGCATTGAGGGATACGACGGAGACTATCTTGAATGTGTCTCTGTCGGATGGGCAATGGATCCAGGCGTCGTTGCCGATACGTCACGGTGGCCTCGGTTTGCGGTGTGCGGGGGACGTGGGCTTGCCAGCCTTCCTAGCGTCGGCGCACGGAGTTGGTAGTCTGGTCTCTAAAATTTTAAATTCTAATGGAGACAGGGCTACCATTCCGTTTGTGGAAGATGCTATGGCAAGGTGGACGGCTCATTACCCAACTGCATCGCTGCCCGAGGCTCCGCATGTACAGCGGTTGTGGGACGATGTGGGGGCCAGGGACGCGCTTGCACGGCTTATGGGTGTAGCCACGGGGGTGGATTTGGCCAGGCTAAAGTCAGTGTCAAGAGTCGAGGCGGGAGCGTGGTTGCAGGCTTTGCCTGCTCCTTATTTGGGAACACTCCTGGACAACGACTCTTTGCGGGTAGCAGTGGCACTCCGCCTGGGCTGCGATGTTTGTGTGCCTCATGAATGCATCTGCGGCTCCATGGTGGAGGCGAGTGGCCATCACGCGTTGAGTTGCGGTCGTTGTTCGGGAAGATTTCCGCGTCACCACGCTCTCAACGACATCGTTAGGAGGGCTTTAATATCTGCCAACATCCCCTGTGTTCTGGAGCCTCCGGGCCTCTGCCGCGCCGATGGCAAGAGGCCAGATGGCTTAACTTTGGTGCCGTGGCAGAAGGGAAAGTGTCTCCTGTGGGACGCCACGTGCGTCAGTACTTTTGCCGCCTCGCATCTCAGCCGAACGGTGCGAACAGCTGGTGCTGCTGCAGATTTTGCAGCGGCCAGGAAGTGTGTTAAATATGCGGCCCTGGGCGGTAATTATTATTTTGTACCCCTTGCGTTTGAGACTACTGGGTGCTGGGGGTCGGAGGCTATTGCTTTCGTTAGGGAGGTGGGACGACGAATTACGGAGAGGGGGTCTGACGCTCGCGCGGGTTCGTACCTGGTGCAAAGGTTGTCCATCGCCATTCAACGTGGTAATGCGGCCAGTGTGATGGGTACCTTTGCGCCAGGGACAACTCGTGGGGGACTTTTTGACTAGGCTTAAGCTAGTAGCTTAAGTTATTATTGTTTTATTTGTTATTGTGTTTTATGTGGATTAAATTTATTTATTTTATTTTTGTTTATATATATGTTTGATGAAAGGCGCAGTTATCCCGGGGGCGCACTTGCCCCATCTGACTTTATATAATTATGTTTATTCTTCAGGCGAAGGAGCTAGATGTAAAATTATAGTTATGTATAGATTTTACAAAAATAAAGATTACCTATATATTAATATGTTATTTCAGTAAGCGACTTGCCATACAATTAAATAAATATCGTCACACAAATAAGATTAGTTGTGTGACAAAAGGGACGAACTCGGCATGTGCTGTGACAGTCATTGCGGCTGCACAACACTGGTTTTATGTTCGTCCCCTTTACACTCAATACCACATTGACTGCTCAGTGCGGGTAGAGGTAAGGTATATGACTTATAAAATGTGTCTCATCCCCCGAAAGTCGCCACTGATCTCAGTCTCTCAAAATGAAAATAACAGTGACATGAAACAGGGGAAATTATGGAGATACCTACGTCAGATTTGGCAATAATAGTACCTACTAATTTATAGCATAGACTTGGTTTTTGAAAATCCATTCAATTTAATTACAGAGGGAACTTTTCTTCATGCCTCTGTCATTATGATTTTACATACATACTTACCTACATACAGACATTCACGCCTTTATCCCTAAAACTTGTGTTCCAGTACCAATTTTAGCATAAATTTCGGTATAAAAGATCGACAAAATGTAATATCGCAGTGACAGGTTGCTAGCCCATCGCCCACAACACACTTCAACCCTGCTCCCTTAGTCGACTCTTACGACACCCACAGGAAGAAAGGGGGTGGTACTATTCTAACCCAACACCACACGAGGTATTATTATGATTTTGAAAGACAAATACTTATATAAAAGGTTTAATAGTATTTGGACACAAACGTAACTAACCAGATTTGCATTTGGCCAGTATTGCGATTAGACAGCTCTCATGTGGACAGAAATGCACTTCACCCGTAACGCACCTGAACACAAACGCAATTATCCAAATTCGTATTAAGCCATAATCGCGGTAGGACCACTCTCATGTCGACAGAAACGCACTTAACCCGAAACGTACCTGTACAGAAACGTAATTATCCAAATTCACATTTGGCCATAATATCGATTGTCCACACTCACATCGTCAGAAACGCACTTTGCCTGCAATGCACTTGTACTGAAACGTGAAACGACAGACTTTCAATTGACCATAGTCGCGAAAAACTAGCACTTATGTTGACATAAACGCAATAACATCTGTCGCAGTTGTTCAGAAACGCAAATTGCCTTGAAAATTGAGCACAACCTAAATAAATATTGCATTTCATCGATTAATTATTTGCACTCATTTCACACGAAAAATATTTTTCCAAACAGTTGCTCAAAGATTGCTACTTTACGTAGAGGAGCTCAAACTTGGTATGTTTTGAAAATGATTTTAATTTTAATTTAAAACTGAAATATAATGATGTGATATATTTTTAGAATCGGCTTAGTAAGAGCCCTTTCATTAGATACCACACACGATCAAAGTATCAGTGAAGTCTAACTGTGTCGGTACTAGAAGGCGCGGACTCAGTGAACTTGCACAATAGTGAACTTTGCCTTGTGTAAATCGCAAAATAAAGCTACTGTCGTGTTGATAAGGTGTTTAACTCTATTCCGTACCCCCACGCTCGTAACTTACGCGTTGTTTATTAATAAAATATACATTTTACACGTCATATAATAAATAAAGTTATATTAATTAATTTATTATTTATTTAATGTCTATACGGGTTATCGTTTTATGACTGGTCTGTCATTTAGTGCGGAAGACAAGAAATCGTTCAGCGAGTAGAAGGCAGTGGAGTATTGTAGTAATATGTAATATTGTGGGTAACTGGGAAATAGAGATGTACCGACAATGAGGATAATAAATCAGTCTTCATCCTACGTAACTTGTTTCATTACATGGTGACAGCGGTGCTTTAAAAATATTAATTAAAGGTGGAATAATTAAGTTTTTAGTGGTTTTCTGGATTGTCCGAGGCTTGTAACGCTTCTACGAATATGGAGCATGCTCGACCGCCAACAGAGTTGATTTTAGAAGGGAGCCCGGCTAGTCGCGCAGACGCGTGGCGAAAGTGGTACAGGCAATTCGATATATTTTTAAAAGCATCGGGAGTACAAAAAGAGGCATCGGATGTAAAAGCAAGTTTGTTGATCAATCTAATCGGTCCAGAAGGATACGATATTTACTCAACGTTCAAGTTTGGAAAAGAGGAGGAGCGCGATGACTTTAAGCAACTTGTCAATAAGTTTAACTGCCATTTTGACACGAAACAAAACACGACTATGGCACGTTTTAAATTCTTTACGAGAAACCAAGAAAAGGGCGAGACGATTGATAATTACGTCACCGCCTTACGCCTCCTATCGCAACACTGTCAATTTGAACTTTTGGAAGACGGGTTAATAAAGGATCGTTTAGTTTGTGGTATTATCGAAGGCTCCGTACGCGATAGAATGCTCAGAACGGACGACTTAACTCTCGAAAAAGCGGTGAAGATTTGCCAAGCTAATGAAATGTCAACTGAAGAGACACACCAAATTGAAAAGGGGAAAGTGGCTAGTGGAGATGATGCAAGTTCATCGACGGCAGCCGGCGTCAATATGGTAATCGGCGCACACTCGACGTGGAATCGTCGCGGCGGGGGCAGGAGCGCCCGCGGCCGGGCAAGCGGCGTCGGCGTCGGCGACGGCGCGCAGCGGCGTGGTCGGCCGCGCGACGACACCGTGTTGGCATGTTGTTCGGCCTGCGGTTACGGGAATTGTGATAACGGTTCAAGATGTCCAGCGAGGTTTTCAAACTGTTTATTGTGCAAAAGAAAAGGTCATTTTAAGAAAATGTGTCCGTTCAAGAACAATAAGGTGTACGAGTTATGTGAGGATAATCAGGACTATGACGACCTTTTTTATGTGGAAACACTGGACGATCGCGCACAGGACGAACAGCGCAGTAAGTGGTACGAGTCATTGGTGTTAGCTGATAACGGGACAATGATTAAGTTTAAGCTTGACACGGGGTCGGATTTAAATGTAATTTCTATGAAACTGTTTACGAGTTTAGGTTTTAATAAATGGAACTTGCAGCCTAGCCACATTAAAGCGCAATCATTTTGTGGAAATTATATACCTATTGCTGGGTCGTGTATATTGTCATGGGTATATAAAAACAATGTGTATCCAATTTTTATTATAACATCAAATAAATGCCAGAGCGTACTAGGCAAATATGCGTGTGAAGAATTAGGAATAATTAAACGCATTCTATCACTAACAGTTAATGATTATGAGGACTTATTTAGTGGCCTAGGAAAGTTGCCGGGAAAATATAGTATAAGGATAGAAAAAGACGCGAGCCCTACCGTGTGTCCCGTTAGGAAAATACCAATCGGTGTCCGAGATAAGCTGATAAGCTCATTAAATCGTATGGAGGAGCTCGGGGTTATTAGAAAAGTATCTCATCCAACGCCGTGGGTGAATTCTATTGTTATCGCTGCTAAAAAAGATGGGGATATAAGGGTATGTCTGGATCCGCGACCTCTAAATCGAGTTATTAGGCGAGCTCATTATCCTTTGCCAACTTTAACGGATATAGCCACTAAATTGCAAGGCGCTAGGTATTTTAGTATACTAGATGCGCGGTCCGGGTTTTGGATGATCGAAATTGATGACGAGAGTGCTGACCTGTGTACATTTGGGACACCCTTCGGCCGGTACCAGTTTTTAAGACTCCCTTATGGCATTAACTGTGCTTCAGAGGTCTTTCATGCGCGAGTTCGCCAGCTGCTGGAAGACCTGGAGGGAGTAGATTCCTTCGTGGATGATATTATAGTTTGGGGGTCCACTCTCAAGGAGCACGATTCTCGCCTCAAGTGTTTACTAGACAGAGCGCGGGAAGTAGGTATCCGATTTAATCGTGAAAAATGTGAATTTTGTGTTGAACAGGTTACATACTTGGGACACAGTTTCAGCGGTCGCGGGATGCAGATCGATGAGCGCAAGTTGAAAGCAATACTGGAAATGCCAACACCCAATGACAGAGCTTCTTTGGAAAGATTCTTGGGGATGGTAAACTATGTATCAAAGTTTATCCCTCACTACTCGGAGACGGTGGCTCCTCTGAGGTGCTTGTTAAAGAAAGGTGCGGAGTGGTCATGGGACAGCGGCCACGACGCGGTGGTGCGCGCACTGCGCGAGGCGCTGTGCGTGGCGCCAGTCCTGGCGCTGTACGCGCCACGAGACCCGGTGCTGCTGACCGTAGATGCCAGCGCGCACGCTCTAGGCGCGGTCATGCTGCAGGGCGGGCGACCCGTTGAGTTTGCCTCAGTCACCCTCACGGATACACAAAAAAGGTACGCTCAAATCGAAAAAGAGATGCTGGCGATCGTGTTTGCACTCGAGCGTTTTCACCAGTATATCTTCGGTCGAGGAGGCGTAACGGTGGAGACAGATCACAAACCGTTAGAGGCTTTGTGCAGGAAGCCGCTGGATGCGGTGCCGGCCCGGCTGCAGCGGATGATGCTTCGAGCGCAGGCGTACGATTTTGAAGTTATATACAAACCGGGTAAATATATGTATTTAGCGGACGCCCTGTCCAGGGCTGCCTTACCAGAATTGATGCAGGATAAGGTTTCGGCCGAGCTCAATGTACAGTCATGTTTTGTAATTGAGCACACCCAGTTTAGTGTTGACAGGCTTAGAGCGATAAGAGAAGCCACCTCGAAAGATGACGAGTGTCAAACACTAATTAAATATATTTTAAATGGTTGGCCGAAAAGTAAACATGAATCGGAATTAACGGTGCATTCCCACTGGGCGCACAGAGAGGCGTTCGAGTATATAGACGGTGTAATATTTAAAGATAATTTGGTGTTCGTGCCGACGCAGCTGCGTAGCGAAATGGTGCGCCTCGTGCACGAGGGCCACCTGGGCATCGAGCGCTGCAAGCGGCGCGCGCGCGACGTCATGTTCTGGTGCGGCATGTCGCGCGACGTGGAGCATGCCGTGCGCCGCTGCCGCGCCTGCGCAGAGCACGCCGCGCGCCCGCCACGTGAGCCCATGATACCTCACTCGGTACCCCGCTTACCGTGGCTGAAAGTCGCTACGGATATATGTGAGTGTAATAAAAAATACTTCCTAGTAATTGTTGATTATTTTTCAAATTTTATTGAAGTCTGTCAATTACCAAATATAGGTTCGCGTGCGGTTATTGAAGCCATGAAGGATCAGTTTGCCAGACACGGCATTCCATGGGAAGTCGTGAGCGATAATGGGCCAGCATATGCTTCTAAAGATTTTGCAGACTTCAGCAAGAAATGGCGGTTTATTCATACCACGAGCTCGCCTCACTACCCACAGTCAAACGGATTGAGCGAAAGAGCTGTGAGAACGATAAAAAATATATATAAAAAATCGGTGATGACGGGATCGGACTTTTATTTAGGTTTACTTAATTTAAGAGTTACACCGCGTGACGGTATTAGTTCGCCGTCACAGTTGTTGATGGGCCGGAGGTTGAACACGCTTCTACCGGCGCATGAAGACAAATTACTACCCGAACGAGGTAATGATAATGATTACACCAATATTATGCGCAATAGATATCGTAATAAAATGTATTATGAATATTATGATGTACAAACGCGGCCGGCGCGTGAATTGCGGCCCGGCGACAATGTAATGATCGCGGATGACACCGGAAGACGGCATATATTATGGTAGTGCAGTCTAAAGCTAGTCAACCGCGTTCATATCTGCTTGCTGATCAACGCGGTAAGATTTACAGGCGCAACAGGCGCCATCTGATTAGTATGCCCGAACACAGCACCACGGCACCGTCTACTTCTTCAAGCGAGAAGCAGGCGAGTAGTCAGCGTGCTGCTGACGGCGCGGATGTCGGCGACGCCGGCGAGACCTCGCGCGTGTCTCCGCCCGGAGACGCGTCGCGCCAGCCACCACCGCAGGAGCGTATTCTCGATCGTGTCTGTAGGGAAGCCGCACGTAGGGCTCGCGAGCGTATAGAGTCCTTATATAATTAATTAAATTAATATATATACAAATGTATTTATATGCTTATATATATGTATATGTGTACATAAACATATCAATAGACGTAAGTCACTTAAGTGCACAACAAAGTATTACATTTATTTTGTTTGTTAGTAATAAATAATATCACCGTAAGATATTAAGTTTTGGGTGCATTCATATTTTGAGAGATATATACTCTTTGATCTTGTTTATAATATAATAGATAAGGCGGTGATGGGAGTGTAACATAATTAATAAACATAGATCTTAAGTCCAGCTATTAAGAGTCAGACTCAATAGACACTGTTTAAGTTTAATTTACTGAAACGTTTCATTTTTATTATTATAAGGGAAGGATGTAGTAATATGTAATATTGTGGGTATCTGGGAAATAGAGATGTACCGACAATGAGGATAATAAATCAGTCTTCATCCTACGTAACTTGTTTCATTACAGAGTATAAGTAGGTTTTAAGTTTCGATGAAAACGAGCTGTTGCTTTCATCGGTTTTTATGTCGTCTGTGATTTATTTAGAGATCTTAAGGCCGATCCAGTGAAGGCACGTCCTCGACTTCGCCGGGCGTATACGTGGTGGTCGGAGCTCACACTGTCTGAAATGATACTTTGGCACGTCTGTTGTTTTATAGTACTGACCTATGTTGTTCCTTACCCGTTTTGCTACGTCTAGGATGTAAAGGCAAGGTAGTGCCTCTGTTTTTTATGAACAGGGTCAGTACTGTTCGACGACAAAGATATAATACCCATTTTTTCCTTATTTCAATGAAATACAGTGAAAGTCTGCAATGAAATACATTTTTGACGTCGACTGTACCAACGTAATCCTGCACGACATTCCGTTCAGAAAACTAATCCACGAATGGCAAGTCCAAACTATTGGCACAGTCGGCTAGGATAATGGAAAATCCCGATAAATGGCACCGTCAGCCGCACTCGTGACGCAGATCGCTCACCCTTTCCGTTCATAAGACGTTCCATATCAACCGTGTGCTAGCTAGTAAAACATGATCTGGAGATTCGTTACAACGATGCGTGGTCAGAGATCAGACAATACTGGCTGTGAATAGCTGCACGAGATCAGATTCAGTACGTAATCTGGGAAATCTGAACCTCATTCCGTGTCTAATATTATATGAGTGCTTTGAGCTTAAACGGATACATTTCTGTTGTATTCGTAGCTATTATGCGATGGGTCTGTTTGTTCAGACAGACTCAAAGCAACAAAGTTAATAGTGTTGGTGGTGCAGTAAACATGGCTTTCTAGATTGGTTTTCGATATTTAGGAACAACATTATTGTCATATTACGTGTAATTCTGTATCTCATTTGGGTATGTAAATAATTATTCGTGAGGCAAAACAGCAAAATGTGATTCTATCCATGATTCTGAACATCTTTTACTTTGGGACCAACTTTGTGTTATGCAAAAAAAAGACCGGGTTGCACTCCGGGAGTGCCGGCAGAAGTGAAAACTTGAATATTAAAGTTGTGCATTTTTGATATTTTGGAATGTTTAGGGAATAATTTTGCACTAATTGCTTTAATTATCAGTATTAAAAAAAAACCTCCCCCCCCCAATATATTGTATTATGTATAAAAACACAACAACAGATTATAAAGGCATAAAACTAAATAAAAATAACGATAATAACTAGTAAGTATAAATAAGATCAAATATAAAAAAACATACCTTCAGTACCTTATAATTCATATTTAAGACGTTTCACATGCTCACACTAGCTCAGAGTCAGAAACGTAAACCTGTGTCAGTTTAAGTTAGTAAGCCAGTTTTATAAAGTTACAATCTTAATGAGGCGCGTAGACCAGCCCCCCTATTCTGTAACTTATTTTAAGCTCACCTCAACGCTCACCCACAAATATATCTTGACACCGCGATACGTAGTAACTAAGCGTAGGTAGGGGTCTCCTTTCGTGACGGGTGACCGGCAGGGTGAGCCGCATTTAGTGCGTAGCGAATAACAGTCCAGGTATTTTTGACCAGTGTTGTTTGTTTAAGCAAGGCATTCAGCCTACATACTCGTTCGTATGCCGATAACGTGGTGATAGCAGCGAGACCAAATATAGTGTCACGATTGGCAATACAATCGCCTCAAAGGACCGTCATTAATCTGCTACGTATCGAACACAGGCTTTGAGCGGCTGACTGATGGAATCACGTTCGTTCTGTAGAAGCGTTTTGGTAGGTCGCTTTACCGTCCCGTAGCTCCGAATAGTGCAGTCACAAATCGCTATTGACTTGATACAACAGCGTTCAGTCCAATATCGGGTGGGTACTAAAGGCCTTTATATATCCAATAAAAGCTGAAAATGTGTCTCTACGTTGTGTTATCGTTAATACTATTTACATTACTGATGTTTAACTGGACCATATTATTTTCTCCCTTAGCTGACTTCGGAGACTACTTCAGCTTTATTAGTTACTAGCTTCTGCCCGCGACTCCGTCCGCGTGGAACTCGTTTATATCGTAGCTCCATACAAACTTTCACCCCCCACTTCATCCCCTTGGGGGATGATTTCCGGGTTCAAAACTATCCTATGTCCTTCCCCAGGGCTCAAACTATCTTTTTTATTTTTGGGGGCACTCACTGAAAATCAGCGTCACGGCTTCCGTGACAACATGCTGAGTGAGGGTCCTATTTAGCGCATTACATATATTGTATTACCTGTTACCTTTTTCATTTTTTTATTTCTTTTTATGTGCTAAATAAATAAATTCTTATTCTTATTCTTATTCTTATTCTTATACCAAATTTCATCCAAATCGGTTTAGCGGTTTAAGCGTGAAGAGGTAACAGACAGACAGACAGACACACTTTCGCATTTATATTAGTATGGATTAAAATGAAGTCTACGCCGTGGTTTTTCTGATTCAGAAAATTCACTGCTCTCAAATTGAGTTACATAATCACAGCTATTGTCGTCGATATCTAAAAGGTCTAAACCTTGACCTTTCTTAGACCCATATACATCTCACTTTTGATGTTATTAGTCTATTGATTGTATTAGCGATTATTCTTTAAAAAAAGACATTTTCAATTAAGAGGAAAATTCCATATTTGAGACCACTTTATACATTTTACGGAATAAAGGACAGGGTTTTGAAGAAAAAGTGCAAGTTAGAAAACTATCTGGTTGATTATAAATTAAAATTAAACAGTGATAAAACAGTAATTTAATTTACAGTTTTCTAAGAAATGTCAAAATTTAACCTCATAAGAAGAGCTAACGAATTACGGTAAAAGGTAAAAATTGGCCAAGTACTCCAGGCAAAATACGGTTTTGAAAAACATTAATTTATAATAGCGTTTTTTTTGTTGATTTCATTTGAAAATGTTATTCTAAGATGATTTAGTCAAGAATCCGACAAACTTTCCACCCGGAAGTAATTATGTAGATTTAAATGAAGCATGCATTATCTTTTTTGTACGATTTATCTTGAATATTATAGAGCAAATGTAAGTGAACCAAAATAAAGACAAACACATTTATTAATATTTTTACTGACTTTTTAGAAGCCAGTTAACTTATCATTTTTTCGATGTCTGAAATTTTGTCGGATTTTGTTGCTGGGTAACTATTTAATTGATAATATATCCGTTATACTTAAAAAGTAAGCTTTTATAAATTATTTCCAAAATTGTCATTTTTTCCATACAAGTTGTCAGTTCATTGCCTGGACTAAAGTGTGTGTTGGGCCACGCGCAGTGTAGGGTTCCCTAGTTGCCCGGCTGTCTTAGTTAAATACACGTGCGGTGCGGTTGCGTCGGCCGAATTTGTACGAAAATTGGCCATTCTAATTACATATTAAGTTGGTCGACTATTACTCGCTAACTACTTATGCCTACTTGTCGTGATAGTTTTTCTTTTTAATTCATTATAATATGTACCTACTGCCACGATTTTTTTCACATCCAGTAGTTAGGGCAGCCGGCAGGGGGGGGGCGACACATGACTCGAAGAAAAATTAGGCCTTAAAAGCCCAATATTTCGCAAACTAATGACTGATTTGAAAATTAGCTTTAGGAAACCCATAATATTATTGAACGAGCTATCCAACGAAACCCCACACCATGGGTTTAACGAGACAAAAAAATTACATCCCCGCTTTAGGTGTAGGGGTCGACTATTACTCGGTAACTACTTATGCCTACTTGACCGTGATAGTTTTCCTTTTAAATTCATTATATGTACCTACTACTACCACGAATTTTTTCACACCCCTAGTAGTAGCCATTTAGCTGGCAAGAGGGGGGAACACATGACTCGAACAAAAATTAGGGCTTAAAAGCCCAATATCTCACGAACTAATCACTTGTTTGAAATATGGTTTTAAGAAACCCTTAATATGTTTAAACGAGCTATCCAACGATACCCCACACCGTGGGCTTAACGAGAAAAAAATTACATCCCCGCTTGAAGTGTACGATTGTTGAGTGCAGAGCAGACTATACGGGCTTCCAGCTGAGCACTATTACCAGCATAACCAGGAACCGTGGAGCACCATTTCGGTACCCTAAAAAAATTTTTTTCAAGATTTTTTGTACTGTTTTGTCGGCGTGATTGATTTATATCCCTTCAGCTGTGGTCATCCCTCTGTGGGCTTCATATTTTTTCCTGCAGGTTGGTGGAGCCCCCCTCGGAGAGGCGCATTGGCTGTGCTTACTTTCTTAGAAATAAAACCGCCATTCGTGTATTGATCTCGTTTTAATCCATTGAAACGTATAGCCAATGAAGCGAGACAGCTAACAAGCGACAATTTCAATGGCCATTGGAGGAAAATTTTGAATTTGATCGGTAGTCTAAAACTGCCACTGGCGCGTTAACCACGGTCGAGTTTCGCGAGTGAGTTTTAATGGTTTTAGTGCGAATTTTCGTTGCCAGAAGGAGATATCTTGGAGAAATGTAAATAATCCTTCGTTTTCTGTTAAAAAAATATAGTTTTTAGTTGATTAACGATAATAAACTTGTGGCTAACACACCATACCTACTCATGGTCAAAATTTGCTTACAGGTTTTTTAGCGGTTTTCTACTAATTTAGAATTACTAACAGCTATTAATATTACCGCTATTTATCGAAAATTTATTTAAAATGTTGGAAATGGACTAACAATCGCCCGAAAGTAGATAAATAGATCAAAATTGATAACGGTCATAACAGAGCCCTCAGAGGGATGGTAGCCGTCAAGGAACTTCCCTCCGAGGGATACTCACATGAGACCTCGTGACGTCACTTACTCAGCGCACCAGCGCGATTTCATAATATGGATACGCCATGGATTGATTGTCTTGCAACGTTCGTAATTCGTATCTATTAACGGAAAAGTTGGATCTTGTGTTGTGCTCGCGATTTGTTGCTATTGTCTGGCTTTATGTCGGTGAACTAACATTAGATAAATACTTAGTGTTTGTGGATGTACCTAATGTGCTTATCAATATTAATATTAATAAATATTCAGGTGTCTCTTTAGTGCTCGTTCGGACTCTTCCGACTAATCAAGTGAGTGAGTGGCGCTTTCGATTGTAAGCACGAATACGATGGTTCATGTGCTATCATAGTTTCAATAAGTGTTAACTGAGCTGTGTGCTGTGTTATTTAGGTGCTTGTACAATCCACGAAGAACCATCGTAAGTAAGAACTAATTTCTACACAGACGAGAGACCACTCAGAAATCACCACTAATCCTTCATGTTCATCAGGTTGTACCGCTACTACAAACTCATGGTGTGGGTAAGGGTATATCCATACTAAACAAACCATTTTTTTTCGAAATGGTCTTGATTTTCATTGTTTTAATGTTCATATTTTACGTGTTTTTTGTTTAACTGGTATTAATGTTGTAATTTTAATTGAAAGGATATTTAATCAAGATGCTTCCAACCAAATTTGTTTGGTTTAAAGCCCATGGTTGCTGTGATAATTGCAGTCGTTTGGAAGAGGTTATTTTGTGTCAAAGTAGACATACTTTTTTCATTTTACTCTCACACAAAACCTACTGCACCTACAATAAAAAAAGCTTCGGTTACACCTAGTTGATGGCCCAAATGTATTGTTTAGGCATGAATTTGATTACATACAGTATAAAACACTTCAGATATAAACATGTAAATCGAAGCCCACACGAGCAACTTCTGAGTGTAGGCATTATATTGGTAGAATATTTCAAATGGTCTAGTGTAAAAAAATACTCATGAGCCTCCCATTTTATGTTTTTCGAATAAGTATAACACTCATTTCTTCAAATTAAGCCCATTAAATACCCCAAATATCCAATTTATTATATTAAAAATGACCAAAATATGTCGTAAACTTCGGTGACCTGGTGACGAGGTCAGCTAGATAGCCTTAATACGACTTTAATGTAACGATGATATATCGTTGCAGTTAGATAATTTAATATAGATCGAGTTTCGTCCAAAATCCTGGCTGTGATTATGTAAAAAACTAAAGAAAATTTAATTTTACCAAATCACTTCACCCCACAAACCTTGGAGGTGGAGCGTCCCTCAGAGGGTGCCACAGACGTGGGTAAGCGGCCATGTTTTTTCGCCACAGCTGAAGGGATATACCCATGCCGAATTACAGTTTTCTAGTAGTCATGATTACTGAGCTAAGCCGAAGACGGACGGACGGACAGACGGATATGGCGAAACTATAAGGGTTCCTTGTTGACTACGAAACCCTAAAAATGAGCAAATCTAGCATCGGCTTCCCTACAAATATATGGCGCAATACAAGCGGGTGACCTGCGGGCATATATCTAAATTCAGGATAACTGGTGCTTTTGCTAATGGACTTAATTACTTAACAAAAAACCGGCCAAGTGCGAGTCGGACTCGCGAACGAAGGGTTCCATACTATTATCTATAACAACGGCAAAAAAATCATGTCTGTTGTATGAGCCCCACTCCGACTCGCACTTGGCCGGGTATTTAGTATTTGTTCTTATAGCGGCAACAGAAATACATCATCTGTCAAAATTTCAACTGTCTAACTATCACTACAGCCTGGTGACAGACGGACAGACAGACATATAGGTACAGACAGACAGACAAACAGACAGACAGACAGACAGACAGACAGACAGCGGAGTCTTAGTAATAGGGTTCCGTTTTTACCCTTTTGGGTACGGAACGCTAAAAACTATTGATGCCCCTGAAAACTTGGGTAGGGACTCGCACGTGTTTGTATGATGCGTTTTGTGAGCAGACATGAGAACACAAACAATATGATGGAACAGGTAGTTTAGTAGAGATATGCGTGACTCGTATCCTATCCTTATTTATTTATTTATTTATTTATTTATTTAAACTTTATTGCACAAAAGAAAACTTATCGTACAAAAGGCGGACTTAATGCCATATGGCATTCTCTACCAGTCAAATCTTAAGGCAAAGCGGAAAGGAGCTTATGACGCGGTTAAACCGATGATTTGAAGATTTTGAAGTGAACACGCATGAACTAAATAAGGGCGCATGAACTAAAGGGAGTAATCTCTTAAACCGCTTAACCGGTTCCAATCAAAGTGAAAAAAATAAAACAATATCGCCACTAGTGGGATTTAAACCCACGACGACGGGATTTAAGCCTCCCTAAGGCGCAATTAAAAGGTTGAGGGAGGGATTGAAAGATACGTCACCACGAGTATAGCCCACGGGAGCTCAGGTGGCTCAGAGCAATGCACGGAATGCAGAGGTGTGTGTTCAAATCCCACTCGTGGCCGTTAAATTGTAAACAGTGTGAACCTGTTCTAATTCAACTATGATTTAGACGTATCAGCTGCCTGTCTAAAATAGGATAAACCTTACTATATACTATACTATTATAATATTATAAATGCGAAAGTGTGTGTGTTTGTATGTTTGTCCTTCTTTCACGTCGCAACGGAGCGTCGTATTGATCTGATTTTTTGTATGGAGATAGTTTAGAAGCTGGAGAGTGACATAGGCTACTTTTTCCAGCGGGAAAACATCTAATTCCCACGGGAAAATTCAATATAAATTTTCCTCCAAGTTACATTTTCCTTTAACCACGCGGGCGAAGCCGCGGGCATCAGCTAGTAATAAATAATAATCAATTATTTCGTTAGTTCGGATTTTGAATTTTGCTAGCTCACGCTTCTGCTTTGTAATGTTTACTGTTAGTATGGAGTAGTGCTATGTTACTGAAGACTATATAATTTGAGACGGTGGTGCCGTTCAAGAAGTACTTTAGAAGAGCGAAGGGATTGAAACCACGAGTACAGCCCACGGTAGCTCAGTTGGTTCAGAACAATGCACGGAATGCAGAGGCCTTCATATCTCACTCGTGGCGATACATTTTTCACTTTGATCGGAATTTAGAATTTCGTTGCAGACGTTCCTCCGTAGTCAAATTTACGCTTAACCGATTTCAAAATTCTTAAATCATTATGTATACTTCCGGGATGGACATAGGCTATATTTCATCCTGAGGGGTTTGCTGTGCGCTTTGCAATACACGGGCCGCGAGCGAAACGACACGGGCATCTAGTCATACATAACCCTCCTCTCCTTGGGCAGTTGGGTATAAATATAAACACAGTTTTTACTACCGATCATATTCCGCTTGTCCAAGATCTGTGTCCATTTTTTCTTAAAGAAAGAGTGAGATGCAAGGCATATTGGACAAAGATCTTGGACAAGTGGAATATATACCATCCTTAACCATATTGGACTTAACTATTAAGGTACAATCGTTGAAACAAACATTAAATGGAAAGCTGAACAATTAATATTATATCAATTTGTCTTACGTATATGAGTAAAATTGAAGTCCACTGGCATTGCCATTTGCTGAGCTGCATGGCGTTACTTTTCAATCGAGCGTAAGGACAACTCAACTGTTGATCCAATACCTACATAAGATGACATTTAAATCTACCTAACGTACGTACGAAATGTTACGCAAATACCCCTCTGTAACGAAGTAAATTGGAGGTTGGAAGCCTGCATAGCTGCGATAATTAAATTGCCGCTTTGCCTACATATGCTGATGATAGTTATGTAATATACTGAGTTATAATGTGTAATTCTAATTACACATATGTAGCATATGATGTGGAGACAGGTAAACTAATTTGAATCTCATACATTCGATAATTATCGTCTCTATGTGCGATGGCCCGAATATTGTGCAGTATGTTTGATACCTTGAACTTACCTATATATATATGTCATACATACTAACGACATACACACTACTAACATTGACATGTCATACTACTAATATTAATACTTACCTATATATAAGGCAAATGGACGTGAACCCGGAGATTGATATATAGATATATTGGATATTTAAACCCAATATAGATTTGCCGCACGCTTGCGTATACGCTAATAGGCTTATTGCTGGCCATATTAAGCCTACCTTTTGAATAAGCGGGGAGTAATGTACCTACATGGCCTACATGGCAGTGGCAGCGCGTGAGAGTTTTCACTGGACAACCCGGAGTAAAAACGGGCTGTTTTTTGGTGATTGACTAGTTTGGTAATATATAGCAAGAAATGTTAGACAACCCAGTGTGAAACGGTAATCGGCTGCGACGCGAACGCTCATCATCTCATCTGGGGCAGCTCAGATGTCAACAGGAGAGGGGAGAAGGTACTGGATTTCCTGGTAAGCTCTTCTTTACAAGTACTGAATAAAGGCAATGAACCTACCTTCGTCAACGCTAGGCAGGGAGAGGTTATTGATTTAACGTTGGCTACTAATAACACTAGTAACAAAATCAACTCATGGCATGTATCTGATGACATATCCCTTTCGGACCACAGATACATTTGCTTTAGGTACCAAACTAAAATAAAAACAAATACGGTAAGTAAACGGAATCCTAGGAACACGGACTGGTCGGCATTCAGAAGTGATCTAAAAGTGGACCTAGGAGACCCAAAAGGTAAGCTAAACTCTATTATTGACATAGAATTCGAAGCGGACAAAATAGTACAAGCCGTATACACGATTACACGTCCTTCACTAATAACTGCCCGGAGAAGAAAACCCTAGCTAAAAAGTTACCAAGGTGGACCCCAGAGATTGTCAAGCTCAAGAGGGAAACTAGGGCAATATTTAATGACGCAAAGTTTTCTAATGACTTCGGGTATTATGCACAAAAACTCACAGAACTCAGCAAGGCTGTGAGGAAAGCAAAAAGGACAGCGTGGAGGAACCACTGCGATCAGATTGAGTCAATACCGGATGGAATGAGACTAACAAAGGCACTAGCAACCACAAAGTCGGTCCCGCTCACATCCATCAGGGACAATGACGGTAGAATGATCAAAACGGGGCTGGAGACCCTTAAGATAATGTGTAACACGCTCTTCCCAGGCTCAGTAATACACGACAGCGTAACAGACGATGGTGCAATTAGTACGTTGGAACAAAGCACAAGTATAACGAGACACAATTGGGACACGTCTAAAAAGGTAGTAGATCATAAAAAGATAAAGTGGGCACTTTCAACATTTCAACCTTGCAAAGCCCCGGGGCAGATGGAATCTACCCCATTCTACTACAACAAGGCGCTAATGTACTAATCCCGCATCTTAGCAGATTGTACAGGGCGTGCTTGGCCTTCGCACACGTACCGCGTGTGTGGAGGATGGTAAAAGTAACCTATCTACCCAAACCAGGTAAGGCGGATTACAGTGAAGCCAAATCGTATAGGCCGATAAGTTTATCGTCGTTTTTCCTCAAAACACTGGAGAAATTGGTAGATAGACACATAAGGGACGGCCCATTAAGGAGACATCCGCAGCACGAACTGCAATGTGCATACCAGCCAGGGAAGTCAACGGAAACCGCACTTCACCTGGTAACTATGGAATTATGATATTTCGTTTGCCGGGCTCTGCCGGACCCTAAAAGCCCTCTACAAATTTCGTGCACATGCTACGAGACTGAAATTATTGTGTTGAACTATTAACAACTGTTTCTAAACATTTTAGTTTTTTTTTTCAGGTACTTTTTTCCACTGCACGTTTTCAGGATGTTCATTTTCGAACAGTGCCATGTTGCAACCGGTTCGCCAATAGAAAAAAATCGTTATATACTCGAATTAGTTGTACAACAGGTGCCCCACGATGATGTTGAAAGTTTAGATATCGAAGAATTACGTGATCGTATAAAAAATGCTGTTATGGTAATAAGTAGATATTGGAAAAACATTAACAGAATTCGTAGAGATTTGATACAGAAATACAGTGACTGGTTGAATATAATCGAAACCGTAGATTTACCCAAAAATAAATCCGCCGCCGCCGCCGCCACCGCCGTCGCGGCCACTATTTTGAATTGTCTAAACTCGGGTTATAAAATTAATTCTGATAGGTATAGAGATTTTGCTATAGATACGGCTCGGCAGCTTGTTAAGGAATATAATTGGTATAATTTAACAGCTTCTGTGCACAAGGTCCTCATTCACGGAGCTGAAGTGATTGATTATGTTATGGTTCCTATTGGAGAGCTTTCAGAAAAAGCGGCTGAGTCCACAAATAAAAATATGAAGTTGTTCAGGCTCAATAATACCAGGAAAATGTCACGCAAACTAACAAATGAAGATCTTTGAAATCGTCTCTTGTTAAATTCAGATCCCCTGATTACCGGTCTCAGAAAGCTCCCAAAGATAAAAAAAAATCTGCGTTATCGCAATCCGTAATTAGTTTATTGCATGTTTAGTTAATATAAGACCATTTTCACGTATTAGTTTTAGATATACATTTTATTTATTCATGTAAATAATTTTAAGGCATCATCTTTTCACGTGTAGTGTTTCAGCTTTGTAAATAGCATATTATCTTTTGTGTTGTCATGTAAAGTACATATTTATTTTATATATTATTTTATTAAATCGATATTAAATTATTATATTTTGACGAAAAATATTATATAATTTGTTACTAAATATTGAAGTTGGATAAATTTCGCATAATTTTTTGTTATATTCATATATATTTTTTAAAATTATACATTCATGAAACCTATACATTTTTATTATTTATTATAGATTTAGTAATCACAAATATTATAGTATTTTTTGTATGAGGTTCATGTTGATACTTTTGGAGATATCGAATTTTGACACTTTCTCCATACAAGCCGAAACACAGTGGCTCGGGGGGCAAGGTCCTCCGCATAAAAATAAAACACAAACAATCGTAACAATTATATTTTCTCAAACTTGCAATGAAATATTGACGTTGTGTTCTTCATAATGGGCTTTGAAGTGTCACGTTTCGGGCGCAGCGAGACGCGAGACCCGTAATGGCATTTCATACAAAATTGGCCTGCAATGGGGTCTTTTTAGGGTTCCGTAGCCAAATGGCAAAAAACGGAACCCTTATAGATTCGTCATGTCTGTCTGGCTGTCTGTCTGTCTGTCTGTCTGTCTGTCTGTCTGTCTGTTTGTCTGTTTGTCTGTCCGTCCGTATGTCACAGGCATTTTACTGGAAAACTATAAGGTGTATTTGAATAAAATTTTCAGGATAGGTGTATTTTGTTAACCGCTACATAGTTTTGTAACTAAATTACTAAAAAAAATAGCAGCAATAAGAAACGCGTTTGCCAGACTCATTACTATCCGACCTCGCTACGCTCGGCCGTCTATATGTACTCGGCCGGCAACCCCTTACTTCCCGGCCTGTGTAATGTACTGTAAAATATTAATAATTTAAATGTTATTGAACAGACTGTAAGACAATTTACTGTAAAAAAATAAAAACCAAAATCAATAAAACGATGAATATCTTTGTAACAAATATATCTGGGGAGGTGTGATTGCTCTTAAATGTATGTCTTTGAAGGGATTATCCAACACCTAGGCGAAACGAACACTCTGTTCAATAAAATAACTTTTAAATTATTAATATTTTTCGTAATTTCCGAGCGTCAGATACATGATTTTCAAAAATTTGTTTCTCAAAAACTAGACATATTAGAAACGCGGGAGTTTTAGTCTCGCATTTGTAATGATCTAAACTACAGTAATTTGTAATAAAATGGGGATGTCACTTTTTTAGGTCCTATAAAACACTGTGCAATGCTCCATTATCGAGGTGTCATACAACCACAAACCACATTATTTGACGATTGTAGTGTGTGTTTTTTTTAATGAAGCTTAATGAAAGATATTATTTGTATGTACTATTGTGGTAGGTTAGGTTATGGTTATCTTGTGGTCCTTAGAGTGAAAATAGGCACCCCGCGAAGCGGGGTGACGTCGACACGCTGACGGTTAGGTTCGGTTTAGGCTAGGTTAAATATTTGCCGTGCGTTTGTTTAAAAAAAATATTTAGGTCAAGTTAGGTTTAGGTTAGAGAGACAATTTACTTTTACGAAATGTACAGGAGTAAAAATGTTTGTCTTATGCTTATTACTTGAAAACGTTATGCGCAAACCTGTTATGGCGATTGATATGTATGATTAAAGCTTTTTTGCGCAATACATTTATGATAATTGTTATTTATGCTCTCAAATATTATGATTATAAAATATATGCGAACAAATTTATGATTTTTGTCGGTTGTGCGTACTGATGATTATGACGCAAGTAGTTATGCCAATCAAAACTATGGCGTTAAATATTATGCAACCCGATATGGACCCACAGTCATTATTACAAATGCGAACTCGTATTATATTGCGCGGAAACGGCGCGGCATGCGTGCAGCACCGCATTCGTACCACTCCGCTTTCGCGCATCCCAGCGCTCGTGTTCTAGCCGCGCAGTACAGAATCCGTACTGACTTGATTAAGGCGGTGCATTGGAAATTATCGCGTGCTTTGAAACGCCGTTCTGACTAGATTAAGAAACAATAAGGTCTGATTTTCAGATATATGATTCTTGACTATATGATTGTTCATCTTATTTTATGGATGATTGCTTAAAATTTCCTCGATAGAAAAAAAATCCAAAGTTAGGTCTTTATTTTCCGTTTTTTACTCAGCCTACTCAAACGATACATTATTTTACGATACAATCAAGTAAATAAGTATTTTATCTCATCTAAAATCTCACTTTATGAAATTTTGATAAACCTTCACTTATTTTTATCGAAATTTGTCCAAAACAGCGATTCCCGAAGAGATATCATCTCTTTTCTCGTGGGCGGAAGGCATCAGCGTGTTTCTGTCTAGGGGGCCTGTACGACTCAAATCAAGGCATCCCCTTAAGACTAACGGAACCAATCTGTGCAACAACCGCGAATTTAATTTAAATCCAACACTTTCAGTCTGATAGGTCCCAACTAGAGATCACTCGTTAGAAGTCTACGAGTTGTTGCTAATTGTGCAGGAAAGTACAGTTGGCAAAACAAGTTTATTTTTCACAAAAACTTTTCCGCTCTCCTGGACGTTAATGTCCCGGAAGTTTGGGTGGCGCGCATGCCTCCGAAGCCGAAGTATCAAAAAGTACATGGTACGCACACCGAGCCAGCACCCTGTACGTGTAGAGTCTAGCTTCTCAGTCGCTTCCTCTCACTCGCACCGTGCAAAATAGAAACGACAACCATTATAGGTAGTTCTGCAGCATTTGGAGTGAGCAAGATTCGTCAATTAACAGACGTGAAAACAGCTCGGATTAGTATATTTTAGCTACTTCCATAGCATTATGTCATATGATGGTATTTTATTGTGTGCTCTGGAGATGCACATGATTGTTTTGCAGAAACGGGCTATTCGGTCGATATACAAATTGAACCATAGAGACTCACTTAGAGATAAGTTTAATGATATCAATATTTTGCATTACATTGTCAATACACATATGACAATATTGTGTATGGACATAAAAACATTGTAAATTTTAGGAAAAACTGTGACATACATAATACTAGAAATAAGCATAAGCTCGCGGTGCCCAACACTCGGCTCCAAAAAAGCTTATAGCACACAAGACTACAATGATAAAATCCCAATAATTTATTTATTACGTTTGGAAAATGACATTGTGTTTTTAATTTATTATTCTCTTTTCACGAAACGACGTTTTCTTTTTAATGTACACCAGCGCCATCTCTCTCGCTAAGTCCGAAACTACCTGATGTGGTTCGATTAGAATGGAGCGAGCGCATAGCTCGCCCATTAGAGTGGTGCCAAGACTGTGAAACAAGTCTATAACTCGATACAGAGAGGGCGCTAGTCTTAGCGGGAATATAGAGGAAAAATATACAACTTGCGTCACTGTCCTCGTAACTCAGTTGGTAGAGCAGTCTAGCGTTAATAGAAAGGTCGCAGGTTCGAATCCTGTCGGGGGCTACAGACGAAGATGGTTTATTTTTCCATTATATTCTTTCTCTGTATCATATCGTTTATTATTCTCGTTATATTTTTTTGACATTAGATTGTTTTCTAGAAATATTTTTTACTAGTATTTTTTATACAATTTTTACTTCATATAATTAATATTTTTCTTGTTTAAAAATTGCTCTATGAAATTAGCTTTAGGTTATGTTTCTAACTGACGATTTAAAAGTGCTTGTTACTAGGCCTACTTGAACAAATATCATTTTGAGTTCGAGTTTGTGGTTCATACAGCTCGTAACCGGCAAGTCAACTTTTAGTAACAGATTCACTGCCAAGAATCGCTACGCGCTACGCTTGAAGCCGATCCCGTGGTTTTCCTCGTTAAAATAATTGTGATTTGCTAATACATGCAAACAATTGCTTATGGAACATGTAATTATCACTTTTAACCAGCAACATAATTACATAATTTGGCCAGCAACACACTGTAGGGTATAGTTGAATCCCACCGACTGAAAGTTTTAGGTTCGACTATTCTGACGCCTTTGGGTACGGAACTCTTGAAACAAGAAAACCATTGACGGTGATTGACATATAGTTACAACATAAATTGAGGATTACTGAACAACGTCGTGTTCGTCCTTAAGCCTAGATATTTTCGGTGGAAAACTAATTAGTACGAGGTATTCTTGGTAAGATTAGACAGATGTTGATGTTAGCGGTACTAATGCGGCGAAAATTATCATAAACTGTTTATGTACAGTCAGCATCATATAGTTAGTAGCAGCCAAAGTAGCCAAATATATCGGAACACGTCTTTATTACTATAGGAGTAAGGAAGTTTTTTTTTTTTTTTTATTTTTTTTTATTTATTTATTCAAATGAAAACTTACATACTATACATTTATATTCTCGCCAAACTGTTACGTTTGATGGCGAGACGCGCTACATTTTAATACTTTACTTAGCCTATTAAACTCATCTTATAAGATTTAGGTACTTAACAATTTCGTGGGCCCCATACCAAAGAAATTATATATATATATATGCATACATATACACACATACATATATGATGAATCGAGAATGGCTTCTGGAGTCATCACACATGCACGCGCATATACACACACATACACACACACACACACACACACACACACATACATACAATCATGACAAGTTGAGAAGACATTCCTTTAGTCTAGTTTTTATCGTAGATTTACTTAATTTAGGACTTTCTCTTAGTAAACTAATTTTATTGAATATTTTAGGTACTAGGTACTTTGAACTTCTTTTGCCATAATAATTTTTCATTTTCGGCTGTACTATCTTTTTTTCTCTTACACTCTTAGTATTATATTTATTGTTAATTAATACTTTGTACTTTTCACTGTAATAATGCTCTAAACCTAAGAGGTATGTGACTTTCTTATCTATCGGTAAAATTTTACATAAGGGAAATATTTTATCATAATCTTTTTCACAATCTTTCTTAACCTTTTTACTAACTAAGAATTTAATCAGCCTTGTTTGTAAATTTCGTATATTTCTAATATATGTTACGAATGTTCGCCCGTATACGACTAGACCATAGCTAATAAGTGAGTCAGCAAGGGCGTAATATTAGTGTTTTTTTACTTAATATTCGACTTAATTGGTAGAATTTGCCTAGCACAGATCTTAGCCTATTACAAACATCGTTAATATGCGGTTTCCAATTAAAGTTTGTGTCAATAGTTAGACCTAAATATTTGAATGTTTCCACATAGCTCAGTTTAGCACATCTACAATTAGTTTTATCTGCATGCAGGCAATCGTATGTATGCCCTATTATATCCATTTTTTCTTTATTTACTTTTTTGGCTACCTGGTTATACGGCGAGTGAATGTGCACGCATTTGGTTTTCTCGAAGTTTAAGAGAATTCCGTTATCATGTGCCCACTTAGTGATACTTTCGAAGTCATCTTGTATGCACTTTTGCACCTCCGTTATATCTTTTGCAGCATAAAGTAAACACATGTCATCCGCATACATAAACACCCGGCACCATTTCGCAACATTTGCGACGCTGTTGACATGCATCACATATCCCACGGGACCATACACGGATCCGGTCGGAACTCCGAGCTCCACCGCTGCAGCCTGCCCCGTCTCCCCCGCGATGCTCGTGCGTATTTTCCTGCCCGACAAGAAACTTTTAAACCACTTATTCGTGGGACCACGAATTCCGCATTCATCCATCGCTTGTAACAAAATATCGTGATCCAATGTATCGAATGCCTTTTTATAGTCTATGAACAGAGCTATTAGCTGTTGACCCGAGTCTAAGCAGTCGTTCACATAGTCTGCAAACCCCGTTAGAGCCGAGACAGTGCTGCGTCCTTTACGAAAACCGTGTTGCGAGTCCGAAAGTATATTATTACGCTCTAAGAATTGACTGACTTGACCGACAATAACTTTTTCGATAATTTTATCTACAGCAGACAGAATAGCGATAGGTCTATAATTTGCGTATTCTAGATGGTTCCCAGACTTATATATTGGCCGTATAATTGCACTCTTTAGGAGATCAGGATAAACACCACGAGTGAGGCAGGCGTTAATTAATTTAGCTATAATAGGGCATACCCAATTGCGCAGATATTTTAGGTCTTTTACCCGTATACCATCTAACCCCGGCGCTTTTTCACTTGACAACAAATTTATAACTTTTTCTACATCTGCTGCGCTGACCTTTCTGTATCTAAAGCTTACCTCACACGGTTTCACATATTGCTTTCTATCTAAAAATTGTATATTACAAACATGTTTAATTTCCCTTATTTCTTGCGTGAATGTGTTCGAAAAGTTCGTACAAATCTGACTTATACTTTCTGTTTTCCCCAAATATCTTAATATAATATCATCTAAACTAGGTTTACGTCTGCCTAGCCATGAATTAATATTTGCCCATATTTTTCTAAAATCCCCATTACATTTTAATATTTCCGACTGTCTATATGTATTTTTTGCCTCATTGACTAACTTATTGACCTTATTTCTAAACTTTGTATATTCTAGTCTTTTGTTCATATTCTTGGGCTGTAATTTCCAAACTCTAAATAGATAGTCCCTACGTAATAACATTAAATACAACTTTTTATCTATCCAAGGCTGTTTATCTCGCTTACCGTTGTTATTAGATTTTTTTTTTATAACAATCGTACTTTCTCTATAAATATTGTTAAATACTGTACATAAACTTCGAAACAGCGTAAGCGGGCATGTTATATTAAGTAATGATGTCCAATCATACCCGTCAAACTTTTGTTTTACGAGTTTTTCACTAATAATTTCGCGTACACCATCACTAAGGTTCAGTTTCGTGTTATCACTTACGCACAAGTCCAGTACTATACCGACGGCGTGGTGGTCGGAGACGTGCGCCTCCAGCACGTAGGAGCGCAGGCCGCCGATGTCCCGTCCCGCTCGCACCCACACGTGGTCCAGGCATGACGCGTCGAGCCGCCCGTCCACTATCGCTTCGCGCGTTATCTCCGTGCTCGGTATTCCACACTGCAGGCCGCAGCCACACAGGGTGTTTTTATACTTGGTGGTGGATGAATTATTTACATCATTTAATATGTCGATGTTCGTGTCCCCGATCACAATAATGCTGTCCGACGCTGGTATAAGTCTTAATAGGGTGTCTAGTTGTTCCATGAATAATATTTTATTTTTGCTAGGGGGTCTGTACACGGCGAGTATGTGCAATGTATTTTCCTCCGTTTTAAGCTGGCCGTGGAGTATTTCCGCCGCGTCCGTGTTTACTTTTACAGCATTGAAATGAAGTCCCTCTTTTGTATATATTAATATACCTCCGCCCCTTTCGGTCTCTCTTGTGCGTATATATGAATTATATCCAGATATATTGTAGAAAGATAGCTCCTCCATTTTAATATTTATTTCGCTTAATATTATTATGTTAATCTTATATTGGTTTTCTTCTTCTCGTGTTATTACCTGTCAACAAATTGACTTGTAAAATGTACCTGTACTTTTACCAATAAATGATCTGTATCTGAATCTGTATGATATCTTTGGCTACTTTGGCTGCTACTAACTATGTGATGCTGACTGTACTGAATAATCCTGTACATGGGCAACGCTTTTAGAAAAACCCCTCAACTGAAGTCCAATAGGATCATTATGTTCCAAATGCAAACTTATTTATTTTATTACATTGTTTTGTTCTTAGTGATCTAATTTTATTTTATTTAAAGCGTTATTATAATGCCCGTATAAGAGCATAATAAGTGAAACCTAAACGAATTCGGGTTCATTTTGGACCAAAGTTTGATGATTTGGACTATAGTGTAACGTAATTATATTTGTTTGAAAATGGGTTATCGATAATGGCTTTAACATTGGATGTGTTTTCCGATTCGATCCAGAAACCGTGTTTTCATAGAGCAAAGCTCGGTCATCCAGGTGCATACTTAGCGTTAACACTTTCACTGCCAGAAACCAATTTGTTATCATGGATGGTGAGGAAGCGCAAGCCGCGCAAGAGTCAGTGTGGTACTGCAGAACTGGTTGGTTCCGGTCTGCGGGTTGCCACACCGAGCAAGGCGCTATATGTATCGCGCCTGCATTACACCGCCACGGCTGATGATGTGGTGGAGTACGTTCGTCAGAAGACCGGCTTCTCGCTGAGGGTGTTCCAGCTGCGTTCGCGCCACTATGTGCACTTCAGCTCGTTTGTGGTGCGCGTGCCGCGGCCGCTGCAGGAGACCATCGCATGTGCTGACTTCTGGCCGAAGGGTGTCGTGTTTCGACGGTTCCGGGGCAACCTGCCGAATCCTACACCGGAGATGACGATGCAACGGGGCCACGCCGTTTCGTCACCTAAATAGTATTATTTGTTGTTGTTAGTTTCGTGACGCATTGGTTTTACTGTAATGTCACGTAAATGTATTTGTCAATAAATAAATAAATCGTTAGCATCACTTTCAAATTTTGGTCATAATAGTACAATCACTACTTAAGTTCCGTAGTAATTAATTCGTTCAGCGTGTGACGGACAAATAATAATTATTGTTCGTTAATTTGAATACACTATCGGCAACCATTATAGATATTTCAAATTGTATAATTTAAAATGATCTTTATTGATATGAAATCATGCTGTTTTTATTTACTGGGCTGGAATGGAAATAATTTAAGTTTGACATCTTTTATTTCCCACCTCAGCTTATTACATTTTGATCTCCAAATTCCTCCATAAAGAATCTCATTTCGCATATTATTATTTTTTCTGAGCTAAACGTTATTTACTTTGTCACAAATTCTTATATCATCGTAACACCTGGAAGGAAGCAAAATAAATATGAGGAAAAACAGACTAAAATATCAGAAATAAATGCCCCACGATCACGATCTTAGAGTGATCGTAAGTATAAAACATTGAAATTGCTTTCCTCAGAAAGCCCAAAAATAAGCTGAATTTCTTAACATATTATAGGTAAGTACAAAACTGTTACCTGCGAAACTTTTTCTCGAGAATCTAAGTATGAGAAAACCGGGCGCTCGTTAGGAAAATTCAACTGAATTTTACCATATAAAAAGGGAAAACTCAATGACATTGTAACAGTTTTCAATCAGGTCACGTGTCCGTCTTACGAACTTTTAATCTGACGAATCTGTCGGTCACGTGACCGGTCGCGAGTTTAACATTTTTCCCCATCACAAAAAGTGCAAAGCGCCGAAGAAGTTTTCACTTCAAAAAGGAGAATCGAACCATATCAAATATTTCTATTGTTTCGAGCTATCGGCACCGTTGCCAGGTCAAACGACACTTTAACACAAAGGTCCCTTCGGGGCCCAACTTAGGAAGTTATGACTGGAAAAAAAAAAAAAAAAATTAACACAAAGGTGATTGCAACGTTGCCATGTTGGACGCGAGTAGTATTATTCGGTGTTGAGCGTGGTGAAAATGTTTACGCATGCTGATAGTTGAAAAAAGATTTGTTTGCATCCTAAGCTGTCGAAGCTTTAAGAACTGTTTTCTTGTCAAATTGTATTCATAATTTCCAGTAGTTTTATTGGATATTTATGTTTTAATCATCCGATGCAGCTATTTATTTATTTATTTATTGGAAAACCAACAGCTCACAAAACAGGTTAATGTCAGATATAATAAAAACAATGATTTAGCCAAGATATAGAATTTGTAGAGCGTGGCTGGTAGTGGTAGAGTTACGCCGTGTGGAGTAGGAAGCTTGGCGCTAATTGCGATCTGATATCTTTTTCACGCTGAAAGCTGTATGAGCTATGGAGTCTTGGCATCACTTTACATGTAATGTTTTTGGTGGGATCTCATTCCTTTTTGTAAGGTCTAAAGAAGTGAATGGGCAAACCCATACAAACTTCCATCCCCTAATTTAAAGAGTGGGGGGTGATTGACTAAAAATCCTGAAATACATATCTTACTATTTATAACAAGTATACCAAGGACCCCCCTATATCAATTTTAAGACCTCTAGCATCAAAATTTGCGGAAGTCTCATACAAACTTTCACCCCCTAGTTTAAGGGGTTGGGGGGGTAAAAGTTTCAAGTTGTAAGATTTTTTCGTTGTTTGTATACTATTACTAGCTTACATACTAAATCTCAGCTTTCTAGGACTTCAGGAAGAACCTTAAGATTATTGATGATCATCAGTGATGAGTCAGTGACGAAATCGGGGTATGTTAGTCAATAAAATCTAGCTATGCAATTGAAACTTTATAGTTTTATTAAGTCGACCACTAACATCATTTACCGAAAATTTTGTTTATCTGGTATAATCCGAACCCAAGTTAAGAAGGTTCAAAAATACGACGAAGCGCTTCGCTTGGCTCGTCTTGGCGGGGGCACTCCCGTGCCCCCAGATCAACAATCTGACTGAAACAGTTTACTTATACCCAATTCAATGAGACACAAATGGGACGGGCATCAACTAGCTACGACTAACACCCGCAATTTTAGGCACTTTTAAGTAAAATGGGGTTCATCTCTTCCGGACTTTCCCCTAACGATGATCTAGAAACTTGAAGGAAAGTTTTTAGACCATTATTTTAGTCTGCATTAAATTTGTTTCTTACTTGCATGATGTGTATTGAGCTTTTTTGCGTGATCGCATCAGAAATGAGGCTATCGGCAGCAGAACCAAGGTGACCGCCCTCTGAATCGCTAAACTTAAGTGGCAGTGGGCGGGGCACATTGCCGATGGCCGTTGGGGAGGAAAGGTCTCGAGTGGCGACCACGTATCGGAAAGTGCGGCGTGGCGCCCCCCACAAGGTGGACTGATGACGCAGCAGTGGACGTATTTTGGCTGATATGATGATAATGATGATGTTTATGGGAACAGATCAATGTGAAATAAATGCTTATATATTTTTTCCTTAAATGATTATAGCCCAGCAACGTGTAATAAGAGAGAAGCAAATTGTGATTTGCCGTTGTGAAATACAGAATATTCTTTACATCGTATTTCCAATTCACGCCACTTTTCAATGGCTTCTCATAAATTGAGGTCGACATAACAATGAGCTCGCAATATCCTAGAGTTTCCTGTTTCTTTTGTCATCTCTTTGCTGTTACTCGTATCATTGTGAGTTCAGAGCATGGATACGCTCTACGAATGTATCTACCTACTTACTAATAGAGGAAATTGGAATTTTTTCTCCCATTTTTTCTGCTAGATTTTACGACAGAGCAAATCGAACAGATTTATTATATTATAACGAGAGAGCATTTTTTTTTGCCAATTTAGTATAAATAATAATAATAAATATTAGGAGACAATCTTACACAAATCGACCTAGTCCCATAGTAAGCTCAATAAGGCTTGTGTTATGGGTACTAGACGACGATATATTTAATAGATAGAAATACTTAAATACATAGAAAACATCCATGACTCAGAAACAAATATTCATGCTCATCACACAAATATTTGCCCTTACCGGGATTCGAACCCAGGACCTTCAGCTTCGTAGGCAGCGTCACTACCCACTAGACTAACCGGTCGTCTAAACCTAGTCTAGTATAGTATTTTGTATAATTTGATTGCATATTTATTTCTTAATGTTAATGTATCTCATCCTCCTAGCATTATTTGGCATGATAGGTACTCGTTTTTACAGAGAGAAAACTAGACCCCATTGGGATTAGACGGGTTTCCTCACGATATTTTCCTTTACCGAAATATTAGTATCGTACATCTTAACTTGGACTCGGTAGAGCATAGTAAATACATTATTGTGTTCATCAGATTGGGAACGAAATGGTACTTCCCATTTGTTTTTAACCCCCGACGCAAAGAGAGGGGTGGTTATAAGTTTAACGTGTCTGTGTATTTGTGTGTCTGTGTATCTGTGTGTCTCTGTATCTGTGTATCTTAGGTAGCTCCCAAACGGATGTTCAGCCGTTTTTGAGATATTGGACTTTGAAATGAAAATGTCGGGGGTTTTCCAACTTTTCTAAGTTGTAGTTTTTTTGTATAGAATTGTTTCTTAGACGACCAGGTTGGCTTAGACCATGCCAACGAAGCCTTGTTTGTGTGATGAGAACAAATATTTTCGATGTACATGTTTTAGGGTTCCGGACCCAAAGGGTAAAAATAGGACCGGTCTGTCTGTCCGTCTGTCACCAGGCTGTATCTCATGAACCGTGATAGTTAGACAGTTGAAATTTTTGCAGATGATGTATTCCTGTTGCCGCTATAACAACAAATACTAAAAAATCGGCCAAGTGCGAGTCGGAGTGGGGCTCCCATACAACAGACATGATTTTTTTGCCGTTTTTATAGATAGTGGTATGAAACCCTTCGTGCGCGAGTCCGACTCGCACTCGGCCGGTTTTTTAAGTATTTAAGGGCCGCCAGGACGTCGACTACATTTATTTGTGTAAGATTGTACCCCATTAAGTATTTGTGTATTTAGAAAGTACTAGCTCATACAACTTGGCGAAAAAGTCTATTAAACGGAACTAATTTTTTCGACCCTGGTATATAACTCCGTTACGGGGGTGCCTTGATTCGAGTCGAACACGCCCTCTTGGCAGAGACACGCATATGCCACGCACGAGAAAAAGAGATGAAACTCTCTTCGGGAATGGCTTTTATGGACAAATTTCGATAAATACCTAACTTAGTGAAGTTTTATTTATATTTCATTAGTTGAGATTTAAGATGAGATTTAATACGAATATACCAAAGTATAGACATACAAACTCATAAATACGTACTTACTATTAGTGTTGCCATATTAGCGATAGAGGTGCCCTTATTATTTTCTAGACTTTTTTGCCAGACTATACCCTCGAATTTGTTTTCGCGGAACTCGTTGATATCGTAGCTTGGTACAAACGTTTGCCCCTTTTTCACCTTTTTAGGGGATGTCTTTTGGAGAAAAAACGACAGGGTTATATTTAATAATTTTAATTTTGCAAATCCGTTTGGGAGCTACGATACCACAGACAGATACACAGAGACATTAAACTTATAACACCCCTCTCTTTTCGTCGGGGGTTAAAAATAGATACGCGCGGTTTGTCGCGTTCAAGTCGGCAGCGGCAGCGGATCACAGCACGACGCACTTGTGCTCGCGCGCGCGGTGCCGGCCCTCGACTGACTGGCGGCCCGGGGCCGAGCGAGCGATAGGGTTCTAACGCGTCTAAAGTGTGTTAGATGGGCTAGCAACAAATCACTTCTCATCTTGTAAACCCACATTTATGCTAAAAGTGGCACTGGAACATAATAATGAGCTCTGCCCACCCCTTTTGGGAATAAATATTTGTATGTATAAATCACTTTACGACTCAAATCAGTCCCATTGGATCGTGACGATTTTTTATGTCATAGTTATTAATTCTTTAATTCAGTGGTCCAGTTCAATCTACGAGAAGAAGAAGAAGTAGATTAACTCAGCATTTTGATTTTTATGAACTCTCAGGTCCCAGCGCAGCTGTTTCACAGTAGAACTAATAAAAATGAAACAAAAAAATACAAGAGGGAATTACCCGGTCGAAAATTAAATATCAAATTGACAGAAGTCTTTCTATGCTATTGTTATAACGACCGGCGCTCACACAGCGGATCCAAGACCCTAAGTAATCTTAAACACTAGCAACTCAGTCTTCATTTTAAAAGTAGCTTAACCTCGTAAGTCCCCGCGTACTTGTACAAGTACAAACTAAGGATAGTAGTTCAGACCTGATAATGAAACTGCATAGAACGAATAACTGCCTAATGTACTTACCCAAGTACAAATTCTTCATTCCCCATGACCGGGTATTTTTTTATCTCTGTCTGAAGCAGAATTTTTGGTTTGTATATGAATACTGCTATTAAAATAACTACAAAACTTTTTAACAAAAAATAAAACCAACTTCAAATAAAAACACAAAAATCACCATATGTGTGCCTTTAAGATTTGAGGAGTTCCATCGATTCCTCAGGATTCCGTCGTCAGATCCCGACTTAGTGCCAACGGGACCAACTCGGAGTTATACCCTTTCGATTAAAAAAATTAAAATTAAAATCGGTTCACAGTTCTCGGAGATATCGAGTAACATACATACAAAAAAAAAATTTAGTTCGAATTGATAACCTCCTCCTTTTTTTGAAGTCGGTTAAGAAAGAAAGAAAGAAAGAAGACATTTATTCACTACGCAAAAGACACACAGAGACAAAGGGAGTACAAATACAATACAATCAAAAATCAATCTATTGAATCAAGCTTCTGTCAAAAATTCCATTTTTGGTACAAGCTTTTATTGCCGACTGTTCTTTTCGGTATACATCATCAACTACTCATTGAGACGTTTCTTACGAGCCCAAATTCAACGGGGCTACGTCGGTTAGGTACTGAATTCCAATGGCCACCTTCTGTCTCCATCATCAGATCAGCTCGATGGTACCATAATATTAAATTGTCATCCAAACTATACTTATTACCCAACATTTCAGCTCAATCGGTCACCGGGAAGTGGGTCAAAAACTTGCAAGATTTGATTACAGACAGACAGACAACGGGACAGGTGAAACTAAATAAAAGCTTGTAAAAACACAGGACTTACGAGGTTGTCACATTTTTGTTTGTTTTTTTTTTTCAGACTGGTTGTTTTTCTGTAAGTTAATCATGTTACTTATTTACCTATAGTTTCAAGTTAAGTTAACAAAGTGTCGAACTGTTAGCAGTGATTAATTATTAATTTAATAATATTTGAAGCTTGGGTTGTTCATTAAATTACACGGTCTAAACAGACTGCTAAATAATTAAGTACCTACTTTAGTCGGCCGGATAATTAGCGGCGATCAGCGCCGCGGCCGCGTGGCGGTTCTTGGAAGCTTCAGATAGCAGTAAAATCATGTTTTATGATAAACTCTAATAATACGTTACGGTCAAAGAACACTGAGCTTAAGCCACAACAGTCGGCAAAAAATATTTTATTTAAAAAAAAAGTTTAAACCGACTTCAATTCAGTACTTTGCCAAGCCACATAGGTGCATGAAAACTTCTACATTTCTTTTCCACTTTCTACATTAAGTAACTGATTTCCTAGAGCATAATATGCGTTGGTTATTACAGAGAAAATCTAAGTTGGGCTTGTAATATTTTAGGTGTTCCGTCGATTGGTCAAGGATCTCAGAATTGACACTTCAGCCGTTGGTATTTCAACGGAATCTTTGACGTATTTTATATCGTTGAGGATTTCTTTAAGTCATCTGTGGTCTTCATCATCGGTTCCACTTCACCAAAAGTGCGTTTTTCGAGGGTACACGAGCTATAACAGAAAATACCGAAATCACTACACGCTCAATTTCCCTGAAATCCCATCATCAGATCCTAACTTCAGACCAATTCAGGAGTATACTCTACTACTTATAAAAAAAGATTTTTGAAAACCGGCTCATAGTTGACAGAGAAATCGGTGAACATATATTATAAAAAAAAACATACAGTGGAATATGTTCCACTGTATTGTTTTTTTTGACCGAATCTCCTCCTATTTTGAAGTAGGTTAAAAATGACGACTATCTGACCTTAAAAAGGAGAATACGAATACCAACCTCCATTGACCCAATCAGAAATAATTTACTTTAAAAACATAGTTTAAACCGACTTCCATTCAGTACTTCCCCAAGGAACGCACATAAACATTTCCTTTCCACTTTACCACATGAACTGCTTCCCGAGAGCAAATGCGTTGATTATTACAGAAAAAAACCCGTGTCGCTATATTTGGGCTGATAATATTTGAGGAGTTTCGTCGATTCCTCAAGGATCTCAGTATCATCTTTGGTACTTCATGAATTGCTACTTAAACGGAATCATATCAGAATATGTGGGGGTCAATTTTAAAACGATCTGTTTTTGCTGTCCCACGGCTATAATTTCAAGTCAGTTTAACATGGAGTATTATGTATATTTGTATTCCGTGAATTATAAAGTACTTAAAATATAAATAACAATACCTTCAATATTAATTGATTCTGAAAAAAATGTATTATGAAATCGTAAAACAGCGAAATCTACCGCTTTTTCGCGTGTCCCACTTGCGGTTTTGCTCAAACATAAATTCATAACTATAGACTACGGCAACGTTTAACTTTTACTATTATAAAGAAGATTTATTAGCGTATTTATTAAAATATCTTGCAAAATTAATACGTGAATAATTAAAACCAGTGAAGTGTTTTATTAGTTGCCCCACGTGCGACCCATTTATTAGGACTCAGGCTGCAAACCCTTAAAATCTGGTTTTCTATTGTCCCACCGTTACATTTACTTTACGATACGATAGACAGGTTAGTTGGGCTTCAACCACCAACGGGAGTGGACGGAGCGCCGTTATATTTGACGGAGGAAACAGGTTTGCTTTATATGATGTATTTTGGTACGGCTATCGAGACAATTGTATGGGAGCTTATTTATTAATATACGATTGTAATAAAAATGTGTCTTTCATAACAAACGTTAGCAATATGGGGTAAGAGTTTCGTGTTTAACTAATTAGTGAATTTAATTAATAGTGTACGAAGGACCGCCAAAAACATTCGTGTTGACATTTGTATGGCGACATTTGTACCGCTTTTTTGGCCGTACAAATGTCGAACGTGGCATACAAATGTCGATTCAAAACAAAATCTGAGTAAAGCACGAAATTAATGGACGTTGGAAAAGATAAAACTGGCCTCGATTTAGGCACTGGTTCCGTGACACATTTGTTGTTTGCTACCTTACCTACTTACTACTTTCTAGGGTTCCGTACCCGAAGGGTAAAAACGGGACCCTATTACTAAGACTTCACTGTCCGTCCATCTGTCTGTCTGTCCGTCTGTGACCAGGCTGTATCTCATGAACCGTCATAGTTAGACTGTTGACATTGTCACAGATGATGTCTTTCTGTTACCGCTATAACAACAAATACTAAAAAAACAGAATATAATCAATATTTAAGGGGGCTCCCCATACAACAAACGTGATTTTTTGGCCGTTTTTATAGATAATGGTACGGAACCCTTCGTGCGCGAGTCCGACTCGCCCTTGGCCGGTTCTTTGCTGTCATTTTGCTACCTTCTCTTAGGCAGAATTAAATAATAAGGTTTCTAAGCGATTTTTAATATTTTGGAATATACTTAACCACAGATTAAGTAATAGTAGAAATATAACAATCATCATAAACCGGTGATACTATATCGAAATAGTGAGTTTTTTTTATATTTAAAGCTTTTTCAACAATTGTATGGCAAAATCGTCATTTTGATGGCACTCGCCGACATTTATATGCCGCTATCGACATTTGTATGGCAGAATCGACATTTGTATGGCACTATATCGACTTTTGTATGGCGCTGTCGACATTTGTATGGCACGGTGTTTTTAAAGCATCAATATCTAACTAACCATAAGAAGGAGAGAGGTGCCTCATGCACCATATTTTTTAAAAACCCTAACTCACGTTGTCGGTACGAATCTAATGTTCCAAAAGAAAAAAAACCATACAAATGTCGAAAAAACGGCCTCTTCAAAAATTGACCCGGTGACGTATTTACCCCTTTGAGGAGTTCCATAAGTCATCTGTGGTCTTCATCATCAGTTCCACTTTCAAATGTGTGGTTTCCGAGTGTAAATACACGGTCGAGTTATAATAAAAAAAACCGGCCAAGCGCGTGTCAGGCCACGCGCAGTGTAAGGTTCCGTAGTTGCCTGTCTGTCTTTGTTACATCGACGTGCGGTGCGGTTGCGTCGGCCGAATTTGTACGAAAATCGGCCTTTCCAAGTACACATTAAGTTGGTCGACTATTACTCAGTAACTACTTATGCCTACTTATCCGTGATAGTTTTCCTTTTAAATTCATTATTTGTACTGCTATCACGAATTTTTTCACATCGCCAGTAGTAGCCATTTAGCCGGCAGGGGGGGGGGGGGGACACATGACTCGAACAAAAATTAGAGCTTTAAGCCCAATATCTCGCAAACTAATCACTGATTTGAAAAATGATTTTACGAAACCCATAATATGAACGAGCTATCCAACGATATCCCACACCATTGGGTTTAACTAAAAAAAATTACATCCCCGCTTTAGGTGTAGGAGAGGTACCCTAAAAAAATTTTTTTCAAGATTTTATTGTACTGTTTTGTCGGCGTGATTGATTTACATACCCATGCCGAATTACAGCTTTCTAGTAGTAATGGTTACTGAGCTAAGCCGAAGACGGACAGACAGACAGACAGACAGACGGACGGACATGGCGAAACTACTGCAATCATTACATGCGTGCCTATTTAAATTGATTCCCTCAATTCCTCATAGATTCTATCATGCGACTGGCTTTTTGAAAACAATGGGACTAATCTGGAAGCATATACTTCCAAATAAAAAAAGAATTGTACCAATCGGTTCATAAATGAGTTCGAACATTTAACAAAAAAAGATAAAAAAATATAACCGAATTGAGAACCTCCTCCTTTATTTTTGAAGTCGCTTAAAAACAACACACAACAAAACACAAATGTATCAACCACTAGGTATCGTCGTTTAACCACGACTAACGTTCGACGTTCGCTAATTTCGAAGGGCACAGCCTATCGAGATCACACATTAACACACAGCGAAAGAAAATTGATATGATAAAGATCAACAATGCGTCATATTGTTGTTATTACACCACGACTTGGCGCCCGGAATGACTCGCTTCAGTGAGGTGGGCTGCAGGACTGACACCCGGAAATTGGAATTTCCCTCCCGGTGGGAACGAGATGATTGGCTTCGAAATAATTAACTGAAAATAGTTTCACGAGAAATAGCTATCTGCAGCTGAACGATGGTAATCGTAACGATATAGTTCTCCAAATCGCTAAACTTAAGTGGCAGTGGGGCTCATTGCACGTACAGGTGAACGGATTTAGATGAAATTTCCCGTACAGACAATTTGAGACCCTTGGAAGGATATTTTTATTTAATCGTAATTTATATAAATGTTCTGTGACTAAAGATTAATTAGAAAAGGAGGATGAATCGTAAGAAAAGGAGGATCGATACATAGTTATGTGTACCAATCGTCCTTGGTCTCCCCTATCTATCGCGAGCCTATCTAGACAGATCATGGCGCAGAACCGAAATCGAAAATTCACACATTCTGTGGTTTCATAATCAGATTTTATTTAACTTGTCGTTTTCGAAATGGCTCAAAATCAAAAATAAAATAAAATGTCCGAAACTAAAAGCATATTTTATTTTATTACGAAATTACGATTAATGAACGAAAGACAATACCTAAGCGAAATGTTTTGTTCACGGCAACATTGTCGGTCGTAGGGCTTGTTTGGAATAGGTCTTAATATAATACTGGGAGTCTGCGATTTAGTCCAGAGACAAACAATCAACATAAAAAAATATTAAGATTGGCATTCTTTCTTTCTTTATTTATGAGCAAGTCCACGAATCTGTGGAAAGCGTTGGATTTCTTGCGCCCTATTTTTATTCCACCATTTATCGTCGCAACCAACCAAACATTCACACCACCAATTTGCAAATGATCGAGGTAAACAAGCATTATAAGCTAGAACAACATAACGGCAACGTCGCACGTTGCGCTGCGGCCCGCGTGGTGGCATGTTGGCATTGGCACAGAGCGGCAACGACGCAGCCATAGCGCGCGACTCCACCTGTGCGAGGCATTAGTTTATAATAAAGGTTTACATCTCATCAAAATCAAAGCATTTTATAATAATTAGATCATCATCCTAGCGTTATTCCCGGTAGTGCCCCTAAAGGAGCCCGGGGTCCGCTTTGACACTTAATCCCAAGATTTGGCATAGGCACTAGTTTTACGAAAGCGACTGCCATCTGACCTTCCAACACAGAGGGGAAACTAGACCTTACTGGGAATAATTAGATGTAACAATAAATATTTTTGTATCTATAAATAGTCTCCACGGTTACATTAAAAAAGTCTAGGTATTGTTGGGTAGGTACCTACTCACGGGTAAACTAAGACTCAAATACATATATTTTAGTTTTTCTGCTAACTGAGCAGGCTTTAAAATTCATATCTAAAATCTATAAATAACTTCCATTATTTTTTGATTTTACTGTTGCTTTAGAACAAAACAAAACAAAATTAAATGTATTTTTATCTCTTGTTAACTTTTCAGAAAGAATAAGTATTATGAATTAAATTTGATCAAAATAATAATAATAATAAATGATAAGCATAATAAGTTTCTGAACGCAGAATAATGACCTCTCATCTGTATAGAATATAGTTGGATCTCGAGATAGATCGTCACGTTCCAAATTAAAAAAGTCTTTCCACGCTAGCGGATTATAAGTATTATAACCGACCTTTGGGCGCAGATTTTGAGAGATAAAGTAAGCCTTTCCGAGCTGGTGAGGTGAAAATGTATTTTATTAACATGTGGTTAGTTCTTGACAGCCTCCTTAACTAAAATGAATGATTTATACTTTAAACAAAATGGCATGGCAAAGGCAGCTTCTTCTACTATAAGAACTTGAACTCGACCGTATAAAAACCTCTTTAAGTCTAAATCCTCATTACCACGAACATGTTTGCGTTTCCCTTGAGGTTCGTGTTACCAAGCCTCGGTAACACCGAGGTTCTACTGTAATTAGTCGTTCTTTTTTTCGGGCTACGGGTCAAATTGATTCGTTTGGCCTAAAGATCAATCGTACGGATTTTCAAAACTTTGACACCATTTGCCGCATGTTACTGAATTACGGGGTGTACCGCTAGCACTAAATGTGATGACACATTGCGTTTTCTCTCTCTAACAAGCAATATTAAAACGGTTGTAGCTTCGTAATTCTTTGAGATATCTGAATGGGATTTTCGTCACTAGTCATATTTTTTTGCCTTCTTTCTTCTGGAGTAATAATCATTTTCGAGTCTACACCCCTATTACATGATTTTCTTGTTATTATTATTAATTTTGTACTGGTATTTAATTATTGGGACAGTTTGATAGATTTTAAATTTTTAATTTTATTATTACCACTTTTACTTGATATGAATTTTGGGAACAAAATGGTATTTAAAATCTTAATGTCATTTTAATTGTGATTTATTAAAAGTTATTGTAAAGTTTTTAAACACAATGTATGCTGTTAATGAAACCAAATGAAATACAACATGGGATTTAAATAACTATACTATTTCCGATACAGTGTGTTTTTTTTGCACTGTATCGGAAATCGCACGCAGTGACTGACGAATGTTTGTAATTCATTTTGCGTAAACTTCGTCTTCCGGCTTAACTTAACTTATACTTTATTAAAAATATAGATTTTATGCTAATTGAGCTGAATTCTACGGTAATTTTGTTGGAAACTATTCCTTCTGCTGCTCGAGATTCACTTTGACGGCCTCGCTGGAAGGAACGCCGTTAAAATTATTAAAAGTCCTTAAAAATATTTCCTTAATGCATGAAGAAGAAGACTAAAGAAAACAGTGGGGTCTCCCAAAATAAACTTTTCTTGTGGGTGCCCCGCGAACGGAGACTAATAATTGATGAATATACTTAAATTCATATATTCACTCAATTATTTTTACACAAGGTTTTGTTAAGTATAGAAAAGTTCAAAGTTTTTCAAACAGTTATGATTTTTGTATTAAATAACCAAAAATCACCGGGTACCTATATAGTTTTTAAGGAGTTGGATGATTAATAAAGATGACTACAATTGACGAACTCTTAAGCCACTTCCATGTTTGGCGGAAATGGCATGCAGTATTTTGTACTTTACCGAGAGCTTTAAATGTCATTGGCTAGGGTCTATATCGGGTGGCATAAAATTGTTGGTCCTACATAATATATTATGTGAGTCATTAGCCATGATTTCAATATGTGTCGCGTGTAAATTACTTATTTATAAGCGTCCATAAGCTACGGTAACCACTTACTAGTATAAGCTTGTTTGCCACCGACGTGGTATAAAAATAAAAACCGGCCAAGTGCGTGTCGGGCCACGCGCAGTGTAGGGTTCCGTAGTTGCTTGTCTTAGTTACATCGACGTGCGGTGCGGTTGCGACGGCCGAATTTGTACAATTGGCCTTTCCAAGTACATATTAAGTTCGTCGACTATTACTCGGTAACTACTTATGCCTTCTTGTCTGTGATAGTTTTCATTTAAAATTCATTATATGTACTACTACCACGATTTATTGCACATCCCCAGTACACATATACACACACACACACATGACACATATATGACTCGAACAAAAATTAGGCCTTAAAAGCCCAATATCTCGCACACGTATCACTGATTTTAAAAATAGTTAACCCATAATAAATTTGAACGAGCTATCCAACGATACCCCACACTATGGGTTTAACGAGAGAAAAAATAACATCCCCGCTTTAGGTGTAGTGGAGGTACTTTAAAAAAAGTTTTCTTCAAGATTTTATTGTACGGTTTTGTCGGCGTGATTATATACCCATGTCGAATTACAGTTTTCTAATTAGTTGTAATGGTTACTGAGCTAAGCCGAAGACAGACAGACAGACAGACAGAAAGACGGACGGACATGGCGAAACTATAAGGGTTCCTTGTTGTCTACGGAACCCTAAAAAAGAACATTCTGAAAAACCCACAGAAATAAACAAGGGACACTTACTTCTTAGTATAGTTGCATTTAACGGCTACGACGATGAGCAGAACATTGGCAGCGAGCGAGAGCAGGATGACAGGCACGTACAGGGCTATCAGCACGGGCTCCGGCCGGAACAGGATGTCCAGCTCATCCAGCTGCCCGTCCAGCACGTCCAGCAGCGACGAGTTGCGCGCGCGCAGCGCCTCCAGCCCCCTCAGTGACACGTTGGACACCATCGTTTTTTCATTTTTCACTTCACTTTCACTTTATGTTTCATTGACTAGCATTTTAATTTGTGCAATCTGTTCACAACGCTGGAAAATATTTAGCTGTACCTAATTATCAAATAATGCAATTCGGAGACTGCTTGGACCATGAGCCGTATTTACGGTTTTTTAACACGAACTAGTAGTGTATCTCTTCTAAATATGTAAGCAGAGTTGAGGTGTTTGTAGGCGATGGACTATCATCTTATCACTGCAATACAAATATTTAAATCGTGACTGACATTTGTAATTTGTAATTTTCATTTAATTTCTTGACATTTTAATTTATTTTCCTATAGGTATATTTGATTATTCTTGATTGTGTTACTAATATTTTATTTTGTTTACTTTGTAAATTATTATTTTTGGTTTTGTTTTATATTAATTTAATTGTACCGCTCCGAAAAATATTTGCACGCCTGCATGCAGTCTGAGGTACAATGGACATATTTATAATTAACAATGTAACATCTGCACAACGTGTATTCTAAGCAAATAAATGATTTGATTTGATTTGATTTACAATTGCTATAATCCTCCTAGACTGGTCCTGGGCCCCCGCATCCAGTGGACTCCCACGACATTTACCAGGTTATCGGTCCACCTCGTTGTGGGCGGTCTACCCACGCTGCACCTGGAAGGTGACAGGACCGGTCATAATCTTTATTAAAAGACAAATAGACGATAGCGAATGCCTTTAATGATTATTTTGTGAACGCAGGGAACTCTACATAGTCGAGTGACTGTAAAATAAAGTTTTAAGTGTCAAAAATAATTAATTTATGTTATAGTATTACTAAGTGAGCGACTGACTGCGAGGTACGAGAAATCAACAGAACAGCAACTTACAAACATTAATTTGAGTTCCTTAAAATACAAAGCTGCATAATATTTGAGCGACCTAATACTCGTATTTGTTTGAGGGTCAGCGTTAAGTCCTGCATTTTTTTCAATATTTGGCAAATGTTTTTTTTTTATACTGAGCGGCATTTTATCTTGAATAAAGTGTTTGGAATACAAAAACCACTTTGAAAAATACTATAATGAGTATAATTATGAGCTCACATTAAAAAAAAAATCTTATGAAATAACTATTTGAAGAAACATTATTCTGGTTAATCATCAAACTGCCGACACTCACTTTGTCGAATAGTTGACATAACAGTTATCTATGTTAATTATATTAACCTAACCTCAAGCTAACCCTACCGCCAGCGTTTCGACGTCAGCGGGGTGCCTATTTCCGCTCTGAAGGACATAAGTGAACCATAACCTAACCTACTCATAATACACTTGTTACGGTTGTTAGTTTTTTATTGCGGGGGGCTTTGCCCCCCGAGCTCCCCTTCCTAGTTGCCCTAATCTACTTAAACCCCTGTAATCAGTTGTTGGTCCGCTGCCCAACTCACCTAACTGCATCGAGTCGTCGCCCCGCCCGCATTCGAATTCGCGCGCATTAAACAATCTTTAGTTTTTTTTTAAAAACATATCAAAATAAAAAACATAAGACCACAAATAGAATATCAGTAACCAATAATCATTAATAAAGCAGCTCACAAAACTTTGCTTAAAGTGAACTTTTTAGTTCGTTATGTAAAACCTCAATTGGAAAAAATCGAATCTATCTTAATATTGAAGTTGCCCTCTCTGTATTTCTAGTCGCTCACTTAGTAATTTAGTCGCACGGATATAATTTTAATATCTCAAATGGATTAATCACAAGCCACTTTTTGTAAGCTTGTGCTGGATTTTATTATTAATCAATATTCGTCGTTAGTTTAGTTATTTTTCGCTTACTCAAATTCATACCGCTCAAGTTATTAAAACCATATGTCATCATCAGTCGCTAAGTTTTTTTTTATTCGATCGTTTTATTATTCCCCAAAAGGGTATACTTGAAAGCCGAGCATAAACCAAAGCCTAATAACGGTAGTTCAATATTTTTAAGTCCTATAACTGATTCAGAGATCATACGAACTACGAAAACCGGCCAAGTGCGTGTCGGGCCACGCGCAGTGTAGGGTTCCGTAGTTGCTTGTCTTAGTTACATCGACGTGCGGTGCGGTTGCGTCGGCCGAATTTGTACAATTGGCCTTTCCAAGTACACATTAAGTTCGTCGACTATTACTCGGTAATTACTTATGCCTACCTGTCCGTGATAGTTTTCCTTTTAAATTCATTATATGTACTACTACCACGATATTTTTCACATCCCCAGTAGTAGCCACGAATCACTGATTTCAAAAATGGTTTCAGACAACCCATAATAGTTTTGAACGAGCTATCCAACGATACCCCACACCATGGGTTTAACGAGAAAAAAAAATACATCCCCGCTTTAGGAGTAGGGGAGGTTTTTTCAAGATTTTATTGTACTGTTTTGTCGGCGTGATTGATTAATATACCCATGCCGAATTACAGTTTTCTATTTGTAATGGTTACTGAGTTAAGCCGAAGACGGACAGACAGACAGACAGACAGACGGACATGGCGAAACTATAACGGTTCCGGAAACCTAAAAAGGAAGCCGCTCTGAACTGAATAAAGGCAAAAATATTGGAGAAATGCCTGGCTCTTAGATTAGAAAAACACTTGCTTAAACATTACATGCTAACTTCAAGTCAGTACGGTTTTAGAAAAGGAAAAATATGCTTTAAACACATTCAAATGCATGCAAATACAATTTATTTTTCATCACACTTGCTCGTCAATGGCGTTATTACTTGCGAGCGTACAGAGCAGTTATAGCCGTTTTACCTCCCACGGGCTGTTAAGTTTAGTTTTAAAATATTAGAACGCACTCATACTTCACTTCGGACTGCGGATGTTTCCAATCAGCCAAGGTGTATTTCATATCTTCAAAAGTTTGCTACAACCAACTTTTAATATGTATAAAACATATCGTTATAAATATTAAAGACTGCAATTTAATGTTTAGCAGAATTATTTACAGATTTAGTATGTAGTTATTTAGTGTCTATGTAAAATGTTTTCAAATCGTGGCTGTATACCGAAGGGTCTTTGCCATACGCGCCTCACATCAAATTCGCATGGACGAATTGAAAAAAAAAACAACAAAATGGACAACTGACATGTTGACATTATTACGATTTGTATTAATTTCATCTAAAATGTATTTGTTTCCTCGCAAATGTGATGAAAAACATTGTGTATAACACGGGCGTAAGAATATTGCAAACTCGAGTCCTCAAAAGCCCTCCGCCTTCGGCGTCGGGCTTCTGATAGACTCTCGTTCGCAATATTCCACTTACGCCCCTCGTTAAACAATGTACTATAATTGTGGCATGCTTTAAGGGAGGCCTATGTCTAGCAGTGGACGTCTTTCGGCTGATATTGCGATGCTGATGGATCCTCCTAGAGTTTTCCCGGTTAAACAGTCGCGTACGAAATTATGTGCACCAACAAAGTGATCAAAGGTATGTGAACAGGACTATATTGTTAACGCATGGTTGCTCAGATAATTATGAGCATCGCGAACGTAAATATATGTATGAACTGGACTGTCTCTAAAGGAGTCATCTTATTATCTTATGACTCCCGAAAGGGAAATATCGTACATCTTTACACCAACAATTGCTAGAATTGACACTTAAATGTTAACTAGAAGAGATAAGTTCGCCTTTGTACTTGCATTTTCTTTTTGTACTTTTTACTTTTATTTTTGTGAATCTACCCTACTACTTAAAATTGTTTAAGTGTTCTGGATCCTACCTACCTTTTGGGACTAGAGGTGTTAGTGTACCTACGAGTATACATGTTTGTATTAAGGAATAGGGTTTTTGAGAAGAACGATAAATGGTCTGTACTCGTATGCTGGTGGACCCGCTATAGAAGTTTTGGTGGACAATTAACTGTCTCTAGTTCCTTCCAATATCAAATCTATCGATTACTGTTTTTATTTCGAAGTGACGTTTCGTAGTAGATATTTTGGGTAGGTACTGTTGCGCTGCCACGACACTGAATCATGCCTTCGAAAGTCGAAGTTCGGGTATTTCCATCTCTATCGCACTCCCTTAATCGAGTGACAGGGATGCATGTATTACGAACTTCGACTTTGGAAGTTCGTGGTTGCGCCGCTGCTCATTCCCGTTCACATCGAGCTAGTGTTGCAAATGCATCACATGATTCACATGTGCTGCATTTACTGTTTGTTTGACTGAACTCGTCATTATCACTGGTACTAATGCTCTTAGTTCCGCCAAATGGCATTAAATAATGTAGGTACGGAAACAAACAGAACAATATCGAAACACGATCATTCAAACCATGTTATAATTATCATACAGCGCATAATCTATGGAAATTAAATCGTAATTTTCACATTTTTCACATAAGAATATCATGTAAATAAATAATAATTAAGTAATAAAATAAATACATATTAATGGACAATCTTACCAAAATCGAACTAGTCCCATAGTACACCCAATAAGCCTCGTGTTATGGGTACTAGACGACGATGTAAATACTTAAATACACAGAAAATAGTCAAAACTCAGAAATAAATATTCTTGTACAAACTATAATTTAACTATACGCGTACTTCGGTAAAGTACCTACCTTACCGAAGACGGGCAAGCAAAACCAAATGGAAGCGATGGGCTGGCATTTGTCTAGCTGTCGGCACAAATCCTCAAATCAAACACCCTTGGTTTATTTTGCCTACGCGGGGTATTTTGTACTAATGTAATTCGACATAAGTATTATAATCATTATGTTGCTCCAAATCGTTCTAAATATTTACTTTACTTAGTTTTTTAAAGACTACCTATTCTACTTTTGGCGACTATTTTTAAAATAATCTGTTGACCAAAAATGTAGTGGATGTAACTAATACGCTATGCTTTTTACTGAAAACATGTATTCTGCAAAATTGTGCAGCTTTATTTTTGGTCCATTACGAGCCAACAGGATAGTGCGTAAGAAGATTTTCATATACATATATCAAATGTGTTAAATATAACAACAGTAACACTACACAATGCCGGACACGGAAGAATATAAAACATTAAAAAGCAGTAGAAGCATAATAAAAGGAAAAGTTACTAGAATCATCAACTATATTACGGGATTAGATTCAACTGACAAAAAAACTTGAACTTCGAATTAAAATTACGATGTGCCGACTTATCTGCACAAATGGAGAGATTTGACGAAATTCAGCAGGAAATAGAGCTTATAGAGAAGGATGAGAAGAAAGCCGACGAGAAACGATCTATCATGGAGACTAGACTGCAAATAAATTCTATTCTATTCTATTCTATTATATTCTAGATATTACTCAACCCGCCGGGCGCTCATCAACAAATTGCTGGAGAAATCACAAAAAGGTTCGAATGCGGAACATTCTATTAAAACGTATTTTTTTGTTTTATAGCATTACTTTAACTGTTTATTTCAATAGTTTAAAGAATGCCGTTACAAAATAAACTGACTTCACTGAAACCCACAATGACTTAAAGTGTTTGAAACTTAGTGCGGGACAGATTGAGTGCTAAACGCTGAATCTATTTAAATGTTACGAATTACATTAAAAATTGTATCTCGTTAATCATTTAATCCCTGAGATTATCCACCGAGGGAATGTAAGGGGGGTTGAAATGATGTGGGTATAAGATTACTGTGTTCGAAATAAAACATTTAAGGACCCGACAGATCCAGACCTAGACTAAAGCCGGGTTAAAAACATCGAAAACACGGCGCAGCGGACCCGGCTTAACTCATTAATCGTGGGTCAACTTTTTTCTGACACTAGTTGCCGAGGTTACATCTACCGGGTTACGTTTTCAAATTGTGAGCCACACCACGCCTTAAAGGGCACACAATAAACATTCAAAGTCAATGAGGTCATAAAAGTTGGAGCTAGTTATGGACGACGATATTTGATGTAGGGTATAAGAATGTTTCATTTTGCCCGTGACTTCCTCCGCGTAAACTCCTATAATAATAACGATAAAAAAAAATTACCGTTGTCACGTCAGTCGTGCTTTTTGATATTTTATTTTACAATTTCATATATTTATATATGTTTGCTCGAACCATAATGGCTCAATTTTACACCGGCATATCATTAACACGAAGGGCAAAATGGTAAATCTTGTTTTAGCGCACTTTTGGCTACAATTATTTGAACACAGATTTGATATAAATGACATAAATTAAATACCCACGATGATACAGCCAAAAAAACAAAATTAAAAACTAAAAAAATATTTAAATATAATTTTTGAAAAACCGTCGACTTTAAATGTATAAGTTTGTACAAGAAGATAAATGTGATCATAGTTTTTAAAGAAAAGTTGATTATTGGTTATGAGGTGTACATAATTACAAAACCACAAAAGTCCGTCGAGGGCTGCCCTGATGCAATTCTATAATTCCAGCACTAGTGATTAAATTGAAATTGATATTTGATTTAAATTGATATAATAATAATAATTATGCACATTGCACACCGAGTTTTTTTACCTTCTTAAACTTGTCTACGATGTTGTTCTGCTATATCAACACACCCTCAGTAGTTCATGTACAGAAGCTACCTGGAAAACACTATCAATTGAACCCCAACACAGTAAATTGAATGCATACCTTCTCAAAGTTCCCTATGATGTTGTCCTGCTCGATCATCGGACCCTCAGCAGTTCGTGTACAGAAACTATTCGGCAAACAGTATCAAATTAATAGAAAGTTTACTGAAGCGCCCCTGGCGAGTTAACATCAAAATACTACCCCGAATGAAACACACACTCATTTCGGAAAATTTCTTAATCGGTCAAGCCGCTTAGGAGATAAATGGGAACATCGGTGTATACAAACAAACAGCCTCTCACCCAAAATGCATGTACCTTCTCCGTTCCGTCGTGGGTAATACAATGATATTAATCAAATTATTAAAAAGAAGTAGTTAATTAACATTGTATGAGGTGAGATAAATATTTTTCAGTTTCATTTTCATTAGGTATTAATTTGAATTCAAAAGCAAATTAGGCACCTCCTAACAGTAAAAATAACTGCTCTTTCATTAACACACAAACATTACGAAAATACTCGGAAAGTATCAATCTATCGACCCTTTTTTGCTATTTTAATAAAGTTTTTAAATTCATAGAAGCTAACAATAAGGACGTTGTCTGAAACAACATTGTGACGTCCCAACAAGTAATCCCTACAATACGGTATTTGACAAAAGTCAAATCAGCTTCTTTGTATGAAACGTCAAACGGAGCGCCGTTAGTATGAAAGTAGGGATAAGGTCTTTCGTCGGGGATGCAGTCGGCGGTGGACGCCTTGCTTCTCAAGCGGAGCTTCTGACGCTGATTGCATTATTGACGACTGACCAAACTACCGAACAACGTCGCTTTATAAGCAAACTTGACACTGGCGAAATCATCTTAACTTAGATGGAAGCCATTTTTTAAAAATTGAATTGAAAAGTAGGGATAACTTGCTTGTGACGTCACAATCAAACAACGTCCTTATTATTCATTATTTATTTATAACTTCTTAAATTTGAACAGTCGAGTTATTTTTGATACTAACTATGATAAAAAAATTATTGAATGTGACAAAAGTACATACAAAACATTTCCACAACGCAGGTTTCGTCAATACAACCAAACAGCATCTGCAACATGCTTCGTCAATTATCTACAAATTATAAATCCACCGCAGGTTTCGTCACCTTATTATTAATATCTATGAATTTAAAAATATTCAAATTCATGTTAAATTATTATTATGACCTATTTAAATTTGTATGATTATGATTTGACTTTAAATGTACTGTGTCACGTATTTAAATATTGTATAAAATGACGATACCTAGAGGTTGATATATTTGTGTTCTTTGCTTTTGGTTTGTTTCTTCTATTTCCTTGTTATTGTGTTCTTACATTTGTTGACATTCTCTTAATATTTATCTGTTTTTGACGATCATGATCATAATTCGTATTTTTTTGACATGTATGCAAATCTGTAATGTAATTTTTTATCATGAAATAAATAATCTAATCTAATCTAATCTAATTGCAAACATAAATGAAAGATTGATACTATCCGAGTAATTCCGTAATGTTCATCTGTTGCTAATGAAAAACCAATTTATTTTCACTGTTGTCAAATACCCTATTGCCATACCAACGGAGCGTAACGTTTTTGACGTTTCATAAAAAGAAGCTGATTTGACTTTAGATCCAAGAACTTTATGTACTCAAAGTTCTTTGATCGTGTACTTGGTGACTTACTTTGTTACTTATTGTTTTGTTTTGGGTGGTAATATAAACATCTAAGTTTCATTTTTGTGTACAGAGACGCGTTGCAATGTACGTGTTTATCTGTCTTGTAATTGTAAGTACCTGCCTACATAAAGTCACGCCTGAATTCGCAAATGATGTAGGCAGAGCGTACGAAATTTAATTTTAAGTGCCAATACTAAGTAATCGTAGTTGTGAAGACGAATCTATAAACAAGTCTATTTAATATTTCTTGATTTGTTTACGTTAAAAGATAACCTACCTAAGTGGGCTAATCATCTTCTAGTCCTTTATTTATTTAAGCTTTATTGCACAAACAAAAAGTTTAAATTGCGGACTTAATGCTTCTACCAGTCAACCATTGTGCTAAACAGACACATTTGGTGCAGACATTGAAATTTGAAGTCATTATGTTCTACCTAGGAATAAATATGGAAGTTTTTCAGAAAGTTAGATACTATACGGACTTCTAACATGCTTAGAAAATGGCTCATTAAAATGGGGTTAAAAGTGTCAACAAAACCTAACGTTTGTTTTGGATTTTAACCAATACAGTTACAGTTTTAAAATGTGATTTTTGGCAACGTAACCATAGGAACTAGTGAAAAAAAAGAGCTGATTCGCCCTGGTTTTTATAACGAAGCTGACTATCATAGTTAATTTTATGCATAAGTTACTCCTAAGATACATCCAAAAAAACCTTTTTTTTTAAATTGAAAATGATAAATAAATTATTCTCTATGTTTGACCTAACAACTAATTAAACTCAGGTCTAGCCTAGTGTATGATATTAACTTACAACTCGCAACTGCATTGCGCACCATAATCGATAGGCTTGCCTACAATTTTCACTTTACAACAAAACTTCTTTGTATCCCAATAAATCACAGAACAAATCAATCAAAGTAAGCTTCAAAACGAACGTATGACGAAAGTAAGAATGTATCGAAGTTGCGCGTCACACGGAGCGCGCGTCTCTGACCGCGTTCTCGAAACAACTGACGGACGACCACGCTCTCTCCTGAAAATGTTTTCGCTTCATCTCTTTTAAATCAGGATAGGACATCACTTGTTTTGAATATACAGTGTGTAAATCTAATACGGGCGAATCTCTTAACGATGGTTAGTATAGGATAAAGTAAAGGTAATTAGATAACAATAACTTAAGAGTTGCAAAAAAATTTAATCCATACAAAATAATTTAGCCCGCAATGTAATGTAACTCACGTTAAACGCTCGTTGACAGTTACTCTCAAAAGCTCCTATCGCATATGTTATGTCATTAACTGTCATGAGTGACTAAATAATAAATAACCAATTATGATGTTTTTTGTCTGATAAATGTAATACCTAGTTTAGAAAATAAAGTACAACAGACGTATTAAAGCAATAATTTATTTTAATAACCACCCTTTGAAATTTCAACTAAACTGTACTGAAGTTTATGAAATACTTAAGGAAAACCAACTAAAAAGAAAACTAAAAAACACAATTTACAACAAGACAAATACCTAGTGAGAAGACTGAGTTCAGTTTTGCCGGTTTCGCCGTAGATACCTATTCTCGACGTGCCTTCCTCGTATTTCAGCACAGGTTTCGCAACGTCGTTTAACTGACTCCATAACATGACGAAGATTGACGGTATCTCTCAGTTTTTGAAAAACTTCATTTATCTTATTTCTCAGTTCTTCTTGGGTTGTCCTTGGTTGCGAGTACACCTCGTTTTTTACTGCCCCCCACAGAAAAAAATCGAGGGGCGTTAAGTCAGGCGAGCGAGCAGGCCAACGTTTTGGACCAAACCTCCCGATCCATCTGTCCTCGAACATGTCGTTTAACGCGTTTCGGACACGAACCGCAGCGTGCGCTGGAGCACCGTCTAGCTGTAACCATGTTTGTCGACGCTGTTCTTCAGGTAGCGTATTCACATATTCAGCTAGCGGCCCGTTGATAAGTTGAATGAACTTATCCGCATTCAAGTTACCGTCGATAAAAACGGGCCCTATGATTTGGTCACCATGTATTGCGGCCCACACATTTACGGCCCAACGATATTGGTGACCAGTTTCTTTCATGTGATGCAAGTTCAATCTTGACCAGTAATGACAGTTGCGTTGGTTCCACACCCCGTTCCTGGTGAACGTGCTTTCATCGGTCCAGATAATTTTGGATATAAAATCACCGTCTTCATGATGCTGCCTGAGTAACCAATTGGAAAACTCACTGCGTGGTGGCAAGTCCCTAGGCAGCAAAGCATGTACTTTTAAAAATTTGTAGGGATGCTGCTGGTCACGTTTGAGTATTCTGTGTACCGCTGTATGGCTCGTATTAAATTGTCTTCCAGCATTTCTGGTACTACTTTCAGGATTAAGTGCAAAATGGCGAAGGATTTGGTCTTGCAATGGAACTGGAAGCTCATCGTGAATAGCTGCTCCCTCTACCCGTCCAGTCACGGGCAATCCTTCGCGAACTCGCTGTATCGCGTTTACAATTACTCGAGCGTTTCTTGGTACAACTCGATTTGGAAATCGTTCTCTGTACAGGGCTAACGCTCGATTTCCATTTTGGAGTGCTTCACCGTACATTCAAATCATGTCTATCAATTCAGGAGCAGTAAAAGTAGTCAATCGAGGCATTTTCAGAACATACGATTACTTTTGCATTGAAAGACTGACATTGTCAAATCCGAGTTGAAATAAAATAAGAAACTTGCAATTTCACCAAAGAGTTTCATTCCACGTTTTCACACAATGTATCAAAAACCAAATCAAAAACGAAATACACAATAACCACTTATTAGATACTGAAGTTAAATGAGTTTTGAGAAAAGGTGTGCTATCAAGGGTGCTTGTCTATTGCTCAGATTAGGAATCATCATGACAAGTGCTGTTATCGTGACTGATTAAAATGACATTAAGTAGATGAAGTCAATTTCTTGTTGATAAACATGATATTAAATAAGATTTAATATCCTTTAATACACTAATATTAGGTACTTTAGATTACCAAAATAACTACAAAACATTAAACGCAGTGTAATGCTAACATGTGTTGTGAATGTATCTTTAAATATTAGGTAAGTTTCTAAATTCTATCGTTGTTTTGCTAATAAGATGAGACATTTCGGTACACAGCCATGTTTACAGTACATTGCTGCTGTGATTTTTTTCAAAAATTAATTATGGGGTCATAATTAAGTGTAACTTAAAAAAACCTTTTAATTCATGATTGCACTAATGAATACTATGTCTGATTTAATTTATCGCCCGTATTAGACTTACACACTGTAGACTTATTGGTGGGGTATTGCATTTATCCAGATAAAGTTACGGACAGACTGATGAGTTAAATGGTTTTGTTTTATAACAAGGTAACTTTTCAGCACCCTTGTTGGATCGGGTAAGTAAAGTAAGACGTGTCTATTCATCCACTTTTTTATAATTTTGATTGATATATTATAATTTATAACGGAACGCATAATAATAAAATGTAGATACTAATGTTGTGTAAATGGATGGAATGTATGTGTCTAATTTCATCGTATATACGGGGTTGTTCGGGATATTGATGTAGGAACTTACGGAGGTAATAGACTGGACTATTAAAGTAGAGTTTGAAGTGTTTGAACCTGAGATGTCTAAGTCTAATCTATGATAGTTTTTTTTTTTTTACCCAATTTTGTCATGTCTTTTCTCATTAAAAACAAAGTATGAAAGAAATCAAATTATATACAAGATGATAACTAATATTAACTAAATGTAATTAAAACTACACAGGGCTGATGCGTTGCACGAGGTAGCCGCCAGGTCTTCGGTTCTTCGTACGAAACCGGGTACCTAATGTAGGAACAAACTGTCATTCTTTGCACATTACTAGTTCCCTTGGCAATTACGTACAAAGAAGTAAATATACTTCCTACATGACCCGGTTTTCTACAACGAAATTGCTGTTCTTACTACAAAACCAAGGAGGTTGTCCCTTGAAACACAGGTAGTCCTGGGGCCGCTTTTCGGAAGGTTATATTTAGTAATGGTAGACGCAGGGCCAAAAAGGTTAGAGGTGTTTGAGGTTCCGAGACTTTTGCACGATGGGGAAAACCGAAACAGATAGTCTTGGATAATGCAAAGTCCAATCGCGCCGCTGAGAATGGAGTACGTACGGTAAAGCGGGTTATTCGTAAAGCGGTACGACAAAAAATAAATGTAAGCATAGCTCTAAATACGTTTTTACTCTATTTTAGGAGTACGGAACACGGGAGTAAGTCCAGCGGCGCTAAATGTTAGGTAGGCAGGTTCGCACGAAATTAGACGCCTCGAGGGCCGACTGTAAATCCAATGTTCGTATGGCACAAAAAAAAGACCAGATCGGAACTGTGGTGGCACGTTGGAGCCCGCTTATGTAGGTAGTATCGGGGAGGGACGAAATGGGTTCCGGGCGAGGCTACACAGCTGCACAGCAGTTAGGTTCTAGGGACTACCATGTATAACACGAGCAGGGGAAGTTAGCACATAGGCATAGCGATCAATTGAAGTGAAGAACTAGCAATTCCTTAATATGACCAAGCCATCCTTTAAGAGAGGAGAGCGGCCCACCCTTGGCAGAAGAGGTTCGATAATCCATTGATGCCGGTTCCGAGGTCACGGGGTCAGGGTTAACCGCCATGATGGCTGAGACTACACTGGATGCTATGGATGTACACGACCTCTACTAGCGCGGCTGCGGAGACGCTTGACTCGCCTGATACTCCAGGCAAAATACGGTTTTGAAAAACATTAATTTATAATAGCGTTTTTTTTGTTGATTTCCTTTGAAAATGTTATTATATCCTCCTGAGTCCTGGTTAAAAAAATGAGTACACTCGCATAAAAGCCGAGAGTCCTTTATAAAGAAAACAGCGTTGAGTCCTGAACTTTCTGTCGCTTACTCTAAGGTCTAAAATGAGTTTCTCGGATTTTCGTTGGAACAAAGTTGATTATATACTCTATGAGGAATACTTTAAGCATAATTTTATTTGTAAGTTATTTGGGCTTTATAAACGCCTCTCGGCTTTTATACGACTAAGATTATGTAATTAATATGGCTAATATTGGTCATATTGTATGGAATCGGGTATATATTTAAACAATTAAATAAAATGCAAATAATTGTTAAAATGGTATTGTAATCTAAAATAACAAAAAACACAGAACCATTCTGTTGGAAAAAACATAACAAACGTACTTCTAAAATCTTATTCAATATAAAAATGTCATAGCAAAATCAGTGTACTTCTCACAATACAATCACAATAGTTGTCTTACAAAGTTAATACTTTAGAACAATTGTTATACATTTTCTGTATACCTAACAAAAATTTTTAAATTCTTTATAACAAACAATATCTTTGTGTACGTAGTTATTTAATTAACTACTATAAAACTATCTAAAAACTTGTTCAAAACAAGTGTGAGATCTTTATTATTAATCCTAATTATTAACATCATATGCCATACATAACCATTAAACATTAAAAAACTGAGATCTTATTAGGTATTAATAATTTGAGAATCGTGAATCACATATCACCGAGAAACTTGACAATCTAAAAGATTATTAAAAGTTTGCCTCGGTATGAAATTTTTTGTAGCACGGTACCACGTACTCTAACGCGACCCAAACGACGTGCACCTCCTCTAGTGCGAGCTCTGCGAGTGCAGGGACCTCTTACCCGTGGACGACTTCGATCCTGTGGCAATTGGTGTTGATGCTGCACTTGGTCTTCTTGTTCCTCACCCTCATCTTCCTCCTCTGAAGAACTTGAAGACTCGCCTTCCGACAAGAACAAGTTGGGCTCCATGTAGTCGGGATCTTCATCTGCCGAATCGTCTTCGAAGTCAGAATTGTTGACAATCAGACTTATGTCTTCTTGCCGTAGAGCTGAAATACACGATAAGAAAAATAGTTATACTACACTTTCGAAGAAACATTGTTCAACTGAGTTTACTCACAAAATGCAAGGCACCTATATTTTTATACAAGCAAAAATCACTACTTTACCATAATGTTAGTACAGCACATTAACCGAGAGTCCTTTAAAACGGCAGAAACATGGCGAACTATACTATTAACATAGTCCGAGAGGGCTTTACAAAGGTCAAACGAATTTAACTTGTAATTGTACTTAAAATATCATATTTACAACAAAAATAGTAACGGAATAATAATAACCATACAAAATACTCAGTAAATACATAAAAAAACAGACCAACACACACAGGATTGAGCGAAAAATTTGGGATTGAACTTACCTCCACCTGCACGACGCGACATCTTGCTGGACTCGTGGCGTCGCACTGACCGGAATATTCCTGTTTTCTATGCAATAGTTTTTGCTAAAGCGAGATAGATATATGCCGGATTGGAGGATACCGATTGGTTCTCAGGATCACGCCACTATCGCCCGATTTTAAGCGCGAAACATTAGGGGCGTTATAACGGACACTCGGCGTTTATGAATAACTTTATTTTTTGGTGCTCGGTCTTTAAACATGGTTCGATTTTGGCCTTTAAAACGGACTCAGGGACTCAGGAGGCTAAGATGATTTAGTCAAGAATCCGACAAACTTTCCACCCGGAAGTAATTATGTAGATTTAAATGAAGCATGCATTATCTTTTTTTGTACGATTTATCTTGAATATTATAGAGCAAATGTAAATGAACAAAAATAAAGACAAAAACATTTATTAATATTTTTACTGACTTTTCAGAAGCCAGTTAACTTATCATTTTTTCGATGTCTGAAATTTTGTCGGATTTTATCGCTGGGTAACTATTTAATTGATAATATATCCGTTACACATAAAAAATAAGCTATTATAAATTATTTCCAAAATTGTTTCTTTTAAATTAAATTTTTTCCATACAAGTTGTCAGTTCATTGCCTGGACTATGAGCAGTTAGTTTCAGGTGGAGAGTCGAGCCCGCCGGTGTGTACGTCAATGTAAACTGAATAAATCGCCGTGTCATGTATGTCATGACAATGTATTTCGTTTATTTTACATACTTAGTTAGCTTTCAATGGACCCGATTCTACGAGCACATCGCTTAAATAGCCTAAAACTAAATTATCAAAATTTTAGACAATTATGTCTAAAAATAAAGTAAAGTAAATTATTAGACGGCAGATTTAACAAGTCCTATTCGATAATTTCAACCTGACTAAAATTAGCCTGATTTTATCCGTAATGTAAAACTTCTAAGTTGAGTTGAATGTGTTGCTACTTTAAAAAAATAAGTGAGTGAATGAATGAATGGAATCTATATAAAAGAGTATTTTTTACGTTTTATATTATATTTTAATATTTAAAAACGTTTTGTTGTATTATTTACTTTTAATACTATCTTTAATACTGGTTCACAATTTATATCAGGAAAAAATAATTTATCATTTTTAAATGGGCAACATTTAAAGATTAAAACAATGCAAGTGGTTTTAGTTTATGCAAGGAGCCCGGGGTCCGCTTTAACCCGTCGAGTGTCCTTGTGTCCACCATGTGTGCGCAGAAAAAAATAAAAAAATGACTAATGACATAAGCTCAAAGTTTGAAATCCTTCAGCAACGTCACATTACTGGGTCACTTGACGGGTTAACACCTAATCCCATAATTTGGCATAATAGGCACTAGTTTTACGAAAGCGACTGCCATCTGACCTTCAACCCAGAGGGAAAACTAGACCTTATTGGGATTAGACCGGTTTCCTCACGATGTTTTCCTTCACCGAAAAGCTAACGGTAAATATTCCGTACATAAGTTCCGAAAAACTCATTGGCACGAGCTCATACCCACGACCGTCGCTTGTAGCTTCAAAAAAAAAAGAAATTGTATAATAATCGGATCGGTCGAATGGGTTGGATGCATCGTGCAACCTGTTTAAATAAAGTTTTTCACCCTCGCCATGCTCCTTCTCGTCGGCCACCACGGCAGCCATGACGAATTCTTCATCCATTTCAAAATGTAATTTCAAATAGAAAATAAAAAATGAGAATATCCACTTGACTTCACGTATACAAATTATAAACGAGACCATTTTAGTTGCCGCTAAAATTAGTTAATTAAGTTTGACGTTTCTATGTTTTCCCGTAAAAACGACATGTCTAGAATAGCATTTTGGTAGCTAAACTAAGTTGAATAGACCGCCTAAAATGAGAAATGTCACATTCGAATTAGCGCTGTCATTTGATTATGACAGCTACTCATAGAATAGCAAAGTGTTTTAGCGACACCTAAATAAAATTAGGAAGTTTAGAGGCCACTGTAGTATCGGGTCCAGTGTTTGGTTAGGTCAGGTCCCTGATTTGTTCATGACGTGTTATATCAAATACACACATTTGATTTAATAAGAGGGTGCCTCATTGAAATTTCAACTTTTCGATTTTTAAGGACCACCTCTGCTACCTGTGTTGTGGTCTGCTAAATAAGAGTGGAGGTGTAGTGTAGACGCACCTATTGATGTTAATCTTTTTAGTTACTGGGGTAGTTCTTTGTCAGCTGTCAGGCTGTTGACTCCGAATACAACCGTTATCATGAATGGAGCTTTATTGCTTATATCGGCCTACATTTCAGTACACTAGCCTAGAATATATAAAATTGCCTGGTACTACAAAGCGCTCCAACATATTTACGGAAAATTCCAATCGGCCAATACTTCGCTGTATCGCTTCGCTTACTCGTTCAATAAATCAAACAATAAAATAGTTCGAATGTGAGCAAGATTCGAAAATTACCCGCTACTTACAAACTTACTACCTTACTGACTTTTTCTAGTATAAATATAGACTGATCTGGAGAATAGCAGCTGTATAATATTATAATGAAACTATCTTTGTTCTTCAAAAGAGAGCAATCCGATCCATTAAATTGCGTGGGTTCTCGAGACTTGCTGGCAGAAAGTTTTGAAAACAGGTATTCTTACAGAAGCTTCAAGGTACCTTTACTAATTATATCGAAATCAAACTCCTCAATCACGTAGAAACTGTAGGTATTTAGTCGCCACAGTGAGTAATTGATTAAACATAATGCTCCCACAATACAGTCTTACTAGACCTACAATTCTTAAGTCTTGATTACTTAAGACGCCGTCAACACCAAAATGCCCTTGAGGATTTTGGATAGCGCGCACACTGTCTATTGGTATCGGAGTAAACGAGAGCGAGTGTTACTGGGCGGGCCCGGCTTTTGATGATAATAGTACATAAATATTGAAATCAAACAAAGGGTGGATTATTTGTGAAATATGACTCGTTAGCGGTTTAGGTATGAATATGTTGACTTCATGTTTTTAATTGCAGACCCATACGTCAAAAAAATAAAGACATAGAACCGTTTTATTTGATTTTAAGACCAATCTTTGCAATTATTTTCTATCGAGCCGATTTCGTCCAGTTATGTATTGAGCCCGTCCACGGTCTTTGAAATATGGTGAATATTAACATATATTTTATTTGATGTGCTAGAACATATAAATTTTCTTAAAAAAATGCTGAAATAACATCAATTTTACCAAATTAGGTCTTGTCAGCCTCTTAATTTGTTTGTCATCGGACGGGCAACAAAATAATGCCCCAAAGCACAAGGTTCTCTCCCAACCGCATTTCCCGGCATCACGTTTGTTTTATTACAACTACCCTCTAATAATTTATAGCAAAGTAGTTATTGTGGCGAAGTACTGTTCAAAATCAATGCTTCAAATGTTTTATTTCTTAAATACTTTTTTTTTTTTTTTTTTTTTTCTCTATTAAAGAACTGCCATCAGTCGATAACGACTATTATCAGTTTTGGTGAGTGTTTGTTTTAATTGGGTTTAGGAGGCCATCGCCTCGCTGAACCACTATGCAGCCCTACACAATGTGCTTTCGTTTTAGGCGTTTCACACCTTGTGTCGTATCTAGTAACCTTATAGCCAAAGGATTTGGGTGGCCTGCAAGGCGCTCGATATACCGTCTCGTGTGCTTTATAATTTCGTCCTTTATGGTGGGCATGTTGAGGTAATCGTGTATTTCGTCGTTCCGGGTATACCAAGGTGCGTTGGCAATTACACGTAGAATTGCGTTCTGTGCTCTTTGCAGACACATTATGTTGCTGTCACTGGCAATCCCCCACAACTGGATGCCATAAGTCCAGATAGGTTTGATAATGGCATTGTACAGGAGTAGTTTATTATCTACAGAAAGAGTTGAGTTGCGTCCCATGAGCCAATGCAGGTTTTTGTACTTTAGGTTCATCACGTTACGCTTTTGCTTTATGTGAGTTTTCCAAGTTAGACGTCGATCCAGGTGGAAGCCTAGGTACTTGATGCTCTCGCAGTGCGGCAAGACGTCGTTACCAAGTTGGACAGGTCAGCAATCTCCTCTTCTCAAGCTGAAGGTAATGTGGTGTGATTTTGAAGCACTGGCTTTTATGCGCTATTTTGTTAGCTATCTATGGGTGTTGTTCAACACTTACTGCAGTTGTTCACTGGCTGTTTTGGATGATTCGTGGCAGGAGAGATAGGCGATATCATCTGCATACGTGGCAGCGGTCACAGATTCAGGGGTAGGTAAGTCGAAGGTAAATATGTTGTAGAGAACGGGACCAATCACTGACCCCTGAGGCACGCCAGCCTTGATATTGTAAAAGCTAGATCTTGCATCACCGTGTCTCACTTGAAATATTCAGTCTGATAGGTACGAGGATAAGATATTAAAGAGTGAGTGCGGTAAGTTTTGTTTTATCTTGCACAGTAGGCCCTTGTACCAGACTCTGTCGAACGCTTGTTGCACGTCTAAAAACGCTGCCGAGCAGTATTGTTTCCTTTCGAAGCACTGGCGTATAGCATCGTGAACATGGTGTACCTGTTCAGTTGTGGAATGTGACTTTCTAAATCCAAATTGGTGTGCCGGTATAACATCACATGCATCCAGGTGCGTTTTCAGACGGACCAGGAAGATCCTTTCCCATAGTTTTGACAACACTGTAGTGAGACTTATAGGACGATACGACCCAGTTTCATGTGCTGGCTTGCCTGGTTTGTGTATCATTATAATTTGCGAGATTTTCCATGTATCAGGGAAGCATCCCGTTCTGAAGATCGCATTAAACAGACACGTTAGGAGAGTAATGGTTTTCCTAGGTAGTTCCTTCAGTACCTTCGGTGTAATTAGGTCAAATTTCACCGAATTTCTTAAATACTTAGACAAATCACAACACTCGGTCATTCGACTGTGTGCTATCTCCGGACCACGCAAAAATCACCACAACACTCGTCAGTTTACCCTTAATACAAAGTCATTGACATACTAAAATATTATATATATATTATATTATTTCGATTGGATCACAGCTCGGCTCGATTCGTCGTCGTAGAGATCACTTTCTGTCATTGCTTTTCATTTCAATACAGTGTTGTCAATCAATCCTGGTCCCCCCTTACCTTTCTGAGAAAGGACTTGTTTTCTGATTTCTTAGGATGCGCAGAGGTTGCCTGGAGGTCAATCTAACTCGATATAATATATCGCATACCAATAAATTATGATAATATGGTATGCAGAGAAAATCAATCTTTTTTACTGTTGTTAAATAACTTACTACTATAGCGATTCCTAAATGCTATTTAGATTTTTCTGGGACGATGACGTCTGACTGTTTTGTCAATTGTTCTGTATTTCAACATTGTCTAAACCACAACCACCCTCCATCAAAGCAGATTGGTAATAAATAAGAGCAGAGGCGTTAATTGAAACTGTTCAAACAATTATATGAAAAGAGGTCCTTAAAGTTTGCGACCTTTACAAGAATTTTCGGCGAAACATTCTTTAAGATGTTTCTGCTGTATTTTCAACTAATTATTTTTAAAAAGTCCTTTGATAAACTTACTACCTGCCCACGCGGATCTACTTGCATATTACAAAGAACCAAGGTAAAGTCATGGAATAAAATACCTATAGCCTATGTCCATCTTAAAGATCAATTGAATTGTGTAAATAAAATACTTGTTTTTTTTAACGGATGAGAAGTTTTGTAGGTTATCCCCTACATAGGTACAAACTTGCAAAGCTAGGTTCAATCTTCCATTTCACTGACATCACTTGTAACTAAAAGACTTTCTGCCAATACTAAAACAGCTGCTGCTCTTTATAATATCATATATGGAATGCCGATTTGACGACAGTATTGCCATTGACACAAGGTCTTCCAAATACTAATCTAGATTTTAATGGGAACCCCATCCCACCGTCGAGTTCACTACGCCCTTAACCGGGCCGCCACTTCATCGAGGACCGTTTATTCGATACTAGCTTCCGCCCGCAACTTCATCTGCGTGGACCCGGGATGAAAACTATTTTATATTTTAATCTTGGCTGTAACTGTAAACTATCTTCGTGCAGAATTTCATCCAAATCGGTTGAGCCGTTTAAGCGTGATTGAGTAACAAACATCCAAACATCTAAACATCCAAACTTTTGCACTTATATTAGTAGGATTTTAATCCAGGCTATTAACTACCTTCGTGCAAAATGTCATCCACATTGGTTGAGACGTTTAAGCGTGATTGAGTAACAAACATCTAAACATCCAAACTTTCGCATTTATAATATTAGTAGGATATTTATTGCCCGTTCACTAAAATTCACCTGAGACCCCATCAAGCCATCAACTTGCGGATCAGTCTAAACGAATACAATACTATTATTAAATAAACATAAAAATGAGAGACCTTTTTCTAAACACTCTAACCGAACCAAACCGAATCACAGAGAGATTTGGAAACTTTATACAATGGCTTGTGAACACAGGCTTCAATAAACACGCAATTTTTTTGTCCCCTAATTGAGCCTTTCTTACAATACAGATTGCCTGTATACAGAAGCGGAGGCATTCTGTCCTTTCACAACCCATTGATTTAGTCACAATCTAATCAACAGTCTGTGTACAAACGAAGCCTTTTGTTATATCCCAATACTGTTTATCTTGGGATTGAATATTGAACGAATTTCTTAATGTTTCGAACGAAAAGTTAAGTCAAAATTTCGTTAGGTAAGTATATATGTCGGCGGCAGATCGTTAAATACGCCAGATCACGAAATTCCTAGGCATATCGTGAAACGGCGCCATTTCATGATATGCCTAAAAGTCGGCTAGGCTTATCACGATGTGCCTGATAAACAATACGGCAGATCGATTAGAGCAACGCATTCGTCGATATTCCTAGCTCTATACCGGGCACATCGTAAAATAGTTTCTTTCTTGGCCACTGGTGGCGCTGCACATGCGATGGCGGCCGTTTTTGTTGGGGGCTAATAATCGGGGCGGACAAAAATGGTTTGTCATAAGCGAACTCTGTCTTAGGTCGGTTAGGTTAGGGTTCACTTGTGTCCCTCAGACCAGAAATAGACACCCCGCGCAGCGGGGTGGCGTCGACTCGCTGGAGATTATCAGTCCGCACTTCTTATTTTTTTTAATTTACCTAATTCAATTTTGGACACCCTACTTACGTATAACGGTGAGTATTGAACGATATGCCGGCGTTTCATGATATGCCTAGGAATTTCATGATCAGCCTAAACGTCACTGGCTTGGCCAAATCATGAAATGCCGGCGTTTCATGACATTCCTAGGAAGTTCATGATCTGCCTAAACGTCACTAGGCAAATCGTTAAATGGTGACATTTGAATGATATGGCGGATGTCACTCAGCCAAATCATGAAATGGCGGCGTTTCACGATATGCCTAGGAATTTCGTGATCTGGCGGATTTTACGATCGGCCGCCGACATATATAATAAGCTTTATATCAACTTGCCTTGTTAATTTGTTAGTATGTGCGGGTCAAATTTTGCAAGTCTTTGCCGAAGGCCGATCGAGTTGTGTACAATTATGTAAGTCGGATGCCAATGCAATACTATGGTACGAGTACCATAAAGCTAGTCTGATGATAGGCACGGAAAGTATTAATAGCGATAAGAACCTGTCGTGTTTGGGTTCATTTGAACCTTCTCGACGAGTAAAAGGTTGACAGTACAAAAAAAACTCAGCACTAAATGTCATTTTAATTTACCCGTAACTTATTCAAGTAACGAAGTATTAGTAGCAAATTAAATTAATGTACATTAATGATACGAACTAGCAAGTACCTATTTATGATAAATTGAAATATTTTTTTAAGCAGTCAATTCAAGACTTGCTTAAAATTTTCCGGGAATATCCAGACTTTAGGCATTATCTATCCGATTATCCGATCTTTCCTTATAATTAAACGGTTTAATGAAATTTGTTGGGAGTGGGCCTTTCTCTTCCAACGTGTTTAATGTAATAAAATAGCTTTTGCCTTCAATTACCAACAAGGCACCAAGGTGTGACTTTATTGCTATGAATAAAGTGAGTGAATATGCTGGTCTTATGGGCGTATTGACTAGCGGGATGCTTACCTGATAGAAGCATTTAAGGTAAACGTCCGAGTGCTCGACGCATATGCCGCTCTTTATATGGCATGGGCACTCTATGTCAGTGTCATGGCTTAAATTCGAATGAAGAAAAATCCTCTTAGTTCGAATTTAACCCATATTGCTTTGACATAGAGCGCCCGTGCCATATACTAGTACAGCGTCGAGCACTCGCACGTTTACTTTATTATATATAGACCTACTAACCTAATAGGTATAATATAAACAGTAATATTCGAAATTCAAAAAGGGCCACTGTAGCCGAGCGGTGAGCGGCGACTTTCAATCTAAAGGTCGCTAACCAGGGATGCCGTGGATGCGATTTCTTTGCCATCCGCGGATGCGGATATTTTGGGGGCACACATCCGCTGGTGCGGATGCGGATGCGTATTTTGGGGTCACACACTAGAAACCGTAAATAAACAATGTCCATTTTATGATATCACGCAATCATCAAACACGTTGAGAATAAATTAAAATATAGCGAACTAATCAAAAACGCGTCTGCTCTTGGTCACAGGAACGAAAAAAAATTTTTTTGACTAATGACGATGATATATTAAACGTGCGCGGTAAGCGCCGCTTGGGCTCCTTTCTTGTCGTAAATTGCACTACATCCGCATCCGCAAAAACTCCGCATCAATTTTTGCGGATACGGATGCGGATGCGGATGCGGATTTTGGGGTCAGACACTATAAACCGTAAATAAACAATGTCCATTTTATGATATCACGCAATCATCAAACACGTTGAGAATAAATTAAAATATAGCGAACTAATCAAAAACGCGTCTGCTCTTGGTCACAGGAACGAAAAATTTTTTTTTTGACTAATGACGATGATATATTAAACGTGCGAGGTAAGCGCCGCGTGGGCTCCTTTCTTGTCGTAAATTGCACTACATCCGCATCCGCAAAAACTCCGCATCAATTTTTGCGGAATTTGTGCGGAACTTCCGCGGTTGCGGATGCGGATGCGAATGTCTGCAACATCCCTGGTTCAAGCCGGGCAGCCGGGGTCCGTACCATCCGTACCACTGGATTTTTTCAAAAACTCAAGTAAGAAATATCATTTGATATTTAACAGTGGCTTTTTGGTAAAGTAAAACATCGCGAGGAAACCGGCGTAATCCCAATAAGGCTGGGATTTAAGGTCAGATGGCAGTTGCTTTCGTAAAACTAGTGCCTATGGCAAATCTTGGGATTAGGTGACAAAGCGGACCCCAGGTTCCTTTACAGCACAACAGGGAATAACACTAGGAGGATGATTCGCGATTCAAAAGGTAGATTTAATAAAGTATAATACAGGGTGTTTTTCTGAATTTCCTTGAACTTCGGCATATTGCAGAGTCCATTCACCGAAACAAGGTAGCGTAATTAGTTTTTAAAAAAAAAATAAAAAAAAAATTTCGATTTTCATACAAAATAATTAAATTTAGCATTAACGGTTATTGTACAAGAGTTAATGAAAAGTTAGTGTCAAATGTGATAATGTTCAAATGACATCACATGACATGCACGTCAAAAAACCGTTTACACTGGTTAAAGTTGCATAACTGATTAAATTAAAATGTTGAATATCTTGATAACAGGAAGAGTTAAGATACTGGTGTCTTGGAGAAATTACCTTTATTTGACCTAAGCTATGCCCCCTTTCAATTAACGGAAATTGGCGGGAACACGTTGTATATTAATATATTCACTGGCAATCTAGGATAAACACCGATTTTATAAAAGTAATCTCTGTTTACGGTATTCATGTCATTTTGTTTAGACAGATCTAAATGTAGGATGTTTTTTGGCGCAGAGAAACGTTTTATAAATCGAGATAATCTATATAATAATTACTGAACGTAATCATTCGTTCCAGCCAGCCATTCAAATTAATAAATTAAAAATATTTCTTCTTTCTATATTAAATATCATCAACATTGTGGGTGGGATAAGGGCCACAGGTATAACAGCAATAAAAGTAACAACATATTTGTCATATTTTATAATATTGCTTCATTTCTGCTATTCTCATTGTAATGTAAATTTCAAGAAACACTTGAGAGACGTAGGGAAAAAGTCCAAGTAAATTAATTCATAAACTTGAAGCCGGTATCTTTTTTTTTATCCAGTTTTATATTATCTTTTTCCATGACAAAGGCAATTTTCCTTCCTGCTGGTTTCGGTTTTGTTATAAAATTGTGAAGTAATCCGGCAAGGAGGTCTATTATAAACCATACAATTTCTATAATGCTTATTATAGACCCTCCCAGACAGAGACCGAATATTCCGCCGAGATTTGCTGCGAACAGAAAAAGAGAAATAAATAAATGTTCTTGAATCTTGACCTTTAAAGTCCTGCTTACGTGAATCAATTCAGCTTCTTACGAGGAACAATTAATGTACCTATGTATCAATTAGATTTAGATATTGAAAGATAATATACGATTTAAAGATAAATCGTTTAATTATCTTAAATTAGGTGAAACATGCCTACTTGGCCCGATTTTTTCGGAAAACAACGAATATCTATTTTTTTTAATATGGTATAAAGTTATTTTTTTTGGGTAATGAATCCATCTTAGTTATACGCATTTGTTCATGCGGAGAAATGTTTTTATCATCATCATCATCACCATATCAGCCGAAAGACGTCCACTGCTGGAAATAAGCCTCCCCCAAAGAGTGCCAAAGTGACCGGTCCTGGGCCACCCGCATCTAGCGGACTCCCGCCACCTTTACGTGGTCGCCACTCGAGAACCTTTCCGCCCCAAAGGCCATCGGTTCTACATGCTATGTGCCCCGCCCACTGCCACTTAAGTTTAGTGATTCGGAGGGCCATATCGGTTACCTTGGTTCTGCTGCGGATAGCCTCATTTCTGTTGCGATCACGCAGATAAACTCCCAACATGGCCCTCTCCATTGCCCTTTGGGTGACTTTGAGCCTTCTTATGAGGCCCATAGTAAGCGAACACGTTTCTGTGCCATATAATGTCATCACGAGACACTGCGGAATATTGGACGAAAAGATGTGCCGCTTCCGGAACGCTGCCCAGCCGAGTCGGATTCGACGATTGACCTCTTTCACGAAGTTGGACCTACCTAACTGGATAGTCTGTCCTAGGTATACATTATCGTCTACAACTTCGAACGTAAAGTGTCCGATTATAATTGGGAGTTATTTATGTCTATAATTAGTTTGTATGATTCCAATTTATAAAACAAACGAAATACAGCAAAAACAAGTTTTGTATTAAAAACTTAAATTCGCTGTATTTTTTTACTATGGTATCTGAAGCTACATAAACTAATTACAGACATGGATATAATTCATGTCATATATAAATGGTGTATTAAAACTTAAAATCAAAGGGACGCCCCAATTTTGCCATGTACACTTTTTATTGAAAAAGGCCCTACTACATATATTATTCACGTCGTTTGAAAATGATGGGGACTGCAATAAATAGAAAGCCTTCTAAATCTAAGATTGATTTTTGAAATTATGAATTTGGAACATTAGATAATTCTTTAGGTACAGTCAAGGAATTTAATTTCCGACCCAGCTAAGGCTCAATATTGTATAGCAAACTGTCACCATAAGAGCTAGCTAGAGCACGACGTTCCTTTGACATATCGCATGCATTGTTATATGTTAGTAACTAGGCAACCAGATTAACTACGTTGCCATGGTGAACTGAAATTTTATCTCCTCAATCCCCACTTCCTGGTGTAAATCTGCTATTTCTAGCTCTTAATAGTTCACGGTTAGCGGTAGGTATTTTATTTTTCAAATTAATAACGTAATTGAAAAATATTTTTCAGATTTCTTGATTGACACTGACACATGTTCGTAATTAGAAAAGCAAATGATAACTTTTCGCAAAGAGGTTATCTGTAATGTGAAGCGACAAATAAATAAGTATTGACAATTTGACATTTCAATACTATTACTGAAATAGAAGTTTCGACCTTAATGCATTGCGAATGTCTAACGACATTTCAACGAAATGGGTAGGTATTTAAATTCCTTGACTGTACAAGGATTTACTTTACGAGGATAGCTGTATCTAATACCGGCGTGAAGTTAGCGGCCAAAAGTTGGCGGCTAATATGCTGCCAACATTGGCCGCCAACTTTTAGCCGCTAACTTCACAGTAAAAAAAAAACCAAACAAATTAAGAAGTCCTCAATAATCTGTTAAAACTTCTCAACTGTCTTTTATTAAAAAAAACTATTCCGATCAGCTTTTAGTAGAGCTGTACATCGTTTGGTGTGGGCGTTATTAATTACCATTAATCTAATTTTATATCATATTTTTTTAAATATGTTTTCTAGATCAATGAAATAAGTTTAGCTATGCACATATTATAACATATAGGTAGATACGTATACAAAAGCCTACAAAGATCAGCTCTTAAAAGAGCTCAACCTCGTTTAGTATGGGCGTTATGATTTACCGGCCGAAATTATTATAGTTCACTTTTCACAAATCATTTTTTCTGCTTTATTTGTAGATCGATGAATGGGGTTTCACTATGCGCATATTATTTATTACGCATCTAAAAGTCTACTAAGATCAGCTTTTAGTAGAGCTTTACCTCGTTTAGTTTGGGCGTTTTGCGTTTTGACTTACCGGCCAAAATTATTGTAATACCCTATTCAAAAATAATTTTTCTGCATTATTTGTAGATCGATGAATGGGGTTTCACTATGCGCAAATTATTACGCATCTAGAAGGCTACTAAGATCAGCTTTTAGTAGAGCTTTACCTCGTTTAGTTTGGGCGTTATGACTTACCGGCCGAAATTATTATAGTTCACTATTCACGAATCATTTTTTCTGCATAATTTCTAGATCGATGAATGGGGTTTCACTATGCACATATTATTACGCATCTAAAAGGCTACTAAGACCAGCTTTTAGTAGAACTTTACCTCGTTTAGTTTGGGCGTTATGACTTACCGGCCGAAATTATTGTAATACCCTATTCAAAAATATTTTTTCTGCATTATTTCTAGATCGATGAATGGGGTTTCACTATGCACATATTATTACGCATCTAAAAGGCTACTAAAATCAGTCTTTAGTAGAACTTTACCTCGTTTAGTTTGGGGGCTATGACTTACCGGCCGAAATTATTGTAATACCCTATTCAAAAATATTTTTTCTGCATTATTTCTAGACCGATGAATGGGGTTTCACTATGCGCATGTTATTTCGCATCTAAAAGGCTTCTAAGATCAGCTTTTAGTAGAACTTTACCTCGTTTAGTTTGGGCGCTATGACTTACCGGCCGAAATTATTATAGTTCACTATTCACAAATCATTTTTTCTGCATTATTTCTAGATCGATGAATGGGGTTTCACTATGCACATATTATTACGCATCTAAAAGGCTACTAAGATCAGCTTTTAGTAGAACTTTACCTCGTTTAGTTTGGGCGTTATGACTTACCGGTCGAAATTATTGTAATACCCTATTCAAAAATATTTTTTCTGCATTATTTCTAGATCGATGAATGGGGTTTCACTATGCACATATTATTACGCATCTAAAAGGCTACTAAGATCAGTCTTTAGTAGAACTTTACCTCGTTTAGTTTGGGCGCTATGACGTACCGGCCGAAATTATTATAGTTCACTATTCACAAATCATGTTTTCTGCATTATTTCTAGATCGATGAATGGGGTTTCACTATACAAATATTATTACGCATCTAAAAGGCTACTAAGATCAGCTTTTAGTAGAACTTTACCTCGTTTAGTTTGGGCGTTATGACTTACCGGCCGAAATTTATAGTTCACTATTCACAAATCATTTTTTCTGCAAAATTTCTAGATCGATGAATGGGGTTTCACTATGCACATATTATTACGCATCTAAAAGGCTACTAACATCAGCTTTTAGTAGAACTTTACCTCGTTTAGTTTGGGCGTTATGACTTACCGGCCGAAATTATTGTAATACCCTATTCAAAAATATTTTTTCTGCATTATTTCTAGATCGATGAATGGGGTTTCACTATGCACATATTATTACGCATTTAAAAGGCTACTAAGATCAGTCTTTAGTAGAACTTTACCTCGTTTAGTTTGGGCGCTATGACGTACCGGCCGAAATTATTATAGTTCACTATTCACACATCATGTTTTCTGCATTATTTCTAGATCGATGAATGGGGTTTCACTATACAAATATTATTACGCATCTAAAAGGCTACTAAGATCAGCTTTTAGTAGAACTTTACCTCGTTTAGTTTGGGCGTTATGACTTACCGGCCGAAATTTATAGTTCACTATTCACAAATCATTTTTTCTGCAAAATTTCTAGATCGATGAATGGGGTTTCACTATGCACATATTATTACGCATCTAAAAGGCTACTAAGATCAGTCTTTAGTAGAACTTTACCTCGTTTAGTTTGGGCGCTATGACGTACCGGCCGAAATTATTATAGTTCACTATTCTCAAATCATTTTTTCTGCATTATTTCTAGATCGATGAATGGGGTTTCACTATGCACATATTATTACGCATCTAAAAGGCTACTAAGATCAGCTTTTAGTAGAACTTTACCTCGTTTAGTTTGGGCGTTATGACTTACCGGCCGAAATTTATAGTTCACTATTCACAAATCATTTTTTCTGCAAAATTTCTAGATCGATGAATGGGGTTTCACTATGCACATATTATTACGCATCTAAAAGGCTAGTAAGATCAGCTTTTAGTAGAACTTTACCTCGTTTAGTTTGGGCGTTATGACTTACCGGCCGAAATTTATAGTTCACTATTCACAAATCATTTTTTCTGCAAAATTTCTAGATCGATGAATGGGGTTTCACTATGCACATATTATTACGCATCTAAAAGGCTACTGAGATCAGCTTTTAGTAGAACTTTACCTCGTTTAGTTTGGGCGTTATTACAAAGTTACGGATACCATCTCCGAGCGCACAACATGATACAACCGGTGATGGTCCCCGCCAGGTGCAAAGACTACTGCAGTGCAACACTGTGCTGCGATGGAAACTAAGGTCATGGGTTATTGGGTTGAATGGTGGATGGTCTGGACAATGGGTTATGGCAGGAGACTAGCGGACACCTGCCGTGACAATAAGTCTCAAAATTGTGAAAAGGCAGGTGGTGACTCGCCAACTCGTTAAGTGGGCCCCACAAACAGTCGCACGCACAGTGCGACAATGAAGCAACACGTCTGAGCGGCTGTGAGGTTGTCGAGAGGTGAGTCTGCGGTGCGCCAGATCCCGGTTATCCGTTCAAGGGCCGCCGGCGTTATGACATTTTACACTTCCAACCTGGAGCATAGGTTCTGCTCTTGCGACTCCACTCTGGCCGGCCGGTTAAGGCAAGCACAGAGGTGAGGGCCAGATCACTCGGGCCCTCTGGAGGTTAGGGGTCCGCGGTGTCGCCACTCACCGTCACCTCGCCACAAGCTGCCCCCGCGGGCTTATTATTATTATTATCTTATTTTAGACAGGCAGCTAACGATAGAGATCAGATCATAGTTTATGGGGATATACCTCATGGTATAGAATGGGATCATTCCTATACTTTGGAGACTGCAGAAGAAAAAAATCTCAAAGATTTATACCTAGCAAGATACCTCTCCTAAATTAATAACGCTTGTTGTTAACACTACGCACGCACTAAACACTCATCCTGAAGAAGAACTCCCGAAGAGTTCGAAACATGTCGCCCGTAGTGACATTGAATACGTGAGTTGAACCGTGTAATTGTTAGTATTTTGGAATGTGTTACAAAATCATTAGTTAATGTTTATGATGAATACATATACTTATGTGTACTCATTTTGTTAAATTTTGCCAATTTGGTGGGTTATATATTCTTGTATCCTGATGGTTAGCACAATGTGATTTTGAATACAGAACTTTTGAATAGAAACCGTGGTCTTTTAATAATACTACAAACGTATAATATATTGACTTGGCGTATATTTAGGTAATCGATGCGGAATATCAAGAACATGGCCCGACACGCACTTGGCCGATTTTTGTAAAGAGGTTTTACGATTGTTTTTTTTAGCTTCCCTGGAAAACAGCCCTGTGTTAGCGATAAATCACATGAATAACTTATACTTATAGCCAAAACTTCAGCTCAATCGGCAGAGTTGGGCACTCAAGAATAAAATCATTATTTGAATAAGAATACGCGTGAATAAAATCATGTTGATTTTATTCCCGTCAAAGTTATTCAAATAATTTCGCCGTGAATAATTCTTATGTTAGAAAATTGAATAAAGTTAACTTATTCTTATTCAAATAAATCTAATCATGATTTTTTATTTTAACTAATATACCATGAATAATATATGAATGTAGTTCGGACGGATACTAGGGGATAAACACGACGCATTTGGTAATTTTGGTATCGGTATAGAGGCACTAGTACGTAAAGAATCTTGAATGTAGTGTAATTTATACCTATTGTATATGTCTGTGGATCGTGGAACTCCTTAATGGCTACTTGTATAGCCCTCGAGATTGGGCTCATTTGGTTTTTTTTGACGAGTTCTATGCATTATACTTGGTGATGATGGTCTGATGATAGAGTGAGGAGGTGGATAGTGGAACTCCTCAATGGCTAATTGTATAGCCCTCGAGTTTGGGCTCATTTGGTTTGTTTTGACAAGTTCTATGCATCATACTTGGTGATGATGGTCTGATGATGGAGTGAGGAGGTGGATAGTGGAACTCCTCAATGGCTACTTGTATAGCCCTCGAGTTTGGGCTCATTTGGTTTGTTTTGACAAGTTCTATGCATTATACTTGGTGATGATGGTCTGATGATGGAGTGAGGAGGTGGTTACTAGAACTCCTCAATGGCTACTTGTATAACCCTCGAGTTTGGGCTCATTTGGTTTGTTTTGACGTGTTCTATGCATTATACTTGGTGATGATGGTCTGATGATGGAGTGAGGAGGTGGTTAGTGGAACTCCTTAATGGCTACTTGTATAGTTTGTTTTGATGAGTTCTTTGCATTATACTTGGTGAGGAATGAGGGTGGTCTGTTGGTCTTGACAGAGTCAGAAGGTGGATAGTGGAACTCCTCAATAGCTCTTGTATAGCCCTTGAGTTTAGGTTTATATGTTTTTTTTACGAGTTCTATACAAGTACACTTGGTGACGATGATCTTGTATAAATAACTTTACTCATAATTATGCTATCTCTTTCACACCTACAGAGAGCAAAAGAGATAATAAATGACGGCAGGTAAAACAATAACCCTTGCTTTACCTGCGCTTATCACTATATTCGCAGATGGGCGCAGCGATGTCCTTCGGTTTACTTTCACAAAACTTATACTAATAGTGTACTATTTATTTGAGGTCGACGCAGCATAAATACTTAATATTAGTCTACCTCTGAAGCATTTAAAATTTGTATTAATTATTTCAGATAACTAATTTAAATTGAGATTATAAAGTAAAATGTATGCAAATCTATGCAAAAACCTGTGTAGTAAAAAAAAATATCTAATATAAGATTAATTTCCATACCTCAGTATAAATATTATGTAGGGCTCTGGATATCCGTGATACACGCCGACCCGTACCGTGACCGAACCCTACGTGTTCTTAACCCCGGCGGTACTAAGATCACGAATTTGACGAACACGACCGGTACGTAGCCCGTACCTGCGTTCGCGTCCGGATTCACGTGACACGCCAAGATACGTAACCCGTACCTGCATTCGTCTGCACCGGTCGGAACGATACACCCGGGCCGCCGCCACGTCAGTTGGAGTTAAAATTAAAACAAATAAGGACTATGAATGAATTACTAATTATTACTTAGTACGGGACGAACGGGTTTTTTCTGTTGTTTTTTGTTTAAATTATATTTTTTGCGTCGATTCAGTTATAATGGTTAGATATTTAAGTAATTAACGGCGTTATCCTGTTTTCTGTATAACCAGCTATTGTGATTTTAATCCAAGCTAGCGACGATGCAAAATTCTCTAGTGTCATTAGTTATACTTATATTTATTATACAATTAAGAGACTGCGACGTATAGCGTTATAATATCAGTAATCAGTTATCGTTAAATTAAGAGTAGAATAAAAAAAAATGAATATACAAGTTTACTATGTAAGGATATAACATAGCCAAAATGTTAACACGCAAGGCAATCCTACTAAAGAAACAAAAGAGCAAATTTCTGCGAATCTTCGGTACGTATGATGACGGTAAATCCAGGCAAACAACACGTGCATGAACTAAACAAGAAAACAACAAACAAAAAAGTACACAGCTGCAGTTCTTATCGGTTTCGGCACATTACAAAGTAGATAGTGACATATTTTTGTTCGACTGCTTAACAAGGTAAAAAAAGTTTTTCGTTAAATGTCTTGTCGCTATATAGAGTTTAATTACACTACACCTAAAAATATTCTTGTATAAAAGTAAAAAACAAAAGCCGCAGACTTGGTGACATTTTATTTTGCATCTCTATATAAATATTTTATTCAATAATTTGAGTTCTCTCAAGGTTTAAAAATTATTGAGTCATTCATTGTAATTTACCTACCAGGGTGGTATTTTTGTAGGTACGTGGAGTTGCACGTGCAAAATTGCAGATAACGATGCGAAAGGTTTGCGAACGACGTAATTAAACAAACAATACTCATAAGTAGCTTTCGGCTTTACCTGGTATACCACCGTTTTGTTCATGAAGTTCAAAGAAGTGACCGCGTTTTGTTTTACAAATAAGCGGGATGTTTTTTTCGAATCTGGAAGGGACAGTTTAGAATTCTTAACTCGTTGTGATTATCCATTAGTCACCACTACACACACTTCTGTTATTTTAGCCCCCGTTTAATTACTGTATTACCTATTGATTATATTTAATGTTGGTTTCCTTTTATTTACTACTCACTAAATATTTAAAAGTCCATGTTCTTAAAAATAAAAGAATGAAACGGAATAAAGAGCTACGAATAAGAACTAACGATATATTTTTATTCGTCGTCTTTAGAGACACTGCATCTTATCTTCACTCAACGTCGCTGGCGGACCGGATCCGCGTTACTTAAGGTACGTGAACCCGTGACACGGATCTACACGGGTACACGTGACTTAATTACACGTAGCCGAATTTCACGTGCCAAACGGGCCATAAAACCGTTGCTGTGTAACACGAAAACGGGCGCGCGGCTACTTGTACACGAAACACGGACACGACCGTGAGCCCTAAGTATAAATACGGATGAACCCAAACTCGAGGGGTATACAAGAAGCCATTGAGGAGTTCCTCTATCCACCTCCTGACTCCATCATCAGACCATCGTTACCAAGTGTAATGTATAGAATTCGTCAAAACAAACCAAATGAGCCCAAACTCGTGGGGTATACAAGTAGCCATTGAGGAGTTCCTCTATCCACCTCCTCACTCCATCATCAGACCGTCATCACCAAGTATAATGTATAGAACTCGCCAAAACAAACCAAATGAGCCCAAACTCGAAGGATATACAAGTAGCCATTGAGGAGTTCTACTAACCACCTCCTCACTCCATCATCAGACCATCATCACCAAGTATGATGCATAGAACTCGTCAAAACAAACCAAATGAGCCCAAACTCGAGGGCTATACAATTAGCCATTATGGAGTTCCACTATCCACCTCCTCACTCCGTCATCAGACCATCATCACCAATTATAATGCATAGAACTCGTCAAAACAAACCAAATGAGCCCAAACTCGAAGGATATACAAGTAGCCATTGAGGAGTTCCACTATCCACCTCCTGACTCCATCATCAGACCATCGTCACCAAGTATAATGTATAGAACTCGACAAAACAAACCGAATGAGCCCAAACTCGACGGGTATACAAGTAGCCATTGAGGAGTTCCTCTATCCACCTCCTGACTCCATCATCAGACCATCGTCACCAAGTATAATGTATAGCACTCGACAAAACAAAGCGAATGAGCCCAAACTCGAGGGGTATACAAGTAGCCATTGAGGAGTTCCTCTATCCACCTACTCACTCCATCATCAGACCATCATCACCACGTATAATGTATAGAACTCGCCAAAACAAACCAAATGAGCCCACACTCGAAGGATATACAAGTAGCTATCGAGGAGTTCCACTATCCACCTCCTGACTCCATCATCAGACCATCGTCACCAAGTATAATGTATTGTATATAACTCGTCAAAACAAACCAAGTAAACCCAAACTTATCATAAAATCCATTGTCTGTAAATCAACACACAAAATTTTACCGACGATACCAACAAATTAACTTTATTTGAATAACGTTTTATTTAAATAAAATGTTAGTTAGAATAACCCCATTTGTGGAATAATTAGTCCGTATTTTATTCTTATTTAAAATAAAAGTAGCATGATTTATTCACCTTCATGTTATTCTAAATAACGGGCGCAAGAATTATTCTTATTCAAATCAATTTGAATAAGAATAAAAATTCTGTTTTTATTCTTATTCTTATTCAAATAAAAATTTGCCCAACTCTGTCAATCGGTCACCGGGAAGTAGGTCAAATTTGACTTGCTACTGCTGCTGCCACTATACATATAGTGGGCCGATAATATGTCAGGACTTCCGTCCCACAAGGATCACCTTTGGCACTTCATTAGCTGCTATTTCAACGGAATCTTATCAGAATCTGTGACGTACTTTTGTACTTTTAAGTACATAATTGAGGAATTCCATAAGTCATCTGTGGTCTTCATCATCAATTCCACTCCACCAAATTTATGATTTCCGGGTGTAAATACACGAGATATAATAGAAAATACCAAAATCACTACATGCGTTCCTAATATAATTGACGAGTTCCCTCAATTCCTCATGGATCCCATCATCTAAATGAATTAAAAAAAAAATGGGAACCACCTGGGAGCATATACTTACAAACAAAAAAAAAAATTACGAATCGGCTCATCAATGACGGAGTTCTGAGGTAACTAACGTTGAAAAAAATCAAAAATAAAATACAACCGAATTGAGAACCTCCTTTTTTTTGAAGTTGGTTTAAAAAAGATAGTGAATTTTGAAGTTGATTTAGGTATTACACAGCGTTTTCTCAGCGACCCTTGTAAATACAAGGAAAGATTACCTAAAGTGATAATTTCTTCAATTGAGTATCGCATTTAAGACGCTGTCAACACCAAAATGCCCTTGAGGATTTTGAACTGCTTAAATTACATCAATTTCACCAAATTAGGTCTTGTCAGCCTCTTAACAGCAATAATAATTCTTCTTCGTCGGAGTCAACGTCGTCGCCGTTCCACATCTTGAAATCGACTGGCGCTGCCGGGCGTATTCTCTTTGATGTCTCTTTGAACGCGTTAGCAACGCGTCGCTAACGCGGCGGGCCCACGCTGCACACGCGTTGCCAACGCGTCGCTGACGAGGCGGGCCGGCCGCGTACCCCCGCGTTGCTACACGCCGCCCGCTTGCGGTGTGAATATACCGCTTCAACCACCTTCACCAAGTGGAGACCATACAAAATTTCAACCGAATCGGTTCAGCCGTTTAGTAGTTGACATACAGACAGCAGCGCCACCTACCGGGTCCAATTGTATTTTTAAATCATTCAGAAAACCATCGAAATACCCATATAAAATTTCAACCCAATCGGTTCAGCCGTTTAGAAGTTATGTGAAAAAGATAAGTACGGAAGGTAATTCTTACTACCCGTTGTCCTATTACCCGTTTTCCCGTAGGAATCAAGCATTTCCCCGCGGTAAAAAGTAGCCTATGTTCATCAGGGATAGGTAATGTAGGTTTTTAATGGTAAAATATTTTTTCAAATCGGTCCAGTCCTTTCGGAGCCTATTCAACACAACAAAACACACAAACAAACAATCAAATCTTTCCTCTTTATAATATTAGTGTAGATTATAATGAATAAAAAAAATTATATAAATTTTTCGTGATAAAGTCTATTCGTGATATAGTCTTTTCGTGGTAAAGTTTTCGTGATTGAGATTTTTCGTGATAAAGTGGACGTAGTTAAAGGAAAAAGATCCAATCCACAGAAAGTTGAGCAAAAGTTATGGCGGTTTAAAGTTTCAACCGTGATTCCTCAAAACTGGTACATTTTTTTTATAATATATGTTTGGATGAAAATTGAGTTGAGTCGTGTATTATACATTCTTTCACACAGAATTCAGTTAAATGCTATATTTTTCAGGATTTCGACCAAAAGTGGGGTTGGATCTTTTTTGCGAAAATACACTTTTCATAGACCCTTCCTTTTGTTTAATTTTGTAATAAGGATTCACGAAATAAAACTGGCATAATAATCATGTAAAACCATCTCTATACATACATAAAATAAAGCTGAAGATGGTCGAAAGTCTGTACATGGAAGATATTCGAAAAAAAGTTTGCTGGGATACTTAGAATCGATAACAGACATTCCAACAGTATTTAGAATTTTTGTCTGTTTATCTGTTTGTCTGCTTATGTGAACGCGCACCACGTGAAAACGGCTGAACGGATTTTGATGCAAACTTTACTAATCTGTTGAGAAAATCCCCGGCCAGGTTTTAGGCTATAAAAATATTATGATAAGGGTGCAAAGGGGACCAAAACTGGGGTTGAACTTTGTATGGGAACTCCTTGAATCCCATACAAATCTAAAAATGCGGGTATAAAATTTGGACAAAACGGCATTCCGCGGAGAATTGAGTATATAGGTGCCAATTCTTTATATGTAGAAAACTCTCGTGACACTGAAATATTATTGGGAGCGCATAAGGAGCGCTCCCTAAAGGGATATTTTGGGCCTTTCATTCCTACGAAAACCTCAGCCTTCGCTTCGCTTCTTCTTCGCTTGCCTCCCCGTTTACCTTCGGGATTTCGGCCCTTAAGTTTCGCTTGCAAGACACCGGAAGATAATTAGTGTGCTTAGGGGTGATTGCTCACATTGAGAACTGCTCTCAGAAGGGTTGCTTTGGGCCTTTCAGTCCAACAAAATGGCCTTGCTTGCCTCGCCGCTTACCTTCGGAACTTTGGCCTGGGATTTCCCTTGCAAGACACCTGGGGATAGTAAGTGTACGTGGGGGCTCGCCCTCAGGTTTCGTTTGCAAGACAACGGGAGATAATGAGTGCCCGTCCATGGGGGCGCATTTAGAGCGCTTTCTGAAGGAATGATAATGAGTCTTTCATTCCAACGAAAAGCAAGGCCTTTGGCCTCGCTTGCTTGGTGAGTGGCGAGCCGAGGTAAGTCCCGTAGGTGAGTGGCGAAGCAAGCGAGGCCAAAGGCCTTGCTTTTCGTTGGAATGAAAGACTCATTATCAATAAAAAATTGTAAGTGTCCGTGAGGGCTCGCTTGCCTCGCCGCTCATCTCCGGTACTTTAGCCACAGGTCGGTTTGGTCGTTTGCAAGACACCTAGGGATTGTAAGTGTCCGCGGGGGCTTGCATTCGGGTCTTGGGCCCTCGAGCTCGCCTAGGGAGCGGTCTCTTAAAGCATGCTAAAGCCTTTAAGTCCTACAGAAAAGCTCACCCTTCGGCTTCGCTTGGCTCCCCTTTTACCTTCGGGAATTCGGGCCTCAGGTTTCGCTTGCAAGACTCCCGTAGATAATGAGTGTCCGTAGGCGCTCGCATTGAGAGCGCTCTCTAAAGGGATGCTTTGGGCCTTCCATTTGAACGTAAAGCTCGGCTTTTGGCTTCGCTGCCACCTGGGGATAGTAAATGTCCGTGTCCGTGAGGGCTCGCCGTCGGGCTCGCATTGGGAGCGCTTTATAAGGCTTGATTGTGACCTTTCATTGTTACGAAAAGCTCGGCATTTGGCCTCGCTTGCCTGCCCACTCCCCTTGGGGACTTTGGGCTCCGGCCTTCGGCCTTCAGGCTTGCATTGGGAGGGCTTTCTTAGGGCTTGATTGGGACCTTTCATTGTTACGAAAAGCTCGGCCTTCGGCATCGCTTGCCTGCCCGCTCCCCTTGGGGACTTTGGTCTCCAGTTTCGCTTGCAAGACACCTGCGGACAGTAAGGCCTTCAGCCCCCGAGCTCGCATAGCGACCGCTCTCTAAAAGTATGCTTAGGGCCTTTCATTCCTACGAAAAGCTCAGCCTTCGGCTCCGTTTGCTCCCCGTTTACCTTCAGGTCTTCGGCCCTAAGGTTTCACCTGCAAGTTACTCGGAGATAACGAGTATCTATGGGGGCTCGGCCTCGGGCCTTAGGCCCTTGTGTTCGCATTAAGACCACTCTCTGAAGGTTTGCTTCGCCGCTCAGATTTAGGGACTTTGGCCTCAGGTCTCGCTTGCAAGACACCTGGGGGATAGTGAGTGTCCGTGGGGCTCGCCATCGGGCCTTCGGACCTGGGGCTCGCATAGGGAGCGCTCTCTCAAAGGATACTTTGGGGATCTATATAATATTATAGACGACCAAGTTTATGAGGGTATTTATTTCGATTCGAAGACAATTTGAACTCTTACACGCACAGTATGGAAATGGAATGTTTATTTTCAAATTTGTCAGTAATATGGTTAAACATAAGAATATCATGTTTAAACCATAATTATACCTACACGTACGAAGTCGCGGGCAGAAGTTAGTTGTTAATATAACCATTCCAATCGTTCTCAGAAAACGTTGTTATGGCCTATTTTCTAGAACTGTCGAAAAAATATCAGGCTTCTACCTTATGGTCTAAGTACTCAATTCTGCAAACTATGATAAACACAGAATTATATTGATATCAAGTTACAATAAATTGACTGCATTTTTAAAAAGACAATCTAGAGGTAACAAAAGAAAAAAATCATAAGTTTTAACGCAGAAAACGTGGAAAAGTTTCTTAATGATGCTCCAGATCATCTATAAAAGGTATGATTTCACTCAAATTTATGGTATTAGTTCACCATAAGGGAAGTACCTAATTCATTTGATTTTATAAGTAAAGAATGATTTTGTTCATAGGTTGCACTCATATTTGGGGTTTGTGGAGCCTGCAGGTGTGAGGAACTGGCAAACATTACATTTAAAGATGTTGAAACTCACGGAAATATACTAATAATACCAATACCTAACACAAAAACCAAACACCAAGATTTTTCACCGTTGATGGCCCCATCTTCCGAAATTGTAAAAAAGTATCAACATCAACGATCATCAAAGGGTCTTTATATCAGAGAAATATGTATGTTTGTAAGAGCTCACCAATCATATTTCAAAACGCGAGGTGAGGTCATTGATAGACAGACTAGAGCAAATGTCATGAAGCTTGTACCATTCTCGATGTCGGAGAATGATGTATAGGAAGAACGTTTTTAATAATTATGTGCATTGTGGTTTATAACTAAACTCCCTGTAAACCTGAAAGTGCTCGACCAGTTGGCTCTTAGACCGTTGTTTTTATAGTATCAAAGCTTACCTTGAGCATAATTAAATAAATCTATGTTGATTATGAGGCTCCTAATTAAATTAATTATCATTATTGTGACTATATTTAAATTATTCGATTATTTTGATTATTATTGTATTATTCCAAATTATTCATAACATTTTGACATTTATTTATTATAATGTGTGTAGTTGTGACATTAAATAGGTGTATTATTTAATGATTTGCATGTCTGCTCGTAGGCTAGATGTGCGCACCATTTTTGTAAGAAAGAACCCTCTGACTGTATCTGAAGCAAATACATTTTCTGATTTCTGATGTCATACAAGACATACATTTAGAAGGATGTCAGCCACCTTACTCGCTGACTCTGGTGGTGGTATTACAACTCTGAAGAGACATGGTGGCTGGCATTCAAATAATGTTGCAGAGAGATACATTAAAAATTCGGTACAAAACAAACTAAAAATTGGACATAAAATAGCATCATCAATTAGTATAAAGCCGGGCCCAGCAGAGTGTCGAACAAAGCAAGTATCCACATTTCAACCGGACAGCCCTGACAGTTTTGAACCCCAACCAGGCCCCTCTACACAGTATGTGTGAATCTCAACCCTCCTCTGAACCAGAGGTAAATTTTGACTCACCCAGCTCCCTGTAAGTTGTATTCCAATTTTTAACCCCAATCAGGCACCTCTAAACAGTCCATATGTCAATTATGAACCAAAACAGGGCCTATCTAATACTGACTCATGTGCAAGCCGGACTGGACCAAAATTGGGCCTTAAAATCTGGCAAACAACATTTATCACACCTCAATGAGGACCATAAGGACCCAGTGACAATCTTCGCAGACATGTGAAATTTAATTCACTCAGCCAAACACTTAATTACCAACTAACGCTTTCAATATCACACTCAATAATTGTAAAATTGTACCATTAAGAGGACGTTCACGTGCTCACTAGCGCCACTGGTAAATAATTGTGATTATTTAAATTTAACGATAGATATTAAAAAAAGGAGGCCGCTACACACTGTATTTTGTAATTAAGTACCTTGTGAATACATCAAACTAGTTTTTATGTTGCTGGATATTGACAATGTATAACCAATACTGAATAAATAATATGAATATGAATATAATTATTATATCAATAAAAATAAATAAGATAAAACTGTATTATTTGTATATATGTATGATTGTGTATGTATGTTTATGTATAGAGCTATTTATGTACGTGTATTAATATAATTATTTTGATTTTTGGCTTATTATAATCTCCGCACCACCTACTACATAATCTAGTTTTATCTCTTTCTCCGATACCCAAAGACTGTCTGGAAGAGATCGCTCTTCAGCGATAAGACCGCCTGTTGTCTACCTCTACTACATGTTATTGTATTGTTTCTCTTTTTAACTGCTTTGTTTGTGTGAGGTGTGCAATAAAGAGTATTTGTATTGTATTGTATGTTTGAACAACTTCATTATTTTTCAGCTATATTACAGTCGCCATCATATATATCGGGACGGCCAAAGTGCTCACAAATATCTGAACACACGTCTCTATTGTCAAGGTATTAGAGACGTGTTCAGATATTTATAAGCACTTTGGCCGCTCCGATATATCTGATGGCGACTATCCAATGATGTTACAGAATTAATAATATAAACGTTTCGAATTCCTTACTTGTTGTTTTTTTTATTTTTTTGCAACTGTTTTAAAAAACGTCGTTCGATACACGTGCGGAAATGGTATTCTTAGGTAATGACATACTTTCCGCACTGGCATCGAAATATACTATTTTTTTTGCCCAACTTTTCCCTGACAGGTCTCGACTCAGAGCGCAGCTACGCAAACGTAACAATGTATTCGATTTCTCAGTCACCAACAAGAAATACGAGAAACAGAGAAAATGTCAGGATCAGTTCTAATGTGTACTAGCGCAATGGGTCATCGGCAGTACTGAAGCTCGCGCGGTTAGTGCTAGCGAGAGCGCCAGCGCCAAGTGCGTGTCGGGCCACGCGCAGTGTAGGGTTCCGTGTTTCTTACATCGAAACGCACGCGCTTAACTACGCACAGGCTAACGGCGTGATATTTTAAGAAACTTATGTAACAAACTCATAGATTGGCTTTCCGTTTACGTGAAATTCCCCCTTCCCTAGAATAAACTTGTATACATAAACTACAATAATTTGAGAAATTAGTTTGGAACGTGATACTTTGGGAAAACTATTTTCCTCAAAGTATTCTAGTTTCTACAAGTTTATTAATAGAAAACCAATCTATGAAAGTTTGTTACATAACTTTCTTAAAATATCACGCCGTTACCCTGCGAATGTCAAATAACGTTTTGTATTGAAAGCAATAAACCACCTTAAGAGTCCAATATCACACAAATGGACCACTGTGCACTGAGTTGAAAAATGGTTTTGAGTACCTATAACCCGTAATATTTTTAACCCCCAACGCAAAGAGAGGGGTGTTATAAGTTTAGGCTCTCCCTCGCGATCCCTAACATCGTTTGTCGTAAAATCACTGGCCCGAACTGTTTTGTCCTAATGGGCATTAATGCCCTAACAATCAATGGCCATAACCATCATTTTCCATAATGTAATGATTGCCCTAAAACTCATTTGCCCGAATCATTTTATCATAAATATCATAATTATTAATATCCCTATTTTTATTTTGCATATTCCTCGAAATCCCTAATAACGTTTCACTACATGTCATTTATCCTAAGTGTTGTTGTCCTAATGGGCACTAGTATGTAATGATTGCCCTGAATGACCTAAGGGACGTTAGGGTTCACTTGTGTCCCTCAGACTAGAAATAGACACCCCGCGCAGCGGGGTGGCGTCGACTCACTGCACGACTATCAAACAACACACACACAAATATGGGACAAACTACAATAGGCCGTACAAAGTTAGGAAAAATAATCAATAGGGTTAACGATCATTAGGCTTACTGATAATTATGATACATGACTATTATGGCACATAACGTTAGGATGAATATTTGAATAATCAATACGGCAAGTGACGTTAGGAAATATAACATTATGGAAAAAAAAACATACGATGTTAGGAAAACTAAAGATAAGGCATATGAGTGTTAGGACAGTCCTAATGCAATCCCGATCCCGCGAGATCCCGTGTAATTTTTCAGGATCAATCCCGACGCATAATATGACGGGATCCCGTTCGGGATTGACGGGACTGGGCGGCTAAACTAATCCGAGTATTTCCGAATATTAACGAAAGGTGACTAGCGGGACAGATAATATAGAACAGTGTCGAGTGACTGAGAAAGAAGTACATGCGTGCGGGGAGGCGGCTAATTTGTTTGTGTACATTGCTAATTGTTTTAGTTGTGCAGTTGTAATGATTATTTTTTGGCGACAGAATACCAAATGATTACATAAAAACTAAGAAAGTGCGTCAAACTTTTTAGAAATTCTCCTACCAAAAATGATTTGCTTCAGAATTAGGTATATTCAGCAAGAGTTTGGCAAAACAATTCAGCTGGTTCTTGACTGCAAGACACGTTGGTCTAGCCGATGCAACATGGTAAGTGTTTCCTATCACACTTATCATGTGCATAATGCAAAGAATATGTATAAGCCGAGTAAAAGACAAACTAAACCATTATTAATTTTGTATTAAGCAGTTACGCTTCTAACGAAATTATACATTTTTAATAAAGGAAAAATTTAAAAATTTAATGCTCCGAGCCGGATGCGAACCGGCGTCCACAGGCATTCATGGCCCGTCGCTACTTACCAACTGAGCTATCGGAACAATCCGGTTCGGCCACCAAATGCCTGCCCGCACCAAAAACCGCAATTCTGCCAAATGAATGCCTGTGGTCGCCGGTTCGAATCCGGCTCGGAGCATTAAATTTTTCCTTTATTTCAAAATATAGACCATTATTTTCAGCTATTGAATGTGAAAGCAGGGTCATGCTGTGGGTGGTGAGTAATAGAAATAGAATAGAAACATAATATTTGATCAATATATATTTATTGAATTGTTACTTATATTAATTCTGTGCCGTAGCGTACCAAATTACACCTTTTATTTATTTTAGTTGGTATTTACACGAACAAATAACTAGTACCATAAGACAGTCGTCATGGAGGAGTGGATTTTAGTAGACGGTTGAGTCTTCTGCAGTTGCCAAGCAAATAAGGGGCTATTCAATGGCAGACACCCCCTTTTATGCAAACCCCCACCTCAAAATATTTGTGAATAGGGTACTACAATAATTTCGGGCGGTAAGTCAAAACGCAAAACGCCCAAACTAAACGAGGTAAAGCTCTACTAAAAGCTGATCTTAGTAGCCTTTTAGATGCGTAATAATATGTGCATAGTGAAACCCCATTCATCGATCTAGAAATAATGCAGAAAAAATGATTTGTGAATAGTGAACTATAATAATTTCGGCCGGTACGTCATAGCGCCCAAACTAAACGAGGTAAAGCTCTACTAAAAGCTGATCTTAGTAGCCTTTTAGATGCGTAATAATATGTGCATAGTGAAACCCCATTCATCGATCTAGAAATAATGCAGAAAAAATGATTTGTGAATAGTGAACTATAATAATTTCGGCCGGTACGTCATAGCGCCCAAACTAAACGAGGTAAAGTTCTACTAAAGACTGATCTTAGTAGCCTTTTAGATGCGTAATAATATGTGCATAGTGAAACCCCATTCATCGATCTAGAAATAATGCAGAAAAAATGATTTGTGAATTGTGAACTATAATAATTTCGGCCGGTAAGTCATAGCGCCCAAACTAAACGAGGTAAAGTTCTGCTAAAAGCTGATCTTAGAAGCCTTTTAGATGCGTAATGATATGTGCATAGTGAAACCCCATTCATCGATCTAGAAATTTTGCAGAAAAAATGATTTGTGAATAGTGAACTATAAATTTCTGCCGGTAAGTCATAACGCCCAAACTAAACGAGGTAAAGTTCTACTAAAAGCTGATCTTAGTAGCCTTTTAGATGCGTAATAATATGTGCATAGTGAAACCCCATTCATCGATCTAGAAATAATGCAGAAGAAATGATTTGTGAATAGTGAACTATAATAATTTCGGCGTGGGTAAGTCATAGCGCCCAAACTAAACGAGGTAAAGTTCTACTAAAAGCTGATCTTAGAAGCCTTTTAGATGCGTAATGATATGTGCATAGTGAAACCCCATTCATCGATCTAGAAATTTTGCAGAAAAAATGATTTGTGAATAGTGAACTATAATAATTTCGGCCGGTAAGTCATAGCCCCCAAACTAAACGAGGTAAAGTTCTACTAAAGACTGATCTTAGTAGGCTTTTAGATGCGTAATAATATGTGCATAGTAAAACCCCATTCATCGATCTAGAAATAATGCAGAAAAAATGATTTGTGAATAGTGAACTATAATAATTTCGGCCGGTAAGTCATAGCGCCCAAACTAAACGAGGTAAAGTTCCACTAAAGACTGATCTTAGTAGCCTTTTAGATGCGTAATAATATGTGCATAGTGAAACCCCATTCATCGATCTAGAAATAATGCAGAAAAAATGATTTCTTGAATAGTGAACTATAATAATTTCGGCCGGTAAGTCATAGCGCCCAAACTAAACGAGGTAAAGTTCTACTAAAAGCTGATCTTAGAAGCCTTTTAGATGCGAAATAATATGTGCATAGTGAAACCCCATTCATCGATCTAGAAATTTTGCAGAAAAAATGATTTGTGAATAGTGAACTATAAATTTCGGCCGGTAAGTCATAACGCCCAAACTAAACGAGGTAAAGTTCTACTAAAAGCTGATCTTAGTAGCCTTTTAGATGCGTAATAATATGTGCATAGTGAAACTCCATTCATCAATCTAGAAATAATGCAGAAAAAATGATTTGTGAATAGTGAACTATAAATTTCGGCCGGTAAGTCATAACGCCCAAACTAAACGAGGTAAAGTTCTACTAAAAGCTGATCTTAGTAGCCTTTTAGATGCGTAATAATATGTGCATAGTGAAACCCCATTCATCGATCTAGAAATAATGCAGAAAAAATTATTTGTGAATAGTGAACTATAAATTTCGGCCGGTAAGTCATAGCGCCCAAACTAAACGAGGTAAAGTTCTACTAAAAGCTGATCTTAGAAGCCTTTTAGATGCGTAATAATATGTGCATAGTGAAACCCCATTCATCGATCTAGAAATTTTGCAGAAAAAATGATTTGTGAATAGTGAACTATAAATTTTGGCCGGTAAGTCATAACGCCCAAACTAAACGAGGTAAAGTTCTACTAAAAGCTGATCTTAGTAGCCTTTTAGATGCGTAATAATATGTGCATAGTGAAACCCCATTCATCGATCTAGAACTTTTGCAGAAAAAATGATTTGTGAATAGTGAACTATAAATTTCGGCCGGTAAGTCATAACGCCCAAACTAAACGAGGTAAAGTTCTACTAAAAGCTGATCTTAGTAGCCTTTTAGATGCGTAATAATATGTGTATAGTGAAACCCCATTCATCGATCTAGAAATTTTGCAGAAAAAATGATTTGTGAATAGTGAACTATAAATTTCGGCCGGTAAGTCATAACGCCCAAACTAAACGAGGTAAAGTTCTACTAAAAGCTGATCTTAGTAGCCTTTTAGATGCGTAATAATATGTGTATAGTGAAACCCCATTCATCGATCGAGAAATAATGCAGAAAAAATGATTTGTGAATAGTGAACTATAATAATTTCGGCCGGTAAGTCATAGCCCCCAAACTAAACGAGGTAAAGTTCTACTAAAGACTGATCTTAGTAGCCTTTTAGATGCGTAATAATATGTGCATAGTGAAACCCCATTCATCGATCTAGAAATAAGGCAGAAAAAATATTTTTGAATAGGGTATTACAATAATTTCGGCCGGTAAGTCATAACGCCCAAACTAAACGAGGTAAAGTTCTACTAAAAGCTGATCTTAGTAGCCTTTTAGATGCGTAATAATATGTGCATAGTGAAACCCCATTCATCGATCTAGAAATAATGCAGAAAAAATGATTTGTGAATAGTGAACTATAATAATTTCGGCCGGTACGTCATAGCGCCCAAACTAAACGAGGTAAAGTTCTACTAAAGACTGATCTTAGTAGCCTTTTAGATGCGTAATAATATGTGCATAGTGAAACCCCATTCATCGATCTAGAAATAATGCAGAAGAAATGATTTGTGAATAGTGAACTATAATAATTTCGGCCGGTAAGTCATAGCGCCCAAACTAAACGAGGTAAAGTTCTACTAAAAGCTGATCTTAGAAGCCTTTTAGATGCGTAATGATATGTGCATAGTGAAACCCCATTCATCGATCTAAAAATTTTGCAGAAAAAATGATTTGTGAATAGTGAACTATAAATTTCGGCCGGTAAGTCATAACGCCCAAACTAAACGAGGTAAAGTTCTACTAAAAGCTGATCTTAGTAGCCTTTTAGATGCGTAATAATATGTGCATAGTGAAACCCCATTCATCGATCTAGAAATTTTGCAGAAAAAATGATTTGTGAATAGTGAACTATAAATTTCGGCCGGTAAGTCATAGCGCCCAAACTAAACGAGGTAAAGTTCCACTAAAGACTGATCTTAGTAGCCTTTTAGATGCGTAATAATATGTGCATAGTGAAACCCCATTCATCGATCTAGAAATAATGAAGAAAAAATGATTTGTGAATAGTGAACTATAATAATTTCGGCCGGTAAGTCATAGCGCCCAAACTAAACGAGGTAAAGTTCTACTAAAAGCTGATCTTAGAAGCCTTTTAGATGCGAAATAATATGTGCATAGTGAAACCCCATTCATCGATCTAGAAATTTTGCAGAAAAAATGATTTGTGAATAGTGAACTATAAATTTCGGCCGGTAAGTCATAACGCCCAAACTAAACGAGGTAAAGTTCTACTAAAAGCTGATCTTACTAGCCTTTTAGATGCGTAATAATATGTGCATAGTGAAACCCCATTCATCGATCTAGAAATTTTTCAGAAAAAATGATTTGTGAATAGTGAACTATAAATTTCGGCCGGTAAGTCATAACGCCCAAACTAAACGAGGTAAAGTTCTACTAAAAGCTGATCTTAGTAGCCTTTTAGATGCGTAATAATATGTGCATAGTGAAACCCCATTCATCGATCTAGAAATAATGCAGAAAAAATGATTTGAGAATAGTGAACTATAATAATTTCGGCCGGTACGTCATAGCGCCCAAACTAAACGAGGTAAAGTTCTACTAAAGACTGATCTTAGTAGCCTTTTATATGCGTAATAATATGTGCATAGTGAAACCCCATTCATCGATCTAGAAATAATGCAGAAAAAATGATTTGTGAATAGTGAACTATAATAATTTCGGCCGGTAAGTCATAGCGCCCAAACTAAACGAGGTAAAGTTCTACTAAAAGCTGATCTTAGAAGCCTTTTAGATGCGTAATGATATGTGCATAGTGAAACCCCATTCATCGATCTAGAAATTTTGCAGAAAAAATGATTTGTGAATAGTGAACTATAAATTTCGGCCGGTAAGTCATAACGCCCAAACTAAACGAGGTAAAGTTCTACTAAAAGCTGATCTTAGTAGCCTTTTAGATGCGTAATAATATGTGCATAGTGAAACCCCATTCATCGATCTAGAAATTTTGCAGAAAAAATGATTTGTGAATAGTGAACTATAAATTTCGGCCGGTAAGTCATAGCGCCCAAACAAAACGAGGTAAAGTTCCACTAAAGACTGATCTTAGTAGCCTTTTAGATGCGTAATAATATGTGCATAGTGAAACCACATTCATCGATCTAGAAATAATGCAGAAAAAATGATTTGTGAATAGTGAACTATAATAATTTCGGCCGGTAAGTCATAGCGCCCAAACTAAACGAGGTAAAGTTCTACTAAAAGCTGATCTTAGAAGCCTTTTAGATGCGAAATAATATGTGCATAGTGAAACCCCATTCATCGATCTAGAAATTTTGCAGAAAAAATGATTTGTGAATAGTGAACTATAAATTTCGGCCGGTAAGTCATAACGCCCAAACTAAACGAGGTAAAGTTCTACTAAAAGCTGATCTTACTAGCCTTTTAGATGCGTAATAATATGTGCATAGTGAAACCCCATTCATCGATCTAGAAATTTTGCAGAAAAAATGATTTGTGAATAGTGAACTATAAATTTCGGCCAGTAAGTCATAACGCCCAAACTAAACGAGGTAAAGTTCTACTAAAAGCTGATCTTAGTAGCCTTTTAGATGCGTAATAATATGTGCATAGTGAAACCCCATTCATCGATCTAGAAATAATGCAGAAAAAATGATTTGAGAATAGTGAACTATAATAATTTCGGCCGGTACGTCATAGCGCCCAAACTAAACGAGGTAAAGTTCTACTAAAGACTGATCTTACTAGCCTTTTAGATGCGTAATAATATGTGCATAGTGAAACCCCATTCATCGATCTAGAAATTTTGCAGAAAAAATGATTTATGAATAGTGAACTATAAATTTCGGCCAGTAAGTCATAACGCCCAAACTAAACGAGGTAAAGTTCTACTAAAAGCTGATCTTAGTAGCCTTTTAGATGCGTAATAATATGTGCATAGTGAAACCCCATTCATCGATCTAGAAATAATGCAGAAAAAATGATTTGAGAATAGTGAACTATAATAATTTCGGCCGGTACGTCATAGCGCCCAAACTAAACGAGGTAAAGTTCTACTAAAGACTGATCTTAGTAGCCTTTTAGATGCGTAATAATATGTGCATAGTGAAACCCCATTCATCGATCTAGAAATAATGCAGAAAAAATGATTTGTGAATAGTGAACTATAATAATTTCGGCCGGTAAGTCATAGCGCCCAAACTAAACGAGGTAAAGTTCTACTAAAAGCTGATCTTAGAAGCCTTTTAGATGCGTAATGATATGTGCATAGTGAAACCCCATTCATCGATCTAGAAATTTTGCAGAAAAAATGATTTGTGAATAGTGAACTATAAATTTCGGCCGGTAAGTCATAACGCCCAAACTAAACGAGGTAAAGTTCTACTAAAAGCTGATCTTAGTAGCCTTTTAGATGCGTAATAATATGTGCATAGTGAAACCCCATTCATCGATCTAGAATTAATGCAGAAAAAATGATTTGTGAATAGTGAACTATAATAATTTCGGCCGGTAAGTCATAGCGCCCAAACTAAACGAGGTAAAGTTCCACTAAAGAATGATCTTAGTAGCCTTTAAGATGCGTTATAATATGTGCATAGTGAAACCCCATTCATCGATCTAGAAATAATGCAGAAAAAATGATTTGTGAATAGTGAACTATAATAATTTCGGCCGGTAAGTCATAGCGCCCAAACTAAACGAGGTAAAGTTCTACTAAAAGCTGATCTTAGAAGCCTTTTAGATGCGAAATAATATGCGCATAGTGAAACCCCATTCATCGATCTAGAAATAATGCAGAAAAAATATTTTTGAATAGGGTATTACAATAATTTCGGCCGGTAAGTCATAACGCCCAAACTAAACGAGGTAAAGTTCTACTAAAAGCTGATCTTAGTAGCCTTTTAGATGCGTAATAATATGTGCATAGTGAAACCCCATTCATCGATCTAGAAATTTTGCAGAAAAAATGATTTGTGAATAGTGAACTATAAATTTCGGCTGGTAAGTCATAACGCCCAAACTAAACGAGGTAAAGTTCTACTAAAAGCTGATCTTAGTAGCCTTTTAGATGCGTAATAATATTTGTATAGTGAAACCCCATTCATCGATCTAGAAATAATGCAGAAAACATGATTTGTGAATAGTGAACTATAATAATTTCGGCCGGTACGTCATAGCGCCCAAACTAAACGAGGTAAAGTTCTACTAAAGACTGATCTTAGTAGCCTTTTAGATGCGTAATAATATGTGCATAGTGAAACCCCATTCATCGATCTAGAAATAATGCAGAAAAAATATTTTTGAATAGGGTATCACAATAATTTCGGCCGGTAAGTCATAACGCCCAAACTAAACGAGGTAAAGTTCTACTAAAAGCTGATCTTAGTAGCCTTTTAGATGCGTAATAATATGTGCATAGTGAAACCCCATTCATCGATCTAGAAATAATGCAGAAAAAATGATTTGTGAATAGTGAACTATAATAATTTCGGCCGGTAAGTCATAGCGCCCAAACTAAACGAGGTAAAGTTCTACTAAAAGCTGATCTTAGAAGCCTTTTAGATGCGAAATAATATGCGCATAGTGAAACCCCATTCATCGGTCTAGAAATAATGCAGAAAAAATATTTTTGAATAGGGTATTACAATAATTTCGGCCGGTAAGTCATAGCCCCCAAACTAAACGAGGTAAAGTTCTACTAAAGACTGATCTTAGTAGCCTTTTAGATGCGTAATAATATGTGCATAGTGAAACCCCATTCATCGATCTAGAAATAATGCAGAAAAAATATTTTTGAATAGGGTATTACAATAATTTCGGCCGGTAAGTCATAACGCCCAAACTAAACGAGGTAAAGTTCTACTAAAAGCTGGTCTTAGTAGCCTTTTAGATGCGTAATAATATGTGCATAGTGAAACCCCATTCATCGATCTAGAAATTATGCAGAAAAAATGATTCGTGAATAGTGAACTATAATAATTTCGGCCGGTAAGTCATAACGCCCAAACTAAACGAGGTAAAGCTCTACTAAAAGCTGATCTTAGTAGCCTTCTAGATGCGTAATAATTTGCGCATAGTGAAACCCCATTCATCGATCTACAAATAATGCAGAAAAATTATTTTTGAATAGGGTATTACAATAATTTTGGCCGGTAAGTCAAAACGCAAAACGCCCAAACTAAACGAGGTAAAGCTCTACTAAAAGCTGATCTTAGTAGACTTTTAGATGCGTAATAAATAATATGCGCATAGTGAAACCCCATTCATCGATCTACAAATAAAGCAGAAAAAATGATTTGTGAAAAGTGAACTATAATAATTTCGGCCGGTAAATCATAACGCCCATACTAAACGAGGTTGAGCTCTTTTAAGAGCTGATCTTTGTAGGCTTTTGTATACGTATCTACCTATATGTTATAATATGTGCATAGCTAAACTTATTTCATTGATCTAGAAAACATATTTAAAAAAATATGATATAAAATTAGATTAATGGTAATTAATAACGCCCACACCAAACGATGTACAGCTCTACTAAAAGCTGATCGGAATAGTTTTTTTTAATAAAAGACAGTTGAGAAGTTTTAACAGATTATTGAGGACTTCTTAATTTGTTTGGTTTTTTTTTTACTGTGAAGTTAGCGGCTAAAAGTTGGCGGCCAATGTTGGCAGCATATTAGCCGCCAACTTTTGGCCGCTAACTTCACGCCGGTGTATCTAATACGTATCAAACTAATTAGGAACCAATCAAGGTCTAACCTAGTTTTGTATTCACGTACCTTTTTAGCTCTTGTTACTATGACAATAAGGCATAAAAAGGTACGCGAATACATTTCCCTGACTGTACGTACT